>CM066325.1:45910485-47219171 GCA_033807775.1 Saussurea involucrata
GGGCGGATAAGACGGCGAAATTGAACTACAAGGAGTTTGGCGATACAATTTCATTTGATGCAACGTATCGGACCAACATGTAAGAATTTCAATCTATTGGTTCCTCTTTTTGTTTCAATTGTTTAGTAGTTGCCTTATGTTTATATAATTTTTACACATGCATGCGATGATTTTTGTGCCCTTTGTGGCAGTTGACAATCATAAGAAATCTGTGGTTGTCGGTGCATCGTTGATTGCTGTTGGGAACTGAAGATATGCTAAGTATGGTTAGTACTGCTAAGTCTTCATTACTACTGCCAGTTCTTCGTTACTACTGCTGGGCAAGGTTACTGCTGCTAGATGAAGTTAGTACTGCTAGACGAAGTTAGTGCTGCTAGACCAAATTACTACTGCTAGACATGGTTACTACTGCTGAGCTGAGTTACTACTGCTTGAAGACTGTGAAGGTTAATACTGCTGAAGGTCATTAATGCTGCTGAGCCAAATCATCATTAATACTGCTGAAGGTTGTTAATGCTGCTGAGCCAAATCATCATTAATACTGCTGAGTTGATAAGTTTGGGATGCGATGCTTTTGGAGACAAATAAGGAATTGATCAAGATATGTTTAACGAAGATTCAGAAGATCAATTTACTTTTTATAGTTATCTTGTAATTACTTTTGTATAAATAGTATTGATAGATAGCTATTAAAAAAATACAAAAACAGAAGATAGATAGAATACAGAATTCGATATTCAAGAGTGAATTAACCTCAAGATCATAGATCCTATTTCTAGAGAAGTAGAAATCGTCTTGTTGAGCCTGTTCAACAAGATTGAGGTTTGGTGTAAAACTTGTGAGTTATAACTGTTTGATATATATACAGTTTATTGAATTTCTATTGATTGTTCTTTAATTGATTTAGAGTTCTATTCCGCAAGATTCTCTAAATTCTGTTTCTAAGAAGTTTAATTCTTGTTAAGAATCGATCCTGACAAGTGGTATCAGAGCCTTGGTATCTTAGAAACTATGGACAATTCAATGGATTCTCACAGTACTCTTGTTTCAAAGGTTCCCATGCTCAAACCCAATGAATTTGACATGTGGAAACTAAGAATCAAGCAGTACATTCTTCTTACTGATTATGCCATATGGGACATCATAGAAAATGGCCCATGTAATGAAGGAAAGATTGGAGCAGATGGAAAGAGACCTCCTCCCAAGACAGATGCTGAAAAGAAAGTAAGACAAACAGAGATGAAGGCCTTAAGCACTCTGCTTTTGGCTATTCCTAATGAGTACCAACATCAATTCCAACACTGCACAGATGCACAGATGTTGTGGAATGCTCTGGAGAAAAGATTTACTGGCACAAAGAGCACAAAGAGAAATCAAAAGGCTATTCTCAGGCAACAATATGAAAACTTTATGTCTGCTAAGAATGAGTCTATGACTCAAACTTTTGACAGATTTAACAAGTTAATTGGAGAATTAGCAACTGTGGGTGTACACATGGATGCTGATGATGTCAATAGAAAGTTCCTTAGATCATTGGGAGAAGAATGGACCATGTACACAGTCTCATTCAGACAGAATGACCAATTGGAGGACAAAGAGCTAGATGACCTCTACAATGATCTGAGAGTATTTGAGGCTGAAGTTGAAGCCAAGAAAAGGCCATCAGGATTTGTTTATAATGCTGCTTTATTATCTTCATCCTCTGACACTGCTGCTAATCCTGATTCTGTTAATACTGCAGGTTCTGTTAATACTGCTGCTGGAACCAATCAAGAGAAGACCACAGATTCTGTACTAGAAGCATTCTTTTCTAGTCATGTCCACTCTTCTCTAATCAATGATGATTTAGAGCAGATCAATGCTGATGATCTGGAAGAGATGGACATCAAGTGGCAGATGGCTATGCTATCAATGAGGGTGAAGAAATTCATCAAAAGGACTGGGAGAAACAACTTTTCCCAAAGAAGAGAAGATGGTGCAGGCTTTGACAAGTCCAAGGTTGAATGCTATAAGTGTCACAAGATGGGACACTTTGCCAGAGAATGCAGAAGTGGAGGATCACAGACTCCAAATGGACACCAAAACAGAAGCTCCTCTCAAGCCCTTGTTTCTCAACAAGGAATGGGATTTGATTGGAGTGATCAAGCTGAAGAAGCCTGTCAGAATCAAGCTCTTATGGCAGAAGTGTCTGATATCCCCACTGAGGTACAATCTAAACTCTGTTCTCAAGCTTGCATTGATGCTGTTAAAAGATATAGGGATCACAATCAGAGTATGTGTGATGACCTTAAGAGGCTAGAGAAAGATGTGAAAGATTATGTTAGGATTGTAGAAAGGTTTGAGGAACAGATCAGAGCTTTTCAAGCTAATGAACTTCAACACCACTATGATACTAACTATTGGAAGTGGGAGAAGAATGAGTATGAGATTAAGCTGAAAGTGTCTGGGGAGGAGAGTGAGAAGTTAAAAGAAGAGCTTAAAAAGGTTAAACTTGATGTTGAAAAGTTTACCTGTGCTTCTAAAACCATGGACACCATCATTAAAGCACAAATCCATGACAAGATGAAAGTAGGGATAGGGTACAATACCACACCTCCACCCTACAATAACAACTACATACCTCCTAAGTCTGATTTGTTAGAGACCAAGGATAGAAAGGAACCTGAATTAATGATTAATATAGATCCTTGTGAAAAAGAAATAGTTGTTGAAGATGAGACTGACAAAGTAGACTCTGATGAGGAATGTGAGAGTCCATGTGTCAAGAACACAGAGATCAAAAGGACTGAAGAGAAAAAGGAAGTTCATTACACACAGCCCAAAGTTGTGAACTCTAATACTTGTAAACAGTGTTCCTGCAGGAAATTCAAAGAGAACAAGCCCCAAAAACATGATAATCAGAGGGGAAATCAAAGGAACTGGAATAACCAGTGGGCTATGAGACAAGGAGTTGACCTGAAAAGAATCAACAGGCCAAAACCTTGTTTCATCTGTGGTAAGCTAAATCACTTAGCCAAACACTGTTATTTCAATCCTGTTAACCAAAGGTTTAATGCTCAAAGATCTTTTCAAAAACCTGGTGGTTACAGAAAGAATGGTGGATATAAAAAGTCTGCAAAGAAAAATGTGGCAAAGAAACAAGATAAACCCAATAGCCACATAAAGAAAATGACTGAAAAGGAATGTGATACTATGTGGGTTCCAAAAAGCACTAAAAACAATACTGCTGCTAGCAGTGTTAGTATTGCTAACACTGCTAGTACTGCTTAAAAAGTTAGTGCTGCTAGCAGTATTAATACTGCTAGTAATCATTCCAAAGTTAGTACTGCTAGCAGTATTAATACTGCTAGTAATCTTTCCAAAGTTAGTGCTGCTAGCAGTGTTAATACTGCTAGTATTCAGTCCAATGTTAGTGCTGCTAATACTTTTAGTGCTTCTTCTTCAGATAGTACTGCTGCTAGCAGTATTAATTCTGTTAATACTGCTTCTAGCAGTGTTAACTCTGTTAATACTGCTACCTCTGTTAGTACTTCTGAGGTTAATACTGCTAGCACTGTTAGTACTGCTGCAAGTGCTGCTACACCAATAATTTTGACAAAGTATTCCAGCACAGCAGTACCAAAAGTTAAAAATCTCATCAAAACCAAGTGTAAGTACTTTGATGAGCAAGGGAGACCCAAGACCACTTCGGCTTGGGTTCCAAATAAAACTAACTGATTTATCTTGATGTGCAGGGCAACCAACAGCTCAAGGGGAAGAGCATTTGGCATGTTGATAGTGGTTGCTCCAGGCACATGACAGGTAACATGTCCTGCCTCAAAAATTTCAAAAAGGTTGATGGAGGACATGTTGCATTTGGGGATAATCCTGCTGGTGGAAAGATAAGTGGTAAGGGTGATGTTTCAAAGGGTAAGATGACCTTTGAAGATGTATACTATGTTGAACAATTGAGATACAACCTGTTAAGTGTATCACAGGTTTGTGACAAGAAGCATAGTATATTGTTTACAGATTCTGAATGTATTATCCTTGCTCCTGGATACAAAGTGGTTGATGAAAACATGATACTTCTGAGAACTCCTAGGAAGGATAATGTTTATTGTTTAGATTTGGAAAGTGTTTCATCTGATTCATCTCTAAATTGTTTAGTTTCAAAAGCTTCTTTAGATGAATCATCACTTTGGCACAGAAGGATGTGTCACATGAACTTTAAAACAATAAATAAACTTGTTAAGAATAACCTTGTAAGGGGTTTGCCATCCAAAGTATATTCATGTGATGATCATTGTGTTGCCTGTCTCAAAGGCAAACAACACAAAACTTCTCATAAGTCCAAAGAGATAAACACTATATCAAATCCTCTTCAACTGTTACATATGGATCTGTTTGGTCCTACCAATGTGATGAGTATTGGCAAGAAATCATACTGCTTAGTTATTGTTGATGATTATTCTAGATTTACTTGGGTATATTTTCTGAGAACTAAAGATGAGACAAGTGGACTGATCAAATCTTTCATTCTCAAAATTGAAAACCAATCAAATCAAAGAGTGAAAGTCATTAGATCAGATAATGGAACTGAGTTTAAAAATTCTGATCTAAACACCTTTTGTGAAGAAAAAGGAATTGAGAGACAATACAGTGCTCCTAGGACTCCACAACAAAATGGTGTTGCTGAGAGAAGGAATAGGACACTGATTGAGGCTGCTAGATCTCTGTTAGCTGACTCAAAGTTACCAATTACTTTTTGGGCAGAAGCAGTTAATACTGCCTGCTATGTTCAAAACAGAGTTTTAGTTGTAAAGCCTAAAAACAAGACACCTTATGAGCTTTTCCATAAAAGGAAACCATATATTGGATTTTTCAAGCCATTTGGATGTCCTTGTACTATTCTCAATACCAAATCTCACTTAGGCAAGTTTGATAGCAAAGCAGATGATGGTTTTCTTGTTGGGTATTCATCTCAAAGTAAGGCCTACAGAGTTTTTAATACCTCTTCTAGAATAATTGAAGAAAGTGACAATGTCAAATGCAATGAGAACACACCAAATCCTATTGGTTCAGGTCCTAATTGGCTATTTGACATTGATTCACTCACTAATTCTTTGGGTTTCAGTGGTGATGTATATGCAGGACAAAGGGATACACCATCATCAGAACACAGAATTCAATCTGTGATATTTCCAATCCCTTCCATTGATCCTGTGGAATTCTGTGAACACCATGAGGAGACTGAACCTATTCAGAATGAAGAAGAGAGGAGAGCAGAGGAAAATCAGTCTTCAGGTTCAAATTCCAGAGAATCTGAGGTGACTGAAGAAGCAGAAACAAATCCAGAATTAAATGAGTCTAATCTGGATGAGGACTTACAAGAGGAAGCTGGTCATCAAACAAGAACTCAGAAAAATCATCCTCCTGAGTTGGTAATTGGAGATATTGCATCTCCCATGATGACTAGAAAGCAAAGCAGACTCCAAGAGTTGCAAGAGCAGCAAAATACAGTTAACACTGTTCTTACTTGCTTTCTGTCCCAGATTGAGCCCAAAAAGGCTTATGATGCCATGAAAGACCCAAGCTGGATAGAGGCAATGCAAGAGGAGCTGCTACAGTTCAAATTACAGGATGTTTGGGACTTGGTAGATCTTCCAAAAGGTCATAGAGCAATTGGCACCAAGTGGATTTTCAGGAACAAGAAGGATGACAGAGGGATTGTGATCAGAAACAAGGCTAGACTTGTTGCACAAGGGTACACTCAGGAAGAAGGAATAGATTATGAGGAAGTCTTTGCTCCTGTGGCAAGGATTGAAGCAATCAGGTTATTTCTAGCCTATGCCTCATACATGAAGTTCAAAGTGTACCAAATGGATGTCAAAAGTGCATTTCTGTATGGAAGCATTGAGGAAGAAGTATATGTCTGTCAACCCCCTGGATTTGAGAATCCATTGCACCCTGACAGAGTATACAAGCTGAAGAAGGCTCTCTATGGTTTGCATCAGGCCCCAAGAGCATGGTATGACACTTTGTCTACCTATCTCTTGAAAAATGACTTTGAAAGAGGAGTAATTGACAAGACCCTGTTCATCAAGAGGAGAAAGAGAGGTACTCTACTTGTTCAGATCTATGTGGATGATATCATCTTTGGATCCACCAATGATCAAATGTGTAAAGAGTTTGAAGAATTGATGCACAAAAGCTTCAAGATGAGCTCCATGGGAGAACTTACATTCTTTCTTGGGCTTCAGGTAAAACAGAGGAAAGATGGAATTTTTATTAGCCAATCCAAGTATGTGAAAGACATCCTGGACAAGTTTGGTTTATCAGACTCAAAGTCAGCAAGCACTCCAATGGAAACACATAAACAGATCACTGCAGATCTTGAGGGGGAGGATGTGGATGTCCATCATTACAGATCAATGATTGGATCTCTCATGTATCTCACAGCCTCTAGACCTGACATTATGTTTTCAGTCTGTGTTTGTGCCAGATTTCAGGTTTCTCCTAAGCAATCACACCTTCATGCTGTCAAGAGAATATTCAGATACTTAAAAGGGCAACCTAGATTAGGTCTCTGGTATCCTCATGAATCCTCTTTTGACTTGCTTGCATATTCAGATAGTGATTTGGGAGGAGCCAACATGGATAGGAAGTCTACTTCAGGTGGATGTCAGTTTTTGGGTACAAGACTAGTATCTTGGCAGTGTAAGAAACAAACCACAGTGTCCTTATCTACCACAGAAGCTGAGTACATAGCTGCTGCAAGCTGCTGCTCTCAGGTTCTATGGATTCAGAATCAGATGTTGGACTATGGGGTAACTTTTCTTCACACACCAATCTTCATTGACAACAACAGTGCTATTAGCATTGTTAATAATCCAGTCAAACACTCAAAAACAAAGCATATAGAGATAAGGTATCACTTTATAAGAGATTGCAATGAAAAGAAATTAATTCAGGTTGCTAAAGTTCATACAAATGACCAGTTTGCTGATCTATTCACAAAAGCTTTTGATGTGGGTAGATTCACCTTTTTGGTAACAAGTGTGGGCATGATCAACCTAGAGTAAATTTATGACTTTCTGTTTTTATACCTGTATTTCTTCATATATTTGGTGCTACTAACTTTCTTTCTCAGGATCCTCTGTTTTCCTCAGATTACCAAGTGAAGAAAAGTGTAAGTGTAGTTACTACTGCCAGAACAGAAGTTACTACTGTCTGTGTTCTAGTAGTTACTACTGCTTGTGCAGTTACTACTGCTCAGTAGTTAATACTGCTCAGCAGTTAATACTGCTAATGCAGTTAATACTGCTAGTGCAGTTAATACTGCTAGTGCAGTTAATACTGCTAGTGAAGTTAATACTGCTCGGTAGTTAATACTGCTAGGTAGTTAATACTGCTTGGCAGTTAATACTGCTCGGTAGTTAATACTGCTAGGTAGTTAATACTGCTTGGCAGTTAATACTGCTTGGCAGTTAATACTGCTCGGTAGTTAATACTGCTAGGTAGTTAATACTGCTTGGCAGTTAATACTGCTCGGTAGTTAATACTGCGAGGTAGTTAATACTGCTTCTGATAATCTAGGGCATATAAATACCCCTGTTTGCCCGCCCATGTTCATAACGACTCTTCGCATTTACTTCTTCTCTCTCGTTCTAACCTAGCCTCCCCAGAATCTCTGTGCTTTTCTTTCAAGAATCCTTAGGCATCATGGAGTTTGTGGATGAGCACAATGAAATAGCCATGCTTCAGAAGCCGAAACAAGCTGCGGGATTCCACGATATAGTCGATTTTCTCAAATCCTCGCACATCTCCTATGCACTCACGGTGAGCCCAACAATCTATATCGAACATCAGAAACAATTTTGGGAGAATGCCACTGTTAGTGTCGAAGAAGGGCAGAAAACCATTCGAACAAGGGTCTGTGATAAACCCTTGAAAGTCACTGAAGAGGTTATTCGCATCTCTCTTCAGTTGAATGATGATTCAGGTATATCTTCTATTCCTAATGAAGAACTCTTTTCTACTTTACAAAGAATGGGGTATGAAGGTCCCATTGGTGTTTTTAAATTCTACAAGTCAAAATTTTTTAACCAATGGAGATTTCTTGTTCATACCCTGATGCACTGTATTTCCAAGAAAACTACTGGATGGAGTGAGTTCAGCAGTCCCATTGCATATGCCTTGGTCTGCTTATCCACTGCCAGAAAGTACAATTTTTCAGCAATGATCTTTAATGATCTTGTATCAAACTTGGAATCCAAAAAGACCTTTTTCATGTATCCAAGGTTTGTGCAAGAAGTTCTTAACAAGGAGTTGATGGACTTACCTCAGTTCACTGAGGTATATGTACCCAAATCCCCTAAAGGGAAGGTTTTTTTAAATATGAAAAGACTTCCTAGGGACTCGGAAGGAGTTGACACACCATTGTTCTCTACAATGATGGTTGTGTCCCACCCCTCTGAAGGTATGGCATCAGGATCAAGGCCCTCATTAGATCAACCCACTGATGACCAATCCCAACCTTCCATCTCAAAAGACATCCCACAGTCCATTCTTGAACAGCCCACTCCCACAATCACCAAAAGGTTTCAAAGAAGAAAGGTGCACAAGGCTCCTTCCCTTGATGTACCTACTCAAAGCCCTAAGCCTTTAAGCCCTCAATTGGAGCATTCTCCAATTGAGAATATCAACAGGGAAACCACAGGGGTGTCTCCCAACCCCAAGAAGGTGGTCTCTAAGGAGAAGGATGACCATATGGGTGCTAAGGCTGCCACTACTTCTGCTAGCACAGAGAAGGACAGTGGTAACATAAATAAGACCTTCCCCAAGGCAACTCTAAATGAGAAATCATTAGGAGGACCCAGGTGCCAAGAAACCAAGGGGGCAGGTAGTGCTTCTGCTAGGCAGAAGGCTTCTGCTGAAACTTCCAAGGATCCTTTAAAGAAGGTAAACACTTCTAAACAAGGTGAGGATAGATATAACTATGAGGAATTGATGGAAACCATAGGGAATATCAACTTGGATGTAATGGCACAAAAGACAGAGATAGAGCAACTTAAGACTGTGGTCACCTACCAACAGTCTCAAATTGAGAAGCTCAAAAAGATGGTCACCAAGTTGCTGAACAAAAAGAAAAAGGCAAGATTTGTGCTAAGAAGGAGAACCTCAACTGATGATGCTCCCAAAAAGGGGGAGTCAGAGTCAGAAGCAGAACTGAAACTGAAGGGTCCACAAATTGAGGGGGAGACTGTTCACATAGAGACTGAGATGGAAATGGAGTATGCACAGGTTAAGGGGGAGTCCAGTGAGACAGAAAAGGGGGAAGAGTGTGTTAAAGCAGCAGAAACCACAGCAGCAGAAACCACAGCAGCAGAAACCACAGCAGCAGAAACTGTTAATGCTGCTGAGTTTGAACAAGCAGCAGAAACAGTTAATGCTGCTGAAGGCCAAACAGTCAAAGCAGCAGAAACTGAGCAGGAAGCAGTAACTACAACTCAAGCTGAAATAGATGAAGAAATTTACTGGATTGTAAAGAACAGTATTGAAGCAGCATCACTACATGTACTAAGAGAAGCAGTAACAGCCATAGCAGCAGAAATGGTTATTGCTGCTGAAAAACTTAAAGCAGCTAAACCAACTCCTGAGGCTGTCAAAACTCTTAAAAGAACCAAGATGATGTCAAAGAAAAGACCAAGAACCCAGCCCATAACTTCAAAGAAGAAAAATGAAAAGAAGCCAAGGGTGGAGTCATCTGCAGAAGAGGCCCAGGAGGAAACAGTGAAATCTGATGGAAAAGTTGCTGAAGAAGAAGTGGCAACTCCATCAGGGCAATCAGGCAATGTGCAATCACAAACGGATGCCCAATGTGATTTGTACATTACTAGTGTTGACTCTAACCCAATTCCACTTCAGGCTGAACCAATATCATCTAAGGCTCCTGAAATCATCTTTTGGGACACTTTGAAAGATGGTAGAAAGGAGTTCATTAGGATAAAAAGAGCTGATGGAAAATTTGAAGTATTTTCTACTTGGGGAAAAATTGTCAGAACTTGCTCAAGATCAGACTTAGAAGAGATGTTCAAAGTTGGGATGAAGATATATGGAAACATGCTGACTGAGCCAGGGATGTCAATTTCTAAAATGGTACTTGAATTCTTGTGCCAAATGTTCAAACCTGAAGCAGTTCAGCATAGGTTAAACACACAGTTTCAAGCCATTACCAACTGGATGCTCTATGAAAACTGTGGAGTATATGTCATCTCCCTTGACTCTGCAACTCAAGAATACTATCTTGTAGATGAAATATACAATCACAGCATGAAGAGGCTGCAAGGAATGTTACACACTAAGCTGACCTGCAACAAGGATTCAGCAATGGGTAGATTCTTGGTAAAGAGGATTCTAAATCAAAGTCTAGGTCTAAGTCCTAATCTGTGTGTACATGATGACTAAGTTTTGGAAGCATCATCTGAAGAACTTGACTTCTTTTCCTAAAAGTCAAGTTAGGGGGAGATTGTTGGGAACTGAAGATATGCTAAGTATGGTTAGTACTGCTAAGTCTTCATTACTACTGCCAGTTCTTCGTTACTACTGCTGGGCAAGGTTACTGCTGCTAGATGAAGTTAGTACTGCTAGACGAAGTTAGTGCTGCTAGACCAAATTACTACTGCTAGACATGGTTAGTACTGCTGAGCTGAGTTACTACTGCTTGAAGACTGTGAAGGTTAATACTGCTGAAGGTCATTAATGCTGCTGAGCCAAATCATCATTAATACTGCTGAAGGTTGTTAATGCTGCTGAGCCAAATCATCATTAATACTGCTGAGTTGATAAGTTTGGGATGCGATGCTTTTGGAGACAAATAAGGAATTGATCAAGATATGTTTAACGAAGATTCAGAAGATCAATTTACTTTTTATAGTTATCTTGTAATTACTTTTGTATAAATAGTATTGATAGATAGCTATTAAAAAAATACAAAAACAGAAGATAGATAGAATACAGAATTCGATATTCAAGAGTGAATTAACCTCAAGATCATAGATCCTATTTCTAGAGAAGTAGAAATCGTCTTGTTGAGCCTGTTCAACAAGATTGAGGTTTGGTGTAAAACTTGTGAGTTATAACTGTTTGATATATATACAGTTTATTGAATTTCTATTGATTGTTCTTTAATTGATTTAGAGTTCTATTCCGCAAGATTCTCTAAATTCTGTTTCTAAGAAGTTTAATTCTTGTTAAGAATCGATCCTGACAATTGCTAAGGAAAATATTCCGAATTTTACATGGGTCTTGCAGGCATTCATGAAAGCGCATTGGAAACAGTCAAAGTTTGTCATAACGGATCAGTGTGCGTCGATGAAACAAACTTTCCCTATAGCATTTCTCGTGGCCTCCTTGATTATTTGTGCTTTCACTGTTGGGTCCATCTTATGGAACTCATCAACCTCTTTCATCATGTCACCACGTTTCTTGTTCAGGGTGCTTAGCGCTAGCTTCGAGCTGTATTTCTTCCTTAGATCTGTCAGTTGAATCTTTTGTGCTGGCCCTTCGTTTGTAAATCCAGTTTTCCATGATCGCTCATCACCCATCCATGCGTCGCATTAAGAATACTCCTCCGTCATCATGAACGGTCCTTGTTTGCCATACCATCTCATTCCTCCGATGCTCAACTTTCTCGAACGTCTCCGCTAACCTATGCTGCACCGACCGTAAGTGCTTCACAAAAAGGTTGTTCTGTGAAAATAAAAGTTCATTTTGTTAGTTAATATTAATGTCACATTATAGAAATGAAAAATGCATATTTTTAACAAATCCCGTACCAATATCTGAACAACGTGTTCGTACATTCCCATTGTGTCGTCTATTTCACAACCCCTCCAAAAGCGATGATCAAGCACGACGATTGATGTTTTTTTTCCAGATTGTACACTACTAGGTAGTAATTTTCGCAATCAAAAATAGGGAAAAATACCTACCATAGTAATATATACACTTTGACTATGGTAGGTATTTTTCCCTATTTTTGATTGCGAAAATTACTACCTAGTAGTGTACAATCTGGAAAAAAAACATCAATCGTCGTGCTTGATCATCGCTTTTGGAGGGGTTGTGAAATAGACGACACAATGGGAATGTACGAACACGTTGTTCAGATATTGGTATGGGATTTGTTAAAAATATGCAATTTTTCATTTCTATAATGTGACATTAATACTAACTAACAAAATGAACTTTTATTTTCACAGAACAACCTTTTTGTGAAGCACTTACGGTCGGTGCAGCATAGGTTAGCGGAGACGTTCGAGAAAGTTGAGCATCGGAGGAATGAGATGGTATGGCAAACAAGGACCGTTCATGATGACGAAGGAGTATTCTTAATTCGACGCATGGATGGGTGATGAGCGATCATGGAAAACTGGATTTACAAACGAAGGGCCAGCACAAAAGATTCAACTGACAGATCTAAGGAAGAAATACAGCTCGAAGCTAGCGCTAAGCACCCTGAACAAGAAACGTGGTGACATGATGAAAGAGGTTGATGAGTTCCATAAGACGTGTTAGTCCTAGATTGATCAGGTAACAACGATTCAGTGAGAAACAACAAGAACAGATAATGATTTCAACTTGTCATCCCTCTCATATTCAATAATCAAGATAGTTACAAAAGGTTTGAATGGAAAACAAACTATCTCTCTCTAAACAACTAAGCTCTCGATGAATATGTGAATCGATTAACCTAATTCTAAGAGAAAACAATCCTTATATACTTAGGCCTTTAGACATACAAGGCCTAAGCCCATTAAGCAATAAACTAAGCCCATTCATCATTAAAGGCTTTTACAAGAAGATTAAATAAACTCTATAATTAACCTATATAATTATTTATATATCTTTCTAATATGTAGGACATTTATGGTCCTAACAATCTCCCCCTAAAGATATATAAATAAAAATCGGTCTTGAAACCTTCAGGTCTTGATCTTCTCTTCTTCTTGAATCTTTGAAACCTTCAACTTTCGTTTTCTCAGACTCTTTGATTAGAACGTCTAATTCGTTTTCCAAATCGGATATTTTCAAAGAAAGTTCTCCATTCTTTTTAGAGAAAGATTTGCGTTCTAATTCAAACTTCTCTCTTTCTGAAATCAAAACTTTTTCAAAATCGGAGATCTGTTTTGAAAGTTTTAAACACATAAGCTCAAGTCTCTTATTTTCTTCAAGAGATTTGGTTGAAAGACCATATTGCTTTTGATTAAGTATTTGTCTTTCTTTTCAAAACTTTCCTTTTCCTTTTCAAAAACCTTTTCAAGAGTATATAGTTTACTTTTAAGCTCAAGGTTTTCATAGTTCAGGAGCTTACCTTTCTCTTCAAGTGCATTTATCTCTTCTTGTGATGGCAAATCAGAAATCTTTCTTTTCAGCTTAGTGTTCTCAGTTTCTAAGATCGCTGTCTTTTCTTCAGATTTAGCCAGCTTCTCAGAACAATTCCAGATTTGAGATTTCAGTTCCTTCAGTTCATTGACGTACTTGCTGATCAAATCATCTTTCTGCTTGATATTCTTTTCATATAGTCTTGTTTGCTCTTCTTCAGTCTTCTCCTTCTTATCAGGCTGCTTGTGCTTATCTACCTTCTTCTTGCCTTCGTTTTTATCATGGAAATGCTGCTGGAAGGATCTGGTGAGCAGAGCCACTGATTTCTTAAAGGCTGTGAATTCATCATCAGAATCACTGTCTTCTTTTCCCGCAGGTGACTTGGACACAAACTTCTTTTCGCTCAGAATCTCCATCACCTCATCTTTGTCCTGACAATTTGCTTCATACTGAGATGAATAAGACATTTGTTACCTGAAAAATATGATCGTTAATCGGTGTTATTTTGAAGAATAAAACTTGCGGAAGAAAAATCAAAAAATTAAATCAGAAAAAATAATTTATAAAATAAATTCGTTTCCAAAATTTAAAATTTGATTATTGTCGAATTCGAACGAACGAAATCACTCTTTGAGAGTGAAATCTGCAAGATAAACAAACCAAGTTAGATCAAACACGACGAAAAATAAATCACAAAAAAATGATAAGCGTCGCGAGCAAGATCAAATCGTCGCAAATTATCTCAAACGTCAAAGAAAATTGCAAATCGATCGTTAAGAGAAAAAATTGCAACTTTCGTTAAAACTTCTAATCACGAGACGTTCGGTAGCTCGGGTACCGACGAGAACTTACCAATCAAAAACTTACCAAACAAAGGATACTTACCGGGTGAAGTGAGACCTTACCGGACAAAGAATTTTTGCACAAGACAAAGCTTACCGGATAAAGAGAGCACTTACCGGGTGATGGTTGGGTTACCGGATACTTGAATCGCGTATGAGAAGCTTACCGGATGAGGTTTCCGGTTGAACGATGGTTACCAATCACACGCTTACCGGACGAAAGTTGCTTTACCGGATAGAGATAGATTCCGGATAAAATTGACTTACCGGACGGAAAAAGAACTTACCCGGTAACAATGAAAATCTTCCGGACACTGCGGCTGGTTGAAAAAATCGGATCAGTTTTCGATAGGGTTGCTTGATTTCACTCCTGTAGGGTTAGATTTTGACCAATAACATAAAAACAAACAAACCCAAATCGATTTCTAAGCAAAATATATCCTATTTTCCAATAACCACCACAAAAAATTGAAGAACACCAAAAACTCAAGATTTGATTTTTAACATGAAAGATTAAAGCCTTTGAGTCCTTGTAAACGCAGATAAAGACTAGATTGAAGCAATTAAACAATCGAGATATAGCAGAAAATTATTTAATCGATTGAAGAACACTTTTCTTCAAGAAAATCTGCTGTATTTCGATAAAAATCTGGGAGCCTTCTGGACATCGAACGATTAATCCAACCGGTCAGAATGTGAAACAAGATGTCCCGAAGCTACTGTCCAAAATTCGCGACGATCCGACGGTTCAAACTCCGGGAATAGGCAATACGGCTCGCTGCGTTTTCCAGAAAATTTTCTGCGAAAATTCTTTCTTTTTCTTGCTTTCGTTCGATTTCTTTCGTCTCTTCAAATCACCGATTCGGCTCTGATACCAATTGTTAGTCCTAGATTGATCAGGTAACAACGATTCAATGAGAAACAACAAGAACAGATAATGATTTCAACTTGTCATTCCTCTCATATTCAATAATCAAGATAGTTACAAAAGGTTTGAATGGAAAACAAACTATCTCTCTCTAAACAACTAAGCTCTCGATGAATATGTGAATCGATTAACCTAATTCTAAGAGAAAACAATCCTTATATACTTAGGCCTTTAGACATACAAGGCCTAAGCCCATTAAGCAATAAACCAAGCCCATTCATCATTAAAGGCTTTTACAAGAAGATTAAATAAACTCTATAATTAACCTATATAATTATTTATATATCTTTCTAATATGTAGAACATTTATGGTCCTAACAAGATGGACCCAACAGTGAAAGCACAAATAATCAAGGAGGCCACGAGAAATGCTATAGGGAAAGTTTGTTTCATCGACGCACACTGATCCGTTATGACAAACTTTGGTTGTTTCCAATGCGCTTTCATGAATGCCTGCAAGACCCATGTAAAATTCGGAATATTTTCCTTAGCAATCAACGATGCACCGACAACCACAGATTTCTTATGATTGTCAACTGCAACAAAAATCATCGCATGCATGTGTAAAAAATATATAAACATAAGGCAACTACTAAACAGTTGAAACAAAAAGAGGAACCAATAGATTAAAATTCTTACATGTTGGTCCGATACGTTGCATCAAATGAAATTGTATCGCCAAACTCCTTGTAGTTCAATTTCGCCGTCTTATCCGTCCAGAATATCGCAATCAACTCTTTACCCTCAGACTTGTACTCAGAAGTAATCAGGGCAATGTTCCCGCCATTTTTGCAGCTTATTAATTAACATCTGCGCGTCTTTGTTGCCGACAAAATGAATAACGTCCCTTTTAAAATTGATGTGATCCCTAGCAGTGCCACCGGACGTGTCTATACCACCCTTAAATCCAATTGCATTCTATGATTCTGAGTTATACCTACTTTGGAACTGGACGCGTGATACACATTCCTACGATCAGTGAAACTAAGCTGTCTATTAGACCGTGAAAAAAATCCTCTCCTCGGAAAAAAAAACATATGATTATGAGCCTCATTAAACTTGTATACCTCGTAACAACCCCGCTCATTAACAAAATGGATCTTCAGAGACGCGTTACATCCCGTCCTGTTTACACTAGACCTCGTCCTTTTTTCTCACCTGAACCGACATAAATAGAATCAAAATCCCTTTTCGTTGGTATTTCTTGTTTGCTACACAAAAAATATCAGGTTTGTACACGTCCACTCTTGTTACTTTTTTTATTTGACAAACGTACATCAAAACCGGCAATATCTGCATACTTACGTTATACTAATTCGGCACTTTCAATAGACTCAAAGGTGTCACCGATCCTAGGGGACGAATTACTACCCATGATTGGAATCCAAATTTTAGTACCATCAGGGGATTCCACCATCTCTTGCGTTTGGGTATCTATAAACATAATACGTTTTACATGAAAATAAATAACAAATGTTTAAAAATTGCTAATAACAAAAATTGTAAGATGAAACACACATTATATCACATAATATGAGTTCCATACATATTCAAAAAATTCATCGGAAAAAATTGTGTAAAAATTATAAAAAGTGTGTTTTGCATTAAGAATAAAAAAACAAAAAACTCCTACACATGTCATCTTTTTGTAAAACAAAACCACATAATAATCTACATAACGTGAAATATAGACATAACTGTAACAACCCGAAATTTTAAGTATGTATTGTAAGTTTGGTGGCCGATGTCTAAAGAATGCAAGTTAGGTTAAGGGGCCTTTTGGAAATTGTTGGGAAGTATTTAAAGCTCCTTTTCCCTAGGGTTTTCATTTTAGAAATCAGTGTTTTGGCCCTTGTGTGTGCTTGGTGACTAGAGAAGAAAAGAGAAGAACAAAGGAGTTTTGGACAAAGAAATCGGTAAGGAGGAAGATTTTGCAAGGTATTCCTTTCTAATTCGTATTCCATTTTGTTATAGTGTTCCTTTTCTTAATTGGATTGAGTTCTTAAGTCTGATTATAAGGATTCAATAGGTTGTATCCACATTTTTCTTAAAAGTGGGTTTTAAGGGTTTTTGGCTTTGGAATCGATTTAATGGGGTAATTATGGTTTAAACTGGGTATTTGGAGTTAGTGGATGAACCCTTGTAGATATCTAATCAAACTAATGACAAAAATCGGGTTAATGATCACTTTTATTAAGTTTGGGTTCGAACAGCCGCGTTTTCCGGACACCAGTGTTCAGTGGTGTCCGGATAGGTTGCGGGTGTCCGGGTAAGTGCCCGGTGAAGGTGTCCGGGTAGTTGAAGTCTCCGGATAAGTAGTGTGTCCGGATAAGTAATGTGTCCGGATAAGTAAGGTGTCCGGAAAAGTATGTGTCCGGAAAAGTATGGTGTCCGGAAAAGTGTGGTGTCCGGGAAGGGGTATCCGGACAGCAGGTTTGAGCTATTTATCTGATGAGGATCTATTGCCTTAGGTGTTCTGTGGGTGTAGCTTGAAGGTGTTTAGGAAGTGCATTGTACGTCAATCAAGGTGAGTTCCCTAAACCTTTTACGACTTAAAGTGTTGAATGATTTTGACTGATTATGGTTTCATTTACGAGCATGAAATGTTTATAACTGTTACGCATGTTTTCCATGAAATACCTATTTTACTTGAGGAAAATGTATTGTACTTGATGAACTGAGAATGACGATTTACAAGGGTTTTAAAGATGCATGTTTGTGAAATGAATGACGTGCTATGTGGAGTCGGTTTGCACTGTGGGATCAAAGATGGATCCTCGGGATCTGAGGGTCCCTTGGATATGTAAGACAGACTGGTAGGTTGGAATTTGTTTCCCTCCTATTCGGTAGAGGGGAGTCCGTGGGGGCTCCAAAGAGGACGAGAGGGGAACCTAATGGAACCCTGATCGTAAGATGATATGTGATCCATACACAGTGTAGTACCATGCTTGAAGTATGTTGAGGTTTACGATAATGTTTTCATAAATGCTTTTATATTGGTTACATGTTGTTTTCTGAGGGAATTCACTAGACCTTTTGGTCTAACCCTCGCTTTTCAAAACTAAACCATTTTCAGGTAAGCGCGCTATGGGTTCTTCTAGTAAGAACTAAGAAAGATGACGAGGAGGACTTGGAGCTTAGAGACACTCCAGTTTTGGTTTTTTATAGCTATAGATATTACTCGGCTGTGGCTTAGAGAGACTTCCGCTGTTTATGATTAATGTTAACGTTAAAGTTTTTGTTAAGTATGTTATAGCATTGATGTAAGGACAAGCACATTTATGTCTTTTAAATGGTTAATCTCATGACTTGCCTTTTATGGAAGTTGGGACGTTACAAATGGTATCAGAGCCTTAGTTTAAGGGATTTAGGTGACCATTCGGGCCTAAACTTAAACTGTAAGATGAGGAACACAGCCGAGACATAGGATTGTCTCTAGGAACGATTACTATAAATGCGCTTAGGAATAAGGTGCCAAGGACAAACATGTAAGGTAAGTTTGGGATTTCACCTGGCCAGTGTAATTACGAACTTACAGGTACATGTGCGTGCTTACAATACCTTACTTATAGCAAATTTGTTGTGTCACGTCTAGCAAGGATTAACTATCGGTTTCTTTCAGTTTAGCGCTATGGCTGGGAGAGCGTTGAGGAATGGGTCAGCAAGATCCCTGAGGGATAGACCGAGCTCCATTGCTTGGGGAAGTATCGTGTAAGAGTCATTATGATGTGATGTATGTAGACATCGTAGAGAAGAAACGTTGTAAAGAATGTTATGAGTCGTCTAGAGGTAGCTCTTCGTGGAGTCGGAGAGAATGAATGTTTGAGTTTGAGTAAGACTCCAGTTTCGGGAGAGTCCTAGTTATGGAAATCATGGGATAGATCAGTCGGGATGGTAAGATAGAACAATGTCAAAACCTTGAAAGTATCAATGGAGCCCTGACTTTTTAGTCGAGCTTTTCATTGGCAGGACAAATGGAATAAGATACTTATAGTGAATTGAAAGCATGTAGAAGTAGAAAGTGAGATAGTCGATCAAAGCAAAAATAGTGTGAATTGGTTGAGTAAGTGAGATGTGGAACGCATGTACATCAAGTTAGTGCTTGACCGAGAGGGCGACCCTTGGTCGAAGGAAGAGTGTCAAGGATAAGTTGCGTGGGTAAAGCGGTTAACCTTGCTAGGGTGAGTAGCCTTCAATTGCAAGTAGAGTTTCATGCATAGCTTTCTTAAATATAACATGAAAATTTTCACGATTTAAATTAAATGGGTAAATATCAATTTTGATCGAAAAGGAGTCGGAATGTGCAAGCGTATGTTTAAAGAAAAGGTAATTTCATTCACATTGCACAATGAAATTTTGAGCTTAACGATTGCAAAGTATTTCACACTTTTCATGATAAGTTAAATTATTACAAAAGGTCGAGAAGACGTGTGCCCGCAAGACTTTTACAATCAAATAAATTTTAATCGATTGATATCATATAAAAGAATGCGAGAACCGACTGGTTTACTTGGTGTCGGTAATCTCTTTCGAAATTGTGTCGTATGAAAGGATTTTCATTCAACGTAATACTGTCGTAATAACATCGTTCGGAATTGAGTAAGATTAAAGTTCACGGAAAGATGCATGCAAACGATTCTCGAATCGGTGTGCAGGGCGTTGAAGTTATAAGAATGATGGGGTCATGTGTACCCAGGCGTTTTCCAAACATTGCTTGTTTAAAATGATCAAATGTGCGAAAAGATTTATTTACTGTATTGTCATGCATGAAGGCTATGAACCTACTAGGTCGTAGAAAATTACGTTATAAGTTAAGAAGGAACTCTGAGAGTGGAAAGGTGTTAGACAAATCAGGGGAGAACGTATGTGGTTGCAGTATATGTGTTCTAGAGGAAAATGTGAGCAGTGGTAGAATCGGAAGCGGGTTATAGTATCGGTCGTGTGAGGGTCTGCACCCTTATGCGTTAGCGAGAAGTACGGTTGTCAAGGGACGGCCGTGTCCGGAGGAAGGATTTGAAGCCTTCAAGGTGATGGTTTTAGCAACTCGTTCTGAGTAGTGTGGTGAGGAAGAATGAAATGTCTATGGCGTGGGAATACGAGTTCCGAGGTAAGCTTGTAATGTTGATGTTACATGAGTAGGTTTCAAAAAGAGGGAGACAGATCATGAAGGTGATTATGATATGTGGAAGGATTAGGCTCCGTAAGGAACTCATGTTAAAGGATAGGTTAAGGAAGTAGTTAAGAGTTGTCTTTTGTTGTTGAAGTCGGCAACGGTGTATGCTGGCCGAGGCCGAAGACTCAAACCAGATGAGTGTAAGTTGATAGGATATCTTGTAGAGGTGTTAAATTAGTAAGAGACTGTTGTTGTTGAATAGGCGTTCTATTTACGAGGTAAGGAGGGTCCGTAGAAGGACAAGGTGTGTAACACAAGAGGAGTGAGTGTAGACTATACCAGTCAGTAAGAAAATGTGCCGTGTCTAAGAAAGGACTCGGATCATAAAGAGCTAGCTAGGATGTTTGTGTTTGAGCTAAGTATGAACTCGTGAGTCATAGTTCAACAAGTTAGGGGAGAACTAAGTAGCGAGACAGACTCGATTGTAGTATACGGGGGAATATGAAGGAAAGGGTGAATTGTGTACGAATGACCATGAGAGACTTGGACGGTAGTGTGATGATAGGAGTGGTGAATGTACGAGCGTATAGTAGCTTCAATTGCCAAGATATCTGTGTCAGCCGGTGATGTAGTAAGGCGATGTTAGAAAGATGAAGAATTAGAAGGAAATCCTTATGGGATTTCGGGTAGAGTGTACGTTTTGCAATCTCCGTTGTTGAAGTATGTGGTTTGTAAGTTGGTGTTTATTTAGACTGTTATCGGAATGGAATGTCGGGACAGAATTGGGTGATTGCCCAGTTGTGAGACCAAGCTTTGTGGTCATGTATGTTGTTAAGTATATTCTTGAAGGCAGAGTAAGTTTAAAGAAGATGATGAATAGATTAGTCAAGTTGTAGTATAGTAGATGAGAAATCGTTAAAAAAAATGAAAATTGTTCCTTATGCGTGAGGGAATGATCCTAGAAGGGAATTGCTGGAAATTTTGGTTATGTTTAAGGAATGCCATGATGATGATCATGGGTCGGAGTGGTAGTATGATCATTAGTTGATTTGAAATGTCATGATAGAGGTGAAATCCTTAAAGAATGTGAATTGTTGCTTATGTGTGAAAGAAATGTATGAGAAGGTAAAAGTTGGAGATAAAAATGTGTAGTGACGTCGAACACCGGTCTTGTTTCAAGACGGCTTGGTTGAATGCCTTAAGATAAGATCTTGGTGCAACTGTTTGGTTATGTGAGTAATGAGAAAACGATACCAACATGAGGAAAGGTCGGGAGAGAGGGGCAAGTAATGTTCGGTGGACAATGCTCCATGCTAACGTGGGGAGGTGAAGATAGTATGTCGGAATTAGTGAGTAAGTTGGAAGTAGTAAGCCTGACGGTGATGTCGAAAGGTGCAGTGTTGTGTAGATTGTCATTAATAAGTGTGCGAACCGTTGGAAAGGGTATCGAGGAAGGGAATTGTGTATGATTTTGTACAGGAAAGAAGTGGATGAGACAACTGAATGAATTAAGTTAGTGACGTTGTGAGAAATGTTTAAACGAATTGGTCGTGCGGTGATCAAACTAGTGAGAATGGTATGGTGTGACCATGGTTACTCCTCTCAGTTGAGTGAGGATAACCGGAGTTATGTTTTTATGTTTTGACGAATGTGACAATCAGCGAGGAATGCTCGTGTTTCAGGATAGGTTTAATTCGAGTAGGTGGACACTTCAGCAATGGGTTGGAGGTTCCTACTCTTAGTTACGTATAAGTATGGAGTGGTGAGGTGGTGAGGAGATGTGTAATGGTTGTCAAACCGTGGTCTAGGTGGTCCGAGAAAGGGAAACATTTTCTGCAATAGACGATTGCTGGGCGGTATAGGGTTGAGAGTTGTGATACGATGAAGGAACTCTGGGTTGTGAGTTGTCAAGGTGTACAGGGTTGGCCAGGTGCCAAGCTGTCAAGTGGGTGTTGTCTCTTGGTAAATGAACCTCGAGTGATGGCGGAGGATTTAGTTAAGTCCCTCCTTAAAGGAAGTATAGATGCATGAGAAGCCTTAGTTAATCTTCGGCTGTCAAGTCCGCCCGAGTAGGAACAATAGCCTACGAGTTAGAGTACCGTAAGAAATGATGGGGATGCAACCAATGTTCCATGTTTCGAAACTAATGAGGTGGTTGACTGAGTCTGAAATAGTTTTACCTTGGGGGAAGTGTCAGTTTTGGTATGGGCAAGATACCCGCATCTTTTCCCAATAAGGAATTCCGAGGACGAATTCTTTTAAGGGGGGAGTGTTGTAACAACCCGAAATTTTAAGTATGTATTGTAAGTTTGGTGGCCGATGTCTAAAGAATGTAAGTTAGGTTAAAATGCCTTTTGGCAATTGTTGGGAAGTATTTAAAGCTCCTTTTCCCTAGGGTTTTCATTTTAGAAATCAGTGTTTTGGCCCTTGTGTGTGCTTGGTGACTAGAGAAGAAAAGAGAAGAACAAAGGAGTTTTGGACAAAGAAATTGGTAAGGAGGAAGATTTTGCAAGGTATTCCTTTCTAATTCGTATTCCATTTTGTTATAGTGTTCCTTTTCTTAATTGGATTGAGTTCTTAAGTCTGATTATAAGGATTCAAGAGGTTGTATCCACATTTTTCTTAAAAGTGGGTTTTAAGGGTTTTTGGCTTTGGAATCGATTTAATGGGGTAATTATGGTTTAAACTGGGTATTTGGAGTTAGTGGATGAATCCTTGTAGATATCTAATCAAACTAATGACAAAAATCGGGTTAATGATCACTTTTATTAAGTCTGGGTTCGAACAGCCGCGTTTTCCGGACACCAGTGTTCGGTGGTGTCCGGATAGGTTGCGGGTGTCCGGGTAAGTGCCCGGTGAAGGTGTCCGGGTAGTTGAAGTCTCCGGATAAGTAGTGTGTCCGGATAAGTAATGTGTCCGGATAAGTAAGGTGTCCGGAAAAGTATGTGTCCGGAAAAGTATGGTGTCCGGAAAAGTGTGGTGTCCGGGAAGGGGTATCAGGACAGCAGGTTTGAGCTATTTATCTGATGTGGACCTATTGCCTTAGGTGTTCTGTGGGTGTAGCTTGAAGGTGTTTAGGAAGTGCATTGTACGTCAATCAAGGTGAGTTCCCTAAACCTTTTACGACTTAAAGTGTTGAATGATTTTGACTGATTATGGTTTCATTTACGAGCATGAAATGTTTATAACTGTTACGCATGTTTTCCATGAAATACCTATTTTACTTGAGGAAAATGTATTGTACTTGATGAACTGAGAATGACGATTTACAAGGGTTTTAAAGATGCATGTTTGTGAAATGAATGACATGCTATGTGGAGTCGGTCTGCACTGTGGGATCAAAGATGGATCCTCGGGATCTGAGGGTCCCTTGGATATGTAAGACAGACTGGTAGGTTGGAATTTGTTTCCCTCCTATTCGGTAGAGGGGAGTCCGTGGGGACTCCAAAGAGGACGAGAGGGGAACCTAATGGAACCCTGATCGTAAGATGATATGTGATCCATACACAGTGTAGTACCATGCTTGAAGTATGTTGAGGTTTACGATAATGTTTTCATAAATGCTTTTATATTGGTTACATGTTGTTTTCTGAGGGAATTCACTAGACCTTTTGGTCTAACCCTCGCTTTTCAAAACTAAACCATTTTCAGGTAAGCGCGATATGGGTTCTTCTAGTAAGAACTAAGAAAGATGACGAGGAGTACTTGGAGCTTAGAGACACTCCAGTTTTGGTTTTTATAGCTATAGATATTACTCGGATGTGGCTTAGAGAGACTTCCGCTGTTTATGATTAATGTTAACGTTAAAGTTTTTGTTAAGTATGTTATAGCATTGATGTAAGGACAAGCACATTTATGTCTTTTAAATGGTTAATCTCATGACTTGCCTTTTATGGAAAGTGGGACGTTACAATAACATCGATGTTTCACCGGGATTTTACAATTTCTTAAGAAAAGTAACTAATTTCTACCACTTTACGATTTTTTTTTTGGCAAAACAAAAGGAAACTAGCGCTATACCCGTCTGTTGGTCGGGTGTATGACATGACTTTAATCTAGTATATAATAAGATATTAATTTGAAAACAAAATAAGATATAATAATATTCAAATATATCTGAAGATAAGATGAGATTTTCACAATTGCAGATTTTCACCAAAAATCCAACAACCAGCAAAGTGGTCATCCATTAAATCCGTCCGTTGGTCGGATATACGACATGACTTTAATCTAGATTCAGTTATTTGATCTTATGATTTCAAAAGTTATGTTTATTCATTGTATTTTATATTATCATGAATCATGCTTATATATATTTATATAAGGCTAGTCATACTTTTAATAATCACCTTTGATAATTGGTAACACGTGCATTTATATTAGTATATAATAAGTTATTATTTTCAAAAATAAAATAAAATATAATAATATTCAAATATACCTGGAGATAATATGTGATTTTAGGTCACTATCCACCCTATTGCTTAATTTACATCTTCAACTTGAAGCAACAATTATTGGTGTACATACATTAATCATCTTCACTCGCTCTTCACTATTGTGGTATTTTTTAAAACACAAATTCATCGCCCAATTTCTATCACCAATTATTGATGTTTAACGAAAAGTTCATATATATATATATATATATATATATATATATATATACACACATACACACACTAATAATATACCCACTGCATTGCAACGGAATGTAATTTCTTCTTTTTAAATAGGGAACATAAAATTGATAAAACTACTTGTTTTATAATCCGCAAATTTATGTTTAAATGTAGATTAGCCCATGTTTCTATATCTGGAAACAAATTGACAACACTAAATGGAAACGTCGACCAAAAACACATGCCAAACACAAATATTGAAACATATCTACAACAAAGGACTCCAAGCAATAAAACACTAATGTTAACAAAATAGTTATATGCTACACGAGTCACCCAATATAAATTTTGGTTTCATCTTCGTGGATTTTCCTGGAGAAGTTCCAAATACCCCGACTTGTATACGATATGACTTTAATCTAAATTTCTATTTATCTTACTTGTTAATAATGACAAAATCTCCACATAGAATGAACGTAACCCCAACGGTTGACCAATCCCATATATGAAACCAAATATAATCAGAGAGAAGATGATTCAGACCTAAGAAAACTTTCTATTCTAACTCATCAAAGCATTTCTAATCTAACTCATCAAAGCATCAATAACAACCGTATGTTCTCATTAGAGAGACTTACCCTTACTGCGAGAGATGGCTAAGTCCGGGGCAGGTCGGTCAGGCACAAATCGGTCCCCGTCCCAAATAGTGATATCGTAACCGGGCCCGAACCAAATACGAAAGTCCAGTTAAGCTTCATAAGGACCAGTCCCCGTCCCAGGTCGGGCCCCTCTTTCTTCTTCACTTCTCGTTCTCTTCTTCCTGACAATTTTGTAAACTTTGAACATAAATTAACAACTGCATAATGGCTGATCCCTTGAGTAGAAAATCTTTTCAGCTCTGACGAATATGGCATTAAGATGAATATGCCACTTAAATCACATTATTCACATAATAGATTCTAAATGCAATATGAACGTAACCATATAAATTAAGATAGATTTCTGTGATGCATTTAGAATGGTCAATCCAAGCCAAGCAATCTGTGTAACTACACAAAATCATGCTTAGAAATAGAATGGTAAATCCAAGTCCAAGCAGTCTAATAAACAACATAGGATCAAACAAACTTACCAGTTATCCTCATCCTCTAATGTGTATCAAGTTTCTAATTTAAATCATTTTTAGTTGGTTTACATCAACAATTTCTAAGAAGAATACAAAAAGCCAAGAAATGAAGAATCAATGATACAGAAATGAACTACTTGAAAAAGTTGAATGCACAGATAATTGATAATAAACCACTGTAGCTAGTAAGATATATCCACAAGACATAAAGCATTAAATTAAGGAAATACATGTTTCCTAGTAATACTCAAATGCAAGAAGGGTTTTAATCTCCAAAAAGTCAATCAAAGAATTGACCTTTTAGACATAAATCTGTTAAAAGTAACCCAAATTTGGTAAAAGTGCATAATTTAGGTTTAGACTCCTCGATGGAATGGAGAGGACAGACCTAAGTTAGGATCACTTAGTTGTCCCCATTAAGCCAACTCAAAATAAATTAATACCTGAAGTGCACAAAAAATAATCCAACCCTCTCTTAGTTGTCTCCCTGAAACCCGTCGTTCTCTCGTTTCATAGACATACATATCCCAACAAACAACTTAACCCACACAGGGCTTAACGGGGAAAAAATAGTAAACACCCCTCTGCCTTGTGTGTCTCATTGAGACGTTCAATTTGTGTTAAATAGTTATCATTAAATTGCTAGTGATAAAAAGTCGTTTTGACCCATTTTATTGCATATAATTAACCAATCACACATAAAGAAAAAGCACAAGATTGTAATTTGAACTTATACCGGTTAATTTATAATCATTCTCAACATCAATACTTTATTGCATTAACAGCACCAAAAAGTATAGTTTAATCTTGTGTAGATCTGAATGAACATTGAACACAACCTTCCAATGGATCCTACAGACTTTATGTATAACTAAAGTCTAAAAATGACCATGAATCTTGAATCTTGCTGCTCGTTGTTCTCTGCCAGATGATTTTATGAATTAAAAACTGTTTGTTGAAGTTGGAATTTGTTTTTTATGAACATCTTTTGTTATTGGATCGTCCAAAATAGTTTTCAACTGAATTTATAAACACAATTGAAGAATGTGCAAGTCGCGAGTAAGGAAAGCAAGCCTACCACATAAATTTCTCTTTTGATAGCACTGTCAGTCCTGCAAACACGTGAAACAAAAAGCATTTACAACAATTCAGTACTTACTCAACACTCCACGTAATAAACAAAGTAGAGAAACATTTAATAACCCACCCCAATCAAGAAATCTTCGGTTCTTTCAACCCACCCACCACCCTTTCACTCCATATTTCTGTTTAAATATTAACATAAAAAAAATTACCTGCCAAGTTCATAAGAGATGCCTCAGCAGCTTGATGTTGACCTTCCCATCGTGTTCCAATTCTCTCTCCAGCAAACCATAACTGTAAAAGACAAACGATTGTGTGTGTCATAAGTAACATTTTGAAATTTGAAGGACTTTTGAATACCTCAAAAGAGAACTACAGTTCAATGCTAGGGACCATATTATGGAAAATCTTACCTGTTGCCAACAACCTTTGTTCCCATTCAGGTGAAAAAGTATAATCTTCTTAAAACTAAAACACTCCTACAACAGGCCAACATTTATATCCTGCACAACTTCTTGTACTATACATGCACAACTTTTCTATAACAGAAAATTCTAATAGTATGAGCTCCATAAGCTTAAACGTATATAATGGGCATTAATGAACTTGTAAACCAACTTTTCTATACAAGTCACATTAATGAACCTGTAAACCAACACAACGAAAAGGATCATATAATGGGCATGGCTAAGAAAATCACTTTTGTTTTGATTTATATACTATACAAAGCAAATCATGATGATAGCAAGTAATAGAATATGTATACTTACAATGGTTACGAATCAATATTACAGATTCCTGATTTAGAGTTTTGCAAGCAGTTTTGCCAGTTGCTCGTCAGACACCTTCACATCATCACACGTACCCAAGGATACAGCAAGTCTGGTAGCAAATTGATGTTTGCACTGAACACAACCATGCACTCAACACGAAATCGACTACAAAAATTGAAGGAATCGGCTGAAATGGCAGAACCAAATCGAAATAGTGAAAGGAAAAAATCAAAGAAAACCAAATCGAAATCGTGAATCATTTCTTCATGAAACCAAAAACCAATCGAAACCATGAAAGGAAAAACCAATCGACGCGTACCTGATACTGCGTATGCGAAGAGGCAGAAATTGAATCCCTGCAAAAATGGCAGAACCCCTCGTCTGTTTCTACCAAACCGAATTACAAACACAAAAAACACAAGAGATTGCATTTGTGTCAGGGATTAGAATCGTGATAATACCTCAAGGAGAGCGGTGTGAAGAAGAATCCTGAAGGAGAGAGGCGTTCAGGCCGGCGAAGCGGGACGTGTTCAGACTTCAGACAAAGGGCAGAGAGCTTTTAAGTTTCAAACTACCAGGGGTCGATGTGAATCTGTGTTCGTCTCGCACTGTTTATAAGGGAAGAGGGGAGAGGATTTAGGGCAGTTTGTGCGGAAACAGGGGGAGTGGGTGTCGGTTAAGGAGGCTGCTGAGTGTTGAAACTGGCTGTGAGTGTTGGAGGGGAGTTAGCATGAGAGGGAGTGGGCCGGTTACAGAGTGGGGCGGCTGGAGGGATATGGCTTAATGGGCTGAATGAATTGGCTTAATGAGTTTGAACGACCAAGATTTAAAACTGGATTGAGTTTAAAGGGCCCAGATTCATCTAAAATCAGTTAGACTTATATGGGTCCATATTTTATATAATTTATTAAAGAACCAAAAACTATGAAGGCCACTGCATGGGGGTGCCGCGACATACAGGAAACAAAACTATATCCAAGCAACAATACATAACACATAAAACAATACATTATCATGTAAAACAGAAATACTTTGCTTCGCTCATTCAAATCAGATGAACCAAAAGCATAACATGTGTAATTCACATCGCAATGTCAATGGTTGCAGTAATATATAGAAAATTAAAAACAGCATTTTCTGCAAATCATCATCATCGTCATGCAACAAATCATTGGAATGAGATTCTTCTGAATTTGTTTCGGTTGGGAATTCCATGTGTATAGGTTTAACGAATTCAGCCAGAAATCGTCGTTGTTATTGTAAACGTCGTTTACATAAATTGCAGCGTGAGATGCGGTTTCTATTTCGTTAGAATCCATCCACTAAACTTCTTTGAAATCACGAAGAAAATGAAAGAAAACGAGTGGTTTGATTCAGATTCGAATTAGTGTTTTATGTTCTCAACGATTATTTCCATGATACTGATTGCTTAAACAGTGAAACCCACTATGATAATGATGGTGTAGATAATTGCTTAAAATACGAAACCAATTCTGATAAGGATGGCGTCGGTCTTTGCTTAAAATTTGTAACCCACTAACTGATAAGTGTTGATCAATGCTTAAATTTTGAAACTCACTAACTGATAAGTAGGGTATCGAATTTAGTTTCCAAATAAGTAGGGATTTCTGGTAATTAAGAATCAAATATAATAAATAATCAAATCCTATTCAGTTTCCATAATTAATCAGATGAAATAAAAAAGACTACATTACCCCTAGGAGTTAATTTAAAATAAAAAGGCAAGAAATAATCTGATTGCTTGATTATGGTTTTTAAAGTTTGCAAATTGATGGTGGTTTTCACATGATCCCTCCTCTCTCTCTCTATATGGTTTTTTTTTCGTGTAAACTTTGGATTCCATAGGTTTTCTTGATGAATTGTTTCTTTGATGAAACTTTGTCGTTTTTACATAAAAACACAAATATATGAAATAATTTCATCAAAAAAACGAATGATACGAAACACTTTCATCAAAATTAACAATTTCATGAAACAATTTCATCAAAAAAACCTACGAAATCCAAAGTTTACACACATTTAGAAGTTTACAATTTATTATCCATCTATATATGTATATATATATGGCGAGGTTCATTTGAGAAGTGCTAAATATATGAGAAGTAGAGAAGTGATCTTAACCATTCTGTTGGGAACTGAAGATATGCTAAGTATGGTTAGTACTGCCAGAACAACATTACTACTGCCAGATCAAGTTAGTACTGCCAGATCAATGTTAGTGCTGCCAGAACAAAGATACTACTGCTAGTTCAAGGTTAGTACTGCTGAGATATTAATACTGCTGGAACATTATTAATACTGCTTATGTGAGGTTAGTACTGCTTGTCAAAGTTACTACTGCTGGTACATCATTAATGCTGCTGAACAAAGTTACTACTGCTGGTACATCATTAATGCTGCTGAACAAAGTTAATACTGCTGGTATATTACTACTGCTGGAAGATTATTAGTACTGCTTGAGAAGAATGAAGTTACTACTGCTTGTGATCAGAACATGGAATGCGAGATTGAAGGAGATAAAGATGGATTGATTGAAGATATACTTAAAAGAATATTCTGAAGATCAATCTTATTTTGATAGTTATCTTGTAATTATTTTTGTATAAATAGACTTCAATAGATAGCTATTAGAACACACAAGAGACGTGAGAGTTTCAATTTATATATTCTGCAAAAGACATTCTGAGAGAAGATATTGATTCAAGAGAGAATTAACCTCAAGGTTGAAGAACCCTATTTCTAGAGAAGTAGAAGTCGTCTTGTTGAGCCTGTTCAACAAGATTGAGGTTTGGTTGTAATCTTGTGAGTCGATTTAGTGAATACACAAAGTGGTGAATTTTCTGTTACATTGTTCTTGATTGTGAGAATTAAAGTTCTTTTCCGCAGATTCTTTAATTCTGAATTCTAAGTATTAATTATCTTGTTAAGATTCGATCCTGACAAGTGGTATCAGAGCTTGTGTTTCTTAGAATTCTACAAACATTATGGAAAATTCTATTGAATCAAACAGTACTTTTGATTGGAGTGATCAAGCAGAAGAGGCAATTCAGAATCATGCACTCATGGCAGAAGTCTCAGATATTCCTACGGAGGTAAAATCTAATCTCTGTTCTCAATCTTGTATAGACACTGTTAAAAGGTATAGAGATCACAATCAGGGAATGTGTGATGACCTTAAGAGATTAGAAAAGGACATAAGAGATTATGTATTGATTGTTGAGAGGTTTGAAGAACAAATTAAGGCTTTTCAAGCCAATGAACTTCAACACTCATATGATACAAACTACTGGAAGTGGGAAAAGGGTGGTCTGGAGTTCCAACTGAAAGAGTCTAGGGAAGAGTGTGAGAAACTAAAAGGAGAGCTTGAGAAAGTTAAACTTGATGTAGAAAAGTTTACTTGTGCCTCCAAAGTCATGGACAACATAATAAATGCTCAAGTCCATAGTAAGTTGAAACCAGGAATAGGGTACAATGCCACACCCCCACCCTACAATAACAACTACATCCCTCCTAAGTCAGACCTATTAGAAACCAAGGATAGGAAGGACTTACCTAAAGGAGCCACTGAAGTAGATCCATTAGATGAAGTAGTTGTTGAGGATGAGACTGACAAAGTAGGATCTGATGAGGAATGTGAAAGTCCATGTGTCAAGAACAATGAGATGAAAAGGACTGAAAAGGGAAAGGGAGTTCATTATACACAGACCACTGTTGTGAACTCTAAAACCTGTGAACATTGTTCTTGCAAGAAATCTCAAGAGAATAAACCCCAAAGACATGATAAAAAGAGGGGAAATCAAAGAAATTGGAATAACCAGTGGGCACAAAAGCAAGGAGTTGATCTGCAAAGGATTAACAGACCAAAACCTTGTTTCATCTGTGGCAGATTGAATCATCTTGCCAAACACTGTTATTTCAATCCTATTAACCAAAGGATGAATTTTCAAAAACCTTTTTATAAATCCAATGGTTATAGGAAGCCTGCAAGGAACCATGTGGCTAAGAAACAAGCTAAAGCCACAAGCCACATGAAGAAAAAGCCTGAAAAAGAATGTGTCACAATGTGGGTTCCTAAAAGTACTGCAGCCTCAGATAATGCTGCTAGCAGTGTTAGTGCTGCTAACACTGTTAGTACTTCTTCAAAAATTAGTGCTGCTAGCAGTGTTAGTGCTGCTAACTCTGTTAGTACCTCTTCAAGAGTTAGTGCTGCTAGCAGTGTTAGTGCTGCTAGAAATTCTTCAAGAATTAATACTGCTAACACTGTTAGTGCTTCTTCTTCAGACAGTACTGCTGCTAGCAGTGTTAACTCTGTTAATACTGCTCCTAGCAGTGTTAACTCTGTTAATACTGCTCCTAGCAGTGTTAACTCTGTTAATACTGCTAACTCTGTTAGTGCTGCTAGTACTGACAGTGCTGCTAACAATACTGCTGCTCCCAGTGTTAGTACTGCTAGCACTGTTAGTACTTCTAAGGTTAATACTGCGTCTAGTGCTGCTAAACCAATCATATTGACAAAGTACTCCAGTACTGCAGTACCTAAGGTTGAAAATCTCATCAAAACCAAGTGCAAGTACTTTGATGAGCAAGGGAGACCCAAGACCACTTTGGCTTGGGTTCCCAATAAAAACTAACTGATTTATCAGATGTGCAGGGCAACCAACAGCTCAAGGGGAAGAGCATCTGGCATGTTGATAGTGGTTGCTCCAGGCACATGACAGGTAACATGGCCTGCCTCCAGAATTTCAAAAGAATTAATGGAGGACATGTTACTTTTGGAAATAATCCTGCAGGAGGTAAGAGAAGTGGTAAAGGTGATGTGTCAGAAGGTAAGATGACATTTGAGGATTTGACAAATGCTGCAAAGTACAAGTATAGTTACTACTGCCAGTGCAGAGTTACTACTGCTAGTGCAGAGTTACTACTGCCAGTGCAGAGTTACTACTGCTAGTGCAGAGTTACTACTGCACGTGCGTAGTTAATACTGCTAGTGCACAGTTAATACTGCCAATGAGTAGTTAATACTGCTTTGCAGTTAATACTGCTCAGTAGTTAATACTGCTTAGCAGTTAATACTGCTTGTGTAGTTAATACTGCTCAGTCGTTAATACTGCTTGTGTAGTTAATACTGCTCAGTAGTTAATACTGCTTATGTCGTTAATACTGCTTTTGAAAATCTAGGGCAAATACTGCTATAAATACCCCTGTTTGCCCGCCAAAGTTCATAACGACTCTTCGCATTAACTTCTTCTCTCTCTCGTTCTAACCTCTTCTCCCTAGAATCTCTGTGTTTTCTTTACAAATCCTCAGGAAGCACAACGATTATGGAGTTTGTCGACGAGCATAATGAGATTGCAATGCTTCAGAAGCCGAAGCAGGCCGAAGGATTTCATGAAATTGTGGATTTTCTCAAGTCCACTCATATTTCGTATGCCCTAACGGTGAATCCGACAATATACATCGAGCATCAGACGCAATTCTGGGCCAATGCCACCGTAGAATCCGAAGATGGGCATAAAGTCATTCAAACAAGGGTATGTGACAAACCCTTGAAAGTTTCAGAAGAACTCCTTCGCATCACTCTTCAATTAGATGATGCCTCAGGTATAACTTCTATTTCCAATGAAGAACTATACTCAACTTTACAAAGAATGGGGTATGAAGGTCCCATTGGAGTTTTTAAATTCTACAAGTCAAAGTTTTTTACTCAATGGAGATTCTTTGTTCATACCTTAATGCATTGTATTTCAAGAAAAACTACTGGATGGAGTGAGTTCAGCAGTACTATTGCTTATGCTCTAGTCTGCTTAGCCACTAACAGGAAGTTTAATTTCTCTCAAATGATTTTCAATGATCTTGTGGCAAACCTGGAATCCAAAAAGCGTTTCTATATGTATCCAAGGTTTGTTCAGGAAGTAATTACCAAGGAATTGACGGATATGCCTCAATTTGATGAGGTATATGTACCAAAATCCCCTAAAGGGAAGGTTTTCTCAAATATGAGGAGACTTCCTATGGACTCGGAAGGAGTTGACACACCATTGTTCTCTACAATGATGGTTGTGTCCCACACAAATGAAGGTATGGCATCAGGGTCAAGGCCCTCATTAGACACACCCACTGATGACCAATCCCAACCTTCCATCACAAAAGAAATCCCTCAGTCCATTCTTGTACGACCCACTCCCATAATAACCAAAATGTTTGAAAGAAGAAAGGTACACAAGGTTCCTTCCCTTGATGTATCTCCTAAGAGCCCGAAGCCTTTAAGCCCTCTAGTGGAGCATTCTCCAATGGAGAATATCGAAAGGGAAACCACAGGGGTGTCTCCCAACCCCAAGAAGGTGCTCACTAAGGAGAAGGTTGAGCATGTGAGTCGCAAGGCTGCCACTACTTCTGCTAGCAAAGAGAAGGCCAGTGGTAACATAACTAAGCCCTTCCTCACGGCAACTCAGGGTGAGAAATCATCCAGAGGTCCCAGGTGCCAAGAAACCAAGGGGGTAGGTAGTGCTTTTGCTAGGCAAGAGACACCTGCTAAAACTTCCAATGATCCTTTAAGGGAGGTAAAAACTCCTAAACAGGGTGAGGATAGATATACGTACGAGGAATTGATGGAAACTATTGCAAATATCAACATTGAGGTCATGGATCAGAAAAATGAAATTGATGAACTCAAGAAAGTGGTCCTCTATCAAAACTCACAGCTTGAGAAGCAAAGGAAGATGATCACTAAGTTGATGCACAGAAAGAAGAAAGCTCAGTTTGTCCTTAGGAGAAGAAACCCTACCAATGATGCTTCCAAAAAGGGGGAGTCAGACTCAGATCTAAACATGGAGGATGCAAACATTGAGGGGGAGTATGAGTATAAGGTTGAGGGGGAGACTGAGGAGGCTGCTGATCTTACAAAGGAAGCAGAAACAGAACCAGCAGCAGAAACGGTTACTGCTGCTGAAGTTGCAAAAGAGTCTCTTGACAATACATTTCATGAATATTATTTGGTGGATATTGTATACAAGCACAGCATGAAAAAGTTGAATGGAATGCTGCATGCTAAGTTGGTGAGTGACAAAGACTCTAAGATGGCAAGATACCTTGTAAAAAGGATTCTCAATCAAAGTCTGGGATTGGATCCAAATTTATGCGTTGATGATTAGGTTTTGGAAGCATCATCTGAAGAACTTAACTTCTCATCCTGAAAAGTCAAGTTAGGGGGAGATTGTTGGGAACTGAAGATATGCTAAGTATGGTTAGTACTGCCAGAACAACATTACTACTGCCAGATCAAGTTAGTACTGCCAGATCAATGTTAGTGCTGCCAGAACAAAGATACTACTGCTAGTTCAAGGTTAGTACTTCTGAGATATTAATACTGCTGGAACATTATTAATACTGCTTATGTGAGGTTAGTACTGCTTGTCAAAGTTACTACTGCTGGTACATCATTAATGCTGTTGAACAAAGTTACTACTGCTGGTACATCATTAATGCTGCTGAACAAAGTTAATACTGCTGGTATATTACTACTGCTGGAAGATTATTAGTACTGCTTGAGAAGAATGAAGTTACTACTGCTTGTGATCAGAACATGGAATGCGAGATTGAAGGAGATAAAGATGGATTGATTGAAGATATACTTAAAAGAATATTCTGAAGATCAATCTTATTTTGATAGTTATCTTGTAATTATTTTTGTATAAATAGACTTCAATAGATAGCTATTAGAACACACAAGAGACGTGAGAGTTTCAATTTATATATTCTGCAAAAGACATTCTGAGAGAAGATATTGATTCAAGAGAGAATTAACCTCAAGGTTGAAGAACACTATTTCTAGAGAAGTAGAAGTCGTCTTGTTGAGCCTGTTCAACAAGATTGAGGTTTGGTTGTAATCTTGTGAGTCGATTTAGTGAATACACAAAGTGGTGAATTTTCTGTTACATTGTTCTTGATTGTGAGAATTAAAGTTCTTTTCCGCAGATTCTTTAATTCTGAATTCTAAGTATTAATTATCTTGTTAAGATTCGATCCTGACACATTCATTCGGTCAAGATCGGCGGCTTTGACCGAGAAGCAGCAGATAATTCATCGCGTGGTCTGTGCGTGGTCAAAAGATAGAGGAGTAGTTTCGTAAAAATACACGGGACGAGTTCATATATGAATCTGTGTGATTCACATATGAACTATACGTTCATATATGAACCTTTGTAAGAGGTTGTTCGGTTCGTTTACCATTAAGACCTGTATGAATAAAGTTATCTGAATTGCTTTAACTAAATTGGTGTTCGGTTCTTGTGCTAAATAAACCATCTGAATAATGAAAATGACTACTTTACCCTTTGTTTTAAATTGAACATTTGTAAACCAAATTTTAGAATAGAAAATTTAACTTAATAACAAATCTTATAAATTCCTTTTCCATCCTAATAGCATCGAACATTTGTAGAACAAACATCACTTGTAAATCAAAAGGAAGAATCAGAACCCAGAAACCCAAAACCAGAAAATGGAAAGATGATGGCGCTGGAAGAAGGAAGAAGGTACCGGAAGAAAACCCAAAAACCCAGAAGGAAGAAAACCCAAAACCATAAGGAAGATGGCACTAGAAGAAGGTAGAAGGCTCTGAAAGAAAACCCTAAAACCCATAAGGAAGAAAACCTAAAATCCCAAAACCAGAAAATCAAGATTGAGATATATAATATATATGTATATATATATATATAGAGAGGCTCACTATTTTGTAAACTTTTTTTCGTGTAAACTTTGGATTTCATAGGGTTTTTAATGAAATTTTTTCATGAAATTGTTTATTTTGATGAAATTGTTTCATATCATTCATTTCTTGATGAAATTGTTTCATATATTTATGTTTTTTATGTAGTTTCATATATTTTTTTTTCATTCCTATGAAACTTGATGAAACTTTTTCGTTTTACATAAAAAAAACACAAATATATGAAACAATTTTATTAAGAAATGAATGATATAAAACATTTTTATCAAAATAAACAATTTCATAAAATAATTTCACCAAGAAAACCTATGAAATCCAAAAGTTTACAAGTTTACAAGTTTATACACATTTAGCGGTTTACAATTTATTATCCCTCTCTCTCTCTCTCTCTATATATATATATATATCGAGATTCATATATGGAAGAACACGATGCTGGATGTTTTATGTCCAAACCCAAAAACCCAAGAACCTTTCCAAAAAAAAAACCAAGAAATCGATAACCATATGGAGAAATCAAACCATAAAAAGAAATCGGTAACTACATGGAGAAATCGAACCACGGGAAGAACAAACCATAAGAAGAAATCGATAGCCATATGAAGAAATCGATAGCCATATGGAGAAATCGAAAACATGTGATGTTAGAGAAGCAAGAGTCTCTTGAAGAAGATGAGAACATGAATTGGAACTTGGAGGCGTGAAAGTGAACTGGTGGAATGTATTTGCAATAGGGTTTCTTTTTTTTTTTTGAATAGAGGGCAGTTGAGGGAAATAATGGGAAATTAAATGGCTGAGTGTAAAGGAGTATGGATTTCTAGCTGACCGATTAAGCCACCAGCTGAGCGAATAAACCACAACCGAACGACTTTTTATGGCTGAGCGAATAAGCCATATAGGCTATACAGCCCATTAAGCCATAACCGAACAACCCCTAATTCATATATGAATCACAAAGGTTCATATATGAGTCAGTTAATTGGTTCAACTGATTCATATATGAACCTACAGTTAATTAGTACATATATGAAACACTATATGAATTAGTTAAAAAGAGTTCATATGTGAATTATATGGGTTCATTCATATGAACAGATAATTCATATGTGAATCACACATGTTCATATATGAACTCGTCTCCGTGCTTTTGTAAAAGTTACGAAACTGCCCTTCTATTTTTGGAACAGCCGCAACTTTTAACCAGTCAAAGCCGCAACTTTTGACCAATTAAAACCGATCTTCTCTACTTCTCATATATTTAGCACTTCTCAATTGAACCTAAGGCTATATATATATATATATATATGTAGGTATGTATATATAAGGAAAACCAACAAGAAATTATGCGACACTCTCTTAGAGTATGATTCTTAGATAGGAATTTTCTGGTTTTGATCAACGAAATTATCATTCCAATTCATTTAGATTCCGTTAAAATCCTGCAAACCAACGCCTCCTTAGGATTCGTGGTTGTTTTCCCCATCTTTTGTTATGGAACGTTAGGTTTTTTGCAATCTTGGGTATTTTCCCTATATGAATGCGGTCTTTTGTGATGAAGGTATATTGTTGGTATTAAAGTTCTTATAAAATTATCAATGACAAAAAATTGATTGGTGTGAATAGTTCATGATGGCCTTATGTTGGCAGCTTTTACTATTATGTTTAGTTTATTGCATGTACATGTTCAAATTTCATATGGGAATACTTCGTATATGAATAATTTATGTTTGGGAACAACTCTCAGTACAAGAAGACGGGTATTGATCAGGAAAATAGGCTGGCGTCGCGTGTCGGTTCTACCGGTAACCGATTTTAGGGGAGCCCAAAAGCTCTCATCTGAAAAAAAATTGCGAGAGCAATGCACATGTCGGGCGAAGACTGATGGCTCCATACGGGATACACTAATGTACTAAATATTAGCAAATAACAATCTAAATTTCATATGCATTCACTAAACTTTCTTACATGAATCTATCATCATGCCAATGTACCTCATTTTAGTATCCCTTGTTTCAAGTATATTTAGTACAACTAATCCAGAACTTGTTGAATATTTTAAAAATCAGTAAAATATTCCAAAATTTATAATTAAACCAAACTTTAAAGGTATTAATTTAATTATAAACTTTCCTTTTAACTTATTAATGATGCTTTAATAACTATATATATATAAGAATCTTGAATATATATATATATATATATACACATAAACCCACTGCATGCAACAGTAAACAAACTTTGGTTTAATTTTCTTCTTGATTGTTTAATAAACTGCGGTATATATATAAAACGAAATATCTATATATATATATATATATATATATATGTATACGTTAATAGTAAGCAATATATAAAGAAAGTAACTTTATCGATTATAAACACAAAACTCAATTCAACAATGGATTTAGATAAACTTCGTTTAGAACAACCAAAACAATTATCCTAAAAACGATACTATCCTTCGCGATAGTTTCGTTAGAAAGGGGTAGAAGCAGAATGTTCACTCTAGTGAACGAAAAGAAGAATACACGACTGAAATTAAAACCAACCTGTTCAGATAATCAAACTGTAAAAGAGCTGCACGGTTATAAAATCTGTCCTTAAAGGTTTTATACGGTTACTCCTATGCTGTGAGTTGCAAACCGCAAAGTCCAGGATTTGATGCAGTTGTTTGAATCGATTATTGACAGCACCAACAATCGATTTATAAAGCAAAGCCGATGCAGAAAATGATGGAATACTGCAGCCGCAAACAGCAGATTACAAGAGGGAGAGAAGCCGTGAGAGAGAGAGAGTTATGTTCTGTGTTTTAATCTCAGGTTTAACCCACTATTTATACTGGGTTAAAAACCCTAACTGAATGGCCCATGATCTCCTAAAAATCTGCCAGAATAGGGCTGTTATAGACCAAGTCTATAGCTGAAAAAATAGAGATAAACCCACGTTTTTTTTATGATTAAAACAAATTCCAAAATTTTGAATTTAAACTAAACTGATAATTATCAGTAAACTCTCATTTCTCAATAATTTATTTTCAGCAAACTTCCAACCTCACATATTTCCAACAATCCCCCACCAGGTTGGAAAGTTTTCTGACATTCGTGTAAGACAATGTCACAGTGGTGTCACTAAGATTAAACCCTGTTTAATGCACGTATGCAAAAAGAGATCAATTCAATAGTATCCTTAGGATTTAAACCTTGAATCTTAAGACCGCTTCGGCTTACATGCACACATCATCTTATTTCTTTGCTTTCTCACTGAGCGCGAATATGGCCATGCGCTAAATCCTTTTCATGACCTTTTAGGAGAGGAACCACTACTCTTCAATTAAGGTGGCACCACCTCTTGGTCATATAAGCAAAGTTCTATATCATCTTCGTTGCTAAGATGCCTTCAAACTTTGTTAAGAGATCAAACTCATCCTCGTTCTCGGCAACGACGTACTATCACATACCTTACATGAGTCTATCTTTATTGATAGTACCTTCTATCGGTTTAGTGACTTGTTATTACCCATTAAACTTAGGAGATAGGAGCACTAAATCTAAGTTGGGTTTCCATCACTAACCGATTCTGTGTGGTTTCAGACCCATGTCTCTGGTAGTTGATCCTACTAAGTCTCTCGTCAGAGGCTTAGTCAATGGATCTGCCAAGTTTCCACACGACTTGACATACATAATGCTTATGGTACCATTATCTATCAGTTGTCTCACGTAATTATGTCGGAGACCTATGTGTCGCGACTTCCCATTATACACGGCGTTGTATACTCTTGACAGTGTGGCCTCACTGTCACAATACATGGGAATTGAAGGAGTCGGCCGGGGCCATAAATGGATATCTGACAGCAGATCTCTAATCCATTCGGCCTCTTTGCCCGCAGCAGCTAGGGCAATAAATTCGGCTTCCATAGTTGAATGGACGATACATGTTTTTTTCTTGCTCGCCTAAGAAATCGCCCCACCACCAAGTGTATAAATCCACCCACTTGTGGATTTAGAGTCACTTGAGTGATCTATCCAACTAGCATCAGAATATCCTTCCATGATTCCTGGATGCGTCGTGTACGTCAACTCTAGATCACTGGTTCTTTTCAAGTATCCAAAGACTCTACTGATTGCCTTCCAGTGATCTGGACCCGGATTGCTTGTATATTGGCTTAGTCTACTCACATCAAAAGCAATATCCGGTCTAGTGCAATGCATTGCATACATCATGCAACCTATTGCACTAGCATACTCTAATTGAGCCACCGCTCTACCAGAGTTCTTGTCAAGTTTCACACTTGAATCGAATGGAGTATTCAACTCCTTTATATTCAAATGTTGAAACTTAGTCAGTATCTTTTCTATGTAGTGGGATTGACTAAGTGAAATTTGAGATCCTGACCTTTTGATTTTAATCCCAAGAATGGTATCTACTTCTCCAAGATCTTTCATCTTAAAGTTCGAGGATAAGTAGTTTTTCGTCACATTGATGCCTTCTAGATTGGTTCCGATGATCAACATATCATCGACATAAAGACAGACTATCACAGTGGATTCTTTTGTACATTTTGAGTAAATGCACCGATCAGCTCCATTATGTCGGAACCCGAAAGAGGTGATAGTAGTGTCAAATCTTTCGTGCCACTGTTTGGGGGCTTTCTTTAAACCGTACAGAGATTTGATAAGTCTACACACTTTGTTCTCTTGTCCGGGTACCTCAAACCCTTCGGGTTGCTCCATATAAACCTCCTCGTTTAAGTAACCATTCAAAAAGGCTGTTTTCACATCCATTTGATGAATGTACAGACCTTTTATGGCCGAGATTGCTATAAGAGTTCGGATAGAACTGATTCTAGCAACCGGAGCATAGGTGTCGAAATAATCGATACCCTCTTTCTGTCTATATCCTTTGGCTACCAATCTAGCTTTAAATGCTGAGATTGAACCATCAGGGTGTAACTTCCTTTTGAATATCCACTTGGAACCTATGGGTTTTGTTCCCTTGGGTAAATCAGCTAATTCCCAAGTTCCATTTCCCATAATAGAGTCCATTTCATCGTTTATTGCTTCTTTCCATAGTGGAGCATCCCTTGAAGATATTGCCTCTTTGTAAGTCTTAGGATCTTCATCAATGTTAATTGTGAAAATGACCTCTCTCGTCACCTTCTTATGAGTCCCTTCTACTAAGTATGAAAGGAATTCATCTCCTAGACTTTTCTCTTTTCTTACTCTAGTACTTCTACGTGGTTCGTCAACCTTGTTAGGGGTTTTTGAACTATCACGAGATGTACTAGGAAGATTCGGAGCCAATGTTCTTTCTGAGTTTTCAGTATCTCCCGAAAACTTGTCTTCAAAGAATTCCACATCTCTGGATTCTACTATTACTCCTGTTTCTTTATCCAATAATCTATAAGCCTTGCTATTTCTAGCATATCCTACGAATATACTTTTAATAGCACGTGCCCCCAACTTGGATCGTTTTGGATCAGGAGTTCGATAGTAGGCAACACAACCCCAGACTCTAAAATAGTTCAAGTTGGGTTTCCTTCCTTTCCATAACTCATATGGGCTAGTTGGGATCACACGACTAGTGATCCGATTGTGAATGTGGCAAGCCGTTAGTAAAGCCACTCCCCACAGATTGGTTGGTAGACCCGATTGGTTCAACATACAGTTGACCATTTCAACGAGGGTTCGGTTCTTGCGTTCCGCCAATCCATTCTGTTGAGGAGTGAAAGGCGATGTGCGCTCATGTTTGATACCATTATCTTCGCAGAATGTATCAAATTCTCTATTGAAGTATTCACCTCCTCTGTCTGATCGTAGGATTTTTATTCGTTTGTCTAATTGATTTTCTACTTCAACTTTATATAGCTTAAAAGCATCAAAAGCTTCATCGTTTGAGTGTAGTAAGTAAACGTGTAAAAACCGGCTGAAGTCGTCACAAAAAGTTATGAAATACCTCTTACCTCCGCGAGTAAGTATTCCATTTAATTCGCAAATGTCGGTGTGAATTAACTCTAAAATTGATGTTTCCCTTTTGACGGATGGAAAAGGTTTCTTTGTAAATTTAGATTTTACACAAGTTTCACATTTTCCAAAATCTTTATTATTAATCTTGATTAATCCTTTACATTGCATTTTTTCAATATTCTTTATGTTTGTATGTGCTAAACGTTTATGCCATAAAGAAATAGAACAAGCGAGATAATCAAAAGTAATTTCATTCATTGGATCATGGACAACATCAAAAGCACAAACAGAAAAACCTACAGACTGATCAGATACAGACAAAGCATTACTAGCTGTTGACTCACTAGTACTAGGAACATCATCATTATCGCCTTCATTCAAATTTAGGCGATACATTCCAAACTGAAGATATGCTTTGTCTACGAAGTTATGTCTCTTATGAAACACAATCGTTCCATCTTCGAGGGCCAGCCCGATTCCATGCTCATCAAGCTTGCTTAGAGACACTAGACACTTGTAGATAGAAGGCACATGAAGCACATTCCTGAGGGTTACAGTCTTGCCGGAAGTAAACTTTAACAGCACCGTTCCAATTCCAACAATGTCGGCTTTGCCACGGTTTGCAGTTATGATCTGTTTTCCGGGTGCTACCGGATTGTACGTAGCAAACTTGGATTCAGAGTCACAAACATGGATTGTGGCTCCAGAATCCAAAAACCAGCCACCTCGCATAGCCGTCACCCTGGTTGCCGCCTCAGCAATCATATCAATCTCTTCATTCAGGTACAGATTACCCACAAGATGCTCGATATCGACAACCGCATTAGCTGCCGGTGGAGGACCAGACTTCCTCATTTTGCATTCCCTCGCATAATGCCCTGCCTCTCCGCAGACATGGCACTTACCTGTCCTCTTCGGCCCTTGACTAGAGGATTGCCCAGACTTCTTGAAGTTTTTCTTTTGAGGACCCAAGTTCCACTTTTTAGTGGGTCCATTAGATTTAAACTTCCCTTTACCACCAGCCTGCACGCTGTTGGCACTCAAGATAGTCTTGCCCCTCTTGTCCCTATTTCGAGCCTCTTCCTCAATCCTGATATGTTTTATCAAATCATCCAAAGAATAATCTTCGGATTTGTGCATCATACGTTTTTGGAAATCTTTCCAAGATGGGGGCAATTTATCAACAACTGCCCCTACTTGGAAAATATCAGGAAGAGAAATGTTGAGAACTTTCATCTTGTTAACCAATACTTGAAGTTCGTGAAGTTGTTCAAGTATTGGTTTATCATCAACCATATTGAATCTCAAGTAGCGAGACACAAGGTACCTATTGGTACCTTCCTCTTGTGCCTTGTACTTGAATTCCAATGCGGTCCAAAGTTCTCGAGGGCATGAAATTGGGGCATACAAGTCATAGAGCCGGTCAGACATGGCATTTTTTATATGCCCACAAGCCAGAGTCTCACATTCTTTTCGGAATAGCCGATCCTTCTCGAGTTCGGCTATCTTGGCTCTGTCCGGCTCTTTCCCGGCAGCAGAAATTGGGTTATCAGGTATTGGTTGCAATTGTACATTAGGGTCCACCACATACCAGAGTTTGAGCACAATTAGCATAAATTTAACTTTTTCAGCCCAGCGAGTGAAATTGGACCCATCGAAACTGTCCAATTTCACGAGATCTTGTGGCATCAAGCGATAGTTACCAGTTTCCATTTGTTGACCTATAAAACCTTTAAGATTGTTGAATATTTTAAAAATCAGTAAAATATTCCAAAATTTATAATTAAACCAAACTTTAAAGGTATTAATTTAATTATAAACTTTCCTTTTAACTTATTAATGATGCTTTAATAACTATATATATATATAAGAATCTTGAATATATATATATATACACATAAACCCACTGCATGCAACAGTAAACAAACTTTGGTTTAATTTTCTTCTTGATTGTTTAATAAACTGCAGTATATATATAAAACGAAATATCTCTATATATATATATATATATATATATATATATACGTTAACAGTAAGCAATATATAAAGAAAGTAACTTTATCGATTATAAACACAAAACTCAATTCAACAATGGATTTAGATAAACTTCGTTTAGAACAACCAAAACAATTATCCTAAAAACGACACTATCCTTCGCGATAGTTTCGTTAGAAAGGGGTAGAAGCAGAATGTTCACTCTAGTGAACGAAAAGAAGAATACACGACTGAAATTAAAACCAACCTGTTCAGATAATCAAACTGTAAAAGAGCTGCACGGTTATAAAATCTGTCCTTAAAGGTTTTATACGGTTACTCCTATGCTGTGAGTTGCAAACCGCAAAGTCCAGGATTTGATGCAGTTGTTTGAATCGATTATTGACAACACCAACAATCGATTTATAAAGCAAAGCCGATGCAGAAAACGATGGAATACTGCAGCCGCAAACAGCAGATTACAAGAGGGAGAGAAGCCGTGAGAGAGAGAGTTATGTCTGTGTTTTAATCTCAGGTTTAACCCAGTATTTATATTGGGTTAAAAACCCTAACTGAATGGCCCATGATCTCCTAAAAATCTGCCAGAATAGGGTTGTTATAGACCAAGTCTATAGCTGAAAAAATAGAGATAAACCCACGTTTTTTTTATGATTAAAACAAATTCCAAAATTTTGAATTTAAACTAAACTGATAATTATCAGTAAACTCTCATTTCTCAATAATTTATTTTCAGCAAACTTCCAACCTCACATATTTCCAACAGAACTAACATGTTCTTATTGTATGAAATATTTTATGAATTTATGTATATAACAAATTGGTTTCCATTTCTATATATATATATATATATATATTCACTTTCTACATTCTATGTGTAAATTACCATATTTTCGTATATACAAAATTCAAACCAAAATTTTCGTTATTAATGTGCATTAAAAAGAAATTCTAACGCCACCATTTCAAAGGCATTGTTACAATAGATTTTGCCCAAAGAAATCTAATACTCCAAATGAAAAAGCGGCTATTATTCCAGAATGTTAAGATTATATGCAACCCAAATCTATTGTTCCATAAAAAAGATAACAATCCGTATATAATGAAACTACTCATTAACGAAGTCGATGTTTCATGGTTGCCTTTGCACGCTTCGTTAGTTAAGTTGTATGCAAGTTTTAAAGTTGTGTGAGCTTGTTTGGTTACACACGACATTTTAAAATGGGTTGCATGCATTATTTAAAGTTGTATGCAAGTTCAGTAATTTAACTTGTGATTTTATGATATGTTGCATATAGGTAAATATGTGATATTTTGAACATACATAATCATGTATATATTGATATTTTTGTGGCACTAGGGTGTACTACGATGTTGACTATAAAAACAGACATGTTTTGTGAGTATGTTGGTCAAGGCCCAACTATAAGGGCAAACATGTTGTGTGAGCTTGTTTGGTTGCTCGATTTAAGCCGTAAGAGCGAACATGTTGTGTGAGTTCACTAGGTAAAGTTGTGTGGAGTACACACCCTTCATAACGTCGTTGCTTTATGAAAAGTGCTATTTTCGTTAATCGCATGTTTATTTTATGAAGCTTTCAAAAAAAATTGTTTATTGTAACTGTTGTTGGTCATGCATGAAAAGTGTGGATTCACTAGGCCATAGCTCACCCAAACTCTTTTAAAACCTTTTAGGAGGCTATTAGACTGGGAAAAAAAAGTGAGATAAAGATAGATATAACGAATTAGATAAAGAAGAATATGTGCAGATGAAGACATTGATAAATAGAGCAAAGTTATGTTCGTCCAAATTGTAACGTTAGAGACTTTCTTTCTGCTGCACTGTAAGTGATTGATCTTGAGATACTATTTTTGATATATTGTAGTATTCGAATTTTTGGTATTACAACTAAATACAAGGTTTTTTCAGTACCATTAGGGATACAACTAACGTCATTTGTAAATAAAAGACATATGTAATTGGTATAACGCTTTTATTGTTTCATATTCTTTTTATGTACGAATCTTCTCTTTAAATCAAGTTTTATTTTTTCTAACCTATCACTACTTTAGTAGAAAACCGAAAACATCCTAACTCTTCAGGTGTTAATTTGGTAAAAGTCAGATATATTGACTCGCTAATACACGAGGGTCTTATCTTTCGAACCTTTGGTTTAAATATATGTTGCAATAGATTTAGACTATACAAATTCAATCGACATGTGTATCGGAAAAAAATAAAAAAGGATAAAACTTTTAATGGCCAACGACATTCTTCATATGTGTAACTTTAGCAATGGCCCATATTCTTATAAAGATTTGACAATAAGTTACATATAAGATAATTAAATTTATAAAGATAACCTGAACGTCATGAATATGATTTCATACGGATTCTTGATCAGTTGGAGTTTGATATATGTCTTGAATACAAACTCTTTTTTAACACAAGTATACTTCGTGTTTGTTACATTATCATGCCTAAAGTCCGTTATCGTCAATAGCAGCGCAATCCAAAAAACAAAAGCCAAAAGCTTCGAAACAAAATATAACGAATTAGATAAAGAAGCCCATCCTAAAAAGCGCGAAAAGCCCACAAAAAACCAACAAACAAAAATGCACATGTTTGAAAAACAAAAAGACCTCTGTAAGTACGTAACAAAACCCCAAGAGCAAAGGTCTAAAGGCAAATTAGTGTTGCTCGACTTTTCGTTATTTCGTTATTAATGCCTTTTTAAATCAGATATAATTCAGAAACGACTATACATAAACCAAAAAAAGAAAGAGGGTAGACCCGTTCGTTGGTCATGAAAAAAAAATCAACAAAACTTAAAGTGAAAACCGTATCTGTAAACGAACTACGAACTGATACCATCAATCAAAGACAACTTGGGCTTTACGATAAAATAAAGCCCAATAATTAACTAGTAAACCCAACTTAATTTGGCCCATTTAGATATTGGACTTTGATTTAATTCAAAATCTTTGATCAATATCCAAAGTCCAACTTATATGATTCCCACAGGCATAGAGTACGAACATCCTCTTGACATTGACTTTCTTTAGCTACATGTGGCCCATAATTTGGAACGTGTCGGGTCGGATTGATTTATCAACAACTTCTTGTAGTATTTGTAAATGATTATTATATTAAATATGATTGTAAAACGTATAATATTAAATTAATAAACTTTTTTTAATTAAGCGATTAAGAAGTTATACGTAATTGAATAAACTTTGAAGAATTTAAAAATTTATCCATTTGAGGTGTTGAAGATAAAATATAATTTAAAGGGGTGTTTGATTTGTATAATGTTTTTGGAAAATGAAATATGTCAAAGGTATCTGACTTTGAAGAAATTGAAATGAAATATTATCAGGTTTGATTATCTATTTGGTTGAAAAACATTGGAATGGAGTATGTTAAAAGAACGGGAATATGTCAGTTTGTTTCACATAATGTAGCTCTGTAATTGGAATGAAATATTGGTAAATGACCACCATTTTAAAAAAAATTTGAAACCGAAATCCAACTATTGTGGTTCATAACGGTGGTAGTTGTGGTGGTTCAGAACGATGGTTTAGATCGATGATGGTCGACGATGGTTCAGATTTCAGAAAGGTGGTGGTCGACGGTGGTACCATTTGGCTGGTGGTCTACGGTGGTTCAGATTGATGGTGGTCTAGGTTAATTAAGTAAAGAAGATGAGAATAGTTTTATCTTTTTTAGAAAAATGGGATGAAATGGAATTGAATTCCTTCTCAATTGTGATAGAATGGTTAAATTCATGAATGATGGAATGTGTGTAATAAACCAAACGCCTGAACGAAATTTGGTCACTAGAATTGATCCTTCCAATTCCTTTGAATCCCTTGGAAATTTTGCAAAGCAAACGTTCCCTAAGGTTTTTTACCCGGTTAAGATTCAATATAAGGGTTAATTACTAAATACTAATCCGGTAAATGCTTACTGGCAAGAGACATAAACATCACTTACTTTACTGTATAACATCATCGGTCATCAAAATGAGCTGTTGGTAAGCATCTTAAACCCGATAAATACTTACCAGGTAAGAATATTTTTCCTTACCTACCGAGTAAGACTATCGGTCCTTGTTATGGCTCTTATACCAGGTAAGATTATCCGTCTTTTCAAGCTCAATTAGTAAGATAAGTAATATTGGTTAGTGTTTACTCAGTAAGCGTTTAGTAAACGACCCCTAAGTTACCTTACCCGGTAAGATTCTAGTCTATGAGAATGTATGCAACAATTTATCTTGTACACTCTTACCGGGTAAGAGTCCTTATGCTCACTTACCGAGTAATACTCTTCATCCTTATCATTGTTCTTAACGAGTATAATTCTCGGTCTTTGTCATGCTATATGATAAGATAATGACCCGATAAGTACTCACCAGGTAAGCGTTTAGTAAACGACCCTTAACTACGTTTATTTTTTAAAAAAATGAATCAAAACTACTTTCTTATAATTTATATGCAAATATATGTTCTTCTACTAATATAAAAGAAAAAATGTAAATGTTATAAATCTATGGGACAAGAAAATATCGATCAATAATCATTCGACCAAAATAGGAAATGGATAGTTAAGTAAAGATGGACATAAATCAGTTCCAGGAAAGGTTGGATCGTGCTCAAATTGCAGGGCTTGTCCTATGGTTTTGGATGCCCTGGGCGGAGAGTAAAAAAATATCCCTAATCCAAGAAACATAAAACATATACTTTTAAAAGGGTTTGAAACTTAGTCAAGCTACAATAAGGGGATATAAACCAAAACCCCGAACAGCATGACAAGGATCACCTAAAGCAATGTCTTCGTATATTTCATGAAGCAAAATCTTTAACTAATCTATCATAGTGGTTATTCAAAATTGCTAACCCACTTTGATATTTTTTTTAGAGCTTATCTTACCGTCTACACTTCAATTTTAACAAATTACAAGTTTTCTCTTTGTATCACAAAAGGAGTCATCAAGTTCTCTTATATCCCTCAACATATCTATTGAACAGATCATCAAGCTAACATATTTCACACTTCAATTTTAACAACTTACAAGTTTCTATTTGTATCATATGAGGAGCCATCAAGTTCTCTTATATCCCTCACTGTATCCGATCGACAAATTATCTAACCAACACATTCAACTTTCTTGTAGTTTATCATCTTTGAATGTCTATCAAGAAACTAAGAAAGTGTTAGTCCCAGATGGCTAAAAAGAATACTAACAAGTATTGTAGAAGGGGGGGGGGGGGGGGTTGAATACAATACACAAATTTTTTTCACTATTTAATTCTTTATTGATTTAAAAATCAAGAATTACACATAGAATACTTAGATTATTGCGGAAAGAACAAATGAAATCTATTATAACAATTTTCACAAAGTAAAGCTGAAAACAATACAACTTCTAAAAACACAGAGATTTAAAAGCTATCATGTTCAAAAGAGAGGAAATGCAGAGAGTCTTGTGCATTGAAAATTCTTCAAGAATGCGCAACCTTGCATGGAGAGGTCTTCCTTCTTTATATAGTGCTGGAAACATTTAATGCTTGGGACACTTGTCATCTAGAGATTCAAAGATAGGAGTTGACTCTGAAAAAGTTGACAACTCTCTTTCAAACTTTTTCTCAGTACTAGGAAGAATAAGCACGCTTGATTGAGACATTTTCAAAAATTGGAATAAAGACAAATAGTAGACATTAGATCTTGTCTCATATTAAATGATCTTCTTTTGCAAACTTCAACAAAGAAGACCTCATCGATTTGGAGAGGAGAATCGGTCAGACTTGGCCGAAATTAGTGAGGAAATCGGCCACGTGTCTCACCGATTTTCTAGATGGAAAATCGGTGAGAATAGCTTAGTTCTTTTGTGAGAATTGTCTCTTCATTCTGCAATGACAGAAAAACTTCTGGTTGATTTAAGTTGATCTTCGACTTCACCGATCATTTGATATCTTGACCAAGCTATTACAAAGAATCAGAGAAAAATATTCTAAGTAAAACTTCAATGAGTTAATCGGAAGGTCATCTTCAAATCTTTGGTAACCCAACAATCTCCCCCTATTTGAAGTTGAGCTTTATACTTAGAAATTTTGAGAGTATCTGTACAAACAATGCATTTTGACCCTTTTTACTCTTAGGTTCTTTTCACATAGACCATTCTTTTTTTTCTTTTTGGTCTTATTTTATCTTTTATGGATTTGTTAAGTATATCCAACATTTACAGAAAGGAAATATTTACAACAAATGAATGAAATTTAAAGTATCTAAGTTATGGATAAAAGAAGTACTTACATTTATTATTCAAAGCATTACATCGGTAGAAAAAGTTACAAGTACTAAAAAGATAGATAAAACATGTCACTTAGTTCCTTTTTAGCGCTTGATTTCAGTGACAATGTTCTGGTAGAAGGGCTTTGCTTCGGGAAGGTGAGGCATAAGGTTGAGAAGGCCTTTAAGGAAGATGATGTCAGCAAGGTGAATCTGATCAAATCTGAAAAATCTTCGGCGACCGAATCCATCATTGAAGAACATACCTGCAATTAGTGAAAGAGCGAGAGTAGTAGAGGGATATTGCACCATAGTTGGAATTGACAAGTCAAGGTTTTCAACATATAGGACTCTCCCTTTTGTAGCTAAGTCTTTGAGCACAGTATCTTTCACCGATTTGATATGGTGGTAGGAAGTTTTATTTCTTCCTTGAGGCTCCGAACATGGGCGGCTTCTTCGGAAGAAAGATCAATTTGATACTTCTTTTTAATCTCTTTCATTTGTGCCATCAGTCCACTCAGATAGTCAATGAAGATGTCCCTCTTAGGATTGGGACATTTGACAAGGAGTTTTGACAGCTCGAGCCATTTAGAGAGACCGAACTATTTCAGATGATGATCTCTGATGCTCCTTGAAGACCCATCCTTGTTATCTATTATCAGCCAATCATCAGAAGGAGTGGACTTGGAAGTGGCGATTTTCACACCTGTAATATGTGACTTATCTGTCCGATAAGTCATTGACTTTTTATACCATTGAATTTCTCTCCCCCTGAGCTCCTCAGCCTTCTTCACCGAATCCTCAATAGAACCCAACTCCGATTTTTGAGCCTCTATCGGATCGGTGGTTTTGGCTTTGATTGCCTCCTCTTTTTCCACTTTTAGAGATAAGGCCTTGTCAGCATCCAGAATCTTTTGAGCACGAAGATCCTCCTCAGTTTCTTGAGGAGGAAGGCTAAGATTAGAGACAACTCCTTGGGAAGGTGGTTTAAGTTTGAGTGTTTCGGCCCCTGCAAGTCGGGAGCCATATTTTGCTTCTTCTCTCTTCCTCTTTTCATCCAAGACTTCTTGCTTAGCAGATAGTTTCCCTTTACCTTTTATCCTTTGGGCCTTCGGCCGGACCAGGTTGCTTCCCCTCAGATGGTCCGCCGGTTCCCTCCACCGAAATGCCAGCATCAGATTCCACCGATTTTTCTTTTTTCGGACACCGCCGATTTCAATGGTTCCACCTGAATTTCGGTGGCCTTTGTCCTTGTAGAGAATTTGATGGTTGGTGTCTCGGAGGGTAGTTGGGTATTGGATGCATGTCGAATAGAAGGTATTCGAGGAACCTGTTTTGGACTGTTCTCCCCCTCAGCACCAGACGGGGAAGACACACCCAATGTATCGGAGACCCGATCTATCCTCCGTGATATTTGATGAAGAACCCGCCGATCAGAGGTATCAAAATAGAAATCCCCCACATCGAGATCCCAATCTAGGGAATCAGTGAAGACATCCACCTTCTTATGGAGGGATTTGATGGACTCCAAGATTTCGGAGTTCAAAGTTTGTTGTTGAGCATCTCTATCACTTAGCCGTCGAAGCTCAGAATCTCTGGCATCGGAGGCCGATTTTAGTGCCCCCATTGAGATAGAAAAGTGGGTGTTAGAGGTGGTCAAATCCTCTAACTTCTTCCCAAAGCCAGTGAGAGAATCGGTGATGGGCTGAAGCAGTGCCCGAAGTGGTGCCTCAAACGAAGGATGAGAGGCCTGTTCTTCCAGAAGACAAACTCTATCGGCAGTCTGAGAGATAAAAGTAAGGGAGGCCTGTTTGAAAGCCTCAAAGTGAGTCCCAACAAGCCGACTCTGATGAGCACCTTCCTGTATTTCGGCCAAGAGATTGGTGGGAAAGCGGATGTTGGAACCTGAGGGTGCAGCATGTTATTGATTGGGGAGGTGAAATCTTAGAGTGGTTGGGGATAGGGTAGTATGTGGTAGAGGTCTAGATTCTGGAATGGTTGAGGATGAAGGTTGATCAGATAGGGGATCGGGAAATAGGGTCCTTGTAGGTGAGGGAGAAGGTGGAGGAGAAGAGCTATCTCTTGAAGATGAGTGGGAGGATTGATGAGGGGGTTGTGAGGCATTTTTCGGTAGAGAAGATATCAGTGGTGTAGGTGCCTTCGGTGGTGGAGATGGGATCGGTGAGGGTGTCGTTGGTGGGGATGGCATCGGTGGCGTTTGGTGTTTCAGTGGTGATGAAATCGGTGGCGAATATTGTTTCGGTGGGGAGGCGATCGGTGTAGAGGCTTCTTGGGAAGGAGAAGCAGTCGGTGATACATTAGTCGAAGAGGGGCCTTGTCGGTGAGGAGTGGCCGAACGGGGCCTAGTGTCATGTAAAAGAAAGTCCAGAAAGTCCATACCCTCAGGATCGACCGCTGGTTCGGCCGACCCTTCATGGGGTTGTGCAGAGTCATCAACCACAAAGTGGTCGGGTGATAGCTGTGCAGTGCGAAAGCAGAACCTTGGAGAGGAGAGACCTCCAAGTCATCTTCATCACCTAAAAAGATAGGCGATGAGGCATGATGGGGGGACTACACTGATACAACCGAAGTCTTTTAAGAGACAACGAAGGAGGTATCTTGGGAAATAACAGATTCCCTTGGCCCTTCTGGGACAAGTTCAACAGCCACCGATTTTTGAGAATCGTTGACTGGTGTGGGGTTGGCCGAAAGTCTCCTAAGTCTCCGTTTTTTAGAGGGGATTTTGACATGGGTAGCCACCAAAGGTGATTTCAGTGGCATGGTCTCAGAAGCAGAGATGGAGGTATCGGGGGCCCTTGATTTTTTATTTGGTCCCCCGATTTCACGCGGGTAGAAAGGATAGGGGCCACTATGGTAGGAGATTCCGAAGGGATATCTGGGTGTACAAATGTAGGGATTTCGGCGTCTCCCCACTGCAGATCGGGAGAGTGAGCAAAAGTAATCATACCTAGTCTTAGAGGAATATCGGAGGCGAGGAGATCTACGTCCAGAACCATTTTTTCGACGACAGGAGCAGACCAGTCATAGGTGAATTTCAGAGTTTTTGACTTCCGATCGGTAGCAAGGGCAGCGACCATTTTGTGATTGATGGTCATGGAAATGAACCGGGGAAAGGCCACATGGCATCTTTTCGGTGGAGTGATCACATTGGCAAGTTCAGTAAAGAAATATTGAGCAAAGTAAATTTTTCTTTGAAGATCAAGGCATGGGCCAAAGATGTGATGTAGGAAGGGCATTGATCTTGGCCACTTGTTTTTCGTGAGAGGCAGTAGATGACATGGGTGAAGAAGAAGTTCCACACACCTCCCATGTATTTGCGTTGGAGAGTACCTGGGCTTTTAGAGGAGGATTCAGGAATGTAGTTCAAGGTTTTTACTACATCTTCATGTTCAGTTCCAAGATGGAACTCTTCATATTCTGGAAAGGAAGGAAGTCGTAAAGCATCATGAACATCCTCGACCCCAAAGGTGAGGTCGTGGTCTTCATCTTCAGATAGAATGGAGGCATTAATGGAGTCGTTAGAGGGATCATAGACATACGTGAGCCAAAATTTTCCAATGAGCACTTTGCTCATCTTAGGGTTGCATGTGAATGCATGAAGAAAAGGTGATCGAGAAAGGAACTGGGAGACAGTAGTGAACTCTTTGTGAGTGGGATCGACGTCAAAACAAGCAACGTGATTGCATGGGTTGAACTTGAGATCTTCAAAGCATGTTGGAATGCCCTTGGCAGTCTTAGGGATTTTGGGGAGTTTAGATGAGGTTGAGGATGCCATTGAGAGAGAATGAGAGAAAGTTGCAGGTTGTTTTAAAGAGAGAGAGAGAGAGAGAGAGCTTGAGAGTTGCAGGTCGTGAAAGGATATATTGAATACGAAGAGGGGTTTAAATGGGGTTAGAATGTGAAGGGGCGGGAACAATTATGAGGAAGTGGAAGGGTTTCATAGTTTACAAAACAAGAAAGAGGATTAACTTAAATGGGTAAAGATGACAAGGGAAAAATGAAGCAACCGAAGAAAAGGTTTCATGAAAGGGGGAATGGGAAAGGTCAAGTCTAACTGACACCTAGGAGTAGGAATGATGTCAGCATTGAGGGTCGTGAAGGATAGGAATGAGAATCGGAGATGAGGAAATAAGAAAAATCGAAGGGAATCGGTGGTACAGTGAAATCAGAGAGTTCGGAGAAAACCTGGTGTATCGGAGAGACTAGGATTCAGTCCCTGATTTGAGCAAGTGTTAGGTAAGTTCTCCGATTTATATGGCACCTATTGGTGTCACTGATATCGGTAGTGATCTGATGATTTCGGTAGAAATTCTGAGAGATCGGAGAAAGCGTAGAAATCGGGGAACTTAGGAAATTTGGGTAAGTCGGTGAACCAGGAGAGTGGATTTCGGGGACCCGATGTCGGTGAATGGCGTTTCCGATGTAAGGAAGTCAGATATCGGAGAGGTTTTCAAATCAGTGGGGGTCAATCGGAGGGATCGGTGAAGTCAGTATACTGATAGGATATGGAGAGATGGGTGAAATCAATGAGATCAGAGATATCTGTTTTTTAGAGGAAATATCCACCGATAGAGTATGGTCACCGATTTGATGACATTCGGTGACCAAGACTGAATCAATATACTCAGATTTTTTTTATTAAAGATCTAAGTATAGCATTCCAAGTTCTCCAATCAGAAAGTTGAACCTTGCTTCATCTAAGGGTTTGGTAAATAGATCAGCAAGCTGAAGATCAGTAGGAATGAAATGCAGCTCTATGTCACCTTTGGAGACGTGGTCCTCGATGAAGTGATATCTGATGTCTATATGTTTTGATCTGGAGTGAAGAACTCGATTATTTGCAATAGCAATGGAACTTGAGTTGTCACATAGTATGTGTACTCGTGAGTAGACTTGATTGTAGTCCCTTAGTTGATTTTTCGTCCACAAGATTTGAGCACAACAGCTTCCAGCAGCAACATATTCAGCTTCAGCAGTAGAAGTTGAAACCGAGTTTTGTTTCTTACTGGACCAATTGACCAGCTTGCCACCAAGAAGTTAGCAACTACCTACGGTGCTCTTTCTATTAACCTTAGAACCTGCATAGTCATAATCTGAATATCCGATTAGATCAAAACCTGAGTCTTTGGGATACCAAAGACCCAGATGCAAGGTACCTTTCAGGTACCGGAAAATGCGTGTTACAGCAGCCATATGAGATTCTTTGGGATTGGCCTGATAACGCGCATAAAGACAAGTAGCAAACATAATGCCGGGTCTGCTAGCAGTAAGATAGAGAAGGGACCCAATCATCCCTCGATAATACGTTACATTAACAGATTTACCATCCGGATCAGCATGAATTTTCAAGGGTGGTGCCACAGAAGTTTTCATGGGAGAGCAATTTTCAAACTTAAACTTTTGGAGAAGGTCACGAATATATTTGCTTTGATTTATGAAAATCCATTCAGAAGTTTGTTTGACCTGAAGTCCTAAGAAAAATGTGAGCTCTCTCATCATGCTCATCTCATATTGACTTTTCATAAGAGAAGCAAACTCGTCACACAATGATTCATCTATGGCACCAAAGATGATGTCATCCACATATATTTGAACAAGGATAAGATTACCTGAAGTTCGTTTGATGAATAAGGTATTGTCAATTTTACATATGGAATAACCATTCTTCAGGAGGAAATAAGCAAGAGTATCATACCAGACACGTGGAGCCTGTTTGAGACCATGGAGAGCTTTGTCCAACCGGTACACATAGTCAGGATGTGTGGAATCTTCAAATCCAGGTGGCTGTTTCACACATATTTCTTCTGCCAATTCTCCATTGAGGAAGGCACTTTTAACATCCATCTGGAAGACTCTGAAATTTTGGTAAGCAGCATGGGCCAAGAAGATCCTTATAGCTTCAAGTCTAGCAACAGGTGCAAATGTTTCATCATAATCAATTCCTTCTTCATGTCTATATCCTTGAGCAACAAGTCTGGCCTTGTTTCTGATCACAGTTCCTTCTTCATCCATTTTGTTCCTGAAGACCCACTTGGTTCCAATAATTGTTTTCTCTGGAGGACGAGGAACCAATCGCCAAACCTTGTTTCTTGTGAATTGAGAAAGTTCTTCTTGCATGGAAGTGATCCAACATGGATCATCTAGTGCTTCCTCAATTTTCTTTGGTTCTTGCATGGCAGTGATCCAACATGGATCATCTAGTGCTTCCTCAATTTTCTTTGGTTCAATAAAATCATCACTTAACCTTTCTCTAGGCATGCTTAGTTGTATACCCTCATCTATTTCAATTAACTGTTCCGCTAATTTACTAACTTTTGCATCAAGGGCAACAACAGATTCAGTCACATTATTTGCATAGTGCAACCGTTCCTTCATCATCGCCATCATGTCTTGCATTTGTTCTTCAAGTGATGATGAAATCTGATTATTGTTGTCTGGGTGACTTTCATGTTGACTTTCCCAAGAGAAGTCTGGATGTTCTGACCATTCAGGGTTATAAGAATCAGACAACACGTCTTCATTATAATTTGTGAACCCTTTAGTGACACACCCAACATGAAAGGTCTCACACTTATTTACAGAATGCCATGGGTCGCCACCATAAGTGCATGAATTTTGACCATTGACGCTCTCATAATAGAATGCAGGACAACTATCCAGAGAATGTAAGAGATCCCCACAGTAATTGCATGAATTTTGGATCTGATACTCCTCGCTATCTCCCCCAATCAACCCACCTAATAGCATGTCTAGTTTCTTTGAAAGCTCACCGATATCACCCTTAAACTCTCGCCTCAACTCATCCATCTCCGAAGTAAGCATACTATCAAAGGACATATTTCCCAATCAAAGCATAGATTTAAGATGATGATAAATCATGCAATAAACAAAAAAAAAACAGTTAAAGTAAAAACTCAACTAAAAAGGGAAAAAAACCTACGAAAACTTTTTTTTTGTTTTGTTTACTTTTTTTTTTGTTTTTTTTATAAAGTAAAAACTAACACTAAACACACAAAAGAAAGCACAAAAAATACTGAAAAGAAAGAATAGAAAACTTACCCGACCCACGAAAGATCAAGCAAGCAATCTGCAAAACACTATTTGTAACATCCCATGTTTCAACTCTGGTGGTTTCAGTGAAGAAATAAGAAGTTCTGGGGTCTTTTTGTAAAAACTCAAAGTTCAGTGGTTGGGTTGTGAAAAGGAAAAGTTTATTAAGATAAAAACCCTTCCAAAACCCTATTCTTGTTCATTATTTCGGCTGGAGAGTTCAAGAAGGGAGAAAGAGCTCAAGAAACCCACACTTGAAGGTTTGGAGAAGGTGGTTCAGTGAGGGATTGAAGGGAATTGCTACCAAGGTATACATCCATCTTAATCTCTTAGTTTTGTCTTGGAAATGGGGCTTTGATGTATGAATCTGTTGCAATCTTCTTCTTCTTTAAGTAGTTTGAATCAAAACCAAGTGGAAGGGTGTGTTGGATGAATCCCTTGAGGAGTTGGTGTACTCTTGGTGATATTCCACCCTTCCAATGGAAGTTCTTAAGTTTGATTCATTTTATTTTGGGGGTTTGTGTTTCAAAAGAGTTTTACATGTTGATTTGAATGAGGAATTGATGGATTTAAGTTTTGGGAATTGTCTCCTTAATGTATATATAGTTTTAGAATTTGTTTTGGGAAGTTACCAATCAATTGGAATCAGTTTTGGAGGATCTAAGTGGTTTTACGAGCTGACCCTGGTGAGCAGAGCTGAGAATGCTCGACCAGAGGGTTACGCGGCTTTTCACGCGGTTTGCAAACCGCGTTGCAAACCGCGTAAGTCTCTGTTGGGCGATTCTCGTTTTCTGCTCCGTTGGTCGTTCGGGCTTGGGTTCGAGGCTTGGTATAGGGGATTGTCTTAGGACGTTATGGGGGATGTTTTAAAGTATAATTGGGGAGTCTAATACCTCCTTTGTTAACCCCAATTCAGGTGATCATTGGTGTTAAGTAAGCTCCGAGTAGGGTGTCGTTTAGCCGAGCATCAGGTGAGTTCCCTTATGCACCACTTTTATTTAAAATGATTTGCAAAGATTTGTATGACTGAAATTGGTTTACGCAAGCTTTACGAACGTATGTTTTCTTGGCATGAAAAGTCTTGTTTTGCAAATAAAGGAGGGTTGTCCTCAAGTATGTGAAATCGCATGTTTTATTGAACTATCAATTGTGAAGTTGGGTTGCACCGTGGGGGAGGGGGCTACTTGGTTTGCCGTACCCGGCTTTGTAGGGTGTTGCCGTACCCGGCTTTGTAGGGTGTTGCCGTACCCGGCTTTGTAGGGTGTTGTCGTACCCGGCTTTGTAGGGTGTTGCCGTACCCGGCTTTGTAGGGTGTTTGCCATGGTCTTCTCTCCGCTGTGCATACCGTTGTTGCAAAGATGATTTGATACGTTACTGTTTTTGTAAAGAGATATTTTGCTGTAAATGATTTGTGAACGTATTTTCGGGGGAATTCACTAGACCCTATGGTCTAACCCTCGCTTTTCAAAACTAAAAACCATTTTCAGGTAAGGATCGTGTAGGTGCAACGTCAAAGGGAAAAGAGAAGGTTTGAGGCGGCGATGTGAGATTAGAGACCGTCATGTTTCAGTTTTTGGTTAGCTAGCATCTCGGTTGTATTTGTTTGAGGACCGTAAACAATGTAATCCATTTTGGAGTTTATGATGTACTTGGGACCCTTATGGGCTTTTTGACTTATATATCATGTTATGTGTTTTTGGGTTGTTACAAATGGTATCAGAGCCATAGTTTAAGGGATTTAGGTGACCGGATGGGCCTAGACTTAAACTTTGGGGTAGGGACACAACCGAGATATAGGATGACCATAGGAAGAGACCTAAGAGGAATGAGTGGAATGGGGTGTCGAGGATCATCATGTGAGGTAAATTGGGAATTATACCTGGCCAATATAATTTCGAATTTACAGGCACGTGAGGGTGCTTAAATTACCTCGTGGGGGGTGGTATTGGTATTAAACGTTTGTTTTATGTGTTTTGTATCAGTTTCGTCATGACTGGAAGAGCGTCAAGGAGCAGGTCGGTGCCCAGTGTAAGAATGGCCACGTCTGAGGAGGTTCAAGTGGACGAACCTGTGGTCCCTCCAAGGGCGCCGGCTGCCCGGGGTAGAGGAAGAGGTCGTGGAAGGGGACGTGAGACCATTCCACGTAAGGCTACTACCAATGTGGAAGGTGCTCGTCCAAAGAAGAAAACTCCGGCTGTTCGCCGAACTAAAAGTGTTGAGGCCCCGTCCGATCGGGAAAGATCTCACCGAGAGGGCTCGGCAACGGGGAATCATGCCTTTGTGACTCAAGAGGCCTTCGCCACCGAAATGGTGAAGTTGCAGGAAAAGTTGGACCGATGGATGAATCATCATGATGTTTCGGCGTCGGGGAGTAAGGAGAACAGTGGAAGTAAAGCGGCCACCGAATTGTCTAGCCCGCCTCCGACAGAAGTTGGTAGCCACAAGCAATCCACGACGCTAGTGGTGAACGAGTCGGCAGCTAGAGGATGTAGTCACAAAGCATTCTCATATTGCAAACCTCCTACCTTCCAAGGAGAATGCGACCCGGTGTTGGCCATCAGGTGGATTCGAGAAATGGAATTGGTGTTCGACATTTGTAAGTGTGCCGAAGAGGATAAGGTGATCTATGCCCTATCTATGTTGAAGTCGGAGGCCATCTTTTGGTGGGATGCTGAGACTGGAGGATTGGGATCATCGGTGGCTAAGACTATGAGATGGGAAGAATTTGTGAGGAGGTTCAAGGCTCAGTTTTGCCCTCTAGCGGCAATTAAGAAATTGGAAGAGGAGTTTTTGAACTTAGCACAAGGGGACTCGACCGTGAGGGAGTACACTTCCAAGTTTATTGAGAAAGCTCGTTTTGCGGAAATGTATGTCCCAACCGAGGAGCGCTGAGTCGAGAGGTATCTCTATGGATTGAAGAGTAGCGTGCGGGAGTTAGTAATGGCAAGAAATCCTACCACTTTCCAAGCTGCTATAAATGCGGCCGAGTTGGTAGAGAGGGAGAAAGATCGTCAGCAAATTGAGAGGGCCGGAGAAAAGAGAAAATGGGATGGATCGGGGAATGATGCTCGAAAGGGGAAGGTTTCGAGGCCGGAGCCGCGTGGAAATCGGGGTTATGGCGACAAGCCGTGCGGGAAGTGCCACCGGATTCATAAAGGGGAATGTAGGGCGGACTCGGGGTTGTGTTACCAGTGTGGATCGCCGGGGCATATGTCTCGGGATTTCCCGAAGAAGCGGGGTTGTTTTCAGTGTGGGTCGCCGGACCACCGTCGGTTTGATTGCCCTATGTTAAAGAGAGGAGGATCGGGTCAGTTTGGAAATCGTCAAGGGGTGCAGGGAGTTGAGAAGAAAGAGGAGCCGGCGCGCGCGAAGGGGCGCGCATTTCGTATGACTGCAGATGAGGCGGAGGAAACTCCGGATGTCGTGACAGGTACTTTTTTGGTGAACTCTTTATGTGCCAATGTGTTATTTGATTCGGGGGCGAATCGCTCCTTTGTATCTCCTGTTTTCGTGAAACGCTTGGGGGTGAGGCCTAAGCGTTTGGGTAGTGCTTTAGAAGTGGAGACCGCCGATGATAACGTGGTACTTGTTAGTAGTGTGGTGGAAGAGTGTTGTATAGACATAGAGGGGAGTTTGTTACCGATACGTTTATACCCTATGCCGATGGGAGAGTTTGATGTAGTGTTGGGGATGGATTGGTTAGCGAAGAATAATGCTACCATCATCTGCAACAAGAAGTTGATTCGTGTGCAATTGCCAGATAAGGGAATGGTAGTGATTTATGGGAACCGTCGAGATAGGAAGTCTAGTCTTATTTCCTTGATTAAGGCTACTAAATGTCTAAGGAAGGGATGTCAGAGTTATCTAGCCTATGTGGTGGATGCAAAGAAAGAAAAGCGTGAGGTAGGAGATGTACCGATAGTGGGTGAATACCCGGAGGTGTTTCCGGACGATTTGTGCGATCTACCCCCGGATCGCCAGATCGAGTTTCGAATCGACCTGGTGCCAGGAGCTACCCCAATAGCTCGTGCACCATATCGGTTGGCACCCTCCGAGATGAAGGAGATGATGACCCAACTCCAAGAATTGCTAGACAAGGGGTTCGTGAGACCGAGTACCTCGCCGTGGGGTGCGCCGGTGCTCTTTGTGAAGAAGAAGGACGGGACTATGAGGATGTGCATCGATTATCGCGAACTCAACAAAGTCACTGTCAAGAACAAGTATCCGCTCCCCAGGATTGACGACTTGTTCGATCAGTTGCAAGGGGCTAGCTACTTTTCAAAGGTAGATCTGAGATCGGGATACCATCAACTCAAGGTACGAGGAGTAGATATTCCAAAGACAGCTTTCCGAACCCGATACGGTCATTACGAGTTTTTAGTAATGCCGTTCGGATTAACGAATGCTCCCGCCGCGTTTATGGATTTGATGAATAGAGTATGTCAACCCTATTTAGATAAATTCGTGATCGTCTTCATAGACGATATTCTCGTTTATTCGAAGTCGGAGGAAGAGCATAGGGAGCATTTGAGAGCGGTGTTGGAATTGTTGAAGCGGGAGAAAATTTATGCCAAATTTGCGAAATGCGAATTTTGGCTTAGAGAGGTGCAGTTTTTGGGATACGTAGTGACCCAGAGTGGAATCAAGGTTGACCCGGCAAAGGTAGAAGCTATTAAGAACTGGGAATCGCCTAGAACGCCGTCCGAAGTCCGTAGTTTCCTTGGGTTAGCGGGGTATTACCGGAAGTTCATCAAAGACTTCTCGAAGGTTGCCACTCCGTTGACTTCTTTGACCAAGAAGAACGTCAAGTTCAATTGGACCGAAGGGCAAGAAGAAGCTTTCCAGAAGTTAAAGGAAATGTTGAGTGAGGCTCCAATTCTAACCTTACCCGAGGGAACGGAAGACTTTGTAGTGTACAGCGACGCCTCTAAATTGGGCTTGGGGTGTGTCTTAATGCAGCGTGGTAAAGTGATCGCTTATGCGTCCCGTCAATTGAAGGAGCATGAGAAATGATACCCCACACACGATTTAGAGTTGGCGGCCATCGTTTTCGCCTTAAAGATTTGGAGGCACTATTTGTATGGGACGAAGTGTAAGATCTTCACCGATCACAAAAGCCTTCGTCACATCTTCGATCAAAAGGAGTTGAACATGAGACAACGCAGGTGGATGGAACTGTTATCAGACTACGACTGTGAGATTGAGTACCATCCCAGGAGAGCTAATGTAGTGGCTGATGCCTTGAGCCGTAAAGAAAGGGGAGAAGCTTCGAAGATCATAGCCTTGAGGGCTGAGGTCACGTTTAATCTGCTGGGTGAAATAAAGAAATGGCAAGTGGAAGCGTCCGCGATTGAGAATCTCAAGAAGGAGCGGATGGTGGGGAACGTGGACTCCCTAGTAGAAGATAGCCGAGGACTGAAATGCCTCAATGGTAGAATATGGGTTCCGAAGTTGGGGAATGTGCGGAAGTTGATACTAGAGGAGGCTCACAAATCAAAGTACTCCATCCATCCGGGAACGAACAAGATGTTTGGTGATTTGCGACAAGACTATTGGTGGCCAGGTATGAAAAAGGATATAGCTTATTTTGTTGAGCGGTGTGATACTTGTCTGAGGGTGAAAGTGGAGCACCAACGACCGTACGGAAAACTCCAACCCTTGGATATTCCGGTTTGGAAGTGGGATCAAATTGCGATGGATTTCGTGACAAAACTGCCTAGAACTCCAAAGGGTTTCAATGCCATTTGGGTGATTGTAGATCGACTCACCAAATCGGCGCACTTCCTTCCAATAAAGGAATCCTACCCGATGGAGAAGTTGGCAAAGTTGTACATTGACGAGATAGTGACCCGTCATGGGGTGCCGTCGTCAATAGTCTCGGATCGTGATAGTCGATTTACGTCAACTTTTTGGAGAAGCTTTCAGCGAGAAATGGGGTCTCAAATCAAGATGAGCACCGCATACCATCCTCAGACTGATGGTCAGAGCGAGCGAACCATCCAGACCCTGGAAGACATGTTGAGAGCTTGCGCGTTAGATTTTCAGGGTTCGTGGGAGAACCACCTACCGTTGATTGAGTTTGCGTATAACAACAGTTACCACGCAAGCATAAAGGCTGCACCTTATGAGATACTCTACGGTAGGAAGTGTCGGACACCTCTTTGTTGGAACGAGGTCGGGGAGAAACAACTGGCTGGACCCGAAATAGTACAGTTGACTGCCGACAAGATCGACCAAGTGAGGGAAAGGCTAAAAGTTGCTCGTGACCGACAAAAGAGTTATGCCGACAAGAGGCGTAAGGATATCGAGTTCCAGGTTGGGGATAAGGTGATGCTAAAGGTATCCCCTTGGAAAGGGGTAATCAGGTTCGGGAAGAGGGGAAAGTTGAGCCCTCGCTACATAGGGCCGTTCAAGATCATTGAGCGCATCGGAGAAGTAGCGTATAAGTTGGAGTTGCCGGTGGAACTGCAACGAATTCATAATACCTTTCACGTGTCGAATCTGAGGAAATGTTTAGCGGAAGCCGGTATGGCAATACCCCTGCACGAAGTCCAGATTGATGAGAAATTGAACTTTGTGGAGGAGCCCGAAGCTATCACCGACCGTAAAGTTCGGAGAACAAGGAACAAGGAGATTAGCCTAGTGAAGGTGTTGTGGCGTTTCCACAAAGGGAGTGAAGCGACGTGGGAAACCGAGACCGATATGAGAGCAAGGTACCCACACCTTTTCAGTGATGAGATTCCGGGGACGGAATCCTGTTAAGGGGGAGGTGATGTAACATCCCATGTTTCAACTCTTGTGGTTTCAGTGAAGAAATAAGAAGTTCTGGGGTCTTTTTGTAAAAACTCAAAGTTCAGTGGCTGGGTTGTGAAAAGGAAAAGTTTATTAAGATAAAAACCCTTCCAAAACCCTATTCTTGTTCATCATTTCGGCTGGAGAGTTCAAGAAGGGAGAAAGAGCTCAAGAAACCCACACTTGAAGGTTTGGAGAAGGTGTTTCAGTGAGGGATTGAAGGGAATTGCTACCAAGGTATACATCCATCTTAATCTCTTAGTTTTGTCTTGGAAATGGGGCTTTGATGTATGAATCTGTTGCAATCTTCTTCTTCTTTAAGTAGTTTGAATCAAAACCAAGTGGAAGGGTGTGTTGGATGAATCCCTTGAGGAGTTGGTGTACTCTTGGTGATATTCCACCCTTCCAATGGAAGTTCTTAAGTTTGATTCATTTTATTTTGGGGGTTTGTGTTTCAAAATAGTTTTACATGTTGATTTGAATGAGGAATTGATGGATTTAAGTTTTGGGAATTGTCTCCTTAATGTATATATAGTTTTAGAATTTGTTTTGGGAAGTTACCAATCAATTGGAATCAGTTTTAGAGGATCTAAGTGGTTTTACGAGCTGACCCTGGTGAGCAGAGCTGAGAATGCTCGACCAGAGGGTTACGCGGCTTTTCACGCGGTTTGCAAACCGCGTGGCAAACCGCGTAAGTCTCTGTTGGGCGATTCTCGTTTTCTGCTCCGTTGGTCGTTCGGGCTTGGGTTCGAGGCTTGGTATAGGGGATTGTCTTAGGACGTTATGGGGGATGTTTTAAAGTATAATTGGGGAGTCTAATACCTCCTTTGTTAACCCCAATTCAGGTGATCATTGGTGTTAAGTAAGCTCCGAGTAGGGTGTCGTTTAGCCGAGCATCAGGTGAGTTCCCTTATGCACCACTTTTATTTAAAATGATTTGCAAAGATTTGTATGACTGAAATTGGTTTACGCAAGCTTTACGAACGTATGTTTTCTTGGCATGAAAAGTCTTGTTTTGCAAATAAAGGAGGGTTGTCCTCAAGTATGTGAAATCGCATGTTTTATTGAACTATCAATTGTGAAGTTGGGTTGCACCGTGGGGGAGGGGGCTACTTGGTTTGCCGTACCCGGCTTTGTAGGGTGTTGCCGTACCCGGCTTTGTAGGGTGTTGCCGTACCCGGCTTTGTAGGGTGTTTGCCATGGTCTTCTCTCCGCTGTGCATACCGTTGTTGCAAAGATGATTTGATACGTTACTGTTTTTGTAAAGAGATATTTTGCTGTAAATGATTTGTGAACGTATTTTCGGGGGAATTCACTAGACCCTATGGTCTAACCCTCGCTTTTCAAAACTAAAAACCATTTTCAGGTAAGGATCGTGTAGGTGCAACGTCAAAGGGAAAAGAGAAGGTTTGAGGCGGCGATGTGAGATTAGAGACCGTCATGTTTCAGTTTTTGGTTAGCTAGCATCTCGGTTGTATTTGTTTGAGGACCGTAAACAATGTAATCCATTTTGGAGTTTATGATGTACTTGGGACCCTTATGGGCTTTTTGACTTATATATCATGTTACGTGTTTTTGGGTTGTTACACTATTAGCATGTATCGAGTAGCAATCTATTCAAAATATAATGCAAACAGATAAAATTAACACAAACGAACTAACCTAAGCGCACAACTCCCCGGCAACGGCGCCAAAAACTTGTTGCACGCGTCGTTAAACGCACAACAAGGTTTAAATTTATAAACCGAACTCAAACCTAGTAATAGGGTAAGTCGGGTATCGTTCTTCTCAGGGAGTCAGTGGTTAAGCCAATTTATCGTGTTAAACTGATTTGCACGTCTGTCACAAAGATTAACTACTCAATTATCGATTAAGTTCAAAATTAACCTAACTAAAAACCAAAATCTAATTATTACAAATAACACTACTTCAAAAGATTTGGATTGAAAGTTGAATTAAACTATTAAACGAATAAAAATTAAAACATTATGATTAACGAAATAACGCGAATACGAAATCATTCAAAGCTAACAATATCTGTCACATATCGCTCGCAATGAAAAAATTCGTAGAAACTTTATTAAAAACTAGAACATCAATATCATCTCAATCTATGACTAACCATTCAACGATCTCTATTACAACTGAAAAGAACCACAAACTTCATTAACTAAATCCAACAATATCAAAAACCGAATTCTAAAACAAACTAAAATCAACAAAGATGATTAGCTATAAAAAATACTGAAAAGAAACCTCAAACCTCTCTCGTATCAAATTCAGATCTTCAATATCAACCGATAACTTCAACAATCTTCGACCACGCTCAATGGAATCAACCGTTTTCAATCTTCAATCATCCCATTAAATCAAAGGCATGGAAAGTATTTTAAAAGAAAAAATATTAGAAACAACAGCCTTTTGGCTGCTGCCACTCGATGATACCCCCTAAAAATCCAGCCGTGCGTCCCTTTTATCTTTGGTTCAGCCCAACAAAAAAGGAAGAGTTATCCCCTTGATTTTGTTTCCTTCTTGAACTCTATCACGTGAATTCCACAAGACTCCTACAAAGACTAAAAGTCCATCTCCTTTTCTTCTCTTTATCACTCAAGGCCCACTCAAACTAATTCTTTTTATTCCAAGCCCAATGAATTATGTTTAGCCCATAAAATGCTTGAGAATTTTCTGATATTCCTTGGCGCTTTAATAGCTTGTACCTTGAACAAATTGCTGCCATTATGACTTGTACTCCCGTTTTCCTTGCTGTCCAACAGCACCCTGTTTCCGACTTCGAGGTCAGTTTCGGCCCATCTACCTTCCGAGTTTGCACAAACGCAAAACACAAAAATTGTTCGTTTGTGTCTTGGCTTTCCGGAACATCTTGAATCGCTTCAAACGGAGCTCGGACGAGTGAGTTATGGTCAAAATGCCACAGTCGCGCAAATCTGTAAAAAATCATCGTTTTGGCTCTTTTTCGCTCCAAAGTGTTCCGAACCTACAAAAATATAAAACACATCAGTATCGTTCGGTTTTACCATTTTAATGCACTAAAGAGGGGCAATTAACGAGAAAATAAAGTAGAATCAAATGACCGATCAAAAACACCCCCACTTAAACATTGACCGTCCTCGGACAATAAAACAGTTTATTTCAGATAATCTAAGAATGGTCAAGTTAAGCTCTTTAGAACTCATAGTATGTCATGAACATGGGACAAGTCAACCATCAACTCCTCGGTATGCGCATACTGTTTCGAGAACTAACATAAAATGATCCGGTAAGCTCTCACTAAGGATAAGATTCCCTCCATCACTCATGTGTTTGGGTTATAGTGTTTCGCTCAAGACATCCTCATATGATTGGTACTCTACCATAAGCTTGCAAAAATTCTCATTCTCCACCGCTAGAATTTCATGCAAGATACAAATCAAAAGGTCTTTTTCAAGGGTTGTAATGGTGGTTATGGGTAGGGTAGGATGATTATGGTAAAATGACTTTAAAAACCGTTAAGACTAAGGGGCGTCGTGAGCAATAAACCAAGAGCATGGAAACTTTCGAGCACTTCTCATTTCAATGACCGCAAGCCTTTTTTCTTTCTTTCTTTCTATTTTTCTTTGTTTTTTTCACAAGGGTCATATACCGACTTTTAAACCCTTCTCTATGCCCCTTTTTTTTGAGGCTTTGTACACTCTTTTTCTTTTTCTTTTTCTTTTTCGAGGCTTTGCTTTCTATTCTTTTCTTCTTTTGAGACCACAATTTCAAGATATCAACAATATAGCTCCTTGGTCTAAAGTCACACCCCAAAGTCTTAAGGTTTGGGTAGGAAGTGTTTGGCTTGTGTGGCTTGTAACTTAGGTGTGTCAAAAGAACGGATTTGTAGGCTCAAAATGGTTAAGCAAGTGGATTTATTCTTTTCAAGGTCGACTTTTTGGCTAAAGTGGTTAACATTCACATCAACGATGGCCTTTATCACTTTTGTATGCAAGCATGAATGCAATGCAATCTCGAAGAGAATAGATGCAAATTCTAGAGAGACCAATGCACATGAGGTGTAATACACACATGAAATGAAAGAGACTAATTTTGATGTTTTAGTCATAAGGCTCAAATGTCTCATAGGGTAGGTGTGCTCACCAGATCAATCAATAATAGTTTCAAATAGCATGACACACCAAGTAGTATTAGGTGACTAATCGACCAATTCATTAGTGCTATATGCTCCTTAGAGTCTAACAAGAACTTCTTCATTATGCTCATATATGTAACTGAATTACTGCCCTAGAACAAGTCAATTATTTAAGTTTTTAACACCCCACACTTTTGGATCATGCATTGTCCCCAATGTATGCAAATATGCTAAAGAAACACATAAAAAGATGAGAGGCACATAAAACTCCCCTGGATGTCCTTCCAATGCATGATCGGGTGCATTGTCGATCAATCCATGTAAGCTCCGACCTGTGTGGTACTGTCAGCCTTCGACGATTTGTCAGCACTTTCCTGTTAAAACACAACAACTTGGACAAACTTCGTTAAAGCACAATGGAGATTCAATAGCAGTCAATCAGAAAATTTCCAAATTTCCCCCCTCCCCAGCTTAGAGATATGCATTGTCCTCAATGCTGGGAAGTGGGAACTGAACCAAGAGAGGCTATGAGATTAAAGAAGTGGCCGACAAAAGATAAGCAAGAAAAGAAAAAAAGTAAAAGGAAAAAAAACACACCTAATAATAAAAAAAATCCTCATTTTCGTAGGGAAACACGATTGCACTTAGCACGTGCAACAAGCCTTTTAAACCCCTAGGTTCCCCTTAGCGGACGAGTGAAGTCTCGTGAGGGTTTGCAGTGAACACACCCACAAAGTTCATTTAACCATGACACTAACTAATGCGATAAAAATAAAATACAAAAAGAAAGGAAATGTACAAAACACAAGCAGGTGTTAATGTTGTTACCACTCTATGAGTTATGTGCCTGCACTGTGATGCTTTCTTTGATCCTTCATGTACCCAAGGTCTTCTAATACTAGGATGCATGATCATTCCATCTAACCATTTGATCACTTCATGTATGCTCATATCTCTCCAATTAAGATTCATCTTATGTGGTGGCTCTTTAATTGGACGTGAATAAGATCTAGCCAACCATTTGATACCTTCACGAATACTTACCTCTCTCCAATTCGGGTCCAACTCTCTTAAAGGTTTTGCATTGGGTTCAACAAGAGCTTGATGTGTGCATACTGATGTATTAACTACCCAGAGTCCCCAGTCAACCCTCTTTCTATCAAGGTAAGGTATTTCAAGATAGGCCTAAGAATGCAATCGGGTGATATGTTTAACTCAAGAGATGGTGGTTTTTTTAGTGGACTTTTCGACGACTCTTGTGCTAAACTCAGCAAAACTTTGTTTTCACAAGTGGGCAGTTGATCGGGGGTGGTCGGTTCAACTAACGATGTCCCAATCTCATCTAAATCCACCAAATCTAGCTCATGCTCTAATGAGGCCTGTATTATCTTCTCTCTCTCTTTTTCCTCACCATTCTTTTGATTGTGTTCAACCTGTTCAGTGTCTAGGTGAGGTTCATTCTGCCAATGTATCTCATCAATAAAATCATCACTTAACCTTTCTCTAGACATGTTTAGTTGTATACCCTCATCTATTTCAATTAACTGTTCCACTAATTTACTAACTTTTGCTTCAAGGGCAACAACAGATTCAGTCACATTATTTGCATAGTGCAACTGTTCCTTCATCATCGCCATCATGTCTTGCATTTGTTCTTCAAGTGATGATGAAATCTGATTATTGTTGTCTGGGTGACTTTCATGTTGACTTTCCCAAGAGAAGTCTGGGTGTTCTGACCATTCAGGGTTATAAGAATCAGACAACATGTCTTCATTATAATTTGTGAACCCTTTAGTGACACACCCAACATGAAAGGTCTCACACTCATTTACAGAATACCATGGGTCGCCACAATAAGTGCATGAATTTTGACCATTGACGCTCTCATAATAGAATGCAGGACAACTATCCAGAGAATGTAAGAGATCCCCACAGTAATTGCATGAATTTTGGATCTGATACTCCTCGCTATCTCCCCGAATCAACCCACCTAATAGCATGTCTAGTTTCTTTGAAAGCTCACCGATATCACCCTTAAACTCTCGCCTCAACTCATCCATCTCCGAAGTAAGCATACTATCAAAGGACATATTTCCCAATCAAAGCATAGATCTAAGATGATGATAAATCATGCAATAAACAAAAAAACAGTTAAAGTAAAAACTCAACTAAAAAGGGAAAAAAACCTACGAAAACTTTTTTTTTGTTTTGTTTACTTTTTTTTGTTTTTTTTATAAAGTAAAAACTTACACTAAACACACAAAAGAAAGCAAAAAGAATACTGAAAAGAAAGAATAGAAAACTTACCCGACCCACGAAAGATCAAGCAAGCAATCTGCAAAACACTATTAGCATGTATCGAGTAGCAATCTATTCAAAATATAATGCAAACAGATAAAATTAACACAAACGAACTAACCTAAGCGCACAACTCCCCGGCAACGGCGCCAAAAACTTGTTGCACGCGTCGTTAAACGCACAACAAGGTTTAAATTTATAAACCGAACTCAAACCTAGTAATAGGGTAAGTCGGGTATCGTTCTTCTCAGGGAGTCAGTGGTTAAGCCAATTTATTGTGTTAAACTGATTTGCACGTGTGTCACAAAGATTAACTACTCAATTATCGATTAAGCTGAAAATTAACCTAACTAAAAACCAAAATCTAATTATTACAAATAACACTACTTCAAAAGATTTGGATTGAAAGTTGAATTAAACTATTAAACGAATAAAAATTAAAACATTATGATTAACGAAATAACGCGAATACGAAATCATTCAAAGCTAACAATATCTGTCACATATCGTTCGCAATGAAAAAATTCGTAGAAACTTTATTAAAAACTAGAACATCAATATCATCTCAATCTATGACTAACCATTCAACGATCTCTATTACAACTGAAAAGAACCACAAACTTCATTAACTAAATCCAACAATATCAAAACCGAATTCTAAAACAAATTAAAATCAACAAAGATGATTAGCTATAAAAAATACTGAAAAGAAACCTCAAACCTCTCTCGTATCAAATTCAGATCTTCAATATCAACCGATAACTTCAACAATCTTCGACCACGCTCAATGGAATCAACCGTTTTCAATCTTCAATCATCCCATTAAATCAAAGGCATGGAAAGTATTTTAAAAGAAAAAATATTAGAAACAACAGCCTTTTGGCTGCTGCCACTCGATGATACCCCCTAAAAATCCAGCCGTGCGTCCCTTTTATCTCTGGTTCAGCCCAACAAAAAAGGAAGAGTTATCTCCTTGATTTTGTTTCCTTCTTGAACTCTATCACGTGAATTCCACAAGACTCCTACAAAGACTAAAAGTCCACCTCCTTTTCTTCTCTTTATCACTCAAGGCCCACTCAAACTAATTCTTTTTAGTCCAAGCCCAATGAATTATGTTTAGCCCATAAAATGCTTGAGAATTTTCTGATATTCCTTGGCGCTTTAATAGCTTGTACCTTGAACAAATTGCTGCCATTATGACTTGTACTCCCGTTTTCCTTGCTGTCCAACAGCACCCTGTTTCCGACTTCGAGGTCAGTTTCGGCCCATATACCTTCCGAGTTTACACAAACGCAAAACACGAAAATTGTTCGTTTGTGTCTTGGCTTTCCGGAACATCTTGAATCGCTTCAAACGGAGCTCGGACGAGTGAGTTATGGTCAAAATGCCACAGTCGCGCAAATCTGTCAAAAATCATCGTTTTGGCTCTTTTTCGCTCCAAAGTGTTCCGAACCTACAAAAATATAAAACACATCAGTATCGTTCGGTTTTACCATTTTAATGCACTAAAGAGGGGCAATTGACGAGAAAATAAAGTAGAATCAAATGACCGATCAATTGTACACACGGTATGCCTTTGATGACAAGGAATATCCAACAAATATTCCTTCATCAGCCTTAGGATCAAATTTCCCAAGATTTTCCCTATCATTTAGGATAAAACACACACAGCTAAAAACATGAAGAAAGCCTATGTTGGGTTTTCGGTCATAGAAAACCTCATAGGGAGTTTTACCATGTCTTTTCACAATAACGAATCTATTTTGGGTGAAGCAAGTAGTATTAATTGCTTTTACCCAAAAATAGGTAGGGAGATTTGATTCACTTAGCATTGATCTGGCGGCTTAACACAGAGTTCGGTTCTTTCTTTCTACTACTCCATTCTGTTGAGCAGTTCTGACTGCAGAGAAATTTTGGGAGATTGCTTTGTCATTGAAGAAGTCTTCTAAGGCATTGTTTTTAAATTCAGTACCATTGTCACTTCTTACTGATCTGACTAGTTGACCATTTAGAACTTCACACTTCTTGATGAACTTTATGATTTCTTCAGTAGCATCACTTTTGTACCTAAGAAAGAACACCCAGGTATACCTTGTGAACTCATCAACAACAAGAATGTACCTTTTCCCTACAAGACTGGGAGTACTTACTGGCCCATATAGATCCATGTGCAGCATTTGGAGAGAAAAGAGATTGAAAAACATTGTTTTGATTTGAAAGAGGATTTGGTGAGTTTTCCTTTTTCACAAGCATCACATAGCTTCTCTTTCACAAAACTCAGTTTTGGCATGCCAGTCACCAATTCTTTGTTGGAGAGAATGTTCAGAGTTTTAAAGTTCAGATGAGATAACTGTTTGTGCCACAACCAATCACGTCTACCTTTTGATAATGCTCAAAGACGTGTGGATAAAAAAAGGCTGGACCTACCAGAGTAGAAGTCGCCATTCTATAGTAAAACATAGGGAATCCGTTCATATAATGTCGGATTCTAGGTGACTTAGTGAATTCTGAGTGGGAGTAGACACTTTTGTAAAAAGCTTTGAGATTTGATCTCTCTCTTATGTCAAACCAAAAATAGGCTTTTTCTCTATTGTAAAATGGAGGAGGGCCCGCGAAAGGGAGGAACTCTCAGTACAAGAAGGCGGGTATTGATCAGGAAAATGGGCTGGCCCCCATACTTCCTGGTCGCGCGTCGGTTCTACCGGTAACCGATCTTAGGGGAGCCCAAACGCTCTCCTCTGAAAAAAATTTGCGAGAGCAATGCGTATGTCGGGCGAAGACTGATGGCTCCATACTAGATACACTAGATACCATCTAGATGGCTGAGTCACCAGACACAAAGCAGACACTGGTCGTACTATGATTTTGTCCCATGTCAATGTCAATGACATAGACATTTTCTTTTCTCTTCCCGGACAACACAACCTGCATGTGTTTATCAACAATAGTACATACAGAAAGTTCAAAGATAACTTTGTAACCCAGATCACATAGCTGACTAATACTCAGAAGATTATGCATCAGTCCTTCAACAAATGCAACTTTGTTAAAGGTGACCGACCCATTTGTAAGAGTTCCATATCCCTTTGTGTAACCTCTGGAATTATCTCCGAAAGTAACTGGTGGACCCTTTTCAGCAGAATCGTGGGGAAAGCAACAGCGGCGTCACAGCAGCTGTCTACATACAGCAGCTGTCTGGATCTAGCAGTCTAGCTGCTACAGCAAATGCCTGCATTAAGCCTCTGCCCGGCTGCTCGAATTGAATTGGTTGTTGTTAGTTCGAAAGGTGGGTCGAGTAGATGTTGAGGTTTACTACTGGCAAACCTCTATGTGAAACACCCTGAAATTCACAATAAATTTAAACCTTAAATTTATCAGAGTTTTCCACCACAATTTCAAACTTTCATTTACATCGGAGAATTAGTGACAAGTTTCAAACTTACAAAAGTTTTATAATAACAACCAGCTAATCTAATCCCAGATCAACAAAATTAGACTATAACAGGTGTTCACAACATCTCCCAAAATATCTTCGATAACACTAAATTCTCCATCATAATTCCAAAAGCATAACTTTGGTACTCCTCGACACTCATCCCTTTGTATCCCTTCCCGAGCTAGTACATGGTAAGAAAATTTAATTTGAAAAGATTAGGCTTACACCTAGTGAGAACATCCAATTTTCAAATCAAAATCTTTATAAGCTTTGAAACCAAAATTGTAAACAAAGCGTATAAATTAACCTGATCCCAACTTTCTTACCGTACACATAGCATCTTTCGATGACGGGAATCATACCCGATTCCATGAGTATGACAACACTAAGTCGGTCATATCATCATGTTCAAGAGCGACACTACGAATCACCACGGATTCCAGATTACAACTCATGTCCAATAAATTACAATTAAGCGCCATGCCTATTTCTTGGAATGGAAGTAGGAATAACAATTATATCTTGCCTATTCCTCGTCTTTCAATAGAAAGTGGAAATAACAATTATACCTTGCCTATTTCACATTTCCACGTCACAATACGAATAGTAATTATACCTTGCCTATTCCACATTTCCACGTCACAATATGAATAGCAATTATAGGTTGCCTATTCCATGTTTCCACGTCACAATATGAATAGCAATTATATTTTGTCTATTCCACGTTTCCACGTCACAATATGAATGCCAATTATATGTTGCCTATTCCACGTTTCCACGTCACAATATGAATAGCAATTATACCTTGCCTATTTTACGTTTATCAATCACAATACTAAATGGGAATTACTATTAAGCGCCCGACCTATTCCTCATTTATCAAATAATGCTAGTGCCTATGGATCCATTACACTTCCTAGCATATGTGTGTATTAACTCAAAACACATAACAACTCGTATCATACTCTCAATCGAGTTATAATGATGTTCGTACTGTTAAAATCAAATATGTTTCATATTCATAAACATTTGAACATTAAACTTTGCACAGAAACATACATGAAAACTTATCGGGTAATCTAATCCGGAACCAGGTACGGAAAACAGTCCGGAATCATATCCGAAAATCAAATCCGGAACACCTATCCGGAAATATCCGGAAATCCAAGGAATCCAGTACTATACGGAAAAAGTATCCGGACTCCAAGTCCGGAACCATCCGGTAACCAATCCGGAAAACCATCCGGACACCTATCCGGAATCCGGAATTTTCCGGTATCCGGAATCAATCTGGAAAGGCATCCGGGCTCCGGAACTGTCCGGAATCTTCAACTTCCGGATTGATGATACCCAGTTCAATTCGTACAATTTCATTCCAAATTTACAAACAACTCATTTAAATCTATTTCATAGAGATATCAATACATTCATAAAACCATTTCAAATCGACTCATCAATTTTATTGGAATAGAAATCGAATAGATGAACTCACTTGGGTAACGCAATTTTGAGCCAAATTGATTCCAATCCTTTCCACAACTGATTTCAATAACCTAATTGGAATTCAAATTTGCTTATAACTATCAGTCTTAACAATCGAATTGAAGGAATGAATTCAGATTCCTTACCGAACCAAAACTTGCTATTGCAAACTCTCTGTATCGGAACCGGCTTCTCTGCAAAGGGAAATTGAGATAGTCTTAATTTCCACCGCCATTTACTTTAATACATAACTACTATCATAGAATGACGAAACTGTAACACCCTAATTTAGGGGTTAACAAAAACTTCCATAAAACGGAAGAGTGGTACACCTTCTTAAAGCACAAGTGTACTTAAATATCTTTACATAACTTTCAATACAAAGACTTAGATAAATATAACTAATAATGGACCATTAGATTATCAAATCTCTACTATAAAATCCGATTACGAAATGTGTCGGAAAGTTCTATCATTAATCTTCTAATCTTTAGCTTTTCCAACAATGATCCCATGCTCTCAAACCCCGGTCTAACCTTCTTGTGTCCTGAACCACTAATATCTGTAACACATAAAACACATAGCAAGTGTTAGGCTTTTTAAAGCCTAAGTGAGGTTTACACATAACACATGGAATATAAACATAGCATGCAGGAATAATAATTCGATACGTTCACAAATTGGATTCCATGGAGAAGGTCCATATCGCTACCCAATTACATCATAATTGAAGATATACCTCGATCGGTACCCCACGGTATTGTCACAAGGCATAACACAACGGAACACCCCACGGTATCCGAAGGTATGAATCAATTACACTTACCCCACGGTGTGTAAGAATATATCCTCCAAATTCATACTAGGTGCTCCTCCAATTATGTGAATTACCAAATATATTAATCCTAAAATAATATTCAAGGGTATTTAACACATAACAATGGTCCAACCATTTAGCATGAATAATGTTTAACATATAACAATGGTCCAACCATTTAACATGAATAATAACAATGGTCCAACCATTTAACATGAGTAATAACAATGGTCCAACCATTTAACATGAATCAATACTACTTCCATGTAGTTCCTATACATCCATATGTAACAAATCTTATTCCATATAATATCAATAATAGACATTCGTGTTTACAATTCAATAGTAGGTCCATTTCAATCATTAAGCCATCATTACTTAATTAAGACATATCTTAAGCCATCAACATAATCACACACTAATGATATGAAATCAAACCCAAATCTTTAACACTAACATTTACCATGGTATTGTAAGTAATAGAACACAATTAAACCATCATAACTTACTTGAACTCTTCTTGTTTCCCTCTTATCCATTAAGAGCTTATTAGCCAAGATTTCTCATTAACAATAACAAAATCAAAGTAAAGGATGATGATAAGGTGTAATACAACTAATTAAGTACAAGTTACTCACCTCAAACTCTTCAATTGAAATAACCCTAACTTGAAGATTTGAACCCTAGTACTTCCACAAGAAAGATGAAGATGACAAGCCCTAGATGAAGTATAATTGGTAAGATTCATCTAATAATTCTTTGAATGGAATTAGGATTGAAAGATTATGAGTTTACCTTAAGCTCCAGATGAAAAATCGCCCAAAACTCAGAAAGAAGAAGCTGGAATTCGTTTTAGAAGAAGTGAGAAAGATAAAGGAATTAAATATCCTAAATTGAGTCGGCCAGTGCTCGGCGCCGATGGCTGGCGCAGATTGATCGGCGCCGAGGTCGGCGCCGGGTTCTGTTTGGTGTTCTTCTCGTTTTAGCACTTAATCCCTCGTAACTTCTTCGTTAAAGCTCCGTTTTCGCTCCGGAAAGAACCGTTGGACTCGTATTCGAATTACCCATCCAACCAAACCATAAAATCTAGGATTTAACCCAACATTCTATTTTTCATTATTTTCTTAAGAATGACTCATACGAATTCCTAAAGTACGGTCTTCGTGTAACGATCAAATAGAATTTCTCATAAATTTACACAAGGCCTATAATTCACTTTAAAGAAACATTAGAAAGATTTTACCTATAAAATAAATTCCGGGGTGTTACAATTCTCCTAACCTTAAAAGGATTTCGTCCCCGAAATCTACTTCCTTCACACTCCAACAACATAGAGCGTAATGTCAATCATAAACCATAAATCCTTAACAAGAATCTAAATTTCCCTCACAGCCATAACAGTAGTTCTTCGAACCAATTCCTTACTACAACACCCTTATCCACGTACACTGTACTTACGATCGGGAGAATACTCTAACTAATGGAATAACTCCTAGTTAGACGGCTTCGGTTATCTCCCAACCTTAGATGTTCCATACATCCCGATTCCGATTTCAGACTTCAAGTCAATCCAAGGCCTAATTAATACTGAAATCAACCGATTCATCAATTCTGATCATTCCTATTATTAACTGTCGACTAACTCTGACGAGTTCTAACAAACTCCAAAGTCCATCCCAACATCAATCACTAAACCGGTAAGTTCATTAATCACCCCCGAAGGTTATCCTACCACAATCGCTCATCGCAATCGAGTATCTTACAGTTACTACCACTATTATCAACATCCTATTTACTGCGATTTCCTGATTACACTAACGATTTCCTGTCTTAACCCTACAAAGGTTGATACTTACTTATATCACCGAGCTTTGAACTAACAATATCCCACACATAAATTCCCTTCTCGGAAAAGATTTCGTCTTTGAAGTCTAGTCTTCATACAAACAATGGTTACTACACCCCCAATACATTCCAAGTCTCCCGGTTTCAACTCTGTTCAAAATGACTTCCCTAAAGAATTGCCCATAATGGCTTCTCGGTAATGTTCACCACAATTTCTCGCTTACAGTTAATTACTTACATCCACTTTAAGGTCAAATTTTCTAGAATGATCTCTGACCACCATACATAAGTTGCCTCCCAACCTTAAGTGATCCATACCATTCTATCAACAAAAACAATTTCCCCAAACATACCCCGTTCACGTGTTCTCAAATTTTCTCTCTATGTCAATTATAGCCAGGTTTTGTACCACACATGGAAAGTCATTTCACTAAACTTCTTATCACAAACAAGCATCTTAAGGATACTACAACCATCACTATTATTCATTTAAATCGAACTACAATTTCACGATTACAATAATGGTGCTTGGTTCCTAGCCCATAAGTCAACACCTAACATATCACCAAGTCAAATCCTTGCGGACTCTTCCCACGAGTTCATTCTTCAAATAATCCTATCAAGATCAAATTATCACTATGATGTCCAAAGGGTCTCATATTCGAAAGCTGGACAAGACCCTAAAAAAACTGGGTTACTTACCAAATATAAGACCCTAACGAGTTCAAAGTTTTCAAGCGCGACATCAAATAAATATACCAATTTAAAATCAAAATCAATCACAAAATAATTTCAACACTAAAACTTTTATATCAAGTACACCGTACACACAAAACCATTACTATTAGTTCGGTGGTTACGTAAAATTGGACACCCTCGTCCCACATATGAAAATCATGTTGAAAACCATTTCATTGCAGTTCAATTTATCCACAAAATGCTATACGAGTAAAAATAACTTCTTTAAAACAAACCACTACGATTTTGGTATGGATTGACCAATGACATGCATTCAATGTAACTGCCCTCTATAACGATGTGCACATTTTTTTTCATACGTACTTCAAAAGAAGTCCAAACAACAGTTGACTCAAAATTCTTTTCTGACTATTCAAATGATATGAAACAAAGTTTGCCAACCAAAATTTGCGCACGTCAATTCATTATACGAAGACTAAAATATGACTTCTAATTTACACCTCAGTCAACACACCAAACGACTTATGCAATTTCCAAGTTTAAACATAACCAATATATTTCCAATATTTAAAATTATCTACCTGAAACATCATAAAACTTCAAATTGGGGTAGACACGCCAACTTTAACCCTTCCTTAGAATTTTCTTGAAATAAGATAATCATGCACAACTCAACTTACACTATCATTTCAAAAGACGAGGTCCTTCAGTTTGATTTCTAAAACTTTCCCAACTGGTTACATAGTAATAAACTAGCAATTCATCTTCTACAGAACCGTACTCAACAATACATTTTCCAAAAGAGAAACCAAGAAGAACATTTGCTAGTAACTGGTTGACATTAAAAAGGGTCAAGTCGACTTCAATCCATAATTTTAACAAAGATATACGTCAAAGTCCAAAACATAAGAAATCCCGTATACTTATGATTTTATACAAAAAGAAAACTTCTAAATTTTTCCTCATGAAGCATTTTCCTCAAAATCTTGCACTTGTGCATAAAAAGTCAAAACGTCTATGCTTACAATGTATTTTGTTAAAACACTCCGATAAACATTTCTCAAAAACCAACAAGGTTTTTAAATTCTCCCAAACTAGTCAACAATTCAAAGTTGACAAAATGTTGACAACTAATATTACAAATCAAATTGTAAGACATTGCGAATTATGCATGATTCCTACAACCCAAAACACCCTTTTGACCGAATGGTCATCTTTTAAACAATAATTTATCAAACACTTCAAGTATGACTCGATCATTAAGGTATCGAAAACAACGATTACTGAGCTTATGCACATTCCTAAGTTGATATAACATATTTTTCCACAAAAATGAAGATAAAACAATTAACCGATCAAAAGTGCATCAAGCAAAATTTTATGAAGCATTGCCAAAATCATTCTTTCATGCATCACTTAATCCATGTCTCCATCAATCCATACCTTGAACTTATTTGCAATGGAATACTTAATAGGATAAATCTTCGAAGAAAGAAAAGAAGAAAAAAAAAATTCACATCACACACGGGTTCCAAACTCAACTCTTCTTAGTCGCCTAGCGGCATAAAATTAACTTTTCTTTAACAAAATTCGTGTGGGATCAAATGTCCAACATAACTTAAAACTTAACCAAGTAAGCAATTAAGACATTTACTTTGTGAAATCATACTCACACGACCCAACATGTCACAACACTAAACTTCATGAACCTCCATTGGACTTAATGACTCCAAGTCATAAAACGGCGTTAACATTACGTTTCCAAAGCAAAATTTGTTATGAACAAAGTCATAAAAGAAATGCCAAATCTCCAACAATCTATTCCATATAAAAACTTTATTAGCAACACCGTTTAATATCTCATTAAAACAAATTTCTTTTCCAAAATAACTTTACATATACAAAATGGGAAAATAGTTCACCGCTCCAACTCTAACATACGTGGAGGGAATCCAATGCTAGAGGCACAAGCCGTAGCTATTCGCCCGTCACCTCAACTTCATAAAATATGATTATTATTAGTTTCAACACATGACTCAAAAACAGCCCTCGAATCGATGACTTGGTCCTAGACCCGAACGAACAACAAAACAGAAAATGAAGTTGAAATGGCAGACTCCTGCGCCGATGGTGGCGCCGATTCATCGGCGCCGATGGTGGCGCCGATTCATCGGCGCCGAGGTCGGCGCGGATGACCTGCACTATTCTCTTCCCAAAATTTTCCCAAATTTGGTTCTAATTCTCCCAAAATCAATATTCCATTTACAATCTTAATCAAGGAACAAACTCATATTTTATCAACGTAAAGTATAATTATCATTGTATCTAAAACAAGATTGATTATTAACAGAATATAACAATTTCTAACAGAGTTTGCAACCCCTTACTAAAACGATTTACATATTTCCAAATTCATGATTTGAAATCTTGTGTGTGTGCCAAACATTTTCTCAAAATTCATAATACTATCCACATAAGGGTTGGAAACACAAGCAATAGTCGATGCAATTTATTTCTAAAATAAATTTCGTGCAATAACATAGTCGGCATTCAACCTATTGACATTATACTCTTCCGGTCTACTATTGTCATTCGGCCATTCAAACCTCTTAAGGCTATATCAGAAAACACATTGATCAATCTTACGACTTTCCTCAAATTAAGGTCGGCTCACAAACCTATGGTCCTATTCCAACCATCAATCTCGACCCAAACAATCTTCTTAGAGCAATTATTATGCCTATCGTCACTCCAAGTGACCAATACTAGAATCGTCTTTCTAATTTAAACGACTACTAATCTAAGACTTTCCTTACTACCCCCAACGATCATCACACTAAAGTAGTTCAAGTATGCACATGTACTAGTAGGCTCATCATGACACTGGCCAGGTGTCATTATAAACGTGCCATACATGATTATCCTTGCTACTCTCGACGCGATGCTAGTTTCTCTCCATATTCATCGATCCCAAAGCATCCTATCTCAAAGTGCCTAACGGAGAATTCCACTCTCTTTTACTTATACAAACGCTAGTTTGAGTCTAGGTATCCAAAATCAACACCTAAATCTCTCAAACTTATGCTCTGATACCAACTTGTAACACCCTAATTTAGGGGTTAACAAAAACTTCCATAAAACGGAAGAGTGGTACACCTTCTTAAAGCACAAGTGTACTTAAATATCTTTACATAACTTTCAATACAAATACTTAGATAAATATAACTAATAATGGACCATTAGATTATCAAATCTCTACTATAAAATCCGATTACGAAATGTGTCGGAAAGTTCTATCATTAATCTTCTAATCTTTAGCTTTTCCAACAATGATCCCATGCTCTCAAACCCCGGTCTAACCTTCTTGTGTCCTGAACCACTAATATCTGTAACACATAAAACACATAGCAAGTGTTAGGCTTTTTAAAGCCTAAGTGAGGTTTACACATAACACATGGAATATAAACATAGCATGCAGGAATAATAATTCGATACGTTCACAAATTGGATTCCATGGAGAAGGTCCATATCGCTACCCAATTACATCATAATTGAAGATATACCTCGATCGGTACCCCACGGTATTGTCACAAGGCATAACACAACGGAACACCCCACGGTATCCGAAGGTATGAATCAATTACACTTACCCCACGGTGTGTAAGAATATATCCTCCAAATGCATACTAGGTGCTCCTCCAATTATGTGAATTACCAAATATATTAATCCTAAAATAATATTCAAGGGTATTTAACACATAACAATGGTCCAACCATTTAGCATGAATAATGTTTAACATATAACAATGGTCCAACCATTTAACATGAATAATAACAATGGTCCAACCATTTAACATGAATAATAACAATGGTCCAACCATTTAACATGAATCAATACTACTTCCATGTAGTTCCTATACATCCATATGTAACAAATCTTATTCCATATAATATCAATAATAGACATTCGTGTTTACAATTCAATAGTAGGTCCATTTCAATCATTAAGCCATCATTACTTAATTAAGACATATCTTAAGCCATCAACATAATCACACACTAATGATATGAAATCAAACCCAAATCTTTAACACTAACATTTACCATGGTATTGTAAGTAATAGAACACAATTAAACCATCATAACTTACTTGAACTCTTCTTGTTTCCCTCTTATCCATTAAGAGCTTATTAGCCAAGATTTCTCATTAACAATAACAAAATCAAAGTAAAGGATGATGATAAGGTGTAATACAACTAATTAAGTACAAGTTACTCACCTCAAACTCTTCAATTGAAATAACCCTAACTTGAAGATTTGAACCCTAGTACTTCCACAAGAAAGATGAAGATGACAAGCCCTAGATGAAGTATAATTGGTAAGATTCATCTAATAATTCTTTGAATGGAATTAGGATTGAAAGATTATGAGTTTACCTTAAGCTCCAGATGAAAAATCGCCCAAAACTCAGAAAGAAGAAGCTGGAATTCGTTTTAGAAGAAGTGAGAAAGATAAAGGAATTAAATATCCTAAATTGAGTCGGCCAGTGCTCGGCGCCGATGGCTGGCGCAGATTGATCGGCGCCGAGGTCGGCGCCGGGTTCTGTTTGGTGTTCTTCTCGTTTTAGCACTTAATCCCTCGTAACTTCTTCGTTAAAGCTCCGTTTTCGCTCCGGAAAGAACCGTTGGACTCGTATTCGAATTACCCATCCAACCAAACCATAAAATCTAGGATTTAACCCAACATTCTATTTTTCATTATTTTCTTAAGAATGACTCATATGAATTCCTAAAGTACGGTCTTCGTGTAACGATCAAATAGAATTTCTCATAAATTTACACAAGGCCTATAATTCACTTTAAAGAAACATTAGAAAGATTTTACCTATAAAATAAATTCCGGGAGTTACAGAAACCAACCCCCAAAGTTTCAACATTAATGGCTCCCCGACTAGATAATTTCACATGGAGAAAGGATTGCGACAAGGTGACCCACTTGAACCGTTTCTTTTCTTATTGGTTGCCGAAAGCTTACACGTTATGATGGAAGAGGCCGTGAGTAAAGGACTGTTTCACGGGATCAAAGTGGGAAGAGATGAGGTCGTAATCTCACATCTCCAATACGCGGATGACGCGATATTTTTTGGAGAATGGAATCTTGCAAATTGCAAGAATTTGATGAAAATATTGAAATGTTTTCATCTTTTGTCGGGATTAAAAATAAACTTGGGCAAGATGCTTGGGGTGCGGATGTGATGTACTCCCGTTTAATTACCTCGGGCTACCGGTCAGAGCATCCATGCGAAGACTAGAACATTGGAAGCCAATAATTGAAAAGATGAAAAGAAAACTCGCCTCATGGAATGCGAAAATGATCTCATTCGGAGGACGGCTAACATTGGTAAGGTCGGTTCTAGGTAGCACTTCGTTGTACTTTTTTTCTTTGTTTCGAGCCCCGTAAGGAGTGTTAAGAGAGCTCGAGAGGGTGAAGAGCCAATTTTTTTACGGGAGAGGGGTGGGAGGTGGTGAGGACTTACAAAAGAAAAGAGTACATGCATGGGTTAAATGGGGTTCAGTCTTGGGGGGCTTCAAAAAGGGGGGTTTAAACATTGGGGGTCTAAAGGAAATGAATTGGGCACTCTTGTGTAAATGGTGGTGGAGGTTTCACGTGGAGAAGGAGGCGTTATGGGTAAGCGTAATCTGTAGCCTTTACGGGTGGGATGGGGCTTTACTTTGGGATAACCATAGGAGCTCGGGGGGTGTCACGGTTTGGATGGATGTGGTGAAAGTGGGGAAAGATTTGGATAAGGAAGGGGTAGAGTTTTCGGGGTCGTTGCTAAAGGAGATCGGGGATGGAGCGGAGACGAGATTTTGGGAGGAGAAATGGGTGACAAACTCCAATCCAAAATACCGAGGAGAGGGGCAATGGATAGGACTGTGTGGAGTTTGGAGCCTCAAGATGGATTTTCGGTAAAAAAAATAAGGAATTTGTTAGAGGAAAAAGATTGGTGAGTATTGGTAGCATGGTGGAAACCAATTGGGTAAAGTGCATTCCAAAGAAGAGTAAAGTGCATTCCAAAGAAGATTTGTGTATTTTTGTGGCGAGTTAGGAGAGGGAGGATCCCGACTAGAGAGGCCTTAAATAATCTAGGAATCGAACTAGACACATTACTGTGCCCGAGGTGTGGAAATGCGATAGAAACGATGGATCATGCATTGGTCAATTGTGAAGACGTGAAGTTACTTTGGCAACTAGTAGGTAAATGGTGGAATGTTAACATGGAGTCGATGAGCTCGACAAGTGACGTATTGGGAGATATTGGGGCAGTGGGGAAATAACACAAGAATAGGACACAAATGGACAACGGCGGTATGGTGCTTAGTGTACGTAATATGGGCGCACCGTAATAAAATCGGCTTTGCGAAGGAACAAGGAAAAATTTCAGACCAATTTTTTACGACTCGATTTTCGAGTGGATCAAGCATAAGGACAAAGGTATGGTCGGCGATTGGAGCACTTGGATCGCAAACCCGAGGTCACCGTAGTTACAAGCCAAAAGTGGGTCACTTCTGTGGGTGGAGTGCTTGCGATCATCTTGGCTCCGTGGTGGGGGTACGTGCTTCATACAGCTTGGGTTCGGGACCATTGGCATTGATCCCCATGGGAGTTTGTCCCTTACAAACTACCATATAATCGTTGCTGCGTAGATGGGGGCCTCACAGTTTATGGAAGAGTGGCTGATTGGAACAGACCTTGTAGCTGTGCCCATTAAGCTGGGCTGATCAGGTCTGGCTTAATAGTCATGGTTTGGTTTTTCTTTTTGTTTCGTGTCATGTTGTCTGAATGTTTTGGGGGCCTCTGTGCTATTATCTTTGTATGTGTTGATGTTGGTTGTACATTTGGTTTATGGTAATAAAATTTTCTGTCGTTAAAAAAATAGCTTAAACTTTGGTCAATTACACTATGTCTTCTTTAACTGTTTGATGTTGCTGTAAATTGGTCTTGCAGTAGATGGCTATATAGGAGTGCTTATTAGCCTATGCTCCTTTATTGTTATGTTTGGTAACAATAAGTGCTGTGTAGTTGGTTGTAATGGTGGTTTGTTGATGGTAATAAAATTATTTGCCCTTCAAAAAAAAATTATGATTCTATTTTACATAACTACTTGGACCCTCAACCTCATGTTCCTCATTCACTTCATTTGCTTTAAATGTTGACGTTGTCAATTAGTCTATGTCAAAGAACAAACTTAAATTTCATTTTCAGTATTTTAATATTTATACAAGTATGTTATTTCTGGTAATAAGAAAATAAATGAATAAGTTATAATCTTTTGGGATAGAAAAATATTAATAAAAAATCACCGGATCGAAATAGGAAATAGATAGTTAAAAGTGACCTACACTCAAAACATATCAATAGAAAAAAATATACAATTTTGATGTTAAAGGAAAGATGGTCAGTATTATATATATATATATATATATATATATATATATATATATATATATATATAGCCTTAGGTTCAATAGAGAAGTGCAAATATTTAGAGAAGTAGAGAAGTAAAAAAACACGGGTCCGTTCATATATGAACGTTCAGATATGACTGTTATATGAACGTTCATATATGAACGTTCATATATGAACGTTCAGATATGACTGTTATATGAACGTTCATATATGACTGTTATATGAACGTTCATATATGACTGTTTATATATGAACGTTCATATATGAACCGACCCGTGTTTTTTTACTTCTCTACTTCTCTAAATATTTGCACTTCTCTATTGAACCTTTCCCTATATAGCCTTAGGTTCAATAGAGAAGTGCAAATATTTAGAGAAATAGAGAAGTAAAAAAACACGGGACCGTTCATTTATGAACGTTCATATATGACTGTTTATATATGAACGTTCATATATGAACGTTCATATATGACTGTTCATATATGACTGTTATATGAACGGTCCCGTGTTTTTTACTTCTCTATTTCTCTAAATATTTGCACTTCTCTATTGAACCTTTCCCTATATATATATATATATATATATATATATATATATAGGGCTGTAAACGAACCGAACGTTCAGCGAACCGTTCGTGAACTGTTCGGCGGGAAGTTCGTTTATGTTCGTTTATTTAATAAATGAACGAACATGAACACGTTTTTTTGTTCGTTTAGTTAAATGAACGAACATGAACAATGGTCTCGTTCGTTCATTTATGTTCGTGAACGTTCGTTCATTTATGTTCGTTAATGTTCGTTCGTTTACGTTCGTTTATGTTCGTTTACGTTCGTTTATGTTCATTTATGTTCGTTTATGCTTGTTTATATATAAACATGTTTATATAATATGAAATTAATATGTAAAATCATCAAGTAAATTGATCTTTTAGAATTTATTTTTCATACCTTCTAAGTTAACCTGGTTTTTCATTTTGTTAAGGTATTTTTTACGAACGAAATGATGAGTATGGTGGTTGTTTTTTGTTCATTTGGGTTCGTTCGTTTATGTTCATTTAAGTTCGTTCGTTTACGTTCGTTTAACTCTTAATGAACGAACATAAACGAACATAAACGAACACGAACAAACAAAAATTCTTAACGAACGAACATGAACACAAAAAATCTCGTTCGTTTACCGTTCGTGTTCGTTCGTTTGTTCGTTTAAGTTAAACGAACGAACATGAACAAGCCTCTGTTCGTGTTCGTTCGGTTCGTTTACAGCCCTATATATATATATATATACCAATAAGGGGGGTATGGCGGAATTTTTGGGTTTCCGTTAAACCATTATGACAGTAGTAGATTAAGAAAACACATAAAAACACATACTTACAGTGAGAGCAGAAGCACCAGAGGTGATGAACGGAAGCACCAGAATAGTATAGACAGCGGCGGTCCTTTTTTTATAGATGGGATATATTATGAAGATCTAAAGGAGTATAGGGAATATTGGATTTATACTAAGGAGATAGGAAGAGAGAGTTTAGAGAGCCATATGAGAGAATGCTTTCTAATATTTCTCAAGTTTTTTCGGTGTGTTTACAACTGAAATTGATACTACAATTTATAAGCAAAGAAAAGAACTATGCTAGACTAAATTATTAGACGCACTGACATTAAAAGATTCTATTCTAATCTCGACAAACTGTTTTTCTAGTATGGACAAACTACTTTTCTAGTATCGACAAACTAATGTGTAAAAAAGTCAAAAGTAGAAAAGGCTATGTTGGCCAATTCTCCTTTTGAATTATTGCTATATAATCGACATGCTTTCTAGAAGTCTCTGTGGGTACTGTCGATTGACTGTGGTGAACCAGCATCTGTGCTAGCATCTTCTGGTTCTTCTGTATTGAAAATATGAATAGGACTGGAATCATCTTCTCCGATGAATGGGAGAATCATTATCCAGTTGGTGTGTGTCCATATCTGTGTGTAATGACCTTCCGCAATTAATTTGTATTTCTTACACCATGCTGAGTTGAAGGCCCATGGTATCGGTGGTGTCTTTTGTCCGTATGTCATCATTTCTTCAATCTGTTGTTGTATTGGTTTTGTACTGCTGCTGTTGTTCCACCATGTGTACTCTGTGCTGCATGCAAGCTTTTGTAAGTGCTTTTGTTCATCTTCTTTGTGGCTTATGAAGATACGTTTTCTCGCAGGCCTGTATGTATGTCTGTCTGCTTCTGGAAATGACGAGAAGACTTTACATCCTATCATAGTACTTGATGAATATGATGCAATATTTCCAGCTACAAGAATGAACTTCTCTCCGAATTTGTCAAGAAGTGCTTCTGTTTTTGGATTTAAGCTGAACTCCATGTAATCTATCATTCCGTGGTGATAGAAGTTCAGGATCTGTTCTGCTGGCATGTCTGTTGTCTTCAGATTTACTTGTAGTAGGAAGATGTTTGTTGGGAAGTCTGTTGTTTCTCCTTCCTGGTTTATCCTTTAGACTACTGTTAGGCCTCTGAATTTTCTTTCTTGAAAAGCGATGTTGATGAGATCTTGTTGTAATTTATACAGAATCAACGGGAATTCGGCACAAATCTTTTTTGAGATCATTTGTTCAAACTCAGGGAACTTTTCTAAAAGAGGTTTTATTGTTTGTTTCCAGGGTTGATCTAAGATTCTTGCTTTAAAACTGTCGAAATCTCTGTGTATGACTGTAGTTGATTCTTTTTTATCGAGAGCTTGTTGTAACTTTGTATTTTTTGCTTCGAGAATCAAAATTTTCTGTTTGAGAATAGTGTTTTCAATCTGGGTTTGTAATGTCTGTGTATTTTTTCCAGATTTTAAAAGCTGATCTTGTAAATGGGCAATTATATCTTCTTGAGCTTTAATGAATTGCTCAGGATTAGTTTTTCCCATTTCTGCAAAGGTTTTAACTTCTTCTGGCTCAATGAAGAAAGTTTCAACTCCAAAAGCTTCTCTGGCTGCTTTCATAGCTTCAGCAAAACTGTGAAATCCTTTGTAAAGTGGGCTGTTACATTTTATGTGTTTTATAACTGTTTCCCATTTATTGAAAATTCCTGTTTTTGTTCCCCTAAAAATGATGTAGTGAGAAAAACGTTTGTGTTGTTTTTCGGGAACCGTCTGGCTTTGTTCTGAGAAGTAAATACTCAGAGCGTTTAGAATTTGTACTTTAAACGAGGTTGCTTGTGGCATGGTTTGAATATGCCAAATATTGTCAAGCAAACATTGTTGTTTTTCTGTTAATACTATCCCAATAAAGGGTCTGAATTTTTTCTTTATATCAAAACATTTTTGTAGCATGTAGTTGCCAAATGATATCATGGAATTTGTTGCATGTGTATCTTTTGACCTGCTGGACTGTGCATAACCTCGGGGTTGGGTCTTTGTAGGAGTGTATGGTGCAATCGTACCAATGTTTGGTGTATCTTTTGAAGAACCAAACTGTGTGTAACCTTCTGTTTGATATTTTGCCTGTGTAAACTGTGAAGAATTGTAAAAGTCTTCTGTTTGTAACTTCTGTGAACTCATAGCTGCTTGCATCAGCTTGTTGGTATCTATGATCTGTGTATTTACTGTCTGTGTACTGACCTTTTCCTCGTCTGATGAGATACTCATTGAGGATGGATACTTGATAGGTTGTATAACCTTTCTTTTTCCTTTATCTTTTCTCTCCATCTGTAACAAATAATTTGTTAAGATTTCTAGATAACATATCTGCTATCCCATTGTCTTTTCCTTTAATATGTTCAAAATTTATTTTGTAACCGCATCCTTGTATAATGTTTTGTAAATTTATCCATCGTGTTTTATTAACCTTTTTACTTTGATCATTTTTTATAAAGCGAACTATAGCTTCACAATCTGTTCTGACTGTGAATTCTTTTTGTAGAAAGATTTTAAATTTTTCTAAAGCGTTTATTAATGCTTGGATTTCAAAATCTAAGCTTGTCCAATTCATACCAATTTTGTTAAAATTTCCACTGGTATATGAACAAATTTTTATTATCTCTTTTGGATTCTACTTATTAGGTCTAGAAAGAAGAACTGCTCCCCGTCCTTCTTTACAACCATCTACCTCTATGATTATATAATCTGTAATTAATGGTAATTCCAATGGTTTAATATTTTTTACTTTTTCTTTAATTATTTTGACGAGCTTTATGTCTTCTATGTTAAGATGTTTCTGACCATTTTTTGTTGTTTTACTATATAAAGGTCCTACTAATTTTGAAAGATCTGGGATGAATTTTCGAGCATAACTTATTAGACCTAAAAAGGCTTGTATTTGTTTAAGGCCTTCTATTTTTTCTGGAAAATCTAATATTTTTGTAGAAATATGTGATTGTAGTTCTATCTTTCCATTACCTATTTCTATGCCAAGAAAATATATTTTTCTTTTGAATAGATCCATTTTTCTTTTGGATACTACTATACCATTTTTCTTTATTTCTTCGAATATCTGTTGTAGGTGCTTTTCATGCTCCTGTATTGTTTCACTGACAACCAATATATCATCAATATATACTAAACAGAAATCGTATTTAAGAAAAATACTGTCCATGAATCTTTGAAATATAGATGGTGCGTTCTTGAGTCCAAAACTAAGAACATTCCATTCATATTGTCCTTCTGAACATGTAAAGGTTGTCCATGGTTTGAAGGTTTCTTCAAGCTGTAACTAATTGTATCTTGACTTTAAGTCAAATTTTGATCTTTTGTATGAGATTTAGTAAACTGTCCTTGTTAGGAATATTATACCCATCATCTTCTGTATTATCATTAAGTCTTTTATAGTTATATACTATTCTGGCTTTTCCTCTTTTTATTTCACCGTGATTTCTTACCATAAATGCTGCAGATCTGTGAGGACTTTCAGATTTTTTAATTAATCCTTGTTCTATCATTTCCGGTATCTGTTTTTTAAATTCTTCTTTATCTAAAGGGTTGTATGCTATATTAGCTGTTCGGGTTGTTATATCAGGGTTTTTGATTTTAAATTTACATATATGTTTAACTTTTGAATTTTTTATGTCTTCTCCTATGAGTCCTATCTTTTCTAAATGTAAAATTATAGGATGATTTATACTTTTTGTAATTTCTATTCCTTTTTCTAATTCATGTGTTAGGAAATTTGTGAGTAATTTTATTGATTCGTTTTCAACGAAAGTTTTATTTTGGTTATTTTTTAAAAATTCTAAGTGACCTTGTCCACCAAGCTTTCGAGCGAACTCTGATGTATTTGTATATCTCATTGTAGGAAAGCTGTAAATATGTTTACTTAATGTGATAAAATTCCTTGTAAGGGTTATAGCACCATTTAATCCAAATATAAAATTTAATCCTAAAACAAAATCTGAGGATTTTATATACTCTAGATTAATATTTACTTGTGGTATTTCATATTTAATGCTGTAATTTCCTGCAAAATCTAAAAATTGTATTCCTGTTGGTTCTACATAGTGTGTGATTGAGATAAGTCGACTTTCAATTGTTCTAGTGACTAATTTATAGGGTAACTCTTTATGGTATTGTTTACGGATTAAAGTATATGACGCTACGCTTTTTGTTGCTCCTGTATCCACTAATGTTGTTAAATCAACAAATTTATTATTGTCTAACCATAATCTACATTGTATATGAATCATGTTTGTGTATCCTTTTGTTTGAATATAAGTATGCTCATGTTCTTCAGACATTTGAGCTACTTCGAATTCTTCGACTTTCTGTTTTTTCTTTTCTACTATGTCTTCTATATATTTTAATTTTCTTTCTATATTATCAATTTTTAGTTTATGTAATTCTATTATTATTTCTAGTTTTTCTATTTTTTCGTAATATATATTTGTTTCTTTTAATGTCTTATTTGTTTCCTTTGTTGTTGTTATTTCTTGATTAAATAACTTTTTAAGACATAAATAGCATATTTCTTTGAAACAAATGTTACATTGTGATCTTTTGTCCATGCTAGGGTAATACCCACAATTATAACATTTTATATAATTATTACCTCTTTTGCTTATCCAATCATGTTCACATTCTATTTGTTCTGTATTAACATATGTGTATGTGATTTTTGTTAGTTTTTCCTCATCCCTATCACTATATATGCTATATATTGATTCATTCTCTGAATTATCTGTTTCTAAGGATTCTATTTCGTAATCTCCTATTTGTTCTACTAGATTACTTCTTTCTATATTTTTACCTTTGTTAGGGCATTTATTAGCTAAATGTTTTTCATCTCCGCATATGAAACATTTACATTTTCGTGTTTGTGGTTTTCTGACATATTTGTTTTTGTAATAAGGTTTGTATCCTTTTTGATATGTTGTACTTTTTCTCAATTTTTTCCTTTTATAGTCATAATGACCATAAGCTTGTGGTGTATAAATTGCTGTTTTACAAAACGCATATGCATTCTTTTTTAGCTGCTCCTGTAAAGCAACTTCTTTACATCTTTCTTCTAATATTCCAAATGTATATGTTATTCTAGGTCCTATACCTAAATGTTTTTGCTCACCATATGTTTGTTTCCATGTTTCATGTATATTTTTTCCTAAATCTCCTGGTAGTTTTATAAAATATTTATCACATAGATTATCATCCATGGCTTGTCCTGTTTGAGATAATAATCTTGAGAAGTCTATTGTGAATTCATTTATATACTTCATGTCTGCTATACTGAATTGTTCTAAGTTTCTGATTGCAGTATCTTGTATAAGGCTATTGTTTTTAGCTGGATCAACTCCTAGAATAAGAGTTCTTATTTGTGATGTGAAACTGTATGGATTTTCTCCTAGGGCTTTTAGCCTATTTATTTCATCTAGGTCTTGGGCTTTTTTGCTTTGCCAAATTCTTAAAGATATTGGGCCTAATGTGGTTTCTAAATAAGAAAACATATCCATGCTATCTTTTTTGTTTGTTTCCCACATCCTTACAACTGTTTGTTCCCATATCAAGACTTCATCTACCCATAACTGTGGTTTTTGTTGTTCTAATAGTAACATATTACTACTGAATATGTTTCCTATTGGTAATCTATTGCCTTTTCCTACATAATTTGATTCTTGTTGATAGCCTGTAGAGGGTTTTGACCAAGATTCTCTTCCTGATGTATCTCGTGTAGAGGTTCCTGTTTCTCCCCATTCTATTCTTGGCATTTTTCTTTTAGATCATATTTATTTTCATGCATATTTTCATCCATAAAATTCTGATCTTGTTTGTAAAAATCTGATAACATTGTTTTGCCTTTCAGTATATTTTCTACTAAAGGTAAATTATAATAATTTTGTAGGTTTTTGTAGCTTTCTTCATATGTCATTCATAATTCTGTCATACACTCCATGATCATATCATCAGTTTCTTCCTGTATGTTTAATTCTGTGAATTTTCTATTAATAATTTGTTCTATTATAAATTAATAATATTACTAATATTCAATATTATAAATTTTCTTGTAGATTTAATAAAACGTGTAAACATAGTTTACACACAGAAGATATACATCTAAACGGGATAACAGATTTAATAATAAATCTAGGCTCCAATTTAGAAACCCAAAAAATCCGCCATACCCCCTTATTTTGTATGAGATTTAGTAAACTGTCCTTGTTAGGAATATTATACCCATCATCTTCTGTATGTTTACTTAATGTGATAAAATTCCTTGTAAGGGTGATAGCACCATTTAATCCGAATATAAAATTTAATCCTAAAACAAAATCTGAGGATTTTATATACTCTGGATTAATATTTACTTGTGGTATTTCATATTTAATGCTGTAATTTCCTGCAAAATTTGAGAAATATTAGAAAGCATTCTCTCATATGGCTCTCTAAACTCTCTCTTCCTATCTCCTTAGTATAAATCCAGTATTCCCTATACTCCTTTAGATCTTCATAATATATCCCATCTATAAATAAAATAAATCTAGACGATATTAAAATAAACAGAAAACCCAAACCATATACACGCTAGTTACCTAGAAAATGAATAATCAAAACAGAAGTTTCTTAGGAAGAAGCAGAACAGTACAAGAAGCAAGAAGCTCAACAAGTAATATACAAGACACAATAACATCATTAGTCTTTTGAAAAACTAACCAATGGTTAAAACTTAATGAAATCAATTAAGAAGTGATTAGGGACAAATCTGGAAATTTGAATCAACGCCTACCATCTTTGACTTTTTATTTTATTTTTTAATTAAAAAACTTTTACCCCCTTAAAGTTTAAAATAAATTATCTTAAAAATTACTAATATTTTAATCAAACAAATTACATCAAAAAAACGAGAATTTCGTGTTCTTCGATATGACATGTATCTCGATATAGTTTTTTCTTCATTTTAACCGTTTTTACGTGAAATGCTATGTATGTGTTATATTCAGTATGAATATGTATGCACGTTTCTTGGTGTTCATATTCAGTATGAATAACAAAGAGGAACGCTCATTCACTATTCATGACGAATAACACGGTATTCAAAATGAATAATACAACATTCAGGATGAATAATACACGAATTCCTGATTCATGTATTATTCAACATGAATCGTGTATTAATCACCTTGAATGTTGTATTATTCATTCCGAATGATACATTATTCATGATGAATAATATATGAATGACCCGTGAAGGTGTGAACACATGACGCACTCTCTTTTGTTTTTCGATTCACAACCGAAACTTGGTTTTATTCTTTATGAATATGTATGCACATCTCCAAGTGTCCACATTCAGTATGAATAACAAAGGTGAACGTTCATTCACTATTCATGATGAATAATACACTATTCAGGATGAATAATACAGTATTCAGTATGAATTATATAACATTCATGATGAATAATACACGAATTCATGAATCGTGTATTATTCACCGTGAATGATGTATTATTCATACTGAATGATACATTATTCATGAAGAATAATACATGAGTGACACGTGAAGGTGTGAAGACGTGATACACTCTCTTTTGTTCCTCGGTTCACAATCAAAACTCGATAGGTTCCCGATTCATCTCGATGGGTGTTGGGTTACGGTAATGAAGAACACGAGGTCTTAGGACGTTGAAGAAAGTGTTGTAGAAGATGATGTCGAGTTACGGACTTACCGTGTCGAGATGTTGTACACACTTGAACGTACATAAATATTCATAATGAATATAACACGTATATGACATTTCACGTAAAAACGGTTAAAACAACAAAAAAACTATATCGAGATGGATGTCATATCGAAGAGCATGGAATTCTCGTTTTTTTTTGATGTAATTTGTTTGATTAAAATATTATTAATTTTTAAGATAATTTATTTTAAACTTTAAGGGAGGTAAAAGTTTTTAATTAAAAAAGCAAATAAAAAGCCAAAAATTGGTAGATGTGAGTTTAAATTATCTTCCCTTTATACCCCTAATCATCTTAATTAATAATTTCAATTAAAAACTATATTTAATATGAGTAATTGGATCAATAGAGATGGAAGGGTCAAGATCCGTCCTCATGTGCACAATTGAAAATGAGTTTTCATTTGAACTTTCCTCTCTATATATAATACACATAATAATATTATATTTAATATTAACTATTTAATTTTTGAGTAGTTATCAACCGAATATTAGATATTTTTAAACAATAAAACTTATTTTAATTTCTTGTTCTTGGATTATTTTTATATATTTGTTATGTAATTGGTTTAAATTTTTTATTTGATACTATTTTTTGATAAATTCGGGTAACCGTGAACCGAACTGCAAATAACCGATTAACTATGGTTCGATTCGGTTTGGTTTAGCCCGCGGTTCGGGTATGCGGTTCGATTCACATTTTTCCTATTAACCGAGCCGAACCGAACCGTGAACACCCCTAATGAATAACGATTGTATAAAATATGATTACAGTTATTAAAATCACAATCTCATCCTCTTTAATACACCTTGAAAGATTTTTGGCCATTTCGATAGTACTTTCTAGATATTTTTATTTTACTTGATGAACAAGTTCTATATAAAATCAGAAGGATGAGTCCACATGAACCAATCTCTCCATGCCATATGAACCTCATCCTTGCTACTTTTCTCACATACACACAAACATCAAAGCTTTATTTTTTTACATTTTAAATGTTCGAAATTGACAAAGATGAGGTTCATATAGCAACACTCATCAACAAGAAATAGCATCAGACATCCAAGGAATCAGAAACAAATACAATTAACAAATATTACTCGGAGGCGAAACTAGACATTTTTTCAAATGGTGATACCATTTGAACATAAGGGTGAAAGCTATAGATTTTTTTTATTGAAATCATAATAGCTTAGTTGGATAGTTTTTGTTTTCCCAAAGAAAAGTCACAAGTTCGATACCGTCACTACTGATTTCCTGTAACTTATTTTGAAACAAAATTATAAGAAATTGCCAATGGCGTGTAGCTCAGTTGGTAATGGGTGGAGGCATATTTGTACAAAAAGCAGAAGGTCTCAGGTTTGAACCCAAGATACCCCCATAGCCACAACCGCTGAGTGAGTCAGGTATATATGCCCCCACATTATGGATAGACAGCCGATTATGAGCCGGTTGGAGTTGCCGGTATCAACGTTTTGTAAAAAAAAATTATAAGAAATTAAATATTATTAAAACATGGGAATTTTGTCAACTACAAAATTCAAACCTACACTATTATGAAATGAAACTTTAATTTAGTCGTATTAAACCAACTTAGCTAGCTCAAAATTCTATCATAAGTGTAGTTTTAAAAATATTGAGCACATAATAAAATATTTTGGTGGCAACATTTAGTAATGTAATTTTTTCCATTGCGACAGAAGAACATGAAGCGATGGCCCGGGCCACTGTATGCTCCTATATAAGTCTGTTCATGCAACTATTGTTGACTTTGAATACAAACCAATATTATTCTTACTTTTTACAGATCTCAATCTCTTTTGATTGACACTAACATTTTTGTCATATTGGATCAAACGACTTAATTGTTTTTGCATTTGTTTGATATCGATTCTTATAAAACATGATTAATAGAAAATGGAGATCAACATCACCATTATTTATTATTAAAAAAATATATCAAATAAAAACATTTCCCTCGAACATAATCATTCAATTCTAGTCTTTGATTTAGTTTTGACCAAAAATGGAGTCCATTATGGTCCTAATTTACATAACCACTTGGACCCCCAACTTCCATGTGTTCATAATTTACTTCAATTGCTTTAAATGCTAACGTTGTCAAGTAATTTATATCAATAGTACAAACTTCCATGTTCATATTCAGTATTTTAATATTTATGCAAGTATTATCACCTTAGAGCCAATTCCAAAGTACAGATCACCCGAAACAAATAAACCCAGAAATATAAAAAACAACCACAAGCACCCAAGACCAAAACCAAAACACCCGTAAATAAAAGAAACTCACGACACATAAGGGGAGCCACGAATGGCGCCAATTGTGATACATAATGAACGAGCATTATAATGTTCTTAAATCAGTTCTCACAACTCTAGACCAAATGCAATCTAAGGGGAAATTGACTCAAATAGCCAAAAACTCTTCCGGTTTACAAAAATAGCCAAATGGTTCTCACTCGCAATTGCGGATGCGGAGCAGTGGAGCGGTCGGATAAAAGGTTGACACGTGTATCCCAGAAGCAGTTAACCAAGTGCGGTCCGCACCGGGTCGGGTCGGATCGAGTGCGGACCAACCCGTTTCAGTGTTTTTTTTGTCTCGTAGTGATCCCATTGCGGTCCGCACTCACCGAGTCAGGTCAGAGTGCGGACCCTTTGGTTATTTTTGTAAACCGATAGAGTTTTTGGCTATTTTGGGAAGATAGTTTTTGGCTTTGGCTATTTGAGTCAATTTCCCCAATCTAAGGCATGAATCTTGCATCAAGTTCTACTCCTTCATATACTTTTTCAACCCGATGTCAAAAATGTAACCAATACAATTTCATTATTTTCATAATAAAAGTTAAAATAGAAAATCATATAAAAATAAAATACTTTTCTTCAACTTTTAGTTTAAAAACAAACTTTAAGAAACACATTTAAATGTTCATAATTTGGAATTCATCTAAATAATTAAACTTGATGTATTCTTAAAAAATATATCCCTTAAAATAATTATAATACAAACAAAAAATTTACATATAAAATATGATTTATAAAATAGTGATTGGATGTAAGCATACCAATTTTTATTTAGAATTTTTGATATAAAAAGAAAAGGGAAATTAATTAAAATGCCAAAAGTTTGACCAACAGTTACCAAAATGCCATAAAAATTTCTCAGTTTACCAAAATGCCCTAAATACCCGCGATGGAGCCCGCGATCGCGGGATAGGGCTGACGTGGCACGAACTTTGGCCACAAATGCCCCGCGGAGCCCCTCAACTTTGGCCGCGGTGCACATTTGGCCCCTGCCCGCGATGGACCAAAATTTTCAGTTTTGTTCCCTGAAAATTTACACTTTTGGTCCTTGTACTTAGACGAATCTTGCATGCTTTTACTGTTTTTTTCCACAATTATTGTACTTTGAAGACCGATTTGTGGTTGAAATTCATTTGCATGTTTGAATCAATGTTAAATCAGTGTTTTTGGAATACCAGTTTGTGGATGAAATGAGAGATTGGTTGTCATCAATGTTGGTTGTTTCATTGATAAATAGATGTAAAATGCAATCCATAATCCACACACCGATTTCATACTTCTTTCTTGATTTCTCTCTGCAATATTTTGTGTTTGAGATACTACTGAAAAAATGAGTTCATCTGTTGCAAAAGCTAAGCTATATTTCTGTTTTGATGGTGAATGGGAGCAAGATAACAATGAGTGGAATTTTGCTTATAAATCTAAGCATGGTGTAAAAGTGCCAGTAAACTATACTTATCAGAAATTTCTTGCATACGCCATGCAAAAATGTGGAATCAACCCTTCTGCTATTTGCAAGTTAGTGTTTAAAAATGGCGATAGGTCATTTGTGGAATTATCCAACGATGGGGATATCTCTACTTTTCTGCACTTTGCAGTCGATTCAGAAAGGCCCCCATTACTTTTTGTGTATCCCGACGAAAACGACGACGACGGTGACGACGACGGTGACGATGAAGACCTCCAAATAGAGCAGCCTGATTCTCAATTTCAGGCGTCCGACGCCCCAACGGTTCATTTAGATCATTCATATGGTCTTAACGACTGTATTCCGGAGACACAACAACAAAAACCACCACAACCACACGAAGGGCGTACTGCTGGAGTTGCTGATGACGAAACCCACGTTTTCAGAACGGGTAATTCTGAAATAGACAGATCAGACACCGATAGTGATGATCACGAAGAATATACCCCTAGTAGAAAATCATGTAGTCAGATAAATGACTTTGTTGATATGCCCCCTATTCTTCCATACTCCCATACCCAGACACAAACCTACGAACCTACACCTTATATTCGCAGTGAAAGGTTAAAAGCAGGTCAGATATTCGATTCGAAAGATCTCTTGGCAAGTCAGATCGGACTCAAGTTCTTGGAAGAGGGTTTCCAAAGTCACGCACGGAAATCTGACAAAAGCAGATACTGTTAGTCCCAGATGGCTATAACAAGTATTGTAGAAGGGGGGGGGGGGGGGGGGGTTGAATACAATACTCAAAATTTTCACAATTTTAATTCTTTTATTGAAAATCTTTCAACAAGAATTACACATAGAAAACTTAAGACTGTTGCGGAAAAGAACAGATAAACTATTCTAACAATCTTACACAAAGTATACAACAAAATAACTAAGAACACTTAGAACAAAGCTATAAAGTTTTTCAAGCAAACTGGAAATTCTTGCACTTAGAGAATTCTTCCAGTTTGCGTAGAATATCAAGAGCTCACAGTAATCTTCAAGGTCTCTCAAGATGTGTATATTTCAGTATGGAGAGCTCTTCCTTTTATAGTGACAAGGAGTGTGCAAGCATTGAATGCTTGGGACACTTGTCATCTTCACACTTGCTGAGGATGTTGACTTCTGGAAAGTTGTGAAGTCCTTGTCACCTTTTACAAGGTACAGTCAGAAGAGCTCATGCATGAGAAAAGAGTTTTGCATGGAAATGGATAATAAGACAGAAGGTCACTTTATCCATGTAGAAAATATCTTCTCAATTTGACTTCTTATGTCTCTCAGTTTTGTCTTCTTTTGCTTCTCAGATTTTCTTTCAAGAAAAGCACCACCGATGGAAACTTGGGATATGTGACACATCTTTGGAGAAAACATCTTTGAAGCTTCTTTGAGGTCCCACCGAAATGTCATTTGGGATATGTGACACATCTTTGAGATATGTGACATCATCTTTGAGATATATGACATCATCTTTGGGAAAAGCTTCTTTGAGACTTGGCCGAAATAGAGAGAAGTTTCGGTGGAGATACCACCGAAATTGTGAGAACAATTTCGGTGAACAATGACTTGTATGTTTGAGAAAAGATCTTTCACTTCCACAATGAGAGAATCTTTAATCTTGACTTTGGTTGATCTTTGACTTCACCAAACATTTGATATCTTGTACAAGCCATTACAAAGAACCATGCATCCAAAATTTCTCTAAGTATAAAATGTTTTTCAAAGTATAAAAGGAGATCATGAGGTCATCTTCAAATCTTGATGACCCAACAATCTCCCCCTATTTGATGATGACATCCATACTTAGAAGAACATGAGTAAGACAGTGAATAATGCAAGTTGACCCTTCTTTACTCTTTTGGGTTCTTTTTCACACAGTCCATTTTTTTTTTTTTTTTGTGTGTGTATGTATATATGATATTTACATATAAGAAAAAATAAAAAGGTATAGCTGTACAAATAATCGAAAGGAAAATGAAAGAAGTATAAACAGTATAAACAGAATGAATATTACTTGCATCTTTGGAGGGGCGAGTTGAAACTTGTGTCTGACTTGAGGATTCTTCATTTTGATCAGCAGCCTTAGGATACTTCTGCCCAATTGTTGCATCTTGGCATCTTTTCATGTTTAGCATCGGCATCCTTTGTCTTTGTTTTGCTCCCCCTCAGTTAGATCAGACGATCTTTGTGTTTCTCCCCCTCAGTTAGATCCGCCCGGACTGAAGTGCTCCCCCTTGACCGGTCCGTCGATTTCCTCATTTTTTCAAGTTGGTCGCTGTATATGAGTACTGAGGGTTTATGTTGCTCCCCCTCAGATGAATTCTCCCCCTCAGCGGCCGACGTAGGAAAAACGCCAAGAGAAAATGAAAAGATCGGCCAGAACCAAGACCAATTTTTTTTTTTTTTTTTTTTTTTTGCTTTTCCACCGAAAATTGAGGAAAATCCACCGAAAATAGGCTATTTTCGGTAGGATTTTCGGTGGAAAATCAAAAGGATTTTTTTTTTTTTTTTTTTTTTTTTTACTTTTCCACCGAAAATTTGAGCAAAATCCACCGAAAATTGGCTTTTCTCGGTAGGATTTTCGGTGGAAAATCGGTAGGAATTTTTTTTTTTTTTTTTTTTTTAACCTTTCCACCGAAAATTGAGCAGAATCCACCGAAAATAGGCTATTTTCGGTAGGATTTTCGGTGGAAAATCGGTAGGATTTTTTTTTTTTTTTTTTTTTTTTTTTTTTGCTTTTCCACCGAAAATGAAGGAGAATCCACCGAAAATTGGCTATTTTCGGTAGGATTTTCGGTGGAAAATCAGTAGTAAAACTTCTAAGACATTATGGAGAAAATCTTCAAAGTGAAGAAAAGATTGGAATTTCATCTTCCAATTTGATGACCCAAAAAGATTGAGTTTGAGGATTTGGGGTGACATCTTCGGTGGAGGGATTTGAGGTGGTGGATCGGTGGAGGGATTTGAGGTGGTGGATCGGTGGAGATTCGGTGTGGAATCGGTGTGGGTCGGTGTAGACTCGGTGGTGGATCGGTGTGAGGATTCCACCGAGGAGTTTGAAGGATTGTACCGAATTTAGAAGGGTTTCACCACCGAATTTGAAGGGTTCCACCGAATTTGAGGGGTACCACCGATCGAGGAGGCAAAACATATGATGGGAAGTAAAGTATGGTGGGATATGGTTTTGGTTTGGTGGTTAAGGAAAATTTCGGTGGTGAGGTTTAGAAAAGAAATGGGTTTAAAAAAAATAGGAGAGGAGGGTGAATAAATAAAGGTGGCCACAAAAAGAAAGAAAAGTTTATGGATGTGAGAAGGGTTTAAATGAGATTTTTGGTGGAAAGAAAATCGGTGTGGGCTGGTTGGGTTTCTTCTCAGCAGAAAATAAGGGTAGAAGGGTGGAAAAGAAATTTGGTGAAAAAGATTCGGTGAAAGAGAAAAATGAATTCGGTGAAGAATGGGGAAATGGTTTAAAAAAAAATTGTGGATGAAATTTGAATTTCGGTGGATGAAATTCAATTTTGGTGGTTTTAAGAAAAGGTGATACCAGATTTTGTACTTTTGGTGGTTTTAAGAAGAGGTGATTTTCGGTGGTCGTGAGATTGCATGGTAAGAAAGTATTTTGGTGGAAGAAATTAGTAATTAGTTTTATTAAATTATTATTATTATTATTTATTATTATTTTAATATATATATATATATACACATCGGTGAAACCGAAAGTATGTATATATATACATATTTATAATAATAATAATAATAATAATAATAATATAATAATCATAATAATAATTTCAATATCCTAAACCAATGCATCCTAAACAACGCCTATTCTTTAGTGGGTAGAGCAGTAAGATGAGAACTGGGAGGCTTTTCAAAAACAAGGAGATCTTGAAGGTTTTGTCAACTTTCTCACATAGAACCATCTGTCCAGCTTAAAATCTGCAATCACAAAGAATTTATTTCCTAGGTACCCATTTGGAGGTGGGTCCTTTTGGGTTAGAAAAAGAATGAAAAGAATTTATATCACTCAGAATAATTCTTTATTTCACAGTCTTAGACAAAATGAGAAATGTCACCACAGATATAGCATTTTCTATAAAGAGAGTTCCTTTTAGAAACTTGACATTTTTCCTAACTTTTGCTCAAAGATTTTGAAGAGATAACAAAGAATGGGGGTGCATCACATAGAGTTCTTATTTCAAAAAATGGGAGTACATAAATCCTTTCTTTTGAATTGGACATTTTGAAACTCACAGATTTAAGAAGAAAATCTGTATGAGAAGTCATAAAGTTATTTTTGGAAAAATTTTGGAGGATTTCCTTTTAAGACAGAAACAACACCCAGAGACTAGCCAAATAAAATTTCCAAAATTTATGTTTTCAGATGTGATGGCAGAAATTATGGACACATAGCAAAAGAGTTTGAAATAAGAGAATTCATAAAAGATAGATAAAACACATAGTATGTACCTGTGAAGAGTAGAAGAAGCACTTAGCTGATACAAGAGCAGTTGAGGAGTCATTCGCTTTCAGATGTGGGTTCATCTGCCAAATCATAAGATTTAGCAGGCAGACCCTTTCCTCTTCTGATAAGTTTTTCATTTCTTTCCTTTTCTCTCTTGTATTTTTCCTTGTATCTTTCAGCCCGGTCATAATTTGCAGAAGAGAGGTGTTGGCTGAACTTTTGGGAATCATATTTGGATCTTTCCGATTTTGAGGAAAATCGGCCTGAGGAAGCAGTTCTGGGTCTTTCAAACTGTTTACTCTTACACTCAGAAGCAAAATGACCCTTTTTACCACAGTTAGAACATTCCTCATTAGATTTATCCAAAGGAGAGTGTTTGGAGAGAGAAGAGGATGAATTTCTATCAAACTTAGATTTTCCAGAAGAGAGATGAGATTTGGATTTAGAGTGCCCATCCAACATGACCATTTCATCAGATAATTTATCAACAGAAGTTTCCTCACATTCTTCCTTAGCATCACTAAGATATGCCTCTGAATGATCATTGGGATCTTCTTGACTATCATGGTCAGAGTCAGATGGGTAGGTGATTTTTGGAAAACACTTAGTCTTTTTGGAAGAGTCACTTAGGAGAGCTAGAGAAGAGTTCTTTAAAAACCTTTGCAGTTTCGTCTGCTCATAGTTGAAAAGAGTACCATAAAGAACAGTAAGAGGCATATGATCAAGATCCTTGGTTGTCTTTATACAAGTACAGATATTTTCCCAAAAATCGGGAAGACAGTCCATAAATTTGCACAGGACTTCCTCATTGTCATACACTCTACCTAACAGCTTTAAGTCATTAAGAAGACTGTTAAAGCGATTATAGTAGTTGGAGAGAGATTCTCCTTTCTCATAAGAAAAGAGTTCATATTTTCTAACAAAACCAATTTTTCTGCTCTTTTTAACTTCATTTGTACCTTCGTACAAAACACACAGAGTGGACCACATCTCTTTGGCAGTAGAGAGATTTACCAGAGAGTGGTACACTTCATCAGGAAGAGAGAGAGCAATGATAGTTCTAACTTTAGAATCAAGAGACACAAGTCGTTTTTCCTCATCAGTATATTTCTTAGGATTTTTAAGAATGTAACGACCAGTAGCAGCAGATTTTTCTTCATCAGACGAATCATCAGAATCACCTTTTTCCATGGTTTCTTTACCCGGCCTCTGCGTTTCATAGCGAGCCCAAACTCTGGGGATAATGGGTCCCTCTTGGAGAATGGTTGGATATCTAGTATCCACTCCTTCCATGAACAACATCATGCGGCTTTTCCACAAAGAGAAGTTGTTGGGATTGAACTTGGGAGGTTTTGAAATGGAGCCATTTTCAGAAAAGTTATTTTGAAAAGAGTTTTCCACAGTAGAGGAAGAGGAGGCAGCCATCGCAGATCAAGTTTATGGAATTAAACTTTCTGCTCTGATACCACTTGTTAGTCCCAGATGGCTATAACAAGTATTGTAGAAGGGGGGGGGGGGGGGGGGGGTTGAATACAATACTCAAAATTTTCACAATTTTAATTCTTTTATTGAAAATCTTTCAACAAGAATTACACATAGAAAACTTAAGACTGTTGCGGAAAAGAACAGATAAACTATTCTAACAATCTTACACAAAGTATACAACAAAATAACTAAGAACACTTAGAACAAAGCTATAAAGTTTTTCAAGCAAACTGGAAATTCTTGCACTTAGAGAATTCTTCCAGTTTGCGTAGAATATCAAGAGCTCACAGTAATCTTCAAGGTCTCTCAAGATGTGTATATTTCAGTATGGAGAGCTCTTCCTTTTATAGTGACAAGGAGTGTGCAAGCATTGAATGCTTGGGACACTTGTCATCTTCACACTTGCTGAGGATGTTGACTTCTGGAAAGTTGTGAAGTCCTTGTCACCTTTTACAAGGTACAGTCAGAAGAGCTCATGCATGAGAAAAGAGCTTTGCATGGAAATGGATAATAAGACAGAAGGTCACTTTATCCATGTAGAAAATATCTTCTCAATTTGACTTCTTATGTCTCTCAGTTTTGTCTTCTTTTGCTTCTCAGATTTTCTTTCAAGAAAAGCACCACCGATGGAAACTTGGGATATGTGACACATCTTTGGAGAAAACATCTTTGAAGCTTCTTTGAGGTCCCACCGAAATGTCATTTGGGATATGTGACACATCTTTGAGATATGTGACATCATCTTTGAGATATATGACATCATCTTTGGGAAAAGCTTCTTTGAGACTTGGCCGAAATAGAGAGAAGTTTCGGTGGAGATACCACCGAAATTGTGAGAACAATTTCGGTGAACAATGACTTGTATGTTTGAGAAAAGATCTTTCACTTCCACAATGAGAGAATCTTTAATCTTGACTTTGGTTGATCTTTGACTTCACCAAACATTTGATATCTTGTACAAGCCATTACAAAGAACCATGCATCCAAAATTTCTCTAAGTATAAAATGTTTTTCAAAGTATAAAAGGAGATCATGAGGTCATCTTCAAATCTTGATGACCCAACAGATACGTAGTTGAATGTGCCAGAGAAAAGTGTGAGTGGAGGTTGTACGCGATTCATACGGGTCCCAAAGGAGGGGCGATAATGATTAGAAAGTTGCGTCCTCGTACAAACAAGGACGTACACACTTGTACGAGGACGCAACTTAATCCTCACCACAAACAAGCCGGCAAAAAGACTTTGGGTGCGATGCTGAAAAACAAATTTCTTGATGTTAGCAGGTCATTGCGTCCAAAGGACATCGTCCACGATGTTCACCAGCAGTTCGGCGTCACGATTGATTACCACCAAGCTTGGCGTGCGCGATGCCATGCACTGTTTATGGTGAGAGGCACGTTCGAGGAGTCGTATGAACGACTCCCGACATATTTATATAATTTGCAGCTGCAGAACCCTGGTACTGTCACGCAGCTACGGACCGATTCACGTCGACGGTTTGAGATGTGCTTCGTGGCCCTTGGACCCACGGTACGTATTTTAACACGTCATATGTTTACACATTATTAACTATAACATTTACAAAGGAAAACCACCTATGTTTTTGCAGATCCGCACATTTCTGGCAAATCTACGTCGTGTCCTGATAATAGACGCAGCCCATTTAAAGGGTCGTTACTTGGGTATGATGTTCCTGGCGGTTGCCATGGACGGGGATAACTCCATCGTTCCAGTAGCTTTCGGCGTAGGCAAGTCTGAAACCGGGGACGAGTGGACTTGGTTTATGTCCATGTTGAGACAAGCTATCGGAGACCCGCAAGGGTTGGTGTTTATGTCTGACAGGGCTCCTTCCATAAGCGCCGCAATCTCTGTCATGTATCCAAACGCCCCTCACGCCATATGTTGTCGACATTTGGAGATGAACGCCAAATCCAAGGACAAACGTATTACCACCTACAAGGATGTCTATTGGGCGGCATGCAGAGCATATACGGATCGGGAGTTTAACAAGTACATGAATATGCTACGATATAGTGCCGACGAAGCAGCCAAAGTCTTTGACGATGTTGGACCGGAGAGGTGGTCCGCGGCCCATTTTCCTGGACAACGGTATGACATTCTGACCTCGAATAGTGCAGAGTCTGTGAATCCACTCTCCCGTTTTGCGCGTAGATGTCCGATTGTTAATCTTATGGACTACTTTCGGGCCTTTCAACAAGAGTGGTACCAAATTCGACGCCTAAAAGGAGCTGAGATGCAAAATGCACTCACACCAACGGCAGAGAATATCGTTCAGTACAGGGCGCGTCGTGCGGCGACATGGCCGGTAAGAGCAATCGGGTATGGGAAGTACGAGGTGCATGATGACTATATTCACGCGATTGTGAATATGGAAGGCCACTTTTGTTCGTGTCGCGAATGGGATAAATCTGGGTTACCGTGCGGCCATGCCATCGCTGCAGCAAAATATATGGGTCGTACAGATTGCAGCGACTTGGCTATACCTTTCTTCACGTCCGAATATTACCGGAAAACATACGTGGAGGTAATAAACCCAGCTGGACCCCCTGCAGCATGGGTGTATCCACCCGACCCGCTTCCGCCATGCTATCCACCTTTAATGGATAAGAACAGAGCCGGGAGACCGAGAAAGAACGACCGACGTCCATCACGTGATGAAAGTTCGATACAACGAAGATGTACTCGGTGCCAATGCGTAGGACACACTCGTGGAGAGTGTCCAAATCCCGCCCCTTCAACCGTGCCAAGGAGACATTCAGTCAGTCACACCCCGGGCCCGTCACAGCTTGAACCATATGGAACAAACACATATGATACTGTTGATCTGAACGCTGATTTGTAAAAAATATATATATATATATATATTCATATTATATATATACACACATACATATGCTTCTAAATGAACATTGATAACACAACTAGTTTGTAAATGATATATATTCATATTATATATACACACATACATATGCTTTTAAATGAACATTGATAACACAACTAGTTTGTAAATGATATATATATTCATATTATATATATACACACATACATATGCTTCTAAATGAACATTGATAACACAGCTAGTTTGTAAATGATATATATTCATATTATATATACACACATACATATGCTTTTAAATGAACATTGATAACACAGCTAGTTTGTATTCCATCCAACATGCTCTTCATCTTCAATCTTTCTTACCCTTCTTCAACGGCTTCTGCTTTTGCAACCACGTATGGCCATTGTGTACCACAACCCGGACACACTTTAGCAAATGAGTTGAGGGTTGTCATATATTCTACAAGAGGAGTAGGCCCACGTGGATAGAGTACGGCTACCAAAATCTAGCATCATTAACAAACAAAACCCCATGTTTGTTTATCCGAATGAGGTAACCTCTGACTTGACCTTGCATGATGTATCCAACCTAACCGTGGTTCAGCGGCTTAAAAACTACTTTTCAGAGAAATTAACAAAAAAAAAATACAAAACAACAACACAGTAAAAAAAATACAAACAACAACACAGTAAAAAAATACAAAACAACTAAAACAACCACCACCTACTTAAAAATTGATTTAGTTTCATCAATCCAAGCTTGCTTCTCGTTTACCTTCGCTTGAATAATTGCGAAGTCTTGCAGAATATGGTGAATTGCTTCTTGTTCTCGACGAACACGAGCCTCCCGAGCTTTTATATCCCCTTTCATCCTTTTGATCTCCTTGTCTTCCTCTTCGATCTTTCTCAAATGGACTGCCTTCCTGTCCATAATTTTTTTATTTCACTTTTCTGTTAGTTCATCTATCTCCTTTTCCTTTTTTGCTATGGCGACCTCGATTTGAGGTGACATTTTTTCAGGAGTAGACTTAGGGTTTGATGACGATGTCATTTGTGGATGAAATGAGAGAAGAGAAATCAAGAGAGAAAGCAATTCAAAGAAAGAAAGCAAGAGAGAAATCAAGAAAGAATGTGAATTGCATATTACTGATATTTATGGATGAAATCTCAAACATGCAAATGAATTTCAACCACAAATCGGTCTTCAAAGTACAATAATTGTGGAAAAAAATAGTAAAAGCATGCAAGATTCGTCTAAGTACAGGGACCAAAAGTGTAAATTTTCAGGGGCCAAAACTGAAAAATTTTGTTCCATCGCGGGCTGCGATCGCGAGTAGGGGCCAAATGTGCACCGCGGCCAAAGTTGAGGGGCTCCGCGGGGCATTTGTGGCCAAAGTTCGTGCCACGTCAGCCCTATCCCGTGATCACGGGCTCCATCGCGGGTATTTAGGGCATTTTGGTAAACTGAGAAATTTTTGTGGCATTTTGGTAACTCAATGTTTGACTTTTGGCATTTTAATTAATTTCCCAAAAGAAAATCAAAGAAAAAGAAATATTGAAAGTTGAGTTGAAATGTGCACATGCTGAAAGGAAAAGGCTTATGAAATCATTAATGTAATATTATATATAACTTTTTCAGGGATGAAAATGGAATTGCACCCCCATGAAGAATATAAAATATTATAAAAAGTTGAAAGAAAGAAAAGCAAATTATTTTTTTCTGGAAAGCAAATTTACATCACTGTCCTCTGTTTATGAGTGATTTGTGCTTTTTCTATGCCCTATGCCTGTGCCTATCATTTTATTGTGGGCCCCATTAAAAAAAATGACAAAAGACCCTACTACCATACCATTATCATATTTCATTTATTAATTGTTCTTTTATTTCTGAAAAAAATATGTAACATATAAATTTTTTAATAATATAAATTTAAATAAAAACGGGTAGATCGCGATCGCTTCTAGATCATGAACACTTATCGTAATCGAAGACTCGAGTGGCGAGTTCGATTTATGGAAGAGAACAATTTTAATTTGATGAATAGTAGAAAAGGGTTGTATGATTTATTTTGGGAGGGGAAGTGATATAAATGGGGGTGGGGATAGATGGGAAAGAGGAAACATAAAATATCAAGATGGGGCCATGCAAATCCTCATATATTTTGTATTTTTCTAGTGTTATATGACACTATCATTCATACCTACTCTTCTTTCTTTCATTTAATAATCTTTCCTCACATTATGCCAATCATCATCATAACAACAATTATTTACACAAAAGTAACACTTTTGTATACATTATATATCCCTATGTATGTATAAGTAGTATACATACATGAGTGAGCCACATAGGAGCCTAATCATTCTAAATTGTGTTCTTTGAAATTTTGAAAGTGGAATATTAAAAGAGTTATCAACTTAAATAACCTTTTCATTGAAATAAATTCGAACTTTTAACTATTCAAACATTATTTTTACTAAAATAGGCAGAATTCTGCAAGTCTGACACCATAAGGCACCTTTTACTTGCGGTGTCAGATTTTTCTGACGCATTCTAAAAAAATCATGATTTTTTTAAAATTGATAAAACCACAAGCTACCGCAAGGCCACGTGTGGTTATCCTCTTTACCCCAAGTCTTTAGGTATTGCAAAAAATGACACGTGTAAGCGAAAAAGGAAAACCGCAAACCATTATAGTAAACCGCACGTTGCGTCCCCGCAAGCCGCTAAAATCATGATATTTTAGAATGCATCAGAAACAGTCTGACACCGCAAGTAAAAGGTGTCTTGCGGTGTCAAACTTGCGGGATTCTGGTCATTTTGATAAAAAGAAAAAATTGGATGGTTAAAACTTGAATTTCCTTAGGTGAGAAGGTTATTTGATGTTTGGTTTGTAAAACTTAGAAAATTTTGACGTAATTAAAATCAAGATTTCCTTTTGACTCACTTTTTTGGTTATGCTTGGTTCGCATTGAATGGATTGGATTCTGCTATGAATTTTGTAGTTGTGATATTTGATCAATTATTTGTATAGTGGATGATTGAATTTCATCTTTTAGCCGATGTCAATAATTTTATAATATTACTTTAAAAAGACAAAAATAAACATCTGAATCCAATCTAGTCAACACCACTACCAGTTCACTACCCAACCCTTACCACTCGCTAGCGCTACCACCACCAGCAGCTTAGCACTGCCACCAGTTTACCACACAACCCTCACCACTCGATAGCGCCACCACCAATGGCACCCTCACCGTTGTCACCACCGCCACCACGAATGCCACTACCACCACCACTGTCATCGCGACCACCACCACCATTTCCACTGTCGCGTCATGGCATCACCGCCGCCTCCGTCATGCCACCACTGTCACAAACACTAATTAATATTATTATTAATTTAACATTATATACTACTTATAAGTTAAGCAAAAAATACGAAAATGTTATAAAGACATGTTTTGTTCATTTATCATTATTTCATTACAATTTCGAAGATGTATTCTGCAAGAATTTTTTTAATTTCGTTAACATGTTTTGTTTCTCGTTCAATAGTGGGAGCGATGCACCGATTGGGGGATTGTCTTAGGACTTATCACCCTCGTATGTCATGTGATTTAAGTATTCGGTTAGACTTTCGTAGCCTCAAGAGTGAGATTACGCGTGGATGGCAGGTGAGTTTTTCCTAACTTACTTTACTTGACGTACAACTTTGAATGTGCATGATGTTTAATTGAAATGCATGTTTTACCATGGCATAAGGTATGATTGGTTGGTGTAGAAATTCAAAGTGTGGGCATTCATTTGGGGTGGGGCATGTGATGCCTTTATATGGGGGTGTGACCCATTCAGAGTGCAGGAATTCGTTTCATGCGATTCGTTTGAGAGCGGGTGTGGGCTCTGGAGCGTTGTCACATGTGTGAGTGACTCAAGCGTGTGCCATCTACATGTGTGGTGTGTGTGCATGTTAGTTTTAAAAGGTGTGAACTATTTATAAATATTATAACTCATTTTGATTGCCACTTGTGGTGTGATTTCGATACTTGAGTGAACTCACTTGACCTTCGGTCTAACCCTCGCTTTTATAAAACTGAAAACCGTTTTCAGGTAAACAAGTAGGTGAGGGCTCTAGCAAGGGTAAAGGAAAGATGTGAACTCGGCGCCTAGAGAATAGAAGGAAGATTTTTAGGCTTTCGTTTAGAATTTCCAGACTTGTTTATCTTTAGATTTCTCGGTTGTGATGTGGTTGTTTTCCGGAGACTTGGGTTGTAATTCCAATATTGATTAGATGTTTCGGGCCATTTTGGCAGGCTTATTTATATTATGTTAAATGTTGCATGGTTTAAGCATTGGGTTGTTAGGTACATTTTAAGGATATACTTTTTCTTCAGAACCTTACTATATATATACATATGCATGCATGTATATGTGTATGTACATACATACGTAATATATATATATATATATATAGAGGCCGTTTCATGTGAAAACCTCCATTATTTTAAAAACTGTGAAACCCACTTTTAGACCCTAGATCATCTTAATCTACGGTCACTATTAATTTGATCTATTTTTGTTAATATTGGATTTTTTATTTTTTTATTAACCGTAAAATGAAATTGAGGGTATGTATGTCATTTCATTCCATTTTTTTTGAAGGAAAACTCCAGGAAAATATTATAGAATGGAAAAGCAGGGAAAAAACAAAACGAGTCTAGGCACAAGGCCCCACACCAAAACAGCTACACCACTTGGTAGCTAAACTATACCAAGAAACAAATAACCAGAACCAACACAACTCACAAGAGACCAACCGCATGCACAAGTAAATAAGACCACAACACATCCCCACCAACGACCCCAAAGCCACCCCCAACCAACAAAATCACGTTGCCCGTCCATTAGCCATTTGAGGATGAGTCCTGCCTTTCCACTCCATATGGAGATGAACCACGTCTCTAATGCTCTTTACCACCTGATCAACCGTCCTCTTCATTCCTTGGTATAACCTCTCATTCCGCTCGCGCCAAATGAAGTAAATAGTGGCGCTAAGACAAAGCTTTGCCGCAAAAGATTTCGGATTATCATTAGACATTACGAGCACAATGTCATCCCAACGGTTTGGCCACACATTAATCCTTTCTTTACTTTTGACCTGAGCCCACACCTCCCTCGAAAACCTGCACAGAAAAAAGAGGTGGTTGTGCGAGTCCATCTCTTCATCACAAAGGGGACAAGTCCACGCAGCATCCTCTCGACTCCAACTCGCCAATCTATCTTGTGTAGGAAGACGGTTGTAACATGCGACCCATGCGCAATAAGCATGTTTAGGGATATGACCCTTAAACCAGACACACTTATGCCACGGAACAATCGGGAACGACCCCTCTAAAGATTTCCAAACTGCATTAACCGAGAAGTCCACAAGAGAGTTTTGGGTATCAACCCAACACGGCCTATCCCGCCGATCATTGAAAACCTCGGGAAAATGATAGTTAGCAAGGGATGGGTATATTTGTACCCATCTCGCCGGCCACACACCCGAAAACCGATCCCTTACCTTACGGAAAGTAGCAGAAGGGGACAAACCCACCGAGATGATAAACCGATAAGTAAGGATCGGAGAAAGAGGCTCACCAAATGCCCAACGGTCCTCCCAAGCATTTGTACTAACACCATCTCCAATACGCATCATTATAAATTGACGTAAGCATGGGCGCAAATTCATTAGCTTGCAAAGAATCCACGACCACCTCGAACTTTTCTGAACCAACCAGAAGTGTGTGGATCGAAGGCAATACAGGTAGACCCATCTAACCCATAATGAATTCCTTCGAATAATAATGTCCCACACATGTTTGGCCAAAAGAGCCTGATTCCATTTTGCCAATCTTTTAAATCCAAGCCCACCACAAGAGATTGGCCGAAAAATTTGGTCCCACGAAATCTTACATCTTCCCCTCGAGCTATCACCCTGGGACAAAGAAAGTCACGAAACAAGGATTCCAAATCATGAATCACGCTAGCAGGGAAAGCAAACGAAGACATACAATAAAGTTGTAGCGATTGGAGGACCGAGCGAATGAGTTGACACCGCCCCCCAAACGATAGATACTTCGCCTTCCAATTTTGAATACACATCTTCACTTTTTCGATCACAACTCCAAATTCAGCCACTTTGAGACAAACCGGCGAAAGAGGAACTACCAAATATCTAATGGGGAACGTGCCATGTCGGAAAGGAAGACATTCCAGAATTGCCAGACGGGTGTTAGCCGGGACATTACCAAAGAAAACCTCACTCTTTTGGAGACTAAGGGCGAGGCCCGATTTCATTTGAAACAAATGGAGGGATCTTTTCAAAACCTCCACCGATGGCACATCACCTCGAGTAAAGACAACAGATCGTCGGCAAAACAAAGGTGAGTAATTTCCAAAGCTTGACAATCCTTATGGTACCCAAAGCTCTCCGCCTCCTCAATACACTTTTTGAAAATAATTGAGAATCCTTCCATAACAATGGTAAATAAGTAGGGGGATAGAGGGTCCCCTTGTCTAATACCCCTACCACCCTTAAAAAGACCATACATATCCCCATTGAGAGCCAACGAATAGGAGGGGTTGCAGACCATCTCCTTTATCCACTTAATCAGCACAGGATGAAACTCAAATCCCTCCAACATGGTGATAAGAAAATTCAAGTCAACCGTATCATAAGCTTTCTGGATGTCTATTTTGAACGCACATCGCGGAGGACCCGTCTCTTTTTGGTACCCACAAACCAATTTGTGTGCCATAAGGATGTTATCCGAAATGCGCCGACCCGGAATAAAAGCCGATTGATGTATTTAACATAGGTGTTCACGAACCACTCTCGTTTTCTGTATTTAACATTGTTTGGGTAAAAAATCACACCTCACGACCGACGATAGAAAACTCAAATAACATTTACATAAGACCGCTCTCGTACTAAGATAAGGTCTTACAAGTTATTTACAGACGAACGTTTGGTCGTACATTTTTCTGATGGTCGTATTTTCCGTACGACCGACGTCCAAGATTTAAGACGGTCGTACGATTACACTAACCGTTAACAGTCAACACACGTTTCTTTTGTTCATTAATGCTGGTCCACGGGCATTCATGGTACAACGGCCAGTATCGGACGAGATATTAATGGCAATAAAGGCCCGACAGCGGTTACGAAATAAGCCATCAAGACGCATTTAATGACCAGCGGAAGCTATATAAAGACCTGCTCTACAACCGAAAAATACATCTATTCCTAAGCTGTTATACACCGAACATTGCTATTACACATCGCAAACACAACAGTAATCTACGAAGCATTCGAACAAATATCGTTAAAGCAACTTCGCACGACAGCAGTTCGAACCGCACGACAACAGTTTATTTCGCACGATTTACACACGACACACGACTTTTACACACGATTAAGTTCATTTTTTCTCATATTGTAATCATTTGTACACAAAACACCTGTTACAAAAGGACTTTCGCCCCTGTTTGGCGACTAAAGTGCACCGTCGACTCTCACAAGTCGACCGTGGTTTTTCCCCTCGTTTTGGGGTTTTCCGCGTCACCAAATCTCTTGTCTTATTTACTTTTTTCCTCGCGATTGTGTTGATTGGTCTTGAGATCCATTTCTTTAGTTGTTAAAGTCCACATCAACCTTAAGTTATCCTTTTGGGTGATTTTTGGCATTAACGGTTTGACGCCATCCGTGGGACCCCATCTAGAGAAAATCTCAAAGCCAACGCATACGTCGCTCTAACGATCTTGTGAAGTTTTTGTTACTTTCAAGTAAACAGCAAGTTATCAAGATCCCATGATTCAACTTCAATCAGAATTGAATGCAGCTCGAAGTCAAATTCAAGCTTTGCATGAGCGGAACCAGCGGGGGGCGGCAGAAATTGCTTCTCTGAGGAATCCAGCGATGGCAACTCCTTTGGACCTCAGAACGGTCCCCGACCTATGGGTGCACCTTTCATAAGGCCCCAATTCCAGGCAGGTCCAGGGCCATTCGCCAACAATTCAGGTCCGAGGCCATTTGTTAGCAACCCTCATCAAGGACAATTTCCCCCTCAGCACTTGAGACCGCCACCTTTGCATAATGGATCCCCGCCATACTTCGTCCCTCTCAACGGGGACGCCAATGGTTCTTCGTACGGGAACGGTACGGCGACGGCCACGAATTCAAGGGTCAACCCTCCGACAGGTGTAAACTCCGATCCTAACGACCCTGTCACTCAACGACTTAGGTTATTGGAAGATCAGAACGAAAAGATGTTGTCGCTACTTTCCAAGTTACCAAGCGCCGCCGTCCCCGTCGACGTCGAGCCCCGCACAGGATTTCAAGCGTCGCCTTTCATTGACACGATAGCGACCGTCGACGTTCCGAAGAAGTACAACATTCCTGCTTTTACGCCTAAATATTCAGGAAATACTGATCCAACAAAACATATTGCACAATACAAACAATTGATGTGGACAGTATCGATCCCACATCAATATCAAGAGGTGTGCATGTGCAAAAGCTTTGGCGCGACTCTTACAGGTCCTGCCCTCCAGTGGTTGTTCAATCTCAAACCCAAGTCCATCAGCAACTTCGCGGAGTTGGTCAACCAGTTTTTGCAACAATTCGCCAGTAGTCGCAAGATGGAGAAGTAGACCAGCGACCTGTACTACGTTGTCCAAAAATCCGGAGAATCCATCCGTGGTTATTTCAAACGCTTTAACGCAGAAATGATCAGCGTTTGAAATTGTGACGTCAAGACTGCCATCGAGGCCTACAAACATGGTCTTGATGACAACACTACCGGATTGTACGTCGATCTTACAAAGTACCCACCAGAAAATTTTGAAGACCTCCGAGCTAGGACTTTGGCTTACATGAGGGTCGAAGACGACCTAGCCTTCCGCCGTAAGCATTCCACCGACAAAAAATCGCTCGGGATCAAGAAACCAGATTTCAAATCCAAGCCGAGCGTCAAGTCAGAGCCATCGCGCCAAATATTGAACGTTCGGTTCGATAAGAAAAAGAGAAATCATACACCCCGATTCCCTCAATATCCTAAGATCTGCTCTTATGGATTCAAGGGGACATCGAAAGAATTAGTCGCAGCTCCTAAAAACATTCAGTCGTCTGTCCGATGGCCCAAGAAAAGTGACAAAGATGACGACAAAAAGGATAAGACCAAATGGTGAGACTTCCATAGATTTGAATCTGATTTTTCAAGGTTGAAAATATGATGAATAAGAGCAACTTTCAAGGGGGAGTCGAGCCTACATTTGAAGAATGCACCGCTAAAGTTTTTCAAGAAAATCAAGGGGGAGAGGAGTTAAAGACTTTTTAGATGATTTACTTTCCAAAACTTTAGGGGGAGAATGTTAGGACATTTAAGTTGTCCTAATTAATTAGAAAGTTTTGTAAAGTAATAGATTTCGGCCTAATGGGCTTAGACATGTAAATGGGCTTGGGCTTACTTGTTGTAACAAGGGGGAAGGGCTATAAATAGGGCTTGTCATGTAATATTACATTCATTATTTGGTTTAACAGAAACTTGTGGAGTTGAAGGTATTTCTGTTATAATAATTTGCTTCAAACCCATTTCTCTCTTTGTATTGCTAGATATTGATATTTCAGAAAATTAAGCAGAAAGTGTATAAAATACACTATTGAAAAAAAATTTATATAAAATTTTTTCTTGAAAAGCTCTTAGAGTGTATGAAAAACACTATAGAAAAAATTTCGGAATAAAAAATTTTCTAATTTTTTTTAATCTAAGGGTTCGAAACCAAGGGATTCGGATCAAGAAGGGTTCGAAACCAATGGATTTCGGACCAAGAAGGGTTCGAAACCAATGGATTCGGACCAAGAAGGGTTTGAAACCAATGGATTCGGACCAAGAAGGGTTCGAAACCAATGATTTCGGACCAAGAAGGGTTCGAAACCAATGGATTCGGACCAAGAAGGGTTCGAAACCAACAGATTTCGGACCAAGAAGGGTTCGAAACCAAGAAGGGTTCAAAACCAACAGATTTCGGACCAAGAAGGGTTCGAAACCAATGGATTCGGACCAAGAAGGGTTCGAAACCAACAGATTTCGTATTCTTAAGGATCCGAAACCAAAACTTAAACAACAAAACACTTCTCTTTGTGATCCGAAACCAAGCTACAGTAAACGATGAGTGGTCCGAAACCAAGCTTGAATGATCCGAAATCCTTATGAATGATCCGAAACCTTCACATAAACACCAAAAATCACTAAATCAGCCATAACCTTTTCAATTCTTGATCAATTGTTATGAAATTTGCACAGATTTGTTCGAAATTTGAATCCACACACTTTCTTAGTTGATCAAAAATCCTAATTCGATCAATTTAATTGAATTAAGATCCAAAACAGTAAGAATAGGGTTTTCGAACAAACTTTGTAAAAATGATCAAAATCGATGTGATTCTTGTGGAATTTGGTAGAAATCCAAGAATTAAAGATGATCAGGGACTAAAATCGAGTTCAGTAGTATCAAGAATCAATCAAAAAGATCAAAAATGGCAGAAAAGATGAATTTTGGATGAATAGTAATCGAAGAAGGATCAGGAATCTTGATGAACAGTAATCTATGAAGGATCCAAAATCTTCAGCTTCAATGTAAAAAATCTTCAATTTGGTCTTTGATCTGCTTGAAATTTCTGTTTAGCTCTGATACCAATTGATAAACCCAGAATCTAGCAAGTAATCAAGAACAATGTAGAGATTGATAAACCCAAAATCTAGCAATCAAATATAGAGAGAGAATATAGAGAGCACTAGTCATCCATAAATTGATCTTTGAAAGAGTAAATGACAAATGCTACAAGTGTTACAAGTGTTCTAGATTGTTGTTAATTGTTTTCTAACTATGAACTAGACATGCCTATTTATACCCATAACATACAAGGTATAAAGGCATTATGAACTAATACAGTACATTGACTTTACAGTAAATCTTGAATACAATAATGCTCTAACGCCATTGTCATATGACAGATAATTGCCTTGCTTTGCAGAAGGAATTAGCCTGGATCGTCCCCAAGGGTCATCTGCAGGGCTTGATTGATAAAGAATCTACGCCAGTTGATAACGTAAGACCAGAATCCCCTGTCCATGAAAAAGTCATCAACTGTGTGACGGATGGATCAGACATCTGTGGTTTAACCTATTCGGCAGCCAAGCGGCACGCCAGTCAATCATCAGGAGAATACCCCATTCCTCGGTCGTCCCGACCGAAACAAGAATTGGAACTGGAGGAGATGCCAATAACATTCGATCAAGGCGACCTCCAAGACAGTTGGCAAAAACATCACGATGGCTTGATTATCCAGCTCACTATTGGCAACTGCTCGACCAAAAGAGTATTGGTCGATGGGGGCAGTTCGGCCAACATCATTTTTCTAAGCACTATCAAAGCTATGGGAATCGATAAATCAGAGATCACCCGTCGATCGACGACTCTGATAGGATTCAATGGCGATTCTACCAACACTCTGGGAGAGGTCATCCTCCCAGTGTATGCTAAAGGGGTCAACAAGCAAACAAGATTTAACATTATTGACTGTTCACCAGCATACAATGTTATACTTGGTCGACCTTGGATACACGACATGAAAGCGGTCCCCTTGACCTACCACCAGACGACCAAATTCCCGACGCCATGGGGAGTACAGGAAATCAAAAGCGAACAGAAGACCGCCCGTGATTGCTACAAAGCGACATTGAAACCCCAAAAATGAAACCAATATTGTGGCGACCACGTACGACACAATCCGGCCTATCCATACGCCAGAAAAGGCAGGTCCAGGTATCGTCTTACAGTCGCCACAAGAGGGAAGAATGATGTACCCCATATGACTCAGTTTTCAGCTATCGATCGTGGGCATAGATACAGCTCACGACTTGGGGGCAATCGGACCTCACGACAGAAGTAATTCTCCAATAGCCGACGTTAAACGTCACCAGGTACGTAACGCCCGTCAACGACACTCAGGTATGATATACCAACCTTCTAAAGTTTTACATACGTTCTTAATCCCACGACCCTTCATAAGGTAAGGAATGGACATCGCTAGTAAATTACATCCTGCCCCCAGGGCAAGAAATTTTCCTGTTAGTCTTTACAAATTATTCCTCTGAACGGACAAAAGTAGATGCCTACTCCCAGATTCGGGACAAAGAGGTCATCTCCTTCATCCAGACTAACATTCTATGCAGGTTCGGAATTCCTTCCGAAATCATGTACGACAATGGTCCACAGGTGATCATACGTCTGGATCGTAATATCAAACTTACGACCTCAACCCCACGTAGCTGGACTGCAATACATTTCAAGAATTATTTTATTTAATATTTTACTTTCGATTTATCTCGACAAACAATTACTGACTTAAGCATCGAAGGGTCGTTGGTCAAACCAACGACCACCCCTGAATCTTACATTGCAGGCTCGCAGGATCGCATGAATGTCAGTCTTACGATCTATATCGTGAGAAGACAAAGTCTTTCAGACTACAAGGTCACGATAAATATGTCACGACCGATAAAGTCATGACCCATAACTCATGACTCATACGACGTAAACCTAATCTCACGATTCATTACATAGATCTTATGATCACAACAAATGCATCTTAATCTGACTTCCAAAGTCATTATTTTCTAACGATTCACATCGTGAGAAATGAAGTCTCTGCGACTTAAAACATAAGTTTTATGGTGACTAAGACACAGGTTTTACGATTTATATTATGAGAAACCAAAGTCTCTACGACTTAGATACGAGTTTCACGATCTTCATCGTAAGGAACAAAGTCTCTAAGACTTGCATATCACAAGAGGAATCTTATGATTCACCATACAGGTCTTATGATCATCACAGGTGTTCTTTAAACTAAGTGTTGGAGACAAAATTCTTATGACTTGAATTCCATACTTAGAATACTTCTTCGGCCTCAGTCGCCCGATTACTTCAAAGTTACAAGTATCTCAGTCATACAGTTTTACATATGTTTTATGGCTCATTACACTCGTCCATTAAATCTTGTTATCCTTCGTTTTATTTTGTTCATTTGAAACAAAGAGGAGTACACGACAAAAGTATAACAAAATTTCACTTGTATTTATACGATCAAAAATATACAAGTAAAGGGCACGACTGATTATAGTCGCCCCACATCAAAAATAAAGCAAAGACAAAAGTCAAGGCAAAGGGGAGTCCTCAGCGACCTCCTCGTCGCCAGTTACATCGACCTCAGCGTCTGTCGGGTCCCCTTCTTCATGCTTGTCTTCTTGGTCGAGTTCCTCCTTGTCCCCGACTTGCTCCAAGAAGGTTTTGACCTCCTCTTCGGCTCCGGCCATAGGGTTTAACCCCCGTAAATGGTGATGCATGATCTCCGCTTGTACCCTCGGACGTGTCAGAGCTTCGAACGATTGATGTCGCTCCTCTAAGGACGCGATCTTCCCCTCTTTCGCCTCGACGAGCGACTTAAGGTCCTCGACCTATTTTTCGCTCTCGGCCAAGGAGTCCTTAGTCGCTCGTAACTCTCCCTCAGTCGCAGAGGACTTCTCAATGGTCTCCCTCAGATGGAGCTGAAGGTCTTCCTTCGCGTTCATCGACGCCACGTAAAATTCCTGGACTTCGACAAATTTCGCGGAAAGGCACTCGACCTTTTACATCGCTAACTTCTCCTGACCCCTCGCCACATGGGCTTACTCCTGCGCCTTGTGCATTTTTTCTATGGCAACAGGGGTAACCCTACGGATTTTATCCATATAGGCATACAAACAAAGAGAAGTTTGGAACGCCTGCAGCGCACGAATACACAAACGTTAAAAAACAAATGGCAAAAATACTTAAGACAAGCGGATCGTATGTACCTTAAAGGTCAACCCTGCGACGTGCGACCCCAAGTTGTCGACCGTGACATCCTCCAGTCGCTCCTTAAACGACGGCAGAAGGAATTTCTCCAAATCGGGGAAGATCTTATTACTATCCATCTCCTCCCCGGCCATGAAGTTTGACGGCAGTGTGAAGTTCACCGTCATAACGTTAGTGGACTCCTCCATCCTTTTATCTTTTCCCTTGTCGGCCGACGAGGGAGAAGGACCAACCTCTTCAAATAGAGGAGGGGCCACGCTCACCGGAATGGCATCAATGACTCCCGCTCACCGGAATCGCATCAAGAATCGTCTTGGACTTCTTTACCCTCGACAACGGGGGTGGGGGAGCTTTCGCTTCAGCTCCTTGGCCTTACGAGCCAACAAGAGTTGGGCCTTCTTCTTCTGCACATCAGGGGTAGGCACATCGCCCAAACCGCCTACAAAACGACAGAGATATGATAAGAGGAAAGACGTATAAACAAAACATACGACATACTGGGTAAGACGTACGACAAATTACCTGCAATCTCTTCTTCCTCCTCTTCTCCCTCTGCTTCTTCTCTTACAGGGATATCCGTCCCTGTAAGTTCGACGACCTCTTCGTCCGAACCATCGTATCTGAGACCTCGCTGGACGAAGAAAGATCTATCTTCCGGGTTGTACATCCAGAATTTTTCGATCTTCACCTCCATCTCCTTGGACACGCTAGCGTCAGGGAACGTAAGGGCTGAAATGAAAACGTACGATCAGCTATAATACACGACCCGGAAATAAGATACGACAAATGAAAGACTTACTGTTGGTGTTCCACCCGACAGTAATCCATGTCGCGTCCTCCTGCAGAAGCTCGAGCAACTGCGTCTTGCCGAAGATGTATCGAGCCTTCCACCCACGGTCGTTCACTTGGGTGTTCAACACCAAGACCTGAGCTTTCTTATACATGGAAAACAAACTATACTGGTGGTAGTTATCCACCTTGACTACGGGGACGCCAGAAGGTCCTCCACTGTGAACGGACTCGTCCACTCGCCGGTGATCCTATCGATCACACGGACTATTCGCCAGAACTGGGGCATCATTTGGGCAGGTGAAAGATGGTACTTCCCCAAAAACTCCCTAACTAACGGGGAAAATGGCCACTTAAAACCTACCTTAAAAGGGTATTCGTACAAAACAAAGTGCCCATTCGGGCATCCAGACGGTCGGAAAAGACCCGGCGAATATATCTGAGCGACATCAGGAACACCGGACAAGGTCCTAAAGGCCTCTAAGCTTTCCTGACCAACAATGGTACTTGCAGGTTCTATCGACATTATGAAAACAATGAAAAGATCAGCAACTTTTCTCTCGATTTATAGCCAATATACGAAAAGGCAACTAAATCTTTCGAAAATCTCTCTCTAAAAAATATCACAAACGTAAAAAGAAAGTGATCTCAACGATCGCGATATTTATAGTAACATCGTGTCAGGTCGACCCTCTGGATGGTCGACACGTGTCCATCGCCTTTTTGCATGCATCATGCCTTTGGGCGACACCTGTCCCTAAACGGCTCCATGCCTCTGACACGCCGTCGTGACGTCACGACCTTTTCGTTTCCTCCAATCCAAATTGAACCAAGACGGTTGGGATTCGACCAGATTCTCTCCCCGTGCGACACGTGTCAAAACACTTCGTCAGATTTAAAATTCGAATTTCACGCCTAAATTCAAATTTTGGGGGCAAACTGTTTGGGTTAAAAATCACACCTCACAACCGATGATAGAAAACTCAAATAACATTTACATAAGACCACTCTCGTACTAAGATAAGGTCTTACAAGTTATTTACAGATGAACGCTTGGTCGTACATTTTTCTGATGGTCGTATGTTCCGTACGACCGACGTCCAAGATTTAAGACGGTCGTACGATTACACTAACCGTTAACAGTCAACACACGTTTCTTTTGTTCATTAATGCAGGTCCACGGGCATTCATGGTACAACGGCCAGTAACGGACGAGATATTAATGGAATTAAAGGCCCGACAACGGTTACGAAAAAAGCCATCAAGACGCATTTAATGACCAGCGGAAGCTATATAAAGACCTGCTCTACAACCGAAAAATACATCTATTCCTAAGTTGTTACACACCGAACATTGCTACTACACATCGCAAACACAACAGAAATCTACGAAGCATTCGAAAAAATATCGCTAAAGCAACTTCGCACGACAGCAGTTCGAACCGCACGACAGCAGTTTATTTCGCACGATTTACACACGACGCACGACTTTTACATACGATTAAGTTCATTTTTTCTCATATTGTAATCAGTTGTACACAAAACACCTGTTATAAAAGGACTTTCACCCCTGTTTGGCGACTATAGTGCACCGTCGACTCTCACAAGTCGACCGCGGTTTTTTCCCTCGTTTTGGGGTTTTCCGCGTCACCAAATCTCTTGTCTTATTTACTTTTTTCCTCACGATTGTGTTGATTGGTCTTGAGATCCATTTCTTTAGTTGTTAAAGTCCACATCAACCTTAAGTTGTCCTTTTGGGTGATTTTTGGCATTAACAAACATAGGTGTTCAGCTTAAACATTTGAAGTGTAAGTGTTTGGGTAAAAAATCACACCTCACGACCGACGATAGAAAACTCAAATAACATTTACATAAGACTACTCTTGTATTAAGATAAGGTTTTGCAGGTTATTTACAGACGAGCATTTGGTCGTACACTTTCCTGATGGTCGTATGTTTCATACGACCGACGTCCGAGACTCAAGACGGTCGTACGATTACACTAACCGTTAACAATCAAACATCCGTTTCTTTTGTTCATTAATGAAGGTCCACGAGAATTCATGGTACAACGGCCAGTAACGGACAAGCTTTTAATGGCATTAAAGACCCGACAGCGGTTACAAAACAAGTCATCAAGACACATTTATTGCCGGCGAAAGCTATATAAAGGCTTGCTCCACAACCGAAAAGGACAACGGTGATCAATCTGTTACACATCAATTACAAACATCCGAACTCAACTCTCCTACGTTTCTTACACAATACAACAGTGATCAACAGAGTATTCGAACACATATCGCTAACACAACTTTCGCACGACAGCAGTTCGAACCACACGACAACAGCTTATTTCGCACGATTTACGCACGACGCACGACTTTTTCTTACGATTAAGATTACTTTTTCTCTTATTGTAATCTGTTGTACACAAAACACTTGTTACAAAAGGACTTTCGCCCATGTTTGGCGATCATAGTGCACCGTCGACTCTCACAAGTCGACCGCGGTTTTTTCCCTCGTTTGGGTTTTCCGCGTCACAAATCTCTTGTCTTATTTACTTTTTATCGTGATTGTGTTGATTGGTCTTGAGATCCCTTTCTTTAGTTGTTAAAGTCCACATATACCTTAAGTTGTCTTTTTGGGTGAATTTTGGCATTAACAGTTTGGCGCCATCCGTGGGACCCCATCTAGAGAAAATCTCAAGCCAACGCATACATCGCTATAACGATCTCGTAAAGCTTTTGTTGTTTCTAGGATAATGGCAGCCCAACCAGATCCTATGGCGCAACAGTTATAGATCCAGGATATCCCTGAATCCTCAAATGATTACCGTCTAGAAGAGGTCATCCTGGACCAGGATAAGCCTGATCAGATCGTCTTCGTGGGGGCATCATTAGATCCTGTTATAAAGGGTCAGCTAATCTCCTTTTTGCAGGAACATGCTGATTATTTCTCCTGGACACACGAGGACATAGTGGGCATAGACCCCAATATCATATCCCACAAGCTGAACGTCGACCCATCGTTCAAGCCAATAAAGCAAAAACGTCGAAAGTTCGCCCCTGAGCGGAACAAGGTGATCAATGATGAGGTCGACAACTTGCTTAAGACCGGGAAGACTAGAGAAGTGAAATACCCCGATTGGTTAGCCAATGTCGTGGTCGTACAAAAAAAGAATGGGAAGTGGCACGTATGTATCAACTTCACATACCTTAATAAGGCCTGTCCTAAGGATCCGTTCCCACTACCCCACATCGATGCTATGGTCGACACGACCGCATGACATGAACTCCTGACGTTCATGGATGCTTATTCTGGGTACAACCAGATACTGATGCACAACGAAGACCAAGAGAAGACTGTTTTTATGACAGACAAAGGCATCTACTGTTATAGAGTCATGCCTTTTGGTTTGAAGAATGCAGGTTCGACCTATCAGCGGTTGGTTAACAAGATGTTCAAGGAGCATCTTGGCGACACCATGAAGGTCTACATTGACGACATTCTTGTGAAATCCAAGCAGGCGATCGACCATATCGATCATCTAAAGAAATCCTTCGACATCCTGCGAAAATATCAGATGAAACTGAATCTTACGAAATGTTCTTTCGGAGTCAGCGCCGGGAAATTCCTGGGGTATATGGTCACACGGCGAGGCATAGAGGCAAACCCGGATCAAATCAAGACCTTGATAAACATCAAGTTGCCCAGAAATTTCAAGGAGGTCCAACGACTTACGGGTCGTGTGGTCGCGTTAAATCGTTTCATCTCACGATCGTCGGATAAATGTCGTCTGTTCTATAACGTCTTAAGAAAAAATAAGGGCTTCGACTGGACAGACAATCACGAGCAAGCGTTACAACGATTGAAAGAATATATGGCCATTTCGCCATTGCTTTCGAAACCAGAGGAACACGAGATCCTACAACTGTATCTCGCCGTAAGTCCTCACTCAATAAGGGCCATCTTAACTAGAGAAGATGACAGGCATCAGCTACCGATTTACTACGTCAGTAAGTCTCTATTGGACGCATAAACCCGATATACGTCCATGGAGAAATTACTTTTGTCACTAGTCACAGCCGCAAAGAAGTTAAGACACTACTTTGAATCTCATCCCGTTACCGTCGTAACAACCTTTCCTCTTAAGTCGGTCCTGAGAAAACCCGAGCTATCAGGACGACTAGCGAAATGGAGTATCTACCTCAGTAGCTACGATATTGACTTCAAACCTCGCACAACAATAAAGTCACAGGTCTTGGCAGATTTCGTCGCTGACTTCATTCCTGAACTAGAAAAAGAAGCACAGATCGAGACCTATATTATGGCGACTATAAGCGACATGACCCGGCTAGTCCATGTTGACAGTTTTCTATACGCCAAAGAGGCAGGTCTTGGTGTCGTCTTCAAGTCCCCACAAGGGGGCAAAATGGTGTACTCCATACGATGCAGTTTCAAAGCTACTAACAACGAGGCAGAATACGAAGCTCTGATCGTGGGCCTGAATATGGCTCACGACTTGGGGGCAGTCGGACTTCACGTCAGAAACGATTCCCTACTGGTCGTAAACCAAATGAGCGGGGAATTGCAGCCAAAGATTCCAAGATGATGGCCTATCTCAAGATAGCCAAGGATAAATCCAAGATGTTTGATCTGTTCTCAATCGAACAAATCCCCAGAGATCAAAACACTCAAGACGATGCACTAGCAAATCTTGGATTAACACACAATAAGCCGTCGTTCGACGCTATTCCTATGATCCATCTAGTGAACTCATCCATCGAGGGCTCTGAAACGATTTATGTTCTTAACACAGAGAACGGTTGGTCGCACGACATCAAAAACTATCTTGTGCACGACCAGTTGCCTGAGGACAGAATGGAAGCTCGCAAGATCCGCTTCAAAGCATCGAAATACATAATCATTGGCGATAAACTCTATCGACGCTCGTCGACAGGTCTAAATCTAAGATGCATCGATAATCCCGAACAGGTACAAAATATCTTAAAGGAGATGCACGATGGCGAGTGTGGCAACCACTCAGGTGGTCGCAGTCTTGCAAACCGTATCTCACGAGAAGGCTATTACTGGCCGACATTAAGGCAAGACGCCACCAGGTACGTCCAAAGCTGTGACGCATGTCAACGACATCCAGGTATGATCCACCAGCCCTCCGAACCTTTACATACATCCTTAATTCTATGGCCTTTCATGAGGTGGGGAATGGACATCGTTGGTAAATTACCTCCTGCCCCAGGGCATAAGGTCTTTCTGTTAGTCCTTACAGATTACTTTTCTAAATGGATAGAAGCAGCCGCCTACTCCCAGATTCGGGACAAAGAAGTCATTTCTTTTATCCAGACTAACATTCTATGTAGGTTCGGAATCCCTTCCGAAATCGTGTGTGACAATGGGTCACAGTTCATAAGTGATCGTACACAACGATTTTGTGAGGACCGTAGTATCAAACTCACAACTTCAACCCCACGTTATCCCCAGTCAAACGATTTTGCAGAATCAAGCAATAAAGTCATTATCAATTCAATCAAGAAAAGACTTAAGTCCGCAAAGGGAAAGTGGGTCAACGAACTCCCATCGGTTCTATGGGCCAATCGTACGACACCTCGAACATCGACAAGACAGACACCATTTTCATTGGTTTACGGCTGTGAAGCCGTCTTACCTATTGAAGTGCAGCTCCTGACATCGAGACATACGTCCGTCGATCATAACTTGGTGGACTTGAGCTATGACCTCGACGCTCTCGAAGAGCTAAGAGAGTCTGCTTTAGTCAAGATGGCATCTCAGCGACAAGTCGTTGAGCGACATTTCAACAAATATGTTAAAACCAAAATCTTTCAGGAAGGTGACTACGTCTTACGACGGGTATTCCAAAACACGAAAGAACCAAACGCGGGTAAGTTATCCACTAAGTGGGAAATGACCTTATCGCATATCTGAAGTCGTTGGGAAGGGTGCTTACAGGCTTCAAACCCTCGACGACCAAGATATCCCACGTAGCTGGAACGCAGTTCATTTAAAGAAATACTTATTTTAAGAATTTTCTTAATATTTGTTCTTTATCGAATGATTACTGACTTAAGCATCGGAGGGTCATTGGTCAAACCAACGACCACCTCTGAATCTTACATTGCAGGCTCATAGGGTCGTACGAACACCAATCTTACGATTTGAATCGTGATAAACAAAGTCTCTAAGACTACCAGGTCACGACTAATATGTCACGACCGATAAGTTATGTCTTATACTACATAAACAGAATCTTATGATTCATCTAATGGATCTTATGATCACAAACAATTCTGAGTTTCGAAGTCAAAGTCTTACGACTTGAATTCCATACTTAGAATATTGTTTCGACCCAGTCGCCCGGTTACTTCCAAAATTATGTATACCTATGTCGTACGGTTTTACATTTATTGCTTTATACGCCCGTACTTTAAGTCTTGTTATCGCTCGTTTATTTTGTTTATTATGACAAAGTAAAAATAACGATAGTACGACAAGAGATACACTTGTATTAAATCAAAAAGATACAAGACAAAGGCACGACCACCAACGGTCTCCCTGGAACGAAAAATTACAAAAAATACAAAGGCCTACTTAGGGCCCTGGTCGACTCCGCTCTCGTCTTCCGCACCACCCGTCCTGGACTCGGCGGAATCAGTGTCGTCGACCCTATCCTCTTGGTCGAGATCCTCCTCGGTCCCGACATGCTCGAGGTAGGACGCGACCTCGGGCTCCGCACCAGCCAATGGGTTTTTCCTCTGTAGATGATGGCGCATAATTGCCGTCCTGACCTTCAGACGGGTCAGCGCCTCAAACAAGAGGAACTTCTCCTCTAAGGCCCCCGTCTTGGCCTCAGCGGCCTTAACCGACGACTTGAGCTCCCCTACCTGTTTTTCACGCACGGTAAGGGATGCTTTAATCGTCGTCACTGTTTGGGCAAAAAATCACGTCGCTCGACCGCGATCAGAACAGGTAAGACGTATGATTAAGGACTATATCTTGTATTAAGATAAGGTCTCGACAAAGACCCAGAACACCATCGTCGTCCCTCATAAAAGGTAAGTCAAGAGTTCCTCACAACGCTCGACCATAGCGTCGCCCGATCCGCACGACTATTATATAAAGACGCGCGACCTCGACCAAAGCTGACGTTAACCATAACCGTTTGTTAAGTGTTTAATGCAGGAGTCAAAGTCATTAAGGAGCAACGACTATAACCGACGCAATCATTAAACAGCCGGCGACCGTAACGGACGAAGATCATTACTCCGGCGACCGTTTCCAACCGTTAAGGCCATTAAAGGAGCATTCATGGATGAAGCTAAGGACACGAAGACTATAAATATCAAGCTCAATTAACATTTCAACACATCGAATATCCGACGATTAACAACCGAAGCAATATTCAAGAACACCTGAAGTGAAGAACCATTATTCTAAGTATCGCTCTCGACGCACGACAACAACCCTCGACCAGCAGTTCACACTTTGTTTCATACACGACAAAAGCCTATTTTTACATTCAAACACTTGTACTTTACATTTCGAAGCATTTTCTTCATTTGTATTGTAATCACTGTACGATCGACATCAGTATCCAAGGACATCGCCCCTGATTGGCGACCATAGTGCAGCGACGACATCCACTGTCGTCCGCAGGTTTTTTCCTCGATTGAGGTTTTTCCTGCGTCATCAAATCCCTTGTTTCTTTATTTTATTTATCGTCGCACGTCTCGTCGAAAGATTCTTTCTTTAGTTGTTTAAGTCCACATCGACCTTAAGTTGTCCCTTTGGTGTGATTTTTGGCATTAACAGTTTGGCGCCATCCGTGGGACTACATCTAGAGAAAATCCTTGACGAACGTGCATTCTACTAATAGTTTCTTGGAGTTTCTTCTGTTTTCTGTCGCAGGAAAATGGCGGATAACGGGAATCCAGAACAAGTCGTTATACCAGTACACGCAAGCTTAGAAAATGCACAAAACTCCCCAGCAGCTGTCGATGAGTATCATTTGGAGGAAATCGTTCTAGATCTAAGCAAACCCGATCAAAAGATTCTTGTGGGTTCATCCCTTGATCCCCACTTTAAAGAAAAACTCATATCCTTTTTGCAGGAACATGCTGATTGCTTCGCCTGATCACATGAAGATATGGTCGGTATTGACCCCAATGTCATTGCTCATAAGCTTAACGTCGATCCATCGTTCAAACCTATCAAGCAAAAACGTCGCAAGTTCGCTCCTGAAAGAAATAAAGTAATAAATGATGAGGTCGACAACCTCCTCAAGACAGGAAAGATTCGGGAGGTAAAATATCCTGATTGGCTCGCTAACGTCGTGGTCGTAGCCAAGAAGAATGGAAAATGGAGGGTCTGTATCGACTTCACCGATCTCAATAAAGCCTGTCCAAAGGATCCATTCCCGTTACCTCATATTGACGCCATGGTCGATGCAACCGCGGGGCATGAGTTATTAACGTTCATGGACGCCTATTCTGGATACAACCAAATTTTAATGCACGTTGACGACCAAGAGAAAACCGCTTTCATGACGGATCGAGGTATTTATTGTTACAAAGTTATGCCTTTCGCACTAAAAAATGCAGGTTCTACCTACCAACGGCTGGTAAACAAGATGTTCAAAGACCATCTTGGAGACACGATGGAGGTATTTATCGACGACATGTTAGTGAAGTCGAAGCAAGCGATTGATCACATCGATCACCTCAGGCAATCGTTCGACATCCTCCGGAAGTATAACATGAAGCTCAATTCGACAAAATGTTCCTTTGGCGTTAGTGCCGGGAAGTTCCTGGGTTATATGGTCACTCGTCGAGGCATTGAGGCTAACCCCGACCAAATCAAGGCCATCATTGAGATCAAATCTCCTCGAAATTTCAAAGAAGTCCAGAAACTCACCGGTCGAGTAGCAGCTCTAAACAGGTTTATCTCCCGATCTTCAGATAAATATCATCTATTTTATAATGTCCTCAGGAAAAATAGGGGCTTCGAATGGACCAATGATCATGAACAAGCCTTGCAAAAACTCAGAGAATACATGGATTCGCCTCCTCTGTTGTCAAAACTTCACGATCATGAGATCCTACAGTTGTATTTGGCTGTCAGCCCAAATGCAGTAAGTGCTGTTCTGACACGAGAAGATGAAAAACAGCAATTGTCGATCTATTATGTAAGTAAATCACTTTTAGATGCAGAAACCAGGTATTCCTCTACGTCATTACTTTGAATCACATCCTATTACTGTCGTGACTAACTTCCCTCTTAAATCTGTCTTAAGAAAACCCGAGCTGACAGGTCGCTTAGCAAAATGGAGTATATATCTAAGCAGTTATGACATCGATTTTAAGCCCAGGACCGCGATCAAATCGCAAGTCTTGGCAGATTTTATCGCCGATTTCAGCCATGAGTTAGAAAATGAAGCAAAACTCGAAGTGTCCGTTGTGGCGACTCGCGACGACGTACCGTGGATTCTACATATCGATGGATTATCCAACATTAGAGGCTCTGGATTGGGCGTCGTCTTAAAGTCGCCATAGGGGGGGGGAGATGGTATACTCGGTCCGATGCGACTTCAAAACCACCAATAACGAGGCTGAGTATGAAGCCCTGATCATGGGAATGAATATGGCCCACGACTCGGGGGCAACCACACTGCATGTCAAGAGCGATTCCCTGCTGGTAGTAAATCAGATCAATGGAGAATTCGCAGCCAAGGATTCAAAAATGACAGCATATCTAAGCGTAGCAAAAGAAATTTCCAAAAAATTTAAATCTTTTTCTATTGAACAGATTCCGCGAGACCAGAACATTCAGGACGACGCATTGGCAAACCTTGGGTCCGCTTTAGTTGAACCAATATTTGATGTTATTCCTATGATTCACCTGGTAACGCCGTCCATTGGAAACACAGACGTCATCCAGATCGAAGACGAAGAAGATGATTGGTCACGCGACATTCGAAATTTCCTCGTGCACGACCAACTCCCCGAAGACAAAATGGAGGCTCAAAAAATCAGATTCAAAGCATCTAAGTACGTCATGATCGAAAATAAGCTTTATCGGCGATCATCGACGGGCTTAAATTTAAGGTGCATCATCAGCAAAAACCAAGCCTAGAAAATCCTCCAAGAGATGCACGACGGCGAATGTGGTAATCATTCAGGAGGTTGTAGTTTAGCTAATCGTATATCCCGACAAGGATATTTTTGGCCAACACTGCGACAAGACGCCATCAAGTACGTCCAGAGTTGCGACCCCTGTCAACGACACTCAGGTATGTCTCATAAACCCTCAGAACCTTTGCCCTCGACGCTTATCCCATGGCCCTTCATGAGGTGGGGAATGGATATCGTCGGCAAGCTGCCACCTGCTCCAGGACAAAAGGTATTCCTCCTCGTACTTACTGATTATTTTTCCAAGTGGGTCGAAGCGGCTGCTTTCTCCCAAATCAGGGATAAAGAAGTCATCTCTTTTATCCAAACTAATATCATATCCAGGTTTGGAATTCCGTCCGAGATTGTCTGCGACAATGGATCCCAATTCATAAGCGACAGGACCCAGCAGTTCTGCGATGACAGGAATATCAAGCTAACAACCTCAACTCCCAGATATCCTCAAGCCAATGGACTTGCGAAATCGAGTAACAAAACTATTATAGCTTTGATCAGGAAGCGATTGAAGGCTGCAAAGGGAAGATGGGTCGAAGAACTCCCTTCGATCATGTGGGCAAATCGCACGACGCCATGCACGTCCACAGGACAACCCCTTTCTCTCTCGTCTACGGCTGCAAAGCAGTCCTACCAGTCGAGGTCCAACTCCCAACCTCAAGGCACACTTCCATTGAACATAACTTGGTTGATCTAAGTTGCGACCTCGACGCCCTCGAAGAACTCAGAGAATCAGCCTTAATCAGAATGGCGTCGCAGAAGCAAGCGGTCGAACGGTATTTCAACAAACATGTCAAGGTCAAAGTCTTTCAAGAAGGCGATTATGTTCTTCGTCGAGTGTTCCAAAACACTCAAGAACCCAACGCGAGAAAACTTTCAATCAAGTGGGAGGGCCCGTATCGTATCTCTGAAGTCGTTGGTAAGGGAGCCTATCGACTCCCGACCCTCGACAATCAAGAGATCCCGCGTAGTTGGAATGCGACGCATCTCAAAAGATATTTCTTTTAAGATTACTTTTTTCTCATACAAATTGTTACTTGAAAATAAACATCATAGGATCGAAAGATAATTATGGGAACGCACAACATAGATGCCCAAGTTCACGAATCGATCGTCTTATCACGGGGGCATCTAAATTTCGTCGTACGATTGGTAGGTTTTAATGACCTCTCAATAAAAGTTTCTAAACTTTGAATTTTTTTCATATTCATCGATGATATATATTCATGATTGTCAATACAATTCAAAATGTCTGAGTTATATTCATCATATTGCAAAGAATGCCTAAGTCGCACGATTCTTCGCTCATTTTACAGACGATAACATGTTCACAAAACGAACAGTTATACAAAGACAGACTAAAACTCATTACACACTAATAAGCTCGAGCGTAAACTACATAAAACAAAAAATGTGGAGAAGAGTGTCAGTCGTATGTTCTGCCCGGAGTCTTGACCTTCGAGATCGTGGCAGCATCAAAACATGTTACTGCAAGGATCAAACGGGTATGTTAGGAATTGTTTTCCAACTCCTTACGCCATAATATTCTGAGAATGTGGCTCTTAAGATTAAAGTTAAGGCTGGAACATCTGTTTTCTGACGAGTGACCTCCACTCCAATATTGTTCCCGTCTTGACACACTTAATGAAAAGAAATAGAAGCATATGTCAAATACGAAGGGAACACATTAGCAAAACATAAAAACGAAAGAATATCGATAACACAAGTTTTGAAAGAAAAACTTACAAGGAACGCCAGTTCGGCTAAACACAGCCCTATCTCTTCAATAGAGATCCTTTGAAAACACTCCTCGGAAACTAAGGGCTGATGTTTCCCCAGATGCGGAAGTGACTTCATCCTGACGAGGACGTAGTCAAACGAGAGGGACGACGACAGTGCAAAGCTGATCACCATAAGTTCCTCCTCGTTCTCTCCCGTCTTTACACCCCCTCCCCTGTCGGCTGACGAAAGGGTTGACGTGGCAGAAGACATCGTCGCCAGGTGCGCAGAATACACAGACATCGTGTTCATCGTAACCAACATCGTCAATGATTCGGGTATCGCAACCCTTGATAGATCTCCAACCACCCAAGATTTGAACAAAGTCGAGATTCTAGAGAAGGGCCTCATCAGAGACAGAAAACTTTTAAAGAAAATCTCTAAAGAAAACAACACATTGTGATCTCTATTTATGCAGGAAATCGCAACAAGTCGAGTCCGCTGATGATCAACACGCGTCCATGTCCTTTCGTATATCCGCCCGGATCTTCGACACTTGTCTTTGACAGCTGGTAAGCATCATCGTGCGTCAGTATGATGTCACAACTTTTCAACTTCTCGTTCAGTTAAAGGCGAACCGGTCTAGTTCCACGACAACCAGGTAAGTCCCTCAACCCAGGTCACAAGTCTAAGCGTTCGACAAGCAAAATTTAAAATTTAAATTTGACATTCAATTTTCAAATTTTGGGGGCAAACTGTTTGGGCAAAAAATCACGTCGCTCGACCGCGACCAGAACAGGTAAGACGTATGATTAAGGACTATATCTTGTATTAAGATAAGGTCTCGACAAAGACCCAGAACACCATCGTCGTCCCTCATAAAAGGTAAGTCGAGAGTTCCTCACAACGCTCGACCATAGCGTCGCCCGATCCGCACGACTATTATATAAAGACGCGCGACCTCGACCAAAGCTGACGTTAACCATAACCGTTTGTTAAGTGTTTAATGCAGGAGTCAAAGTCATTAAGGAGCAACGACTATAACCGACGCAATCATTAAACAGCCGGCGACCGTAACGGACGAAGATCATTACTCCGGCGACCGTTTCCAACCGTTAAGGCCATTAAAGGAGCATTCATGGATGAAGCTAAGGACACGAAGACTATAAATATCAAGCCCAATCAACATTTCAACACATCGAATATCCGGCGATTAACAACCGAAGCAATATTCAAGAACACCTGAAGTGAAGAACCATTATTCTAAGAATCGCTCTCGACGCACGACAACAACCCTCGACCAGCAGTTCACACTTTGTTTCGTACACGACAAACACCTATTTTTACATTCAAACACTTGTACTTTACATTTCAAAGCATTTTCTTCATTTGTATTGTAATCACTGTACGATCGACACCAGTATCCAAGGACATCGCCCCTGATTGGCGACCATAGTGCAGCGACGACATCCACTGTCGTCCGCAGGTTTTTTCCTCGATTGAGGTTTTTCCTGCGTCATCAAATCCCTTGTTTCTTTATTTTATTTATCGTCGCACGTCTTGTCGAAAGATTCTTTCTTTAGTTGTTTAAGTCCACATCGACCTTAAGTTGTCCCTTTGGTGCGATTTTGGCATTAACAGTCACCTCTGCCTCATAGGCAGAGGCCCTTTCCAACGCCTCCTTGAGGCGATTTTGGAGCTCCTCCTTCTCCAGCGACGACGTCTCCAGGAGACTCCAGAGATCGTCCACTTGAACAGAGAGAGCCTCCGCTTTGGCCTTCGCCGCCCGCTCATCCCCTCGAGCTTTACGCTCACCCTCTTGTGCTCGTTGAAGCTTCTCAACGACGGAAGGGTCACCTTCTAGAGCTCCTCCAGTTGGCTGAAAAGGCACAACGACGCCTGAAATGCCTGCAGTCGCACAAAAAAAGGGTAAGTCTATCTTATCAGAGAGGAAAATCATACGATATAAAAGAAAGGACAAACCAGAAAGGAGAGTCCTGCAACATGAGACCCCGTCTCATCCACAGAAACTCCCCGATAGCGTTCTTTGAAGGTTGGCAGAAGAAAATTTTCCCAAGTTTGGGAAAATCTTCGTCCTGTCCAAAACGACGTCCATCAAAAAGTTCGACGGCAACGGAAAGTTGATCGTCGTAACTTCAGGGGTCTCCTCGACTTGGGGACCTTTCCCCTTATCCCCTGCAGCGGACGATGTCGGGGGCGACGATATCACCCCAGGAACACCCGAAGGTGTCTTCGCCTTCTCCGGAGTGGAGACTGTTAATGCCAAAAATCGCACCAAAGGGACAACTTAAGGTCGATGTGGACTTAATCAACTAAAGAAAGGAACCTCTCAACGAAACGTGCAACGAAGGTAAAAAGAAGACAAAGAATTTGATGACGTAGGAAAAACCTCAAACGAGGAAAAAACCTACGGACGACAGTGGGGCCAAAAACTTGACACGGGGTTTTGACACCCCGCGAATCTTACCGCAAGTGTACGGGTCGAAGTCAAGTAATAGTACTGGAGAAGTACGAGTATCGAATCACGGGGAACTAGGAACTAAATATCACAATTACTATAGATTCTATTAACTGGACTGTCGAAATTAGAGATTGGTTTATAGACTAATTAAATTGCAATAAATGAGATCAAAGCAACACAAGACAAAACATAACAGCTTTGAAAACTTTGATAGAGAGAAAAGCTGAGGGTTGGAACTCCTATGGTTCTTACATACAAACGTCTGACTCAATTCAATTACCAGTTATTCCTATCAATGAATGCCCAATCTTTATCTAATCGTTGTTCTCTCTCAAGTAACACCGATTTTATTTATAAAGCACGATTCCTTTTTCAAGCAACCGTAATTTCTATTTCGAAAACAATAGTTTTATCTTTCGATCTCAACATACAGGCTTCAAAATGCATTAAGATTAAGATTCAAACGGGACTAAGATTTACTCAGTATCTCTCGATCCTTTCTTACCTTAGCTATGCAATTCCTAATTCTGTTTCTCAATTACTTCTCTCGAACATTAATTGAAAACAATAAAACAGTTGCAAGGTAGCTAATCTCACAAAAGCATTAAACACCAAATTGCATTCATTCATTCAATAAGAAAACTGATAAAAGTTTCAAGTCATCTGTTTATAAGTTCAAACCACATTCATTCCAACCCCCAACATGAACCGGTTAGTTCATATCGGTGGTGGATTCAAACACAATAGAAGAAGATGAAAATAAGTATGTGAACATGATAATCGTGATAACGGTGAATGTAATGGTTACTCCCTTCTATCGTGGTCGTCTCTACGTCGCGCGATGAATGTGTATATGATCCTCTCTCTATCTCTGCTCCAACGGGTGTCACTTGGCTTCAAAAATCGCCCCCGGGACTGCTCTGGCCGTAACGTGAAAACTCAATGCCGAAAACAATGACCTAAAATCGGATTTAAAGCTGAAAGTCGCGAAACAGAGGGTTACGCGACCTGCCACGCGACTTGCAAGTCGCGTGGTAAGTCGTGCGTGTCTTAAATACTGCTTGGGTCGATTTCTGGTTCGCGGGTCGGGTCCTGGTTCGGTCGCGGGTCTTGGGCTTGACTTTTGGGCTTTCGTTAGGCTTCGTTTGGACTCGTTTTGGGCTCTTTTTAGCTTCTTTTCTCGAGGAATGCTGCCTTTTAGATACCCTGTGTAAATCACTAGATAAACCGTAAAATACACGCCTTTATACTTGGATACAAGCCAATCTCATTGGTTTTAGAACCGGAAATAACGCCAAAAAGTGGCGTTATCAACAACCCCAAACCGAGCGTTGCTTGTCCCCAAGCAAATTAGCGATAAAACAGAATTAAAGTACATATCAGTGAAAATTTAATAACTGCACACTTCCCAATCGGTACCAAGTGATGCATCGGTGATTTCCTATACCCGTGAATATATATCTCACTCTCGCCTCATTTTTATTTTGTCCGATCTATGACCTTCCATTGGGAGTTGAACTCGTGATCGTTCCGATTACGCTAAGGTTAGACTAGGTCCAAACATGCTAGGGAAAACATTTCGCCTCGACCCTACCTCTCAGGATACTCTCTTTTTGCTCGAACCTAGGTTATCGCTCGTGTTGTCATGTGTATGGAGGTTATGTACAATAATACGCAATAATTACATGACAACTCTAAAGAAAGACGCACAATTGTCCAAAATGTTGATCTCCGAAGAAATTAAGTAACAAGACAGGGAATCTCGGTAAAGGTGGTCATAGACTCTAATCACATTTTCCAGAAGATCATCCAGGTCTTTACAAGGGTTGTAATGGGGCTAAGGTTAAGGCTATGAAACGAAGGGTAAAATGGTACAAAAATCCTTGGCGTGTCAATCATTTGCAGTTCCGAACTCTATAGCTTTTCGCTCTATTATTTGGCCCTCTTCGTCACTATTGGAGTCGCTTTGACTCTCTTATTTACTGCTATAGAAAAAAAAATTTAACTTAATTTTTTTTTTTTGAGTTTGGGACTTCATTGGTCCTCTTTTCCATTTCCTGGGTTACATTGACCCATTTTATTCTCCTGACTGGCCTGTTCTATTTTTTTCTGCTTTGTCTTTTGTAAGTTCATTACTTCTTCCGATTGACACACTTTCGGATTGGGTTGGCTAAGGCTTATGGCTAAGGGTTTAATGATGGGTTTAGAAACGAAAAGGTGAGTGTTTGGCTGCAAAGGGGCTAAGGGTACACGCAGAAGGGTATAAGGTACGATAGCTAAAAACAGGTTAAATAAAACACACAATGCCTGGAATCATATCTTTAGGTCCACACGATATGGTCTACTATACCCTTACCTAATCCCGATGTTCGTCTTTGCTACTCAATGCAATAATGTAGCCAGATCATTCTACATTCACGACAAGGAATTCGAAAAAGTGTGTATGAATTTGGTGTATGAATCCCTCGAAATGAAAAAACGTCTTTTAGGCTCAAAACTCACTATCGGGTGGTCTCCACTAATGTCCCTAGTCATGTCCTTTCCCGGTCCTTCCCTAACGGTCACGTCACTATCACAAGATTCTTCCCACAATGGTCGGTCTCAATCATTCAAAACAAAAATTTTAGCTACTTTGATCTAGACACTCAGAAGTGCAGGAAATCTACGTGCATAACTTGGGCCCGATTGGGCAACCCCAGACCTTACCCACACATTGTCCCCAATGTGCAAGTAACGTCGTGGGTGATGCGACTCATTGTGCAGTTATTAAAAGAACAGGCAAGGCATTACATATATAGCATAAAAAGACTACCCAAATTTTCTAAAACTAGGCACCCCAAACCTAGGCCGTGGCCTAGGTTTGCCAAATAAAAGCCAAAAAGAAGCCAACCCCAAACCTCGGTAAAACCGAGGTTTGCACAGGATCTAATGTGAGTGTGTAGATGGTTCAAAAATGAGGCGCCCCAAACCTAAGTGAAACTTAGGTTTGTTGCATCTCGTGCAATTAAAATAGAACAACACATCAAACACCACTCTTTTAGCAGAGAAATGATTCGAACATACCTGTTTTTCCCGGCCAGAGGAGATTCTTGAAAGACTGAGCATTTGGAGACGGAGGGGAGACGTAGAGAACAAGCAAAACAAGGGAAAGACACAAAACAAAAACAAGAAGCACACAAAGCAAGAAAGGAAACAAAAACTGCACGAAAAAAATGAACATGGGACACCCGCGGTTTGCTGCGCGGCTTGCAAGCCGCGTAACATCCCGCGTAACTCACTGTTTCAGAAAACCAAACAGAGGGTCCCGCGGCTTACCACGCGGTATGCAAACCGCGTGGAAAGTCGCGTATGTCCCTGTTCCAGCTATTTTTGATTTTTTTTTCCGATTTTTATGGTTTTTCTGGAATTAAAACACACACAAGAAGAAAAATAATAAACGGAAACTAACCTTGGTGGGTTGCCTCCCACCCAGCGCCGTATTTAAAGTCGTGGCACGACTATGTGGGTTCAGTTCGGCTCAGTATCCGCAGACTCGAATCGCCCACACTTGCGATTCCCCGCGGACTCTTTCACAATTGGTCTTCCATGACCAGCTTCGCCTTCTTCTTCTCTCTGACCTCCTCTTCTTTCTAGCAACTTGAATCTCACGTTCTCATCGCCGACTCTGGACGTGATCTCTCCCTCTTCCATATCAATTAACGCTCTCCCAGTGGCTAGGAATGATCGTCCCAAGATCATCGGGACCTCCTCATCCTCATCTATATCTATCACCACAAAGTCTACCGGAAAGTAGAACTTACCGACTTTGACGAGCACATCTTCTATCACTCCGTAAGGATACCTTATCGATCGATCAGCCAGCTTAAGTGTCATGAATGTGGGGCTCACCTCGCCCAATCCAAGTTTCCTGAAAATAGAAAGGGGCATCAAGTTAATACTCGCCCCTAAATCACATAACACTTTATTAAATGAAAACTTCCCAATTTGGATAGGGATAGAAAAACTCCCTGGATCGTTGACCTTTTGGGGAAGCTTATTCAGGAAGATGGCGCTGCACTCTTCAGTGAGTGCAATGGTGGCCTGATGATCAAGTGTCCTCTTCTTCGATATAATCTCCTTCATGAACTTAGCGTAAGAGGGCATTTATGTAAGTGCATCTGCAAAAGGGATGTTGATAGTTAGCTTTTTGAAAACATCAAGAAATTTTGAAAAATTGACATCATCCTTTTGCGCTTTCAATCTGCTCGGGTAAGGCACGTTTGGAACTTCCGGCTTGGCCGGTGGTGCTACTTTTTCCTTCGGCTTATCTCGATCAATCACATCTTCCTCCTTCTTCTTGTTCTTCACCTCAAACTCTTTGTCAGCCTTTAACTCGCCCATGTCTATCATCTCGAACTCTTCCTCTTCCGGACTGGTCTCCTTTGATGAAGTATCGCTTACCGGATCTCTGGTCAACTCCTTTCCGCTTCTAAGGTAGATGGCATTGCAATGCTCCCGGTTTTGTCTTTCGTGTTGACTCGGAAGTTTCTCGGGGGCTCGGTTTTGTAGGGTCTCGGAAATCTGCCCCACTTGCCTCTCGAGGATCTTGATGGCGGCGGTGTTTTGCTCGGTAGCCGCCTTGACAGTATTGATTGTGCTTGCTAATCCCTCGATTGTGCTGTCCATTTTCGACATGAACTTCATCATCATGTCCTCGAGTCCCGACTTCTTCTCCCCGGATGGTCCTTCATTTCTTTGCTGAAAACCTGGAGGACGATAAGCACTGTTAGTATTAGAGAAATTAGAAGAGTTAGGGAAATTACCTGACCGTGGTTGACCCGGCTGATTCCATGAAAGATTGGGATGCCTTTTCCACCCCTCGTTATACGTATTCGAGAACGGATCATTTCTCGGTTGGTTCCGGTTTACCACAAAATGGACCTGATCAGGTTCTTGAAGATTTCCACCATTCAGCCTATTTGTGATAAAGGCTAGTTGAGCCTTCAGTTCCTTCATCTCTTCTGACTCTTGAATACTTGCCACTCTTCTAACGGCTGATCTCGGTGTAGAAAAACTATGCTCGGCCAAGTTTTCAATCAGCTCGCATGCTTCCTCGTATGATCTATCCATCAATGCTCCACCCGCGGCAGCAGTGATATCATTTTTGAATTGTGGGTGGAGCCCACTAAAGAAGGTCTGGATGATGACCCAGCCTTGTAGCCCATGGTGCGGACATTTCTTGATCATATCCTTGTAACGTTCCCACGCCTCATATAGCGTTTCTTGCTCCCATTGAGAAAAATGGGTGATCTCCGCCATTAGTTGAGCGGTCCGACTCGGTGGGAAGGCTGCTTTCAACTGTGCCCAAGTAGTGATTGAATCTGGTTGGATGCTCTCGGTCCATGTCTCGGCTCGGCCTTTAAGTGAGAATCCGAATAGTCGCAGTTTGATGGCGTCTTCACTCATGCCATTGATCTTAAACGTGTTGCAGATCCTCTCGAATGCACGAAGATGTGCGTGAGGATCCTCGGTTGGCGTCCCTCCGTATTGGTTCTGTTGCACCATCACGATGGTGCTCGGTTTAAGCTCAAAATAGTTCGCCCCGGTAGTGGGCGCTTGGATGCCTATCTGTGCGGCCGCCACATTCGGATCGGTGAATGACCGCATCGGAACTCTTTCCGGAGGTGGTGGTGGATTGTTGCGGCGAGGTGGTCTCTCGTCGTCGGACATCTCGAATTTCAGATTCCTCTTAGCTTTAGCTTCCTTGCGCAGCCGACGAGCGGTTCTTTCGATCTCCGGATCAAATTGTTCGATTCCCTTCCCTCGGGCCGTCCTTGGCATAAACCAAGTGGTACCTAAAAAGAAAGAAAACAAAGTCAGTAATCCAAAAACTGAAAGTGATGAAATAAAAAACGAAATAAAAAGAAATGTCCAATCTAATAATGCTTATAGACGGTAGTGCTATTAGCTACAACTAGTTCCCCGGCAACGGCGCCAAAAACTTGACACGGGGTTTTGACACCCCGCGAATCTTACCGCAAGTGTACGGGTCGAAGTCAAGTAATAGTACTGGAGAAGTACGAGTATCGAATCACGGGGAACTAGGAACTAAATATCACAATTACTATAGATTCTATTAACTGGACTGTCGAAATTAGAGATTGGTTTATAGACTAATTAAATTGCAATAAATGAGATCAAATCAACACAAGACAAAACAGAACAGCTTTGAAAACTTTGATAGAGAGAAAAGCTGAGGGTTGGAACTCCTATGGTTCTTACATACAAACGTCTGACTCAATTCAATTACCAGTTATTCCTATCAATGAATGCCCAATCTTTTTCTAATCGTTGTTCTCTCTCAAGTAACACCGATTTTATTTATAAAGCACGATTCCTTTTTCAAGCAACCGTAATTTCTATTTCGAAAACAATAGTTTTATCTTTCGATCTCAACATATAGGTTTCAAAATGCATTAAGATTAAGATTCAAACGGGACTAAGATTTACTCAGTATCTCTCGATCCTTTCTTACCTTAGCTATGCAATTCCTAATTCTGTTTCTCAATTACTTCTCTCGAACATTAATTGAAAACAATAAAACAGTTGCAAGGTAGCTAATCTCACAAAAGCATTAAACACCAAATTGCATTCATTCATTCAATAAGAAAACTGATAAAAGTTTCAAGTCATCTGTTTATAAGTTCAAACCACATTCATTCCAACCCCCAACATGAACCGGTTAGTTCATATCGGTGGTGGATTCAAACACAATAGAAGAAGATGAAAATAAGTATGTGAACATGATAATCGTGATAACGGTGAATGTAATGGTTACTCCCTTCTATCGTGGTCGTCTCTACGTCGCGCGATGAATGTGTATCTGATCCTCTCTCTATCTCCGCTCCAACGGGTGTCACTTGGCTTTGAAAATCGCCCCCGGGACTGCTCTGGCCGTAACGTGAAAACTCGATACCGAAAACAATGACCTAAAATCGGATTTAAAGCTGAAAGTCGCGAAACAGAGGGTTACGCGACCTGCCACGCGACTTGCAAGTCGCGTGGTAAGTCGCGCGTGTCTTAAATGCTGCTTGGGTCGATTTCTGGTTCGCGGGTCGGGTCCTGGTTCGGTCGCGGGTCTTGGGCTTGGCTTTTGGGCTCCCGTTAGGCTTCGTTTTGACTCGTTTTGGGCTCTTTTTAGCTTCTTTCTCGAGAACTGCCGCCTTTTAGCTAACCTGCATAAATCACTCAATAAACCGTAAATTACCCGCCTTTTTACTTGAGTACAAGCCAATCTCGTTGGTTTGAGAACCGGAAATAACGCCAAAAAGTGGCGTTATCAGGTGTCGTCGCTGCACTATGGTCGCCAAACAGGGGCGATGTCCTTGGTGTTCCGGGTGTCGATCGTACAATGATTACAGTACAAATGAAGGAAATACTTTGAAATGTAAAGTACAAGTGTTTAAATGTGAAAACAGGTGTTTGTCGTGTGTGAATACAAAGTGTAAACTGTTGTTCGAGGGCTGTTGTCGTACGTCGAGAGCGATACTTGAGCTTTTCCTTCGAGTGTTCTTGAGTTCGCAGTAGGGTTCTGGCTCTCAGTACTTAATCTCCAGAGTTTGAATGTTCTTTGCTATGAGTTTGGATGATTTTCTCTACTATGTGATGATGTTCGCTGAAGTGTATTGGATGTTAATCGATGTCCCTTAAAATGAAGCTTTAGCTTGTCTTTTATAGCCTTCGCGTCATTAATTAACTCCATTAATGATTCAATCAACGACTACAACGGCTGGAAACGGTCGCCGGAGTAATGGTCTTCGTCCGTTATGGTCGCCGGCTGTTTAATGAATACGTCGGTTATAGCCGTTGCTCCTTAATGACTTGGACTCCTGCATTAAACACTTAAACATAACGGTTAAGTGAACGTTAGTCTGGTTAACGTCGCAAGTCCTTATGCGTTGGCCATGCGGGACGTACGACATTATGGTCGAGTGTCGCTAGGATATCTCGACTTACCTTTTACAGCGGACGACAGAGGTCTTTATGGTCTTTGACGGGACCTTATCTTAATACAAGATGTTACTTATGACGTGCGATTTACCTGCTCTGGTCGTGGTCGTACGACGTGATTTTTTGCCCAAACAGTTTTTCCCCAAAATTTGATAGAAGGATAGCAAATCCATGTTTTAAATTTTGTCAGTCGAAAAAATATGACAAGTGATAGGATTTACTTTTGTTACCTTGGAACTAGACTGGTCTGCTCTTAACCGTACGAGAAGCTGAAAAGGAAATGGGGTCGTGACGTCATGCTGACACACGATGATGTTTACCAGCTGTCGATGCCAGGTGTTGGTGATTTACTGGGGCATATGAAAGTCGAGGATGCGTGTCGATCTTTTGAAGGGCTCGACCTGTCACGATTTCCTGCATAAATAGAGATCAAAATGGATTGTTTTCTTTAAGCTTTCGAAAAGTCATTTTTTTCCAGAATCTTCGGTGATTGATGATCTACCGTGGGTTACGATACCCAAATCGATGTCGATGTTGGTTGCGATAGACGCGATGTCTGTGGATTCTGCGCATCTGGCGACGATGTTTTCTGCTACCACGTCGACCCTTTCGTCAGCCGACAGGGGCGAGGGTATAAAGACGGGAGAGAATGATGGGGATTTTATGGAGATCAACTTTGCGTTGTCTTCATCCCTCTGGATTGACTATGTCCTCGTCAGGACGAAGTCGCTCCCGCTTCTGGGGAAATATCAGCTCTTATATTTCAAGGAGCATTTTCCATGGATCTCTATCGAAGAGATTAGACTGTGTTTGGCCGTACTGGCGTCTTTCGTAAGTTTTTCTTTCGAAACTTGTGTTTACCGACGTTTATTCTTTTGGTGAGCGTTTTGCTAATACGTCCCTTTTGTAATTATGCAGATGTTTCTGTTTTCCTTCACTAAACATGTGAGGAAACTGGAGATGTTGGGGTGGAGGTCGTTTGTCGAAGAGAAGATATTCCTTCCTCCAACCTTAACATTAATCTTAAGAGCCACATTCTCGGAATTCCATGGCGCGAAAGGTTGAGAGACGACTCCGGCTATACTCGTTTGATCCTTGCATCAGTTCTTCAGGATTGTCAGGATTCCGTAGGCTGAGTTTTCTTTGGGCAGAATTTACGATTGCCATGTTTCCTTAGATCTTAGGGTAGTTCCTTTTTTCTAGGTTTTTCATGCTCGACCGTTGGTGATCGGGTCGTTGGTATGCAACAGCTTTTGACTTTGTATCTACTTGTCCGACTATCGGTCGTTCATATGTAATCGTTCAATGAAGTTCCTTCTTTTGCTGAACTTGTGTTTTTAATTACATATGTCGTGGATAAATGTAATACTCATCATAACAGTATGAAATAAACGGAGGATCGTGCGACTTAGGCTTTTATTGCAATATAACGGTTGAAATATATATCATCGATGTGTTAGAACATACAAAGTATTTCTAAGTTCCAAAAACTTAGATCGAGGGACCGTTTAGACCTTACGTATGACTGTATCGTATCATGAAACTTTAGAATATATGCCCCTGTGATTAAACAATCGAGTCATGCATTTGGATACCCATGTCGTGCGTTCCTGCGATAAAGTTCGTTGGAGGTCGGTCGTGGTTTTTCCAACGATTTTGCGATGCCTACCGTCGTGCTGAAAACTTTGTATGATAGGAAGGCGATTTTAAAAGAAATATTTTTTCAAGTGTGTCGCATTCCAACTTCGTGGGATTTCCTGATTGTCGAGGGTTCGAAGTCGATAGGCTCCTTTACCAACGACTTCAGAGATACGATAGAGACCTTCCCATTTGGTAGAAAGTTTACCTGCGTTGAGTTCCTGGGTATTCGGGAATACTCGATGGAGGACGTAATCGCCTTCTTGAAAGATTTTAACTTTGACGTGTTTATTGAAATGTCGCTCGACTGCTTGCTTCTGTGACGCCATTCTGATCAAGGCCGATTCTCTGAGTTCTTCAAGGGCGTCGAGGTAGTAACTCAAATCAACCAAGTTGTGATCGACGGAATTGTGCCTCGAAGTTGGGAGATGAACTTCGATTGGTAGGACGGCTTCACATCCGTAGACGAGAGAGAAGGGGGTTTGTCCTGTAGACGTGCGGGGTGTCGTGCGATTTGCCCATAGGACTGAAGGGAGCTCTTCAACCCATCTTCCTTTTGCAGCTTTTAATCGTTTTCTGATCGAGGCTACAATAGTCTTATTACTCGACTCGGCAAGTCCATTGGCTTGGGGATATCTGGGAGTCGAGGTCGTCAGTTTGATGTTCCTATCTTCACAGAACTGTTGGGTCCTGTCGCTTATGAATTGGGATCCATTGTCGCAGACAATTTCGGATGGAATTCCAAACCTGCATATGATGTTAGTCTGGATAAAGGAGATAACTTCTTTATCCCTAATTTGGGAGAAGGCAGCTGCTTCGACCCATTTAGAAAAGTAATCCGTGAGTACGAGGAGGAACACTTTTTTGCCCCGGAGCAGGTGGTAGTTTGCCGACAATATCCATTCCCCACCTCATGAAAGGCCATGGGACAAGCGTTGAGTGCAAAGGCTCTGAGGGTTTATGAGACATACATGAGTGTCGTTGACAGGGGTCACAATTTTGGACGTACCTGACAGCGTCTTGTCGCAGTGTCGGCCAAAAATACCCTTGTCGGGAGACACGATTAGCCAAGCTACGACCTCCTGAGTGATTACCACATTCGTCGTCGTGCATCTCTTGGAGGATTTTCTGGGTTTGATTCTTGCTGATGACGCACCTTAAATTTAAGCCCATCGATGATCGCCGATAAAGCTTATTTTCGATCATGACGTACTTAGATGCTTTGAATCTAATTTTTTGAGCCTCCATTTTGTCTTCGGGGAGTTGGTCGTGCATGAGGAAAATTCAAATGTCGCGTGCCCAACCATCTTCTTCGTCTTCGATCTGGATGACATATGTGTTTCCAATGGACGGCGTTGCCAGGTGAATCATAGGAATAACATCAAATATTGGTTCAACTAAAGCTGACCCAAGATTTGCAAATGCGTCGGCTTGAGTGTTCTGGTCTCGCGGAATCTGTTCAATAGAAAAATATTTAAATTTTTTGGAAATATCTTTTGCCACGCTTAGATATGCTGTCATTTTTGAATCCTTGGCTGCGAATTCTCCATTGATTTGATTTACTACCAGCAGGGAATCGCTCTTGACATGCAGTGCGGTTGCCCCCGAGTCGTGGGCCATATTCATTCCCACGATCAAGGCTTCATATTCGGCTTCGTTGTTGGTGGCCTTGAAGTCGCATCGGACCGAGTATACCATCTTATCCCCCTGTGGCGACTTTAGGACGACACCCAGTCCAGAGCCTCTAATGTTGGATGATCCGTCGACATGTAGGATCCAAGGCACGTCGTCGTGAGTCGCCACAGCGGACACTTCGAGTTCTGCTTCTTTTTCCAACTCAGGGCTGAAATCGGCGATAAAGTCTGTCAAGGCTTGTGATTTGATCGCGGTCCTGGGTTTGAAATCAATGTCGTAACCGCTGAGATATATGCTCCATTTTGCTAAGCGACTTGTCAACTCAGGTTTCCTTAGAACAGACTTAAGAGGAAAGTTAGTTACGACAGTAATAGGATGCGATTCGAAGTAGTGTCGTAATTTTTTAGCAGCTGTGACTAGCGACAAAAGCAGTTTTTCCATGGAAGAATACCTGGTTTCTGCGTCCAAGAGGGATTTACTTACGTAGTAGATTGGTAATTGTTTTTTTTCGTCCTCTCGTGTGAGTACGGCGCTTACCGCATTTGGACTGACAGCTAAATACAATTGTAAGACCTCATGATCGTGAGGTTTCGACAACAGAGGAGGCGACGCCATATACTCCTTGAGTTTTTGCAATGCTTGCTCATGATCGTTGGTCCAGTTAAAACCTTTGTTTTTCCTGAGGACGTTATAAAACAGATGACATCTATCTGAAGATCGGGAGATAAACCTGTTTAGGGCCGCTACTCGACTAGTAAGCCTTTGGACCTCCTTGAAATTTCGAGGAGATTTGATGTCGATAATAGCTTTGATTTGATCGGGGTTAGCCTCGATTCCTTGGCGAGTGACCATGTGGCCTAAGAACTTTCCAGCACCGACTCCGAAGGAACATTTGGTAGGGTTGAGCTTCAAGCTATACTCCCGAAGGATGTTGAACGATTGTCTTAGATGCTCGACATGATCGACCGCTTGCTTTGACTTGACGAGCATGTCATCAATATATACCTCCATTGTGTCGCCGAGATGGTCTTTGAACATTTTATTCACCAGACGTTGATAGGTGGATCCTGCATTTTTTAGTCCGAAAGGCATAACTTTATAACAGTAAATACCTTGGTCCGTCATAAAAGCGGTTTTCTCCTGGTCCTCGACATGCATTAAGATTTGGTTATACCCTGAATAGGCATCCATGAAGGTCAATAGTTGATGTCCTGCGGTTGCGTCGACCATGGCGTCGATATGCGGTAATAGGAAAGGATCTTTCGGGCAAGCCTTATTGAGATCGGTGAAGTCAATACAGACCCTCCATTTTCCATTCTTCTTAGCCACGACCACGACATTAGCAAGCCAGTCGGGATACTTTACTTCTCGGATCTTTCCTGTCTTGAGGAGGTTATCGACCTCATTGTTGATTACCATATTTCTTTCAGGAGCGAATTTACGGCGCTTTTGCTTGACGGGTTTAAACGATGGATCGATATTGAGCTTATGAGAAATGATGTTAGGGTCAATGCCAACCATATCTTCATGCGACCAGGCGAAGCAGTCAGCATATTCCTGCAAGAAAGATATTATCCTTTGCCTAAGATGGGGATCGAGAGATGATCCTATCAAGACTTTTTGCTCGGGCTTGCTTGGGTCTAAGACAGCTTCTTCTAGGCAATAATCACTGATGTCTTTAGGAGCATCTTGCACCTCTTCAAGCTTTCCATGCGCTGGGTTAGTGGTTTGCTCTGAGTTTTCGCTATCTGCCATTTTCCTGTGATAGAGAACAGAAGAAACTCCAAGAAATTATTAGTAGGGTGCACGTTCGTCGAGGATTTTCTCTAGATGAGGTCCCACGGATGGCGTCAAACTGTTAATGCCAAAAATCGCACCAAAGGGACAACTTAAGGTCGATGTGGACTTAATCAACTAAAGAAAGGAACCTCTCAACGAAACGTGCGACGAAGGTAAAAAGAAGACAAAGAATTTGATGACGCAGGAAAAACCTCAAACGAGGAAAAAACCTGTGGACGACAGTGGGTGTCGTCGCTGCACTATGGTCGCCAAACAGGGGCGATGTCCTTGGTGTTCCGGGTGTCGATCGTACGATGATTACAGTACAAATGAAGGAAATACTTCGAAATGTAAAGTACAAGTGTTTAAATGTGAAAACAGGTGTTTGTCGTGTGTGAATACAAAGTGTAAACTGTTGTTCGAGGGCTGTTGTCGTGCGTCGAGAGTGATACTTGAGCTTTTCCTTCGAGTGTTCTTGAGTTCGCAGTAGGGTTCTGGCTCTCAGTACTTAATCTCCAGAGTTTGAATGTTCTTTGCTATGAGTTTGGATGATTTTCTCTATTGTGTGATGATGTTCGCTGAAGTGTATTGGATGTTAATCGATGTCCCTTAAAATGAAGTTTTAGCTTGTCTTTTATAGCCTTCGCGTCATTAATTAACTCCATTAATGATTCAATCAATGGCTACAACGGCTGGAAACGGTCGCCGGAGTAATGGTCTTCGTCCGTTACGGTCGCCGGCTGTTTAATGAATACGTCGGTTATAGTCGTTGCTCCTTAATGACTTGGACTCCTACATTAAACACTTAAACATAACGGTTAAGTGAACGTTAGTCTGGTTAAGGTCGCAAGTCCTTATGCGTTGGCCATGCAGGACGTACGACATTATGGTCGATTGTCGCTAGGATATCTCGACTTACCTTTTACAGCGGACGACAGAGGTCTTTATGGTCTTTGATGGGACCTTATCTTAATAAAAGATGTTACTTATGACGTGCGATTTACCTGCTCTGGTCGTGGTCGTACGACGTGATTTTTTGCCCAAACAGAGACCATCGTAGGCTCTCCACCCGTCGACGACGGTTCCTTCAGGGGAACCGACTTCGTCTTCTTTAAAACCTCCGACCCTAAAGTCGGAGGATCCTTCCTCTTCAGCTCCTTGGCCTTCCGGGCCAGAGCTAGTTGTGATTCCTTCCTCTTACCGGTGACGGACTGCATCTCAGAATCACCTGCAAAAACAACAAGTGTCAGTAATTATCGTACGACCCGAATTAGAAAAACGTACGATCAAAACGTACTTGTCGAAGTCTCTTGTCGACTTCCCTCCTCGGCTTCTGAAGCTCCAACAGTCGTACGATCAGAAGCGTCGAACAACTCTTCGATGCAGCAAGAAAAAAGTCTTGCGACTTTCTCTTTAGAGTCGAAAGCGGACCCGACTAAGGCAAAGCTGATATCTGAAACAAGCGACAAAAATTTAGGAAAAGACAAAGTTAAATACTGAAAGACGTACGACAAATTAAAGTTTATATACCCCTGGTGTTCCACCCAGATGCGACCCATGAAGTATCCTCGTCTATACGACCGAACGTCCGCACCCGACCGATAACATATTTAGCTTTCCACCCACGATCGTGGACCAGGGTATCGGGAACCAAAGTATGTCCACCTCTTAGCATAGAGGATAGGCTATAACGATGATAGTCGTCCGACTTTATGTCAAAAGCCGTCAACAGATCACGCACCGTGAAAGGAACATCCCAATCAGCGGTGATCCGATTGATCTCCTGAAAGATCTGCCAAAATTCAGGCAAAATCTACCCAGGAGATATGTCAAAAGCATCCAAAATTCCCTGACCAGGGGAGTAAAAGGCCATCTAAATCCTATTCTAAAAGGATGCTCGTATAAAACGAGGAATCCTCTTAGACACTCCGCCGGTCTAAGTTGGTCGGAAGTATATAATCGGATCTCGGCAGGAATACCCGCCGATAACCTAAAGGCTTCCACCTCCTCTTTCTCTTGAAAAGAGCTCGCCGGCTCGGAGGAGACAGAAAAGTCGGGCACAGAGACTTGTGCTACGTACAGGTCCATAAGATCCCTATACGCAGTAGCCTTCTTAGCTATCGAATTTTCCGCATGGTTAAAAGGGTAAAGGATCGTACATTAGATCTCTAAAAACCTCGAACGATCAAACACCAGTAGATTTCCTCTGAATCTTTCTCGAAAAAATCTCTCGGAAATGTATCGCAAGCGTAGAAAGGAAAGATCTAAACGATCGCGATATTTGTAGCAACGTCATGTCAGGTCGACCCGGTGGATGGTCGACAACTGTCCACCACCTTTTCGCATGCATCATGCCGATGGGCGACATCTGTCCTCTAACGGCTCCACGCCTCTGACACGTCGTCGTGACGTCACGACCTCTTCGTCTCCTCTAGTCCGAATCGAACCAAGACGGTTGGGATTCGACCAGATTCTCTCCCTATGCGACACGTGTCAAATCCCTACGTCGGATTTAAAATTCGAATTTCACGCCTAAATTCAAAATTTGGGGGCAAACTGTTTGGGTAAAAAATCACACCTCACGACCGACGATAGAAAACTCAAATAACATTTACATAAGACCACTCTTGTATTAAGATAAGGTCTTGCAGGTTATTTACAGACGAGCATTTGGTCGTACACTTTCCTGATGGTCGTATGTTTCATACGACCGACGTTCGAGACTCAAGACGTTCGTACGATTACACTAGCCGTTAACAGTCAAACATCCGTTTCTTTTGTTCATTAATGCATGTCCACGAGCATTCATGGTACAACGGCCAGTAACGGACAAGCTTTTAATGGCATTAAAGACCCGACAGCGGTTACAAAACAAGTCATCAAGACACATTTATTGCCGGCGAAAGCTATATAAAGGCCTGCTCCACAACCGAAAAGGACAACGGTGATCAATCTGTTACACATCAATTACAAACATCCGAACTCAACTCTCCTACGTTTCTTACAAAATACAACAGTGATCAACAGAGTATTCGAACACATATCGCTAACGCAACTTTTGCACGACAGTAGTTCGAACCGCACGACAACAACTTATTTCGCACGATTTACGCACGACGCACGACTTTTTCTTACCATTAAGATTACTCTTTCTCTTGTTGTAATCTGTTGTACACAAAACACTTGTTACAAAAGGACTTTCGCCCTTGTTTGGCGATCATAGTGCACCGTCGACTCTCACAAGTCGACCGCGGTTTTTTCCCTCGTTTGGGTTTTCCGCGTCACCAAATCTCTTGTCTTTTTTACTTTTTATCGCGATTGTGTTGATTGGTCTTGAGATCCCTTTCTTTAGTTGTTAAAGTCCACATCAACCTTAAGTTGTCCTTTTGGGTATTTTTGGCATTAACAGTAAGTGAGAAGTAGCAAGCAAGGACATGTGAGTCTTTCTAACTGAAAATGAGTTGACCTGTATGTTATTTTAAACGCTTGAGATATTATGAAACTGCATGTTTTATCTTATATTTATGAAACCGCATGTTTTCCATGTTTGGGAAGTTTGTATGCATACATTTGAAAGTGGACATGATACGACTAAGTCGGGGGGGTGTGTGTCCCGCCAGTGCTCATACCGGGGTGTGTGTCCCATTTATGCCATGGAGAGTGTGTTCCAGTAAGGCAGTGTGAGACTGACACGTTGTCACCGGTGTGCGGGACTTCAGTGTGCCATTTCATGTGTAGTTTCTCGTAGTTGAATGTTTATCGCTGTAAAGTAATAAAAATGTATATGAATGTTGATAATTTATTTTAAAGGTTGCTTTGGTGCAAAAGTTGTTTTGACAGAGCTCATTAGACCTTACGGTCTAACCCTGGCTTTTCAAAACTAAATCCATTTTCAGGAAAGCATTTAGTAGGAGGCTCGGGTAAAGGCAAGGAAATGGTCTAAGCTTGAGGCGAGGAATAGATGATAGTTGTATTTAGTTTACTTTTAATTCAAGACTTTGTTTAGAAACTTCTTAGCTGTGTATAGGTTGTTTCCGCAAACCTTTCGATGTACTTGTATGTTTGAAATGGTATTTTGAGGCCGTTTCGGCGAGTTATTTATTTTAATGTCGTTATGTAACACCCCAAAAATTAGAAAAAAAAATTGGGACTTGCGGACGTCCGCATGGGCCAAGGGCCGGACGTCCGCGATGCGCGGAAGCAACAGAGAAAAAATGGGAAATCGGTCGAGGCAAGGCCGGACGTCCGCATGGTGACTAGCCGGACGTCCGCGATAGGCCTGATGAGATATTTTGGTTTCCTTTTTAAGACTTCTCCCTCTCTTATTCCTCATTTCATCCCTAACCTAAATCAGTTTTTTCCCTCTCTCTCTCTAACCCGATTCTCTCCTAAAAAACCCTAAATCCTTCCCTATCCTCTTCATCTTCCCCACTCAAATCAAACCCACTTTCACCATTGTTGAAGATATGAAAGCTTGAAGATTTTGTGGAGACTAGGAGCTTTTATTTGGAGGATTCAAGTGCTGAAGGTAATCTCTCCCTACCCAAAAGCTAGATTGTTGTTGTTTTCACTATCTGTTCCATTTTGGGGTATTATTGGATGATTTTGGTTATGTTTGGTTAAAGTAATCTTCTTCTTCTTCACCCATGAAAATTAGGGTTTTGGTATGAGTTGAGATCTTGATGTAAAATAGTAGGGGAATGATTCTTTATGGTTGGATGTGATTATTTATGGTTGGAAACTCATGGATCTAGGTTTTTGGATGATTTGGCTTGAAGGTTCAAGTTTCTTCAAGGGAGCTTACGTTTGGGGAAAATCTAGATTTAGCCTAAATCTAGCAAGGTGAGTTCAAGTTGATTTGTGAAAACTTTGTACATGCCAAAAATGTTATTTTCCAAGTACTTGTGTGTTTTACTTGAAATTATCAATTGTTGATTTCTTTGATGAGTTTGACTTTTTTGAAGTATTTAACTTCATAAATGTTGTAAAACACCCATATTTGGGATTTTTGGATATTTTGATGTGTTGAGATCATAAATATGTCCTTAAAAGATTTATTGCTCAAAATGAAGTTTATTTGATGGTTTAATCATATTGGTGAAATTGATTTTATAAACCATTTGGGAAAATGCACAATTTAGTGTCAAGAGTCATTTTGAGAATTATAAGGGTATGAGTCCTTTTGGGAAAACCCGTTTGTTTAACCCGTGTCGAGTTTTGGGTTAATAATGATTTTGTGGTACTTGTTTACCTAAACGATGTTTAAATGCATTTTATGCTATGATGACCGTTATTTATGGGTCTAATGAGTTTTGAGCATTTTGCTCGGTTTTGACTTTGAGAAAGTCTTGGGGACATTTTGTCCGGTTTTGATGACTCAATGTGGGGTCTTAATTATGGTTTGCATTTATTGCATCATATCGCATATTATTGCGCATTATTGATATTTACATGACCGGGTGTATTAGTCATTCTAGGATGGGCATATTATTATAGACTGTGTTGCATTGGATCCATAGGCACGTTAGTCAGTCTTTGTTGAATGGTCTGCTGGGTGTCGCGGGATTTGACCGGGCCCCATGTTTTATGACCTTTACTTTTCAAGGGTACACTAGGAGGGCTGAGTCCGGTTGAGCTGTCAGGTTGACTGACGGGCGTTTTATTGACCTTCGCCATGTCGGGGCAATGCCATGGTTGTATCCCCGCTTGTGGCGAGCCTTTGGTGGTATTCTTAGTAATATTCCGCTAAGGTCAGCTGTCTCTTTGGGTGTGTCTTGAAAGGCGTCGTATGGGACACTTGGGCTTTTATGCAGTGAAGTGTCGTACGATTAACATTGTTTGAGTGGCGTACTTTTGTGTTCATCCACTCTCAATGGAAACGGGTCTCCCTCGTCGTTGGCCAACCCTACTTGGGATTTTATAATGTCCATGTTTTATTATTGTTGGTCTTATACATTTGACTGCGATTGGATGACTTTAATATTGGATTCCCCTCCATGTATATTAAAGTTTAAATGGAGCAGCTCATTTCCATATTTATGGTATTTGGACTTCATTACATTTTACGTTCGCGTGAGTATTGGTTCGTATCATGTTTTCAATGAAGTATATTATATGGATTGTTCTTCTATGATTTATGGGTTGAGTATTTTGTCGTCAACCGTATTTGAAGGTTTTGCATAATATAGATTTATTCACGTAATTGAGTGAGTTGGGATTGGAATTCATTTAGGAAAACGCTTTATACATTTTGAGAACTTTTCTCACAGATTTTGGATGCGTTGGAAAATGAGTCGTTTATATCCTTTTGTAAACTCTTTTGGAAATCATAATCTACGTCGCAAACTTTCATTTAAAGAATCATTTAAATCATGCTATAAACTCTTGAACTCACTAGGCGTTAGCCTAACCCTTTTTATTTGTCGGCGTGTGCAACAGATTCAGGTTGGGAGTAGTTATAGTGACACTGTGAAAGGTCGTGTGCTAGTAAAGTGCTCGAGAGGTGAATAGCTTAAGTGAAGTTTTCCGCATTCATCTTTGGGATTAGTAACTTGTATTTGGGTTAAGTAACAACCGATGTGGTTTTAGTCTTTGTAATGAGACTTGAGTTATATATTGTTTGAGGTTAATCATAGATTTCAATTTGAGGTATTTTGCCTATTGGTTTATAGGAAGAAATCCTATTATTTCGGATGTATTTATCAAAAAAATTATTTAGTTGCTCTTTCCCAATTCGAGGGTGTTACACGTTATGCTTTATTGGTTGAGTTGGGTTGTTACCCAGATCCAACTAAATGAGGCCAAGAACAACTGAACCAGTGCCTATGAAGGTCAGATTCAACAACACAGACGAAGAGAGGACCAGATCTATAGATATCAGATCCAGAAACAAATAGAAAAAAAAATACTTGAAAGGAAAACAGAGAACTCTAGACAAGATCTACATAGATCAGATCTAGAGAAAAATCCTTTTTTCGAAATTGATACAAAAAAGGTAAAACACATGCAACAACTCTACCAAAAAAGGATAGAATCGAAGCACCTTGAAGAAGAGGAGAGATCTCAAAAAAATATGGAATAACTCATAGAGTCAATTCCAGTTTTGAAAGAAGAAGAGAGAAAGGGTTTACCATTTGTTGTTCGGTGATGAGCATCTCAGAGATGAAGAACACGAGCCTTAGCTCTGATACCATACTGTTGATCCCGAAGGGTTATGCAACTATAAGTTTGTAGAAGGGGGTGTTGAATACAAACACACACGATTTATGGTTTTCTAAATTGTTTATTGATAAATCAAAACAATTTACAGCTTGTTGCGGAATAAGATTAAGTACAAGACCTAATCTAAACAAACTTGAGAAGCACTAAGTAGTTTTGCACTAAGAGATAGAGAGAAAAAAAAAGAAATCTTAGAAAATGAAAAAAACTTTCTTAGTCACTAAGTAGACAAGGAGAGACCACCTTCAAACTGAAGGGGTATTCCTCCTATTTATACCCCATGCTTTTAATGCATGGGAGGAGGACTTTACACGTGTCATCATTTGATTGGGAGCATGCTTTCTGACTTTTTGCAAGACATGTTTTGGACCGCATGGTGAACAGTGTAATGGCAGAGTGGTTGTACGATTTTGGACAAAAGGATGTTCCTTATGACAAATCGTACGGGGTTGTGCAAGATAGATAAGACAAACATTTCTTGGAGATTAGGCTTCATGATCAGCGATCGCTGAGTTGATCTTATATTTGAGAAGACCTGATGTAAGTCAGCTATCGCTGAAGTCTCCTTCTTGAAACGTCTCGTGTGTGGACTTGTCTTGGTTTCACTGATGTCCGCATCAAATCATTAGTAGACTTGTCACTTGTTCATCAGCTTTGTCTTCGATGTCAGCGACGAACTCTTTGTCGTGAAACTTGTCTTCAGGGATTACAAACAACATTGTTTACAAATGAGTTATCAGCGATCATCAGTGATAAGCGAACGGGCTCAGGTTATTACTGATGTACATTTATCGCTGAGGAATACTATGAAGAACAATGGTTACCATTAGTGATTCTGAACATGCTCAGTGTTATCACTGATGATACAAATGTTCTTTGTAATTTTTACCAAGTAATTCTAAGGGTCATCATCAAATCACTAAGAAAGTTTGGATCAACACATATTGAAACATATAACAGCAATTATTACAAACTATTACAAAGAAGATTAACAACTAATCTAGACTAACACTTTCAAGAGAGTTGAAGATGAAACCCTAAAAATGTAAACCCTAATCTAAGAGAGAAAACTAAAAAACTCAAAATGTGAAAATGAGAAAAAAATTAGTTGCATCGTCTTGAATGGTGCAAACGAGATGTTTATATACTCCAAGTCAAATAACACTCCAGTCCTCCAAGCTTTAAAGAATTGCTCCGCTACCCTCCATTTATTCCCAGAAGTGAGGCAATAGTCTCATTTAGTCCTTATACTTCTGAAAATAACACCACAAACATTTTAAGTTAGCAAGATGACAAGATTGGTAAATCTTGAACTTGCCTTTTAACAACTTGTTTTAGACGATCTATGGTTTTAATAAGTGATGTATACAACAAATGTAGTCTATTGCGGCAACAAAAGTCAAAGTCGTCACAATAGACTATATTTTTTGTAGTATTTATGAGACACCTTAACTATAAATATTCATATGTCATTATTCGGATGACATGGCACTTCTTTAATCTATTGCTAAATATTATGTTGTTTTTTATTATTCAATTCACACCTTCAACAAAAATATTATCATGATTTGTCTAACAATTTTAATTATAGGATCACGATTAAACATGATATCATGTCTGCTTGCAAAGCAATCCTACGTGAGAAATTTTTCATAAAATATTTAATAATAATCATTGTTAATTAGATGGTAAATTGTATTAAAATAGATGTATTTTGCTTTTGAAAAATCTACTTTCAAAATTTCCACTTTTAAGTTTACTACAAAAAAATCTTAAACAAGAAAGTTTGCTAAGAAAAATTTCAAGGATAATTTTTTAATAAAGTTCTAAAAAATTGTGTTTTTTTCACAAAATTATATTGCATTCTTTTAATTTAAAAAAAAGAACATAATGCACTCATTTAATATTATCAAATACATGATACATTTTAAGATTATAAATTTTGTTAGTCTCAACCATCGGGTTTGTAAATAAAAAAAATAGTCATTCGATCTAGTAAACACTTATAATTGAACTCTTAAGTTTGCCACAAAATAGTCTAAATCCGATATAACTTCATCTATCGGATTTGAGTTTTTTTTTTTGAAAAGCGAGGATTTGAGTATTGATAAGGTCAAAAATCCGATGTCTTAAAAAGAAAACAATCTTAAACCATTCGGATTAATTGTTTAGAATAAGGTTGTAATCCGACAGAAGCCCTTAAGCAACCATCAGAGTGTCAACCACATTGGATTTCATACTCCTTGGAATTATTCCAAGCATTTATCATCCGACATGACTATTCTTCATATATGTATATAAATGGGAATTTTTGTATAACTTTTACTTCAGAATTGACACAATAAGATTTTTACTTATAAAAGTCTTGTAACTAACATGATTGATCCCAAATGTAAAAAGCCTTCAACAAAGTCGAAGATTAGTTGAAGAGTTGTCAGATTGTCACAAAATACTACTACTAGCAAGCCGAAATTCGAAGTGCAAACATGTCTAGCAAGTTTGGTTCACCAACTCTCCCTGACTCACATACTAGTATAGGATCATGTAAAAGCATGTCAGCCAAAGTATGTTCTCAAACATTATTTTATGAATGTTAATCATACTTTATTGTTCCCACTACATATGAAGTGATGGGAAGGGTTAACATTTGTCTACGTTAACTCAAAAGGCTAAAGTGAAAAGTACAAGCATGGATCAACAAATATAATAAAGAGACATGTTAAAACAAAACATTTAATGCAATAAAAGGTATAAAAGGACTTCATTATATTAGTTTGCAAATCATCCATTTTGAAAGAACTTTCCTATGATAGATTCAAAGTAAATATGGCGTCAATATCTGAGACAGTTTTGAAAGAACTTTCCTATGATAGAACTTTCCTTCTTCTCTCTTTCAGTGTGTAAATTTGTCACCTCAGACAGTTTAGGATAAATGCCTTGTCTCCTAGCTTTCGCAATATATCTGTAATTTTATGTTTGAAATAGAAAACAAAACTAAAAAGTGAAAAATTTACTATGTTTGTATTCAATCACTTTCTTCTACAAATACCATCTACATGTGAGTCATTGTTGTCCACGACCAAAATATTTAAAATTAAGTTAATAAAATTAAAGTTATAGTATATTAAATTGTATTCGATTTCAATATTTTTGCTTTTTCTATCGAATTATTGCATAAGAAACAATAATCTTATTTTATTTATTAATTAATTCTAAAAACTGATATTGAAAATGAAATATATTTTAAATTATACATTTAGTGGTGGAAATGTTATTGCATTGTTCTTTTTAATATTATGATGATTAGGCCCACAATTGGTCAGTTTTGTAATATTAGTCTCATCATTATCAACACTAATAGTTAATTAGAGACATTTATCAATCATGAGGATACCATCCAATCTGGTTGTTTAAGGGGTTGTTTGACAGTTCCTGAATAGTTTAGTGCACAATGATTAAGTGGTCAGAATGATTAAGAGGCTTTTACGATATAGTGCAAAATGAAATATGGTTGTTTGGTAATTGTTTAGGATGAAATCAGGGTGCTGAATGGTTAAGAGAGGCCCATAATGCTAAATCATTCAGAGGGTTTTAGAACCATTAAGAGACAGACTTTTTTCTGCCAAACAGGATTTACTTCTTAGCGATTCAAAGGTTGCCTCTTAATGAAACCATTAAGAGCTAAACAAACAGCCCCTAAGTTTTGCAACTAGATCAAGAGTTCAAATTTTATCAAAGGTGAAAAAGGGTGTATCAATATTTGTTGTATATTATATATACAGGTTTATGAGAAAATATTAAAAAAATGAAAACCTGAGGAAAACTATGGTACGTAGTTGTGCATACAGATAATTTGTAACATGCATACGTACATATACACCTGTGCATAATGCACTTATGCATAAAAACCAAGAAACAACATAATTTACTTGCATGCACAAGTACTTATCGTCTAAATAAAGGACAAATAGAGTATTTCTCATTTTCCATTTTTATGTGGTTTTCCCATGAACTATATCTATCTATATATCTATTATTAGAGGAAAGTTCAAATAAAAACTCATTTTTCATTGTGTACATGAAGACGGATCTCGGTCCTTCCATCTCTATTTATCCAATTACTCATATTAAATAGAGTTTTTAATTGAAGATATTAATTAAGGTGATTAGGGGTAAAAAGAAAGATAATATCAATCTCACGCCTACCATATTTGACCTTTTATTTTCTTTTTAAATTAAAAACTTCCACCCCCTTAAATTTTAAAATAAATTATCTTAAAAATTACTAATATTTTAATCAAACAAATTACATCAAAAAACGAGAATTTCGTGTTCTTCGATATGACATCCATCTCGATATAGTTTTTTTTTGTTTTAACCGTGTTTTACATAAAATGTTATATATGTTCTATATTCATTATGAGTCTTAATGCAAGTATAAATGCGTACCACACCTCGACATCGTGAGTCTGTAACTCGACATCACATTTTTCAACACTTTCTTCAACGTCATAAGGCATTATTCATCACCCATCAAGTTTCGGTTGTGAACCCATCATATGCCCACATCTTATGCCCACATCTTCACGGTCATTCATTTATTGTTCATCATCAATAATGTATAATTTAGGATAAATAATACAGCATTCATGGTGAATAATACACGATTCATGATGAATAATACATGAATCATGAATTCGTGTATTATTCATCCTGAATATTGTATTATTCACCCTGAATACTTTATTATTCATACTTAATACTGTATTATTCATCATGAATGTGAATGAGCGTTCATCTTTGTTATTCATACTGAATGTGGACACCCGGGGACGTGCATACATATTAATAATGAATATAACACATATATGACATTTCACGTAAAAACGGTTAAAATAAAAAAAATATCAAGATGGATGTCATATCGAAGATCACGAAATTCTCGTTTTTTGATGTAATTTGTTTGATTAAAATATTAGTAATTTTTAAGATAATTTATTTTAAAATTTAAGGGGGTAAAAGTTTTTAATTAAAAAAGAAAATAAAAAGTAGACGCATATTCAAATTTCCAATTTTGTTCCTAATCACTTCTTTAATTAGTCTTATTTTGTTTTAACCATTGATTAGTTTTCCAAATTTTGATCAATGGATATGACTTGTCCCCATGTGCACAATGAAAAATTAGTTTTCATTTGAATCCACCCCTATATAATATATAGACTTGAGATCATGTGAGACCAGACTATTTCCGTGAGACAAAAAAATTAACACTAAACCTTCACAGCAAAAGATTTTGAAGGCACTGGGATGGTAAACCTTCACAGTGTTTTTGCTGTGAAGGTTCGCTGTTTTTCTTACCTTCACAATGAATTACTGTGAAGATTTAGTGTTAATTTTGTGGTCTCCTGGTCTCATAAAAATAGGTTGTTCTCACGTGAACCCAACCATATATATATATATATATATATAGGAAAGTTCAACTAAAAACTCAAATTCAATTGTAAACATGAGGACAGATCTCGTCCATTGATCGCAGCCATATTTGAGCCGTTCCTGAAATTCAGCTTTAGGCGTATTTTCGTCAGATTTTTAATTTTTCTGTTTAGTATTTCATATCCTTTCCATATTTCTCGGTATTACTCGTGATTTTTTTCCTAATCTCTCTCATCACGATCACATCATTCCTTAAATATATCTGATTTCTCTTTCACGATTCATTCCTTCCTCAAATCATTCATCTGATTCGATTTGTTCTAATTAGGTCGAAAGTCTACAATTCCTTCGATTTCTGCAAATCTCTGTTTCTCGATATACTACTCTGTTTCTATGGATTCTGTTGCTGTTGAGAATTCTACACTTTTTGTTGATCAAGCATTCAATTTTGTTGATGATGATGATCTTCTTAATTCAAGAATCGGTCAAAATGATTCATTTTCTGTGTTTTCCAGTTTATCGAATGTGGATGAATCATTGATATGTAAGTTTTGTTTTGTTTAATTGATATTTGTTTCTGTAATACAAATTTATTCAATGTTTTAAATCTAATTTTTTTATTATTTCTTTATCTGTTATTAAATTAGCTGTTTTTCTCTTTTTTATTCTTACGAATTTTCTTCATGTTATTTTTGTTATTTTATGCAGTTTTGAATAAGTTTTTTTCTGTTTTATTGTAATCAAAGTGTTATCTATAATCATTTATTCTAAGTGAATATAAAGTAATCAACGTCATTTTATTTGTGTATAGTCATTCTTAATTTAACGATTGAGTTATATTCGTTTGAATATTTACCTATATTCAGTCTGAATAAGTTTATATATTCAGATTGAATAAACGTAGATATTCAAAACGAATAAATGTTTAAGTTTTATTCTTTTTTCATATCTACTTTTATTCAGTCTGAATAATTCCATATATTCAGTCTGAATAAATGTAGATATTAAAAAGGAATCATTTATTCAGTTTGAATATTTAAATTGTTTATGTTGAATGCTTTATGTTATATTGTATACACTATGAATATAAATTTTAATATACTTTATAGATCAAATTCATAGTGGAAATGAAGATGGGCCTTCTGTTACTGAAGTTGATGGTGATGGAATGAAGTTTTGGATTCCTGTTGTAGAAGAAGATTTGAAACCTGTTGTTGGTAAAGTTTTTGAGTCATTGGAAAAAAGTATCGAAATGTATAAGAAGTATGCTGCAAAAGCTGGATTTGATGCCAGACTATCTTCTTTGAAAAAAATGCATATTCTATTGTTGTTTTGAGGTATCTTGTGTGCAATAGGGCTGGTTTTCCAGATTCTGTCCAGGTGGATACATTGGATTCGAAAAAGAAAAGAAACAGTAACATTCAAAGAACTGGTTGTGATGCATGTGTGAAGTTCAAGGTTGTTCCTGGTGGCATTTCATTTATATTATATGCATTTGAAGAGAAACATAACCATTGTTTGTTTGATGATGATTCGAAGCACTTGTTGAAAAGTAGTCGGAAATTAGACTACTCTCAGCAAAGGTGGATTCTTAAGATGTCAAATGCAAATATTGGTGCTACACAAGCACACAATATTCTTTGTCAATTGAAGGGTGGTTATGAAATGGTTGGTGGAACGAAGGTTGAGTATAAAAATTTTCAACGGGATCGTAATTGTTTCATTGGAGATAGCGATGCAAATTTATTTGTTAGGAAAATGAATAATAGAAAATTGTATGTGCCAAATTATTCGTTTGAATATAAATGCGATGTAGGTCTCTTGAATTATGTTTTTTGGGCCGACCAAACAGCTAAACGCAACTTTGAAGAGTTTGGTGACATTGTTTCATTTTATGCAACCTTCCGGACAAATAAGTAAGTATTTGTTTTTTTATTTTATACGTTATTTTAGTATGTCTTTGTTTATAACTTATATTATTTATATTTGTTTTAGGTACTGTATGGTATTCGTCCCATTCACAGGAATTGACAATCACAAGAATTGTGTAACTTTTGGTGTTGGCCTTCTTGATGGTGAAAATATTGAAGCTTATAAATGGTTGCTTCATTCTTTCTTGAAATCTTTTGGGAAAACACCAAAGTTGGTTGTTACAGATCAGTGTCCTGCTATTAAGCAAACTGTTTCTGAAGTCTTTCCAGATTCAAGGCACCGGTTTTGTATGTGGCACATTAGTACAAAATTGCCTTTGAAGGTATTTCTTTATTCATACTGAATAATTTTATTATTCATTTAGAATACTTATATGTATTCATACTGAATAATTGTAAGTATTTTTAAATATTCATTTTCTATCATATTTATTCACACTGAATAGTTAAGGTATTTAGACTGAATATTGAAGTATTCAGACTGAATAGTGAAAGTATTCAGACTGAATAGTGAAAGTATTCAGACTGAATAGTGAAAGTATTCATGTTGATTGCATTTTATCTTTTTTGTTTTCAGAATTCTTCCAATATTATTTCAAATACTGATTTCAAGAAAAGGTTTCATGCTCTTATATGGGATGAACACATTGATGCTACTCAATTTGAAGAGAGATGAAAATCTTTAATTGGTGACTTTGATCTTCTTGGCCACAGGTGGTTGTATTATATGTATGATAATAGGAATAGGTTGATTCCATCATTTTATAGAGATATTCCTATGGCTCGGCTAATGAGAACGACATCAAGATCTGAGAGTGAAAATTCATTCTTTTCACTATTTTTTCATCCCGGTGCAAATCTTATGTCTTTTATTGACTCATTTGATTCTGCTATGGACAAACAACGGAATAATCATAGGTTGCTCAATCATCAAACAAGAACAACCATTCCAAAGTTTAGTACACCACTTCCAATTGAGGTTCATGTTTCTAAGATATATACTCGTGCTGTATTTAGAGATGTTCAGAATGAGATAAATGAATCGGTTTGGTCCTGTTTTCAATCATCTTCGAGTGTTGTAGATGGTTCTAATATTATTGTTGTTGTTGAGAAGAAGAAGGTTAAACCTAAAAAGAAAGATGGTGCATCCAGTTCAAATCTTGAAGCATATGTAAAAGAGTCTGATCACAAGGTTAGTTTTATTTCATTTAGATATTCATAATAATAATCAGTTAATTTTTGTTTTGTATTATTTAGTCTGAGTAATAGGTATAGATTAAAAGGTGAAGTAATATTCATACTGGATATGTACCTTGTATTCAGACTGAATAAAGTTCTAGTTAACTGTATGTTAATTATAACTTATTATTCATTGTGAATAATGAAGTTATTTGAATTTATTTTCAGGTTGTGCATAATAAGACCACTGGTTCTTTGGATTGTAGCTACTTGTTTTACCATCATTATGGTTTGCTATGTCGTCATATTTTTTGTGTATTAAAGAATATGTGCATTGAAGAGATACCTTTGCAATATATAGTGAAGCGTTGGAGAAAAGACCTCATTTCTTCTGAATTGTTGACGAAACGTCATTGGGTTGGAGAAAGAAACGAGCGTCGTGAGAAACTAGAAAATGATGCTCAAGCTGCCTTTGATTACTGCATTGGTCTAGTAGTTGATGATATGGACAAGCTTGAAGACTTTGTTTTGAAAATTCAAGAATTGAAGAGTAATTTGGAGGCTAGTGGATGTAGTGTTCCTCATCGCAGTACCGAAGAGGTGATGGAGTCGTTACTTGGCGTGTCAAAACCAGAAGTTGTTGATATTCACAATCCTAAACTGATAAGAAACAAAGGTTGTGGTACGGGCAAGAGGTTGAAGAGTAGTAAAGAAAAAGCAATTGAAAAGAGTAAAAAGGCAATGAGATTGTGTAGGTTGTGTAATAAATTGTCTACCCATGACTCACGCAATTGCCCATCGAGAAATGATGTTAGTAAGTAGAGGTTTTTTAGTTTTTAAATTGTCTACCCATGACTCACGCAATTACCCATGACTCATTTTGAATTTCAATAATATTTTTCACATATTTTTTTATTCACTATGTATGAAATATATTTATAAACCATTTATAAAATGCAATATGCAGAACAAATTATATTCAGTTTGGATATTAAACATTTATTCAAAGTGAATAAAATTACATGTTTTTACAAAATGCAATATTCAGACTGAATAAAGGTATATATTCAGTATGAATATCACCCCTCACAAACATCTTAACAACGTTTTAGTAATAATAATCATTTACAATTTTTATTTTTTAGTATTCTGTCTGAATATAACTAAAAGGTTTTAGCTAAAAGGTTTATTCAGACTAAATAAAATATTAGTAAATAAAATTGTATTCATATTCACTTTGGATATTAACTATTATTCATAGTTAATAAAATTACATGTTTTTTCACTGTTACAGTAATAGCTATATTCACCATGAATAAAACGCAATATATTGTTAATTTGTACAAACCATCAAAACAACAATTTTTTAATATCTTCCAATTCAATTAAAAAACCATTAAACCAACCAAAAACTAAATATATTGTTCAACGAAAAAAACCCAACATAAGTATTTTTACATCATCATTCACTAACTAAACCATATATCATCGTAACCCATCATCACACCAACTAATTGTTTTAACCCATTCAAACCTACATAATTGTTCAACTAAATAAACCTACATAATTGTTCATACATGTATCCACCAAACAAAACCACTTAATTGTTTCAAAGAACAAAACAACTAAAACCAAACCCACTGAATAATTGTATCAAAAGACCAACGACATTTAACAGATCACCAACCAACCGAATAATTGTTCCGAAGAACCAAACACCCAAATTCAATTGTTCAAGACAAACTTACCATTGTTCATTCATCTTCTTAACGCCTAGAAAATGTCGCTTAGGCGTTTATCCTTCACTTTCTCCGCATTTTCTGCAATTTCCCTTTTCCTATCTTCTGGCAACTGCTCAAATGCATTTACTTCGTTCATCACCCACTCCCTTCTCTCATTGATTTCTGATAGAAGCATCTTTGTGACATATTTGTATCGCAGTTTTTTTAACTGCGATTTTTGACCTGCTGACTCATCCTGCAAACCATAGTCCCAATTCTTAACATTCCCACCCATGAATGTTTCCATGTGTCGCATCATGAATATAGCACAGTCTATAGTATTCTCTTTTGTTCTCCACTTCATTGCTTCTCTTTTCGGGGCTATTCTATTGAATTTGTTTGATCTAGCATCCCCAAGCTTTTCCAAAAACTTCATGAAACACTTTTGCTGCATTATATACATATCATACTTATTATTCATAATACTATATAAAATAATTGTTATTAATGTATATTAGCTAATACAATATTCTACTTACAACTATTTTTGGAACGTTCCCATATTTAGCTGAATCTGGAACATCAATTGCACTGTTGTCCAGAATATGGGATGCACCGTTTTTTCAGATCAAAATATACCAGATAATAATGTGAATGCTTGATAATTGGGAAAAAGACCTGCATGAATATTTTAGGTAATGTATTATATGATATATGAAATAAAATTAATTCAAATAATATTTTTAATCTAATTGTTATGTACCAATTCAACTTTCTTCAGAACCTCCAACTCTGCATTCCCCTTCATGTTCTCACAAAAGTTTTTGTGAAGATCTTTAAATTTCTTTCTAGAATAAATCTCCCCTCGAACATTTCATGTGGCTGTTGAAATGAAGAATAGGATAATTTAATATTAATACTTATTTGTAATTTGGTTTAAAAGTATAGTAAACTTACGAAAATTTCTGTAGTGCAGAATAATCTTTTTGGAGAATCATTGCTTCTTAATCTTTCCTCTTGATTTAATATCACTGACCAGCTGTCAATGACATTTGCAAATGGCTCGGATTCTGGAATCATGCTTTCAAACATGACTCTGAAGCTTGACTGCCCATCACTTGTAGCAAAGACAACGTCCCCGTTTTAAAATTTAATTAAATATTTAAATGTTTTGTCCAATATGATATGATATAAGTAGATCATGAATTCATATTATATGAATTTTCAATTTGAAGTTATATTCAAAGTGAATATAACGTTATATTCAATGTGAATATAAAGTGATTTTCGTTTTTATATATTTTACTATTTACTCATTTTGGATATTCAGTTTTATTCAAACTGAATTTTAGTTATATTCAAAGTGAATATAAAGTAATTTTCACTTTGAAATATTTACTATTTATTCAATTTGAATATATAGTTTTATTCAGAATGAATATAAGGTATATTCAAAGTGAATATAAAGTGATTTTCACTTTGAAATATTTACTATATATTCATTTTGGATATTCACTTTTATTCAGACTGGATATAAGGTATATTCAAAGTGAATATAAAGTGATATTACTAAATGAAATAAAAGTTAACAATTCACAATATGTATTAATTTTAAAACTTACAATTTATCTCCCTGTAAAGCAAATAACCAATTGCCAACGTTGTTTTCTGTTGTTGTTGTATTCTTTGTCACATCGACTCTCCTTTGAAGATAAGGTGATTTCAATTGTTCGCCTATTTTCTCTATTCTTTTTAAATTCTTCTCAGAGTTTTTCACTTCGTTTCTTTTTATTTTGATAACAAGTGGCCCTTTCTTGCTGGCAACCTCTTCATCCTCAACAACTTTTTTTTGGGGTATGTAACTGTGACATCCCCAGAGAATAGTTTGGATCTGAATCATTCTTTTCTTTATCCTCCTCCTCTGCTTTCTTCTCTTCTTCTTTCTTTTCTTCTTCCTCATTCTTTTCTTCTTTCTTCTTCTCTTCTTCCTTTTCTTTTTCATTTTTTTCCTCTACATTCTTGCCTTCTTCTTTCTTCTCCTCTATCTCCTTCTCATACCTTTCATCCTTCTTTTCCTCATTCATCTTCTCATCTTCCTTTATCTCTTCCTTCTTCTCATCTCCGTCGTCCTTCTCATCTTCACTAGTTATATTTCCACTCTGTATTTTTTTCAACAATTTCCTCAATAGCTTCTGTTGCCAAAATATCCAACCTATTCTCAATGGCTTGTTCTGCAGACTGGAATGCATCATTAATCTTTGTTGTTTTTTCTAGCTCATTCCAATATTGTGTACCATCAGGCCATATCACCTTTGTTGTTGTTTCCTCAGTAACCACATCACTTGTTTTCTTTCTTTCTTCACAAACAGTGTCACACTTTTCATTATCTTCTTGCATCTTCTCTGTCTCTTCTGTTTTATCTTCCTGCATTTCATCTGTCTGCTCTGCTTTATTATCCTCCATCTTCTCAATCTCCTCTTCCTTATCTTCTTCCATGTTCTTTTTCTCCTCTTCTCCGGTGATCTTATCAAACCCCTCTCTCTTTTCTGCATTATTGGCATTATCCTTCAGACAAATCATTACTGATCTTGTGGGAAATGATTCCTCATAACTGCTTTTCCAATTAATAAGATTGTTGTCATCTGGGTACAAAATCATAGCTTGTTTTAAGTTGTATTCAATCTCTACTTTGTTTGCAAAAAGTTCTTCTAAGCTTTGATCAAGCATCTTCAGAAACTCCTGTTTATTTTTGACAGAGATTTTAGTTATAAAACTAATTAACTTAATTGAAATGTATATATATCTTTAATACCTTTGCTGTCTTTTTGTCGTTTGAGTTTTCATCCCTATCTTCTGTTTCTTCATACTCTTCTGCCAAATCACCTCTACAAAAACCTCCATTCCTCATCTCCATCTTCTCTCTTTTCTTCATTTTTTCTGTATTCCATTCTTTAATTGCAGGCCTCACTCTTTTGTGCAACAATCCAGGGCATTTCGTTGAATCAAGATACAGAAGCTTCATTTTTGAAAAATGAAAATATCAAAAATATTATATTATTAATTTTATGAATTCCTAATTGAATAATAATGTATATTCATTCTTAAACTAATCATACATTCAATAGATTAACATGCATATCATTTTTTTGAAATTTATAAGGTATAGATTAAGAGTTATTCATTTTGAATATTTAACGTTATTCAGTATGAATAATGTTAACTATTTAGAATGAATAACTTTTAATATTTAGTCTGAATATGTTTTGTTATTCAAACTTATTCATACTGAATAATGAATATATTGGTTGTTAACCCAATTTCATAAACTATAAACTACAATGTATAAAATGTTATAAATAATGAATAATGAAGTTATTTAAGCTTAATCTAATCCTAGATTAAAAGTTATAAACAGATATTAAAGTTGATTACGTACCGTGAGAAATGTTATTGGTCCTGTATAAAAGCTTGAATCTGATTCATCATTCCACCCTATCTTGCTTTCTTCTGCACAATCAATAATGTATTTACACCAATTAACATTCTTAAAATCCAATTCTTTGCTTAGATGTGACAGAATGGCAAGGTTGCATGTCCCCATCTTCATACCAACACACATTGTATTCACAAACAAAACAATGAAATTCAGCTTGAAATTCCAATCTGCACTATGTGACTCTGTTATCTTATTCACAATGTCTTTTGGCCTTATCAGTTGTTTGTCAAACTGAGATTTCCAATTTCTTATAATCTCATCCCATTCGCTGTCTGTCTCAAGATCACTGATATCAATACCTTCATTCTTTAATCCCAGAACATGATTCACAGAATCTGCTGTAACTTTAATTGGACCCTTTCTTGTTCTAATTACCATGTGTTTTGGATCAAAGTTGTATATTATGCTGTGTGCAAGTCTAGCAGGTATTGAATCAATATTCATATTAAACAAACTTTCAAACCCCATATCTTTAATGCAGTTAATTTGTGGCAGCCTCATCTTGCCAGTAACTAGCATTAAATTCTTTGGAGTTGTTCTGATCGACAGAGATCTGTATTGGGCATTCTTCGGTGCCTTTTTTTACTTTCTTCTTTCTTCATCTTGCTCGAACTGTCATCTCTTTTCTTCTTTCTTGAAGAGTCATCCTTTTTCTTTTTCTTTTAACGTTTCCTTCTTCTGCTTATCTATAAACATTTTTGATATTCAAAACAAAAATGATTAGTATATGTATTCATTTAGTTTCTATCAATATATGAAAAATGAATCATAATAATACCTTTTCTCTCTTGTTTTGTTTTTTTCCTTGACGAAGACCCTTCGTCTTTATGCTTTCTCTTTTTTTCTATTTAAATTCAAACAATTAACAAAAATAGAATTTAATTAGTCTGAATAATAGGTATATATTGAGAAGTTGAAGTTATATCCAGTCTGAATATTTTACATTTTATTCAAACTGAATAAAGGTACATATTCAGTATGAATATCACCCCTCCCAAACATCTTAACAACGTTTTAGCAATAATAATCAATATGACTTTTTAATTCTCTATTATTCAGTCTGAATAATAGGTATATATTAAGAAAGTTGAAGTTATATCCATACTGAATATTTAGGGTTTTTATTCAGTTTGAATAAAGGTACAAATTCAGTATGAACATCACTCCACCCAAACATCTTAACAACGTTTTAGCAATAATAATCAATTACACTTTTTAATTCTCTATTATTCAGTCTGAATAATAGGTATATATTAAGAAAGTTGAAGTTATATACATACTGAATATTTAGGGTTTTTATTCAGTTTGAATAAAGGTACAAATTCAGTAAGAACATCACTGTTCCCAAACATCTTAACAACGTTTTACCAATAATAATCAATTACACTTTTTAATTCTCTATTATTCAGTCTGAATATATCCATACTGAATTTTTACATTTTATTCAGTCTGAATAAAACTATATATTCAAACTGAATATCATTGGTCATAAACATCTAAAGAATATTCCGTATGAATTTAAATACTCACAAAAATAAAATAAAATCTAACATTATATCTTCGTTTTACTCGTCATTTGAAGCATTTATTCATCGGATCTATTGTTTTCTTCATTTTTCTGTTATAGGGTTTTTTGAATCAATTGTTTTTTTTCTTAATCTGTAAAATTTAAATAAAAACCCTAACTATTCAGTATGAATATAACTAATAACAATAATAAAATAAAATCTAACAATAATCTTAGTTTTAATCGTCATTTGAATCATTTAAATAAAAACCCTAACTATTCAGTATGAATGTAACTTACGTTTTTTCAGAAGTTCACCTATTGGAAGCTTATCTCTACTATCTTCATATGTATCTTCCATTGATGTTGATGATTTTAACTATTCCAGAGAAATCGTCTTCTTCTTTCTTCAGTTTTCAACAATGGAAGTTTTAGTGAGAGTGAAAATCGGCGAAAAATGATGAATCTGCCGTATGCATTATGATTATGGCTATATGTCAGTTTTTGAACCGTCTTTTTGTTTTTCCAATTTTACCCCTAGCGCTAAATATTCACTAAGCCATGGACATAGTTTTCAACTTATTTACAAAATTGCCACCGCGTTTTTTATTCATTGATCTAATCTCCGTTTTCTTAATCAACGGTTGTGGTTTGTCCTCACGTTTACAATTGAATTTGAGTTTTTATTTGAACCCACCCCTATATATATATATATTAATTTGATTTGGGTTTGTAAACAAAATGAACATAAGGCCATCAGTACCCCATGAAGGAATCTTTCAAATATTCCATGTCCACATCAGCGCCACATCAGCTTTTCTCCCATTCCTCACTCAATCCCTAACAATCCCTAAACACCCGTACCCCATTCCCTCAAACCCTTTTGCCACCTCATTTATTTTAATTCTTTTATTTATACATTTAATTATTTAACAAAATAAAAATATTTATATATTTTTTAATAAATAAAAATAAGATAAATAATAAAAATTAAAATTCATATCATTCATTAAAAATAAAAATTACAAAATAAATTTAAAAATCTACTCGTCGTCATTGTTGGAAACTTGGATACGCCAAATATGTTCGACCAAATCCGACCGAAGGTTATTATGAGTGTCCCGGTTTATGACTTCTTGAACATTTGCCGCGCGTTGTGTCTCACTGATTTGGCTTTCGATATCATTCGTGAAAAAGTCGTTTTCCACGTCACCACAAATAGCATGGTTTTCGTCTTCGAGTATCATATTGTGTAATATGACACAAGCGTACATAATGTTTCTCAATATTGCCGGTTCCCATCCGCGTGCCGGGTTATGAAGTATATGCCAACGTTGTTTAAGCACGCCAAAAGCTCGTTCAACATCTTTACGTGCGGATTCTTGCGCGGACTTGAACTTTTGTCGTTTAAGGTCTTGTGGGCACGTAAATGATTTTACGAAAGTAGCCCATTCCGGATATATCCCATCCGTTAGATAATATCCGTGCTTGTAGGTGGCTCCATTCACCTCAAAAGGGCACTCGGGTGCTTTTCCATCATATACATCATTGAAGATGGGCGACTGATTGAGAACATTGATGTCGTTGTTGGAACCGGCAACACCAAAGTATGCGTGCCAGATCCATAGATCTTGAGAGGCCACTGCTTCTAGCATGATTGTCGGGTGCTCATGATCACCTCTCATGAATTGACCTCGCCATGCATTCAGACAATTTGCCCACGCCCAATGAGTACAGTCTATGCTGCCGAGCATGCCGGGAAATCCGTGTTTAGCTTCATGCGCGGCGTACAACTTCTGAATATCAATAAAAGTAGGCGAGCGTAAATATTTTTGACCATACAGTTCAATAATGCCTGTGCAGAATTTGTACAGACAATCTCGTGACGTTTTCTCTCCCATACGGATGTACTCGTCAAGTGCGTCAGCAGCTACTCCATACGCCAATTGCCGAATAGCGGAAGTACACTTTTGTATCGGAGAAAAACCTTGTTTGCCTAACCCGTCAAACCGAAGTCTAAAATACGGATACCCTACTTCTAAATCTTCAACTATTCGTTCGAATAGTTGTCTGCTCATCCTGAACTGCCGCCTAAACATATCCGGTGTATAAATCGGGTTGACGCCAAAGTAGTCCCGCATAAGCCGCTCGTTTGCAGTTACTCGACCTCTTTCAATGTTTGCGGCCCTCTCTCTTGTTGACGATGAGGCGGTGCTACCATACAGCGATTGTGCAGTATGTCGAAAAATTTCCCTTTGTAGATTCAACAACTCGTCGGTGTCTACGGATGATGATGATGCGGTTGGTGAACCGGGTTGTGGCGAATCCATATTGTTTAAAATATAGAGAATGGAAGAGTGTTTTAGAGAGTTTGAGAGGTGTGAGAAATAAGAGGTTGAGAGAATTTGAGAGAGTTTGAGAGGTGTGAGAAATAAGAGGTTGAGAGAATTTGAGAGGTGTGAGAAATAAGAGGTTGAGAGGTGTGAGAAATAAGAGGTTGAGGGTTAAATATATAGTGGGATTAAATTGAGAATTTTTTTTTACAAAGAGCCGTTGAACGGCTTTATTTTTAAAAATTAAATTAAATTTTTTTTTAAACTCTTCGGGATGATCCGGGATCCCATCCCCGGAATCATCCCCGCCCCGCCAACCCCGCATGATCCGTAGCCCACCCCGCCCATCCCGCAGCTCGTCCCCGCACCATCCCGAGCCCGGGTACGGAAGGCCTAATGATTACCAGAAAGAATCAATATGCCTTTACAATAATATAATATTCTTATAGCCTTTTCTTTTCAAAATAATAATGTATTATACAAAGAATTTAATAGTCCTTTAATTTTAAAATAAGTGTCTTTTTATATTTTTTATTTGACTTGAAATAGATGTTTATTTTTTCATTCTACTCTTAATGATGAGATTGAGAAAATTGATCGCTCTATTGTTAAGAATAAATTTGTCCCTTAATTAATTAAAAGATATAATAACCATGTTTATCAAAAATTGTGTTTTTTCATTATGAACATGTATTTTAGAACGAAACAAGTATAAACGTGTCTATATTTAATTAATATATCATATGCCTTAATCCTGCCTTAATCCTGCCTTAATCCTTCGACACTCTGCTCCCAAAGAGAGACTCATCAGGAGGAGGGGTGTCGGGATCTTGGCTAGCCAACGTGTCATCCCTAAGCTCTTGAAACCGCTCCTATGGTTTACCAAAGCAAAAACGGGTGAGCTTATATCTGTAGATATTTCAGCAGCATAACGACGGTCAATTAACCATATCCAACCTATCCGCTTAGCCATAGCCTAACGTGTCCAACTATGGTAGACCAAACTAATAACATCACTATGGTTATTAAAATATATTACTCTCAACCTACAAAACGGTTCTATAAAATAAAGTAATGGTTTCAGAAAACATATAGGTGCTATAGCTGCTTTGGGGTAAACGAACACTGAATGATCGGTAGGCAGACCACACGAACCCTGAGTGGCCTTTCGGTTCGGGCAGTGAATCCGCTCAAACACCTCGGAAGAATTAGGCTCGAGACCTTATGTCTCACTCAATAGACAATTAATCTAAGCTGGTACTAAACAGATAAATCTAATTACATATTCAAAAAAATTATAGACTTACCATCTGGTGTCGATGCTGTGTAGCTATGATCGATCCCCCAGTGTGTTTGGACGACACCCCCTCAAGTCATCTGGTGTCGATGTTGTGCCAAGTGATCTGTTTTGCGGTCTTTTTTCACATATACAATCTTTGGAGTCTATGAACATGCGGCAAGAACTTCAACACCAACGTGGGGACCTTGCTTCATCTACTTGTCTTGAAACAATATTCATTGCATACTCGACCATGAGTCAACTTAGAATCACCCATATAAAATAACATGCAATGGTTTTTGCAAACGTTGATCCTTTGTTTTGGTAGAGCAAGATTTTTCAAAGTCTTCTTCATCTCGTGAAAGTGGTCAGGTAGTTTATCACCCTCTGGTAGCATCTCTTTAATTAACTGAACAATTCGATTATATGTCGTCTCGGGTATATTACATTATGCCTTCCAGTTCAACAATCTCGTCGCAGCTCCTAATTTTGAGTAATTAGACACCCATCTCATAAAGGCTCGTCAACATCTAGTAACATGTCATAAAATCATTGGGCAAAAGGATTAGACCCATTTCATGCCATCATGTATCATGTGATCGTTCTTCCCATTTCATGCCATCATGTATCATGTGACCGTTCTTCATTTCAACATAACCTTCATTATTATCTACTAATTAGAAGATTGGTCCACGTCTTGATGAGATGCATATAATAGGTTTTACCATGTGCCCACCAAATGGTATAATCAAGCATGAAACCATGTCTCATCAAGTGCGGTCTCACATCATGCCTTTCTTTATGTTATTCTTTTCGACGCTTGGAGCAAAGGCATATGATATCGTGATACAGAACACTATCCACTAAAACCCACTAAGATATGTTATTGCTCAATAAGACCATTATGACTTATTAAGTCCACATAACCAATGAGGACTTGTTACCTATTTGTATGTTGTTACCAAACAACACACACACATTATTATTTATACATTCACATATACACATGCATATATACATATATACAACACATATACATATCATATGTGGTTACCAAACAATACACACACTTATCTATACATTCACATATACACATTCATAGAATCATATATAAAACACATATACACATGCATAGAAACATATATAAAACATATACACAGATATACAAAAATATATACATAGATCCAATCGTAGTTAGCAACCAACATACATACACATCATGCATACATACATATATATATATATATATATATGACACGGTGTAATAACCTTAACTCCTTGTTTTGGGAAGTTTTGGAAGTTTAAGGGTGTAAGGGTGACTACTCTTATTTTTCAGAAGCCTTGGTGTAAGAAGAGTCCATTAAGGGTAAAACCCTCAAACTCACCTCATAATTTTATTCATAAGTATTTGAGGTTAAAGAGAATGGCTAGAGAGAAAATACCTCATAGAGAGCTTGGTGAAGGAAGCAAAGTTTTAATGGATTATTCATCATCATCTACAAGGTAATCCTCATCTCTTATCTCCTATGCTTCCATAGTGGGTATTCTAGTATGTGATTTGGAGGTTTCCATTTCTTTGAGTGTTATTTGATTGAAACTCTTTGGAATTGGTGATTAGATTGAGTAATGTTGGTTTTTCAAAGTTGGTGATTTCTTCAAGGGTTTTCATTTTAAAGTTTTGGTGGATAGAACATTCATCAATCGATGGATTTTGTTGGATTAAATGAAGTTTGGATGATTGATTAATAGTTGAAATGGTTTAGGGAATTGATTCCTTCAATTTAGGAGCATAAAATCGATTTGAGAAGGTTTGATCATGGATAGACTTTGTGGTTTTTGACTGGAAAATTCGTGCAAGCAAAACAGTTGGGAATGTGACCCCCATACAGGTTTGGCCGCATGAAGCTCGCAAAACCTACTTCCATGCACATTTTGGATTTTGCTTTGTTTCTTATTTTGGGCTAGGTTCGAGGCACTGACTAGGAGATTGCATTAAGGATTGCATTATATGGTTTTGGGAGGATTTAGGTGGTTCAACACCATCCTTATGTCATGTAATTCAGGTGTTCGGTTTAGGAATTATTAACGTTCAAGTATGTGATTTAGGCTTGGACAACATGTGAGTTTTCCTTACCTTATTTTGTGCATAAATGAGCTTTGATTATGCATGATAGTTATTAAAATTCTTGTTTTACAATTGAACATGTTATGGTTGGATTTTGATTAATATCTTAAACTGTGCATTCATTGTGTTGGTCTCGAAGGGGTTATACAAGTAAACAGTTTGTAGAAGGGGGGGGGGGGGGGGGGGTTGAATACAAACACAACATTTTGGTTTTCTAAATTTTTTATTGATAAATCAAATACAATTTACAGTTTGTTGCGGAATAAGATTAAGTAGAACCTAATCTAAACAAACTTGAGAATCACTAAGGGTTCTTGCACAATAATTGAGAGAAAAGAGGTTATAGAAAAATAAGGATATTTTTCTATGCACTAAGTAGTCCAGGGAAGACCACCTTCAAACTGAAGGGGCATTCCTCCTATTTATACCCAATGCATTAAATGCATGGTAAGAGGACTTTACACGTGTCAGCATATGGTTGGATGCATGCTTCGCAGAGTGGTTGTACGATCTTGGACAAACGCATGTCCCTTCTGACAAATCGTACTATTGTGTGCAAGGAGATAAAGACAAACGTATCTTGAAGTAGAAGCTTAATGATCAACGATCGCTGAGTAGGTCTTTCATCAGAGAAAATCTGATGTAAGTCCACTATCGTTGAAGTCTTCTTCTTGATATGTCACGTGTGTGGACTTGTCTTGGTTTCAGTGATGTCCGTATCAAATCATTAGTAGACTTGTCACTTATTCATCAGCTTTGTCTTCGATGTCAGCGATGAACTCTTTGTCGTGAAACTTGTCTTTGGGGATTACAAACAACATTGTTTATATTTAAAACTATCAGCGATCATCAGTGATAAGTGAACAGACTCAGGTTATCACTGATGGAACATTTATCGCGGAGTTCATGATATTAAAATAGTGGATACCATCAGCGATACTAAACAGACTCACTATGTTATCGCTGATGGTGAAACAGTTATACATACAAATGCTAATTGTAATTTTCACTAAGTTATACTAAGGGTCATCATCAAGTCACTAAGAGAGTTGGGATCAACACATTGGCTTGTGCGTGATGGCTGATTATAGGAGGTGTGACCTAAATAGAATGCATGAATTCATTTCATTTCATTCATCTAAGGGAATGTGTGATCCCGAACACGCTGTCACATGTGTGCGTGACCAAAAGGGTGTGCCATCTACGAGTGTTAGAAATGTGCATAATTGTTTATCGTGTGAATCATCACTACTCCTTTTATAACTTGCTTATGGTGATATTTTGAGACGTGAACTTTATTACTAGAGGGAACTCAATAGACCTTAGGTCTAACTCTCTCTTTTATAAAACTGAAAACCATTTTCAGGTAAACATGTTAGTGAGGGCTCTAGCAAAGGGAAGGGAAAGATGTGAGCCCGGAGCCTAAAAGATAGAAGTGGTGACTAGTAGCTCTTTGTTTAGACCTTTCCAGACTTAGTTTATCCTATAATTCTCAGTTGTGGAGCTGTTTACCCGTAGTAAACTATTAAAGATGTATTTGGATAATTGACTTGTGATTTGGGGCCGTTTTGGTGGTATATTATATATTATGGTTGATTTAAGTATTGGGTTGTTACACACGAACCGACGAATACATATAACATATATACATATACATATGTACGCATAACACATACAAATGACAGATCAATAAAAGCAAACAAATTCGTCAATAATTTGTCACTAATTATCGACAAATTGTGCATGCCCGTCTGTAACACCCCGAATCTTTGGCTAATTAATGAGGTGTCTATACGCGAATTTCATGCATACAACTATTCTATTCAATCAACTTTAATCCATGAGCTTGAGAATCGGTTTCGGACGTCAAAAGAGAGTTCGGGCACCAGCGACTATGACCAGCGACTATGCCATGGGCATAGTTGCGAGTGTCAATGTCGTGATGGGGGACAAAACGAGAAATCGGACAGAAAGGTGATTGGAGGTCGCGACTATGCCCTGGCGACAATGCCAAGGGCATAGTCGCCCTGTCAATGTCGCGCCAGGGTGCTGGATTGTTGTATCAGATCGGGTTTAAAGGGATTCAGCTAGCTTCTTTCTCATTTCTCATCCAAGATCGATTCCTCTCTCTCTCTAGGCGATTTTCCTCTCCCAAAACCCTTTCCTTCTTCACTCCAAAGCTAGGGTTTGATTGGGGCTTTCATCTTGCAACCAAGCTACCATTAAAGAGCATTGTTAAAGATTTCTAGCAAAATACTTGTGTTCCTTATCACCTCCATTTTCTAGGGTTTACCCAACTCTCTCCAAAAACTTTACCTTTCTTTGTATAAAATGAAGAAAGAGGCTCACTTTGGTAACACTAGAAGTGTTTGGTTGGTGGATTCACTTGATGGTGAAGGTTTTTGGAAGATTTGGAGCTTGAGGATTCGTGTTTCTCCAAAGGAGCTTACGTTTGGGAAAATCTAGATTTAGCTTAAATCTAGCAAATGTGAGTTCAAATTACTTTGCGAAAACTTTGTACATGCCAAAATGTTATTTTCCAAGTATTTATGTGTTTACGTGAAAATTATCTAATGTTGGGTTATTTGGAGGGTTTTCACCCTTGAAATGTTTAACTTGGTAAATGTAGAGAAATGCCCATATTTGGGGATTTTTGAGAAAACTGAATAGTAAATCATAAACGAAAAGGTTTTGATGACTTAATTCATAAATGGAGATCATTTGGTGAAAATGCACTTCTATTGCTTATTTGGAAATATGCATAGTTTATGATATGATACGTTTTAAAAATACGAACGTGTGAGATTTTGAGCTTTGAATAAATGAGATATGTATGAAGGCATTTAAATGTTTTGTCCTATAGATGGAAATTTGTATAAATGCCCTTTTATGCATGTTTTGAAATATGCATAAGTTATGTTATGGGACGGTTTGAAAGTGTAAACGATATGAGTTCCTTTGGAAAATGGGACGTCCCACCCAATGTTGTGTTTTGGGTTATTAATGAATTTAAAAACGGGTATTCGCTTAAACGTGTGTTGTTTACGTTTAATGCATTTTATGACTTTCACTAATAGTCATTTGATTTATGGAGCCCATGGCTCGGTTTTGACTCCGTTGGGTCTTGGGGACATTTGTCCGATTTTGATAGCTCGATGTTGGGCGTTTGATTATGTTTTGCATTTAATGCATTCTATTTGATAATTACATGTTTTGAATGCGCTAGTTCATTCGTTTGAGGTCATGTAATGTTATAATTTGCAATGCAACGGATCCATAAGCATTATAGTCTTTATGCCGATGTTGGGACGCTAGTTTTCCACATCGAGGCATGGTTAGGCATCGACGGTATGGTGTAAGACCTACGTGCTAATACGTTTTTATGTCCAATGATGGAACGCTAGTTTTCCACATTGAGGCACGGTCCAGGCATCGACGGTATGGTGTAAGTCCTGCGTGCTAGTACGTTGTATCACTGTTTAGGCATCGACGATATGGTGTAAGTCCTACATACTAATACATGAAATCTAGATAACATTGATAAGTGACCTAACTTTGTGTGCCCATCACTTTCGATGGAACCGGGTCTCCCCCGTCACCGAAATGTGTTGTTTTGGGTATTTATGTTTATCCATGTTTTCGGTGACGTGTTATATTTATGAGAATTACTTTCCACGTTATATGAGTTGTGGATTATGTTTCATCCATATTTTGGGATGTTTTGGGATAATGGCAAATATTTATTAGTTTAATCGTTTGAATATCAAATGCTATTTCACCTTTTCGTTGACTTTGTGAATGAGTCTATTTTTGGGAAATCATGTTATAATAAAGACTTCAGCATGGGAATTGTGCGAGTTGGAAAATGGGTGATTTGCATTTAAAGTAACTCTTTTGAAATCATGACTAAAAACTACACTCCTCTCAATTTATGAATTTATATAGTCATGATAAAATGCTTGAACTCACTAGGCGTTAGTCTAACCCTTTTTATTTGTCAGCATGTGCAACAGGCTCAGGTTGGGAGTAGCTTAGCTACACTATGAAGTGGCGAGTGCTAGTAGAGTGCACGAGAGATGATTTTGATTAAGTGATTCTTCCGCATTTAATTGGAACTAGCAACTTGCGTAGTATTTAGTAACGCCCGTCTTAAGTTTTAGTTGTAGAACTAAAATGTTTAAATTTCGAGGTATTTCAGGAATGGTTTGTAGAGATGATTTTATCCACTTTTGATTATTTTATTGAAATTTTATTTAGTTGCTCGTTCCAAATTTGAGGGTGTTACAAGTTAAGAGATGATTTTGATTAAGTGATTCTTCCGCATTTAATTGGAACTAGCAACTTGCGTAGTATTTAGTAACGCCCGTCTTAAGTTTTAGTTGTAGAACTAAAATGTTTAAATTCCGAGGTATTTCAGGAATGGTTTGTAGAGATGATTTTATCCACTTTTGATTTTTTTATTGAAATTTTATTTAGTTGCTCGTTCCAAATTTGAGGGTGTTACACCGTCGCTAATTAGCGACGGATTAGCGACGGATAGACCACAATCCAATCCCTCGTTAAGTAGCAACGGATTGGGGTCGTCACTAAATTTCATCGCTATATCCCTTTCTCTTGCAGTGATTCATGCATCTTTATTTCTTTCGTATATCCCAAAGAGAAAATGGTGAACTTTGTAAACAACCATCAATTAGCAAATTGGTGAAGTTGTGGAAATCCAAATCCTCAAGATAATAGCAAAGTGATTCTGGCTTGCCACAATCGAAAAACATATCTCAATACAAAATTAAAAGCTTTGTTGGGCAAATACCTCTATAATACATATGGCGATTTTATGTGTTCATACATTGATGTTCGTTCCCAATTTAAGTTCTAATTAATGCACACACTTCAAAATTAAATACAAGGAAACAAGTGAAACCGTCAATGGCGTGTAGCTTAGTTGGTAATGGATGAAGGCATCTTTGTACAAAAAGCAGAAGGTCTCGGGTTCGAACCCAAGACATCCCCATAGCCACAACCGCTGAGTGAGTCAGGTATGTCTCCCACATTATGGATAGACAGCCGATTGTGGGACGGTTGGAGTTGCTGGTATCAACCTTTTTGTACAAAAAGGAAACAAGTGAAACCTTATGTGTTGTTACCATCAATTGAAATAATTCAAATTACGATGAAACTTATGAAGTGGTCATGTTCGGGTTTTTTTTTTTAAAGTTGAGTGGTAATTAATGGAATTAAACATTTGAGACACCTCAGGCCGTTAGTTAACGCTGTATTTTTGGTAAATAATAAAAAAATTAGATTCATAGACATCCATTTTCAATGGACACTTTACAATAAAGTCTGGTTTATATGTAGTTAAAAATATTTAACTTAGACTGTTTTATAGAACTTAAGTTTATAGAAGTAGAATCAAACAATAATGAGTCGTATGTAAAAGAGTTATAATAAGTTTATAAGATAATTTTTTTTACATTTTAACATGTTTGTTTTGCATACTTTTCAAAACAAAGTGTCGTATAAGACATTTGTTTTTATAAGAGACTTTTAGAAGTGTTTTATGAAAACATTACCTATCTTTTTAAAAGACATTTGTTTTTATAAGACATTTTCCTAATAATGGCATATAAAAAATTATTATGCCATTTTCTGACAAAAGTGTCATAAAAAACTTGTTAAGATGTTCAACAACGTCCTAAAAATTCATTGCAACGCTTTTACATAAAACGCACGTTTGTTTAGTTTTATAAACTTAAGTCCTATAAAACAGTCTGTTTAGACACTTCAACATTTTCTTTCGTTGATAAACTTGATTTTACTATAGTCACAAGTGTGAAAGAATCAATCATATCTTCTGAGGTTTTCTCATATATTTTGTATAAGATAAACTTTTGATGATTAAAAGTTATATTTAAATATCAGTTAAATTAGTTGAATTTTATGTAAGTCGATAGTGGTTATATTTTAATTGATAGATTGTCTCTAAATTATATTTGATATATTGTTGTCAAATGATTATTTAGCACTTCAATGCATACAATTTTTGTAATAAATTCACATGTAAATAATTTATGGTGTGTGATGGATTAGCCTCTTGAGATTGCTCAGAAAGAAGATGTAAAATAAGATATTTGAATAATTATAAATCTCATTGTAATCTTACGTCACTTTGCTATATATCTTTGGCATGATCTATACCTAATGTGCTTACATAAATTGTTAAATTGCGATTATATTGTAGAAAAAAGAAGTAATTTAAAAATAACTTGTGATTTCCTTTTAGGCTTTCAACTAGATAACATATTTACATACGTACATGCATGTATATAGGGTCGGTGTGAGATTTCAAATATCCATAGCAGGTGTCAGAAAAAATGCCCCCTAATATATATATATATATATAGGGTCAGGTTCAGGGGAAAACCCTAAATAACTGGAAAACCAGAAAACCACAAAAATACGGAGAAAAAAGTATATCAATATGGATGTCAAATTAACGAGAACTATTCACAGTGTCACTAGAACTATTCACCAAGTCGCTTACTTCTTGAGCATACAACTTGCTCTACACTCTTCACAGTGTCACTAGAACTATTCTCATCCGGAACATGTTGCACATGCCGACAAATAAAAAGGTTAGGCTAACGCCTTGTGAGTTCAAGAGTTTTCATCATGATTAAAATGGTTCGTTAAACGAAAGGAGTACAACTCAAAATCATGATTTTCCAAAAAGGGGTTGTATTTAAATATGTAAATAACCCATTTTCCAACGCACACAAAACTCGTGCCGAAAGCTCCAAAACGAAACATTTCCCAATAATGGATTTAAGTCCAAAAACTCACTTAAGCGTGAATAAATATTAATTTCCAAATAATGTGGACTTGAATAAAACTCTATTATTCGAAATGCTTCAACAAGAAAGAGAAATAATACACCACCCATAAAAACATGGAACACGATCCATATACATATAACACAATCCATATACATATAATACACTCCCGATTTTTGGAAGGTATCGATCTTTTAAGATAAATAGGAGAGAAAAGGATTTTGGATTGAAAACTAGATTTTATAGTCTTGTTGGATGAAAAATTAAAATACGAATCCAACGGTTATTTCTGGGGCAAAATCGGAGCCAAAACGAAGAAGTTATGGTCAAAACAGTGTTCGGTACATTCTCGGCTATAGTTCCAGCGATTGTGACACTGTCACTATAGCATGTCACAATCGCTGAAGACCAAAAACTCTCGGTACGATCTGAGCGATTGTGCCCGCAATTGTGACATTGTCACTATAGCATGTCACAATCGCATGCCGGCACCAGTGTGCATAACGTCACGATTTTCAGCCCCATTCTTCATTTCTTCATATCTCTCTCATTTCTACTCTTTTTTGGTGATTCAAATTGCTATGGTTTCTCTTTTGAGAGCTTATCAAGGATAGATTATTAGTTTTAAAGTTTATTAGAAGATTCAAGAGTATTTGTGTAACACTCGTGATTTTCGGATAAGTACAACTTCGATTCAGTGAGGAATCGATCTTTTAAGAAAAATATGGAAAATAGGATTTGGAGTTAAATCCTAGATTTTATTGTCTTGTTGGATGGGGAATTCGAATACGAGTCCAACGGTTCTTCCCGGAGCGAAAACGGAGCTAGAACGAGGAAGTTATGGCCAAAACGAGTTTCGGCACACCTTGAGCTATAGTGCCCAGCGATTGTGACACTGTCACTATCGCCCAAGTGGTACCGAGAGTTGTGAGGGGTTGAGCGATTGTGCCCCGGCGATTGTGACTATGTCACTATCGCCCTGTCACTCTCGCCAGATGTGTACCGCGAGTGGGTTTGGGGTGAGCGACTATGCCCCGGCGATAGTGACTATGTCACTATCGCTATGTCACTATCGCCCGCGGGTGTTCAGATCACTTAAATGCCCGATTTTGTTAGCCTTTCCTCATTCCTCTCATTTCCTTTCTTCACAAACCCTCTCAACCGAACCCCTTTGTTTCCATGGTCGATTTTGGAGCTGCTCTCTTAGAAATCAAACCTTTCTTCACCATCTAAGTTGTAATCAAACCTCTTCCTCCCTTGATGAGCATATTTGGAAGCTTGGAGCTTTTGTGGAGATTAAGAGTTGTTGGGAAGATTCAAATGGTTAAGGTAATTTCTCCCTACCCAATAGTTGTTATTGTTATTGATTTCATATTCTTTCCATCTTGTGATGTTGTGGATCGATTTTAGTGTTGTTTGGGTAAGGGAATCTCGTTTTCTTCATCTTCAAACTAGGGTTTGGTATAAGATGGGTATTTTGGTTATGTTATGGGTGGATGATGATTCCTTATGGTTGGATCGTATTATTGATGGTTGGGAATTCATAAATCTAGGTTTTGGAAGTTTTGGCTTGAGGATGCAAACTTCATCAAAGGAGCATACGTTTGGAGAACTCTAGATTTAGCTTAAATCTAGCAAGGTGAGTTCAAGTTACTTTGCGAAAACGTTGTACATGTCAAAATGAATATTTTACAAATATGTGTGTGTTTTACTTGAAAATGTATATGGTGGAGTTATTTAGTTGATTTAACTCTTTTGAAGTGTTTATCTTCATAAATGTGTAAAACACCCATATTTGGGGCTTTTGGATATTTGGATGGTTAGAAACCATAAATTGTCTTTAAAAGATTGATTGCTCAAAATGAGGTTTGTTTAGTGGTTTAATCATATATGTGTAAATGATTTTGTAAACCATTTGGGAAATGCACTTTTAAGTGTTTTGTGTCATTTTGAGAATTTAAGGGTATAAGTCCTTTGGGAAAACCCTTTTTGTTTAACTCGTAATGAGTTTTGGGGTTAATGATGAATTCGTAGTATAGCTTGCCTAAACAATGTTTAAACGCGTTTTTGACCGACATTATGGGTCTAGCAAGCTTGGAGCACTTTGCTCGGTTTTGACTTTGAGATAGTCTTGGGACATTTGTCCGGTTTAAATGGTTCGATGTGGAGTCTTATTTACGGGTCGCTTTTATTGCACCGTGTTGCATATTATTGCACATTGTTGATATTTTACATGCTCAGGGTGGAGTCTAAGATGTGTTATATGCTTAATTGCATTTTTATTTGCATGAGGTGACGTCAATAAATGATCATTAGATCTTTAATACATTTTACGTTTGCGTGGGTTTAGCTTCGTATTATGTTTTAATAAAGATTATATTTGAATGGATGGTTTCCATGTTTTAAGGATTGAGTATGTATTGTCAACCGTGTTTGAAGGTTTTTCCTAAAACTAGAATTATTCACGTATTTGAGTGAGTTGGGATTGTAACTCATTTTGGAAAACGCTTTACACTTTTCGGGAATGGTTCCCATGGATTTTGGATGCGTTGGAAACTAAGTCTTTTATGCCGCTTGGGAAATCCTTTTTGGAAATGATAATCTTTGTCAAAATCTTTCACTTAAAGATTTACCGAATCATGACTAAAACTAATATCTTCTGATTTATGATTTTATATAGTCATGATAAAATGCTTGAACTCACTAGGCGTAAGCCTAACCCTTTTTATTTGTCGGCATGTGCAACAGGCTCAGGTTGGGGTAGCTCTAGCTACATTGTGAAGTGACGAGTGCTAGTAATGTGCACGAGAGGTGAATAGCTTAAGTTATGTTTTCCGCATTTACCCTTGGGAAGTAGCACTTGTATTTGGATTAGGTGATGTCCGAAGTGGGTTTAGTCTTGGTAATGAGACTTATGTAGTATGTATTACTTGGAGATAACCATTGTTTGTAATTGGAGGTATTTTACCTATTGTTTCGGATGTAATATCGAAAATTTTAAATTAGTTGCTCTTTTCAAATTTGAGGGTGTTACAAGTTGGTATCAGAGCATAAGTTTGAGAGAATTAGGTGTTGATTTTGGATACCTAGACTCAAACTAGTGTTTGTTTAAGTAAATGAGAGTGAAATTCACCTTTAGGCACTTTAAGATAAGATGTTTTGAAGTTGATGGAGCTTTTAGAAACGAGAATCACGTCGAGAGCAACAAGGATAATCATATGCAGTGTGTTCATAGTGACACCTGGCCAGTGTCATGGTGAACCTACTAGTACATGTGCATGCTCGAATTGCTTTCATGTGGTGATCGTTGGGGTAGTGAATGAGGTTCTGAACTAGTAGTTGTTGGAATGGATGGACGATTCTAGTATTAGTCACTTGGAGTGACGATAAGCATGATGTTTGCTTTATGTAGGCCGTTTCGGGTCAAGATTGATGGTCGGACTAGAACCATAGGCTTTTGAGCCGATGTTGATTTGAGGAAAAACTGTAAAGTTAATTGATGTATTTCTCAACTTGCCTTAAGAGGTTTGAATATCCGGATGAAAATAGTAGACCGGAGGATTTGGAGGAGTATGAGTGGAGACGTTGAATGCCGACTAAATCATGCACGAAGTTTATTTTGGAAATAAATTGCATAAACTGTTTCTTGTGTTTCCAATCCTTATGTGGATTGTGTTATAAATTTTGAGAAATGTTTGGCACGCACACAAGATTTCAAATTATGGTTTTAAAAGTGCATGAAACCGTTTTATCGCGGGAGTTGCGAACTCCGCCGGGATTTGTTTTGCCTTATTTCATCGTTGTTCAACATTTGTTTTGGATGTAATGGTAATCATATATAAATGATGTTTGAGATGTTGGGCAATAACTACGGCTTGTGACTTTAACATTGGATCTCCTCCACATATGTTAGAGTTTGGACGGAAAGTTATTTTTCCATTATGTCTATGTGAGATTATTTTGGGGATTTTGTTTAATGAGAGTTGTTAAACAATGTCGTTTATGTGGTATTACCCTAGAAGGGGATTTTTGGGATTTTGGCGTCTTATTTATGATTTTTGCTTTTAGCAAATTGGCTTTGGAAGCATGGTGTTTAGCGCCGTTTTATTGACTTGGAGTCATTGAGTCCATGGAGGTTCATGGAGTTTGGTTTTACGACATATTGAGTCGTGTGAGTACAATTTTACAATGTGCATACTCTAATTGCTTATGTGAAAAGTTTACAAGTTTTGGGTTGGGCATTTGGTCCCACTCGAGTTTGGTTGAGAAAAGTTAATTTTATGCCATAAGGTGACTAAGAGAAGATGAGTTTGGAACTCTAGTGTTGCGTATCTTTTCTTTCAAAAAGTTTGTGTTACGAAGTATTTCATTGCAAATAGTTCGGTGTATGGATTGATTTATACGGGGCTTAAGTGATGCATGAAAGAACATTTTGGTGGCATTTTATAATAAATTGCTCGGTGTGCTTTTGGTCAGTTAAATGTTTATTACCGTTTTTATGTGAAGCGTATTATATCGACTTAGGGGTATGCATAGCTTGGTAACCATTGTTTCTCGTCACTTTGTTGAACAAATTGTGATGTGAAAATGTTTTATAGACTCTTGTTTAAATGATGACCATTCGGTCAAAGGGTGTTTTGGTGTTGTAGAAATCATGCACAGTTCGCAATGCTTTGCATTTTGAAAATGAAAATGTGTTAGTCGTTGACATTTGGTTAACTTTGATTTTGTCGATTATTTTGGAAGAATTGAAAACCTTTTTGTTTTTCTTGGAGAAATATGTGTTGGGAGTATTTGGACAAATACATTTTTAGCAATTACGTTTTGACGTTTTGTGTTCCAAGTACGAAACCTTGAGAAAATGCTTCGTGAGGAAGATTTTAGAAAAATTTTGTATAAAATTATAGTACGCGGGATTTCTTATGTTTTGGACATTGATACGCACCGTTGGTGCAATTTGGGATTTGAAAATAGGTTGGAACCCTTTTTGGTGCCAACAATTTTTAACACTTAATTCCTTGTATGTTTTGGAAAACGCACCGTTGGGTGCAAGTTTGTCGAGAACGTCTTATTCAAATGGCATTATAGGACCGGACGGGAAATTTTGAGAAATTGATTTAAAGAGTTTCCTCTTTTGGAAAATTGGTCGCGAACTGTTTCATGCATGTAATTTCGTTTCAAGGAAATTTGTAATGGTAATGTTACAAGTTTGCATGTCTACCCCAATGTGAAGTTGTATGATGCTTTAGTCGATATTTGCGAGTGATGGAAACGTATGGGTTTTTGTATTAACTAAGGAATTTGCACAAGTCATTTTGTGTTTTGACTAAGAGCATTGTTAAACCGCTCCATCGTTTTTTTGTAATAAACTGACGCGCGCAAAATTTTGTTGGTAAACCTTGCCTCATGTCGTTTTATGGTTGATGAGGAAATATTGGAGTCAATATTGTTTAGACCTCTTTTGAAATACGTGCACACCTGGTGTCGCACCCCGTTTAAGGTCGAGCAGTCACTTTACATGCATGTCATGAGTCAATTCATACTAGAACTGTGGTGTTTCATCTAAAAGAAATTGTTTACTACGCTTTTACGTTTTGTGGGTAAACTGAACTGCAATGAAATGATTTTCAACATGATTTTCCTATGTGGGACGAGCGTGTCCAGTTTTGCGTAACTACCGAGCTGATAGTAGTAGTTTTATTTCGCACGAGTTATTTGAGATGAAAATCTTGGTGTTGAAAATATTTTGTGAATGGTTTTGATTAATTGGCATATTTATTGAATAACTCATTTGAAAACCTTGAACTCGTTAGGACCTTGAAAAAGGGTATGTACCTCAATTAAGGGTAAGTGCGTGTAGCACTTCGACGGTGGAAGGTTGGGTATTCCACGCGTGTTGGTATTATGGGCCGGAGGATAACGGTAGCAAAGTGATTGTGTTTGTGGTAATTGCAGAATTAGACTTGCGGTAACGTATTTCGAGGTTGATACAGCCGTTTTGTTGGCAACCTTAGTTGTATAGAAACCTCGGTAAATGGAACTCGTGTGTGGGGTCCTATTAGAGTTCCGAGTAGGTGGTAAAAACTAGGTGTCAACCTTTATGGTCTTGAAATCGGAAACCGTTAGTGTAAACGGGGGTTTGTAGCCAAGTTTGAAGGATGACGACAATGGTAGTGGTAACCGTAAGATGCTCAATTGTGATGAGTAGTTTTGGTGGAATAATCTTAGTGTACCGTTAAAGGACTTGTCGGTTTTATGATTGTTCTTTTTGGAATGGATTCTTGGAGTTATTAGAACTCGTGGAGTTATTTGACAATTAATGGTAGGGATGATCAGAATTGATAATTCCGTTGGGTTCGTTAGTGATTAAATCGTGAAATGATTTAGAGTTGAAAACTAAAATTGAGGAAGATGGAACACTTTAAGGTTGGGAGACAACCGGAGTCGTTTAACTAGGAGTGTTACCAGTGGTTGGAATGTTCTTCCAGACATAAGTACGGTGTACTTGAAGGGGTGCTGTTGATAAGAAATTGTTCGAGGAATTGTCCTTATAGACTATGTGGGAAATTTGGATTCCAGTTAGGAATTGATGATTTATGGTCGGAGTTGAGTCGGTTAGCATTATTGTAAAGGATGTAGATTTCGAGGACGAAATCATTCCAAGGTTGGGAGGATTGTAACACCCGTGATTTTCGGATAAGTACAACTTCGATTCAGTGAGGAATCGATCTTTTAAGAAAAATATGGAAAATAGGATTTGGAGTTAAATCCTAGATTTTATTGTCTTGTTGGATGGGGAATTCGAATACGAGTCCAACGGTTCTTCCCGGAGCGAAAACGGAGCTAGAACGAGGAAGTTATGGCCAAAACGAGTTTCGGCACACCTTGAGCTATAGTGCCCAGCGATTGTGACACTGTCACTATCGCCCAAGTGGTACCGAGAGTTGTGAGGGGTTGAGCGATTGTGCCCCGGCGATTGTGACTATGTCACTATCGCCCTGTCACTCTCGCCAGATGTGTACCGCGAGTGGGTTTGGGGTGAGCGACTATGCCCCGACGATAGTGACTATGTCACTATCGCTATGTCACTATCGCCCGCGGGTGTTCAGATCACTTAAATGCCCGATTTTGTTAGCCTTTCCTCATTCCTCTCATTTCCTTTCTTCACAAACCCTCTCAACCGAACCCCTTTGTTTCCATGGTCGATTTTGGAGCTGCTCTCTTAGAAATCAAACCTTTCTTCACCATCTAAGTTGTAATCAAACCTCTTCCTCCCTTGATGAGCATATTTGGAAGCTTGGAGCTTTTGTGGAGATTAAGAGTTGTTGGGAAGATTCAAATGGTTAAGGTAATTTCTCCCTACCCAATAGTTGTTATTGTTATTGATTTCATATTCTTTCCATCTTGTGATGTTGTGGATCGATTTTAGTGTTGTTTGGGTAAGGGAATCTCGTTTTCTTCATCTTCAAACTAGGGTTTGGTATAAGATGGGTATTTTGGTTATGTTATGGGTGGATGATGATTCCTTATGGTTGGATCGTATTATTGATGGTTGGGAATTCATAAATCTAGGTTTTGGAAGTTTTGGCTTGAGGATGCAAACTTCATCAAAGGAGCATACGTTTGGAGAACTCTAGATTTAGCTTAAATCTAGCAAGGTGAGTTCAAGTTACTTTGCGAAAACGTTGTACATGTCAAAATGAATATTTTACAAATATGTGTGTGTTTTACTTGAAAATGTATATGGTGGAGTTATTTAGTTGATTTAACTCTTTTGAAGTGTTTATCTTCATAAATGTGTAAAACACCCATATTTGGGGCTTTTGGATATTTGGATGGTTAGAAACCATAAATTGTCTTTAAAAGATTGATTGCTCAAAATGAGGTTTGTTTAGTGGTTTAATCATATATGTGTAAATGATTTTGTAAACCATTTGGGAAATGCACTTTTAAGTGTTTTGTGTCATTTTGAGAATTTAAGGGTATGAGTCCTTTGGGAAAACCCTTTTTGTTTAACTCGTAATGAGTTTTGGGGTTAATGATGAATTCGTAGTATAGCTTGCCTAAACAATGTTTAAACGCGTTTTTGACCGACATTATGGGTCTAGCAAGCTTGGAGCACTTTGCTCGGTTTTGACTTTGAGATAGTCTTGGGACATTTGTCCGGTTTAAATGGTTCGATGTGGAGTCTTATTTACGGGTCGCTTTTATTGCACCGTGTTGCATATTATTGCACATTGTTGATATTTTACATGCTCAGGGTGGAGTCTAGGATGTGTTATATGCTTAATTGCATTTTTATTTGCATGAGGTGACGTCAATAAATGATCATTAGATCTTTGAGCAGATGGCTCAGTTTTGGACTCAATTAAGTCTTGAGGGGATTTGCCCGGTTTTAATAAGCTCGACGTGGGCTTGGGGTTTGCATTGCATGAGTTGCATCATATTTGAGGTTTACATGATTTGAATGCATTGGTTATTCTTTTGATGTCATGTATGAATTTTTAAGTTAAGTAAGCTTGTTTTGGATGGTGGGTTTTCCAAGGTAAAGACCTAGTATGGTTGAACTTGAGGGCTTGGACTAAAGACCTAGTATGGTTGATGTCTAAGAGGGGCTAAAGACCTAGTATGGTTGATGCCAAAGACGGACTAAAGACCTAGTATGGTTGATGTCTGAGATGGACTAAAGACCTAGTATGGTTGATGTCTAAGATGGGCTAAAGATCTAGTATGATTGATGCCAAGGATTGACTAAAGACCTAGTATGGTTGATGTCATCCGTTTTCCACATCCAAGAAGCTTACCTACATTTATTTTATCGTGGTTTAATTTATGTGTTTGCCACACTCGATGAGATCGGGTCTCCCCCGTCACCGAAGGGTGTTGATTTCGGGTATTTTATCTATTCACATTGTTGATGTTATATTACTTGTATATGGATTGTTTTTCCAGGATTGATGGACGGATTTATGTTACATTCTTATTGAATGTTTTAACTGGTATTGGGATTTTAATACATTTTACGTTTGCGTGGGTTTAGCTTCGTATTATGTTTTAATAAAGATTATATTTGAATGGATGGTTTCCGTGTTTTAAGGATTGAGTATGTATTGTCAACCGTGTTTGAAGGTTTTGCCTAAAACTAGAATTATTCACGTATTTGAGTGAGTTGGGATTGTAACTCATTTTGGAAAACGCTTTACACTTTTCGGGAATGGTTCCCATGGATTTTGGATGCGTTGGAAACTAAGTCTTTTATGCCGCTTGGGAAATCCTTTTTGGAAATGATAATCCTTGTCGAAATCTTTCAATTAAAGATTTACCGAATCATGACTAAAACTAATATCTTCTGATTTATGATTTTATATAGTCATGATAAAATGCTTGAACTCACTAGGCGTAAGCCTAACCCTTTTTATTTGTCGGCATGTGCAACTGGGTGAAGTCTTCCGCACTTTGAGATTAGCAACTCGTTTGGGTTTTAGTAACATCCGACCTTATTAGTCTTTGTATAAGACTTGGTTATTATTTGTTGAGGGTTAATTTAGATGATAGTTTGAGATATTTCGAGGATAGGTTTGTATAAATGAAATTTTATCATATTTTTGTTGCATTACGGAAAAATTTTATTTAGTTGTTCTTTCCAAATTTGAGGGTGTTACAATTTCGTTCTCAAGATCCAAATCCAGCATCCAAAATACTTAACAATCAACTAATATCTTCTTCGTATTCTTCATCAAGAACATTAAAGAAAACCCTAAAACCTAAATCGAAAACCTTAAATTAAAACTAAATAAAAACTAAAAATCACATAATCAATGCCTTGCTTCTTGGTGATTTAATAAAACCCACAAGCAACGAAGGGTGGGTTTACCGGTGATGGATTATGACGGGTGGGAGTTCCAGATGGGTTTGGTCGACGATGGGAGTTCCAGATTGAGTCTTCGAGGGTCTTCTTCTTGGTCGATGGTTTGGCCGACGGTAAGAGAGAAGTGGGAGAGGGAGGCCCGATGGTGTTTTAGGAGATAGAGGTTGATGTAGGCGATGGAGGTGGTGACTATCGGTGATGGAGTGATAAAGGTGGTGGGTTCACCGATGATAGAGCGATTGAGGTGGTGGTGGGTTACCGGCTCCAAGGGTGGAGCAATAGAGGTGGTCGTGGCTCGTGAGTATAATGTCGAACAGGTTACCTAGATCCCATATCTCTCCCTCTGTGTGTGTACATATATATATATATATATATATATATATATATATATATATATATATATATATATATATATATATGGTTGGGTTCCGGTAAGAAGTTGAGTTTAACATGAGAAACGTGAGAAGTGATTATCAACCGTTGGATGAGAAATGGACGCACATAAGGATTAGATGAACGGAGATAAAAATGCACTGAGACGCACTAGATCAATTCCTTTCTAAGCCGCTATTCATGGGAGGGTATTTGATTAAAAGTGATCAACGATTCAAATCCCTTTCTCACGATTCTTACGTTAACCTCAACTTCTCACACGATCCTTCGCATATATAATAGAGTAATTATAAATGTTAAAATGAGAAGTTACATATTTGGTACATGTGGTTTAAAAAATGTAAAAATAAATGTAAAAAACTTAAAAATACAAATTTATCCTCGTGTGCAACGCAAGCTAACGGTAGAACATAAACGGTTGCTAGTGTGAAAGACTAAATCCATAAGAATCTGAATATGTGGAGGTTTCGTGTAACAGTCCAAACAAAAATAAAGCATAACATTAAATATAAATCAACCAGCCCGAAGGGCCCCAAAATTTGATCGAATACAACTGTCTCAAAATTAGGTTTGCAGAAATAACCTATACACAACTGAGAATATAAACTAAAGGTTTAAAAGATAAATGGTAAATAGCTATCGTCTAAAAGCATCCTCGCCTTAACTCTTCTCCTTGCCCTTCCCAGAGTTTCCTACCAACGGCTTCCCTGAAAAGGTTTAGTTTTGGAAAAGCAAGGGTTAGACCATGAGGTCTAGTGAGCTCCCTCTAGTGGCAACAATTTCATTATCAAATATTTAAAACATTTCATAACAATTATAAACAACAACCGTAAACAATAAGCTTTCACGTAAACTGCGCATGTAAGTGGCACACTGAAGTCACTCCATAGTGACAACGTGTCAGTCTCACGCTGCCTTATTGGGTCACACCTCCCATGGAATAAACGGGACACACCCCCCGGTATGAGCACTGGCGGGACACACCCCCTGACTTGGCCATCTCACATTTGTCGACAATGTATGCATACACTTTAAATTAACTTTCCAAACACACAATATCATGTAACATAAACATATCGTTTCATATTCATTCCTTACTTCTGAAATCACCTTAAAAATACGTATTTAGTTAGAAAAACTCACCTGATGCGTTTGATCGGATCTTTCTATCACCCTTGACCTCCAAAGGAAATACCTGAGTAAATGGATGGGAAACATAAGCTAACCGGACACTAAAATAACCGGATACTAAACTAACCGGATACTAGACTAACCGGACCTCACTTCCAGATATTAAACAATTCGGACAACCCTTCTCGGGTACCAAACTATCCGGACACCCCTTCCCGGATACCACTATCCATATACCCCTTTCCTGGATACCGAACGATACGGACACCCCTTCCCGGATACCGCTATCCGGACACCCCTTTCCCGGATACCGAACAATTCGGATGGTACTTACCGGACACGGGATCCGGAAACTTGCAGAACCACTTACCGAACGTGGTTTCGGTCGAGCAATCCACTGCTAATCCCATACAAACTCGATTTCACAAATAATAAATGCATTAACACCAAATCTTAACCATATCTTATCAATCCTTTTTTTGTTAAACACAAGAATAACACCTAATAACCACTTAGAGCATCTATTACCATTATTCAACCACAAAGACCCCAAAAGACTGATTCTCTCAAAATAAGCCAAGAACAAAGGTTAGAGCATGAGATTACCCGGAAGAATCAATGCAGAATCTAGCTTCCAATGCCCCCCCCCCCCCTTCTTTGATTTCTTCTGATTTGAATGCAATCAATTCTCACCAAAGCTTTTCGTGTTTCTTCCAGCCTACACACACACACATCCCTTGAAATTAGGGTAAAATAAGGGTTCTTATACCTTTCACTAATTGCACAAAGGTCCTCTAACTTTTAATTATTTAAAGGTCCCCAAACTTGGAAACCTCCCACAATTACCTTTATTCTTAACAAGAAGTTACGGTCATTACAATACTCCCACCTCAAAAGAATTTTGTCCCCAGAATTCCATTAGCAAAAAGATGAGGGTATTTGGTCTTCATGTCCGCTTCAACTTCCCAAGTAGCTTCTTGCCCTTTATGATACCTCCACTGGACCTTCACCAATTTGATTTCCTTATTTCTCAACTTTCGGATTTTACTGTCCACAATTTCGACTAGTTCCTCTACATACGTCAGCCTCTCATCGACACTGATGTCCTCCAATGGAACAACCACATCTGCCTCAGCCAAACACTTCTTAAGGTTCGAAACATGAAACGTTGGATGAACTCCCTTTAATTCTTCCGGCAAGTCCAACTTGTAGGCTACTTCTCCAACTCGTTCAATAATGACGAAAGGCCCCACATATCTCGGCCTCAACTTTGCTTTCTTTCCGAAGCGCACTACTCCTTTCCAGAGCGAGACTTTTAGCATCACCTTGTCATCCACTTGGAACTCGATAGGGATCCTTCTTTTGTTTGCATACTTTCTTTGTCGATCCTGCGCGATCCTAATTTTCTCGCGGATTAGTTCTATCTTATCCGCTGTCATTTGCACAATTTCTGGACCTGCTAGTTGTCTTTCTCCCACTTCGTTCCAACATAACGGCGTCCAACACTTTCGTCCGTACAACGCTTCAAATGGCGCCGCTTGGATACTCGCGTGGTAATTATTATTATACGAGAACTCTCTCAGGGGCAAGTGCACTTCCCACGATCCTTTGAAATCTATCACACAGGCTCGGATCATATCTTCTAATGTTTGTATGGTTCTCTCACTTTGACCATCGGTTTGAGGATGGTAGCCTGTACTTAACTTCAGTTGCGAACCCAATTCTCGTTGAAGACTTCTCCAGAACGACGATGTAAACCGACTATCACGGTCGGATACAATAGATCGTGGCACTCCGTGTCTAGACACGATCTCATTAATATATAACCTTGCCAACTTCTCCAGTGGATCTGATTCTCTAATTGGTAGGAAATGCGCCGACTTGGTGAGACAATCCACTATTACCCATATCATATTGTGACCTTTTGGAGTCCTTGGCAGTTTCGTAACAAAGTCCAAGGTGATGTTGTCCCACTTCCACATTGGTATGTCCAAGGACTGGAGTTCTCCGTAAGGCCGTTGATGCTCTGCCTTGACCTTCAGGCAGGTCACACATCGTTCCACAAAGTGAGCGATGTCCTTCTTCAATCCTGGCCACCAATAAAATTTCCTCAAGTCCCGATACATCTTGTTCGTTCCCGGATGTACTGAATAACGCGACTTATGTGCTTCTTCCAATATGCTAACTCTCAAGTCTCCCACTTTAGGAACCCGCATCCGGTTATTTAGACCTCGCAAGCCACTACTGTCGACAATTAGCGAGTGTTCGACTCCAACTATTCGCTCGTCCTTCACATTTTTCTCCAACATCGCCACTTCTTGAAACTTCCTAATCTCGTCCAGGAGATTTGAAGTTGCCTCTACTCTTAACGCCACCACTTTGGTCGGTTCCCCTTTTTCCTTTCGACTTAACGCATCAGCAACCACATTTGCTTTACCCGGGTGGTAAAGGATCTCACAATCGTAGTCGTTTAGTAATTCCATCCATCTTCTCTGTCTCATGTTTAACTCCTTCTGATCAAAGAGGTGTCTAAGACTCTTGTGATCGGTGTAGATCTGGCATTTAACTCCATATAAGTAGTGTCGCCAAATCTTTAAAGCAAACACTATTGTCGCTAGTTCCATATCATGCGTAGGGTAATTCCTTTCGTGATCCTTCAACTGTCGAGACGTATATGCGATCACCTTCCCACTTTGCATCAAAACACATCCTAACCCAAGCTTGGATGCATCGCTGTAAATTACAAATCCATCAGATCCGTCGGGCAACGACAGGATCGGGGCGCTACTCAGACTTTTCTTTAATTTAACAAAAGCAATCTCCCGAGCCTCGGTCCAAACTAATTTAACGTTCTTCCTCATCAAGGCGGTCAACGGGGCGGCTATTCGCGAGAAGTCCTGAATGAACTTTCGGTAATATCCCGCCAATCCGAGAAAACTCCTTACTTCCGACGGCGACTTCGGTGGTTCCCAATCTTTAATTTCTTCAACTTTAGCAGGGTCTACTTTGATACCGTCCGCCGACACTACATGACCTAGAAATTGGACTTCTCTCAACCAGAATTCGCACTTCGAAAACTTAGCATACAACTTCTCACGCTTCAACAATTCTAACACTGCTCGAAGGTGCTCCTCGTGATCACTCCGGGATCGGGAGTAGATCAGAATGTCATCAATGAAGACGATTACACATTTGTCCAACAACGAACCACACACTCGGTTCATAAAGTCCATGAATACTGCTGGGGCGTTAGTCAGTCCAAATGGCATAACTAGGAACTCGTAGTGTCCATATCTGGTGCGAAAGGTCGTCTTAGGTACGTCTTCCTCCCTCACTTTCAACTGGTGATAACCCGCCCTTAAATCTATCTTCGAAAATAGCTCGCTCCTTGCAACTGGTCGAAGAGGTCATCAATTCTCGGAAGCGGGTATTTGTTGTTAACTGTCACCTTATTGAGTTCCCGATAGTCTATACACATCCGCATAGACCCATCCTTCTTCTTAAAAAATAGTACCGGCGCCCCCCAAGGCAATGAGCTCGGGCGAATGAAGCCCTTATCGAGCAACTCCTGCAACTGCGTCATCATCTCCTTCATTTCCGCTGGTGCCAGACGATAGGGCGCACGCGCAATCGGTGCCGCCCCAGGCATCAAATCTATTCTAAACTCTACTTAACGATCTGGAGGCAGACTTGTCAAGTCATTCGGAAACACCTCCGGGTACTCACTTACGATAGACACATCCTCCACTCCCTTTTTCTCTTTCTTAGCATCTAGCACATACGCTAAATACCCAAGACATCCCTTCCCCAAACATCGTCTAGCTTTCAACACGGATATCAAACACGACTTCCTATCCCGACGATCCCCATAAATTACCGCTTCTTTCTTATCAGGTAAAGTGACACGAATTAACTTCTTATTACAGACGATATTAGCATCGTTATCCGCTAACTAGTCCATTCCTATTATCACATCAAACTCTCCCATGCCCATCGGGTACAAATGCAAAGGAAACAAATGACCATCTACATCAATGCTACACCCCTCATAGACTTCTAGACTCGGCTATCATCTGCTACTTCTACCTCAACCCCAAAGTTCAATCTCTTGGGTTTCACTTGCAAGTTCCGAACAAAATTCGGCGACACAAAAGAGCGGTTTTCGCCCGAATCAAACAACACTTAAGCAAGAGCCGAGTCAATAAGGAATGTACCTGTCACCACATCAGGCGTATCCACCGCCTCCACTGCAGACATGTGGAATGCCCTCGCCTTCGCGCGAACCGGCTTCACCCTTCTATCTCCGGCCCTTCCTCCGCTGCCACCTCCATAACCACCAGTAACACCCTTCTTCAGTTGTGGACAGTCCGTCTTAATGTGGTCTGGTGAACCGCATTGATAGCATGATCTCGAACTATGGCAATCCCTCGCCATGTGCCCCACCTTCCCACACTTATAACACACTTCTCTGTCAGATAAACACTCCCCTCTATGCATTCTGTTACATTTTCCACAAGGTTTCTCTCCCACTCTCGGCCCCACCTGCAACTCGGGTATAGGAGCATTTGGCCTCTTAACCTCACGATTTGGCCCTTCCCATTTCCGTTTCTCCCCAACTTTCTCGGTGATCTGCCTGTTCTTCTCTTTCTCTGTGAGTTCCGCTGTGTCTACCGCAACTTGAAAAGTAGCGGGATCCTTCACCTGAACTAGCTCTCTTACGCTGCTTTACAGTCCCCAAATATACCTCTCTATGCGCCTGATAATGTCGATTTTCGACATTATTTTTAGTCCTAAACTGGGTGGTTTACGCGTGTCTTCAAGTGAAATACGGGTATTTGACGGGTTTTTGGTGAGAAAGTACAGGTTAAGCATTATTGTCCAGAAGAGCAACAGATTCGAGTTCCGGAGCTGAAAACGAGAAAAATTGAAGAAATGGGAAACAGAACCCGGCGCCAGTGCCATCCGCGCCAAGAAACTAAACAGAAGTTGGCGCCAGTCATGGCGCCAGGCCATCCGCGCCGGCGCTGGCCCCGACGCCCAGTTGTTTAAAACTCTTTTCTTCAGTAGGGTTTGGCACTTTTGGATACACAGACGACGACGGCTGGCCAAGGGGCGATTTTTGGAGGAGAAACAGAGATTTTCGAGAAGGTGAACACGAGGGAAACAGATTGTGAAGAGAAATCAAAGACGATTGAGCACGCGAGATCAACGGGGGATTCTTCTCAGGGAGTTATTTATCATTATCTCTATACCTTTCGAACCATGAATTCTTTGAAGCTTTTCTTTACCTTTCAGTTTCTTTTACACACCCCCAACATGAGCTAAACTACATGTTGGGGGGTTGGATGATGTTTGGGTTATCGATGTAGATTTTGAATGATTTATGTTTTGATTTTAATTGATGGATGACGGTTTTGAACTTGTGCTTAATGCATTTAATAAATTGATCACTTGTTAAATGATTTGATCGTTCTTGAGTATGTTTGAGAGAAATCTTGAGATTTAGATCGGGTTCATTAGCCACCGAGAGAATTTGGATAGAGATATAAAAATTCCCTCGGTGTTGTTTTCTAAATCTGTCCTTTTATTCAAGAGATTTGTGAGGTCGAAAGATGAGTAAGTGTTCTTGAATAAACTCTCGCTGTAGCTTGAAAGAGTATAACGAGATCGGATTTTGCAAGTCATGAATCATGAGAATTAATCATAAATCACTTTGAATTCTAGTTGAATATTCCATTCGGATTCCAACCCTTCAACTCTCCTCTTAACTTTTCTAAACTAATCAGCCGTTCCAGCGTTCTTGTGTGTGTTAGTTAATTTAGTATTTCAGAAACTCAACCAAATCAATTTCCAATCGTTCAGTTAATAGTTTTTACAGTCATTGCGGTACTTAACACCAAGTTCATGTGGATTCGATACTCGTACTTACGTACGTATTACTTGAGACGACACCGTACACTTGCGGCTAGTTAAGGAGGGTGTAAACCCACCTATCAAGTTTTTGGCGCCGTTGCCGGGGAACTTGTTTAGTGTTAATATCACTACCAGCTGTAGGAATTATTATATTGAGCATTTTCTTTTATTTCCATTTTAATTTTTATTTTAATCTTCCTTATTCACGATCTCAATCCAAATTTCTTGCGACTGCGTTTTTCGAGAACTAACTTGTAATCTATTCTTTGCTGCAGATCACTTCTAGTTTATGCTAAGGAGGAGCTCCTCTGGTGAACTCGAACCGTTTGATCCTGAGATTGAAAGGACTGCAAGGAGATTGAGGCAAGCCAAACTCAGACGTCAGCAAGAAATGGAGGGTCTCCACAACGTTAACATCAACAACGATGAACCCATTCCAAACGTGAATGCGAACAACCCCAACAACCAGAACCCTAATGTTAATCCCGGTCTCAACAACGTTAACAACAACAATGTTAACAATAACAACGTTAACAACAATGGTGTTAACAACAATGTGAATCGTCCGCCACCACCACGACAGAGGGTGCCTATGCGAAATTTTGCTAATCCGAACATGGGGGCCGTATAGAGAGGACCTTATGTTCCTCCAATTGCAGCAAACAATTTTGAAATCAAGACTGGCACCATCCAATTGGTGCAAGCAAATATGTTTGGAGGAGCAGCATCTGAGGACCCGCACAGCCATTTGAGAACATTTGAGAAGATTTGCAACACCTTCAAGGTGAATGGGGTTGACTCAGGTTCGATCAAACTCCGACTCTTTCCGTTTTCATTGAGGGGTCGAGCAACTGAATGGGAAGAGAGTCTACCAAACGGGCAGATTCATACATGGAATGATATGGTGACGGCTTTCTTAAACAAATTCTTTCCACCGGGGCGAACAACCCAATTGCTGTCAGATATCACTCATTTTGGCCAATGGGATCAAGAGTCCTTCTATGAGGCTTGGGAACGGTACAAGGGTATGCTAAAGAAGTGCCCTCATCATGGTCTGCAAGAATGGATGGTCATCCAAACGTTCTATCAAGGGTTGCATCCACATCATAAGAATGACCTCACTTCCGCTGCTGGTGGTGCACTGATGAATATGTCATATGAAGACGCATATGAGTTGATTGAGAATCTTGCGGAACATAGTTATGCCACTCCTCGGTCAGCCACTAGGAAGGTGGCAAGTGTGCAAGAAAGTGATGAACTGAAGGTTATGAAGGCACAATTGGCAGCTATCACAAATCAGCTGAAAGGGACAACAATTCAGCCAACTCTCCAAGGGGATATGGGCTGTCAAGAGTCAATTGGTTCACCTCAAGAGTTTCCTCCGCCGGAGCAAGTGCAATTCCATCAAAACCGCAATAACCGGCCGAGGAACGACCCGTTCTCAAATACTTATAATGAGGGATGGAAAAGACATCCTAATTTCTCGTGGAGCCAGCCTCTAAATGCACAAAAAGAGCCCATGTTTCAGCAGCAACAAAATCAGTACGGTAATACTTCTAACTGTTCTACTCAATCTTCTAATGTTTATCGTCCTCCAGGTTACAATCAAAGGAGGCAAGAAGAAGCACAAGGAGGGGAGAAAAAGTCCGGATTGGAAGAGATGCTAATGAAGTTTGTGTCAAAGATGGACAATGCGGTTGGAGAGTTGACATCATCTGTTGGTACACTGTCAAATTCAGTCGAAACGATAAGAGCTGCGACGGAACAAAACACCGCATCGATCCGAATTCTTGAGGGTCAAATGGGACAGATGGCAGAGGCGTTAGCTGTTCGGAGTCAAGGCACATTTCCGAGCCAGCCCGAGAAGAAGAATAGAGAAGATTGTAAGGCAATCCAGTTGAGGAGCGGGAGAGAGTTAGCCAAAGACCCACATCTAGAGGCGAGAGAGGCAGAAAAAGAAACCAAAAATCATGCGACGGAAGAAGAAGACGAAGAGAAAGTGGATGAGGAGATGGAAATGGAAGATAAGAATGCTTCCAACGCTGAGATACCAAAATCTGCACCGAAGGCAACCATACCACCGGGGGCACCGAAAGTCCCATATCCAAACCGGTTGAAAGCGCAAAGGGATGAGGTTCAGTTTTCTAAATTTTTAGAAGTGTTTAAAAATTACACATTAATATTCCTTTTGCAGAAGCATTAGCGCAGATGCCGTCTTACGTGAAGTTCTTAAAGGATATCCTCTCTAACAAGAGGAAAATTGAGGAACACGCAACCGTGGCACTCACTGAAGAGTGCAGTGCAATAATCCAGCACAAACTTCCACAGAAATTGACAGATCCAGGGAGTTTTACGATTCCTGGCACTTTGTGATTTAGGTGCAAGTATTAACTTGATGCCTTTGTCCATTTTCAGGAGGCTTGGAATGGGAGAGGTGCATCCCACAAACGTAACACTCCAACTGGCGGATAGATCCATCAAATATCCGTACGGAGTCATCGAAGACGTTTTGGTGAAGGTAGACAAATTCTACTTTCCAGTAGATTTTGTGATTCTAGATATGGATGAAGACAAGGAGATCCCTCTCATTTTGGGCCGACCATTTCTGGCCACCGGAGGGGCATTAATTGATGTGCAAGGCGGAAAGTTATCTCTTAATGTTGGCAAGGAAAGAGTTGTGTTCAATGTCTTTCCAACAGCACGAGTCGGGGTAGAGAGAGGTACTTGTTATCGGGTTGAAGTGATAAATGAAGTTGTTGAGGAGACTTCCCAAATTAATTATAGTGATGATCCACTTGGGAATGCCTTAACCGGAATATGCACCGATGGCGAGAACGAGAGTGTGAAGCAACTGAATGTTTTGTCCGAGTATCGAGGCCCGAAAAGATCAACGAAAGAGGATTTGGGTGAGCCAATTGCTAAATCACAGCCATCATCGAAAGTGCCACCCAAGTTAGAGCTTAAACAGTTACCGGCACATTTAGAGTACGCCTTTTTAGGCAACAACTCAACACTACCGGTAATCATCGATGCACACCTCACATCGGTAGAGAAAGAAAGGTTGATCCGAGTTTTGAGGGCTCACCAATCTGCCATCGGGTGGACCATAGCAGATCTGAAGGGGTTGAGCCCAACTTTTTGTATGCACATAATTAATCTGGAAGAAGAGCACAAGCCTACTATTCAGCACCAACGTCGGCTGAATCCAAACATGAAAGAAGTAGTCCGGAAGGAAGTGTTAAAACTTTTAGATGCTGGAATCATATATGTTGTGGCCGACAGCCCGTGGGTAAGTCCGGTACAAGTTGTACCCAAGAAAGGAGGAATTACAGTCGTGAAAAACAACAACGACGAGCTTATTCCATCACGAACAGTGACCGGGTGGCGTGTGTGTATCGATTATAGGAAGTTGAATGACTCTACCAAGAAAGACCATTTCCCACTTTCATTTATCGATCAGATGTTGGAGCGACTTTCAGGTCATGCATACTATTGATTCCTTGACGGGTATTCGGGATACAATCAAATCCCAATTGCACCAGAAGATCAGGACAAGACGACTTTTACTTGTCCATATGGCACTTTCGCATATCGGAGAATGCCCTTCGGATTATGTAACGCACCGGGTACGTTTCAGCGGTGCATGATGGCTATTTTCTCCGACATGGTGGAGAAAACAATTGAGATATTCATGGATGACTTCTCAGTGTTTGGGGATTCATTCGACACATGTCTCGATCATTTAGAAGCGGTTTTGAAGCGGTGTCAAGAAACGAGCCTAGTACTCAACTGGGAGAAGTGCCATTTCATGGTAACGGAAGGCATCGTACTTGGACACAAGATTTCAAGGGAAGGCATAGAGATGGATAAAGCGAAAGTAGCTGTGATAGAGAATCTGCCATATCCAACAACAGTGAAGGGAGTGAGAAGCTTCTTGGGACACACATGGTTTTACCGGCGTTTCATCAAGGACTTCTCTAAAATTGCTAAACCCTTAAGCTCTTTACTTTTGAAGGATGTTAATTTTGATTTTACTAATGAGTGTATTGCTGCGTTTGACAGGTTGAAACAGGAACTCATTTCAGCCCCTATCTTGACTGCACCCGATTGGAGTTTTCCTTTCGAGTTGATGTGTGACGCGAGCGACATTGCTGTTGGAGTTGTCTTGGGTCAACGAAAGGAGAAAAAATTGCATGTGATCTATTATGCCAGCAAAACGCTAGACGAGGCACAGATCAACTATGCAACCACAGGAAAAGAGTTATTGGCGGTAGTGTATGCTTGTGAGAAGTTCCGATCATACTTGGTTGGATCCAAGATTATTATCTATACTGATCACTCGGCGTTGAAATACCTAATGGCGAAGAAAGACGCAAAGCCGAGGTTAATTCGATGGGTATTGCTGTTGCAAGAGTTCGACATTGAGATCCGGGACAAGAAAGGGTCTGAGAATTTAATGGCCGATAATTTATCTAGAATCGGAGAGGAGTCGTCAGAAACAATCGAAACTATCCCTATAAATGATTCTTTTCCAGATGAGCAGTTATTTTCCATTAAGTCTTCTGTTGACCCTTGGTATGCTGACTTAGTTAATTTTCTTGCAGGTGATGTGAAACCGTTTGGACTGAACTCACATCAACGGAAGAGGTTCTACGCAGAAGCCAAACGGTACTATTGGGATGAACCGTTCTTGTACAAAAGATGTGGAGACGGGATGATCAGACGTTGTGTACCCGACAAAGACAAAGAGAGTATCCTCACATTCTGCCATACTTTGGAATGTGGGGGTCATTTCAGTGCTGATCGAACGGTTGCAAAAATGCTACAATCGGGATTTTTCTGGCCGACAATGTTCAAAGATACTCGCTAGTTCATTTCCCGATGTGATAGATGCCAGCGAGTGGGAAATATTTCAAAGAAGGATGAGATGCCGATGCAGGTATTCATGGAGGTAGAACTATTCGACGTATGGGGCATTGACTTCATGGGGCCTTTTCCCCCTTCTTTCCGAAATGAATACATACTAGTCGCAGTTGACTATGTATCGAAGTGGGTAGAGGCAATTGCAACACCGACCAATGATTCGAAGGTGGTTATCCAATTTCTCAAGAAATACATCTTTTCAAGGTTCGGGGTCCCAAGGGCATTGGTTAGCGACGGGGGAAGTCATTTTTGTAATAAGTATCTCGAAATGCTACTCCGGAAGTATGGAGTAAAACACCGAGTTACTACCCCTTATCATCCGCAAGCAAATGGGTTAGTGGAAGTAGCGAACCGCGAGTTGAAATGCATCTTGGAGAAAACGGTGAATTCATCAAGGAAAGACTGGTCAACAAAGCTAGACGACGCATTATGGGCATATCGTACGGCTTTCAAGACACCAATTGGGACTACACCATATCGGTTGGTGTTTGGGAAGTCGTGCCACTTACCAGTCGAGCTGGAACATAGAGCATATTGGGCAGTGAAGCAGTTGAACATGGAGTTAGACGCGGCAGGTAAGAAAAGGTTTTTGGAGCTGAATCAATTAGAAGAAATCTGTTTGGACGCATATGAGAGCGCTTCAATCTACAAGGAACGGACGAAGAAGTTCCACGACCGCCGGATTCGAGAGAAGGTATTAGTTCCTGGTATGCAAGTTTTATTATTCAATTCTCGTTTGCGTCTATTTCCAGGTAAGCTGAAGACCAAGTGGTCGGGACCATTCAAAGTGATTGAAGTATTTCCATATGGATCAGTGGAGCTAGAGGGGACGGATGGCCAAAGATTCAAGGTGAATGGTCAACGGGTGAAACCATACCTGGGCGGCGACGTTGCAAAAATCTCGAGCAGCTATATAGATGAGATCAAGGAGTGATTGCATGAGACGTCGTGCCACGACATTAAACACGGCGCTGGGTGGGAGGCAACCCACCGTAGGTTAGTTTTATTTTATGTTAGTGTGTTTTGTTTCGTTTAATTTTATATTTTCGTGTGTTAATCCCTGAGAAGTAAGCCTTGAGGATCGAACATCGTCAGAAGAATTGAGCAAAGAACTGAGGAAATGAAGAAATCAAACAGTGACTGGCGCCAGTGTTGGTGCCGATCCACTGGCGCCAGCGTTGGCGCGGACTAAAAGAGTTAAATCCAACAGAGACTGGCGCGGGTCTTCGGGCCGATCCATCAGCGCCAGCATCCGCGCGGAAGAAAGAAAAGGCCTCAAACAGAGGCTGGCGCGGATCACCGCGTGGCCCAATCGGCCCCGGTATCCGCGCTGAGCTGCTGACAGGTATAAATTCTCATTTTCGTTTTTTTTGTCAGCCATTTCTCCAAAACCCTAAGAACACAGGCGCCGCTCTCTTCTCTAAAACTCCTGCACTCCTCGATTTCGGCCTCCAAGTTCAAGAATCCTCCAATCTTTTCTACTTTCCTCTTCCACAAGGCATCAAGGTACATTCTCTAACCCCTAATTTTACTTTGTTGGGAATGTTTGGTTCAAAATCGAAGGTATGATGTTTCTCCCTTATTGTTCTTCATCTTCAAATGGGTATACATGAGCAAGTAATGATTGATGCCATGAGAACATTTTGTTATGACTAGCCCATAGTTTGTTTATCACTTAGGGCTTAATTTGTTTTGGGATTCATGCTAGTCAGTTGGGCTCACCACTTGTTGATGATGTTGTGCTTGTCAAGAGCTTGTTTATTCCGATCTGTTGATTATGCAAGGTTGTGATGGGGGAGATGAACATCCATAAATTTTACTGCTTGTTTCTTATACTATATGAATTATGGGAAACTGTGCTTATTGATTGTGCTTAATGATTAAGCTGTTGAAATTTTATGGGTCTCCATGTGCTAGGGCAGAATTTTGGTGACATATTGTGAAGGTGTATGGGTATGTGCTTCATTAGATATAAGAGACTGCACAAACCTAAGTTTCACTTAGGTTTGGGGTGTCCACTCTTGATTTCTTTCCCACACAGCACCCCATCGCAAACCTTGGTTTTACCAAGGTTTGGGGTATGATTCTTGTGCTTAAATTGAAAATCTGAGTTATGCAACAAACCTAGTCTTAGATTAGGTTTGGGGTGGCCCTACCAAGTATGCGTTACTAACTAACTCAACATCTGTTTGTAGAACCATGGTGCGTACAAGACCAGATGCTCCCGGCAGGTGGTTCCACTACTATCAGTTGTCCGTGGTGGAACGAGCGGCATTAGCACGGGCACCTCATAGGAATTTCAACGAGTGTATCGTAAATTTTGCGGAAAGGACAATTCATCCTGAACGGGGGATGAATATAGATGATATGCCAAACCCAAGGGTACGAGAAATAGCGGTGCAGAGGGGGTGGACCAATTACGTGCGGGCACCCGAGCCGTTCGACCCAGAGCTTGTGATAGAATTTTATGCAGCTATGGTGCCTCCTGCCTTTGGGGAACACCACACGGTCATTGTCCGGGGAGTAACAATGCGAATCACGTTCGATGACATTTGTCGTCACTATCAAGTTCCACGTTACCAAGACCTAAAGGAAACCTTTGGCATACCACCCATCCCGGGTGTGGGGCAGGGAGAGACCCATAGTCCTGTCATCGCAGCAGCACTGCGACGGAGTGGCCGCGAGAACTGGGTAGTCAAGGCAGATGAGATAAAGAAAAGTGATCTCCATCCCGAGATCGGCGTGTGGATGCGATTCATAAAGGGGAGCTTGGCCCCTTCCACTCATTACACAAACGCCGATCCTTATGTGGCCCGCATCTTATTTTGCATCCAACACAACATGCCACTTGATGTCGGGCATATCATCGTTTTGCATATGATGTCGGAACGCAGGTATCCTTCCATTTCCCTGCCTTATCACTAAATTATGCAGGGACGCGGGTATAGAGATCGGAGCCACATTACTCCCTCTAGAGCCATTTGATAGAAATACATACCGCGCCCAACTGGCGGCTGCCGAAAAGTTAGACCTGCAACCTGCGGCTGCAGACGAGGAAATGGAGATACCTAGCGATGTAGATGCTGTGGACGCCGACGACGTCAATTATGATCCAGCTGCGGATGAAGGGAATCATCCTGAGGTCCACCAACCCGCTGGTGGCAACCAACGAATTCACGAGCGCTTGGATGGGGTGGAAAGGGATCTACGAACAGCAATTGGAATAATGCAAAGGGGGTTCAGGTATTTGGGTGTGCCGGATGAAGAGGAAGAGGCCCATGATGGCGCAGGACCATCAAACCAACCACCGGCACGAAAAGTGAGGAGACAGCGGCCGGGTGGAGCCAGACGCCGGAATCGTGAGGAATGAAGTCGGTTTGTTTTCCTGTTCCCTTTTTGATCTGTTTTGCTCTGATTTTTATTTGGGATAACTGTACCTAAATTGCATAATTTCATTTCGGATGACTGTAATTAATTCGCACACAATATTTTTGGAGAACTGTAATAGCGATATATGCACATTGGGGACAATGTGTATTGTGGTTTGGGGTAGCGGTGAAGTCATGGTATCATTATGATGATCTTTATTATGTCTTAGGCAAGGAATGGTATTATGATCATTATGATTGATTTTTTTCCGATTCACCGTTAGTAGTAAGTAGAACTCTGTTTTTTGAGGAATGAACTGTAGGGGATAATATAGCATCAAATGAGACCTGAAAAAGTGTATGCATTGGGGACATTAGTGGAGACCACCCAATAGTGATGTATTGAGCCATTCAAGCGTCGGTTCTGAGAGGAAATACATAAACTCGATACACATCTCACTAAATTTTTGTCGTGACTATAGTTGATCTCACTATAGATTTGCACCAATCAGCAAAGACGTACATAAGGATATCTAGTGTCATTAGAATCATATCTGAGTATTGACCATGAGAAATGATTTCAGGCAATGTGAGAATAGAGTGTTTTATCTTGCACACCCTTCTTTTTTAGCGATCCCGAGCCAATTTTTTGCAGCCAAACACTGATTTTGTCGATTCTGAACCCCACATTAAAACCCCTAGCCTTATTAATAGCCTACCTTGGTCCAAACAAGTACCGGTTACGAGAGGTGGGAGGGGACATTGCACGAAAAAAGGGGGGGAAATAAAGAGATGTAAATCAGAAAGAAGTACGGAAAGAGCGATATGACCAAAAAGGGTCATACAAAAAGGTTGTTACAAAAAAAAGGGCAGTGAAAAAGAAATAAGGCCAATTGGCCAACTCACTGGCGAAAAATGAAATAATTTGGGAGCTCGATGGTGTAGAAGGAAGTTAGGGTGACATACTCAATCAAGGGAAATGGGATGCAAATATGTTGAAAAAGGCAAAAGAAAAAAATCAAAGGAAGGGGAATCATTTATCGTACACCGGTGCTGTGAGGACTTTTGATCCTAATTACCTTTCGTTTCTTAGCCCACAGCCTAGCCCCATTGCAACCCTTGTCAAGACCTGATTGATCTTTTGGAAAGTATGAGGATAGATGAAAGTGACACTGATAGCCTTAGTCTTGTTAGTTGGCTCCATCCGAGATCATTTATTTGGACATTGGTGCGTTTTTCTTGTTACGTTGTTCATGCTTTTAATTGAGTATTCTTGCACATAACTTCCAATTGCATGACAACACGTGAGACAACCTAGGGTTCGAGTGAATTGAGAGTCCGGCTAGGTAAGGTCGAGGCGAAATCCTCCCTGATCATGCATGACTTTAGGTGGAATTTGATGTAGTGTGGTCCCGACCAGTTCTATTCTCAAAGAGTAAGAGTTTCGACCTCTGCAAACTAGGGTGTATCAGTAAAGGATTCTGATTAATCTGTTAATCCCTTTTGTTGAATAAGATGTGTAAAGATCCATAATGATACCACCGACTTCACATGTGTGCGAATTTTGTTATAACCCTGGTTTTTAAATTGTCTATCGCTATTTTGCTTGAGGACAAGCAACGCTCGGTTTGGGGTTGTTGATAATGTCGATTTTCGACATTATTTTTAGTCCTAAACTGGGTGGTTTACGCGTGTCTTCAAGTGAAATACGGGTATTTGACGGGTTTTTGGTGAGAAAGTACAGGTTAAGCATTATTGTCCAGAAGAGCAACAGATTCGAGTTCCGGAGCTGAAAACGAGAAAAATTGAAGAAATGGGAAACAGAACCCGGCGCCAGTCTCGGCGCCAGCCAACTGGCGCCGCCATCCGCGCCAAGAAACTAAACAGAAGTTGGCGCCAGTCATGGCGCCAGGCCATCCGCGTCGGCGCTGGCCCCGACGCCCAGTTGTTTAAAACTCTTTTCTTTAGTAGGGTTTGGCACTTTTGGATACACAGACGACGACGGCTGGCCAAGGGGCGATTTTTGGAGGAGAAACAGAGATTTTCGAGAAGGTGAACACGAGGGAAACAGATTGTGAAGAGAAATTAAAGACGATTGAGCACGCGAGATCAACGGGGGATTCTTCTCAGGGAGTTATTTATCATTATCTCTATACCTTTCGAACCATGAATTCTTTGAAGCTTTTCTTTACCTTTCAGTTTCTTTTACACACCCCCAACATGAGCTAAACTACATGTTGGGGGGTTGGATGATGTTTGGGTTATCGATGTAGATTTTGAATGATTTATGTTTTGATTTTAATTGATGGATGATGGTTTTGAACTTGTGCTTAATGCATTTAATAAATTGATCACTTGTTAAATGATTTCATCGTTCTTGAGTATGTTTGAGAGAAATCTTGAGATTTAGATCGGGTTCATTAGCCACCGGGAGAATTTGGATAGAGATATAAAAATTCCCTCGGTGTTGTTTTCTAAATCTGTCCTTTTATTCAAGAGATTTGTGAGATCGAAAGATGAGTAAGTGTTCTTGAATAAACTCTCGCTGTAGCTTGAAAGAGTATAACGAGATCGGATTTTGCAAGTCATGAATCATGAGAATTAATCATAAATCACTTTGAATTCTAGTTGAATATTCCATTCGGATTCCAACCCTTCAACTCTCCTCTTAACTTTTCTAAACTAATCAGCCGTTCCAGCGTTCTTGTGTGTGTTAGTTAATTTAGTATTTCAGAAACTCAACCAAATCAATTTCCAATCGTTCAGTTAATAGTTTTTACAGTCATTGCGGTACTTAACACCAAGTTCCTGTGGATTCGATACTCGTACTTACGTACGTATTACTTGAGACGACACCGTACACTTACGGCTAGTTAAGGAGGGTGTAAACCCACCTATCAGCGCCTCTCCTCAGTGGGCACATACAACTCTGCGAACCGGGCTTTCTCAATAAATTTTAACGTATACTCCTGTACTGACATTGTCCCCTGTTCCAACCCAGAAATTCTTCTTCCAATTTCTTAACTGTCGCCACCGGACAAAACTGAGCCTTGAACCTCTTAGTGAACAATTCCCAGTTAGTTTCCTTTGCTATTTCAGAACCCTTACCACCAGTCTCGACATCCCACCAAAAGATGGCATATGCCTTCAGCATAGACATAGCAAACAACACCTTATCTTTCTCAGCACACTTACTTGTGTCGAAAGCTAGTTCCATCTCACGAATCCATCTCAGAGCCAAGACTGGATTGCGCTCCCCGCTGAAAGATGGAGGCTTGCACGATGCAAAAGTCTTAAACGTACATCCTTTTGTTGTCTTAGGTTCACTGGCCACAAACAGAGTCGACTGCGAATGATCTCCCACCACAGTCGGAGGTAAACTAGACGCTTCGGTGTTCGTCTCGTTCCCACTCTTAGTTCGTCCCTCCGACGTAGACTTAACCTGATTTTCCAATAATGCTTGTAGTGTTTCATGCAGTTTGTCCATTTCAGCAGTAAACGTTTCCACAGTCACAAACGCTTGGTTCCGGTTTTGCCTCGGACTCTTCGACTGACTTCCTCCTCCCACCGAGGCGGTACTTTCCTGGTGGAATGGCTCACACACTTCAGGTGCCCCCCCCCCCCCCCACTCTTAGCCCGATGGGTAGTCAACGTCTTTTTCCCTCCTCGAGTTACCACGCCAGCTCCCTCCACCTGGGAGGTAGCTCGCAATGGCAGTCTTCCCCGTCCTCTTCCTTGGCCTCTGCCCCTCCCGCGGGTGGCCGCCCGCCTCGGAGGTTCCACTGGTACATCCTCCAGGATATCCTCCACGCGAATCTCCCTCGCAGCCGTGATTGTACCCACTATCGGCACAGATCTACTTCTCAAAGTTCTTTTAGACATTCTTGATTACTGAACACTCCAAAAATAAACAACTTAAGACAACAGCTCCAGAATAAACAACTTAAGCACATGCATGTACCTGTAAATTCGCAATTACACTGGCCAGGTGTAACCCCGAACATACCTTACATGATTGTCCTCGCTACCCTATTAGTCTTATTCCTGATATAGTGCTCTCCTAACGCTTTCCTAATTCTCAGTTGTGATTTCTACGCCCACAATTTAAGTCTAGGCCCGTCCGGTCACCTAAATCTCTTAAACTATGGCTCTGATACCAACTGTAACAGTCCAAACAAAAATAAAGCATAACATTAAATATAAATCAACCAGCCCGAAGGGCCCCAAAATTTGATCGAATACAACTTTCTCAAAATTAGGTTTGCGGAAATAACCTATACACAACTGAGAATATAAACTAAAGGTTTAAAAGATAAATGGTAAATAGCTATCGTCTAAAAGCATCCTCGCCTTAACTCTTCTCCTTGCCCTTCCCAAAGTTTCCTACCAACGGCTTCCCAGAAAAGGTTTAGTTTTGGAAAAACGAGGGTTAGACCATGAGGTCTAGTGAACTCCCTCTAGTGGCAACAGTTTCATTATCAAATATTTAAAATATTTCATAACAATTATAAACAACAACCGTAAACAATAAGCTTTCACGTAAACTGTGCATGTAAGTGGCACACTGAAGTCACTCAATAGTGACAATGTGTCAGTCTCACACTGCCTTATTGGGTCACACCTCCCATGGGGACACACCCCCCGGTATGAGCACTGACGGGATACCCCCCCCCCAACTTGGCCATCTCACATCTGCCGACAATGTATGCATACACATTAAAATTAACTTTCCAAACACACAATATCATGTAACATAAACATATCGTTTCATATTCATTTCTTATTATGAAATCACGTTAAAAATACGTATTTAGTTAGAAAAACCCACCTGATGCATTTGATCGGATATTTCTATCACCCTTAACCTCCAAAGGAAATACCTGAGTAAATGGATGGGAAACATAAGCTAACCGAACACTAAACTAACCTGATACTAAACTAACCTGATACTAAACTAACCGGATACTAAACTAACCGGATACTAAACTAACTGGATACTAGACTAACCGGACCTCACTTCCATATATTAAACAATTCGGACAACCCTTCCCGGGTACCGAACTATCCGGACACCCCTTTCCCGAATACCGAACAATCCGGACACCCCTTCCCGGATACCGCTATCCGGACACCCCTTTCCCGGATACCGAACAATCCGGATGGTACTTACCGGACACGGGTTCCGGAAACTTGCAAAGCCACTTACCGGACGTGGTTTCGGTCGAGCAATCCACTGCTAATCCCATACAAACTCGATTTCACAAATAATAAATGCATTAACACCAAATCTTAACCATATCTTATCAATCCTTTTTCTGTTAAACACAAGAATAACACCTAATAACCACTTAGAGCATATATTACCATTATTCAACCACAAAGACCCCAAAAGACTGATTCTCTCAAAATAAGCCAAGAACAAAGGTTAGAGCATGAGATTACCTGGAAGAATCAATGCATAAGCTAGCTTCCAACCCCCCTTCTTTGATTTCTTCTGATTGAATGCAATCAATTCTCACCAAAGCTTTATGTGTTTCTTCCAGCCTACACACACACATCCCTTGAAATTAGGGTAAAAGAAGGGTTCTTATACCTTTCACTAATTGCACAAAGGTCCTCTAACTTTTAATATTTAAAGGTCCCCAAACTTGGAACCTCCCACAATTACCTTTATTCTTAACAAGAAGTTACGGTTATTACATTTCGTATGTCATAAATGAAGTTAATGGACCAATCTCATACACTACAAAACAAATAACTTTTACCCACAAAATTTACCCAGAGAAATTTCCGTCGTGATTACCCATGAATCACCCAGAAAAGATCAATGGTTCGGTAGAATCCGATTTTTTCGAGAAAATACCCATGGATCACCTAGAGAATCTCTGGGTAATCTATCCCTGATTTGCATTATCTACCAACTTTTGTGACGAATCATCCTTTAGCAATAGATTTCTCAGGGAAAAGTTTATAACTAAAGTCTTTCGTTTAGTAATGATAAATTATGATATACCTTAGGGACCAAATCAATAATTTACTCTAAACAAATTATTTTAATAAATAAAATTAATTGGAATAGAGCGAATGACAGGAGGTGAAGTAACTTTACTATATATATTGTTTTTTGAATTTTTGTATTTAATAATAAAGTCTTATTTATGAACTGAGCAATAGCAATAAATTAGAGAGTACGCGGGTCCCACCTTTGCAAAAATAATACAAGTACTTTTATTTTGAGTGAATTGCATTTTTGGTCTATGTGGTTATAGTATTTCTTTGAAAAAGGAACCTAAACTTCAATATCTCAAGAAGTGGTCCCTCAGTTTCCAATTTTGCTCCAAATCCAGTCCCTGGTCACTAACCCCGTTAAAAAGTCCAGTTAGTGCTAGGGGTAGTTTCGTCCATCCATGTTTTGTCCTTCCTTTTGAAAATTTTCTTGCTTTTACTTATGTTTGTAAAACCCATAACATTATAGGGACCAGTTTTATAAATTCTCTAAAAAGCTCCAAACCATGGAAGCTCACCTGTACCTCTTTGGCTCTTTCTCTCTATCATCTCTTTCTCTTTTATATACATATACTCACTGCACACACACTATATATATATACACATAGGAGTATATATACCCATCATTTACTTTCTATCATCTCTTTAACTCTTTTTTTTGAAGAGAATCTCTTTAACTCATATATATATATATATACCCACTATACATGACCTAAACTATACATGAAATTCTCATCATTGCCAACAAACCGTCCTATTTGGTTTGTGTGCGCAGGTGTGGCCGCAATATGAGCCGCGGCACACACTGTTTGGTTTCTCCTTTTGCATTTCCAGCCACACCACACACTGTTTGGTTTCTCCTTTTGCATTTCCAGCCACAACATTTGACTTTCCATTTACTTTAGTTGACTTTTGCTTCATTCTATGCATGAGCCGTGAGTTACATTTCCATTTGCATGCATAAATCATTCTCTCTTTCTCATGCATATATAGATTTCGAGTTATTCACCAGCAACCCTTCTCAGACAATGTAGAGGACATACAAGAGGTATTGAACTTCTTATTGTAGAAAAAGAACCAGCGGGTAGTGGCGACGACGAGGATTTGGTCCCGTAATTTTTTTTGAGTGTTGCTGCTGTGAGGAGTACTCCTGGATGGCAACGACGAGGATTGGGTTTTCTTCCATACAATGTGGCACCTCCATATTTCTTTCCATACATGGAAACCATGCGCAATAGTCGGGAGGTGATGTTGATTAATATTAGTTACCATGATTAATCCCATTTTTTAGATTTAAATTGAATGATTTACCCTTTTGTTGCCTTAGGTTCAACTAAAAAAAACTTGATTTTAGTAGTAATTACTGTCATGCCACTGTTTACATTCGAGTGCGCCGTCAATGGATCCTCCCAAAACGCCCCTGTGATAATGTCCAAAATATCCATCTCTGTGGTTTCGTTACGATGGTCGTGGGTTACAGTGGCGGTCGATTACGGTGGTCATGGGGACAATGGTCCCTGTGTTTATATATATATATATATATATATATATATATATATGGTGCAGTATACCCACATATACATGGAGAATATATATATACATATATATGTACACACGTGTGTATATATATATATATATGTGTGTGTGTGTGTGTGTGTGTGTGATTGGAGATGAAGAAGGAGAAGGGAGGGATACGTAGGACGCTAGTGAGATGTCCGATAGTCATGGCTGGAGGTGACAACGGGGAAGATATCCAGTACACACACGTATATATATATATATATATATATTTATAAACATAATTACATAAAAGGTCCCTAAATTTATATGGTCTTTACAAAAATAAGAGAAAACAAGGAAAATTGTAAAAAGAGAGACAAAACCATAATGGACGAAATTACCCCCGACTTTAACGCTGATTTTAGATGGAGTTAGTGACCAGGTCCTCCTTTCAGAGCAAATACCAAAACTAAGGGACCACTTCTTGAGATACTGAAGTTTAGGTCCCTCTTTCAAAGAAATCAAATAACCACATGGACCAAAATTGCAATTCACTCTTTTATTTTTTATAAAATATTTTAGGTTTTAGCATTATCATTGTTTTAATAAAGATAGAGTTTAAGGGTATAGTAGAAAATTCATTTTCGTCAAGTTTGAATTTAAGTGTTGCTAAAGCTATTGTGTATCTATGTCATGAAGGTTCACCTGTGTAACAACCCAAACATACTTAACATAAAGCAATAGCCAAAAAGCCCATAAGGGTCCCAAGTACATCATAAACTCCAAAATGGATTACATTGTTTACGGTCCTCAAACAAATACAACCGAGATGCTAGCTAACCAACAACTGAAACATGACGGTCTCTAATCTCACATCGCCGCCTCAAACCTTCTCTTTTCCCTTTGACGTTGCACCTACACGATCCTTACCTGAAAATGGTTTTTAGTTTTGAAAAGCGAGTGTTAGACCATAGGGTCTAGTGAATTCCCCCGAAAATACGTTCACAAATCATTTACAGCAAAATATCTCTTTACAAAAACAGTAACGTATCAAATCATTTTTGCAACAACGGTATGCACAGTGGAGAGAAGACCATGGCAAACACCATACAAAGCCGGGTACGGCAACACCCTACAAAGCCGGGTACGGCAAACCAAGTAGCCCCCCCCCCCCCCCCACGGTGCAACCCAACTCCACAATTGATAGTTCAATAAAAACATGGGATTTCACATACTTGAGGACAACCCTCCTTTGTTTGCAAAACAAGACTTTTCATGCCAAGAAAACATACGTTCGTAAAGCTTGCGTAAACCAATTTCAGTCATACAAATCTTTGCAAATCATTTTAAATAAAAGTGGTGCATAAGGGAACTCACCTGATGCTCGGCTATCGACACACTACACGGAGCTCACTTAAACACCGAACGATCACCTGAATTGGGGTTAATAAAGGAGGTATTAGACTCCCCTATTATACTTTAAAACATCCCCCATAACGTCTTAAGACAATCCCCTAAACCAAGCCTCGAACCCAAGCCCGAACGACCAACGAAGCAGAAAACGAGAATCGCCCAACAGAGACTTACGCGGTTTGCTACGCGGTTTGCAAACCGCGTAGTAAGCCGCGTAACCCTCTGGACGGACACTCTCACTTCTGCTCACCTAGGTCAGCTCGAAAACTCAATCCATTCCTCCAAAACTGATTCCAATTGATAGATAACTTCCCAAAACAAACTCTAAAACTATATATACATTAAGGAAACAATTCTCATTACTTAAATCAATCAATTCCTCAATCAAACCATCATGAAATACTCTTTTGAAACACAAATCCCTTTTTAAAATGGACTAGACTTAAGAACCTCCATTGGAAGGGTGGAACATCACCAAGAGTTCACAAATTCCTCAATGGATTCATCCAACACACCCTTCCACTTGGTTTTGTCTCAAAACACTTAAAGAAGAAGAAGATTGCTACATGAATCTTACACCTAAGCTCCATTTCCCAAAACCATTCAAAGAGATGAAGATGAAGGTATACCTTAGAAGAATTTCTGAAATCTCTAGCTGCAACACCTCTCCAAGTCTTCAATGGAGGAATTTCTTGAGCTCTTCTCCTCTCCAAATTGCTCCAGCCGATATGAATAATAAAATAGGGTTTTGGAAGGGTTTTTATCTTATTAAACTTTTCCTTTTCACAACCCAGCCACTGAACTTTGAGTTTTTACAAAAAGACCCCAGAATTTCTTATTCCTGCACTAAAACCACAAAGTTGAAACACGGGATGTTACATCACCTCCCCCTTAACAGGATTCCGTCCCCGGAATCTCATCACTGAAAAGGTGTGGGTACCTTGCTCTCATATCGGTCTCAGTTTCCCATGTCGCTTCACTCCCTTTGTGGAAACGCCACAACACCTTCACTAGGCTAATCTCCTTGTTCCTAGTTCTCCGAACCTTACGGTCGGTGATAGCTTCGGGCTCCTCCACAAAGTTCAATTTCTCATCAATCTGGACTTCGTGCAGGGGTATAGCCATATCGGCCTCCGCTAAGCATTTCCTCAGATTCGACACGTGGAAAGTGTTATGTATTCTTTGCAGTTCTACAGGCAACTCCAACTTATACGCTACTTCTCCGATGCGCTCAATGATCTTGAACGGTCCTATGTAGCGGGGGCTCAACTTTCCCCTCTTCCCGAATCTGATTACCCCTTTCCAAGGGGATACCTTTAGCATCACCTTATCCACAACCTGGAACTCGATATCCTTACGCCTCTTGTCGGCATAACTCTTTTGTCGGTCACGAGCAACTTTTAGCCTTTCCCTCACTTGGTCGATCTTGTCGGCAGTCAACTGTACTATTTCGGGTCCAGCCAGTTGTTTCTCCCCGACCTCGTTCCAACAAAGAGGTGTCCGACACTTCCTACCGTAGAGTATCTCATAAGGAGCAGCCTTTATGCTTGCATGGTAACTGTTGTTATACGCAAACTCGATCAACGGTAAGTGGTTCTCCCACGAGCCCTGAAAATCTAATGCGCAAGCTCTCAGCATGTCTTCCAGGGTCTGGATGGTTCGCTCGCTCTGACCATCCGTCTGAGGATGGTATGCGATGCTCATCTTAATTTGAGACCCCATTTCTCGCTGAAAGCTTCTCCAAAAAGTCGACGTAAATCGACTATCACGATCGGAGACTATTGACGACGGTACCCCGTGGCGGGTCACTATCTCGTCAATGTACAACTTTGCCAACTTCTCCATCGGGTAGGATTTCTTTATTGGAAGGAAGTGCGCCGATTTGGTGAGTCGATCTACAATCACCCAAATGGCATCGAAACCCTTTGGAGTTCTAGGCAGTTTTATCACGAAATCCATCGCAATTTGATCCCACTTCCAAACCGGAATATCCAAGGGTTGGAGTTTTCCGTACGGTCGTTGGTGCTCCACTTTCACCCTCAGACAAGTATCACACCGCTCAACAAAATAAGTTATATCCTTTTTCATAGCTGGCCACCAATAGGCTTGTCGCAAATCACCAAACATCTTGTTCGTTCCCGGATGGATGGAGTACTTTGATTTGTGAGCCTCCTCTAGTATCAACTTCCGCACATTCCCCAACTTCGGAACCCATATTCTACCATTGAGGCATTTCAGTCCTCGGCTATCTTCTACTAGGGAGTCCACGTTCCCCACCATCCGCTCCTTCTTGAGATTCTCAATCGCGGACGCTTCCACTTGCCATTTCTTTATTTCACCCAGCAGATTAAACGTGACCTCAGCCCTCAAGGCTATGATCTTCGAAGCTTCTCCCCTTTCTTTACGGCTCAAGGCGTCAGCCACTACATTAGCTTTCCCGGGATGGTACTCAATCTCACAGTCGTAGTCTGATAACAGTTCCATCCACCTGCGTTGTCTCATGTTCAACTCCTTCTGATCGAAGATGTGACGAAGGCTTTTGTGATCCGTGAAGATCTTACACTTCGTCCCATACAAATAATGCCTCCAAATCTTTAAGGCGAAAACGACGGCCGCCAACTCTAAATCGTGTGTGGGGTATCGCTTCTCATGCTCCTTCAATTGACGGGACACATAAACGATCACTTTACCACGCTGCATCAAGACACACCCCAAGCCCAATTTAGAGGCGTCGCTGTACACTACAAAGTCTTCCGTTCCCTCGGGTAAGGTTAGAATTGGAGCCTCACTCAACATTTCCTTTAACTTCTGGAAAGCTTCTTCTTGCCCTTCGGTCCAATTGAACTTGACGTTCTTCTTGGTCAAGGAAGTCAATGGAGTAGCAATCTTTGAAAAGTCTTTGATGAACTTCCGGTAATACCCCGCTAACCCAAGGAAACTACGGACTTCGGACGGCGTTCTAGGCGGTTCCCAGTTCTTAATAACTTCTACTTTTGCCGGGTCAACCTTGATTCCACTCTGGGTCACTACGTGTCCCAAAAACTGCACCTCTCTAAGCCAAAATTCGCATTTCGCAAATTTGGCATAAAGTTTCTCCCGCTTCAACAACTCCAACACCGCTCTCAAATGCTCCCTATGCTCTTCCTCCGACTTCGAATAAACGAGAATGTCGTCTATGAAGACGATCACGAATTTATCTAAATAGGGTTGACATACCCTATTCATCAAATCCATAAACGCGGCGGGAGCATTCGTTAATCCGAACGGCATTACTAAAAACTCGTAATGACCGTATCGGGTTCGAAAAGCTGTATTTGGAATATCTTCTCCTCGTACCTTGAGTTGGTGGTATCCCGATCTCAGATCTAGCTTTGAAAAGTAGCTAGCCCCCTGCAACTGATCGAACAAGTCGTCAATCCTGGGAAGGGGATACTTGTTCTTGACAGTGACTTTGTTGAGTTCGCGATAATCGATGCACATCCTCATAGTCCCATCCTTCTTCTTCACAAAGAGCACCGGCGCACCCCACGGCGAGGTACTCGGTCTCACGAACCCCTTGTCTAGCAACTCTTGGAGTTGAGTCATCATCTCCTTCATCTCGGAAGGTGCCAACCGATATGGTGCACGAGCTATTGGCGTGGCTCCTGGCACCAAGTCGATTCGGAACTCAATCTGGCTATCCGGTGGTAGATCGCACAAATCATCCGGAAATACCTCCGGATATTCCCCCACTATCGGTACATCTCCTACCCCGCGCTTTTCTTTCTTTGCATCCACCACATAGGCTAGAAAACTCTGACATCCCTTCCTTAGACATTTAGTAACCTTAATCAAGGAAATAAGACTAGACTTCCTATCTCGACGGTTCCCATAAATCACTACCATTCCCTTATCTGGCAAATGCACATGAATCAACTTCTTGTTGCAGACGATGGTAGCATTATTCTTCGCTAACCAATCCATCCCCAACACTACATCAAACTCTCCCATCGGCATAGGGTATAAACGTATCGGTATCAAACTCCCCTATATGTCTATACAACACTCTTCCACCACACTACTAACAAGTACCACGTTATCATCGGCGGTCTCCACTTCTAAAGCACTACCCAAACGCTTAGGCATCACCCCCAAGCGTTTCACGAAAACAGGAGATACAAAGGAGCGATTCGCCCCCGAATAAAATAACACGTTGGCACATAAAGAGTTCACCAAAAAGGTACCTGTCACGACATCCGGAGTTTCCTCCGCCTCATCTGCAGTCATACGAAATGCGTGCCCCTTCGCGCGCGCCGGCTCCTCTTTCTTCTCAACTCCCTGCACCCCTTGACGATTTCCAAACTGACCCGATCCTCCTCTCTTTAACATAGGGCAATCAAACCAACGGTGGTCCGGCGACCCACACTGAAAACAACCCCGCTTCTTCGGGCAATCCCGAGACATATGCCCCGGCGATCCGCACTGGTAACACAACCCCGAGTCCGCCCTACATTCCCATTTATGCATCCGGTGGCACTTCCCGCACGGTTTGTCGCCATAACCCCGATTTCCACGCGGCTCCGGCCTCGAAACCTTCCCCTTTCAAGCATCATTCCCCGACCCATCCCATTTTCTCTTTTCTCCGGCCCTCTCAATTTGTTGACGATCTTTCTCCCTCTCTACCAACTCGGCCGCATTTATAGCAGCTTGGAAAGTGGTAGGATTTCTTGCCATTACTAACTCCCGCACGCTACTCTTCAATCCATAGAGATACCTCTCGACTCGGCGCTCCTCGGTTGGGACATACAATTCCGCAAAACGAGCTTTCTCAATAAACTTGGAAGTGTACTCCCTCACGGTCGAGTCCCCTTGTGTTAGGTTCAAAAACTCTTCTTCCAACTTCTTAATTGCCGCTAGAGGGAAAAACTGAGCCTTGAACCTCCTCACGAATTCCTCCCATTTCATGGTCTTGGCCACTGACGATCCCAACCCTCCGGTTTCGGCATCCCACCAAAAGATGGCTTCCGACTTCAGCATAGACAGGGCATAAATCACTTTGTCCTCGTCGGCACACTTACAAATGTCAAAGACCAACTCCATTTCTCGAACCCACCTAATGGCTAACACCGGGTCGCATTCCCCTTGGAAGGTAGGAGGTTTGCAGGATGTAAATGCTTTGTGGCTGCATCCTCTAGCTGCCGACTCATTCGTCACTAGCGTCGTGGATTGCTTGTGGCTACCAACTTCTGTCGGAGGCGGGCTAGACAATTCGGTGGCCGCTTTACTTCCACTGTTCTCCTTACTCCCAGACGCCGAAACATCATGATGATTCATCCATCGGTCCAAGTTTTCCTGCAACTTCACCATTTCGGTGGCGAAGGCCTCTTGAGTCACAAAGGCATGATTCCCCGTTGCCGAGCCCTCTCGGTGAGATCTTTCCCGATCGGACGGGGCCTCAACACTTTTAGTTCGGCGACCAGCCGGAGTTTTCTTCTTTGGACGAGCACCTTCCACATTGGTAGTAGCCTTACGTGGAATGGTCTCACGTCCCCTTCCACGACCTCTTCCTCTACCCCGGGCAGCCGGCGCCCTTGGAGGGACCACAGGTTCGTCCACTTGAACCTCCTCAGACGTGGCCATTCTTACACTGGGCACCGACCTGCTCCTTGACGCTCTTCCAGTCATGACGAAACTGATACAAAACACATAAAACAAACGTTTAATACCAATACCACCCCCCACGAGGTAATTTAAGCACCCTCACGTGCCTGTAAATTCGAAATTATATTGGCCAGGTATAATTCCCAATTTACCTCACATGATGATCCTCGACACCCCATTCCACTCATTCCTCTTAGGTCTCCTCCTATGGTCATCCTATATCTCGGTTGTGTCTCTACCCCAAAGTTTAAGTCTAGGCCCATCCGGTCACCTAAATCCCTTAAACTATGGCTCTGATACCATCTGTAACATCCCAGGCCAACCGTACCAGATATTGTCCGCTTTGTCCGCACACCTGGACTCACGGTTTTAAAACGCGTCTGATAGAGGAGGTATCAAGTCCCTTATAAGGCAACCTTTGTTCCCCTCCCCAACCAATGTGGGATCTTACAATCCACCCCCCTTGGGAGCCCAGCGTCCTCGCTAGCAGACCAGTCCGGTTCCCAGCTCTGATACCATTTGTAACAACCCAAACATACTTAACATAAAGCAATAGCCAAAAAGCCCATAAGGGTCCCAAGTACATCATAAACTCCAAAATGGATTACATTGTTTATGGTCCTCAAACAAATACAACCGAGATGCTAGCTAACCAACAACTGAAACATGACGGTCTCTAATCTCACATCGCCGCCTCAAACCTTCTCTTTTCCCTTTGACGTTGCACCTACACGATCCTTACCTGAAAATGGTTTTTAGTTTTGAAAAGCGAGGGTTAGACCATAGGGTCTAGTGAATTCCCCCGAAAATACGTTCACAAATCATTTACAGCAAAATATCTCTTTACAAAAACAGTAACGTATCAAATCATCTTTGCAACAACGGTATGCACAGCGGAGAGAAGACCATGGCAAACACCCTACAAAGCCGGGTACGGCAACACCCTACAAAGCCGGGTACGGCAAACCAAGTAGCCCCCCCCCCCCCCCCCACGGTGCAACCCAACTCCACAATTGATAGTTCATTAAAAACATGCGATTTCACATACTTGAGGACAACCCTCCTTTGTTTGCAAAACAAGACTTTTCATGCCAAGAAAACATACGTTCGTAAAGCTTGCGTAAACCAATTTCAGTCATACAAATCTTTGCAAATCATTTTAAATAAAAGTGGTGCATAAGGGAACTCACCTGATGCTCGGCTATCGACACACTACACGAAGCTCACTTAAACACCGAACGATCACCTGAATTGGGGTTAACAAAGGAGGTATTAGACTCCCCTATTATACTTTAAAACATCCCCCATAACGTCTTAAGACAATCCCCTAAACCAAGCCTCGAACCCAAGCCCGAACGACCAACGAAGCAGAAAACGAGAATCGCCCAACAGAGACTTACGCGGTTTGCTACGCGGTTTGCAAACCGCGTAGTAAGCCGCGTAACCCTCTGGACGGACACTCTCACTTCTGCTCACCTAGGTCAGCTCGAAAACTCAATCCATTCCTCCAAAACTGATTCCAATTGATAGATAACTTCCCAAAACAAACTCTAAAACTATATATACATTAAGGAAACAATTCTCATTACTTAAATCAATCAATTCCTCAATCAAACCATCATGAAATACTCTTTTGAAACACAAATCCCTTTTTAAAATGGACTAGACTTAAGAACCTCCATTGGAAGGGTGGAACATCACCAAGAGTTCACAAATTCCTCAATGGATTCATCCAACACACCCTTCCACTTGGTTTTGTCTCAAAACACTTAAAGAAGAAGAAGATTGCAACATGAATCTTACACCTAAGCTCCATTTCCCAAAACCATTCAAAGAGATGAAGATGAAGGTATACCTTAGAAGAATTTCTGAAATCTCTAGCTGCAACACCTCTCCAAGTCTTCAATGGAGGAATTTCTTGAGCTCTTCTCCTCTCCAAATTGCTCCAGCCGATATGAATAATAAAATAGGGTTTTGGAAGGGTTTTTATCTTATTAAACTTTTCCTTTTCACAACCCAGCCACTGAACTTTGAGTTTTTACAAAAAGACCCCAGAATTTCTTATTCCTGCACTAAAACCACAAAGTTGAAACACGAGATGTTACAACCTGCGGCAACTCCATGTCGTTTGTGATTATTCAAAAGATTGGTCGGTGCACATAAGTTGATCCGAAAACTCATGATTACCTGAAATAATTATACAGATGAATAATACTGGTATTATTATATAACAAGGTGTAAAATTTTACTTTAAACAACCTGTTTTTAGCTTCTTTTAAATTAATTACCTAAATACATGTTTTCTTTAATAAAAAAAACTCATTATTTTTTTGTATATGATAATGCTATTCACGGTATTTATAAAACAACTACTACATGATAATTAAAAATGTTGGTGTGTTACTTAAAAATATAATTAATTTAAAGTAAAAATACAAACGTGATAATTAAAAAACCGATATGTTCAAATATGATTGTATGGCATGTGCAAATTCCGTCAACACCATTTTTGGGTTTGCAAAACATACTTCGCCTGTTACAAAAATAAACAACTACATAGTTGAATTATTATTATTATTATTTAAAACCCAATTTTTAAAATGTTTGATAGCAATCATTATAACGCATCATTAATATGGGTTTTTCGTTCATGGTTATTTATTTAATTAAAATTTTAAGGGTATTTTAACTCATAAAATTATACTGATTTGTTTTTTTATAGGTCATCGATTCAAGTTCCTTTGACGATAAGGTTGGTGTTCGAGAAATAATAAGACCAATATTTGGTATCTCATGTCTAATATGGCATGACCAAATGAGATAAAAATATAGCCAGAAAAAAAGTAAGAAGACATATTGTTGTTAATAGCCTTTGACGTGTAGCTCAATTGGCAAATAGGTGAAGTGATTTTGCCCATTACATAACAGGTCCTGAGTTCGATCCCAGACCCCTTCACTAGTCTCAGTCCCAAAAAAAGTCTCTCACATTGATGTTTTTGGAGGCAGGTTTTTTCGACATATGAATTAATCCACTTTTCATATTTACCTAGTAAGGCCATGCGTAACGCCTGAGGGCTCGGCTCGGGCTCGGGCTCCTGCGGGTTCCTGCGGGCTGTGGTACGCCCCTTGCGGGCTTGGGGCTCGGTCTGCGGGTTTGAAAACCCGAGAAACCCGATGGTTTTTCCTTTTTTTTTAATTTTTTGTTAAATAATTTGAAAGGAGCCGTTGACAACGGCTATTTTAAAAAAAAATTCCAATTTAATCACACTATATATAATCCTAAAACCCATTTTATTTTTCACACAAAACAACTCTCTCATTCTCTTCCATTCTCTATATTTTAAACAATATGGATTCGCCACAACCCGGTTCACCGACCGCATCATCATCATCCGTAGACACCGACGAGTTGTTGAATCTACAAAGGGAAGTTTTTCGACAGGCTGCACAATGGATTTATGGTAGCACCGCCTCATCGTCAACAAGAGAGAGGGACGCGAACATAGAAAGAGGTCGAGTAGCTGCAAACGAGCGGCTTATGCGGGACTACTTTGGCAACAACCCGGTTTATACACCGGATATGTTTAGGCGGCGGTTCAGGATGAGCAGGCAACTATTCGAACGAATAGTTGAAGATTTAGAAGGAGAGTATCCGTATTTTACACTTCGGTTGGACGGCAGACGCAAACAAGGTTTTTCTCCGATACAAAAGTGTGTTTCCGCTATTCGGCAATTGGCGTATGGAGTAGCTGCTGACGCACTTGACGAGTACTTGAGGATGGGAGACAAAACGTCACGAGATTGTCTGCACGCATTCTGCACAGGTATTATTGAACTGTATGGTCAAAAATATTTACGCAAGCCTACTTTTATTGATATTCAGAAGTTGTACGCCGCGCATGAAGCTAAACATGGATTTCCCGGCATGCTCGGAAGCATAGACTGTACTCACTGGGCGTGGGCAAATTGTCCGGTAGCATGGCGAGGTCAATTCATGAGAGGTGATCATGAGCACCCGACAATCATGCTAGAAGCAGTGGCCTCTCAAGATCTATGGATCTGACACGCATACTTTGGTGTTGCCGGTTCCAACAACGACATCAATGTTCTCAATCAGTCGCCCATCTTGAACGATGTATATGATGGAAAAGCACCCGACTGCCCTTTTGAGGTGAATGGAGCCACCTACGAGCACGGATATTATCTAGCGGATGGGATATATCCGGAATGAGCTACTTTCGTAAAATCATTTACGTGCCCACAGGACCCTAAACGACAAAAGTTCAAGTCCGCGCAAGAATCGGCACGTAAAGATGTTGAACGAGCTTTTGGCGTGCTTAAACAACGTTGGCATATACTTCATAACCCGACACGCGGGTGAGAACCGACAAGATTGGCAAACATTATGTACGCTTGTGTCATATTACACAATATGATACTCGAAGACGAATACCATGCTATTTGTGTTGGCGATGAAAACGACATTTTCACGGATGATATTGAAACCCAAATCAGTGAGGAACAACGCGCGGCAAATGTTCGAGAAGTCAAAAAACGGGGCACTCATAATAACCTTCGGTCGGATTTGGTCGAACATATTTGGCGTATCCAAGTTCCCAACAATGACGACAAGTAGATTTTTAATATTTAGTAATTTTTAAATTTATTTTGTAATTTTTATTTTTAATGAATGATATGAATTTTTATTTTTATTATTTATCTTATTTTTATTTATTAAAAAATATATAAATATTTTTATGTTGTTAAATAATTAAATGTATAAATAAAAGAATTAAAAAAATGAGGTGGCAAGAGGGCTTGAGGGTAGCGATACGGGTCTTTAGGGCTTGAGGAGAGGGTTAGGAGAAAAGCTGATGTGGCGCTGATGTGGCATTGAGGGCTTGCGGTACTCATGGCCTAAGTAGTGTTTTAATTAAATTAAATGTTAAGTGAAATATTGTAATTTTTTATTAAAAAGGAAAAAAAAAAAACTTTTGTGAAAGAATGAACGTGTACTACCTGTGTAGCAGATCTAGATCCCACTTATTTTACTTACTCCCCCTTCATCTATGAACTACTTTTTATTTTACCCTTTATTTTTTCATTATGTTTACCTAGGAACTTTCCTTGTAGAACCTTTTCTTTTTTATCAAGGGGTATACAAACATACGTAATTCATCTTACAGAAATAAAGACCTATTGCTTTATTCGATATTTAGATATAGAGTAGTATGGACGTATTAGGTACGATATTTATGTTAAATTGATTTATTAACAAAGTTAATACGATTAAACAAGAATAGTTCATGTTTATGAACATTAACATGTTTGAGTTAAATACGATAGATTACGAGTGTTGAGAAAGTTTTCAACTTAGAGGAAAGAAAAAAAAAGCAAACATGTAAAAGAGTTCGATCAATGATTACAAATATTGACTCTTGCCCACAAATAATCCAAATGCACTATATATACACTTAAATGTTTATCCCAATCTAATGTTTGTTGTTCTTTTGAGATAACGACCTTTTTAGCTTCCATTTATACATCAAAAGTGAACTACAAATAAACACCATAACATATTCACACATGGTGAAACACCACAACAAATGAACATCCATCAAATGTTGGTGCACACGGAGTAAACAACCACATATAATTTAAAGTTATGTTTCATTATAAGTCACTGAATCTTTCAAATCTCCGAGTTTTGATTTTGGAAAGGCTTGGCACCTTCTTATCAGAATGGTAGTCGAAGAGGTAGGGTGGAATGGATGAATTGCTGGAGAAAAAAATGGGAAATTGTGATTGAAGAATTAAGAGAGGAGGAGGGATGACAAATGAAATCTTCATGGTACGAAAATGACTTAATGAAATGAGGTTTTGTATTATCGAGATTAAACAAGGAAAATATTATTGAACTGAAGGAACAAAGCAGTGGAAAGGGTGTTTAGGGTTGTTGTGGTAAGAAATAATGTAAATCGTTAAATGAGATGATATCTTAGCAGATAATGTAAATTAGTTTGCGATCTAGCTAGAAAAACATTGTAAAACTCGACAATTTAAACTTGGTTAATTGGTTATCATCTTATTTATTTTGATTCATCAGAATCTCTATACTATTCTCTAAAATATAAAGGCAAGAGAAAACTCAAAGTTTAGAAACTTTTTAGTATTTAATATGTTGGTAGAGATTTTTTTTTGTTTTTATGTTATTTCTCACAAAATAAGATTGAGTTGTTATTATTTTATATAAAGTTTAAAAAAATATTTTAATAATATAGCTATTGTCGAAACCCCAAAAACAAAGATTCCGTTGAAGTTGAATATATTTATTTTAAAGATCTTAACCTTGTGTTTTCTACTTTAAAAAATATGAACAACAATGTATTGGTATCCTATGATTGGCAAACTAACTGATAAATTAGTTGATAACTGATATACTAACTAGTAGTTAATGAAGAACATATTATGTTTGACAAACTAACTGATAAGTTAGTTGATAACTGATAGTTAATGAAGAACATATTATGTTTGACAAAAACTAGCTTATAAGAGCATATCCAACAATTATGCTGAAATAGAGAAAAGAATGACTTTAACAATATTTTTTGTTCTAACAGCTATGCTATCTACTATGATAAAGTAGAAAAAAGATGTGAGAGAATTTAAAAATCTCTAAATTTAAGTATTATTTTTCATATAATTTTTTTAAAGTGTATTAAGATGATAAATTTATAGAAAATTTTAATAATATAATAGAGATTAAAATCTCTAAAATAGAAAATATTTTGAAGTTAAATGTAAATATTTTTACAAATCTTAGTTTTTAATTTCCTATTTTAGGGAAATAAAAAAAAATTCTATTAAAAATGTTATAATATCTTAGAGCATCTCCAACAGCTTCCCTATTTTGGAGAAAATGGGAAATATGAGGATTTTGGTCCTAAAATGAGCTCCAACAGCTTCCCCAAACCCATCCCCATTTTGGAGAAAGTTGGAGATTCTCTAAAATTTTCTCCAAATATGGAGAATACCCCAAAACTAGAATTCTTCAAAATGGAGAATCTGTTGGAGATGGAAGCAATTTTTTTTTGGGGATTTTGACTTTTGCTTCTCCATTTTGAAAAAAAATTGAGGGAAGCTGTTGGAGATGCTCTTAAGAGCTTCTCTTAAATGGAGAAATAAAAAATCAAAATCTCCCCCATATTCGAGTTTTGATATTATATAATTAATTATATTATTAAAATATTTATATATTTAATACAACTCATAAAAATATTTTTTTATCTCTTCTAAACATTTATTATATAATAGTTTCATTGGTAGAATGAATACATATATTTTTTCTGTCATATTTATTTTTAGAGATATCTCTAAATTTGAAAATTTTCATAGTTTATCTCATATTTTCTCTATTTTATAAAAACCTTATGAAAAACATGTTAAAATAAAGGGACCCTCAAAATCTCTAAATATAAGATGAATTTACAAGAAACAAAAGTTGTAGAATTGTTTTAACATATACTCTAACTTGAGGGGTGATTAGTAACAATTTGCATTCTTCACTTATATCATCAAACACTCCAGCTGGAGAGAGAGAGATTCAAGAGAGGTTAAAATCTCTCTCTCTCTCACTGAAACCAACATAACAAAGGGTACTGTTTAGGTGCTTTATAATTATTATTCTGAAAATCAACCTCCTCCTTTGATCAGCAGCAGTAGCAGCAACTACAAAGCAATTGATTGTTCTGCTTCTGCAACTGCAATCCTCCATCACTTTATATATATACCAAAACAATCACCAAAAGAAGCAGAAAAGAAAGAAAGATGGTTTGATTTCATCTTCATCTCAATCTTACCTTAAAAGCAGTAGAGTTATTATATATGATCACTTTCAGTAACTCTGCCTTTATCTTTAGCTTTAGATTTCTTTCCTTCTCTCATCACTCATCATCATCATCATCATCTTCCACAACAACAAGAAAGGACTAGCTACACCTGTTTTCAACTTCATGGGTAAGATTAAATCCTCCTTTTTTTCTGCTTCCAACAAGCATTTTTTTGGGAATAAAAAGGTTCTAGAGAGAGAAAATATATAGACACACATATTTATTATATATATATATATATATTAGAGAGAGAATGTGTGAGAGAGAAAAGCATTATGTAATAACCCTTATGTAATGGTGTTTTGCTGCTTTTCTTTACTTGATCAATTTTTTTCCATTTGTCCAGTGTTGTTTTCCATCTTTCTTTTTGCAGAATTTTTTTCAACCAACACTGTTGTTACTTTGAACAACACTGGTATTCTCCTTTTTCTTTTTTGTAATCTCCAAAAACTTCTTTTCTTTGAGCCTTTTCTTTACCTATCTTTTTTCTGAGTTAATTAAACAAGAAAAATGCAAGCTTTCTTTCATGGGGATTTTCTTAATGTAAAAATTGCTCTTTTTTTTTTTTATAAATTAAGTGAAAACAGCAAGCTTTCTTTAATGGGGTTTTCTTAATTTAGCTCTCTTTTTTAGGGTTCTTTTTTTCTTTGAGTTGCTTCTGATTTTAACTGTGTTCTTTGATTTTCTCTTTGCTTTTACTACAGCAGCAGCAGAAGCAAGCAACTAATTGAACTCCAGCTACTTTTCGCTATGCTTTCTTGATTTCAAACTCACAAATCTTGGTGGATTGTGGGATTGTTTTCAAAAAAAAAATTGTGGGTTTTGTTGATAAAACTTTAAAGAATGGATTCATATGAAGCAACAAGGGTTGTGTTCACAAGGATCCAAAATTTAGATCCTGAATATGCTTCAAAAATCATGGGTCTTCTCCTTATTCAAGATCATGGCGAGAAAGAAATGATTCGGTTAGCTTTTGGTCCTGAATCACTCGTTCACTCAGTAATTCTCAAAGCTCGCAAAGAACTCGGCATTTCTTCCGGCAACGCGCCGTCAACACCGTCAACTCCGCCGTCGCCGTCGCCGTTCAGTTCCCACTCTCTTTCTCGCCAAAATTCTGCAAATTCTTCAACTACTTCAAGACTTATTAATGGCGGAGTTACTAATCTCCCTTCACCTCTCAGTATCCCAAGTTTATCTTCTTCGTGGGCCCACTCCAACTTCTCGGACTTTCAACCCACAGAAAATCATGGGTCTTCTCCGTCCACCATGAATTCGTCAGCGCCGCCGTTCTACGGCGGCGCCGGTGAGCCTGATCTGATTGATGAATTACAAATCCAAGACCAGCTTTCTTTTCTCAACGATGGTGACATGTTTTCGCCGAACGGCAGCGGTGACATGTTTTCGCCGTGGGGTGGCGGTGGTGGTCCACATCGCCGGAGCTGCTCCGTGAACGATATTTGTTTGGGGGTTGCTGGTGAAGAGATTAATGGATGGAAACCTTGTTTGTATTTCGCTAGAGGTTATTGTAAAAACGGAGCTAGTTGCAGGTTCACCCACGGCGGCGCCGGCGAAGCTGACATGGCAGCTATGGCAGTTGGTTCTTTGAGCAAACTTGACGCTTTAGAACAGTGTCAAGAACTTCTCCGATCTAAATCTGCACACCAGCAACGGTTGTTAATGGCGGCCGCTGGTTCATCTCCTAATTTCGCCTTCCCAAACAGCCCAAAATCCATGAATTTTCTTCTTCAACAGCAACCTCTGCAATCAGATAGCCCCAGGTTAGAAACCCACCAAAATCCATGAGTTTTCTTTTTTAACACTTGATTCATATTATTAAATATGATTTCTTGGTATTTGCAGGATGGCCGCTGCTGCTGCAGCGGCATTGATGATGGGTGAAGAGATGAACAAATTTGGGCGTTCAAGAAACGATTTTTCCATGGGTATGCTGAACCCTGGTTCACGACAAATCTACTTAACTTTTCCGGCTGATAGTACCTTTAGGGAAGAAGATGTCTCCAATTACTTCAGGTTCGATTTTGGCAAATTATTACTGCAAAACATCAGCCCTGATTAATCTCAGCGGCCACAATTGTTGCCTACGTCTGAATTCTGGATTCGAACGCTGGACAGATGGGATATTCCACCGCAGCCGCCACAACCCTTTTGGTTATCTCCATTAAATCTTAAATTGCATAAACAATAACCTTTTTTGAATCTTGTGTCCGGGTTTTTTGGGTTTTTTTGCAGCATTTATGGGCCAGTTCAAGATGTTCGGATCCCGTACCAGCAAAAAAGAATGTTTGGATTCGTGACTTTTGTTTACGCCGAAACCGTTAAGCTCATTCTGGCTAAAGGCAACCCGCATTTCGTGTGCGACGCCCGGGTTCTCGTAAAACCGTACAAAGAAAAGGGCAAAGTCCCCGATAAGTTCCGGAAACAACAACAGCAGCAAATGGATCGTGGCGAATTCTCATCTTGCGGCAGCCCCACTGGTTTCGACTCCCGAGACCCTTTCGATCTGCAGCTTGGTAATAATTTATTAAAATACCTTCAACAATAAGATTCAATTACCTTCAATAAAGTTCAATTTCAGTGAACTTAAATTCCGTTAATTATATTCAGCCTAATTAAACTACAATGTCTTACTTGGGTATCAATCATATAATTGATAGCATTTAATTTTGTTTATATACTTTTAAGAAAGTTCAATAACATACATTTTAATTCAATAAAGTTAAATTTTAGTCAATTAGATTCAACTTAATTTAAATTCAATCACAAAAAATGATTCAGCTTGGTATAACTCACAAATCTAATTTTGTATCCACATTTGCAAATTGTGAAATCTTCGATTAAAAATACTGATCTATGTGTTCGAATTAGGGGCTCGCATGTTGTACAACAGCCAAGATTTACTGTGGCGAAAAAAACTAGAGGAGCAGGCGGACTTTCAACACGCAATCGAGCTCCAGAATCGTCGGCTGATGGATCTGCAACTGCTCGACGTGAAACGGAGCCACCACCACCACCGCGCACTTTCTAGCAGTGCCGCCATTCCATCACCCACCTGTTACTCTCCGAGTTACCTCAACCACTCGTCGGTTTTCTCTTCCGATAACCACAGCAGTTCCAGTCCTGATTCCGGTACTATAACAATTAACAACCCATATATCATTTCTAAAAATAGAAATAATTTGTTCATGAGATTAAATATTTGAATGCATTGTGCTGTTGCAGAGGATGGTTTGATTTCTAAAATGGTTACACCTGTAACTATCAATGTTGATGAGCCATTAGAGGCAACTTTAAACTTGGAGAAAGAGAAGGAATCATTGGAGTTTAAAGATGAAAATAGCAATGGGAAATCAAGCCCTCATCATGAAGATGTTGATTTGCCTGAAAGGTAGTATAATAAATTAAATGCCATTTCAAGAAACACCATCAGTTTTACTTCAATTGGTTTATGTTTTTTTCCCCGGTTTTCGATCTTTCTAAATTGGGTAAAATTTAGCTTGGAGCACAATCTCCCCGATAATCTGTTTGCGTCACCGAAAGCTTCCGGAGACTACCGAACCATCTTCTCGAACGATGACGATGAGATCACCGACAAGAATTCACCAGTTTCTTCTGCACCGTTTCCCATCAACAACGGTAACTTGATCACGTCACCTTTGCTTCCTGCGACTTCGACGTTGGACTTGGCTTCACTCAAATCCTGTTACTTCCAGTTTCCGAGGTAAGAATGAAGTTGTGCAAAATAATGATGTAAAAATGATGGTAGTATTAGATCACTCTTTAATGATGTAAGTCCGTTTCAGCAAGTTAGCTGACAAGTTAATTGTTAGCTAAAAATTCGCTGATAAAATAGATGCAAGCTAAATTTTTTGTAACATTTATGTAATATATAAGAGAACATAAGATAGCTTATGGTTGTTAGATATGGCTTAAAGTAATATTCGGTTGGTTAACGAATTGTGGTGTTGATTGCAGGTTCTCTTCGGGTCATGGTGCCATCGGAATGTAGTCTTTAATTCCGTTTTTTAGCTTCCTTAGTGTAGGTAAGGTAAGATCATCCGAGTTCATATTTCTTCCTATTTCGATCCCTTTTTTGGGTGTTTGTTCATATGTTTATATATAGTTGTTGATGGTTCTCTTCTTTTGTAGGAAGAAGATGAATATATGTAACAAGAAAGCATACCCAGATGAGATCTTTAGTAAAATCATCACCACCAATAACCGCCGCCAGCCACCGCCACCACCAATACTACTTACTACCATACAAAACTATATAGGTAAAAGAAAATGCAGCAAAGTGTATCAGGATCCTGCTTCCCCCTCATCTTCTCATTGTGCCAGCCATTAAAGATTTAAGATACCATTAAAGCAAGCTTGTTGTCTGTCAATAGGATCAAGGAAAAAAAGTCAAAGAACAAAAAGTCAAATAGGGGCTGGAAAATTACAATACTAGCCTTTGTTGTGTAGTTTGTTTGTGTTAGGAAAAAAGAAGAGCATTTGTCCGTTTGATGTAGTGTACAGCCACTGAAAGAAGTGAGGAAGAAAGGGGCAAATTTGTAAAAGCACATGGGGGTTGGAGGGAGGATGTGGTTTAGATGAGTTTTAGTGTTAAAAAGAAAGTAGAAAAGAAATGGTTTGAATTTATATACCATAAACTAGTTAATGTTGTTATTATTATGTAATGTATGTATGTATGTATACATCGTCACCATCATGATCAGGGTATGAATAGACATGACAATGAAGAAATGACAAACACAATCAAAGGGTTTTTATTTTCTTATTATTTTTTGAGGTTTTCTTTTGAACCCCTCTCTCTCTCTCTATACATTTAGGGTCTGGTTTAAGGGAAAACCTCAAATAAACAGAAAACTGAAGAACACTCTTGTAGCCCTTTATCTGACCGGTATGTACTTGTGCATACATGTTATTTGTAACATGCATTTGTGCACAAATGCATAATGCACTTGGGCATAAAACAAAAAAATAACATAATTTACCTATATGCACAAGTACATATCGTCCAGATGAAGGGTCACCAGGGTGTTCTTCAGTTTTTCGTGTTTTTGAGGTTTTTCCTTGAACCTCCCTCTCTCTATATATATAGGTTCAGGTTCAAGGGAAAACCCTAAATAACCGAAAAACCACGAAAATACGGAGGAAAAAGTATATCAATATGGATGTCAAATTAACGAGAAAAATATGATCATTTATTTAGTGTAATTTATTTCGTTTGAATTTTGTTTATTTTTCGTCTTTTTTCGAATAAAAAATAGGGGGTGGGGTTTTTTTATTTAATTAATATTGTTGTAACCGTCCGTCTAATCACATCCATCAGATCATCTGACCTAACGGTTGATAAAGTGTTTTTTAGTTTTCCATTTATTTGAGGTTTTTCCCTGAACCTCCCTCTATATATATATCGTCCCATTGCAAAAAATATATATATATTGTCATTATTTCATCTCCTTTTCCAAGTGGAATGGTCAAATATATATATAGCCACAAGTTCAAATGAGAAGTGCTAAATATATGAGAGTAGAGAAGTAATCTTGACCATTTATTCGGTCAAGATCGGTTTTGACTGGTCAAAAGTTGCGGCTGTTCCAAAAATAGAAGGGCAATTTCGAACTTTTACAAAAACACGAGACAAGTTTATATATGAACTATCTTTTCATATATGAACCCATGTAATTCATATATAAACAATTTTTAACTAATTCATATATGAAACTTGTGATTCATATATGAACCTTTGTGTTTCATATATGAAACTAATTAACGGTAGGTTCATATATGAATCAGTTGAACCAATTAACTGATTCATATATGAACTTTTTTTAACTAATTATCATATGAACTAATTAACTGATTCATATATGAATCATAAAAGTTCATATATGAATTAGTTAAAAAGAGTTCATATGTGAATTACAAATGTTTATATATGAATCACACAGATTCATATATGAACTCGTTCCGCGTATTTTTTACGAAACTACCCCTCTATCTTGTGCAGACCACACGAAGAATTATCCGCTGTTTCTCGGTCAAAGCAGCCGATCTTGACCGAATGAATGGCTAAGATCACTTCTTTACTTCTCATTTGAACCTCTTCATATATATATATATAGGGTCAGGTTCAAGGGAAAATCTCAAAAAAACGGAAAACTAAAGAACACCCTAGGAGCCCTTTATCTGGGCGGTATGCATTTGTGCATATGAAGGGCTCCTAGGGTGTTCTTCAGTTTTCCGTTTTTTAAGGTTTTCCCTTGAATCTTTCTCTATCTATATATATATATATAGAGAAATGTTTAAACGAGAACGCTAACTATTTACGAGAAGCACGAGTACGGCCGTCCATGTACAAAATCACATGTGATTCACATACAAAATCATATGTGATTAAAATTCTGGACCCGCGCGGTTTGGCCCGCGGTTTGCAAGTCGCGCTGTTTGCCGCGCGGATCACATGTGATTTTGTACTGTGAATCACATGTGATTTTGTACATGGACGGCCGTTCTCATGCTTCTCGTAAATAGTTAGCGTCCTCGTTTGAACCCATCTCTCTCTCTCTCTCTCTCTCTATATATATATATATATATATATATATATATATATATATATATATACTAATCGTTCAGTTGGATTTGTTTAAATGATCACACTACGTGGCTACGACAATGTATCTGCTCAAAAACCGTTTTGAGTTTGAATCTTATATTTGTTCACTATGGACGGTGGCACATGATAAAAGTTTGCAAAAATACTTTATTTATTTTGAACAATCTGAAATAAAAAGTGCAACCTCTATTTAAACGAACCGATAAAACAAGTAAAATACTTTTATGAATAAAATTCATTTTTTAAACCTTTTTCACAATGTGTTACCTTTTTTAGAGTAAATTACGGATTTGGTCCATGTGGTTTCAAAAAGGTAACGAAAATGGTCCCTACAATTTTTTTATTTCAAATAAGGCCCTGTGATCCTTGTTTTTGTAACGCTTTAGTCCCTGGCGCTAACTCTGTTACTCCACCCTCCGTTAACCCCCATTTTAATGAGGGTAAAATCGTCCTTTCAAGTTTCCCTCCCCTTTTAATCAGATTAACCCCCTTATTCTCCAAAACCCTCGATCGACTCCTTCGTCTTCCTCAGATTAACCCCCATTCTCGTCCTCACCAAGATCGATTGTAATGGTGGTGATACGCAATTGTGGAGCGATTGGAAGTGTACGGACTTCATGGACCAACAGAAACCCAGGTCGTAGATTCTACTGTTGTTCAAGACAAGTAAGTGATTTTTAACCTAACTTCTCCTCAGATTCAGTCATTGAAAGGCCCATTTTTTTTACAGGTTTCAAGTTGTGTCTTCATTGAGTGGTTAGACCCAGAAATGTGTAACCGATCTATTAAAGTGATTCCTGGTTTATTGCGGTCCAAACACAAATTTGAAGCAAGGATGAAAGCAAATGAGTTGGAAGCTTTTAAGTTGAAATTGTTGTTGTGCATCAGTTGTTTGTAACAATTTGGGTTCTTTATTGACCCAATGTTTAGTATTAGTGAAAATGTAAGCCTTTTGTCTCTGGAAAATGGTTGGAACATGTATGTGTTTTTGTATCATTCATGAATATGTATTGAAAATGGTTGGAACCTGTATCTTTTCGTATCATTCATGAATATGTAATGAAAATGGTTGGAATTGATCAATTCTATAATTTGTCTATTTTTTACATTGTCTACAAAGTTGATACATTGTCTACAAACTTAAATCTGTGTCATAAACCAAAACTTTCACCATAAAAATATTCATCCCATTCATCACCATAAAAACAAAAGTGGGAACATTTTCATTCTGTTGGATACATAACCAAAAAACCAACAGTGGGAAAGTAGCCATTCAGTGATCAACTAACACAAAATAACAAACCATAACCAAGTTTCAAACATAACATATTAAAAACCATCCAATCACAACTAAAATCAATAAAAGCAAGCTTCAGATTGCCCTGTCATCCTGCCCTTTACAGGTCCTTGAGTTGTGTCCTTTCTTGTTGCATTTGGCACATGTTACTGTCTTTCCACGCCTACACAACTTTGATCCCCTGACAATAGGTTGGCTCAACTCTTCAACATTTTTCTTTCTCTTATTTTTTGGCCTTCCTACTTGTGTGTGATGCTTTGTTGGAGTAATTGTAATGGTACTTGAAGATTTAGGCCATAGCTCCCTACCATTCACAGGTTCAATTCTGAAGTCATAAACAACCTTCCATGTATCAAGTTTGTAACTTGTATGAACCCAATCTTCTGGTACTTGTTCCATGTACCATATTGCAGCTATTGCATGCTTACATGGTATGCTAGTGAGTTGCCACTTTCTACAAGCACATTCCTTCTCTCTTAAATCAACTACACGTTGATCGCCCCATGGTCCACTAATGTAACAACCCAAACCAAAATAAAGCATATCAATCATAAAATATAAAACATCCCAAAACCAGTCTCAAAATTTCCAATACAATTGTCTTCAAAATCCAGGTTGGCGGAAACAACCTATTCACAACTGAGAATGAAATAAGTCTATAAATTTAAAAGTGAGGCTCTGTCTCTAGAAGCGTCTGTACTCTAAATCTTCTCTTGGCTCATACCGGAGCTTCCTACTATATGCTTCCCTGAAAAGGTTTAGTTTGGAAAATGTGAGGGTTAGACCATAAGATCTAGTGAGCTCCCTCAAGTAATAACAGTTCAACGATACATAAATGAAACAGTTCACTCTTTCATAACAACTTTAATTTAAACTTTCAGGTAACATTACACTCGTAAATGGCACACTGAAGTCACTCGAAAGTGACAACGTGTCAGTCGCACACTGCCTTATTGGGTCACTCCTCCCATGGCATAAACGGGACACACCCCCGGTATGAGCATTGGCGGGCCACACCCCCCGACTTAGCCGATTTACGTCTAACCACAATGTATGCATACATTTCAAATAACTTTCCATACAAGCATAATCACGTAATAAAACATGGCATTTCTGTGCATTTATTCACTTCGGAAAAACACGTTGTTTATAGTTAGAAAAAAACTCACATGTCGACTTGCGAAAAGTGCTTCTCGCGTACTCTCCCGGTTTCTAGATGGAATACCTAAGAGGTTGAAAAGATTCATAATAATAAGGCTCACAATAATCGGAACATGACTCCTAAACTTTACTCAACCAGAATAATTGAACCCGGAACCAAAGTCCCGGACTCTACTCCAGATCCAGATCGAACCATGGTTTCCGGTTCTCTACCTGTTCCACATCCGGTCCCCCCTCTCTCTTCGGTTCTTGTCCATTCCGGATCCGGTTCTCACTCTGGTTCCGGTCCATTCCGGATCCGATCCTCACTCCGGTTCCGGTCCACTCCGGATCCGATCTTAATTCCGGTTCCTATACCGGATCTCGACCTAAATTCTGGAAAGACATGGCATCTAGCAATCGGCTTCGAACGAGTTCTACCACAAACAAGCTTTCTCAAATCAAATAAACCTCTACCTGAGATTACTTTTACAAGACATAACATACTACATCAATAGACACCAAAGAGCAGCTCATCCTTTTCCAAAAATTTCCCAGAAGTCTCACTTTCTCAAAAACCCCATTTAATCCAAAACTAAAACGATAGAAGGTGAGAAGGAGTGGTTTCAGATTGTTACCTTGGCTTGATTTGAAAATCTTCTCCTCTCCTTCACAATTGCGGATTGAAATTGATTCTTTTCTTTCTCTGCTATCTCTCTAAGCCGCCAACAAGAAGCAATAATGAGCACCTAGGGTTTTGTGCCCAAAATTGAGAGTTTTATACTCTCTTACAATATTTACAACTCAGCCCCTGAATTTACAAATTTGCAACATTCCCCACAAAACTTATTCTTTTCATTCAAGACCTCGGTTATTACTACACTCCCCCCTCAAAAGAATTTTGTCCCCGAAATTCCATTATCGAAAAGATGAGGGTACTTGGACTTCATGTCCGCTTCTACTTCCCAAGTCGCCTCTTGACCTTTATGAAACCGCCACTGGACCTTTACTAGCCTGATCTCCTTGTTTCTTAACTTTCGGATCTTGCTATCCACAATCTCAACTGGTTCCTCTATGTACGACAATCTCTCATCGACACTGATATCTTCCAATGGAATGGCCACATCTGTCTCGGCCAAGCACTTCTTTAGATTCGAAACATGAAACCTTGGATGAACTCCCTTTAATTCTTCTGGCAAGTCTAATTTGTACGCCACTGCTCCAACTCGCTCAATAATGACGAAAGGCCCCACATATCTCGGTCTCAACTTTCATTTCTTCCTGAAACGTACTACTCCCTTCCAAGGCGAGACTTTCTGCAATACTTTGTCACCCACTTGAAATTCGATAGGCTTCCTTCTTCTGTTTGCATACTTCCTTTGCCGATCTTGCGCGATCCTCTTTTTCTCACGGATTAGCTCTATCTTATCCGCAGTCATTTGCACAATTTCTGGACCTGCTAAATGCCTTTCCCCCCACCTCATTCCAACACAATGGCGTACGACACTTCCATCCGTACAAGGCTTCAAATGGTGCTGTTTGGATGCCCGCGTGGTAACTATTGTTATACGAGAACTCTATCAAAGGTAGGTGTACTTCCCAAGAACCCTTGAAATCAATTACACATGCTCGGAGCATATCCTCTAACGTTTGAATAGTCCTTTCGCTCTGGCCATCCGTTTGGGGATAATATGTTGTGCTCAACTTCACTTGCGAACCCAACTCTCGCTGAAGACTTCTCCAAAACGATGACGTAAACCGGCTATCCCGATCGGACACGATAGACCGCGACACCCCGTGCCTTGACACGACCTCATTAATGTACAACCGGGCTAACTTCTCCAATGGATCCGACTCCCTGATTGGTAGAAAATGCGCTGACTTGGTGAGGCTATCCACAATCACCCATTACGCATCGTTACCCTTCAGAGTTCTTGGTAACTTCGTAACAAAATCCGTGGTGATGTTGTCCCATTTCCACACTGGTATCTCTGTAGACTGAAGTTCTCCATAAGGGCGCTGATGTTCTACTTTAACCTTCAGACACGTTACACATCGCTCCACAAAATGGGCGATGTCCTTCTTCATTCCTGGCCACCAGTAAAACTGTCTTAAGTCCCGGTATATCTTATTCGTCCCCGGGTGCATAGAGTATCGCGACTTATGCGTTTCTTCCAGAATGTTTACTCTCAAGTTCCCTAACTTAGGAACCCACACCCGATCTTTCATACACTTCAACCCACCATTGTTGACACTGAGCAATGACGTAATCCCAACGATCCTTTCATTCTTTAGATTCTCTTCTAACAACGCCTCCTCTTGGGACTTCTTGACCTCGTCCAGGAGACTCGGAGTCGCCTCGACCCTGAAGGCCACCACTTTGGTCGATTCTCCTCGTTCTTTCCGACTCAACGTGTCAGCTACCACATTTGCTTTACCCGGGTGGTAAAGGATTTCGCAGTCATAGTCGTTCAACAGTTCCATCCATCTCCTCTGTCTCGTGTTCAATTCCTTCTGATAGAAAAGGTGCTTAAGACTCTTGTGGTCGGTGTAAATCTGGCACTTCACTCCATACAAGTAGTGTCGCCATATCTTTAAAGCGATCACTACTGCCGCTAGTTCCATGTCGTGAGTAGGGTAGTTTTTCTCGTGATCTTTCAACTGTCGAGATGCGAACGCAATCACCTTCCCGTTCTGCATCAGCACACACCCTAACCCCAGCTTAGAAGCATCGCTGTAAATCACAAACCCTTCAGATCCATCTGGAAACGACAGAATTGGGGCGCTGCTCAGGCTCTCCTTCAACATTCTTCCTTGTCAATGCGGTCAATGGTGTGGCTATCCGAGAGAAGTCCTGAAAGAACTTCCGATAGTAGCCCGCCAACCCAAGAAAACTTATAACTTCTGATGGCGACTTTGGCGGCTCCTAGTCCTTAATTGCTTCGATCTTGGCAGGGTCCACTTTGATACCCTCATCCGACACTACGTGACCCAGAAACTGAACCTCCCTCAACCATAACTCACACTTCGAGAACTTAGCGTACAACTTCTCACGTTTTAACAATTCCAACGCTGCCCTAAGGTGCTCCTCGTGATCTTTGCGGGTACGAGAGTAGATCAGGATATCGTCGATAAAAACGATTACACATTTGTCCAGCAACGAACTACACACCCTGTTCATCAAGTCCATGAACACTGCTTGTAACACCCTAAAATCAGGGCCAATTTGAACTTTTAAAATATAACAAAGTACATCCGAATGTCAACCAAACTTTTATATAACAGCATAGAATTACTGTGAGGATTCATTCTTACACAAATCGAATTCTCTAAATAACCTATTAATCTAATCATGTCAACTATAATTAGATTAACTTGGTTATCTAAGCAGTTCATCAAAAGCCTCCTCGTATCGTCTAAGTTCTCCGCTTATCATCAAAGGTTGAATATCAAAAGCACTCGTCCCACATCCCATTACTTCCCTGAACTTGTACCTGGTAAAAACATTTAATTTGAACGATTAGGCTAACGCCTAGTCAGAACATCCAATTCAAATTAAAACATTAACAACTTGAAAGTTCAGATAATCAAGCATATAAACAAACCCGTTCACCCTCATTCTTACCGTACTCGTATTCGTATCACAATGACGGGAACATACCGATCCCATGAATATGACTAACATCCACAAAGTCACATCATCAAATTCGTGAGCCTACTATGAATCATCAAGGATTCTAGTTTATCGATCAAGCCTAAAGACTTACAATCAATCGCCATAACTGTTCTTGGAATAAAAGCATAAATAGCATTTATATAATGCCTATCTCTAATCCACCGAAAGTAAGTGAAAACAACACTTACACTTCATCTAATTCACGTTTTCATATCTCAATCACGAATGGCAACTATAATTTGCCTATTCCTCTATTTCAATATGAATAGCAGTTTTACTTTGCCTATTCAATCTTTCCAATGTGAATAGCAATTCTACTTTGCCTATTCAATTTATTTCATATAGCCTCCCGAAATGGGATTAACAATCCACATTATAGGCTATGAATAGCATTTCCACTTTTCCTATTCAATCATTTCTCATAGCCTCCCGAAATGGGATTAACAATTCACATTATAGGCTATCGCCTCCCGAAATGGGATTAACAATCCACATTATAGGCTAACGCCTCCCGAAATGGGATTAACAATCCACATTATATGCGAACAGGAATTACCATTACGAGCCTGGTCTATTCCATATTTCTCATCACCTTAGAATCAATGGCCCCCAATGGGATTAATAAATCGCGATTCATAACCGGGGCCCCCGATGATTCAAGGTACACTCATCCACTAGAAATTACACCATGTGGTCAATGGCTAGTATCCGGCTCCCATAAAACCGTACCAAGTTGCCCCCGATGACTTGATGCCTATTCTAGCTACAACATGAGAATAACCGTCCCATTAAAGACAATAAAGATTTACATGCATGTCTTATGGATCCATTACAATATTTAAGTGGATATGTGTCCATATCTTGTACGAAAGGCTGCCTTGGGCACGTTTTCCTCTCTCACCTTCAGCTGGTGGTAGCCCGATCTTAAGTCTATCTTCGAGAAATAGCTAGCACCTTGCAATTGGTCGAAGAGGTCATCAATCCTCGGAAGCGGGTACTTGTTCTTCACAGTCACTTTGTTGAGCTCACGGTAATCTATGCACATCCGCATAGATCCGTCCTTCTTCTTAACAAATAGAACCGGCGCTCCCCAAGGTGATGAGCTCGGACGAATGAAACCCTTGTCGAGCAGCTCTTGCAGCTGAGTCATCATTTCTTTCATTTCTGCTGGTGCCAGGCGATAGGGCGCACGCGCAATCGGTGCCGCATCAGGCATCAAATCTATTCTTAACTCTACTTGACGATCTGGGGGCAGACTCGTCAAGTCATCCAGAAACACTTCCGGGTACTCGCTGACTATAGACACATCCCCTACTTCTTTCTTCTCTTTCTTAGCATCTAGCACATAAGCTAAATACCCCAGACATCCCTTCCTTAAGCATCGCCTAGCTTTCAACATAGATATCATACATGACTTCCTATCTCGACGATCCCCATAAATTACTATTTACTTCTTATCGGGCAAGGTGATACAAATTAACTTCTTATTACACACTATGTTAGCGTCGTTATCCGCTAACTAATCCATCCCTAACACCACATCAAACTCCCCCATTCCCATTGGGTACAAACGCAATGGGAATAAGTGACCATCAACATCAATACTACACCCCTCAAAAACCTCTTTCACCCAGACTCGACTATTATCTGCTACTTCTACCTCAAACCCAAAGTTCACCCTCTTGGGTTTCACTTGCAATTTCTGAATAAATTTAGGCGACACAAACGAACGATTGGCGCCCGAATCAAACAATACTTTAGCAAAAGTCGATTCAATAGGGAAGGTACCTGTCACCACATAAGGCGTGTTCACCGCCTCCTCTTCCGACATGTGGAAAGCCCTCACCTTCGCACGAGCAGGCTCCACCTTTCTATCTCCATCTCTTCCTCCACCACTACTGCCATAACTCCCAGCATATCCCCTTCTTAACTGTGTACAATCCATCTTGACATGATCTGGCGAGCCACACTGATAACATGACCTCGAGCTACGACAGTCTCGAGCCATATGCCTTGTTTTCCCACACTTGAAACATCCTTCCTTATCCGCCAAACACTCCCCCTTATGCATCCGGTTACACTTGCTACAAGGTTTCTCTCCTGATCTGAATCCCGCCCGCAACTCGGGTTTAGGCGCACTCGGCCTCTTAACATCGCGATTCGGTCCTTCCCATTTCCGCTTGTCTCCAACTCTCTCCGTCATCTGCCTATTCTTCTCTTTTTCTGTGAGCTCTGCAGTATCTAATGTAGCCTGGAAAGTAACTGGACCTTTCACCTGCACCAATTCCCTCACGCTGCTCTTCAGTCCCATTATGTATCTCTCTATGCGCCTCTCCTCGGTAGGCACATACAGTTCAGCAAACCGAGCTTTCTTAATGAACTTCGACGTATATTCTTGGACTGACATCGTTCCTTGCTCCAACCCCAGAAATTCTTCCTCGAGCTTCTTAACTGCCGCCACTGGGCAAAACTGAGCTTTGAATCTTCTAGTGAACAATTCCCAGGTAGTTGATTTCACAATCTCATAACCCTTACCTCCCGTCTCGATATCCCACCAGAAAATGGCATCTGCCTTCAGCATAGACATGGCAAAAAACACCTTGTCTTCCTCGGAACACTTGCTCGTGTCGAAAGGTAACCCCATCTTCCGTATCTATCTCAGAGCTAAAACTGGATTGCGCTCTACGCTGAAAGTCGGAGGCTTACACGATGCAAAAGTCTTAAAAGTACATCCCTTCGCTGCCTTCGATTCATTAGCCACAACTGGAGTTGATAAAGAATGACCTCCCACCACAGTCGAAGGTAGGCTAGACGCCTCAATCCTTGTCTCGTTTCCACTTCTAGTTCGTCCCTCGGACGTAGTCTTGATATGATTTTCCAACAACGCTTGCAAGGTTTCCTGTAGTTTTCCCATCTCAGCCGTAAACTTCTCCTTAGTCACAAGTGCGTGGTTTCTCCTCAGACTGTCCGACTGAATCCCTCCGCCCACCGAAGCGGTACTTTCTTGGTGCAGGGGCTCACGCACTTCAGGCGCTCCCACACTCTTAGCTCGACGGGTGGTTGGCATCTTTTTCCCTCTGCGGGTTGCCACACCATCCCCAACTGCCTGAGAGGTAGCTCGGAACGGTGGTCTACCTCGTCCTCTCCCTCGGCCTCCGCCCCTTACGCGGGTGGCCGCTCATCTCGGAGGATTCACCGGTTCCTCCTCAAAGATCTCCTCCACGCGAATCTCTCCCACAACGGGAGTTGTACCCACCACGGGCACAAATCTACTCCTCAAGGTTCTTTCAGACATATTGGATTACTGAAACAAGCCAAAATGAATTACTTAAGACTACTGCTCAAGAATAATATGGTAATTTAAGCACATACATGTACCTGTAAATTCACAATTACACTGGCCAGGTGCAATCCCGAATCTACCTTACATGAATGTCCTCTCTACCCTATTAGTCTTATCTCTATTATAGTGCCCTCCTAGTGCAAATCCTGATTCTCAGTTGTGATTTCTACTTACACAGTTTAAGTCTAAGCTCGTCCGGTCACCTAAATCCCTTAAACTATGGCTCTGATACCAATTGTAACAACCCAAACCAAAATAAAGCATAACAATCATAAAATATAAAACATCCCAAAACCAGTCTCGAAATTTATAATACAATTGTCTTCAAAATCAAGGTTGGCGGAAACAACCTATTCACAACTGAGAATGAAATAAGTTTATAAATTTAAAAGTGAGGCTCTGTCTCTAGAAGCGTTCGTACTCTAAATCTTCTCTTGGCTCTTACCGGAGCTTCCTACTATATGCTTCCCTGAAAAGGTTTAGTTTAGAAAATTCGAGGGTTAGACCATAAGGTCTAGTGAGCTCCCTCAAGTAATAACAGTTCAACAATACATAAATGAAACAGTTCATTCTTTCATAACAACTTTAATTTAAACTTTCAGGTAACATTACACTCGTAAATGGCACACTGAAGTCACTTGAAAGTGACAACGTGTCAGTCTCACACTGCCTTATTGGGTCACTCCTCCCATGGCATAAACGGGACACACCTCCCGGTATGAGCACTGGCGAGCCACACCCCCGACTTAGCCGATTTACGTCTAACCACAATGTATGCATACATCTCAAATAACTCTCCATACAAGCATAATCACGTAATAAAACATGGCATTTCTGTGCATTTATTCACTTCGGAAAAACACGTTTTTTTATAGTTAGAAAAAACTCACCTATCGACTTGCGAAAGTGCTTCTCGCGTACTCTCCCGGTTTCTAGTGGAACACCTAAGAGGTTGAAAAGATTCATAATAATAAGGCTCACAATAATCGGAACATGACTCCTAAACTTTACTCAACCAGAATAATCGAACTCGGAACCAAAGTCCCAGACTTTACTCCTGATCCGGATCGAACCATGGTTTCCGGTTCTCTACCAGTTCCACATCCGGCCCCCTCTCTCTCCGGTTCCGGTCCATTCCGGATCAGGTCCTCACTCCGGTTCCGGTCCATTCCGGATCCGATCTTAATTCCGGTTCCTATACCGGATCTCGACAAAATCGGGACATACGACATCGGGACCTAAATTCTGGAAAGACATGACATCTAGCAATCGGCTTCGAACGAGTTCTACCACAAACAAGCTTTCTCAAATCAAATAAACCTCTACCTGATATTACTTTTACAAGACATAACATACTACATCAATAGACACCAAAGAGCAACTCATCCTTTTCCAAAAATTTCCCAGAAGTCTCAATTTCTCAAAACCCTCATTTAATCCAAAATTAAAACGATAGAAGGTGAGAAGGAGTGGTTTCAGATTGTTACCTTGGCTTGATTTGAAAATCTTCTCCTATCATTCACAATTGCTGATTAAAATTGATTCTTTTCTTTCTCTGCTATCTCTCTAAGCCGCGAACAAGAAGCAATAATGAACACCTAGGGTTTTGTGCCCAAAATTGAGAGTTTTATACTCTCTTACAATATTTACAACTCAACCCCTGAACTTACAAATTTGCAACATTCCCCACAAAACTTATTCTTTTCATTCAAGACCTCGGTTATTACAACTAACCTCATACTTTTCACCTCCATTTGATAGCACTGTGTATTGGGATGCCTCACACTTGACAGAGTTCAACAGTTTAGTTGTTGTGGGAGTAAGAGGTCCATCACATTTGCCAATCACCTTGTTAACATTAACAATTCTCTTTAATAGGTACTGCCTTATATACTCTAGTGCCAATATGATGGGTTTGTCCCTTCCATCAATCAATTGTCTATTAAAAACCTCACACATGTTATTTAATAACACATCACAATGTGATCTGCCTGTAAAATTGAATAGAGACAAATAACACATTACAATGTGATCTGACATAACCAAAGTGAGATCATACCTACAATCCTACATGTAAGAATAAAATTTACCTGTAAAATGAGATCTTGACCAACATTGGGGTGGAATTTCGTTCAACCATTTGTATGCTTCTGGTTTGAAAGCTCTCAACTCATACATACAGCTTTCAAACTGTGGTATAGTGGTTGATGTTGCACATTTCCACAAAAGATCTTTGTATGCTTTGCCTCTCCAGGACTTCTTCATATTTTCGTGAATGTGCCTCAAGCAATACCTATGCTCTGCACATGGAAATACCCTGGAAAGTGCTGGTATAAGCCCCTATGGTAAATGTTAATTGCATATGTGAGTTAATAACATACATACATGTCTGTGAGTAAATTCATGAAAATAAAGTAGAGGTATACCTTCTGCCTGTCAGTGATAAATGTTTAGAGTTCCTCTCCAAGCCTAAGTCATCACCCAAATATTCCAAAAACCAGATCCAAGAATCAGTACATTCAGACTCTACTATTGCATACATAACTGGGTAGATTCCATGATTAGGATCAACCACCACTGCAGTTAGTATCTGTCCTGGAAATGGCCCTTTCATAAAAGCTCCATCCAGGCCTAACAAATCTCTGTCACATGCTTTGAATCCCTTCTTAAGTGGACCTAAACAGATCTATATTCTCCTGAACTGTCTAGTATCACTTGTTTCATTTTGCTCAACCTGTAGATCCAACTTAATAGTTGTATCACTGTTGGTCCTCTGCAACTCAAGACAGTAGTCTCTCAACCATGAATACTGTAGACTGTAATTACCCCTTACCCTGCGTGTTGCCATTGTCTTTGCCCTGAATGCCTTCTGCTTTGAAACATGAACATCTAACTTTCTTTGAAGTTGATCCTTGAGGGCATTAAGTGGTATATTAGGGTTAGGAACAATTGTGTCCTCAAGTTGCTCAGAGAGATGGCTTTTTGTACATTGTGTTACCTTTCTAGTTTGTAGACATTTATGGTCATCAATGTAGGTTTTAACCACCCAGGTTTCATCTTGGTTGCTTGTGGATGCGTAGAGAGTCCAAGGACAAACAGGCCCACCACTTGTATTTAACTTTCTTGACTTCATTGACTCTTGACTAGGCCTACCAACCTCTTTTTTTGAACCCACAACCTTCCCTTTGCAAATGGCCCTTATTCTTTTCTTATCATTTATTATTAGCCCAATGTCCCTTTTGGTCTCAACTGCATGTTCTGCAACCAATTTCTTGATCTCTTTCTTACTGCCAAACTCTTGTCCAACATAAAAGCCTGTTTTACAAGTTTTGTTTCTATGCTCTGCTTCATAGTTTTCTTAAACCATGCAAATGTTTTCTCCTTTCTGCCTCAAAATCAGAAGTCTCTCCACTGTCATAGTCATCAAACTGGAATGGCTCCACATCATCTCCTATGTTTCAGGAAATAAGTTTTGAATGTTTGCATTCCAATCTGCATCAAAGTCCACAGTTGAGTAGTAGCCCATCATATCCACATCAAAGTAATCATCCATCCCATATTCATCATCTACCAAATAGTCACCATCCTCACTATCATCCCAGCCAATGTCTCTTCTTCACCCACAGCAGGTCCTGTGTTTTCTTCACCCATCTGAGGCCCTATGTTTTCATCACCCATCTCAAAACCAAACTCTGTGTTAGGTTCACCCATGCCATGCCCTGTTTGAGCTTCACCACCCATGTCATGCCCTGTTTGACCTTCACCACTCATGCCATGCCCTGTTTGTGATTCACCATCTCCATGTACCATATTTCTCTCTGTTTCAAACCATCCAAGAAGTAGTTTTTCTTGCATGTGGAACTACTTGCTTGTTTTCTACACCTACAAAGTGGTGGTGATACATCCCCTGTGATTTCATCTATAACAACATTTGAAGCCTTTGGTGATTTGAAGTGAGTGTTTAAGGTTGTAGTCCAATGATCTATGTACAACTCAATCAATTTATACTTAGTAGTATACTTTAACAATTTTAGAATGTCTTGGTCACTTCCTAAGGGTTGAAGTCCAAAATCTAGGTCAGAATCAGGGGTAAGGAAATGATAGAATATTGGTTGAGGAGAAGTATAACCTATCTCAGTGATCATAGCATTCACTTCATGTACACTCAACTCGTCACAATCAACTAAGTCAATGAACCGTGCCTTACCATTTATGTACTTCCTTCCTGGAGCTTTCGTAAAAAATCCTCCATGATTGATCTTTATGATGATGATATTGGGATAGTGCTCTACTATAAGAGATTACCACATCAAGAGATTAACCATTATCACTCCTACTTGAACAAACCCTATTTTTAGCTTATTAACATAACGAGATTGAAAAGTGACATTTGTACAGACATTTCATATGGAGAAAAACCCAAATAAGAAGTGTATACAGAAGCACATTTTTTTCAATCTTTCTTGATGCATCAATACAGTAAAACGAAGAGAAATGGAATGGATGAACTTACCATAAACTTCATACTGATCAAAGTCTAGGTCGTTCCATCGAACTTGCCACATTGTTTGGACCCATGTGTCCGATTGCAGAGCATGTACTGATGACGATGATGAACAGGGTGTTTCGTGAGGAAGACGAAGGAGTCGATCGAGGGTTTTGGAGAAATAAGGGGGTTAATCTGATTAAAAGGGGAGGGAAACTTGAAAGGATGATTTTACCCTCATTAAAATGGGGGTTAACGGAGGGTGGAGTAACGGAGTTAGCGCCAGGGACCAAAGCGTTAGGAAAACAAGGACCACAGGCCCTTATTTGGAATAAAAAAATTATAGGGACCATTTTCGTTACCTTTTTGAAACCACATGGACCAAATCCGTAATTTACTCTTTTATTTATTTATTTAAACCAATCCAACTGTACTCAGTTTAAACAACCTAAAATCAGAAGTGTTTGAGCATCTCCAACAACATTGCTAAAATAGAAAAAAATGAGTTTTTGTTTGCTATTCTTCTCCAACAACATTGCTATCTTGTTTGCTAAAATAGAAATTTATGAAAAAATATCTAAATATAGAGAACTCTCCATAATCCTCTAAATGGGAGAGAGAAATAATTATTTTATTCAATCCACCAATAAGATAAATCTTTTATCATGATATATTAAGTTTTCTTTTTAAAGTGTATTGGGAATATAAATTAGAGAATATTATATTAATATAATTTGTGTTAAAATCTCTAAAATAGCAAATCTGTTGGAGATAAATGTAGCTCTTTTTAGAAATTTTAACATTTGATTCTTTATTTTAAAAATTATAGAAAACCTGTTAGAGATGTTCTTAGAGCATCTCCAACAGTTTCCTCATTTTGAAGAAACTGAAGAATAAGGGGGGTTTTGGGATCTACTTTTGCTCCAACAGCTTTCCCAAAACTATCTCCAAAATGGAGAAAGTAGGAAAGAGAATGAGTTTTTTCTCCAAATACGAAGATCACTCCAAAAATAATTACCAAGTGAGAGAACCAATAGAAAACTTTAAAAATAAATATGTAGATAAAAAAATAATATTTTAATATTATAATCAGTGTTTTTTTCTCCGAAATGGAAAAATTTATTGGAGATAAATGTAAGGAAATACAATTGCATTGAAGTCAATGATACACGAATTTATGTTTTTCTTTCATAATGACAATAACACAGAAATCTTTGGCAACAATAATTGAATATATGTTTCTGAAACATGTTTCAGCATAACTGTTTAAAATTGAATAAACAACCATTTTCGTCCTTGTGATTTACAGTTCTAAACTATGTTCACCATTAGCTTTTAAAAATTGCATTTTCGTTCACTATGATTTGCATTTTATTTCCTTTTTTGTCCTTTAGTTAACAAAAATTCGTTAAGTTAAGGGATCTTTTACCTTTTCTTTTCTAGGTTTCTAATTTGTGTTAGAACATCTTCAATGGATCACACTATATTTTACACTAAACATCAAAAGTAGTGTAAAAAGTAGTGTTGATAGTAAATATTCTCCAATGGGTAACACTATTTTTTACACCAAATCATTTTTATATTAATTTATTAAACTTTCAGTAATATCCTTATATTTATTAACTTTATAATTTATACCCATATTTTTTATTTAGATCATAACTTATTATTTTTATTTTTTATTAATTATGAACTAAATTATTTTAATGCATAAAACAAAACTTTTTATTAAACAATAAAAGTTACATTAAAACAAATAAAGAAGAGAATACATATGCATATAATTATTTTCATTACTATATTTTTCCATGAATGATCGATTAACGCATTTCGAAGCTCGAAGTGCGCCACTTTGTCTTTGATTTGTCTATAACAAGCGAGAAATTGTTGAAATTGGTTATTATCATTCATCACCGTTTCAACTCTATCGGTGACACTTCTCTTGCAACTTCAATTGGTGCATCGAGATCACGTTCATCCTCAATTACCATGTTATGTAAAATAATACATGTAATCATTATGTCATGTATATAGCACGTCTTTTTGCCAAAAACGAGTCGATCCTGTTACAATTTTCATCGAATATTTTATCATGTTGTATATTATTTACTTAATTAAAACATTTATTCAGTCGAGATTAAAATATTTATTCAGTCGAGATTAATAAATAAAATGCGTAAATAAAATTAACACAAATCAATTTACGAACAAAAACATGCCTAATACAATAAGCATGTAAATAATTGTTATGTTTTTATTATAACTTCTATAAAATTTATAATAACTTATATTCAAGTTTTAAAACTATAGCAACAACCAAATGGACAAAAATCGTAGTTTACTTTTCAAATTTTTGTTAGTGATTGGTCATATCCTACCCTTTGTTATATATATATATATATATATATATATATAGAGAGAGAGAGAGAGAGAGAAAGATTCAAACGAGAACGCTAACTATTTACGAGAACACGAGAACGGTCGTCAATGTATAAAATCACATGTGATTCACGTACAAAATCATATGTGATTTTACACTACCTAGATTTTGTACGTGATTTGTACAAAATCACATTTGATTTTACACTACCTGGATTTTGTACAAAATCACATGTGATTCACGTCCAGATTTCCAGGTAGTGTAAAATCACATGTGATTTTGTACGTGAATCACATGTGATTTTGTACATGAATCACATGTGATTTTGTACATGGACGGCCGTTCTCGTATTCTCGTAAATAGTTAGCGTTCTCGTTTGAACCCACCTCTCTCTCTCTCTCTATATATATATATAGCCTTAGGTTCAATAGAGAAGTGCAAAATTTTTGAGAAATAGAGAAGTGGTCTTAGTCATTCATTCGGTCAAGATCGGTTATAATTGGTCAAAAGTTGCGGCTGTTCTAAAAATAGAAGGGTAATTTCGTAACTTTACAAAAACACGGGCTGAGTTCATATATGAATCTGTGTGATTCACATATGAACTATACGTTCATATATGAACCTTTGTAATTCACATATGAACTCTTTATAACTAATTCATATATGAATCTTGTGATTCATATATGAACCTTTGTGTTTCATATATGAAACTAATTAACTGTAGGTTCATATATGAATCAGTTGAACCAATTAACTGATTCATATATGAATATTTGTGTTCATATATGAACCTTTGTAATTTACATATAAACTTTTTTTAACTAATTCATATATGAACCTTTGTGTTCATATATGAACCTTTGTGATTTATATATGAATTTTTTTTAACTAATTCTCATATGAACAAATTAACTGATTCATATATGAATCACAAAGGTTCATATATGAATTAGTTAAAAATATTTTATATGTGAATTACAAAGGTTTATATGTGAATTACAAAGGTTTATATGTGAATTACAAAGGTTCATATATGAATCACACAAATTCATATATGAACCCGTCCCGCGTATTTTTTATGAAACTACCCCTCTATATTGTGCAGACCACGCGAGGAATTATCCTCTGCTTCTCGGTCAAAGCCGCCGATCTTGACCGAATGCATGACCAATATCACTTCTCTATTTCTCAAAATATTTGTAGTTTTCTTTTGAACCCTTCCCTATATATATATATATATATATATATATATATATATATATATATATAACTGTTCTTACATGATTTAATTAGTTTCTATCTTCATCATTGTTATATTGAATGTGACTATTATTGCTCTCACTTAACACATCCATATTTAATATATACTTAAAGTATATTTGTACAATGTAATGATATATATCTAGGTGAAATTGATTAAAAAATCCATTTTATCCCGATAAATTGGTCACTACTTATTTTTTTTCAATTTTACCAAAATGTCACTACTTTACAGAACTAATTTAAAAAACACAAAAAATATGAATCTAAATTTTTTTAAGTGAGAACAATAATTTATTAGTATATACTTTAAGATAATTTAATGGTTTTTAAATTTCGATAAATATGTAGGTTCCAAACTTGATCCATTTATAAGAAAGAATATTCAAGCTTTAATTTTACCATCTTACAGAAAATAAAATAAACATGTTATAAAAACGATTTTGTATTATTTTTCTAATTTATATAAATATTTTCTATATGAATGAATTTATAACTTTTTGAGTTTTGGCTTTATAAAAAATGTTATTTGGGATTTTAATTTTTGAGTGAGAAAAAAAAAAAAGAGATTTTGTCATGTTGTGTTGGGAAGATGGATGGAAGGGAGAGAAAGAAGGGCCACAAAGGGGGACACTTCCACATGGGTGCTGACTATGCACTGGGCTCCACTTGTCTTTTTATTATTATTATTTTATTTTTATAAAAATTAATAACTTTGCCAGGTTGTGTGGGGTCCGCCACTGCTTCAAAACCATGTGACTGATGCCCATAAAATCAAACTTTTCTCCCTCTGTAAAATCTCAAACAAAAACATACTATTCCCTTTTTATTTATATTTTTATTCTAAATACTATAAAAAAAATATCCAGATGCATAATTAATATAATATTTTCTTAAAAATTCTGAACTTTTCGTAAAATTTTATGTTATATTAGAAGAACGTAGAGTTTATTTTATTTCCAATATATTTTCAGTCAATTTTAAAAAATTCAAAAATGTAAATTTTAATTATATTTGTACTGTAAATTTGAATTTTAGCATGTAAAATTAAATATTTTATAATATGATAAAAAAACATGTATTTTTTCTTTTTGAAAATTACAACGTTTACTGAAAACATGATTTGAAAACTTTTAATTTGATTAAAGTGAATTTAAAAATATAAAAATGAATATTCATTTAATGGTAATAATAAAATGGAAGAACATGCAAAGGCACACACGCATGCAAAAACCTTTACCTTTTACTCTCTGCCTCGGCCTACCAAAACCTCTTGGAATCTTTTGGGTCTTGGGATTTCTTGTTTTTTCTATATCTCTTTTTTACTAATAATAAAATCCCACAAAATTTGTTGGTTTTTGAAGATCAAATTTATAAAAAAAAAATGAAAATTACTTAAAATAATTAATATTAAAAAGAAAATGGGTTTTAGCCATAGATTTTAAGTCGTCCAATTGAATCATTGATTTTTTATACTCGTGTTTGTTTATATAAATTAATTATTTTGATCGCTTATTATTAAGTAAATATAAGCTAGTTTTTAGAAAACTATTTCGAAGAGTTTATTGAGATTTATTGTTTGAATTTCGTATTTTTATAATTTTCTTTGAAGTAATTTTCACATTGTCATTTGTTATGTTAGGCATCTCCAATGTCATTCTTTATTTTACTCTGTGTTAAAGAGTAAAATATAGAGAATGTGTTATGTCTTTTGTAATGTATTACTTTATTTTCTACTCTAAAAGAGAATATTGTAAGTATATTCTCTTTTATTTTGATTACATATATTTTTAATAATATCCTTATATTTATTAATTTTATAAATTTTATCCTTATATTTTTCACAATAACATTATATTTATTAACTTTATCATATTAAAACTTAAAGATAAACATAATTATAGTTTACTAAAATTGGTATTAGACAACAAATAAAATAAAAATACAAGGATCTAAAAACTAGAAGGATCATTTTGTAACTATTAAAAAGTTAGAAAAAAATAGAGAGTATGAATAGTAACTTTTTAAATATAGAGAGTTACTATTCATTTATCTATTATAGAAAGTAAAATAAAGGGTTCATTGGAGATAGACAAGTCCAAACGGGCGGACCGGGCTTTGGGCAGGCCCGGGCCCAAACACTGTTCACAAGCCTGGGCTTTGGGCCGGGCCGGGCTGGGCTTCGTGCAAGAGGGTTGGGCCTGATCAGGCTTTTCAAAAGACCGGGCCCAAAACCGGGCTTTAATCGGGCTTTGAAAAAAATGTATTTTTTACATTTTTAGTAAATATTATTCGTATCTACTATAAAATACTTAATTGGGTCACTCAAACATACTTAAAAATACGTTCTATTAGAATTTCATATATAAAGAAAAATACGTTCTATTAATTTTATATAAATTATAAAGAAAAATACATTTAAAGAAGTACATTTATTGAATTATAAAGAAAAATACTCTTAATCCTCGTCCTCGTATGGTGGATAGTATGCAAGAGTTCCGGTCGTTTTAAGTCTAGTAAGAGCCGTTGGATCATCGAGTTCATCAACATCGAGTTGTTCTTCAGGGTCGATCTCGTCGTCGTCGTAACGTGATACATTACTTTCACAATCGGTACTTGGCGGGGTACTTAGTTGGGCACTTTCGTTTTCTTCAATATTTTCTTCCACTCCATCAAGCTCCGCCTCTAGGGTCGTTCGGTCTTGAATTCTTTCAAGACTATCCAAGTAGTCCTTCAAACAAACGCAAGCTTCTACCGACTCCGGGGTTAATCTTGTCCGACGGGCCAAAATGATCCTGCCACTAAGAGAAAAAGCGGACTCCGAAGCTACGGTACTAGCTTGGACTGTTAGTATATCACGGGCCATTAATGCCAAAACCGGAAATGCTTGTTCTCTTTCTTGCCAAAATGCTAATATGTTTAATACTTCAAAATTATCAACTTGAGTATTCCAAGAGAAATTAGTATTCATGTAAATTTGTAATTCATTGAGATTACTGTCATATCGGGATTTTTTACTTGATTCATTTTGCACCTCATTCATTAAAGAGGTCATTAAGTCTTTCCGGTTTTGGCGATGACCACTACTAGAAGAACCCGACGCAAATAGTGGTTGTTGGGAGGGTTGTTGGTGTGCGCCCCCATGTCGGACTTTATAAATTTCAAATAATTCTAAAAACATGTTATTAAATAATGTTTTTCTTTTCGTTGAAAAAGTAGAATTTGTGGACGTATCTAAACCAAAAGTTTGAATTATTCCAGTAATTAAAACCTCAACACCAATAACCTTTAGCCACGGGTTTAACGCCGCGGCACAAAGAAAAGAAAAAAGGATTTTTCTAAAATATTTTAACAATTTTGCTTTCATTGTAACAATCATATTCGACCAATGGTCGTCTCTCTCATCGTACTCTTTAATTTTGTTTGCTAAAATATATATTTGATTTAAAACTAGAGGGCTTGTTGGATAATAAACACCGGATAAGTAAGTTGTTGCATTTTTAAAATCACCCAAAAGATTGTATAATCCCTCAATCACGACCCAATCCCACTCTACAATAGTATTCCGTGGGTAATGAATATTATAAAATGCATGTATATAAATTCTTTGTGCATGCAAATTTTCGATCATTTGATATGTCGAATTCCATCGAACGGCCATTTCATGAGCCGGTCCCAAAGCTCTAAATCCATATTCCATGCAATATTTTCTAAAAGACGCTTGCATTGATTTACCTTTATTAAAAATTCTCCGTAACATAAGTCTAAATTTGTTTAGTGTGTCACTGTATTGTCCTAAACCGTCTTGAACGACTAAATTAATAATGTGGGCAACACAACGTGTATGAAATATTTCACCGTCCAACATAGGGGTTAAAGCACATTTTAATTTATCCACACATGTAGTATTATTACTAGCGTTATCAAATGAAATGCTAACGATTTTATTTGAAATATTATAAAAAAAACAAGTGCTTTTTTTATAATTGAAAATTGACGTTCACCCGAATGTGGCGAACCAAACGTTTCAAACGATATTACACGTTTGACCATTTGCCACGACTCCATCCAATGTGCCGTTATACATATATAAGAATGTGGCAATCCGTGTGGTGCGCTCCACACATCACAAGTTAAAGAAATGTTGTTAGACATTTGTTCAAACATGTTTTTCATATCATTTTTAGCATTTTCCCACATTTTTAATGCATCACGTCTAAGAGTTTGACGGCTTACCGGAGTGTAGCGAGGTTGTAGACATTTTTGGATCATTTTCGTCATATGCGGATTGTGGAAATGTCCGAACGGCAACCCCATTTGAATAACACATTTTGTTGTTAATTCCCGGGCCAACATGTTATCGTACGACCATATTTAACCTTGGTTGTCAAGTATGGGTTGACTTGAATCACCTCTGGACTTGAGTGCCTTGCATGCGCCATCGGTGTGCCTCTTTAAGGTCGAGTTTCCCGAGAGCGCAAAGAGAGCTCCACACCTTTTGCATTGTGCCTTTTTATTCCCGTCGGTGAGAACCACCATATTGAAATTATTCCAAACTTCGGATTTTCGTCCGTGCTCGGCAAGAACTTCTCTAATTTGATTGTTTGATGAACTACCGCTGGCCATTTTGAGTGAAGAATGGAAAAATTGAAAGAACAAGAAGTTGTATGAAACGAACACGAGAAAGACAAAAATTGAGAATTGTAAGCGAGAATTGCGTTTTTTGCGTTTTTGTAACTTGATATCAAACCTCTAACATCCACTACCTATTTATAGTGATTTGGAGGCAAAAAATACAAAAAAACGGCTAGAAATGAGAAAAAAACGGTCATATTAACGGTAATAAATGGCTACTTTTTTGAACAAAAAACAGGCCGGGCTTAAACCGGGTTGGGACCGGGACCGGGCCGGGCCGAGAAAATTGGCAAAATCAGGGCCTGTTAGGGCCCGAGGGGCTTAGACCGGGCTTTGGGTGGGTTGGGCTTCGGGCTCAAGGCGGGCTTTTTCAGGCCCGGGCCCATTTGGCCATCTCTAATTGGAGATGGTCTTAGTAAGTGTTATATAAAATTGAAAATAATCGGTTCATCAATTAATAAGTTTTTTATTGTCAGGAGTGTCGCATCCTTTCCAAAAATAATAATAATAAATAAATTGTTTTTAGTTAACAATTAATTTAAATGACATAACCTAAAACATTTCTTATAAAATCCTTGCCACATTTTAAAATCGATGGACAAAAAAAGAGCTCCCGTTAATTTTTTATTTTTTTTGACGTAAAATAATTTAAAATCGGTCATGGCTTGAAAATTTTTGTCGTCATAAAGACATAAACTTCATCATGTTTAAAAATCGATCATTATAAAAATGAGAAAATATTTTGTCTTCTAAAGCTGTAGCATTTTAGATCCGATTGCAATTTTTCTCTCGCAACATATTTTAAAATTTGATTGATTTTGATGACCAAAAAACTTTAAAAACATTATTGATTTTAAATGACGGCAATAAAACGAATAACAGTTTAACTTATACTTTAATAGAAATAAATTGCATTTATAAATACGTCATAAAAATTGATCACGTTATAAATTTTGTTGTCACATCCATATTTTATCCAAAAAAAACCCAGTGGATTACACTTTTCCTCGTTGTGATTTGGCACTTGATGGATTTCATTTTTATTTTCAAAAGTAAGGGTTGTTTGTTTAACTCTTAATAGTTCCATTAAAAGGCAATTTATGAATCGTTAAGAGGTGAATTTTGTTTGACAAAAAACGAGAATGTCTTTCAATGGTTCTAAAACCCTCTGAATGATTATGCATCTTGGGCCTCCCTTAACTATTCAGAATCTTAATTTCATTCTGAATAATTTCCAAACAACCAGATTTCATTTTATACTATATCATAAGAGCCTTTTAATCATCTGACCACTTAATCGTTCTGCACCAAACCATTCAGCAACTACCAAACAACAAATCAACCCAACCCGAAAAAATTCAAAAAATCCCAACCCGAGGTAACCCGAAGCATTATCGATCAAAAAGTTAGTGAACCCGACTGATTTGGGTCGGAATTGGGTCAGTCCCAATAGAACCCGATCCAATCCGACAACCCGGTCATCCCTAAGAAGCGCGTTTCAGTTTTTAGGTTTAACCTGGTCCTATTCCACTCTCTCAGCCGCTACCCTCTCTACCCTCTCACTCTCTCAACCGCTATACTCACTCGACCAGACCTCAAACGACCTCCGCCGCTTCTTTTCTTCTTTGGTTCATGGCTTCACAGCTTCACCTTCACGTATCTCTATGTCCGACGCAGCGGGGGTTTGCGGAAGGATCGACAAACGTCTAAAACCTTTTGATAACGAGATTACGAAACGTAAAAGTCGGAAAACTAAGAGAAAACTTTTAAAAACGTAAAGTTTATTGAATAATTTAACTGATCAACAATAAAACCTAACAACCCTATTTATAGTCTTAGAATAACTAAGAGATAACTATGAATTAAATTCAAATCTAATCCTAATCCTAAACCAACTAGAGAACTATTTAAATAATTAGTAAAAGGAAACTAAATAATAATCCTAATCTAGTTATAAATAAATAATAATTAAAACCAATAATATTTATCCTAACTTAAAATAATTAAAATAAAGAAGAAAATCTATCCGGTAGTCATCGGTACTTGTGTTGGGACTTAAGTCTCGGTGTGTAATGACCAAAAAAAAAGGAAGAAGAAAATGATAGTTATCAATTTCACAAGGACCTATTGTGAAGAGGAGAAGCAACTAAGGGGTTTAGAACTGAAATTTGCATTGTGATTTAATATCTCCTGCAAACCAAACGATGAAAACATCCTTGCTCATTTAACCCACCACCTTTATCACTTCCCTTGCCAAGAAACCGTCGATAGCACCATGTGTATAAATGGGTTAAGCATACAAGTGTAGAAGCAAATAAAAACAAATAGGAGAAGAAGCTAGTATAAAAGAAGAGGAGAACGACGACGGTTTGGTGAAGCTAAAGAGTTCGACGTGTTTTCGGTAAGAGTTTTCGTACCCCTCGTTTTGAAACATTAGCTTGCGATATATTCATTTTAGTCGTTCATTTCGTTCGGGTGGGTTCCAATAGGGTAACGATGGCCAACGGTCACCGCTAGCACCCTACCGTTTGTCACAACGGGAATCACCGCGATGTTAGGATTGTCAAACGGTGACCCTCGTTTTTGTACCAAGTGTTAGAACTTACCTAAAGGTTGAGAACTAATATGATTGAAGGATACTTTCACAAGGATAAAACTAAATATGTGTTGACGGTCACTAGATTGGAAACAAAGGGAATTTGAAATAGTAATTCTTCTTAGGCCATCCGCAGCGTAAGCCCTCAAGCCCTCAACGCCACATCAGCGCCACATCAGCTAAGCCCTCAAGCCCTAAATACCCCCAGCGCATAACTAAAAGCCCTCAATGCCACATCAGCGCCACATCATTTTTTTAATTCTTTTATTTATACATTTAATTATTTAACAAAATAAAAATATTTATATATTTTTGAATTAATAAAAATAAGATAAATAATAAAAATAAAAATTCATATCATTCATTAAAAATAAAAATTACAAATTACAAAACACTACCAATTATGAAATTTTTTAATTTGCTCTTTTCTATTTAAAGTAACCCTCAAAACGTCTCCCGTAAGGTGATCATGCGAGGTCTTGAAAAACTCGAAGTCTTTCTCAAATCGTTTTGAGCGTTCGATTTCGAGTTCTTGTTCCAACCTATCTCGTTCGAGTTTTGAGCGTTCGATTTCGAGATCGAGTTTTTTCATTTTGTATTCCATTGTATCATCAATCTTGTCGTTGAACGCCGTCAACAACTGAGTAACACTTTCGTTCGTATTCGACCCGGACGTATTACTCGTTGATGTTTTTTTGCCTTGTTTCTCCCGATGGATCGTTGAAGTTGCTCGATGGAGTTGTCGTCATCGTCATCATTGGAAGGGTTGGTACGTTTTGAACCCCGCGATGAAGTTGTCGTCATCGTTGGAACGGCTCCCCATTTTGGACATTTTTTGAGGACTTCCCAAGCTTGTTCTTTAGAGAAAGCAAACCCTTGTTGTGCTTGGTACCGTTCGTGTGCCACTCGTGAAATGTCGGCATCACTCATTCCGCTTGATCTATTATTGACCAAGTTGTTGTAGATGCCGCCAAAAAGAGCAATTTTTTTATTCAGGTCGTTGAACTTGGTGTTGAGTTGATGAGTTGTTCTATAATTGGCGCGACCCATCAAACTATAGAACACTTCCCCGATTCGGGTCCAAAAACCTTCTACATTTATGTAAATTCAAGTATAAGAATATTAACAAGAATAATAATAATAATAATAATAATAATATTAATAATAATAATAATAATAATAACAATAAAAATATTACCATGGGTTTGTGCGTTACCGATAACGGGGTCCTCCGAAACGTCAACCCACACCGACACTAACGCGAGTTCCTCCTCGTTAGTCCACATCTGTTTGGGGACTCTATTTTCATATTGTTTGCTTTTTCCTTTTCTCGATGGTCTCGGGTTTGATGGTTCCGGGTTTGATGGTTGTGTGTAGATGGATTGTGGTGTGTGCGGGCTAGTATGTTGGGTTTCCGGAACAATGTCGTCGGCGAGATTGATTGCGGGTGAAGGAACATTGTAGTTGGCCGGAGTAAAACCTTGTTCAATCAAACCGGGACGTGTAAATTGGTAAGGAAATTGTTGGTGAAATTGTTGGGGAAATTGTTGCGGATATTGTGGCGGATTTTGTTGCGACCATTGTGGCGGAATTTGTTGCGACCATTGCGGACGATAACCTTGTTGTGTAAACGCTTGGAAACCAAGCTCCGGGTCTTCTTGCGGTTGTGGTGTATCCGGTCGGCTACGCCGAGATGTAGGTGTTTTGTTTGGATTCATGATGAAATTTGAGAGAGTTTGAGAGAATTTGAGAGAGTTTGAGAGATTGTTGGTGTGAAAAAATAAGAGGTTGAGGGTTAATATATATAGTGTGATTAAATTGAAAAAAATAAAAAAAAAATTAAATAAAAAGTAGCCGTTGAAAGAGAGCCGTTTGAATAAAAAATTTAAAAAAAAAATAAACAAAATATGCTTCGGGTTCCTCGGGTTTTCAAACCCGCACCCCAAGCCCGAGCCCCAAGCCCGCAGCCCCCGCAGCGCTGCCCGCAGGAGCCCGCAGCCGAGCCCGAGCTCGAGCCCGAGGCGGTGCGGATGGCCTTATATATATATACATATGAAATTGGAATAGGAGATGAACTGTGGTAGATAAGCTATGAGAATTCTTGAATGCAATAAAAATAATTACATGTACTTTATTGAAGGAGGAGATGTAGGAGATGTATTATATATATATATATATATATATATATATTTTATGCATGGACGATGCTTCAGTTTCTTATGTATATATATAAATGATAACAGTTAGCACACAAATGCATCTATATATATATATATGGATTATAAAGAATCCTTATGCAAGCAATGTGTAGAAAAAGATTTGGAATATATGGATGGTAATTTGTTTAGTATGTTGTTCGCATATGGAAGCTTCAATATATATATATATATATATATATGCACAATCATATCACCCATGCATATGTGACACCTTATCCATGCACATATGACAGACTATTCATACATATATGACAGTTGCTTAGAGAGTATATATATATATATACACACACGACATGAGTTTAGCTATTCTTGTGGGTTACATAAACCAATTTGAGGTTTTATCAAATATGTGTATATGTATATAAATATATAATTACAACCCTAAGATTTATGTAAGGGCATTTCGAAGCGATTAGGTAATGGTAATCCATAATCGGAATCGGTTAATTTGAAGTTTAGTTCAGGTGTTGTGCCTTCGAGTTAAATGTGATCGTAAATTGTAGGGAAGGCGTAAGGAACTTCAAGAACGGTTCGGACTCCGACGAGTACTGTGAGTTAACGTGATTTTTAAACGGTTTCATATTTTTATAAAACTGCTTAATGTTCTCAAGAACTTGATATGTCGTTTATGCAAAAATCATGACATGATTTATATGATTTATATTTGATATTTTGTGGTTATGGGGGTGTACTATGGTAAGACAAGCATGCTGTGTGAGCTTGTTTAAAGCCGTAAGCGTGGACATGCTGTGTGAGTCCTCCAGGCAAAGCTGTGTGAGTTAGACACCTCCCATAATGTTGTTAGCTTGTGATATTTTACCACATGCATGTTAAATTATGATGTTTTGTGAAAATCGTTATTGATATTATTTTCATGCATAAAACCGTGAATTCACTGGGCCCTAGGCTCACCCAACTCCTTTTCAAAATAACTATGCAACCAGGTCGTCACTCACTCGGGAGTAGTAGCAAGGGGAAAGAGAAGATCTAGAACCGGGTTGGCATTGGAATAAAGGCATGATGATGAATGATTCAAGAATTAGACAAGTTTTATTTTGGTTATTTAGTAACTGAAAACCTTCCGTTGTGTTGAACAATTAGATTTGCGGTTTATTTATATATGGATGTTTTATATATATGTTTTAAGGGAAAAAAAATTGGGACGTTACAAGTGGTATCAGAGCAAAGTTTAAGTGAATTAGGTTACTGTAGACCTAGACTTAAACTGAGATTGGAAGATTTTATTCTTGACATATATGTGGCCGTAGATTGGTTTATAGTGATGAAAGTAGTGGTTTAAGTTAATTTGGGTTAGACTTAAACCAAATCAAAGGTGAGAAGTTTTTGAGAACTAATTAGTTTGTGAGAACTGTAAGAACCAATCTCAGCCAATCATTTAATATATATATATATATATATATATTAGTTCTTATATATATATGTGAGAACTGTGTGAACCAAATAATATATATTAAATGATTGGCTAAGATTGGTTCTTACAGTTCTCACAAACTAATTAGTTCTCATTTGAATGACCCCCATTATATATATATATATATATATATATATATATATATATATATATATATATTAAAGGAGAAACCAAAGCCAATGATGTGACATCTCCTAAACACTATATGCCTACTTTTCTTTTTTCTTAGATTTTTGATTTTTTAAAATATTTAAAATGTTAAAGACCTTAATGCCCCTCTATGAAAAATGCCTTTTTCACTTAAAGGAGAGTACTTTGGTAATTTCGACACCACTTATATAACTTTCATTACCTAAACCATCAATCTTCCTATATTAATCATTTGTTTAATTGCAATTTATGTTAATATTTGATATGTTAAAGACCTTAATGCCCCGTTACGGGATCTTTTTTGTTGATTTCATAAAACTTTCCATTTTTTAGTATTTGATATTGATTGATCTATATTATTTTCTAGGTTTTCAATTTCGTTTGCTTATGTATCTAAAACTCCTAGTATTAAATATGATGTTTTGCAAATCAAATTAACTAGGTATCTTATGTCTCTTCCTTGTGCATCTAAAATTTTGATAATAAACAAATCAATAACTAAAAGCAATTTAGAAAATACAAACTAACCAAGAGGAAAACTATATTTTTAGGAAAAGTTAATGATCAAAATGAAGAGTATACAATGTGTTATTACTTATTAAATGTTATTTAAGAAAACTTGTGAAAGGGATTTAGAAATGAAAATATAAGAACAATAAGAGGAGTTATTGATTATTATAAAAAGACAAATGCTAAGAATTAGACTAGAACCCTAAAGCTCCGCTCCAAGTTGGAGCATAACAACCATCCGACAAGCTACCTTTTCGTGTTCCAAATCGAGTTTTAAAATATTTCATGGTACCCTTAAAATCAAGCGGGTGCACCTTCAATCCGCCTACGTTTTTTCTTTCACGGTAATCATTTGAGCGGGGGCACGAGTGTAACACCCGGAATTTCAGTAAATATTTAATTAATATGTTTTATGCAGACTCAGAGTCATGGATTATAGTTCGAATCTGAAAAACTTATTTAATTCAAGTACTAGCGCTAGAGGGTGTTTGTTTTGGGAGAAATTTGGATTTTTGGAGGGTCGGTACAAGGCATGCGATAATGCCAGCGATAGTGACAAGATGCCAAGATCGCGGGGCACTATCGCCGGGGAGAAAGAAACTCTCGGTACATATTCAGCGAGAATGCCCACGATTGTGACATATGATCACTATCGCTAGCCCCTATCGCGGGGAAGCATTGAGCCGCGGTGACGCCCCAAACAGAAATGTTGGACATGACGAGAACCATGAACGCAACCATGGTTAAACAACAACAGGAATTGTTTATGAAGTTGCAAGAAAACAGGGACGCTAGCCACCGTAGACACGAAACAGTTGCGGAGAATGCAATTATAGCGGGATCCGGGGGTACTGGTACTGGAGATGAAATCCCCACTAAACGAATAGTGACTTTGGACCCGAGACAAGCGGGGAGACCTTGCTCATTCAAGACTTTTCTCAGTTTTAGGCCACCCGAGTTTAAGGGTACAGATGATCCGGTTGTTTGCATGAACTGGATTCAGGAAAGGTACATGCTTTCCGGGCTAGTGAATGTGGTGAGATCCAAAAGGCAAAGTTCGACTCTCAAATGCTCAGAGGGGCGACCCTCACTTGGTGGAATGTTTACTCCACTTCTTTAGAGGCCTCAGTGTTGGCCAAGTTGAGCTAGACGACTTTCATGAATAAAGTGTTGGACGAATATTGCAACGAGCGGGAAATGGCCCGAATAGAGGAAGAGTTTCAGAATTTAAAGAAAGGGAACTTGTCGGTGAAAGAGTACAACCGAAAATTCATGGACAAGTTGGGTTTAGTGGGGCACCTAATCCCAACTTAGAAGGAGAAGATCAAGGCTTATATCAAGGGCCTCCCATCGGACATGATGTCCATGTTTTGTGTATCTAAAGCCTTTACTCTCCGTAAAGCGGTTGAAGAAGCCTAACTCATGGAGGGTGCCTATAATAGAGGCCGGGAAGAAGGGAGAGTGGTAGTGGGAGAGAAGAGACGATGGGAGAACAATTTCGGACCTCACAAGAGGCCCCAACCATTTCAAGGAGGAAGAAACTTTGATAATCGCCGGGAGGCGAGATGGTGTCAGAAGTTTCAGAGAAAGCATCATGGAACTTGTAACTCTAGCCCCCATCCCTTGCTACAAGTGGAAAGACGTGTCATGCCATGAGAGATTGCCCGGTAAAGGGTTTGGTTTGTTTCGAGTGCAAGGAATCGGGACATTTCAGGAACGATTATCCAAAGCTGAAGACGAGGGCAAGTCAAGGTAAGAAGGAAGAACCTCAGAGGACACCGGGTAGATCCTTTCAGATGACCACCGATGAGGCAAAGACGTCGACAGATGTAGTGTCTGGTACGTTTCTTCTAAACTCCGTACCTACCCATGTATTATTTGATTCGGGTGCAAGCTTTTCGTTTGTGTCTAATTCGTTCTACCAAAAGTTGTCTGTGCCTACTAGTAATTTAGAGGATGCTATAGTAGTAGAGATAGCGGATGGCGGCCAAGTGATAGTTCAGAATGTGTTAAAGGGTTGTATGTTGGAGATTGAAGTGAGGAAGTTTTTGATCGACTTGATGCCAATGGTGATTGGGGGATTTGATGTAGTAGTTGGGATGGATTGGCTGTCGATGAATCAAGCCGTGATTTATACTCAAAGAAGTTAATCTGTATCCCAATTTCGGATGGAGAAGTGGTGACCGTATATGGTGAAAAGAGAAAGGGAGAAGTGACAATCATCTCCATGATTAAAGCACGTAAGTGTTTGACCAATGGGTGTTCATCTTTTATGGCATACTTGATTAACGCCAAGCTTGAAAAGAAGAAGCTTGAGGACGTAAAGGTGGTACGCGAGTTTCCCGATGTGTTTCCGGAAGACTTGCCCGATTTACCGCCCGATCATCAAGTGGAATTCAAGATAGAGCTAATTCTGGGAGTGGCTCCGATCGCTAGAGCTCCTACCATTTAGCTCCATCCGAAATGCAAGAAATGATGGTGCAACTTCAAGAACTTCTAGAGAAGGGATTTGTGAGACCGAGCTCGTCACCTTGGGGAGCGCCGGTCTTGTTTGTAAAGAAAAAAGATGACACGATGGGGATGTGCATCGATTATAGAGAGTTAAACAAAGTAATTGTGAAGAACAAATACCCACTCCCTAGGATCAACGATTTGTTCGACCAACTTCAAGGAGCGGGATGCTTCTCAAAGATCGATTTACGTTCGGATACCATCAAGTCAAGTGAAGGAGGAAGACATCCCAAAGACGGTGTTTAGGATGCGCTACGACCATTACGAATTTCTAGTTATGCCTTTTGGCTTGACTACCGCACCGACGGTGTTCATGGATTTGATGAACCGGGTGTGTTGACCATTCCTCGACAAATCGGTCATTGTGTTAATAGATGATATTTGGGTATACTCTAAGGATGTATTAGACACTAGCAATTTCTTCAGGAAGTATTACAAGTGCTAAGAAAGGAGAAGTTGTATGCGAAATTCTCCAAGTGTGATTTTTGGTTGGAAGAGGTCCAATTCTTGGGGCACGTGGTCACTCGAGACGGAGTAAAGGTGGATCCTTCCAAGGTCGAGGCGATGATGAATTGGGAACCTCCCAAGAGTCATCGGGGATTCGAAGTTTCTTGGGTTTAGCAGGCTACTACCGGCGGTTTATTCAAGACTTTTCCAAGATTGCTTCTTCATTGACGGCCTTGGCTCGGAAGAATGTAAAATTCGTGTGGACCGAAACACAAGTGAAGGCATTCCGGACATTACAAAAGAAATTATGTGAGGCTCCAATCTTATCCTTGCCCGAAGGATCAGAATACTTCGTGGTCTACAGTGACGCATCGAAGATGGGTTTGGGTTACGTATTGATGCAAGGGGGAAGGTAATTGCCTACGCATAGAGACAACTCAAAGTGCATGAAAAGAATTATCCTACTCACAATTTGGAGTTAGCAGCAGTAGTGTGTGCTTTGAAGTTATGACAGAACTACCTCTACGACACGAAATGTACGCTCTACACGGACCATAAGAGTTTAAAATACGTTTTTTATCAAAAAAAAGTTGAACATGAGGCAAAGAGGGTGGTTAGAGCTACTTAAGGACTATGATTGTGAATTGCTCTATCATCCGGGTAAAACAAATGTGGTTGCCGACGCCTTGAGTCGGAAGAATTATAGTGGGAGTCTTCGGGCCTACCTCTCAAGAATCGAATTGGTGTCAAGTCTCATAGAGCGAATTAGAACGGTGCAAGCCGAAGCCTTGTTGGAAGACAACCTCAAGGAGGAAGTGATGACGAAGCAGCGATTACTCTTGACGGAGGATAGTCATGGAGTGAAGTTGTTTGATGGACACGTGTGGGTGCCCAAAATTGGTGGAAATCGGGAACTACTTTTGGAAGATGCTCACAAGTCCAAGTACTCCATTCATTCGAGAAGCACCAAAATGTATAGGGACTTCAAATTACATTATTGGTGGCCGGTCATGAAATTAGACGTAGCACACTGTGTGGAACAATGTGTGACTTGTACGCAAGTAAAGGCCGAACATCAACGACCTTATGGGAGCTTGCAATCTTTGGAAATCCCTGAATGGAAGTGGGATCGCATCACCATGGATTTCGTGACTAAGTTGTAACACTCTAAAATTTACGATTTATAAAATAAATAATTATTGAGGGTTAAAAATTTAAATAGTAGCGACACGAGGGATTAAAGTGTTGATACTTGGAAAAGCGATTTTATTGCAATAATAAAAATCAATAAAAACGGAAATGAAAATAATTTGAATTTAATTGATTTGGGGCAGAATTTCATAAAGGAGAAACTATAGGGACCAGTTCTGTCATTTGATAAAACTTTATTTGGAAAGGATTGAAATTTGGGAAATCCCCAAAATCACGTTTTTAGGGCTCTATGGTCGAATTGGCACCTTGTAAATGGGAGTTAGGGGCTGAAATTTTAGACAATGATAGACATGGCTGTAAGGGAGTAAACCCCTTTCAAATTTCATCAAGAAACGAGGGAGTTATCGAGTCTGGAGCGGCTTAGGGTCATTCCACACAAAAAGGCGATTGGAGGTAAAATACTCAACCAAAATTGATGTATAATATATGTTAGCTTCGTTTTTCAATTACCTTTCCAATGGTATAAGTTTCGTGAGCATGGTGATCTGTACATCGAGTAATTTGGACGAAAAGCCGCTGTGGCGGCGGATCGACGTGATTTGGGGTACAAAAACTCAAAACACGATTTTAATATCGGACCGTAGGGGCTGTAAATTTAGTTATGAGTTGGGATGGTAATTATTTATAAACTTTTGTAAAAATATTGGCTAAAAACGGTCAAGAAACGACCCCAAACGGGGGTGGTTCACGACAACCGCAACGAGGGTGCAACCGAGTAGAGTCGGGTGTCGTTGGACCAGGTGTTGGGCCATCGCTATGGCCGGGGCTGCCTTGCCTCGGGCTGGGTTCGGTTAGCATCGAGTCATTTTGATTAAATCAATGTTTATCAAAAGAGTTCGATCTCGTTTGTTTCTTTGATTAACCGGAATAAATAAATCTCGATGTTTTGATTGAGTTGGTCAAGATTTAGGTTTTCGCATTTTTGGAAATTATTCTTTAGTGATTTACTATTGAATCAGATTAGCTAATTTGTATTCAAATGAGGGGATTTATTAAATTATATAAATGATTTAATAATCCGTTTAAGGAGTGCGATTGGATAGATGTGTGATTGTTTTAATACATCGTAATTTATTTTTGGACATTTAGTAGTATATGGCAACGAAGTATGCTTGGGGATTGGTCCGTTGACCATGCCAACCCGGACTTGACCATGGGTTGATTCGTTTAACTTTTGGATTGACTTTTTGGGAAAGTGTAACAACCCAAACTAGAATAAAGCATAGCATTCATAATAATATAAAACATCCCAAAATCTGTCTCAAAATTTCCATTACAAGTGTCATCAAAACTAGGTTGGCGGAAACAACCTATTCACAACTGAGAATAACATAAAGTATATAAGTAAAGTAAAACCCTATCTCTAGAAGCATCCATACTCTAAGCCTGCTCTTTTCCCTTACCGGAGCTTCCTACAACCTGCTTACCTGAAAAGGTTTAGTTTGGAAAATGCGAGGGTTAGACCATGAGGTCTAGTGAGTTCCCTCAATACAACAGTTCTCAAAACATATTAAAAAAGTTCATAACTTTCAAAACAACTTTGAAATACAACTTTCAAATAACTTCACACTCGTAAATGGCACACTTAAGTCACTCGAAAGTGACAACGTGTCAGTCTCACACTGCCTTACTGGGTCACTCCTCCCATGGCATAAACGGGTCACTCCTCCCGGTATGAGCACTGGCGGGCCACACCCCCGACTTAGCCAATTTACGTCTAATCACAATGTATGCATACATCACAAATAACTTTCACACGTGCATTTCATATAAATAAAGCATCGCATTTCTTCTCATTTACTTAATTCAGAAAACCCGTTTTTAAAACACGTATCTTTAGTTAGAAAAACTCACTTGGTGCTCTTAACAATTCTTCCTGCTTTACTTTTGACCTTCAAATGGAATACCTGATAGAATCAATGTAGAATCAGACTCCAATTCCACTTCCTCTTCCAATTTGTAGATTGATGATGTTTCCTTCTCCAATTGCAATTGAAACCAATTTCTCTCTTTCTCTGCTCTCACTCAAGCTGCCAACAATAGGAGTAAATGACCATCTAGGGTTTTGTGCCCAAATTGGGAGTTTTTATACCCTCCTCCCATATTTTCAAAACAACCCCTAAACTTAAAATTATGCAACTTTCTCCACAAAACGTATTCTGTTCAAATAAAGATCTCGGTTATTACAACACTCCCCCCTCAAAAGAATTCCGTCCCCGGAATTCCATTATCGAAAAAATGAGGGTACTTGGACCTCATGTCCGCTTCTACTTCCCAAGTTGTCTCTTGCCCTTTATGAAACCGCCACTGAACCTTTACTAATCTGATCTCCCGGTTCCTCGATTTTCGTACCTTACTATCTACGATTTCTACTGGTTCCTCTACGTAAGTCAACTTCTCATCAACGCTGATATCCTCCAAAGGAACAACCACATCTGCTTCTGCCAAACACTTCTTTAAGTTCAAGACATGAAATGTTGGATGAACTCCCTTTAATTCCTCTGGCAAGTCTAACTTGTATGCCACTGCTCCAACTCGCTCAATAATGACTAAAGGCCCCACATATCTCGGTCTCAACTTCCCTTTCTTCCCGAAACGTACCACTCCCTTCCAAGGCGAGACCTTCAGCATTACTTTATCACCCACTTGAAATTCGATAGGCTTCCTTCTTTTGTTTGTGTACTTTCTTTGCCGATCTTGCGCGATCATCATTTTCTCACGAATTAGGTCTATCTTATCTGCCATTATTTGCACAATTTCTGGACCTGCTAACTGTATTTCTCCCACTTCATTCCAACACAACGGCGTCCGACATTTCCGTCCGTACAAGGCTTCGAACGGTGCTGCTTGGACGCTCGCGTGGTAACTATTGTTATACGAGAACTCTATCAAGGGTAGGTGTACTTCCAAAGAACCCTTGAAATCGATTACACAGGCTTGGAGCATATCTTCCAACGTTTGAATAGTCCTTTCGCTCTGGCCATTCCTTTGGGGATGATATGCTGTGCTCAACTTCACTCGTGAACCCAACTCTCGCTGAAGACTTCTCCAAAACGACGACGTAAACCGGCTATCACGATCGGACACGATAGATCGCGACACCCCGTGCCTTGATACAATCTCATTAATGTACAACCGAGCTAACTTCTCTAATGGATCCGACTCCCTGATTGGTAGAAAATGCGCGGACTTGGTGAGACTATCCACAATCACCCAAATTGCATCGTTACCATTCGGAGTCCTTGGTAACTTCGTAACAAAATCCATAGTGATGTTATCCCACTTCCATACTGGTATCTCCGTAGACTGGAGTTCTCCATACGGTCGTTGATGTTCTGCTTTAACTTTCAAACACGTCACACATTGCTCCACAAAGTGAGCGATGTCCTTCTTCATTCCTGGCCACCAATAAAACTGTCTTAGGTCTCGATACATCTTATTCGTCCCTGGGTGCATAGAATATCGCGACTTATGCGCTTCTTCCAGAATGCTTACTCTCAAGTTCCCCAACTTAGGAACCCACACCCGGTCCTTCATACACCTTAACCCACCGATGTTGACACTGAGCAAAGATGTAACCCCAACGATCCTTTCACCCTTTAGATTCTCTTCTAACAATGCTTCCTCTTGAGACTTCTTGACCTCGTCCATAAGACTCGAAGTTGCCTCGACCCTGAAGGCCACCACTTTGGTCGATTATCCCCTCTCCTTCCGACTCAACGCGTCCGCTACTACATTTGCTTTACCCGGGTGGTAAAGGATCTCGCAGTCGTAGTCGTTCAATAATTCCATCCACCTCCTTTGTCTCATGTTCAATTCCTTCTGATAAAAAAGGTGCTTAAGACTCTTATGATCAGTGTAGATCTGACACTTCACTCCATACAAGTAGTGTCGCCATATCTTTAAAGCGAACACCACCGCCGCTAGTTCCATGTCGTGAGTAGGGTAGTTCTTCTCGTGATCTTTCAACTGTCGGGATGTGTAGGCAATCACCTTCCCGTTTTGCATTAGAACACACCCTAGCCCAAGCTTAGAAGCATCGCTGTAAATCACAAATCCTTCAGATCCATCTGGTAATGACAAAATTGGAGCGCTGCTCAAACTCTCCTTCAATCTCTCAAATGCGGCCTCTAGCTTTGGTCCAAACGAACTTGACGTTCTTCCTCGTTAACGCGATCAACGGTGTGGCTATGCGAGAAAAGTATTGGATGAACTTCCTATAGTAACCCTCTAACCCATGAAAACTTCTCACTTCTGATGGCGACTTTGGTGACTCCCAATCTTTAATAGCTTCGATCTTAGCAGGGTCCACTTTGATGCCATCCGCTGACACCACGTGACCCATAAATTGAACTTCCTTCAACCAGAACTCGTACTTTGAAAACTTAGCGTACAACTTCTCGCGTTTCAGCAATTCCAACGCTGCTCGAAGATGCTCCTCGTGATCTTTACGGGTACGAGAGTAGATCAGAATATCGCCGATGAAGACGATCACACACTTGTCTAGCAAAGAGCTACACACCCTGTTCATCAAATCCATGAACACTGCTGGGGCATTAGTCAAGCCAAAGAGCATGACTAAGAACTCGTAGTGTCCGTATCTCGTACGAAAGGCTGTCTTGGGCACGTCTTCTTCTCTCACCTTTAGCTGATGGTATCCTGACCTCAAATCTATCTTCGAGAAGTAGCTCGCACCTTGCAACTGGTCAAAGAGGTCATCAATCCTCGGAAGCGGGTACTTGTTCTTCACTGTTACCTTGTTGAGCTCACGGTAATCTATGCACATTCGCATAGATCCGTCCTTCTTCTTCACAAAAAGTACCGGCGCTCCCCAAGGTGATGAGCTCGGACGAATGAAACTCTTGTCTAGTAGCTCTTGCAGCTGTGTCATCATCTCCTTCATTTCTGCTGGTGCCAGACGGTAGGGCGCACGTGCGATCGGTGCCGCCCCAGACATCAAATCTATTCTGAACTCTACTTGACGATATGGGGGCAGACTCGTCAAGTCATCCGGAAACACTTCCGGGTACTCGCTGACTATAGGCACGTCCCCTACTTATTTCTTCTCTTTCTTAGCATCTAGCACATAAGCTAAATACCCCAGACATCCCTTCCCCAGACATCGCCTAGCTTTGAACATAGAAATCATACATGACTTCCTATCTCGACGATCCCCATAAATTACTACTTCCTTCTTATCAGGCAAGGCGATATGAATCAACTTCTTATTACACACTATGCTAGCGTCGTTCTCCGCTAACCAATCCATTCCTAGAACCACATCAAACTCCCCCATTCACATAGGGTACAAACGCAAAGGAAATGAGTGACCGTCTACGTCCATGCTACACCCCTCTTTCACCCAGACTCTACTATCATCTGCCACTTCTACCTCAAACCCAAAGTTCAACCTCTTGGGTTTCACTTGTAATTTTCGAATAAAATTAGGTGACACAAACGAACGATTGGTGCCCGAATCAAACAATACCTTAGCAAAAGTCGAGTCAATAGGGAAAGTACCTGTCACCATATCAGGCGTGTTCACCGCCTCCTCTGCCGACATGTGGAAAGTCCTCGCTTTCGCGCGAGCTGGCTCCACCTTTCTATCTCCATCTCTTCCTCCACCACTACTGCCATTACCCCCAGCATATCCTCTTCTCAACTGCAGACATTCCGTCTTGACATGATCTGGCGAACCACACTGATAACATGACCTCGAACTGTGGCAGTCTCGAGCCATGTGCCATGTTTTCCCGCACTTGAAACATTCTTCATTATCTGCTAAACACTCTCCCTTATGCATCCGGTTACACTTGCTACAAGGTTTCTCTCATGATCTGAATCCCTCCCTCAGCTCGGGTTTAGGCGTACTCGGCCTCTTAACGTCGCGATTCGGCCTTTCCCATTTCCGCTTGTCTCCAACTCTCTCTGTCATCTGTCTATTCTTTTCTTTTTCTGTGAGCTCCGCAGTATCTACCGCAGCCTGAAAAGTAATTGGACCTTTCTCCTGCACCAGTTTCCTCACACTGCTCTTCAACCCCCATATGTATCTCTCTATGCGCCTCTCCTCAGTAGGCATATACAGTTCAGCAAACCGGGCTTTCTCAATGAACCTCGATGTATACTCTTGAACTGACATCGTTCCCTGCTCTAATCCCAAAAATTCTTCCTCGAGTTTCTTTACGGCCTCCACTGGACAGAAATGAGCTTTGAATCTCTTTGTGAACAATTCCCATGTAGTTGTCTTTGCGATCTCAGAACCCTTACCTCCCATCTCGATATCCCACCAGAAAATAGCATATGCTTTCAGCATAGCCATGGCAAACAACACTTTGTCTTCCTCGGCACACTTACTCGTGTCGAAAGCTAATTCCATCTCAGGGCTAAAACCGGGTTGCGCTCTCCGCTGAAAGTTGGAGGCTTGCACGATGCAAACGTCTTAAAGGTACATCACTTCGCTGTCTTCGATTCATTAACCACCACTGGAGTCGATAAAGAATGATTTCCCACCACAGTTGGAGGTCGGCTAGACGCCTCAGTCCTCGTCTCGTTCCCACTTTTAGTTCGTCCCTCGAACGTAGTCTTGATCTGATTCTCCAACAACGCTTGCAAGGTCTCTTGTAATTTACCCATCTCAGCCGTAAACTTCTCCTCCGTCATAAAAGCTTGGTTCCGGTCTCCCCTCAGGCTGTCTGACTGGCTTCCTCCGCCTACCGAGGCAGTACTTTCTTGGTGCAAAGGTTCACGCACTTCAGGCGCTCCCACGCTCTTAGCTCGGTGGGTGGTTGGCATCTTTTTCTTTCCTCGAGTTGCCACACCAGCCCCAACCGCCTGCAAGGCAGCTCGTAGCGGTGGTCTGCCTCGTCCTCTTCCCCGACCTCCGCCCCTTCCGCGGGTGGTCGCTCGACTTGGAGGATTCACCGATCCCTCCTCAAAGATCTCCTCCACTCGAATCTCTCCTACAACATGAGTTGTACCCACCACGGGCACAGATCTACTCCTCAAGCTTCTTTCAGACATTCTGGATTACTGGAACAAACCAAGAAAATTACTTAAGACTACTGCTCAAGAATAATAAGGCAATTTAAGCACATACATGTACCTGTAAATTTGCAATTACACTAGCCAGGTGTAATCCCGAACTTACCTTACATGACTGTCCTCGCTACCTTATTAGTCTATACTTGTAATAGTGCCCTCCTAGCGCATTCCTGATTCTCAGTTGTGATTTCTATTTCCACAGTTTAAGTCTAGGCCCGTCCGGTCACCTAAATCCCTTAAACTATGGCTCTGATACCAATTGTAACAACCCAAACTAGAATAAAGCATAGCATTCATAATAATATAAAACATCCCAAAATCTGTCTCAAAATTTCCATTACAAGTGTCATCAAAACTAGGTTGGCGGAAACAACCTATTCACAGCTGAGAATAACATAAAGTCTATAAGTAAAGTAAAACTCTATCTCTAGAAGCATCCGTACTCTAAGCCTGCTCTTTTCGTCATAATCTATGCCTTCCTCTTGTCTGTATCCCTGAGCAACAAGACGAGCCTTGTTGCGGGTTACAGTTCCATGTTCGTCCAACTTGTTTCGATAGACCCATTTAGTGCCTATCACTGTCTTGTCAGTTGGTCTTCGAACAAGTTTCCAAACTTTGTTTCTTTCGAATTCAGTCAGCTCTTCTTGCATGGCGCTGACCCAGTTTGGATCTTTGAGGGCATCATCTACTTTCTTTGGTTCAGTCAGAGAAATAAAGTTAACAAATAAACAAATATTACCTGCACTTCGTCGAGTCTGAATACCAGCGTTTGGATCACCAAGAATTTGATCAATTGGGTGATTTATAGTCCACCGCTGAGCCGGAGCGTGAGACGTTGACTCAACCTGAACTGGAGTAGCTGAAGATGAAGCTTCAGCAACTTCTGGAGTATCAGCTAAGAGAGAAATGGGTGCAGTTGTCATTATATTCACTGATTGCTGAGAAGTAGATGGAATGTCTGAGACATTGGGTTCAGAAGCAGGTATAGTGTTTAAAGGAACAGCTGAGACCCATGATGTTTCATCTTCACTATTCTGCATATTTGGAATGATAGTAGGACTATCATCTTCAACTGTATGAGTATGAGGAGTGGGAGTATCTTCTGAATCACCAAGATGAGAAAACATCCATTGATTCAGTTCTTCAGTATCAGCGGACGGTTTAGAGTTCGCTGAACGGGATTCGTCAAACGTGACGTGAATTGTTTCTTCAACAGTTTGTCTTCTTCGATTGAAGACTCTGAAGGCTTTGGAGATTGAAGAATACCCAAGAAGGATTCCATCATCAGCCTTAGGATCAAACTTTCCAAGGGCATCTCCGTTGTTCAGTATGAAACACTGACATCCAAAGATGTGAAGAAAGCTGATTGAAGGCTTTCTCCCATGAAAAAGCTCATAGGCTGTTTTATTGAATCTTTTGACTACCAACGACCTATTTTGCGTAAAACAAGCAGTGTTGACAGCTTCTGCCCAAAACTGAGTAGACAGATGAGAATCGCTGAGCATTGAACGTGCAGCTTCAATAATTGTTCTATTTCTTCTTTCAGCGACTCCATTTTGTTGCGGTGTTCTCACTGATGAAAAGTTGTGAGAAATACCCTTGCTCTCAAAGAAGGAATCAAGAGAACTGTTTTTGAATTCAGTCCCATGATCACTCCTTATTGAGCGAACGGTCAAATTGTTCAGGGTTTCCATCTTCCGAACAAAGGTGATGAGTTCTTCATGGGTGTCACTCTTTGAGCGGAGAAACATAACCCATGTATAACGAGAGAATTCATCAACTATGACCAGTGTATATTTCTTTCCAGTGATGGATTGTTTGTTAACAGGGCCAAACAAATCCATATGGAGAAGTTGCAAAGGAGATGACACTGAGGAGACTTGCTTTGACTTAAAGCTTGCTTTGGTCTGCTTCCCTTTCTCACACACTGAACATAAAGACTCTTTGGCGTATGAGTGCTGAGGTAGACCAGTGACTAACTCTTTTGAAGAAAGAGTGTTCAATGTCTTGAAATTCAGATGAGAGAGCCTCTTATGACATAGCCAGTTGATATCAGATGAGGCTTTTGAGAAGAAACAAGAGTTCTCAGTAGTTGTTGAGTCCATGTTTACATTTTCCAATCGATAACCGCTGAGAGCTATCTTCTCCTTTTTGTCAGTGACAAAGCAGGATTCCTTGGTAAAGATTACCTTGTTATCCTTGTCGCAAAGCTGACTGATGCTTAAAAGATTATGCTTCAGCCCTTCAACATATGCGACTCTTCTGAAGGTTGTTGTACCATTAGAGAGTACACCAAACCCTCGGGTATGTCCTTTTCCATTTCCTTCAAAAGTCACAGAGGGACCCTTCTCTTCCTTGTATTCAGCGACCAGGCTTTTCTTTCTAGTCATGTGTCTAGAGCATCCGCTATCGAGATACCGGATACCCTTTTTAACCTGCATCACAAAGGAAGATTAGTTTTTCTTGGGTACCCACTTAACCATGTGTACACGTTTGTCAGTGGAAGTAGTTGGAATGGAAGGTTCAACAATCTTCGCAGCATTTGAAGATTCAGCTTTGTCAGTCTTCACTTTGGTTAATTTCTTAACCTCAGTGGTCTTCTTTGTCTTGGGGGCAATCTTCACCTTAGCTATCTTTTCAGCTTTGGTGGCTGTGGGGCACTTACTAGCAATATGATCAGTGAGTCCACAGTGATAACATTTCCTATAACTAAAAGTAGTTCTAGGACCATTTGAATGCTGAGCTTTAGATTTTGAATTAGAAGTACCAGCACCAAGTAAGCTGATGGCTTTTGAAATAGGAGGAACATTCAGTTCTTCAGATTTCTTACTAGAGACATCCACTCTGATTCTAGGAGTAGATCGCTGAATAGATCCACGCTGAGTAGATCCAGAGATCTGATTCCTTGATTCAGAGGAATGAATCACTAAAGCTTTAGAAGCATTCAGCTTAGGTACTAAGGTACCCTTCTGAGGATTTTGGTAAATAACAATTCCTTTACCTTTATCTTTAAAGACAGAGGTAGGTTTTGGATAAACCATTTTCTCTTTACCTTTTGAAGAGGTAGAAGTTTCCTCAGGGATAGGCGGTCTGGACGAGGAACACTGAGAGGATGAAGTATCAGCGACTGAGGATACGAAAGTTCCAAATAAGAGCATGGAACGATCAGTGGTTGGTTCTAGATTATCAACTTTGTAACCAAGACTACGTTTATCACTCGGGGGAATCTGAGACTTAATTATCTCAGTGATCTTTGTTGAAGAATTACACCATCCTTCAACAATAGCTTTTTCAGCTCTTAAAGCAGAGATAGCTTCTTCTCGCTCGATTTTGACTAGCTGATTTAAATGCACTTGATCTTTAAAATCTTCTTCAATTTTAGAAAGCTTTTCTATTTGAAGGTGACAGTTTTTGAGCTGTTCAGCGAGATCAAGGTTTTGATTTTCAACTACAGTTTTACCATTCATGGCTTCATATAAACTTCTAGTCAAGAGATCGATTTTACGAAGACTATCAGCTTCATCAATATTTGTAAAGAAGGAAGGTGATACCTGAATAGCAGAGGTTGAAGTAGAGGGAATGTATGAGCTTTCTTCCTCATCTTCAATCTTGGCCATAAGACAGAGATTGGCTTCATCATATTCAGAGTCAGATGATGATTCTTCTTCATCAGAGGCAGCCCAATCGTAAGCCATCAGGCCTTTGCCTTTCTTCTTAAAGCTTTTCAGCTTCGCATATTTTTCTTTCAGCTTAGCGTATTTGTCATCTTTATTCCTGGGAATAAAGGATTTCTTGGGAAACGCTGAGTTTCTCAAAACTTTCTTAGACCTGCACTCGTTAGCGAAATGTCCAATCTTTTCGCAGTTAAAACAAGTAGCAGTAGCCTTATCAACAATAGCTGATGATCTTGGCTTATCAGTAATAGAAAGGGGTTTGTTCTTTCTGAACATTTTATTTTTGGCGAATCTCCTGAACTTTTTAGTTAGGAGAGCCAAAGATTCATCATCATCTGAAGAGTCAGATTCTGATGACCTTTCAGAGTTACTTTCTAACTCAGTGATAGTGATCACGGGTCGCTGAGTAGAAGGTTCTTCTGAGATTAAAGCAACAGAGGTGCTTTTGGAATCTTTTACAAGATTCTTTTTAAGATGGCTCGATTGCTCATGATTCAACATCGTGCCATATAAGGTAGCAAGGGTCATTGATCTTAGATCCTTTGACAGCTTGAGACACATAGAATAATTGTCCCAACTTTCAGGTAAACATTCTAGAAACTTTGTCAGCACTTCAAAGTTAGAACATTCCTTACCAACAGTTTTTAGATCTATTATTAAGCAATTAAAACGTTGGTGAACTTCAGAGAGAGTTTCATTCTTACCACAAATGAAAGTTTCGTATCGTCTTACCAGGTTGATCTTTCGAGAGTTCTGGACTTCAGACGTACCTTCATACTGAACACATATTGTGTCCCACATGGCTTTTGCGGATTTCAGGTTCATGACGGAATGGTAGACTTCGTCAGGTAGAGCCATGGATAGTATGGATCTGGCTTTTGTGTCGATAGCCACTTTCTTCTTATCTTCGTCAGTCCACATATGAACTTCCTTGGGTATCAGCCTTTCTGGAATAGCAGGTCTATTCTCAGTAGCTGGTACTGCAACATCGATTCTTACAGGAATATATGAGCCGTTTTCAAGATAGTAAGGCATAGTAGGGTCTACACCTTCTAAGAAGAGAATCATCCTATTTTTCCATAGATTAAAATTATCTCTGGAGAATCTAGGGGTTTAGCAAGAGAACCATTGTCGATATAATTTGTGTTTGTGTTGGCAGCCATTTTCAGAAATAGCAAGGAAGAGAAATCTTAGTATAGATTAGATCTTTGTTTATGAGATTAAACAAACCTGCTCTGATACCACTTGTTGGTCCCGAAGGGCTATACAAGTTTGTAGAAGGGGGGGGGGGATGAATACAAACACTAAGATTTTACTTTTCTAAATTGTTTATTGATAAATCATTAACAATTTACAGCTTGTTGCGGAAACAAGATTTAAGGATAAACCTAAATCTAAACAAGTTGGAACACTAAGTTTCTTGCACTAAGAAAGAGAAGGAAATTACTAATAATAACCTATCTCAAGATAAGAAGGATGAACTTGTCCAGAGTTAGCAAGTTACTTCAAAATGAAGTGAGTTCTTCTTCTTATATACTGCATGCATTTAATGCATGGCAATTTACACTTTACACGTGGCAGCAGCTCATTGGTTGTACGTCATTGACCTTTGTTGACAACCTTAGTAGCCGCATGTTTGAACATTGTAGTATCAGAGTGGTTGTACGATTTCAGACAATAAGGAGGTTCTTTTTCTGACATATCGTACGGAGACGTGCAAGGGTGGTTAAGACAAAAGTACTTTGTACGGAGGACTTCATGATCAGCTTTTCGTTGATTCAACGATCTATCATTCTATATCAGCGAATGATAGAGTTCAGCGATAGCTGAAGTCTTGTACTTGATTCTTCACGTTGAGTGGACAAATCTGAGTCTTCGCTGATCCGCATCAGTTCATTAGGAGACTTGTCGCTGGTTCTTGAGCTTGATCTTCGACTTCAGCGTAGAACCTATGTTGACGTGAAACTTGTCTTCAGAGATCATAAGTAAACAACTAACTTATCAGCGATCACCATAAGTACTGAACAGACTCCGAGTATTATGGTGAACAGTGTTCGCTGAATGTTTAATCTAAAGAGCGAGAGTTCCTATCAGCGGTACTGTAAGATCTTAGTACTTATCAACGATAGTGAAACTCTGATACATATTGTTTACTTACAATTTTCACTACGTATAAAAGAGAGGGTCATTATCAAATCACTGAGGGTTTGGATCAACAATATGACATTGAGATCTCAAATAAGATTTTAAAAAGGGTGATTTTATGCATTGTTGACTTTGGGTTGTGGGCTATATGTGTGTATGTGCACGAAAACCATGAACTCACTGAGCTTATTAGCTTACTAGTATAAGCATCTTAGGGGCAAGTACTTCTAGGATAGATACCGGTAAGGGACACAAGTAAAAGAAAGGTTACTGATAATCTACTCATACAAGTTTGTGCATATTTATATATGTCTTTGTCCGGTATGGGACGGACTTTTCGTTTCAGACATTCTAGAGTATATATTTATTTAAGACTTCCGCTGTAAGAATTTTCCAGTTAAGGATTTTAGGATCTCATTTAATAAATGATTTTCTTTATGAATTGGTGATTTATGACGTGGCACCTTGGCTAAAATTCGGGGTGTTACATAAGTTTCTAAATACATTGAGGGGTCATGATACCATTTGGGTGAAAGTGGATCGTTTAACTAAGAGTGCTAACTTTCTAGCAATGCGGGAAACTTTACCAATGGACAAGTTGGCAAAATTATACATTGACGAGGCAGTTTATAGACATGGCGTACCTTTGTCTATAGTTTCGGATCGCAAGAGTCAGTTTACTTCCAGGTTTTGGGAAGGATTGCATAAAGAATTGGATACGAGGGTGAACTTGAGCACGACATACCATCCTCAAACGGACGGACAAAGTGAAAGAACAATTCGAACGTTGGAGGACATGTTGAGGTCATGTGTGATCGATTTCGGTGGCAATTGGGATACCCACCTACCCTTAGTGGAGTTTGCCTACAACAATAACTATCACTCAAGTTTGAAAGCGGCACCATTTGAAACATTGTATGGGAGAAAGTGTAGGACGCCCGTATGTTGGTTGGAGGTGGGAGACAAGCAGTTTACCGGGCCGAAAATTGTACAATAGACGACTGATAAAGTCAAGGCTATAAGGGAATGCTTGAAAGCGGCGCAAGATTGACAAAAAAACTATGCCGACAGAAAAGGCGACTGGTAGAGTTTCAAGTGGGAGATCGGGTGATGTTGAAGGTGTCTCCTTGGAGGGCTTAATTCGGTTTGGTAAGTGAGGGAAGTTGAGTACCCATTTCCTTGGACCGTTCACTATAACTAAGCGGATTGGACTCCAAGCCTATCAATTGGAACTTCCACCGAAGATGGATGGAATACATAATACGATTTATGTTTGTTACCTTCGTAAGTGCTTAGCGGAAGAGGAAAGCGTCATCCCACTCTTAGAAATTAGAGTGGATGAGAACAACCACTGTATCGAGGAGCCCGAAGCGATCTTAGAGAGGAAGACTAAGAAACTCCGACACAAGGAGGTCACCATGGTCAAGGTACAATGGAAGCACCATTGGGGTGCCAACGTGACTTGGGAAGCGGAAGAGGATATGAAGCGACGATATCCTCACTTGTTTGGGTAACTAGGATTTCGAGGACAAAATCATTTCCAAGTTGGGGAGGATTGTAACACCAAGAACTTTGGTAAGTATTAAAATAATATGTTTTATGCAGAATCGGAGTCATGGATTATAGTTCGGATCTGAAAACTTATTTAATTCAAGTACTAGCGCTAGAGGGTGTTTGTTTTAGGAGAAATTTGGATTTTTGAAGAGTCGGTACAAGGCATGCGATAATGCCAGCGATCGTGACAAGACGTCAAGATCGCGGGGCACTATCGTCGGGGAGAAAGAAACTCTCGGTACATATTCAGCGAGAATGCCCGCAATTGTGACATAAGGTCACTCTCGCGGGGAAGCATTGAGCCGCAGTACGTCTTGAGCGATAGTGACATTGTCACTATCGCATGGCACACTCGCGGCTGGCGATCTGTGTATAAAATTAGAAGCCACGATTTTGTAGACACTTGTCTCTTATTTTGGAAACTTTGGAGCTCGGTTTGCTCTCATTTCCTCGTAGGTTTTCACCCCAATCATCTTCTCTCATTACTTTCTTCCACCTACCATTATCTTGATCATTTATTACTCATCTTAGACTACCTAAATCTCAAGTGTAAGGGTTTTAAGCACTCATCAAAGCTTAAGCATTCCACCTCTCTTCATCTTTACATTCTTTTTTCTAAAAACTTTATACGTGTCAAACTAGTGATTTTAGACTAACAATCACCTCCTACCTTCATCTTCTCCATTTTTGCAAGTTTGACCTAAAAATGAGTTTTGGAGGTTTTTGTAGTCTTGACTTGGTTTTGGAAAATGATGTATATTTTCATGGTTTAGAGCCAAATGTAACATTATTTATGATGTAATAAATCACAGGAGGACTCAAACTATAGACCGTGGGTGGTTGATCTTGATGACCGTGTGACCCATAATCGAACTATCTCTAGCATTGAGCATAATGTGGTACATTGGAGGACTTGAACTATAGACCGGGAGTGGCTCAATGACCAATGTACTACTAAAGAAGCTCTAAACATAGAATTATGGCCTACTTTTGTGTTCTGCCACGTTCCATGGAAATCGGGTTTCCCCCGTCATGGCAGGCACATTTTGGACCGAAGGGTCTTTTCTTTATGATATCAAAGAGGTTTGAGACACAAACAAGTTTGCGAATTTATTTATTGTTCCATTCTTACTTTTTTGTCTTACCAACTGTTTGTTCTCACTAGGATTTAGCCTAATTTTTTTTCTAGAAATGACGTGTGAGTGAAGAGACGAGATGTGGAAATAACATTTTTGGTGGAGTATTTAGAGACGTACACTTTTGGTTAACCCGACACTCTTTTGGAGGAGAGATAGCAACACCCTGTTATAATCTAAGTCGTTGTAGTTTAAATTAGTAGGTTATTGAATTGTATCTCCTTGATAATTCGTTATGTAAACGTCATATTGTTTTCCCCTCTTAGGGTGATTTATTTATGTTAGATATGTTTTTATCCATAATTATCCAGATTTAAATTTACCCTAATTTTTTAGGGTGTTACAACGAGACCCCTCTCGGCCCTTAGTAGGTCCGCCCCTGAACATCCATATATCAAACCCTAAAATAAAACGACACGTTAATCATGTTACGTTTATAAGAGAATTTCCAATGAAGGTTATTATAAGAACTTCATTTTTACTATTTTTGTTGTCACCTAACTTCTAACTCATTAAAATAAGATCTCATATAAAAGTCTACAATTGTAGTTTTTATAAGAAATTCCTTTTTACACATCCATGTATAATATTAATAATTATAAAGTATAATTAAAAAAAACTAGCAAATTTTTGCTTGTAATTAATTGGTCAAAACCCATAATAAATACAAAAAATAAACAAAATCAATACAAATTTGAAGGCAGGCTAGTCTTTTTCACAATTACTCATTCCCACTTTCCTCCTGTCCACGGCTAACACACCACCGACCTAACCACCGCCCACCGGCCCCCCTCCCAAGTTTAGTGTCCCATAATGCCCCTGTTCTCCATTACCACCACCCAACTACCCCCATATAATCAATCACCCACCAACCCCAACATCCTCTCTAGATTAGACCGCCGATCTCCGACATCATCGGTCCGGCGAGTTCTATATTATTCTCCGGCAACATCAGCCAACCAGTGATAAAACTCAAAGTTTCCCCAATTTATATTCAATCATCATCATGATTTCTTACGAAAAATTGGTTCTAAATTTTCCCCAATTCAAAGTTCGTTAGCTGAAACTTCTGATGTGGGTTTTGTATGTTACATTCTTGAAAACCTGAATTTGTTTGTCATTAAACCCGCCGGTGATGACTATCGGAACGACTCGTCTTTGTTTCATATCATGGCAAACTTAACTTAGGGGTGTCAATTTTGTATCTAACACAAACCAACCAATTTATGTACCAATTTATGTACCAATTTAATTGGTACCATTTTTGTTGGTACCAATATAATTGGTTGGTACGTGATATTAGAAGTTGTATACTACGGTAATACCGTACCGTAGCGACTTATTTTTTTAATTGTAATTTAATCATAATACACTATAGTTTGATTATAAATTTTAATTATCTTAGTTTTACGTTTTGCTAAATTCTAATACGAATTGATATATAGAACTTGATTGAATTCATTCATCTAACCTTAACAAGTTTACTAACTCGTCTTCACCTCCACGGTTCATTTTTGCTTCTCAATTGCTGATTGTATTAGATTATCAGTGAATTGAGTGTGTTTATATGAAGATTGTTTCAATGTTTGTATGGGTAGGGATAAATGATATAATACAAATCAAATGCTATCAATGCACGACGTTTTTAATATAACTAGATCTAGTTGATAAAGATCAATTTAAATCGTACTTCAACTTTTACGATGTTGGTACAAAACCGTATCAACCAGGGACGGACCTAGAAATTTTTTCATACGGTGTCACCATATTTTTTCATACGGTTTTTATCGACATGTGTATCTTTTTTTACTAACGTTCAATATCGGCCGATATGTTTTTTTAGCCAAATTTCGGTGTTTCGAGGGATTTTTAAAGTTTTTGGCTTGATTTTAGGGATTTTTAAGTTTTTAACGATTTTGAGACTTTTTCGGTATTTTTGGTTGATTTCAAGATTTTTTTTTGTTTTTTGGTTGATTACGAGGTACAGTTGCACTTCCAAAAGAATACAATATCACCTCCTAAAATGATACGGTTGCACATTTCACGAAACCAAAATTTTTTACGCTTCGCCGGAGAAATAATACGGTGACACGTGCCACCGTGTGCCCTTATAAAGTTCCGTCCATGGTACCAACATGTACCAACCGAAACCAATATAGGTGGTACCAAATATAATTGGTTGGTACATGGTATAAATTTTTTAGTACCAATTATAATTGGTTAGTATACGGCATATGAAAATAAAACATGATACCGTACCATGTTCACCCTAGACAAACTAGTTGTTAGTATGATACGTTAGTTGATATAAAAAATTTTGTACCCAACCAACATATGTACCAACTTTATCAATTTAATCGGTACAAATTACGAAACTTGGTCATGATAATGAAAGTCCCATAGTATAATAGTACCTTGATACCAAATTATTTAACTATTTGTTGTATTTTATATTTTTGATGTACTGAATATTAAGTATTATAGTTTTTGTTTGGGCATTTGAGTAATTGCAAGTTCTATTTTTTACAATAAAAAACCCTTAAAGTGCGGCAGATGCTAAATGCAAACTCGAAATGTCATGCAAAATTTAAATAAAAATTGCAAGTTTTTATATATATGTAACTTGAGATTTGTAAAAAACATGTACCAATTAAATTGGTATAAAATATGGTTGGTTAGTACATGATATAAATTTTAGGGAAATTAATTAAAATACCCCAAGTTTGAATTCCCTTTACCAAAATACCCAAAATCTCTTTCAGTTTGCAAAAATGCCACAAGTGCCCGCGATGGAGCCCGTGATCGCGGGCTAGGGCGTACGTGGCACCGAGGTTCGGCCAAAGTGTCCCGCGGAGCCCCTCCACTATGGCCGCGGTGACATCTTTGGTCCCTCCCCGCGATGGGCAGAAAATTTACAATTTCAGCCCCTGTACTTGAACGAATCTTGCATGCTTTTACTGTTTTTTTCCACAATTATTGTACTTTGAAGACCAATTTGTGATTCAAATTCACTGGGTTGTTTGAGATTTCATCCATAAATATGAGTGATATGCAATCCATAATTCACACTCATTTCTTACACTTTCTTGATTTCTCTCTTGCTTTCTTTGTTTAAGTTGCTTTCTCTCTTGATTTCTCTCATTTTATCCACAAATGGCATCATCATCAAACCCTAAGTCTACTCCTGAAAAAATGTCTCCTAAAATCGAGATCGCCATAGCAAAAAAGCAAAAGGAGATAGTGGAACTGACACAAGAGTGGAATCAAATGATGGACATGAAGACAGTCCACTTAAGAAGGACCGAAGAGGAAGATAAGGAGATCAAAAGGATGAAAGGGGATATAAAGCTAGAGAGGCTTGTATTCGTCGAGAACAAGAAGCAATTCACCATATTCTGCAAGACTTCGCAATTCTTCAAGCGAATGTAAACGATAAGCAAGCTTGGATTGATGAAACTAAAGCAATTTTTGAGTAGGTGGTGGTTGTTTTAGTTGTTTTGTATTTGTTTTTTGTTGTTTTGATTTTTTTTTACTGTGTTGTTGTTTTGTATTTTTTTGTTGTTTTGTACTTTGTTGCTCATGAATAAAAGTTTTTAATTTTTCTGAAAAGTACTATTTAAGTAGTCTGAATTTTGTCTGAAAAGTTGTTCATGTGAAAAATACAACTCATAAATGTTATACAAGATTATTTCATAGCAAACACATACTAGTAAATACAGTACAAATTTATCCAAATTTGAGGCTACGGCTAGACAATGGTTTGGTTTTTGACAACCCGGGTCTACTTCTTACATACTCTGGCGAGCCGAGTCTCAAAGTGTTAAGCTCCACTTTCTCGATGTACAATTCAATCACAGTACGGCCGTCAACATACTGACGTATGTTGGCTACATCTTCGTCGGTACTCAATTCTACCAGTCCAGTCAAGAAGTCTGCATTCGGCCTCTTAAAATACAACCTATTATATTTTGGTTCTTCATATTCCAGCTCTTTCGTGATCTGTTCAAGCAGTTGCATAGAAAGATCCTCCACATCTAACATGTCAACATAAATTTCTAGACCACGAAAATAACGTCTTTTAGGTGGTTCCGTAAAGTAACCACCATGGTGGACTTTCATGGTGAACAACTGTGGATATTTATCTGTTGATGAAATTAATTAATATAGTTAGTTCGTAGAAACAAGCAAAAAACTCAATGAAACATGAACACTAACCATATAACTCTTTGCCAGTGTCTAAAAGCGATTCAGATAAACGTCTAAAGCACCAAACATGAAGGTTTGGGGATGCCATGTAAGAATACGTTAACGGATAATATGTTATCGTTTATGTGTTTTACGACTAATCTAGCCTAGGTTATTTATAGGCAAATGTGGATGCTTTTACTGCACTTAGGTCCCTGTCTTTGCTCTAACACAACTTAGGTCCCTGTCTTTTCTCTAACACAACTTCGGTCCCTATCAACGCTATCATATGATATAGTTCTATATAACCATTACTATTCTCTCCATTTAGACTACTACCATTATGATCATCATCCCATGTTCTGTTTCAAGTACCTTTCAAAAGATAACTGGTCCCAATCAATGTTCAGATCAACGCACATAAGTTATGTTTGATAAATTACAACGCACTAAACATACAATATTTATCGTCTCAATCAATGTTCAGATCAACAGTATCATATGATATAGTTCCAAGTGGTTCATGTGAAAAATACAACTCATAAATGTTATACAAGATTATTTCATAGCAAACACATACTAGTAAAACAGTACAAATTTATCCAAATTTGAGGCTACGGCTAGTGAATAAAGTTGTACAATGTCCCCACCTAAACAGCCGAGTACACAAGAATTCCGAATCTCTGTGCACTTGGCATCCCGTATAGGTTGGCTGATTGGAGTTTTAAGCCGCTGAACCACAGTTAGGTTGGATACATCATGTAAGGTCAAGTCAGAGGTTACCTCATTCGGATAAACAAACATGGGGTTTTGCTTGTTAATGATGCTAGAGTTTGGTAGCCGTACTCTATCCACGTGGGCCCGCAACGAGCCTGTTTTTGAATTCTTATGGCACGTTTAGATCAACAGTATCATATGATATAGTTCCATGTGGTTCAAGCTCTGACGGACCCGCGGTGTTACTTAGTTGAGTGCTTGTGCATCTACTCCTTGGCACGGTTGAAGGGGCGGGATTTGGACACTCTCCACGAGTATGTCCTACACATTGGCACCGAGTACATCTTCGCTGTATCGAACCTTCACCACGTGATGGACGTCGGTCGTTCTTTCTCGGTCTCCCGGCTCTGTTTTTATTGATTAAAGGTGGATAACATGGCGGAAGCGGGTCGGGTGGAGTCACCCATGCTTCAGGGGGTCCAGCTGGGTTTATTACCTCCACGTATGTTCTCCGGTAATATTTGGACCTGAAGAAAGGAACGGCCAAGTCGCTGCAATCTCTACGACCCATATATCTTGCCGCAACGATGGCATGGCCGCACGGTAACCCAGATTTTTCCCATTCATGACACGAACAAGTGTGTTCGGTCATATGCACAATCGCGTGAACATGGCCATCCTGAACCTCGTACCTCCCATACCCGATTTCTCTTACCGCCCATGTCGCCGCGCGACGCGCCCTGTTCTGAACTATCTCCTCCGTCGTTGGTGTGAGTGCATTTTGCATCCCAGCTCCTTTTCGGCGTCGAAGTTGGTACCACTCTTGTTGAAAGGCCCGAAAGTAGTCCATAAGATTAACAATCGGACATCTATGCGCAAAACGAGAGAGTGCATTCACCGACTCTGCACTATTGGAGGTCAGAATGTCACACCGTTGTCCAGGAAAATGGGTCGCGGACCACCTCTCCGGTCCAGCTTCCTCCATGACTTTGGCTGCTTCCTTGGCACTAAATCGTAGCAGATTCATGTACCGGTTAAACTCTCGATCTGTATATGCTCTGCATGCCGCCCAGTAGACATCCTTATGGGTGGTAATACGTCTGTCCTTGGTTTTGGCGTTCATCTCCAAATGTCGACAGCATATGGCGTGAGGGGCGTTTGGGTACATGGCAGAGATTGCGGCGCTTATGGAAGGAGCCCTGTCGGACATAAACACCAACCCTTGCGGGTCTCCGATAGCTTGTATCAACATGGACATAAACCAAGTCCACTCGTCCCCAGTTTCGGACTTGCCTACGCCGAAATATACTGGAACGATGGAGTTATCCCCGTCCATGGCAACCGCCAGGAACATCATACCCAAGTAACGGCCCTTTAAATGGGCTGCGTCTATTACCAGGACACGACGTAGATTTGTCAGAAATGTGCGAATCTGCAAAAACATAGGTGGTTTTCCTTTGTAAATGTTATAGTTTATAATGTGTAAACATATTACGTGTTAAAATACGTACCGCGGGTCCAAGGGCTACGAAGCACATCTCAAACCGTCCACGTGAATCGGTCCGTAGCTGCGTGACAGTACCAGGGTTCTGCAGCTGCAAATAATATAAATATGTTGGGAGTCGTTCATACGACTCCTCGAACGTGCCTCTCACCATAAGCAGTGCCTGGCATCGCGCACGCCACGCTTGGTGGTAACCAATCGTGACGCCGAACTGCTGGTGAACATCGTGGACGATGTCCTTTGGACGCAATGACCTGCTAACATCAAGAAATTTGTTTTTCAGTATCGCACCCAAAGTCTTTTGGCCGGCTTGTTTGTGGTGGGGATTCAGTTGCGTCCTCATACAAGTGTGTACGTCGTGCAACTTTCTAATCATTAACGCCCCTCCTTTGGGACCCGTGTGAATCGCGTACATCCTCCACTCACAGTTTTCTCTGGCACATTCAACTATGTATCTGCTTTTGTCAGATTTCGGCGTGTGACTTTGGAAACCCTCTTCCAAGAACTTAAGTCCGACCTGACTTGCCAAGATATCCTTCGAATCGAATATCTGACCTACTCTTAACCTTTCACTGCGAATATAAGGTGTAGGTTCGTAGGTTTGTGACTGGGTATTCTGGTCTGGAAGAATAGGGGGCATATCAAAAAAGTCATTTATCTGACTACATGATTTTCTACTAGGGGTATATTCTTCGTGATCATCACCATCGGTATCTGATCTGTCTATATCAGCATTACCCGTTTTGAAAACGTAGGTTTCATCATCACCAACTCCAGCACAACGTCCTTCTTGTGGTTGTGGTTGTTGTTGTTGCGTCTCCGGAACATAATCAGCAATACAGTCGTTAAGACCATATGCATGATCTAAATGAACTGTTGGGCCGTGGGATGCCTGAGAATCAGTCTGCTCTATTTGGAGGTCTTCGTCATCAGCGTCGTCGTCACCGTCGTCGTCACCTTCGTCATCGTCTTCGTCGGATTCGGCGGCATACACAAAAAGTAATGGCGGCCTTTCTGAATCTGCTGCAAAGTGCAGAAAACCAGAGATATCCCCATCGCTGGATAAATCCACAAATGACCCATCAGCATTTTTAAACACTAACTTGCAAACAGCAGAAGGGTTGATTCCACATTTTTGCATGTCATATGCAACAAACTTCTGATAAGTATAGTTTACTGACAATTTTACACCATGCTTAGATTTATAAGCAAAATTTCACTCATTGTTATCTTGCACCCATTCACCATCAAAACAGAAATATAGCTTAGCCTTTGCAACAGATGAACTCATTTTTTCAGTAGTATCTCAAAAACAAAATATTGAAGAAAGAAAGCAAGAAAGAAGTATGGAATCGGTGTGTGGATTATGGATTGCATTTTGCATCTATTTATGGATGAAACAACCAACATTGATGACAACCAATCTCTCATTTCATCCACAAATTGGTATTCCAAAAACACTGATTCAACATTGATGAAAACATGCCAGTGAATTTGAACCACAAATTGGTCTTCAAAGTACAATAATTGTGGAAAAAAACAGTAAAAACATGCAAGATTCGTTCAAGTACAGGGGCTGAAATTGTAAATTTTCTGCCCATCGCAGGCCGCCATCGCAGGGCAAAAACTTGATAGGCGGGTTATCACCCCCCCTAAATCTAACCGCAAGTGTACGGTGTCGAAATCAAGTAATAACGTACGGTAAGTACGAGTATCGAATCCACGGGAACTAGGAACTAAGTATCACAATTACTATAAGCTTTATTAACTGAACTATCGAAATTGAATTGGTTGGTGTTAAACTAATTAATTGCAAGAAAATAAATCAAACACAAGACAGTAAACAGCTTTGGAAACTTCCGATAGAGAAAACAGTTGAGGGTTGGAAATCCTTAAGTTTTCACATACGAATATCATACTTAAAACGATTACCAGTTATTCCCTTAATGAATACCCAATCTTTAAAAGTCACCATTATTCTCTTTCGAGCAACAACGAGTTTTATTTTGAAAATGACAAGTTTTATCTTTCGATCTCAACTTATGGATTCCAAAACACATTAAGGACAAGATTTATTATGAACGTATAGATTTTATCTTTCGATCTCAACCTAAATGGTTCAATTAGGACTAAGGCTTACTCGGTATATCTCTATCCCCTTTCTCACCTTAGACATGTAATTCCTAGTTCTAGTTAACAGTTAATTCTCTCGAACTCAACTGGAAACAACAAAACAATTGAAAGCTAGCTAAACTCTCAAAAGCATTAAAAACCAAATTACATGCATTCATTAAATAGGAAAACTGATAAACGTTCAAGTCATCTGTTCATATGCTTACAAACCAAATTCATTCCAACCCCCAACATGAACAGATTAGTTCATGTCGGTGGTGGATTCAAACACAAGAGAAAGAAAGACGAAAGTGTATGTAAACATAATGAATGTGATTGTGGTGAATGTGAAAGATGTAGTGATGAACTCCCTTCTCCCGGCTCTAATCCGCTTCGCGTCGTGAATTGCTCCTTGATTGATCCTCTATCGTGGCTCCGAAAGGCGTAGAATCTCTCCCAAAATCGCCCCCTCAGTTGCCGTAGTCGTCATGTGTCTGTTCCGTCCAAGAATGACCTAAAAACTGAAAATCGCCAAGGTATAGAAAATCGTCCAGAGGGTTACGCGGTTTTGCCCGCGGTTTGTAAACCGCGTGGAAAGCCGCACGTCTTCTTTTTTATTCTGGTCAGGTTTGGTTCGTGGATCGGGTCCTGGTTCAGGCGCGAGTCTTGGGCTTGGATCTCGGGCTTCCGTTTTGGACTCGTTTTAGGCTCTTTTTAGTTTTTTTTCTCGATGATTGCCGTCTTCTAGATAACCTGCATAAATCACTCGATAAACCGTAAAATCTCGCTTCTTTGCTTAGATACAAGCCAATCTCATTGGTTTGAGAACCGAAAATAACGCCAAAAGTGGCGTTATCAACAACCCCAAACCGAGCATTGCTTGTCCCCAAGCAAATTAGCGATAAAACAGAGTAAAAGCATATATCAGTGAAATAATAACTGCACAACTTCCAATCGGTCCCATGTGATGCAACGGTGATTTCCCATACTCGTGAATGTCTCTCTCACTCTCGCCTCATCTTTATTCTGTTTGATCTATGACTTTCCATTGTGAGTTGAACTCGTGACAACTCCGATTACATTAGGGTTGTTCTAGGTCCAGACGTACTAGGGAAGACATTTCTCCTCGACCCTACCTCACAGGCTTCTCTCATTTCGCTCGAACCTAGGTTATCGCACATGTTGTCATGTATAGGAAGTTATGTACAAGAATACTCAAGAATCACATGACAACTCTAAAGAAAGACGCACAAATGTCCAAAAATCGATCTCAGAAGGGAATCAAGTAGCAAGACAGGGAATAATGGTAAGGGTGGTCGTATACTCTAATCACATTTTCCAAAAGATCATCCAGGTCTTTACACGGGTTGTAACGGGGCTAAGGTTATGGCTAAGAAGTGAAGGGTAAAACGGTTCAAAGATCCTTGGTGTGTCAAACTTTAGCAATTCTGAACTTTCTTCACATTCTGTCTTTTGGCCCTCTTTGTCACTACTGGAGTCGCTTTGACTCTCTTATTCAGCTGCTGTGAAGCTATCTAAACTAACTGTTTTTTTAACTTGGGACTTCATTGGTCCTCTTTATTCAAATTGGGGCTGCATTGGCCCTCTTTTCTATTTATTTTCGTAACTGGCCTGTATTTCTTCTTTTCCGCTCTATCTTCTCGTTGTTCATTACCGCTCAGATTGACACACTTCCGGATAGGGTTGGCTAAGGCTATTGGCTAATGGTTTAATGGTGGGTCATGAAATGAACAGTGGTGAGTGTTTGGCTACAAACTGGGTTGTGGGTACACACAGATGGGTGAAACGGGTACGAAAGCTAAAAACAGGGTTAAACAAACACACAATGCCTGGAATCATCTCTTAAGGTCCACACGATATGGTCTACTAATATCCCGATGGTTGTCTTTGCTACTCAATGCAATAATATAGCGAGATCATTCTATATTTACGACAAGGAACTCGAAAAGGTGTATATGAATCACGTGTATGAATCCCTCGAAATGAATAACGTCTTTTAGGCTCAAATCTCGCTATTGGGTGGTCTCCACTAATGTCCCTAGTCATGTCTTTTCCCGGTCCTTCCCTAATGGTCACGTCACTATCACAAGATTCTTCCTACAATGGTCAGTCTCAATCATTCAAAACAAAAAAATTTAGCTACTGTGATCTAGATACTCAGAAGTGTAGGAAATCTACGTGCATAACGTGGGCCCGATTGGGCAACCCCAAACCTTACCCACACATTGTCCCCAATGTGCGAGTGTCGGTTCAGGCGATACTAAGAACAAGTATCGTTGTGCGGTTATTACAGGTATTAGACAGGCAAGACATAACATTAAGCGCAAGCATCAAAGAGCTATTCTCATTAACTATGGCCACCCCAAACCTCGGTGAAATCGAGGTTTGCACAGGGATAAAAGTGAGTGTGTAGGTGTTGAAAAGATGAGGCACCCCAAACCTAAGTGAAACTTAGGTTTGTTGCATCTCGTTAACTAATAAGAAACCAAACATCTTACACCACTCGTTACACACAAAGTTTAGAGCGTACCTGTTTGCCTGGACGGAGGAGATTCTCTTGAAAGAGTTGAAGTGATCACGATTGAGACGCATCGGAGAAGGGAAAAGCACAACAAAGCAAACAAAACAAAAGACGAAAGGAAACACACAAAGCAGGAAAAAAATAACACACCGCATGAGGACAGGAAGCCGCGCGGCTTTCGCCGCGGTATGGAAACCGCGGGAAAGACCGCGCAACCCCCTGTTTCAGCTATTTTTTGATTTTTCGATTTTTTTCATTTTTATCGGTTTTTCTTACTAAAACACATTCAAAAACAGGAAATTAAAAAGAAAACTAACCTCGGTGGGTTGCCTCCCACCCAGCGCCGTAGTTAAAGTCGTGGCACGACTGTGTGGATCTCAGCTTGGCTCGGTATCCGCGGACTCGAATCGCCCACACTTGCGGTTCTTCGCGGATTTTTCCTCATTTGGCTCTCCCTTGCCATCTCCGTCTCTACGCCGTCTACTTTCGAACATCTTGAAAATAACCTTTTCGCCGCCAACCCTGAAGGTTATCTCACCTTCTTCCATGTCAATCAAAGCTCTGCTAGTGGCTAGAAATTTCTTCCCAAAATCAGTGGGACTTCTATGTCTTCATCGATGTCTAGCACCACGAAGTCCACCGGGAAGTAGAATTTGCCAACTTTGATCAACACGTCCTCTACCACTCCATACGGATACACTATCAACCTATCCGCGAGCTGAAGGGTCATGTTTGTCGGCTCCACTTCCCCGAGGCCAAGTTTCCTGAAAGCAGATAGGGGCATTAAGTTAATACTTGCACCTAGATCACACAACACTTTATCAAAATTAAACTTCCCAATTTGAATAGGGATTGAAAAACTCCCTGGATCTTTAAGCTTCGGGGGAAGCTTGTTCTGGATGATTGCGCTACACTCTTCAGTAAGTGCAACAGTGGATTGGTGATCGATTGCCCTCTTCTTGGATAGAATCTCCTTCATGAATTTCGCGTAGGAGGGCATTTGTGCCAAAGCATCTGCAAAAGGAATGTTAATATGCAACTTTTTAAATATATCAAGAAATTTAGAATAATTAACATCATCCTTATGGGATTTAAGTCTGCTCGGATAAGGCACTCTCGGTACCACCGGCTTGACCGGTGGTTGCTTTGGTTTCGTCGCTTCACTCTTCTTGCTCTCTTCAACCTTTAAGTTCTCTTCACTCACCACCTCTTCATCAACCTCTAGCTCATCCACATCTACAACCTCTTTCTCTTTAGGCTCGGTTTCCTTTGATGACGGTTCGCGTGTAGGCTCTCCATTCAGCTCCTTGACACTTCTCAGATAAATGGCATTACACTCCTCTCGGTTCTTCCTTTCAGTCATACTCGGGAATGTTCCGGGAGGTCGGTTTTGTAAGGCTTCGGAAATCTGCCCCACTTGTCTTTCGAGGAGTTTGATGGAGGCTGTGTTCTGTTCGGTAGCCGCCTTGACCGTGTTGACCGTGCTTGCTAGCCCTCCAACCGTGCTGTCCATCTTGGCCATGAACTTCATCATCATATCTTCTAGCCCCGGTTTCTTCTCCCCGGATGGTCCTTCGTTCCTTTAGTTGAAACCTGGAGGACGGTGAGCATTGTTAGTATTAGAATAATTTGAAGAGTTAGAAAACTTACCTTGTTGTTGACCGGGTTGACTCCACGAAAAATTGGGGTGTCTCTTCCACCCCTCGTTATATGTATTGGAGAACGGGTCGTTCCTCGGTTGATTGTTCCGGTTTTGCAAAAATTGCACTTGTTCAGGTGCTTCCGGATTACCTCCCTTCAAGTGGTTCGTGATAAAAGCTAGTTGAGCTTTTAGTTCTCTCAGCTCATCCGACTCTTGAACACTCGCGACTCTTCTTACGGCTGATCTTGGAGTAGAAAAACTGTGCTCGACCAAGTTCTCGATCAGCTCGACCGCTTCTTCATACGTCTTGTTCATGAGAGCCCCACCCGCTGCAGCAGTGATGCCATTCTTGAACTGCGGGTGAAGGCCTACAAAGAATGTTTGGATTATCACCCAGCCGTGTAACCCGTGATGTGGACACTTCTTCAACATGTCTTTATATCGCTCCCATGCCTCATATAGAGTTTCTTGATCCCATTGAGCGAAGTGGGTAATGCCGGCCATCAGTTGAGCGGTTCTTCCCGGTGGGAAGAATTTCTGGAGGAACGCAGCTTTCAGGTCTGCCCATGTAGTAATCTGATCCGATGGTAGGCCCTCTATCCATATTTCAGCTCCACCCTTGAGTGAGAAGCTGAACAGTCTTAGCTTGATGGCATTCTCCTCCATCCCATTAATCTTGAACGTATTGCAGATCCGTTCAAATGCGCGAAGGTGTGCGTGGGGATCTTCAGTTGGCGCTCCCCCATACTGATTCTGTTGTACCATTACGATGGTACTCGGCTGGATGTCGAAGTAATTTGCCGCAGTGGTGGGTGGTTGGATCCCTATACGTGCGGCTGCCACATTTGGATTGGCAAATGACCGCATAGGCACCCTCTCCGGAGGTGGTGGAGGTGGGTCATTGCGAGGAGGTCGCTCGTCACCCATCTTCAGATGTCTTTTAACTTTTGATTCTTTTCGTAAACGGCGGGCGGTTCTTTCAATCTCTGGATCAAGTGGCTCGATTTCCTTCCCTCGGTTCTTCTTTGGCATAAACCAATTAGTACCTGAAAAGAAAGTAAGCAAAGTCAGTAATCCAGAAACTGAAAGTGATGGAACAAAGTAAATAACAAAAAATGTTCAATCTAATAGCGCTTATAGCTGGTAGTGCTATCAGTTGCAACTAGTTCCCCGACAACGGCGCCAAAAACTTGATAAGCGGGTTATCACCCCCCTAAATCTAACCGCAAGTGTACGATGTCGAAATCAAGTAATAACGTACGGTAAGTACGAGTATCGAATCCACGGGAACTAGGAACTAAGTATCACAATTACTATAAGCTCTATTAACTGAACTATCGAAATTGAATTGGTTGGTGTTAAACTAATTAATTGCAAGAAAATAAATCAAACACAAGACAGAAAACAGCTTTGGAAACTTCCGATAGAGAAAACAGTTGAGGGTTGGAAATCCTTAAGTTTTCACATACGAATATCAGACTTAAAACGATTACCAGTTATTCCCTTAATGAATACCCAATCTTTAAAAGTCACCATTATTCTCTTTCGAGCAACAACGAGTTTTATTTTGAAAAGGACAAGTTTTATCTTTCGATCTCAACTTATGGATTCCAAAACACATTAAGCGCAAGATTTATTATGAACGTATAGATTTTATCTTTCGATCTCAACCTAAATGGTTCAATTAGGACTAAGGCCTACTCGGTATATCTCTATCCCCTTTCTCACCTTAGACATGTAATTCCTAGTTCTAGTTAACAGTTAATTCTATCGAACTCAACTGGAAACAACAAAACAATTGAAAGCTAGCTAAACTCTCAAAAGCATTAAAAACCAAATTACATGCATTCATTAAATAGGAAAACTGATAAACGTTCAAGTCATCTGTTCATATGCTTACAAACCAAATTCATTCCAACCCCCAACATGAACAAATTAGTTCATGTCGGTGGTGGATTCAAACACAAGAGAAAAAAAGACGAAAGTGTATGTATATAACGTCCCAAAAATTACAAGGAATTATTTTTTTTTAAAAACAATTCATTTCATTATAATCAAACCAATAGTTAACGAATCACGTTACAATGAGAAATAACATCGTTAGTTAAAACCGTCAACCAAGTTTAAGCAGCGGAAAAGTATATAAATCCATCCCCATTTATTAAAAATCAAACCAAACTATCTTCGCCTTGCGCCCGTGTGTACCGTCACGCCCGACTGCTACTCACACCTGAAATCATAAGAATTTGGGAAGGGGTAAGCACGAAGCTTAGTGAATTCAATCCTTACATAGGATCGCAATTATATCGGCATCACCCTTAACATACCAGCACATACATTTCTTGGAACATCCATCAAGAAAACATATCACAAATAATAATAAACATTATGCTCCTTGGAACCACCATCAAGAAGACATAATCACAAATAATAATAAACATTATGCTCCTTGGAACCACCATCAAGAAGACATAATCACAAATAATAATAAACATTATGCTCCTTGGAACCACCATCAAGAAGACATAATCACACCATGATAAACTAAAACACACACTCCTTGGAACCACCATCAAGGAGCGGCCTCAAGCTTCTTGGAACAACCCTCAAGAAGATATAAAATAAACATTATGCTACTTGGAACCACCATCAAGAAGCACATCAAACACAGTCTAATATATACACACAAATACATAAGTATTCCATACCACAACAATATCAACAAACAGTCATAATCATCCCATACGAACCATAGCAACACAAATATAATCCCCATCCTATATAGTGAGAGAACTCACCTCGCACGCAAGCTTATGACCTTAACCGCAACACGAACCGGCCAACACCCGATCACCTTTTTCCACCTAAATAAACGTTAACAATTATCAAAATGACGCCCCCAAACCAAGGCCACGACTACTAGCTTTAAAACGCCTATTTTCCAGTTTTTACTCTCAACACACAGGTCTGTTCGGGACCTGTTTAACCCCTTAAAAACTGATTAAACCAGAAATAGTTTTCCATAAACACAAAGTCCCATGTCTTAGGGTTCCAGGGACATATCGCACGCGTTCTAACGATTTTTCTACAATTTATTATGGATTTTACAAAACCGGTTAACTTCACAGCGAAAAACAGCACCTTTCATTACAAAACAGCAGTTTGAAACTAGCTACGGTCCGAACTGGTTTTTCTGCAAAACATAAGAAACTTACTAGACTCAGAATGGGAACTTTTGACACTGTTTTCATCCCAATCCGACATTTCTAACAGAAGTTATGCTCGATACAAAACAGGGACAGAAACTAAGCAACTCACATGAAATGATTACAAATGATCATAATTCTATTAAGTCAAAGCTTAACCCAAACAGCCCCGGGAAGCCTAAAACCTACTGGAAACAGATCATACCAAGATAGACAACAGCCGTGCACCACCCCCCTGCCGCCCCCGGCGGCGGTGGTGGTCGGCGGCGATCACACACACGCGCATAACCCCGATACCCTCTCGCACCACCGTCCTCCTCTCTCTCGATTGCTCTAACGCGAACCCACCCGCACACACAACCTCAGCCGTCACAGCGGTGGTGGCCACACCGCCGGCGGCCATGGCTGCCGCGGCGGTGGTGGTGGTTTGCGATAACCTTGCGACGAACAAAAAAAATCAAAGAAAAACAACGAAACGACACGGTTACCTCGATGCAACGCTTTCTCGCCCTCTAAACCGACCGAACCTGCCGGCGATCGCCTCTTTCCTCCTCTCTCCTCGTCGCCGGCAGCAACCCCTCTCTCTCTCTCGGCTTTTCTCTCTCTCTCTCTCTCTCTCTCTCTCTCTCTCTCTCTCTCTCTCTCGGTTCCCACCTCCGGCCGACAATCACACCAAAACGATATGGAGCCGTAGGGTTTTCTTTGGTTTCTATTTCTTGTTCACTACTCTTTTCTTTTTATTTTTTCTTCTTCTTGTGAAACACGTATCCTCTACAAACCACAAATTAAAATGGGTTTTGTTTCTAATATGCATGGGCCGAAACCAAAAAGGGTGTTTTGGCCCTTGACACAATTGGTCCCTCAACTAACAACCCTCTAGCAACTAACCAAAGATTCTGACACTTTAACGATTTGACCCAACTCGACTAACCCCGTTAACGGAAACCGCAATAAATCAAACTTAAAAGAAAAGAATTAATGAAAGAAATTACATACCGGGATACGGGCTTTACAACTCTCCCCCACTTGGATTAGACTTCGTCCTCGAAGTCTCTGCCTACGAATAGCTCCGGATAGTTCTCCCTCATCTCAACCTCAGGTTCCTAAGTCCACTAGAAATCCCTTCTAAAACTTCTCGAATACTTTTCTAACTAACGCACTGCTTCTAGGACACTGGGATTAAAATCGGCAGAACACCCCAACAATTGGAATCATTCCTAGCCAAGCGACTTCGGTTGTCCTCCAACCTTAGATATTCCATACATCCCGAGTCAAATCTCAAGCTCTAACCATTCTAAAGTTGCCCACCAGTATACCCAACTGGATACTCGGATCCGATCATTCCTACCATTAACCGTCGATTAACTCCTACGAGTCCTAATAAACTCCCAAAACTTACCTTACACGCATCATCAACCAGTAAATTTAAAATCACCCACGAAGGTCATTCCACCACAACCATTCATCACAAGTAGGCATCTCAGGGTTACTACTACCATTAACCTCCCTAGGAAACCTAGTTACACCGTAACAAGGTACACCTTAGCGCCTACCTCCCAGGTACGTCTCAAGTCCCGGCACATCGGAACCACCTCTCAGGTAAGTGCCCAAGACTGTATCCTCTTAGTGCCTACTGGAAAGTCAAAGTCATAACACATGGATACCGGGGTCCCACCCCGAGATACCCAACCGACCGTTACCAACGTCTGACTGACCTGACCAAGGATTTAATGCAAACAGTCTACCAACAACATACCTATCCCGGAATGACTCACTCACCCAAACATGTAAATGCTCAAAATGACACATAACACTTAAAAACGCTTTCCCAAATGGTTTACAAAATCATTTACAAAATATTTTCAACTTCAAGATTTTTCATTTCAAAAAGACCGTAAGAAATAAAACTACTATTACCAGGTCGGTAGTTACGCAAAAATGGACACGCTCGTCCCACATATGAAAATCATGTTGAAAATCATTTCATTGCAGCTTAGTTAACTCACAAAACGTAAGCGAAATAAATAATTTCTTTCAAAATGAACCTTCACGGTTCTAGTATGAATTGACTCATGACATGCATTTAAAGTAACCGCTCGACCTTACACCGGGTGCGACAAAAGTGTGCACATAATTTCAAAATCAGTTCCACGACATTTGACCCCAAAATTCCTCTTTTTCCAACATAAAATGTCGTGGCACAGGGTTCACAAACAAATCTTACGCGCGTCGGCTAGTCATACAAAACGATGAAACGGTTTACAAATATACTTTTGTTAAAACACAACTGTTTCGTGTAAGTTTCAAACTTAAAAATAAAAACCAATCTGTTTTCATCATTTGAAAATATCGACTAAAACCTCATAAAATCTCAAAAGGTGGGGTTCTTTAAATTGATTTCCAAGATTTCCCCAAATGGTCACATAAACAAATAAGATATGCACCTCGTGAAATTAAACCCACACGACTCAACATGCCGTAAAACAGAACTTATTTTAACTAACTCACTCAAAAAGCTTTATACAGACATCGTGGAATGTAACTTTCCGTCTCAACTCTAACATATGTGGAGGAGTTCCAATGTTAAAGTCACAAGCCGTAGTCACTTGCCCAACATTTTAAACACCACAAAACACGGATATCATCTTACCCGAAAGAACCGTTGGAAAAATAACGAAATGAGACAAATTCTAACAAAGTTTGCACCCCCGTAATAAAACGATTTCATACATTTTCAAAACCAAATTTCAAAATCTTGTGTGTGCGCTGAACATTTCCCAAAATTCCAAAACACCATCCCTAAAATGACTTGAAACACAAGAATTTGTTAATGCAATCTATTTCAAAATCAAACTTTATGCATGACTTAGTCGGCATTCTACGCCTTGACTCCTACTCCTCCAAATCTCTCCGGTCCACTAACATCATCCGGACATTTAAACCTTTTAGGCAAGTTGGGAAATTACATCAAATTATCCCTATGATTTTTCCACAAATCAAAGTCGGCTCTATAAGCCTATGATTCTAGCACAATCATCCATCTTGGCCCGAAACAAACATCATCCTCATCGTCACTCCAAGTGACTAATACTAGAATCGTCCTTTTATTCCAACGACTAATAATTTATAACATTCGACACTACCCCAACGATCATCCCATCAAAGCAAAACAAGTACACACCTGTACTAGTAGGTTTACCATAGTTGTTCCTCCTTGTGATGGCTATTCTGGGTAGATATTACAACGAGTTATTAGCACATAATAACTCACCCTACCACGCTCACGCTCGACTCCTTGGATTCCTCGCGACTTTCCCCGACTCGAACATTGATCCTGTGCTTCCGGTAGTAGGAGCTCTACTACTACCATCTACACCTATCACTGTCCGCTCCGAGTCCCATCCCGAGTATCCAAGTAGTTGCTCGCCCAAACAAAAACCATACACGTATGTCCATACTGACGCATATACACACTCTTCCTAGCTCCCTAGGAATAAACATAATACCCCACTACCCTTGCTAGGGCGGAACCCCCACTAACCCTGACGAGTCGCCTCGTGAACGCACAGTCGTATACAGTGGAAACCAAATAGACATTCGAATATAAGATTCTATCCTACAACGGTTGGACTCAAACAAGAGCTGCACAATAGAACTAAATCCAACATTCTAAGGCTATTCGGTTCCTACCGCATACAACCTATAGTGCATCCGCTTAATCAACCTATCAAAGTTAGCATAAGTTCCTAATAGCAAGTAACAACCATACAATACATTGTATTAAGCACCAAGCAATCTAGCATACATACTCCTATGTTCTAGAAAGCAATTTTGTATACGTACTCATATGTAAACGCTATTCCCAGCTCACTAGGAATTTCATCTCATCCCACTACCCTTGCTACAACGGAATCCCTGTTAGCCATAACGAGTTGCCTCGCGAATACCCAGTCGCATGCAGCGTGAATCAAATAGACATTCGAATACAAGATTCTATCCTAGAACGGTTGGACTCAAACAAGAGCTGCGCAATAGAACTAAATCAAATATTCTAAGGCTATATGATTCTTACTGCATACAACCTATAGGGCCTTCACTTAACAACCTACTATAACTAGCATTGATTCCTACTAGCAAGCAGTCATCATACAGTACAGTGTGAACAACATATGCAATCTAGCATGCATACCCTATGCCTAGAAAGCAATAAACACACTAAGCATTGTACCTTCCCACATAGCGTCGGCTGACTGTACACACTGCGCCCCCGCTCACCGTTTCCCAAACGGGTTTTCCTTTTTCCTTTATTCTCAAAGATTTTAGTAAAAAGTTTAAAACTTCATAGCCGCAACTTGAGACCAAACACACCGAGATGTGTTTGATTCACTCAAGCTGTGCTCTGATACCAAGTTGTAACGTCCCAAAAATTACAAGGAATTAATTTTTTTTAAAAACAATTCATTTCATTATAATCAAACCAAGAGTTAACGAATCACGTTACAATGAGAAATAACATCGTTATTTAAAACCGTCAACCAAGTTTAAGCAGCGGAAAAGTATATAAATCCATCCCCATTTATTAAAAATCAAACCAAACTATATTCGCCTTGCGCCCGTGTGTACCGTCACGCCCGACTGCTACTCACACCTGAAATCATAAGAATTTGGGAAGGGGTAAGCACGAAGCTTAGTGAATTCAATCCTTACATAGGATCGCAATTATATCGGCATCACCCTTAACATACCAGCACATACATTTCTTGGAACATCCATCAAGAAAACATATCACAAATAATAATAAACATTATGCTCCTTGGAACCACCATCAAGAAGACATAATCACAAATAATAATAAACATTATGCTCCTTGGAACCACCATCAAGAAGACATAATCACAAATAATAATAAACATTATGCTCCTTGGAACCACCATCAAGAAGACATAATCACAAATAATAATAAACATTATGCTCCTTGGAACCACCATCAAGAAGACATAATCACACCATGATAAACTAAAACACACACTCCTTGGAACCACCATCAAGGAGCGGCCTCAAGCTTCTTGGAACAACCCTCAAGAAGATATAAAATAAACATTATGCTACTTGGAACCACCATCAAGAAGCACATCAACACAGTCTAATATATACACACAAATACATAAGTATTCCATACCACAACAATATCAACAGACAGTCATAATCATTACATACAACCATAGTAACACAGATATAATCCCCATCCTATATAGTGAGAGAACTCACCTCGAACGCAAACTTATAGCCTTAACCGCAACGCGAACCGGCCAACACCCAATCACCTTTTTCCACCTAAACAAACGTTAACAATTATCAAAATGACGCCCCAAACCAAGGCCACGACTACTAGCTTTAAAACGCCTATTTTCCAGTTTTTACTCTCAACACGTAGGTCTGTTCGGGACCTGTTTAACCCCTTAAAAACTGATTAAACCAGATATATTTTTCCATAAACACAAAGTCCCATGTCTTAGGGTTCCAGGGACATAGCGCACGCGTTCTAACGATTTTTCTACAATTTATTATGGATTTTTCAAAACCGGTTAACTGCACAGCGAAAAACAGCACCTTTCATTACAAAACAGCAGTTTGACACTAGCTACGGTCCGAACTGGTTTTTCTGCAAAACTTAAGAAATTTACTAGACTCAGAATGGGAACTTTTGGCACTGGTTTCATCCCAATCCGACATTTCTAACAGAAGTTATGCTCGATACAAAACAGGGACAGAAACTAAGCAACTCACATGAAATGATAACAAATGATCATAATTCTATTAAGTCAAAGCTTAACCCAAACAGCCCCGGGAAGCCTAAAACCTACTGGAAACCGATCATACCAAGATGGACAACAGCCGTGCACCACCCCCCTGCCGCCCCCGGCGGCGGTGGTGGTCGGCGGCGATCACACACACACGCGCATAACCCCGATACCCTCTCGCACCACCGTCCTCCTCTCTCTCGATTGCTCTAACGCGAACCCACCCGCACACACAACCACAGCCGTCACAGCGGCGGCGTGCGGTGGTGGCCACACCACCGGCGGCCATGGCTGCCGCGGCGGTGGTGGTGGTTTGCGATAACCTTGCGACGAACAAAAAAAATCAAAGAAAAACAACGAAACGACACGGTTACCTCGATGCAACGCTTTCTCGCCTTCTAAACCGACCGAACCCGCCGGCGATCGCCTCTTTCCTCCTCTCTCCTCGTCGCCGGCAGCAGCCCCTCTCTCTCTCTCTCTCGGTTCCCACCTCCGGCCGACAATCACACCAAAACGATATGGAGCCGTAGGGTTTTCTTTGGTTTCTATTTCTTGTTCACTACTCTTTTCTTTTTCTTTTTTTCTTCTTCTTGTGAAACACGTATCCTCCACAAACCACAAATTAAAATGGGTTTTGTTTCTAATCTGCATGGGCCGAAACCAAAAAGGGTGTTTTGGCCCTTGACACAATTGGTCCCTCAACTAACAACCCTCTAGCAACTAACCAAAGATTCCGACACTTTAACGATTTGACCCAACTCGACTAACCCCGTTAACGGAAACCGCAATAAATCAAACTTAAAAGAAAAGAATTAATGAAAGAAATTACATACCGGGATACGGGCTTTACAATGTAAACATAATGAATGTGATTGTGGTGAATGTGAAAGATGTAGTGATGAACTCCCTTCTCCCGGCTCTAATCCGCTTCGCGTCGTGAATTGCTCCTTGATTGATCCTCTATCGTGGCTCCGAAAGGCGTAGAATCTCTCCCAAAATCGCGCCCTCAGTTGCCGTAGTCGTCGTGTGTCTGTTCCGTCCAAGAATGACCTAAAAACTGAAAATCGCCAAGGTATAGAAAATCGTCCAGAGGGTTACGCGGTTTTGCCCGCGGTTTGTAAACCGCGTGGAAAGCCGCGCGTCTTCTTTTTGATTCTGGTCAGGTTTGGTTCGCGGATCGGGTCCTGGTTCGGGCGCGGGTCTTGGGCTTGGATCTCGGGCTTCCGTTTTGGACTCGTTTTAGGCTCTTTTTAGCTTATTTTCTCGATGATTGCCGTCTTCTAGACAACCTGCATAAATCACTCGATAAACCGTAAAATCTCGCTTCTTTGCTTAGATACAAGCCAATCTCATTGGTTTGAGAACCGAAAATAACGCCAAAAAGTGGCGTTATCAGGAGGGACCAAAGATGTCACCGCGGCCATAGTGGAGGGGCTCCGCGGGACACTTTGGCCGAACCTCGGTGCCACGTACGCCCTAGCCCGCGATCGCGGGCTCCATCGCGGGCACTTGTGGCATTTTTGCAAACTGAAAGAGATTTAGGGTATTTTGGTAAAGGGAATTCAAACTTGGGGTATTTTAATTAATTTCCCTAAATTTTATGTATCAATTATAATTGATTATATACAGTATTTGAGAAAAAGGCTTGGTATCGTACTAATGGGTCGTTTACCAAACGCTTACCCGGGTAAGCATTTACCAATCAAATTTACACTATCACTTACTTACCGGGTAAGATTTTAGTCCAACAAATCGGTTTTGTATGCTACAATTCACCCGGTAAGCGCTAACCGTGGTAAGAGTCGTCGCACTAACTTACCGGTGTAAGACTATCAGTCGTTACATTCGCTCTTTCGCTTTTACCGGGTAAGATTTTTGGTCCTTGCCATGTCAATCCAGTAGGTAATATGACGTGGTAAGCGCTTACCCGGGTAAGTGTTTGATAAACGACCCCTAAGTCTATCAATTGGTAGCTAATTGTTGATTAACAAGACATTAGATAAACTAGTCATGTTCAGTAAAAATTGGTTGTTAAAACTAGATAATAATATAGAATAATTTAAAAGCACAATACAAAGGGCATTTTAAAGTTTTTTAAAAAACATTGTATTTTCTGAATTAGTTTACAAAAAACTAGTTTGTAGCTTATTGAACGAGATTTTTAAATAAACTTATAAGCTATTTTAGTTTATTTTCATCAAACATGATTATAGCTTATTTCAATTTTGACCATCAAAGTTAAAAAATAAATTGTTGATAAAATATGACTTAATACATATGTTTTTTTTATTATAATTACATTTTACTTATAAAATAGACGTATTTACGACAACCATGAAGCCCAATACCTAATTCATGATCGGTTTGTGTACATAAATCAACACGATCCACACACGACAAACATGTACTTGAGATAACATTGATGTATGTACTCGTGGTAAAAAACCAAAATTCAAAAGTTGTCCCGGTACAAAAAATGAATACATCCAAAGAAACGTCAAAGGGGAGGGGGCATGATCCGTAGCACGAATGTCAGTCATGTACTAAAAAAACGACCACACTTTTTAGCAGATCGAATAAGGTTGCGATGAGCCTTCAACATCAGTCATTATCGACCCAATGGTAGATTTGAATTTTCGAAAAACAAAACAACATATTGCAGCTATAGCGTGGCTTAAATACTGGATTTATTGAGATTGTCAGATGAACATGCAATATAACTTGTTGAATTATAATGAAAAGTTTTTATTCACCTCAACTCAAAGAGATTGAATTCAATGTAAGAACCCTACGTTATTTGATGTTCACTCCACTTGATAGAAAAAATCCAAGTTTTCTAGTCGAGCACGAACCAAGCTTCCAAAGGCTTCAAAATCATGGTACTTGAAGTAATTAGTAATTCTGAACCAATGCCTAAAACTAAACTTGTTCATATAAAAATGCATGAATCTAATTTTATTGTTTTATTGATTGATGATCATTCGTTTTTATTAAATAAATATACAAGTATTTAATGGACATCTTTTTCCTGAAAATGAGGTTTGAGTTGCTTTGAAGAAAAGTGATTTGATGTTTTATGAAAACAAATTTTTTGGCAACATTGGAAACATCCTATCAAGACATGAAAGGTGGTCTCATAACATATGCTTTAAGTGTGTTTTAAGAATCCCCAATATCTTAACGATGTGTTGACTATCTTATAAATTCAAAATCAAACCTAAAATATTATAGACTATCTTTATCTAGATCATGATAATCCCATTTAATTCTCATATGTGGCCACAGGTTTTGTGTTGATGATTCAAAAGGTTCTTTTCCCAGCCCTTCGTTCTCAAGTAGTCAACTCTTTAATTATCTGTATCTCTTCGTTGATTGTCACGAACACATTTTGAATTTTTGGTTATTTGATAATGGACTTGTGCGCTTTCGCATATGTGGCTTTTGTTTTCTCAGTTTGTAGCCTAATAACATTTTCATAGCCTACAACAACTTCACGGTATGTTCCATTTTCTTGGTGAGCTATAATTTTTATTTTGTGTTTGTACCTTGTTAGATCCTGTTTTATCTATAATTTTTTTCTTCATTTACTTGTCATCTCACATGAAATTGTTCAATAAAACGCTCAGTTTTGTCAACTATCGACAACTATTTCAGTTGCTTTTCTAGAAAATACACCGTTTCTACTTGTCGTTGAAAGTTTAAATCTGTATGTCTATCACTTTTATTGGGTAACAAGTGGCATATTGATTACTTTTTTTTTATTTCCTGACTTTTAAAACTAAATTAAAGCATTAGGATTATGATTTGTTCCAAAGACAAGATTTACATATTTATGTAAACTTGTCGTTACTATTTTTAATAACAAAATATAATTGAAGATACAATTATTTACGCATAAAATACAAGTTGTCCTTTTTTTCTAGGTGAAGTATTTTCATAGTACAATAAAATATCACATGGGTAAGTTCAAAAATACGACAAATATCCACCTATAAACTGATTGAAGGACTTATAAATATCCGACATGGTTTTAAAACAATTTATTTTAAAACATTACATCATCAATGTACACAAAAGATTAATCTTTTTTAAATTACTAAAATATCACACTAAGGGCCTGTTTGTTTTTGATTTAATGAGCTTAATGCTCTGTATGGCTTATTCGGTCAGCCTAACAGAGGTGTTTGTTAGTGGCTTAATCAGAAAAACCATGGCTTATTCGCTCAGATGGAAGGAGTAAGCTTTATCTGGTCAGACACCATTTTTACCTATTTACCCCAAAAGATATAAAACACGCTCAACTCATAATCTATACAGACAGATAAATCCAGACATACATCTATATCTATATCTATACAAGACTTAATGAAAAACCAACCAAACAACCCCTAACTTTAACAATTACTTCACCATTACTATCCAATAAAATGATTTCTACCTAATTTTAAAATACCGTATTAATTAATATAAAACGGATTTATAGTCATAATAAATTTTAATTAAAAATATGTACTATAATTTAATACCAAGATATTAATTTATTCATTAACATAAAATATTGGATTATTATATATAATGGAAAACAAATTAATTAAATTATGTTTTTTTTAAATCATAGAATGTGTTTTGTAACAATGGAATAATTAAATACTCGTAGTTTTTATTTATTAAAATATGCATTCAAAAATATTTGAAGACAGTTTTTCATGTCCCGTACAAATACAATTTATCGTATACAGACTTATAATTTATTAATAAAAAAAATTAAACGCATAGCCATTTTTAATCGATAAAACATTAAATTAAAATATAAAGTAAAATATATTATGTTAATCATCATTTTTGTAAACTATAACTCGGTGCATAATCTTTAAAAATCAATGAGATTGCAAAAATTTATCATCGTCATGTATGTATTTTTGTATGGTTTTGAAGATAACTTGTGTATTTTGAAAAAAAGTAAAGAATACACGTGAAAATCGAAATTGATAGGAATGAATACCGTAACAATGACAGAAGAACAGAAGAAATGACATAAAATGCAATTTGTAATCCTTTTGAACAAATAATAATGTAGTTTTAATTGTGTCGTGTTATTAATTATTTTTATAGTTTCATTTTTTTTTTGGAAAACTGCAAATTTATTAAGAATAAGAAAACTAATGAGATCTTTAAAAAAAACTAATGAGGCATTCCAAGAGACCAACCCCAAAACAAACTTTTCTACTCGGAATAGAAACGAAAACAAAGGAAAACACCATATCCAAAAAGGACGATAACCATAAGACAAAAGACAACGAAACAGATCCTAACGGAGGCATAATCCGATTCGCGAGCGAGACAAGGGTTAACCACACGTAGACAACCACCTTGATCGCAACACCAATCTAGCCACGAAGTATGAAACTTTTTTGGTTGATTAGATAACCATTGGTAGGAAAGAAGTTGAATATCGAAAGCCAAGTCAGTTTGCAAAGGAATTTGATTAGAGAAAAACATGTTGTTGTTGGCCCAAATCACGTAGATTGTAATCTAAAGCACTATTTCCAAAACATGCACAACATAAATAAGATAAGCCCAAACGGGTCCCAAAACATTACGGTTTCCAGAGTTACAAATATTTGGTAGCGGAATCAACTACCACAATCGAGTGTCTAACTACAAAAGCTAAATAATTAGAAGTCTACGGTGCTCTAATCCAGGCGTTACCGTCTCTACCTTCAAGCCTTCTCCTTCCCTTTGGAAGAAGCTCCACTAACACGGTTCCTTGAAAATGGTTTTATTTTTTGAAAGAGATGGTTAGACCACGGGGTCTAGTGAATTCCCTCTCAGAAACGTTTTAAAATAATATCATTGAAATAACTGTTAAAGCTTTAAAAACAGGCAAACACAGACATAATCAGTTTCACACAAGGGCATTTGCACAGTGGTTTCCCACATCCGTCACTCTCAGGTGACAATCACGCTCGGGGCCCTCCAGTAAATCCCCATGGCCCCTTAGTAGATGCCATACCCGTGTGCGCGAGAAACGGATTCAAGGCACACGACTCACCACCATTCCTAAGAGTCCAAAAGACCCAAGGTACAGTTCAATCACCACTGTGCAACCCGACTCCCACATAGGCATACAGGACTAAGCTAGCAATAACTCAGTAGTGCCAACATCTTAAACAACAATTCATAGCATGCAATTGTAAAGGTTTCCGAAGCAGGTTGTTCATATGATAAAAAGATTTGAAAGTGAGCATGCATGTACTCGCACCATATTCAATAATAATCAAAACATTTAACGCATGCTCCAGTTAAAGGCGTAAGGGAACTCACCTGATTAACGAGGTTATGAACACACACGTCCCACTACTGAACTAGCCGAACCGAACACCTAAAATCGTACAACAGCCCCAAATCAGAAAACATTATCCAGAACTAAACAGTCCGGACACAACCCTTCCGGACACCCAAAACTATCCGGTCACAACCCTTCCGGACACCGAGGACTATCCGGACACAACTACTAACCGGGTACGCTACTATCCGAGCACACACTATCCGGGTACCCTACTGTCCGAGCACGCACTATCTGGGTTCTACACTGTCCGGATTGCTATCCGATTTCTACCACATCCGGGAACCCTCAACACCAACTTTCCGGACTTCTATCCGGAAACCCCCACTGTCCGGATTCCACACTGTCCGGACGAGGCGATAACCGGGTTCCTCGAACTGAGTAAACCCCAAGTCTCTTAAACTGATTAGAAATCATGATTTATACCTTAGACTTGATTAGGCAAACACTTGGGTTCATCCTTCAACCATAATCACCCATTTTATTCGACTATTTTCCCCTAAATCAATTCCAAATACTCAAAACTTCATAATACCCCTTTTTAGAGATAACACACTAAGAAAAATGGATTGTTCTTCTACATTGCAAAACCCAAATATGGAGAAACCGAATGACACTAATCATTAGAGGAGAAGATTGACATTTACCTTGAGTGAACCTTTGATCGACCTCTTAGCCAAGAATCTCCTTGCCTTTTCTCTCTTTCACAAACGCAGCCACAAAGATCAGGTGAGGAGAAAATTAAAGATTTCTCCACTTTATATATGTTCTCCTGAATTGCACCCAAGTCCTTCTTTTCTTATTATTTTTCTTCATTTAGCCCAATCCTTCTCATTCTCCTTGTTTTAGTCACACATGGCCGAACTCGTTAAAAACTTGGATTAACGGGTGTTACACACACCGCCTTAACTGGGACACACCCCCTCCCCCCGTATCAAATCTCCGTTTCCACTTCCCAAGTGTAACACCCTAAAAATAGGGCCAATTTGAACCTTAAATTTATAACAAGTTATGGTAGAATAACATCCAAACTTTCATATAAATAAGGAGAGAATTAACTATGAGGGTTCACATTTACAAATATTGAATTCTCCAAATAACCTATTAATCTAATCATGTCAATAATCAGATTAACTGGGTTATCTAAGCAATCCATCAAAAAGCCTCATTGTGTTAGCTAAATCCTCCGCTTATCTCAAAAGTTAAATTCTTCAAAAGCTCTCGTCCCACATCCCATTTACTTCCCCGAGCCTGTACCTGGTAAGAAAATTTAATTTGAACAATTAGGCTTACGCCTAGTGAGAACATCCAAATTCAAATTAAAACATTAACAGCTTTGAAAATATCCAAAACATAAAAACAAACCTGTTCTCCACCATTCTTACCGTACACGTGCTCACCTCAATGACGGGAACATGCCCGATCCCATGAATATGACTAACATTCAGAAAGGCATATCATCAAATTCGTGAGCCTACTATAAATCATCAAGGATTCTAGTTTATCGATCAAGCCTAAAGACTTACAATCAATCACCATACCTTTTCTTGGAACGAAAGTAGAAATAACATTTATATATTGCCTATCTCTAATCCACCGAAACTAAGTGAAAACAACACTTACATTTCATCTAATTCACGTTTCCACATTTCAATCACGAATAGCAACTAAATTTTGCCTATTCACTACAGTTAATATGAATAGCAACTATATTTTGCCTATCCCACTATTTCAATATGAATAGCAGTTTTACCTTGCCTATTCAGTATTTCCAATATGAATAGCAATTCTATTTTGCCTATTCAATCATTACAACTTGAATATCACTTCTACTTTGCCTATTCAATCATTTCTTATCGCCTCCCGAAATGGGATCAACAATCCACATTATAGGCTATCGCCTCCCGAAATGGGATTAACAATCCACATTATAGGCCAATGAGAATAATCCAAGTTAATAATCACCTCTCGAAATGGGAATTACAATTTACTTTATGCCTATTCCACATTATAGGTTATCGCCTCCCGAAATGGGATTACAATCCACATTATAGGCTATCGCCTCCCGAAATGGGATTACAATCCACATTATAGGCTATCGTCTCCCGAAATGGGATTAACAATCCACAATATAGGCTATCGCCTCCCGAAATGGGAATACAATCCACATTATAGGCGAACATGAATTACCATTAAGAGCCTGGTCTATTCCACGTTTCTAATCACAAAACAAAATGGGAATTACCCTTTAGTGCCCGGTTTATTCCGCATTTATTTAACAGTGCCTATGAATCCATTACACTTACCAACATATATGTATAATAACATATCACGCTATATCTCAGAAATATTCTTAATTCTAAGAATATTAAACAAGTTATGTATCTTTAAATCCCAACCATTTTCCTTCCAAAAATTAAAGTCTGAAAAGTATTCTGAACTTTATGTTGGAACTTATCCGAAACCGGATTCTAAATTGAAATTCATATCGGATCTAAACCCAGTTTCTAAAACTAACTTTTATCGAGTCCAAGTCCAACTTCCTGAATTTACTACATACCGGATCCAAACTAAAATACCCGAATTAACTACATACCGGATTAAGCCCAAATATCGAAGTTAAACGATTTACTAAACTAAGCCCAATACCTGAAATTAAACGATATAATAAGCTAAGCCCAATACCGAAATTAAACGATATAATAAGCTAAGCCCAATACCGAAATTAAACGATATAATAAGCTAAGCCCAATACCGAAATTAAACGATATACTGGGTCACGGCCCACTTCCTAAATTCCGGAACCCTTGTACCGGGAGTCCAATTCCGATTAACTAGGTTATCTAAGCAATCCATCAAAAAGCCTCATTGTGTTAGCTAAATCCTCCGCTTATCTCAAAAGTTGAATACTCCAAAAGCTCTCGTCCCACATCCCATTTACTTCCCTGAGCCTGTACCTGGTAAGAAAATTTAATTTGAACAATTAGGCTTACGCCTAGTGAGAACATCCAAATTCAAATTAAAACATTAACAGCTTTGAAAATATCCAAAACATAAAAACAAACCTGTTCTCCACCATTCTTACCGTACACGTGCTAACCTCAATGACGAGAACATGCCCGATCCCATGAATATGACTAACATTCAGAAAGTCATATCATCAAATTCGTGAGCCTACTATGAATCATCAAGGATTCTAGTTTATCGATCAAGCCTAAAGACTTACAATCAATCGCCATACCTTTTCTTGGAATGGAAGTATAAATAACATTTATATATTGCCTATCTCTAATCCACCGAAAGTAAGTGAAAACAACACTTACACTTCATCTAATTCACGTTTCCACATTTCAATCACGAATAGCAACTATATTTTGCCTATTCACTACAGTTAATATGAATAGCAACTATATTTTGCCTATTCACTACAGTTAATATGAATAGCAACTATATTTTGCGTATCCCACTATTTCAATATGAACAACAGTTTTACCTTGCCTATTCAATCTTTCCAGTATGAATAGCAATTCTATTTTGCCTATTCAATCATTAGAACTTGAATAGCACTTCTACTTTGCCTATTCAATCATTTCTTATCGCCTCCCGAAATGGGATCAACAATCCACATTATAGGCTATCGCTTCCCGAAATGGGATTAACAATTCACATTATAGGCCAACGGGAATAACCCACGTTAATAATCACCTCTCGAAATGGGAATTACAACTTACTTTATGCCTATTCCACATTATAGGTTATCGCCTCCCGAAATGGGATTACAATCCACATTATAGGCTATCGCCTCCCGAAATGGGATTACAATCCACATTAGAGGCTATCGCCTCCCGAAAGGGGATTAACAATCCACATTATAGGCTATCGCCTCCCGAAATGGGATTACAATCCACATTATAGGCGAACAGGAATTACCATTAAGAGCCTGGTCTATTCCACGTTTCTAATCACAAAACAAAATGGGAATTACCCTTCAGTGCCCGGTCTATTCCTCATTTTTTTAACAGTGCCTATGGATCCATTACACTTACCAACGTATTTGTATAATAACATATCACGCTATGTCTTAGAAATATTCTTAATTCTAAGAATATTAAACAAGTTATGTGTCTTTAAATCCCAACCATTTTCCTTCCAAAAATTAAAGTCTAAAAAGTATTCTGAACTTTAAGTTGGAACTTATCCGAAACCGGATTCTAAATTGAAACTCATATCGGATCTAAACCCAGTTTCTAAAACTAACTTTTATCGAGTCCAAGTCCAACTTTTTGAATTTACTACATACCGGATCCAAACTCAAATACCCGAATTAACTACATACCGGATTAAGCCCAAATATCGAAATTAAACGATATACTAAACTAAGCCCAATACCTGAAATTAAATGATATAATAAGCTAAGCCCAATACCGAAATTAAACGATATAATAAGCTAAGCCCAATACCGAAATTAAACGATATACTGGGTCACGACCCACTTCCTAAATTCCGGAACCCTTGTACCGGGAGTCCAATTTCGGAACTCTTGTACCGGAAGCCCAAATTCCGGATCCATATACCGGAAACCCAAATTCCGGATCCTTATACCGGAAGCCCAAATTCCGTATCCTTGACCCACTTCCGGATTAAATCAATTCCGGATCTCGAAACTCAGTTCCGGAACCCACCAGTTCCGGATCCAATACCCAGTTCCGGATTCGATACCCAGTTCCGGAATTACCTAATACCGAGACTTCGATACTGGGTCATCGATTTACGTCAAATTTTAACAAAAGCTCATCTAAAAAATACAGCTTATTGATCGATTTCATTTCTTAACGAATATACCAATTCATTCAGATAATTTTATACACTAAATCTGATTCAATTTCAACTGTAAATGTTTAAAGTGATGAGATGAACTCACCTGATCGAAGTTCTTGACCCAGTTCAATCCCAATCTCTTCTTCTCTGCTTCACAACCTACTGGACAGAAGATTACAACTAGGTAATTACTATCTGATTCAGCAAACCAGTAAGATGATTTAAACTCTTACCACAAAACGATCCCTCTTTCAATTTCTCTTCTCTTTCTTTTTTCTTCCTTCTCTCTGAGTTTTTCTTCTGGACCGACTCAACAAAACACATCTGAGATATTATCTCTGATGATGATGCTTACTTATTCTTAAGGTAACCTCAACTATCAAATAATGACTAAACAACCCCTCAAGTTAATTTTCAATATTAACTACAAACTTTGGTCAAAATATAATTTTAGCCCTAGAGTTTATAATTACAATTTAGACCATAACTCATACTAAATTGCAATTCAACCCCATTTATTTTAATTAAAATATCATGGAATTCGGTGTGTTACAAATCTCCCCAACTTGAAAATGATTTCGTCCCCGAAATCAAAGCTAGATACATAGATGAGAATATTTGTTCTTCATCTCCTCTTTAGTTTCCCAAGCCACCATATCACTTTTATGATGTTTCCATGGTGATACCTTCACCATTTCCCGCTTCCCAACTTGGAAACAACATAAAATTCTATTAATCTCCTTTGGTTATTAGTCAAAACTCTACTTGATCAGCATCTATTCCTTGATCGGAATTTAAAATCGAAATTCCCCATTTAAACTTATCTCTAAAACGTGATTTCCAAGAGACAAACTGGTCCACGATCAGGTTGGGTCACAACCGCTACTGAAGACTAGTAGATAATTACTGGATCCGACTATCCACTTTATCTGCTACTTATTACCGATTCATCTTCAAGCATACACACATCGCCCTAGAGATTCTCATCTAGAGGGATCAAGGAGTTAACTGAGTGGCACAATTAGTCGTGTTGTACTTGAAATTCTTTTTATGTGCAACCGCATCGTCAAAACGAAATCACCTCTAATTGCCAAAACAATTAAAACAAGTATGCTTACATAACAATATATTCAAAATAACAGTAGCTAGTTGAAATTATGAACATACTATACATAAGAATCCTTGTTACCATCATTACAACTCTTAACTCCCGTATTTCCGTCAACTCTTAAGATCATCTCGTCTTAGTGCTTCTACCCATATCTCACAAATCATATCTTAATCCATCGCAGCTTAAGTCTAGGTATCTCATAATCATACCTAGTTCACTTAAACTACAGCTCTGATACCATATTGTAACACCCTAAAAACAGGGCCAATTTGAATCTTAAATTTATAACAAGTTATGGTAGAATAACATCCAAACTTTCATATAAATAAGGAGAGAATTAACTATGAGGGTTCACATTTACAAATATTGAATTCTCCAAATAACCTATTAATCTAATCATGTCAATAATCAGATTAACTGGGTTATCTAAGCAATCCATCAAAAAACCTCATTGTGTTAGCTAAATCCTCCGCTTATCTCAAAAGTTAAATTCTTCAAAAGCTCTCGTCCCACATCCCATTTACTTCCCCGAGCCTGTACCTGGTAAGAAAATTTAATTTGAACAATTAGGCTTACGCCTAGTGAGAACATCCAAATTCAAATTAAAACATTAACAGCTTTGAAAATATCCAAAACATAAAAACAAACCTGTTCTCCACCATTCTTACCGTACACGTGCTCACCTCAATGACGGGAACATGCCCGATCCCATGAATATGACTAACATTCAGAAAGGCATATCATCAAATTCGTGAGCCTACTATAAATCATCAAGGATTCTAGTTTATCGATCAAGCCTAAAGACTTACAATCAATCACCATACCTTTTCTTGGAACGAAAGTAGAAATAACATTTATATATTGCCTATCTCTAATCCACCGAAACTAAGTGAAAACAACACTTACATTTCATCTAATTCACGTTTCCACATTTCAATCACGAATAGCAACTAAATTTTGCCTATTCACTACAGTTAATATGAATAGCAACTATATTTTGCCTATCCCACTATTTCAATATGAATAGCAGTTTTACCTTGCCTATTCAGTATTTCCAATATGAATAGCAATTCTATTTTGCCTATTCAATCATTACAACTTGAATATCACTTCTACTTTGCCTATTCAATCATTTCTTATCGCCTCCCGAAATGGGATCAACAATCCACATTATAGGCTATCGCCTCCCGAAATGGGATTAACAATCCACATTATAGGCCAATGAGAATAATCCACGTTAATAATCACCTCTCGAAATGGGAATTACAATTTACTTTATGCCTATTCCACATTATAGGTTATCGCCTCCCGAAATGGGATTACAATCCACATTATAGGCTATCGCCTCCCGAAATGGGATTACAATCCACATTATAGGCTATCGTCTCCCGAAATGGGATTAACAATCCACAATATAGGCTATCGCCTCCCGAAATGGGAATACAATCCACATTATAGGCGAACATGAATTACCATTAAGAGCCTGGTCTATTCCACGTTTCTAATCACAAAACAAAATGGGAATTACCCTTTAGTGCCCGGTTTATTCCGCATTTATTTAACAGTGCCTATGAATCCATTACACTTACCAACATATATGTATAATAACATATCACGCTATATCTCAGAAATATTCTTAATTCTAAGAATATTAAACAAGTTATGTATCTTTAAATCCCAACCATTTTCCTTCCAAAAATTAAAGTCTGAAAAGTATTCTGAACTTTATGTTGGAACTTATCCGAAACCGGATTCTAAATTGAAATTCATATCGGATCTAAACCCAGTTTCTAAAACTAACTTTTATCGAGTCCAAGTCCAACTTCCTGAATTTACTACATACCGGATCCAAACTAAAATACCCGAATTAACTACATACCGGATTAAGCCCAAATATCGAAGTTAAACGATATACTAAACTAAGCCCAATACCTGAAATTAAACGATATAATAAGCTAAGCCCAATACCGAAATTAAACGATATAATAAGCTAAGCCCAATACCGAAATTAAACGATATAATAAGCTAAGCCCAATACCGAAATTAAACGATATACTGGGTCACGGCCCACTTCCTAAATTCCGGAACCCTTGTACCGGGAGTCCAATTCCGGAACTCTTGCACCGGAAGCCCAAATTCCGGATCCTTATACCGGAAGCCCAAATTCCGGATCCTTGACCCAGTTCCGGATTAAATCAATTCCGGATCTCGAAACTCAGTTCCTGAACCCACCAATTTCGGATCCAATACCCAGTTCCGAAACCCCCCAGTTCCGGATTCGATACCCAGTTTCGGAATTACCTAATACCGGGACTTCGATACTGGGTCATCGATTTACGTCAAATTTTAACAAAAGCTCATCTAAAAAATACAGCTTATTGATCGATTTCATTTCTTAACGAATATACCAATTCATTCAGATAGTTTTATACACTAAATATGATTCAATTTCAATTGTAAATGTTTAAAGTGAAGAGATGAACTCACCTGATTAAAGTTCTTGACCCAGTTCAATCCCAATCTCTTCTTCTCTGCTTCACAACCTACTGGACAGATGATTACAACTAGGAAATTACTATCTGATTCAGAACACTAGTAAGATGATTTAAACTCTTACCACAAAACGACCCCTCTTTCAATTTCTCTTCTCTTTCTCTTTTCTTCCTTCTCTCAGAGTTATTCTTCTAGACCGACTCAATAAAACATATCTGAGATATTATCTCAGATGATGATGCTTACTTATTCTTAAGGTAACCTCAACTATCAAATAATGACTAAACAGCCCCTCAAGTTAATTTTCAATATTTACTACAAACTTTGGTCAAAATATAATTTCAACCCTAGAGTTTATAATTACAATTTAGTCCATAACTCAGACTAAATTGCAATTCAACCCCATTTATTTTAATTAAAATATCATGGAATTCGGGGTGTTACACCAAGTCGCTTCTTGACCCCTGTGGAAACGCCACTGAACCTTCACGATTGATTTCCTTGCTCCTCAACTTCCTTACTTTACGTTCAGTGATCGCTTCGGGTTCTTCAGTGAAATTCAATTTCTCGTCCACTTGCACCTCGTGCAATGGCACAAGTTTATCCACCTCTGCCAAACATTTCCTCAGGTTGGAGACGTGGAACGTATTGTAGATGCGCTGCAACTCGGCAGGTAAGTCTAACTTATACGCCACTTCCCCGACCCTTCCCGTAATCTCAAACGGCCCAATGTAACGTGGGGTTAACTTACCTCTTTTCCCAAAACGTATCACCCCTTTCCATGGTGATATCTTTAACATCACGTGATCCCCAACTTGGAACTATATATTCTTTCGTCTCTTATCTGCGTAACTCTTTTGACGATCACGTGCCACTTTCAACCTTTCCCGTACTTGGACTATTTTGTCCGCGGTCATTTGAACAATTTTGGGTCCCGCCAATTGCGTTTCCCCGACCTCATTCCAGCACAAGGGCGTCCGACACTTTCTCCCATAGAGTACTTCGTAAGTAGCCGCCTTGATGCTCGCATGGAAACTATTATTGTAGGCAAATTCGACCAGAGGTAAGTGGATCTCCCACGACCCTTGAAAACCTATTGCACAAGCCCTCAGCATATCTTCAAAGGTCTGAATCGTCCGTTCACTCTTACCGTCCGTCTGCGGATGATAAGCGGTACTCATTTTAAGTCGTGATCCCAATTCCCTTTGGAAACTTCTCCAAAACGTCGACGTAAAACGGCTATCATGATCTGACACGATTGACGACGGTACTTGCGATACTATTTCGTCAATATATTACTTAGCTAACTTTTCCAACGAGCAATATTTCTTTATCGACAGGAAATGCGCCGACTTGGATAGCCTGCCCAATATAACCCAGATAGCATCATTTTTCTTCTGAGATTTCGGCAGTCCGATCATGAAGTCCGTCGTGATCTGGTCCCATTTTCCAGACCGGAATATCTAACTGTTGGAGCTTTCCATACGGGCGCTGATGCTCCATCTTCACTCGCAGGCACGTCCCACACCTTTCCACAAAGTATGCTATATCCTTCTTCATACCCGGCCACCAGAAATTTTGTCGCAAATCTCCAAACATCTTATTCATCCCTGGATGGATTGAATACTTTGATCTATGTGCCTCCTCCAGAATAGTCTTTCTAACCTCGCTTAACTTTGGTACCCCGATTCTCCCGTTGAAACACTTTAGCCCACGACTGTCCTCCATTAGGGAGGTCGCGTAACCAACCATTCGTTCCCCTTTAACATTTTCCGGTGCCAAGGCCTCTACTTGCCACTTTTTTATGTCGTCTAAGAAATTAAACGTCACCTCGGCCCTCAAGGCTACTATCTTCGATGCTCCTCCTCTTTCCTTCCGGCTCAGCGCGTCGGCTACCACATTGGCCTTTCCCGGATGATATTCAATTTGGCAATCGTAATCCGTCAATAGCTCCATCCATCTCCTCTGTCGCATATTCAAGTCCTTCTGATCGAACAGGTGGCAAAGGCTCTTATGATCCGTGAAGATTTGGCACTTCGTCCCTTAGAGATAATACCGCCAAATCTTCAGAGCAAACACCACGGCCGCTAGCTCCAAGTCGTGAGTGGGGTATCGCGTCTCATGCTCCTTCAACTGACGAGATGCGTACGCAATCACCTTTCATCGCTGCATTAGCACACATCCCAACCCAAGCCCAGACGCGTCGCTATACACAATGAAGTCGTCTATGCCGTCCGGTAACGACAAAACTGGAGCACTGCTTAACATATCCTTCAGCTTCTGAAGAGCCTCACCTTGTACCTCGGTCCAAATAAACTTCGCGCTCTTCTTGGTCAGCGAAGTCAGTGAAGTCGCGATGCGCGAGAAATCTTTTATGAACTTACGATAATAACCCGTCAATCTAACAAAGCTTCGGACTTCCGATGGATTTCTAGGCTGTTCCCAGTCCTGGATCGCCTCAATCTTCGATGGGCCACCTTAATCCCATCTTGCGACACTACGTGTCCAAGAAACTGAACATCTCGAAGAGAGAACTTGCACTTCGAGAATTTCGCGTAAAGCTTTTCCCTTTTTAACAATTCCATCACAATTCGAAGGTGATTTTCATGCTCCTGCTCGGACTTAGAATACACTAATATGTCGTCTATGAACACGATCACGAACTTATCTAAATAGGGCTAACACACCTTATTCATCAAGTCCATAAAAGCTGCTGGCGAATTGGTTAAACCAAACGGCATCACGAGAAACTCGTAGTGACCATACCTAGTCCGAAAAGCCGTTTTCAGTATGTCCTCCCCTCTTACCTTAAGCTGATGATAACCCGACCTCAAGTCGATTTTAGAGAAGTAGCTAGCTCCCTGCAGTTGGTCAAACAAATCGTCTATCCTCAGAATTAGATACTTGTTCTTGACGGTATACTCCAGTTAAAGGCGTAAGGGAACTCACCTGATTAACGAGTGTTGATGGTTTGGGTATGGGTTTTATTAACAACTACGGAAAAATCAATTATAAAAAGAAGCGCAGGGTATAAAGTTCCATTGTGATGAGATAAATAATTGCATAAAAGAGATGAGATAACATTCCTTTGTTATCTCATGGTCACTATATTTCATGATACAACGAATCAGTTGTCAATTGATCAATTGTGCTCCACCACAAAATACAACCTTGATTTAAATAACTAGGAGAATCATGCTCCACGATACACCTTTTTATCTTTTTATTGGTCCCGGTCCCAATTTCACTTTATACCCCAAGCTAAGGCTTTTAGCCCATATCGCTTGGTTTCTAATTATAAGAGATGTCATGACCATGAAAGCAAATAATGGAGATGGACAATGCATCAAGAAATTCACAATAATTCTACCTGAAAAAGACGTAACTTGTCGTGCAATTAACCAACTCGTAAAATAAATGCGAAATTAAAGTACATAAAATAAATGACAATAATTAAAGTGCGAGAAAATTAAATTGCATAAAGTAAAGTGCGGAAATTAAATTACGATAAGTAAATTGACAATAAAAGTAAAGCATGAATTATATAGCAAGAAATTAACGACGAAGTTGGAAATTGCATGTAAAATCTTCTTTTAAATGTTGAATTATAAAGAAACTGCTACGTTGATGCACTTGGAATCTATAAGTAAACCACCACCGGTTATGGTTGAATATTTCAACCGTTAAGCTATGGATTTGGTTTTACTTAAAAGACCCAACAATTAGTAAGCGAGAAATTTAAATAATAAAAATCGTGTAACATGTAATTAAGTCGAGAGAGTGATGGCAAACTTTAAAAACCGTAAGTAGGGGGAGGGGGATCGAAATCGTGAGTAACGAGAGAGAGAGAGAGAGAGAGAGGTGGAAACCGTAGGTGACAAGGGTAAAGGAGAAAGAGAACAAGTAACCGTAAACGTAACAAGCAAGTATCACAAGAAACTTTGTAACGTAAATACCAACTTGTATTAAAATTTGAACCGAAGAGCTCTAAACCGTGAGGGTTAAGAACCGAAACTAAGATTACCAAACTAAACTACTAAGTTAAGGGAAGAAGGCACCATGAGAGAATTGGCACCAATGGTTTCCAAGCTCTTGTAGATGGTGGATGCAAGTGTTTAACAATACATGAAGATTACAAAAGACATAATACATATATATAGCCATCCAATTGCTTAGGGCCCAAGCATAAGTGTTTTGGGTAGTCCAAAATGCATCAAAAATAGCCCAAAGTCAGTTTTAGTGAAGCCTAAAATCAGTAGAAAACGAGGCCCAAAAGCAGGCCCAAGAAGCTCCATTCATGTTTCGGCCCAAAAATTCAGCAGCCCAAGTCTTTTCTGCTGTAACCCGATCCTGTTGGAATGCTTCTAGCCTGAAAAACCGACCTTGTAGGATAGCATACAATTAATTTAGTTGTTTCTCATTTTCTTGGGATTTTTATTAACTTTATACTAATAAGGGCTAACCTTTTATTTATGCTAAAATATATTAAAATACTACTAAAAATGACTCAATGGGTAAATAAAAAGAGCTCAAAATTACAAATTAAAGGCATAAATAGGGTTAATAAATTAACCCTATCACAACCCCAAACTTGAATCGTTGGTTGCGCTCAAGCAACTTTATTTAACAAAAAATTTTGAGCTAAAAACATTGTTAACCCAAAGAAGAGAATTGTTCATTTCCATCAATACCATGAACACATGCATGCATACGGTTTCACAAGATTTTTGTACCAACTAGTTTACATGGCAATTTTTGATAGCCCTTCATAAACCAATTTATCTCCAGATGCAAAATAAACCACACCAAACCATAAGCTAGCCACACAACTCTCTATCTAACTGGAATCAAGAAAAGCACTTCAAAAAGGTATGCAATATGCTTTTTTCAACTTTTGTGATGCAATGCGTTTTACCACTTGCTCTTATTTTTCCTTTTATGGCATTTTGCCATCTTCTCATTTTTGAGGAACATGGACACATTGGTCTCTTAGTGTCTTTGACACTTTACTTTTATGCACGGAAAACAAATTTAGAGCTTTGCTCATTTTTGCATGGATGTTTTCACATTTGTGCATTTTTTTGAATTTTTTTGAATTTTTGTGTATTTGTGGGTATGCAAAGAAATACCACAATTAATATGGTGTGAATGATATATCATGAACGAATGACCATATTTCCTCTCCAAAACTTTGAAGGGTTCAATGTCCTCATTGAACATTGAATTGGATCAATACCAAAAATGGAAAGAACAGGTGGTTTGAGTGTATAAGTGCACAAAAAATGATTCCAACAAAAATTGGTGAAAATAAAGAGTTTAGCGGCTAGTTCTAGTGATGCATTTAAAACACAAATGATAGACAAACATAGATTATTGTGGCTATCATTCCACCAATTCAACTAGCAATTACTCACTTGTGAGCCGTGTGTACGTGTGCATGGCATGATAAAAAATTACAACCTTTCTTTGGAAACAACAACAATCCCAAACACACACACACACACACACACACACACATATATATATATATATATATATATAAACATGCATAAATTAAAAACAAAGGGTTGTTGATAGAAAAAGAACCTGTCTAGGCTGGCGTTCGGCCGACTGCCACACCAAATGGATTGGAAAAGGTGGTAACATCCGCATCAGCTCTGGGTGTGTCGTGCTCCAAATAGATCTCATGAAGTCATCCCGAGACTTCTCATACCTCAACCACGCAACTCTCTCATCTTTTTCCTTTTTCATCCACTTCTTGATTTCATTAAGTGATTTCTAGCCTCATCATTTTGCCTCTTCATCTGTTTAGTGAGCAACACCCTGTGTTCTTTTAGAGTAGCCGTGAGCTCACCTCTAAGTGAGCGGATGTTTGCTTCTAAAGAAGCAAATCCCTCATTTTCGTGCTCCGGGTGGAAAAAAGTGTTGTTTCTTAAAAGTCTCTCGACATTCATTTTGTCCATAACCATTTGTTCATTCGAAAAAGTGTCATCAGGCAAAGCAACGACTTTGGCACGTTCCATCAGTGTGTGTATAACAATGGTGTCTGGCATTCTAGCATTGGCCCTATCTGCACCTCCATAAATATTATTGGAGATGAGCCGGCCTACGTCAAATTTGTGCCCCTTGTAATAACCAGGTATTTTATCTAAGTTAAATTTGGAATTTTATAAGTCTTTATGTTAGTATTTTATGGAATTAGGAGATAAGGGATAAGTTTTACTTGTTACTTGGAAGTTTGGGGGTAAGTTTTGCCATATAGGAGAAGTTGAGGGTTAAATTGGTCTTATCACTAAAACTAATCACCACCTCCACCGCCTTTAGTACTTCATTTGGCAAATGATGTCTCCTTCTTAACCAAAATATCTAAATATCCTAGGTGTGTGTGTGTGTTTTCGGTTTTTGAGAGAGAGGAAGAAGAATTCAAGAAGGCTAAGAAGAGGAAGAAGGAAAGTTTATAATTTCTTCTAGAATTGCTATTAACAAGCTGAAGTAACCCAGGTAAACAATCCATACCTTTTGTGTTTTAATTCCTCATAGTGTTCTTAAATTTTCTAGTTTAAGTTCTTGGTGGGTTTTGTTAAAAAGGGAATGTTTTGGGAAATCTGAGCTTAAGGTTAGGTTATGTTTATAGTCTTAATCATAACTGCATCTTTATAGCATCATGCATAGAATAAAACTGTAAAAATCTGGGTTTTAGGATGAAACAGTAGACTGAGACATTCATCGAAGTCGCAGTAGGTTAATATTCATCGAAGTCGCAATGGACGACTGCGACATTCATCGGAGTCGCAATGGTTGGTTGCGACTTGGGTATGAAGTCGCAATGGTCGTTTGCGACTTGGCTTGGAATCGCAGTAGTTGATTGCGATTCGGGTTTGGGATCGCAATAGTAGGTTGCGACTCCAGGGTGGAATCGCAGTAGTGGATTGCGACTTAGGGTGAAGTCGCAATAGTGGGTTGCGATTTCGGGGGTGAAGTCGCAGTAAGAGGTTGCGACTTTGTACTGTTCATTGCGATTTCATGTCTTTTTGGGTTGCGACTTGGGTTGAGGATTTCGTGAGTTTAGTGTTAAGAGAAATATTTGGTATTTTGTGATTTCAGATTCGGTGAAGGGGCGACTTACGTGAATTACCTTGAAAGAGTTTTTGTAATAACGCACGAGGTGAGTTTTTATTTGAAATGTTTTCAAATGGAATACATATATGTGATTTAATGTAATATGGTGCATATAGTGTTTATATGAATATTACATTGTATGAGTACTAGTTGGCCGGGCTTAGGACCGGTGAAAGTTGGCTGTACAAAGGGACAGTGGTGTTGGCTGTATTTAGTACAGCGGTGTAAATTAATTAATTGGCTTGCTACCAATTAATATGGCCAAGGAAAAGAAAATAGATAGAGATGGAAAGATACATGATGCATGAGTCATATTTGGTATTCTTACGTGAATTATGTGCAAATGTTTTCTTTTACTAACGGGGATTTTTCTCACTAGACCTCAAGGTCTAACCCTCATTTTTGTTTTAAAATATGTATTCCAGGTCATGGAGCAAACAAGAGACAATGATAGTATTTATCATGTTAGCTTTTGTGGATGTTGAATGATTATGAAGATTTCAGTTATAATTAGTAGTTGTTATGTATTTTACTTTATTCGAAAAAGTTTGTACTGAAAGACCTAATTGTAGAATTTAAGGGACCATATTTGGATTATGATATGTTATTTTGTGGTGAATTATATGAAACTTGTATGTTGGGATTAATGGATGTTACAAATGGTATCAGAGCCTTAGTTTAAGAGATTTAGGTATTAGTATCTGTACCTAGACTTAAACTGCATGCGAAGTAGGATGTCCTTGTTATTTTAGAACCTTGGGATGATAAATATAAAAAGGTAGAAGGAACATCATGTAAGGTAATTTCAGATTACACCTGGCCAGTGTAATTATGATCTTACAGGTACATGTTTGAACCAGAATACTTTATTATATGTGGTATGTGCTTATGTGTATATTAACCTTGTTTGAATCAACAGAATGGCAAGTGGAACGAGACAAACAGCCAGAGGAAGGGGAAGAGGGGGAGAAAGAGGCAGAGGTGGGACAGGGGGCAGTGTACAGGGGCGAGACACGGAGTTTGTTACGAGAGACGATCTAGCGGTTGAAATGGGAAGACTTCGGGCAAATATTCAAGCCATGTTTAACCAGACTCATCATACGGAAACAGCAATACCAGACCCTAACCTTGAAAACGGAGTGCCTATCGCACCTATTGTCACATCAGTACCAAGAAAGTGTGATTATAAAATGTTTTTAAGCTGTAAACCACCCACTTATGGAGGGGACAGAGATCCAGTAAAAGCAATGCGATGGCTGAAGGAGGTTGAAGCTGTATTTAAGACCAGTAAATGCGCGGAAGAAGATAAAGTGTTATATGGAACAGCAATGTTGAAAGCAGACGCCTTGTATTGGTGGGGAGCCCTTATTGACTATGAAGGACCTGAGGTATATTCAACTTTTACTTGGGGCGAATTCTCGAGAGCATTTAAGGAACAGTTTTGCCCGCAAGCCGCAGTTAGACAGTTGGAAGAGGAATTCCTGAGCCTACAACAAGGAAATTTATCGGTAAGAGACTACACAGCCCGTTTCCTGGAAAAGTCGCGTTTCGGAGAATATTACGTTGCCACAGAAAAGATGAAGATGGAAAGGTATGTATTCGGACTGAATTCGGAGATTAGAAAGTTGGTAACTGCAGCAAGACCTAATACTTTTTCAGAAGCAGTCAATGCTGCGGAAAATGTGGAGCGAGACAATAAGAGGGATGTTGGGGATAAGAGTGCGGGAAAGAGAAAATGGGAAGGACCACCACACGATGTGAAGAAGTCTGGATTTCAGCGATTTGATAGTCGTCCACCTTTTAGAGCAGCTGAAAGACCTTGCCCAAAGTGCCACCGTTTCCACCAAGGAAACTGTCAAGTAGATCCTAGAAACTGTTATAAGTGCGGGAAGTTTGGACACATTGCTAAAGATTGTAGGGTGGTTAGATTTTGTTATTCATGCAATTCGCCAGATCATCTTCAATCATATTGTCCATTGGGAAGAATACCATCGGGTGGCACGTCAACAAGAGCATCGGGTGTTAGACCAACAGCACCGAGGTTAGAGCCAGCAAGAGCAAAAGGCCGTTCATTTCAAATGACAGCAAAAGAAGCGGAGGAAACTCCGGACGTGGTTACAGGTACATTCTTAATAAATTCTACACGTGCTAAGGTGTTATTTGATTCCGGTGCAAACCGATCGTTTGTGTCTCCTTCATTTGCTGCTTACATGCGTTTAAAGCCGAAAGTGTTAGATCATGCTTTATTGGTAGATACGGCAAATGAAAATCAAGTATCAGTTAAAGAAGTATTTGATAGTTGCGTGATAGATATAGAAGGGTGCGGAGTACCGATCCAGTTATTTCCAATAGCCCTGGTAGAGTTTGATGTGGTAGTGGGAATGGACTGGTTAGCCGAGAACCAAGCTAATATAAATTGTGATAAGAAGTTAATAAACGTTGTGTTACCTGAAAAAGGGCCGGTAGTGATTTATGGCGATCGTAGGAATTATCAGTATAATCTTATTAGCATGATAAAAGCCCGTAAGTGTGTTAGTAAAGGTTGTCAGAGTTACTTAGCTTATGTAATAGATACTAAGCTAGAGAAGAGTAAGTTGGAAGACATTCCAATTGTTAGTGATTTTCCAGAGGTATTTCCTGAAGACTTGAACAGTCTTCCGCCCGTTAGACAGGTAGAGTTCGGTATAGATCTAATTCCTGGAGCCACCCCTGTAGCCCGTGCACCGTATCGTTTGGCGCCTCCAGAAATGAAAGAAATGATGGCACAACTGCAAGATCTATCCGATAAGGGTTTCATCAGACCAAGTTCTTCACCGTGGGGAACACCAGTCTTATTTGTGAAAAAGAAGGATGGTTCGATGAGAATGTGTATCGACTACAGAGAATTGAATAAGCGCACGATCAAAAACAAGTATCCTCTACCTAGAATTGATGACCTCTTCGATCAATTAGTTGGAGCTTGTTGTTTCTCCAAGATTGATTTAAGATCCGGTTATCATCAGTTGAAGGTCAAAGAAGAAGACGTATTGAAAACTGCTTTTCGCACCAGGTACGGTCACTATGAGTTTCTAGTAATGCCATTTGGATTGACGAATGCTCCAGCTGCTTTCATGGATTTAATGAATCGGGTATGTAAGCCGTATCTTGATAAATTCGTTATTGTGTTTATTGATGATATACTTATTTATTCCCGATCCAAGGAAGAGCACGCGCAACACCTTCGTTTGATTTTAGAACTATTGAAGAAAGAAAAGTTGTATGCGAAATTTTCAAAGTGTGAATTCTGGTTAAGGGAAGTTCAGTTTTTAGGGCATATAGTTTCTGAAAAGGGTATACAAGTCGATCCGATGAAAGTGGAAGCAGTTGAAAAATGGGAACCGCCAAAGACAGCAACAGAAGTACGAAGTTTTCTGGGTTTGGCCGGCTACTACCGAAAGTTTATAAAAGATTTCTCTCGTATTGCCACACCTTTGACGAAGCTGACTCGGAAGAATCTGAAGTTCGAATGGAAGGCAGAACAGGACGAGGCATTCAGGATATTAAAGGAGAAACTCTGCAGCGCGCCGGTATTAGCATTGCCAGAAGGTTCGGATGATTTTGTGGTCTACAGCGATGCTTCTAAGTTAGGTTTGGGATGTGTACTCATGCAACGTGGAAAAGTAATTGCCTATGCTTCTCGTCAATTAAAGGACCATGAAAGGCAATATCCTACCCACGATATGGAACTTGCAGCGGTTGTCTTTGCATTGAAGATTTGGAGACATTATCTGTATGGTTCCAAATGTCAAATTTTTACTGATCATAAGAGTCTCCAACATCTTTTTGATCAAAAGGAACTGAATATGAGGCAAAGAAGGTGGCTAGAGTTAGTGAATGATTATGATTGTGAAATCCTTTATCACTCAGGAAAAGCGAATGTGGTGGCAGATGCACTAAGTCGACAAGAAAGAAGTGGAACGATAAAGGCGATATCTTTAAGAGCTGAACTTCTTCCAAACATTTTTGACGAATTACTAAAGTGCCAATTAGATGCTTATCAAGAAGAAAGTTTGAAATCTGAACGGTTGGTTGGGATATCAGCATTGCTTGGGAAAGATAACCGTGGGTTGTTGTGTTTGGGGAATAGGATTTGGGTACCTCGTTTGGGTGGATTACGTGATCGTGTACTACAAGAAGCTCATCAATCTCGATTCTCCATTCATCCAGGTACAAATAAAATGTATAGGGATTTGAAACAATTCTATTGGTGGCCGGGGATGAAAAGAAGTATTGCTAAGCATGTGGAAGACTGCATTACCTGCAAGAAAGTAAAGATTGAGCATCAGAAACCGTTTGGTCAGTTACAACGCTTAGATATTCCAGTGTGGAAATGGGATCAGATCACAACTGATTTCATTACCAAGTTACCAAGAACTTCAAAAGGATTTGATTCTATTTGGGTGATTGTGGATAGGTTGACGAAGTCTGCTCATTTCTTGCCGATAAAAGAAACCGATTCTTTGGAACGTTTGGCCAAACTGTACATTAATGAAATAGTAACTCGACATGGAGTACCAATTTCGATTATTTCTGATCGAGATAGTCGTTTTACTTCTAGATTTTGGAGAAGCTTTCAAAAAGAGATGGGAACACAAATCAAGTTGAGTACATCATATCATCCACAGACTGATGGACAAAGTGAAAGAACAATTCAGACGTTAGAAGATATGCTTCGGGATTGTATAGTTGATTTTGGAGGATCATGGGATAAACATTTGCCTTTGATAGAGTTCGCTTACAACAACAGTTATCATTCTAGTATTCAGGCGGCACCGTTTGAAGTATTGTATGGTAGGAAATGCCGAACGCCTTTGTGTTGGAATGAAGTGGGGGACAAGCAGTTAGCAGGGCCAGAAATAGTACAGTTAACAGCAGATAAGATTACTCAGATCCGGGATAGATTGAAAACGGCACAAGACAGACAGAAAAGTTATGCAGATCGACGCCGGAAACCGTTAGAATTTCAGGTTGGGGAATTTGTGATGTTAAAAGTTTCACCTTGGAAAGGAGTCATACGTTTTGGGAAGCAAGGTAAACTCAGTCCGCGGTATATTGGGCCATTTGAAATTACAGAAAGAATCGGTGAAGTAGCATACAGATTGGATCTTCCGTTGGAATTGAGCAGGATTCACAACGCGTTTCATGTGTCGAATTTTCGGAAATGTTTAGTCACGCCAGACCAGGCAGTCCCTCTACCGGATATCCAGATTGATGAAAAGCTGAACTATGTGGAAGAACCGGAAGCTATAGTTGATCACAAGGTTAAAGTATTAAGGAATAAGGAGATCAAGCAAGTAAAGGTCCAGTGGAAACATCATAGGGGTCAGGATGCAACATGGGAATCGGAGGCGGAGATGAGAGCCAAATACCCTCATCTGTTCACTTAATCGAATTCCGGGACGAAATTCTTTTAAGGAGGAGATGTTGTAATAACCAAGTATTTTATCTAAGTTAAATTTGGAATTTTATAAGTCTTTATGTTAGTATTTTATGGAATTAGGAGATAAGGGATAAGTTTTACTTGTTACTTGGAAGTTTGGGGGTAAGTTTTGCCATATAGGAGAAGTTGAGGGTTAAATTGGTCTTATCACTAAAACTAATCACCACCTCCACCGCCTTTAGTACTTCATTTGGCAAATGATGTCTCCTTCTTAACGAAAATATCTAAATATCCTAGGTGTGTGTGTGTGTTTTCGGTTTTTGAGAGAGAGGAAGAAGAATTCAAGAAGGCTAAGAAGAAGAAGAAGGAAAGTTTATAATTTCTGCTAGAATTGCTATTAACAAGCTGAAGTAACCCAGGTAAACAATCCATACCTTTTGTGTTTTAATTCCTCATAGTGTTCTTAAATTTTCTAGTTTAAGTTCTTGGTGGGTTTTGTTAAAAAGGGAATGTTTTGGGAAATCTGAGCTTAAGGTTAGGTTATGTTTATAGTCTTAATCATAACTGCATCTTTATAGCATCATGCATAGAATAAAACTGTAAAAATCTGGGTTTTAGGATGAAACAGTAGACTGAGACATTCATCGAAGTCGCAGTAGGTTAATATTCATCGAAGTCGCAATGGACGACTGCGACATTCATCGGAGTCGCAATGGTTGGTTGCGACTTGGGTATGAAGTCGCAATGGTCGTTTGCGACTTGGCTTGGAATCGCAGTAGTTGATTGCGATTCGGGTTTGGGATCGCAATAGTAGGTTGCGACTCCAGGGTGGAATCGCAGTAGTGGATTGCGACTTAGGGTGAAGTCGCAATAGTGGGTTGCGATTTCGGGGGTGAAGTCGCAGTAAGAGGTTGCGACTTTGTACTGTTCATTGCGATTTCATGTCTTTTTGGGTTGCGACTTGGGTTGAGGATTTCGTGAGTTTAGTGTTAAGAGAAATATTTGGTATTTTGTGATTTCAGATTCGGTGAAGGGGCGACTTACGTGAATTACCTTGAAAGAGTTTTTGTAATAACGCACGAGGTGAGTTTTTATTTGAAATGTTTTCAAATGGAATACATATATGTGATTTAATGTAATATGGTGCATATAGTGTTTATATGAATATTACATTGTATGAGTACTAGTTGGCCGGGCTTAGGACCGGTGAAAGTTGGCTGTACAAAGGGACAGTGGTGTTGGCTGTATTTAGTACAGCGGTGTAAATTAATTAATTGGCTTGCTACCAATTAATATGGCCAAGGAAAAGAAAAGAGATAGAGATGGAAAGATACATGATGCATGAGTCATATTTGGTATTCTTACGTGAATTATGTGCAAATGTTTTCTTTTACTAACGGGGATTTTTCTCACTAGACCTCAAGGTCTAACCCTCATTTTTGTTTTAAAATATGTATTCCAGGTCATGGAGCAAACAAGAGACAATGATAGGATTTATCATGTTAGCTTTTGTGGATGTTGAATGATTATGAAGATTTCAGTTATAATTAGTAGTTGTTATGTATTTTACTTTATTCGAAAAAGTTTGTACCGAAAGACCTAATTGTAGAATTTAAGGGACCATATTTGGATTATGATATGTTATTTTGTGGTGAATTATATGAAACTTGTATGTTGGGATTAAGGGATGTTACACCCCTCCATTATACAATATAGAATGAAAACACGCACCATGCACAAGCTAGTATCATGTGTGGTTGGATACAAAGTATGTCGTAAAAAGAAGAACCACGCATTAGCTTCGGGTTTCAAGCAATGGGTACGTAGCACACGGGCATGTCCTTTAAAGGACCAGTCGGACCCGGGGTGAGAAATCCTATTGAGGATGGCTTGGAGGTCCTCATCCGTGGCACCATTTGTGAGTCTTTGTAACTCAGAAAATTCGGGTGGTTCGATGCAAAAAATTTCGTTTATGAGATTAGCAGCATAACTAAATTTGGTTTCTCGAACCGTGATTTCTACACCGTTGGTTACCGACAATTCGGTGTAGAAATCACGTACCCAGTCAAGATTAAATTGTTTAAGAGCACTACAAAGTGTTTCCTAACCCAACTGTTTTATTACATTTTTGAAATGAGGATGGGCCAACAACACATTGTGGTGAAATCCTTTCGTTGTTTGACCCAATTTTTTTAGCAAATGTCGGGTGTCTTTCCAATACCTCATGACAACTAAACAATGAAATACGAGACAAAATGGGATTATAAGGACTACCGACTTTTTCTTTACCCTTATCGGGCACAGTGGGTGTAGTGACCGGAGTGGGTGTGTGCGTATCCTCAGCCATGTTCTCATCTTCAGCCGACTGCTCATCCCTGTCCTCATCGTTTTTGTCGTCCCTTGGTGCAAGTTTCTGTTTCGTTGGCAAAACCCTCTTCACCGCTATGGTTTTGTACCTACAGGTTGGCTGGGTCGAAGGGTTTGGTTAGAAATGTGGGAATCGGGGGTTTTGTGAAAGAGGAGTAGACGGACTGGGGTTCTGTCGATGGCTCAAGGGGACTGAAGTGGGTGCGACAGGGGGTATAAGGGATTCAGTGTTGGCTTAGGTGGTGCGGCTGCGGGTTTGAAGGCCAAAAGTGGGTTGTGTATGGGATTACCGTGTGAGTCGAGGAGAATCACACATCGGATGGTGGATAGTTTAGGGTTTCGAAGATGGTAGTGTAACACCCTCGAATTGGGAAAGAGCAACTAAATAAAATTTCCAATAATACATCCAAAATAACAGAATTTCTCCCTATAAACTAATACGGGGAATTCCTCAATCAATACATATAACTCAAGTATTAAATACAAAGGCTGAGTTCACATCGGTGTTACTTAACTCAAGTACAAATTGCTATTCCCCAAAGATAAATGCGGAAGACATCACTTAACCAATTCACCTCTCGAGCACATTTCTAGCACACAACCTCTCGCAGTGTCACTAGAACTACTCCCAACCTGAACCTGTTGGACATGCCGACAAATAAAAAGGGTTAGGCTAACGCCTAGTGAGTTCAAGAGTTTATAGCATGATTTAGATAATTATTTAAATGAAAGTTTGCAACATAGATTATGATTTCCAAAAGAGTTTACAAAAACGATATAAACGAATCATTTTCCAACGCACCCAAATTTTATGAGAAAAGTTCCCAACAAGTATAAAATGTTTTCCAAAATGAATTCCAATCCAAACTCACTCAAAACGTGAATAAATCTATATTATGCAAAACCTTCAAACACGGTTGACGACAAAATACTCAACCCATAAATCATGGAAGAACAATCCATTTAAATATAATACTTCATTGAAAACATGATACGAACCAATACTCATGCGAACGTAAAATGTAATGAAGTCCAAATACCATAAATATGGAATAGACCTGCTCCATTTAAACTTTAATATACATGGAGGGGAATCCAATATTAAAGTCATCCAATTGCAGTCACTCGTATAAGACCAACAATAATAAAACATGGACATTATAAAGTCCCAAGTAAGGTTGGCCAACGACGGGGGAGACCCGTATCCATTGAGAGTGGATGAACACAAAAGTATGTCACTCAAACAATGTTAATCGTACGACACTTCACCGGTCAAATCCCGCGACACCCAGTAGACCATCAAATAAAGACTGACTTACGTGCCTATGGATCCAATGCAACACAGTCTATAACAATATGCCCATCCTGGAATGACTAACGCACCCGAGCATGTAAAAATCAATAATGCGCAATAATATGCGACATGATGCAATAAATGCAAACTATAATTAAGACCCCACATTGAGTCAGCAAAATTGGACAAAATGTCCCCAAGACTTCCTCAAAGTCAAACCGAGCAAATGCTCAAAACCCATTAGACCCATAAATAACGGTCCTCAAAATATAAACGTATTAAACCTCGTTTAGGTAAACGTATACCATAAAATCCTCATTGACCCAAAACTCGTCACGGATTAATAATAATGGGTTTCCCAAAATGGATTCATATTCTTATAATTCTCAAAATGACCCATGACACTAAAATGTGCATTTTCCCAAATGGTTTATAAAATCAATTACGCCAATATGATTAAACTATCAAATAAACTTCATTTTGAGTAATAAATCTTTTAAGAAGATATTATGATTTCTACACATCAAAATATCTAAAAATCCCAAATATGGGTGTTTTACAACTTTATAAAGGTAAACACTTCAAAAAGGGTTAAACTCATCAAATAACCCAACAATTGGTAATTTCAAGTAAAACACACAAATACTTGGAAAATAACATTTTTGGCATGTACAAAGTTTTCACAAATCAACTTGAACTCACCTTGCTAGATTTAGGCTAAATCTAGATTTTCCCCCAAACGTAAGCTCCTCTGAAAAAACTTGCATCTTCAAACCAAATCCTCCAAAAACCTAGATCCATAAGTTTCCAACCATAAAGAATCACTCCTTTACCATTTTCCATCAAGATCTTAGCTCATACCAAAACCCTAATTTTCATGGGTGAAGAAGAAGAAGATTACTTTAACCAAACATAACCAAAGTCATCCAAAAATACCCTAAAATGGAAGAGAAGGTGAAAACAACAACAACCTAGCTTTTGATAGAGAGAGAGAGAGAGAGAGATTACCTTCACCACTTGAATCCTCAAAGCAAAGCTCCTAATCTCCCTCAAAAGCTGCAAGCTTCCATATTTTCAACAATGGTGGAAAAAGGTTTGATTTGAGTGGAGAAGATGAATAGGAGAGGGACGGATTTACGGTTTTCTAGAGAGAGAGATCGGTTTAGAGAGAGAGAGCCGAGTTGTGTTTTTTTGCAAAGGAAGTGAAATGAGGTAAGAGAGGTGGAAAGGGCTAAAATAACCAAAATATCTCATCAGATGCATCGCGGACGTCCGGCTAGTCACCATGCGGACGTCCGGCCTTTCATCGACCGAATTCCCATTTTTTCTCTGTTGCTTCCGCGGATGACGTGCGGACTTCCGCACTATGCAGACGTCCGGCCTTGTGCTCCTTACGGACGTCCGTAAGTCTAATTTCAGCATCTTAATTTTTGGGGTGTTACAATCCTCCCAACCTTAGAATGATTTCGTCCTCGAAATCTAGCTTCTTTGCAACCAGCGGCCAACCCACTCAACGCCGACCATGTTTCACGAGCTTCCAACTGGGATCTAAATTCTCCCACGCATACTGCTACGACAACCTCAAACAGGCCCTTACCAACAATGTCCTGCCAGGTACATTACACTTATGTCCGGTTGAAAGCTCCATCTACTGGAGTAACTCCCAACCAGACGACTTCGGTTGTCTCCCAACCTTAGATTTTCCATACTTCCCAATGGTGGATCCTGACTCTAAATCAGTCCGTGCCCACACACACCTAAATTTTCTCCAATTTAGCCCAAGGCCTTATCACCTCTGAAACCACCAAACCTCAAAATCCAAATATCCCCGCTGCTGAATCGGTACTTACTCCCTACGAGTTCCATTAGACTCCAATACCGACGGTTGCCACTGACCCATCGATTACACAACTCCAAAATACGTTTAATTACCAATCATCCAAACGATAGATTACTTCACCACTCAAGGAAAGTCGTCCTACTAAATCCACTTATCATAATTGGACTTCTTACGATCACTACAACCGATATCTCTATTTCTCTAAAATTGGCCACAGTCCCCCAAGTGCACTAACGGTTATTGACTTCAAACCCAAAAAGTTGACACCTAGTCATACCACCAAGCTTTGAACCCCTACAGAACTACACACACGAGTCCATTCGTCGGGCGTTCCCACAAAACCAACATTATCAATACAGTGTCTAAAGGGTCCCTTATGCGAAAAGTGACCAAGACCTAACACAAGGTTGCTGACAAGAACTGTTACCACTAACCTCAGAATACGATACCGCGAATCTAACCCTCCAAATACAACAAGTGCATCGACTCTGCCACCGATACTATCCGGCCTATAGCACCATCACGCGTCGAAACACCCAACTTTTCATAGTCGAAGTTCTACATGCTTACTCTTAATCGGGGTTACTTAACCTTTCCAAGGTCCTAATGAGTTCAAGATTCTCAAGTGAATTATTTAACAAATATGCCAATCAAAAAAAACTTTTTATAGATGTTTTCAACACAAAGGTTTTCATATCAAATTAATCATACGCATAAAAACTACTACCATCAATTCGGTAGTTGCGCAAAAATGGACACGCTCGTCCCACATATGAAAATCTTATTGAAAACTATTTCATTGCAGTTTAGATTATTAACAAAATGCAAGGGCGTAATAAACAACTTCTTTGAAATGGACCGCTACGATCCTAGTATGGATTGATCCATGTCATGCACGTAAAGTAACTGCCTATATTAAATAGTGTGCAACAAAAGGTTTGTACGTACTTCAAAAGAAGTTTGAACGACATCCGCCTCCAAAAATTTCTTTTTAACCATAAAATGGCATGGAACAAGGTTCACCAACAAAGTTTGCGCGTGTCAGTTTATTTCACAAAATGATGAAACGATTCATAAGTACACTTTGGTCAAAACATAAAATGACTTGTGGCAGTTCCAGGTTTAAAGACAAAATCAATACGTTTTCATCATTTGAAGGTATCGACTAAAACATCATAAGGAAATCTCAAATTGGAGTATGCATGAAAACTTGTAACACTCTCTTAGTAGTTTTCTTGGAATGAAATAACATGCATCAGATGGTCCATAACAAAATTTCGAAAGATGAATTTCTTTAAATCAAATCTCAAAATTTCCTCACTTAGTCATATAATGACATAGGATTAAAACATTTTTGACAAGACTCACACATCAATGTATTTTCCCAAAACTTAGGAGAAAATAAGTGCTTGTAAATGATTGACACCAAAAATGTTTTAGATTGATTTCAAATTTCGAATCGTGCATACAGTGCACATTAATGTTCCCCAGATTTAAATAATTCCACGCACTCTAGGTTGAGACAATTGATATTTCCAAAATCCCCATCACGGAGCATTTTCACTAAAAAGTCTTTTCACTTGTAATACAAAACGTCAAAATGTCGATGCTTAAAATTTACTTATTAAACACTCAAAATACACTTTTTCTTTAAAACCAGAAAGGTTTACAATTTTCCAAAATGTTCATCGAACCAAAATTGACCAAACGTCAACGACTCACACATTTGTGTTTTCAAAATGTAACGTATCGTAAACTATGTATACCCCCCCACAACACTAAAGCATACTTTGACCAAATGACCTTCATTTATGCAATGAGTTAATAAAACGTTTTCATTCACGATCCATTTATCAAAGTGTTGAGAAGTAGTGGTTACCAAGCTATGCATACCCCTAGGTCAATATAATGCATTTGCATGAAATGATAATAAAATAATCAATTAACCGAAAGCGCAATAAGCAAATCGTTATGAAATACTATCAAGATGTTTTTTCATGCCTTACTTACGTCACGTATAAATCAATCCATACACTGAACAAGTTGCAACAAAATACGTGTTAACACAAATTCTTTGAAAGAGAAATTACGCGACACAAAAGTTCCAAGACTCATCCCTTTCCGGTCGTCTTATGGCATAAAATATTATTTCTCAACAAAACCCGAATGAGACAAAATGCCCAATCATAACTCATAAATTCCCACATAATAAATGGAGTATGCACATTATGAAATTGCACTCACGCGACACAAAACGTCGTAAGACCAAAACTCCATGAAACTCAACGGGACTCAATGACCTCAAGTCAACAAAATGGCACCAAACCATTCGCTTCCGAAAATCGAATTGCAATAAGCAAAATCATGACTAAAACGTCAAAATACCAAAAATCCCCTTTTTGTTGTAATACCATATAAACAACATTGATCAACAACTTGCATTAAATAAATTCTCCAAAATAACTTTACATAAACATAATGGAAGATAACTTTCCGTCCAAACCTTAACATATGTGGAGGAGATCCAATGTTAAAGTCATAAGCCGTAGTTACTTGCCCAACATCTTAAACATCATTAAAATATGGATATCACTGTATCCGAAAGTAACGTTGGACAATAACAAAACACAACAAGTCCCTGACGAAGTTTGCAGCTCCCGCAATAAAATAATTTCATGCATGTTCAAAACCAATTTAAAATCTTGTGTGTATTGAACGTTTTTCCGAGATTTTGTAACACAATCCACATAAGGATTTGAAATACAAGAAATAACTGATGCAATTTTTTTTTTATAAATAAGTTTTGTGCATGAACTTAGTCGGCACTCAACGTGTCAAACCATACTCCTCCAAATACCTCCGGTCCACTATTGTCATCCGGATGATCAAACCTCTTAAGGCAAAGTTGGGAATTATATTGATTAACCTTACGGTTTTTCCTCGAATCAAAGTCGGTTCAATAAGTCTATGGTTCTAAACCAACCATCAATCTCGACCCGAAACGGTCCACTTAAAGCAAATACCATGCTTATTGTCACCCTAAGTGACTAATACTAACATCGTCAATCTTTTCCAACGACTACTTGCTTAGAAACTTCTTCACTACCCCAACGGTCGTCACATTAAAGTAGTTCAAGTATGCACATGTAGTAGTAGGTTCACCATGACACTAGCCACGTGTCATTATGAACGCACCGTACATGCTTATCCTTGCTACTCTAGACGTGATTCTCGTTTCTAGTGACTCCATCGACCTCATGAACATCCTATCTTAAAGTGCTTAATGGTGAAATTTCACTCTCATTTACTTAAAACAACGCTAGTTGGAGTCTAGGTATCCAAAAATCAACACCTAATTCTCTCAAACTTATGCTCTGATACCAACTTGTAACACCCTCGAATTGGGAAAGAGCAACTAAATAAAATTTCCAATAATACATCCAAAATAACAGAATTTCTCCCTATAAACTAATACGGGGAATTCCTCAATCAATACATATAACCCAAGTCTTAAATACAAAGGCTGATTTCACATCGGTGTTACTTAACTCAAGTACAAATTGCAATTCCCCAAAGATAAATGCGGAAGACATCACTTAACCAATTCACCTCTCGAGCACATTTCTAGCACAAAACCTCTCGTAGTGTCACTAGAACTACTCCCAACCTGAACCTGTTGCACATGCCAACAAATAAAAAGGGTTAGGCTAACGCCTAGTGAGTTCAAGAGTTTATAGCATGATTTAGATAATTCTATAAATGAAAGTTTGCGACATAGATTATGATTTCCAAACGAATTTACAAAAAGAATATAAACGACTCATTTTCCAACGCACCCAAAATTTATGAGAAAAGTTCCCAATAGGTATAAAGCGTTTTCCAAAATGAATTCCAATCCAAACTCACTCAACACGTGAATAAATCTATATTATGCAAAACCTTCAAACACGGTTGACGACAAAATACTCAACCCATAAATCATGGAAGAACAATCCATTTAAATATAATACTTCATTGAAAACATGATACGAACCAATACTCACGCGAACGTAAAATGTAATGAAGTCCAAATACCATAAATATGGAAATGACCTGCTCCATTTAAACTTTAATATACATGGAGGGGAATCCAATATTAAAGTCATCCAATTGCAGTCACTTGTATAAGATCAACAATAATAAAACATGGATATTATAAAGTCCCAAGTAAGGTTGGCTAACGACGGGGGAGACCCGTATCCATTGAGAGTAGATAACACAAAAGTATGCCACTCAAACATTGTTAATCGTACGACACTTCACTGCGTAAAAGCCCAAGTGTCCCATACGACGCCTTTTAACACACACCCAAAGAGACAACTGACCTTAGCGGAATATTACCAAGAATACCACCAAAGGCTCGACACAAGCGGGGATACAACCATGACATTGCCCCGACATGGCGAAGGTCATAAACGCCCGTCAATCAACCTGACAGCTCAACCGGACTCAACCCCCCTAGTGTATCCTTGAAAAGTAAAGGTCATAAAACATGGGCCCGGTCAAATCCCGCGACACCCAGTAGACCATCAAATAAAGACGGACTTACGTGCCTATGGATCCAATGCAACACAGTCTATAACAATATGCTCATCCTGGAATGACTAACGCACCCGAGCATGTAAATATCAATAATGCGCAATAATATGCGACATGATGCAATAAATGCAAACCATCATTAAGACCCCACATTGAGTCAGCAAAATTGGACAAAATGTCCCCAAGAATTCCTCAAAGTCAAACCGAGCAAATGCTCAAAACCCATTAGACCCATAAATAACGGTCCTCAAAATATAAACGTATTAAACCCCGTTTAGGTAAACGTATACCATAAAATCCTCATTAACCTAAAACTCGTCACGGATTAATAATAATGGGTTTCCCAAAATGGATTCATATTCTTATAATTCTCAAAATGACTCATGACACTAAAATGCGCATTTTCCCAAATGGTTTATAAAATCAATTACACCAAATATGATTAAACCATCAAATAAACTTCATTTTGAGTAATAGATCTTTTAAGGAGATATTATGATTTCTACTCATCAAAATATCCAAAAATCCCAAATATGGGTGTTTTACAACTTTATAAAGGTAAACACTTCAAAAATGGTTAAACTCATCAAATAACCCAACAATTGGTAATTTCAAGTAAAACACACAAATACTTGGAAAATAACATTTTTGGCATGTACAAAGTTTTCACAAATCAACTTGAACTCACCTTGCTAGATTTAGGCTAAATCTAGATTTTCCCCAAACGTAAGCTCCTTTGAAGAAACTTGCATCTTCAAACCAAATCGTCCAAAAACCTAGATCCATAGGTTTCCAACCACAAGTATTCACATCCAACCATAAAGAGTCATTCCTTTACCATTTTACATCAAGATCTTAACTCATACCAAAACCCTAATTTTCATGGGTGAAGAAGAAAAAAGATTACTTTAACCAAACATAACCAAAGTCATCCAAAAATACCCCAAAAAGGAAGAGAAGGTGAAAACAACAACAACCTAGCTTTTGATAGAGAGAGAGATTACATTCACCACTTGAATCCTCAAAGCAAAGCTCCTAATCTCCCTCAAAAGCTTCAAGCTTCCATATCTTCAACAATGGTGGAAAGAGGTTTGATTTGAGTGGAGAAGATGAAGAGGAGAGGGAAGGATTTAGGGTTTTCTAGAGAGAGATAGATCGGTTAAATGAGGGAAGAGAGATGGAAAGGGCTAAAATAACCAAAATATCTCATCAGATGCATCGCGGACGTCCGTCTAGTCACAATGCGGACGTCCGGCCTTGCCTCGACCGAATTCCCATTTTTTCTCTATTGCTTCCGTGGATAACGTGCGAACTTTTGCACTATGCGGACGTGTTAGGACACAAAATGTCCTAATTATAAGATAGTTTTGTAAACGGGTATTAATTGTTATATGGGCTTGGGTATAGTAATATGGGCTTGGGCTTAATAGTGTAGCAAGGGGGTATTTATAGAATAGTGTGTGTAATTAGGGTTTGTAAGAATCTCATTGCAATTTAGGCTAAGGTGTAAGTGTGTGTAAACTAGAAGGAGATCTATTCTCTCTCTAGGTAGTTCTTCATCAATAATACACCACTTTGTCTATTATCCCTTCTTGTTACAATCTCCGTCATTATATGAATCGTTGCCTTGTCTATTATCCCTTCTTATTACTATCTCCATCATTATATGAATCGTTGCCAAAATCGAAGAAACCATTCATCGATACGATCTCTCTGCAACGATTCATGATTTACAGCCCATCTTGGTATGAAACAGTAAGTCTTTTTGCGATGAACAGTAATTTTTGATGCCTTTTTGCGTATAACTGCGATTAGATATTTGCTGATTGCTTAGGATTGATTGGATAGTGTTTCTGAACATATTACGATCATCAGTCCATCATTTTTTTGATCGTTTTGGACATTTTGAGATTTTTGTTCGATCGGATATCAAATGTTCAACGTTATCGCAACTAACTATGTTCATCGTTATCGCAACACAAAGAAACTCATCTTTATCGCAAACGTGGCTTGAGATAAAACAGGGTGAACAATGCGATATCACAACTGCCCTTTGCGATAAGCCATTTTTATCGCAACTCTCTTCAGTTTGAACAGTTCTTATCGCAACCCTCTGTTGCGATAAGGGGCTTTTATCGCAACCTGTTAGTTGCGAAAAGTCCCTCCTTTGCGATAAAACTTGATTGCGATATACTTGGTTCTTGCGATAAGCTGTTGGTTGAGATAAGATTTTGGGTTGCGACATGAAGTGGGTTGAGACAAGATTGTGGTTGCGAGGAGGAGTGAGTTGAGATAGACTGTTTCTTGAGATAAAATGGTTTCCCCGTGCTTAGTCTCAGGAGGGGGGCATTGTTCATGGTGTTAAGCATAAAGCGTGTGTGACATCATTCCCATATTTAGGTTGTCACATACATATATTGCAACTGTCAATGTTTAAAGGAGCTCAAGTTTGCCAAGATTTTCAGAAGATGGGTGTTGGAATTCAGTCTTTGGTTGAATTGGATTAGACGTTTGAGCATTTGCAATCATTATTCTGGAGTTTTGTTGACGATGCTAGACCTTTGAGTGCTCTTAATCATTCTTCTGACCTGATCAATCAGAATTGTGAGTGCTTGCAATCATTGTTCTGGTGCTTTGGTTGTGATTCAGACTCTTGAGTGCTTATAATCATTCAGCTATTTCTTGAAGATTGAAGTTCCGGATTTTCATCATTCAGTGTTCTGATATTTTGGAGATGAGCATTTTTCTACAGTTGATGAACAATGTTACTTGTGGAGTTCTTCTAAACCCTACCTTGTAGTGTATGCTTCATTATGTTTCCTCCTTCGAGCAAATCTGAATCAAGCTCTTAAGCTGAATTCCTATTCAACTCGCGGCTTATCGACGGATTTGGTGTTATAAACTGAGATTGCACTTTGGTTTGTCACGCAACAACTCGCTCGTTATCTTTCTTGTGAGCTTATCGGTACGAGCTAGAGTTTCCACATTTATGAAGATGTTTTTCGTGCACTCGGTCGAGGAATTGAATCCGATTTGTCAAGGTTGAAATATAAAGAGTAAGAGCTTATTTCAAGGGGGAGCCTAGAGTACATTTGAAGAATTGCATCACTATGGTTTTCTAAGAAATCAAGGGGGAGAAGAACTGAAGATCTTTCGAGAAGGGTGATTCCTTTACAAAACTATAGGGGGAGATTGTTAGGACAAAAAATGTCCTAATTATAAGATAGTTTTGTAAAGGGGTATTAATTGTTATATGGGCTTGGGTATAGTAATATGGGCTTGGGCTTAATAGTGTAACAAGGGGGTATTTATAGAATAGTGTGTGTAATTAGGGTTTGTAAGAATCTCATTGCAATGTAGGCTAAGGTGTAAGTGTATGTAAACTAGAGAGAGATCTATTCTCTCTCTAGGTAGTTCTTCATCAATAATACACCACTTTGTCTATTATCCCTTCTTGTTACAATCTCCATCATTATATGAATCGTTGCCTTGTTTAAATGGGACTCACCGGACGTCCGGCCTTGTGCCCCTTGCGGACGTCCGTAAGTCCAATTTCAGCATCTTAATTTTTGGGGTGTTACAGGTAGGGAGGAGTAGGGTAGTCCGGCGGAGATGTGGCGGAGAATCACACATGGGATGGGATTACCTCTTTATTTTACAACTCATATATATATATATATACATTTGTATATATATTTTTTTTTTTCACAAATGTATACAACCTTCTTGGAATTAATTAAAAATCCAAGAACTCACACATGCGTCTTTTAGTCCGAGAGGTGCACAACCTCATGAGGTTGTTGTATCATTGCCAAAGAGTCGAGAAAAGGTTTTACCCTTTGTCCATTCACCTTGAAAGTGGTTGCTTTTTCCGGGTCAATTAGTTCAATTACCCCGTAAGGATACACTTTTGCAATTTGATACGGTCCTGTCCATCTAGAGTTTAACTTGCCAGGAAATAACTTGAGTCGGGAGTTAAATAGTAGGACCTTTTGTCCTTCTATGAACTCCTTAGGAAGAATTTTTCTATCATGCCATTTTTTTGTATTTTCTTTATACAGCTTAGCATTTTCATAGGAAAAATTCCTATGTTCTTCCAATTCACAAAGCTGAAGAGGTCTCTTCCTTCTAGCTTCGTCCAGACTCATGTTTAGTTCCTTAATGGCCCAATAGGCCTTGTTCTCTAACTCTACAGGAGGATGGCACTCTTTACCAAACACCAACTTGTACGGGGACATACCAATAGGGGTCTTATAAGCAGTCCGGTAGGCCCACAAGGCATGATCCAATTTGGAGGCCCAATCTTTTTGGTGTGGCTTGACTAACTCAGCTAAAATTCCTTTGATTTCCCTATTGGACAATTCAGCCAAACCATTGGTTTGAGGGTAATAGGCAGTGGCCACCCTGTGCTGTATGTTTGTATTTGTCCTGGACCTCCTCTAGTAAATTGTTTATGAAGTTAGTGCCTTCATCACTGATTAAAGCACGGGGTGTGCCAAATCTGGTGAAAATGTGCTTGTGAAGAAATTTGACAACTGTCTTAGCATCATTAGAGTGGCAAGCCATATCTTCCACTCATTTAGACACATAATCTACATCTGCCAATATGTAGGCACACTTGTTGGACAATAGAAATGGTCCCATAAAGTCAATACCCCAGACGTCAAACAATTCTACTTATAGAATTCCATTTAAGGGCATCTCATTCCTCTGAGAGATATTTCCACTTCTTTGACACTCATTGCAACTTTTTGCAAAGTTATGAGCATCATTGTTCAAGGTAGGCCAGAACAACCCTGATTGTAAAACCTTGGCTGCTGTCCTTTGTCCTCCAAAATGTCCTCCACATAGACCTGTATGGCAATGATGTAAAACATATGCCACTTCTTCCTTTGGAATGCACCTCCTTATCACTTGATCTGCCCAAATTTTAAACAAAAATGGATCTTCCCACAGAAACTGTTTGGAATCATAAATGAGTTTCTTTCTTTGATGTTTGTTAAGTTCCTTGGGAATGATCCCGCAAGCCAAATAATTAACAATATCTGCAAACCAAGGTATTGCAGTATGTTGTACAGCTAGGATCCTTTCATCTAGGAAAACTTCACAGATGTCACCACTCTGTACATTATTTTCTTGCTTTTCTAACCTGGATAGGTGGTCAGCCACTTGATTATTCACTCATTTTCTGTCAACGATTTCCAAATCAAACTCTTGTAACGATAAAACCCACCTTATTAGCCTAGGTTTTTCATCAATAATACATCTTTGGAAAGTGGGAGGAGCATTACAAAGTCCAAAGGGCATTCTTCTGAAAGCAAAAGTACCATAAGGACAGGTAAAAGTGGTTTTCTCTTGATCTTCAGGTGCAATGGCAATTTGATTGTAACAAGAGTAACCATCTAAGACACAATAAAACTCTTTTCCAGCCAATCTGTCTAGCATCTAGTCAATGAAGGGTAATGGGAAATGGTCTTTCTGGGTAGCTTGGTTAAGCTTTCTATAGTCCATACATATCCTGCAGCCTGATACTATCCTAGTAGGTATAAGCTCATTCTTCTCATTAGTTACCATATTAACTCCACCCTTCTTTGGTACACATTGCACAGGACTAACATATGTGCTACTGGCAATAGGATAATTTATGCCAGCATCAAGCCATTTCAAAATCTCTTTTTTAATAACCTCTTTCATCATTGGGTTGAGTCTTCTTTGAGGCACAACTGAGGTGAAATCTTTGTTTTCTAAAATGATCTTATGCTGACAAATGGTAGGGCTTATGCCCTTCAAATCAGCAATAGTCCATCCTATAGCCTTGGTGTGTTGTTTTAACATGCTAACCAACTTTTCCTCTTGATCCGAATCTAAGGATGATGAAATAATGACTGGTAAGTTCCTTGGATCTCCTAAAAAGGCATATTTAAAATGTGAGGGAAGTTGTTTCTACTCTAAGTCTGGAGCACATTCTAAGGAAGGAACAAGTGTTTTCCTATCCTCACTTTCTAAGGTTTCAATAGCAGAGGTAACCTGTATGTCCTCTAATCCTTCAAACTCTGCTATATCTTCATCACTATCATAATCTTCAATTCCCAGTACCTCCCTAAAACTTTGGTCTTGACACCAAGATTCAATCAAACCTAAGGTAGAACATTCCTCTCTTTCTTCAGGATATTTAAGGGAGTCTAACACATTAAAAGTCACCTGCTGGTATTGGACTCTCATGGTGAGCTCACCCTTCTGGACATCTATCGGAGTTCTTCCTGTTGCTAGAAAAGGTCTTCCTAGGATTATGGGGATGTCTTTGTCAGCTTCAAAGTCTAAGATGATAAAATCTGTAGGGAAAATAAACTTATCAACTTGGACAATGACATCTTCAATTTTCCCTTAGGCCAAGCTATGGACTTGTCAGCTAATAAGAGTGAGACATAAGGTTTACACTTGTCTAGCTTCACATATGCCTAAAGTGCTGAAAATAGATAGAGGCATAAGGTTTACACTGGCACCTAAGTCACATAGGGCTTGTCCTACCTCTTTTCCGCCTATGGAACATGGGATTGTAAAACTCCCTGGATCTTTCATCTTTGGGGGGGAATTTTATTAGACAACATAGCACTACAGCCTTCAGTCAGAGCTACAGTCTCACACTCATCCAACTTTTTCTTTTTGCTCAAAATGTCTTTTAAAAACTTTGCATAACATGACATTTGTTCAATGGCTTCAACCAAAGGTATGTTGATATGCAGTTGTTTAAAAACATCTAAAAACTTTTTGAATTGCAATTCTTCTCTCTCATTCTTCATTCTTTGAGGATAAGGAATATAGAGAGGAACTATAGTAGGAGGTGTAGTCTTATGAAAAGTAGGTGTTGGTGTTGATGGTGAGGTTTTGTCTATCTTAGCATCACTAGGAACTTTAGGACTGTCACTAGTTTGTGACATATCCACAACAGGTTTATCTTTGGTTTATGGATCTTTCTTTGGTTCTTCAGGGATCAACATGGGGATGGTTGGGATAAGAGTGGTATTATTGGGCCCAACAATGTTTTCTAGCCCAATAATTCCACTAGACTGAGCAGGATCTAAAATTGTGTTTTTCTTTTCTGGCTCTGCTTTGTCTGTCTTTTTAAAATCTTTTTGTAACATTTCTAGTAAATCCTTACCACTCCTCAAGGTTACAGCCTTGACATGCTCTTTTCCAATCCTATGAGGTATCTCCGTATCACTCGGGAGAGAACCGGTAGGTCGTTTCCTCATTTCTAAAGCCATTTGACCCACTTGGGTCTCCAGATTCTTAATTGATGTCTGAGTTTGGGATATGAATCCCTTCATCATTGCTTCCAAGGAAGTGGATGAGTCGGCACATTGGTTTGACTTTTGTTGAAAAGAGGATTGATTATTTTGAAAATTTGCATGATGGTTGTTTTGAGATCTTTGATGAAATTGACGGTTTTGACCTTACAACTTTGGTGGTGGTGGATTAATGCTGGATTGTGCCAAGAAAAATTGGGATGGTTCCTCCACTCAGGGTTGTAAGTCTGAGAAAAGGGTCCTCCCTTGTTATTATTATTATTATTATTATTATTATTATTACCAACATAGTTGATACGCTCAGGATTTCCGGGACAATGTTCAAAGTTATGACCATCACCACAATATGTGCATTGTATAGATTGGACAGTAGGAGGTGGTGCCACAGGATTGACTGACACATCATTAAGGTTTCTAATCAAAGATGCCATGTCACTCAACTGTGTAGATATAAATGCATAAGCAACGGGGTCGTGTACTCCTGCTGTCTTTCTTGGTGGCAATGCACGTGGATCAGCCCACTGACCATTGTTGTTAGAAATCGTCTCAAGAATATAATATCCTTCATTATAGGTACAAGATGTGAAAGCTCCGTTTGCAGTAGCGTCGAGCATTTGTTTTGCAGTGATATTTAAACCACTGTAAAATGTATCTAACTGAATGCAGTACGGAATGCCATGATGAGAGCATTTTCTCAAAAGCTCCTTGTACCTATCCCATGCATCAGGAACTGCTTCATCGTCCATTTGTTTAAAGGTACATATTGCGTTTCTAGACTTTGCATTCCTCGTGGGTGGAAAATATTTTTTTAAAAAACTTCTCCGCTATTTGGGTCCATGTAACTATAGAATCTGGCTTCATCGAGTTGTACCAAGATCTTGCACTGTCTCTTAATGAGTATGAAAAAAGTTTTAATTTCAGTGCATCATCTTCTACACCTGGAAGTTTAAAAGAATCTGTAATTTCCATGAAGGACCACAGATGAGAATGAGGATCTTCAGTTGCCAAACCAGCGCACTGGCCGTTAGTTCGTAACATATGGAACATTATCGGTTTTAATTCGAAATGGTGGGCTTGCAGTGTTGGTTTAAGAATTCCTGAATGTAAATGAGTTAAAACTGGAACAACGTACGACATAATACCACCATCTTTGGAATTAGCTAACCGAAAAATATTTTTTTCCTCATCATCAATATTATTTATTATTGACGGGTTTTCTGGATTTCCGTCATTATTAGGATGCCCATCAGGACCAACCGGGGGAACTTCATCCTCAGAGTCCGTCATATACTCTTGTTCGTTGTCTAAACGTTCGTTCAATGTTGGGATCAAATTGGAATAATTCCCCGTGAGGCAACCTTGGCATACACTATTTTTTTGGTTTTTCAAAAAGATGGTAGAAAAACTTACTTTTATAAACTTTACTTATAAAAAGAAAAATTTCTAGTGTGCTTCCCCGGCAACGGCGCCAAAAACTTGTTGATGGTTTGGGTATACCTTTAAAAACGTTTATAAATAGGCCAAGACGCAAGTATACATCTCAATCTATTATCGTCTAAAAAACAAGTAATAATGGTACAAAGTACCGGATATCGAACCCACAGGGAAGCGTGGAGAAATTTTTCTTTAAAAGCCGGGTTTGTAAAAGCGAGTTTCAGATGGCGAATTCGAAAACAATATTTTGATGGGGGTTTGATTAAAAACTACGGAAAAATCAATTATAAAAAGAAGCGCATGGTATAAAGTTCCATTGGGATGAGATAAATAATTGGATAAAAGAGATGAGATAACATTCCTTTGTTATCTCAAGGTCACTATATTTCATGATACAACGAATCAGTTGTCAATTGATCAATTGTGCTCCACCACAAAATACGACATTGATTTAAATAACTAGGACAATCATGCTCCACGATACACCTTTTTATCTTTTTATCGGTCTCGGTCCCAATTTCACTTTATACCCCAAGCTAAGGCTTTTAGGCCATTATCGCTTGATTTCTAATTATAAGAGATGTCATGACTATGAAAGCAAATAATGGAGATGGACAATGCATCAAGCAATTCACAATAATTCTAATTGAGAAAGACGTAACTTGTCGTGCAATTAACCAACTCGTAAAATAAATGCAAAAATTAAAGTACATAAAATAAATGACAATAATTAAAGTGCGAGAAAATTAAATTGCATAAAGTAAAGTGTGGAAATTAAATTACGATAAGTAAATTGACAATAAAAGTAAAGCATGAATTATAGAGCGAGAAATTAACGACAGAGTTGGAAATTGCATGGAAAATCTTGTTTTAAATGTTGAATTATAAAGAAACTGCTACGTTGATGCACTTGGAATCTATAAGTAAACCACCACCGGTTACGGTTGAAATATAAAATTTCAACCGTTAAGCTATGGATTTGGTTTTACTTAAAAGACCCAACAATTAGTAAGCGAGAAATTTAAATAATAAAAATCGTATAACATGTAATTAAGTCGAGAGAGTTATGGAAAACTTTAAAAACCGTAAGTAGGGGGAGGGGGATCGAAATCGTGGGTAACGAGAGAGAGAGAGAGAGAGGTGGAAACCGTAGGTAACAAAGGTAAAGGAGAAAGAGAACAAGTAACCGTAAACGTAACAAGCAAGTATCACAAGAAACTTCGTAACGTAAATACCAACTTGTATTAAAATTCGAACCGAAGAGCTCTAAACTGTGAGGGTTAAGAACCGAAACTAAGATTACCAAACTAAACTAGTAAGTTAAGTGAAGAAGGCACCATGAGAGAATTGGCACCAATGGTTTCCAAGCTCTTGTAGACGGTGGATGCAAGTGTTTAACAATACATGAAGATAACAAAAGACATAATACATATATATAGCCATCCAATTGCTTAGGGTCCAATCATAAGTGTTTTGGGTAGTCCAAAATGCATAAAAAATAGCCCAAAGTCAGTTTTAGTGAAGCCTAAAATCAGTAGAAAACGAGGCCCAAAAGCAGGCCCAAGAAGCTCTATTCATGTTTCGGCCCAAAAATTCAGCAGCCCAAGTATTTTCTGGTGCAACCCGATCTTGTAGGAATGCTTCTAGCCTGAAAAACCGACCCTGTAGGATAGCATACAATTAACTTAGTTTTTTTTTCATTTTCTGCGATTTTTATTAACTGTATACTAATAAGAGCTAACCTTTTATTTATGCTAAAATATATTAAAATACTACTAAAAATGACTCAATGGGTAAATAAAAAGAGCTCAAAATTACAAATTAAAGGCATAAGTAGGGTAAATAAATTAACCCTATCAACGAGGTTATGCACACACGTGTCCCACTACTGAACTAGCCGAACCGAACACCTAAAGTCGTACAACAGCACCAAATCATGAAACATTATCCAGAACTAAACAGTCCGGACACAACCCTTTCGGACACCTAAAACTATCCGGACACAACCCTTCCGAACACCCAAAACTATCCGGTCACAACCCTTCCGGACACCTAGGACTATCTGGACACAACTACTAACCGGGTACCCTACTATCCGGGCACGCACTATCCGGGTACCCTACTGTCCGGGCACGCACTATCCGGGTTCTACACTGCCCAGATCGCTATCCGGTATTGACCATGTTGGTGCAAGTGTACCACATCTCTATATTTATATATATTTATTTTGATGATTACAAACACACCGCATTATTGTTTATCTAACAATTTAATCCAAGTGTGCAGTTGTTGAAAAACACGAAGATTTAATCTGAAGGGTTCAAGACGGAAGTGTTTACGTCGTCATTATTGTTTATAACTAATAATGATAAACACCCTAAAATAATATACCACTTGGATATTTCTAAAAACCCAACAATTAATTTTAATAAGGTTTTGAGAAGATCCAGCAAGATTTGGGTGCTGTCCTGGAAGCTGACTTTTCCTGACGGCGGTATACCGTGGAGAATACTCGGTATACCGCGGGTACACTTTTGGCGGTATACCGCGGGTGTTCAGCCGGTATACCGCGGCAGTCCGTGTGCAATTCCTATTGGTTGAAGTTGCTTTTCCTGACGGCGGTATACCGCGAGACCCAGCCGGTATACCGCGGGTACTTATTCCTGTCAACTTTGCATGTAGCCGTTTGTGTGTCAGCACACTTTTCTGACGGCGGTATACCGCATGCATTTGGCGGTATACCGCGGGTGCTCAATGCCGTTGGAGATGCTATGTATAAATGATGCTTGCTGGTAATGAAGACCTCAGACAAAACAACAGTAACAAGCAACAACAAACAGCACCTCTCAGCTCTCTCATCTATTTATAATATATATTTTATAAAACATTTTTTATAAAATATCCAAGTGTGAGATATTATACAAGAGTGATTACCCATTGTGAGTTATACTCCTCTTGTAAGTATTTGAATAACGGGTGTGTGAACCTGTACATCTCATAGCAGAAGCTTGAGAATCAATTACGTTACCTTTGTACTTGGTTTGTATTTCTACCGTAAAGAATACATTTATTGGATCGTGTCGGGAAGTGTCTCGGCTGCTGGTTTATCACAGTTGGTGGTAAATCAGTAAATCTCTGTGTCAAGTATCTCTATCCCTTATCTCTTTATTTATTCCGCTGTGCATTTTAATTATATCTGTTTATATAATTGTTGTATATTTATTATTTGTATACTCTGATTTATTTATACTGTTTCTGTACTGTATTTATTTGTAAAAGAATTTTTGAAAGTAAAAGATTTTAAATACAACCTCCCCCCCCCTAGGTTGTCCAACATTTGGTATCAGAGCGGGGCTTTCAAAAATTTTCTGTTTAAATTTTTAAAGTCATTTCTTTATTTTTTTTAAATGGCTCAACAAACTAATTTTGTGTTCTCTAAAACTCCTTTGATAGATACTGAAAAGTTTGGCATTTGGGCCGAGCTATTTGAATGTCACGTTCGTGGCAAAAGTCAAAAAATTTGGGATATTATAGAAAATGGGAATTTTAACCCTACTATTATAAAAAATAATGTTATTGTTGATAAACCTGTTAAGGACTGGACTCCCGCTGAAGAATCTCTTTTTTGTTTAAATTTTGAGGCTAAAAATATATTATATGCTGCTTTAACTTCCGATGAAATAGAAAGAGTATATACCTGTAAAACTGCTAATCAAATCTGGCAAAGCTTGAGTGACACTCATCGTGGAAATACTCAAGTTAAAAGTTCTAAAATAAACATTTTAGTTCATGATTATGAATTATTTGAAATGTCAAAAGATGAGTCAATCGACTCAATGTTTAAACGTTTTAACCTCATCATGACTACTTTGAAGGGATTAGGTCGCACTTATCCTAACGAAGACTATGTAAGGAAAATTCTTCGAGCACTTCCTTCGGAGTGGATGGCAAAAATCACATCCTTGGAAGACTCCCGAGATCTCGCAACGATGAAGCTCGATGATCTCATCGGCAATCTTAAAGTGCACGAAATCGCACTAAAAAGAAATCAAGTCCGGGAGCAAGTCAAAAAGAAATCCATCGCTCTCAAGGTCGTTGCCTCAAAAGAAAAGGAAGAGGAGGAAGATGCAAGTTCATCCGATGACGAACCCGAAAATCTTGACGATTTAGTCAAGTTGGTAAGAAAACTTTCTAAACTTTTATCTAACAAAAAGTTTGCTAATAATGATAGGTTTCAAGAAAATGGAGACTACCGTCGTGGTGGTAGAAACCAAAGTCGCAACGTCCATAAAAGTGAAGACAAATATGACGAATCTAGCGACGATGAAAAAGCCAATAAAAAGAAAGGCTTTTGCTATGTGTGTGGTGATAAGGATCACTATGCAAGTGTGTGTCCAAAACGAGCAAAACAAATCAACACACCAAAAGCTCTCGTTGGAGGCGCGTTGAGCACAAGCATAAATGAGGCCAAAAATTTTTGTTTCATGGCCGACCATGATAATGAGGTATCTTCATCATATCCTTTTGAAAATAATTGTGATAGTAATTATAGTGATAATTATTACAGTGACGATGAAAATAATCTTGACGAATTATATAAATCATTTCATGCTATGACCGCTCTCGCAAATAAATATAAAGATGAAATTTCTAATTTAAAAGAAACCGTATCTGTATATAAAAAGGAAATAGATGACGGTAAACAAAAATCTGCTCATGATTTAGATGTTATCACTAAATTAGAAAATAAATTAAGTGAAAAAGATATTTGTAAATCTTGTGTTATTTTAAATGATAAAATTGCATGCTTAAGTGAAAATAAAAAAGAAAGTGTTGCATGTACAAAATGCGAGTCTCTTGAAAATGAAGTTGCATATTTAAATGCTAAATGTAAATCGCATGAGAAAGATAATCTGTTAGCTAATGCATTTCAAAATAGCAATGATAAAGTGTTAAAAATGCTAAATATGCCTAATCGTATAAATTGTCGTAAAGGCATTGGTTCCGATACATGTGTTGATAAATGTTCGTGTAAACCCATTAAAAGATTTTTTGCATCTCCTAAAGTTGATACGAGAAAACCTCCGTATGTATCCAAAATGAATAATGTGAATTATATGCCGAGGAAACCGTATGCTTGCATGTATAATAGCAAATTTTCTAGACCAAAGAATAATGTAAATTTGCATGCTTCATTTTACGTCTATGATAAATACGATCGTAAAATAAAAATGGTTAGAAAATGGATTCCGAAAGGAATGTTTAATGTTGACAATCCCGGTGGGATGCGTTTGTGGTTTTAAACCATTTTTATGGTTTTGTATGTTTGTCGTGTTTGTTTTATGTCGACAACATATTTTTTTTTGCAGTTTATGTTTTTATACTAACTGTTAAAAGGACCCATAAGAAAAGGGTACCACGAAAAATTTTCTTTGCCTTTTGTAGGTGTTTCCTGACGAGGATATAATACGTGGTTACCTGCCGAGGTTATAATACGTGGTTACCTGCCGAGGTTATAATACGTGGTTTCCTGACGAGGATATAATACGTGGTTACCTGCCGAGGTTATAATACGTGGTTACCTGCCGAGGTTATAATACGTGGTTACCTGCCGAGGTTATAATACGTGGTTACCTGCCGAGGTTATAATACGTGGTTACCTGACGAGGTCATAATACGTGGTGATTTTTTTTTATCACATAAAATTTAACCGAAAATTGAAGCCTTAAGATCCGTTTTGGTGCAAGTGTTTCGTATTGGTTTGTATATCTTTGTCTCTATTGCTTTTTGCATTTTATTTTATCCCTCAAATTTTATAAAATCAAATTGATATCGTTATTAATTTGAGGGGGAGCGTTTTAGCTCTTTTACCCATGAGTTTATGCTCTCTCAATTATATGCATATTTTGAGGGGGAGCATCTCTCGAGGGGAAGCATACCGTCTTTCTTGACCCTTTTTGTTTCGACAAACGGGGGAGAGAAACCGCATATGCTCTTGCTTAGCGGTTGTGTTTGTCATCATCAAAAAGGGGGAGATTGTTGGTGCAAGTGTACCACATCTCTATATTTATATATATTTATTTTGATGATTACAAACACACCGCATTATTGTTTATCTAACAATTTAATCCAAGTGTGCAGTTGTTGAAAAACACGAAGATTTAATCTGAAGGGTTCAAGACGGAAGTGTTTACGTCGTCATTATTGTTTATAACTAATAATGATAAACACCCTAAAATAATATACCACTTGGATATTTCTAAAAACCCAACAATTAATTTTAATAAGGTTTTGAGAAGATCCAGCAAGATTTGGGTGCTGTCCTGGAAGCTGACTTTTCCTGACGGCGGTATACCGTGGAGAATACTCGGTATACCGCGGGTACACTTTTGGCGGTATACCGCGGGTGTTCAGCCGGTATACCGCGGCAGTCCGTGTGCAATTCCTATTGGTTGAAGTTGCTTTTCCTGACGGCGGTATACCGCGAGACCCAGCCGGTATACCGCGGGTACTTATTCCTGTCAACTTTGCATGTAGCCGTTTGTGTGTCAGCACACTTTTCTGACGGCGGTATACCGCATGCATTTGGCGGTATACCGCGGGTGCTCAATGCCGTTGGAGATGCTATGTATAAATGATGCTTGCTGGTAATGAAGACCTCAGACAAAACAACAGTAACAAGCAACAACAAACAGCACCTCTCAGCTCTCTCATCTATTTATAATATATATTTTATAAAACATTTTTTATAAAATATCCAAGTGTGAGATATTATACAAGAGTGATTACCCATTGTGAGTTATACTCCTCTTGTAAGTATTTGAATAACGGGTGTGTGAACCTGTACATCTCATAGCAGAAGCTTGAGAATCAATTACGTTACCTTTGTACTTGGTTTGTATTTCTACCGTAAAGAATACATTTATTGGATCGTGTCGGGAAGTGTCTCGGCTGCTGGTTTATCACAGTTGGTGGTAAATCAGTAAATCTCTGTGTCAAGTATCTCTATCCCTTATCTCTTTATTTATTCCGCTGTGCATTTTAATTATATCTGTTTATATAATTGTTGTATATTTATTATTTGTATACTCTGATTTATTTATACTGTTTCTGTACTGTATTTATTTGTAAAAGAATTTTTGAAAGTAAAAGATTTTAAATACAACCTCCCCCCCCTAGGTTGTCCAACAGACCACATTCGGGAACCCTCAACACCAACTTTCCAGACTTTTATCCGGAAACCCCCACTGTCCGGATTCCACACTGTCCGGACGAGGCGATAACCGGGTTCCTTGAACTGAGAAAACCCCAAGTCTCTTAAACTGATTAAAAATCATGATTTCTACCTTAGACTTGATTAGGCAAACACTTGGGTTCATCCTTCAACCATAATGACCCATTTTATTCGACTATTTTTCCCTAAATCGATTCCAAACACTCAAAACTTCATAATACCCCTTTTTAGAGATAACAGAGTAAGAAAAATGGAGTGTTCTTCTACATTGTAAAACCCAAACATGGAGAAACCGAATGACGCTAATCATTAGAGGAGAAGATTGACATTTACCTTGAGTGAAACCTTTGATCGACCTCTTAGCCAAGAATCTCCTTGCCCTTTCTCTCTTTCACAAACGCAGCTACAAAGATCAGGTGAGGAGAAAATTAGGGATTTCTCCACTTTATATACGTTCTCCTGAATTGCACCCAAGCCCTTCTTTTCTTATTATTTTTCTTCATTTAGCCCAATCCTTCCCATTCTTCTTGTTTTAGTCTCACATGGCCGAACTCGTTATAAACTTGGATTAACGGGTGTTACACACACTGCCTTAACTGGGACACACCCTTATGTCGTAAACGGGACTCCCCCCCGGTATGAGCTCTGGCAGGACACCCCCCCCTCGATTTAGCCATAACATGTCTACTTCCAAACGTATGCATACATATCAAATCATCTTTCACACATAGCAAAACATGTAGTCTCATAACAACGTTAAACATGCTCAGTAAAAATTGGTTGTTAAACGACCACTAAGTCTATCAATTGGCAGCTAGTCGTTGATTAATAAGACATTAGATAAACTAGTCATATTCAGTAAAAATTGGTTGTTAAAACTAGATAATAATATAGAATAATTTAAAAGCAAAATACAAAGGGCATTTAAAAAAATTTAAAAAACATTGTATTTTCTGAATTAGTTTACAAAAAACTAGTTTTTATTTTTTGAAGGGCACAAAAAACTAGTTTGTAGCTTATTGAACGAGATTTTTAAATAAACTTATAAGCTATTTTAGTTTATTTTCATCAAACATGATTATAGCTTATTTCAATTTTGACCATCAAAGTTAAAAAATAAACTGTTGATAAAATATTACTTAATACATATGTTTTTTTTATTATAATCACATTTTACTTATAAAATAGACGTATTTACGACAACCATGAAGCCCAATACCTAATTCATGATCGGTTTGTGTACATTAATCAACACGATCCACACACGACAAACATGTACTTGAGATAACATTGATGTATGTACTCGTGGTAAAAAAAACCAAAATTCAAAAGTTGGCCCGGTACAAAAAATGAATACATCCAAAGAAACGTCAAAGGGGAGGGGGCATGATCCGTAGCACGAATGTCAGTCATGTACTAAAAAAACGACAACACTTTTTAGCAGATCGAATAAGGTTGCGATGAGCCTTCAACATCAGTCATTATCGACCCACTGGTAGATTTGAATTTTCGAAAAACAAAACAACATATTCCAGCTATAGTGTGGCTTAAATACTAGATTTATTGAGATTGTCAGATGAACATGCAATATAACTTGTTGAATTATAGTGAAAAGTTTATATTCACCTCAACTCAAAGAGACTGAATTCAATGTAAAAACCCTACGTTATTTGATGTTCACTCCACTTGATAGAACAAATCCAAGTTTTCTAGTCGAACACGAACCAAGCTTCCAAAGGCTTCAAAATCATGGTACTTGAAGTAATTAGTAATTCTGAACCAATGCCTAAAAAATAAACTTGTTCATATAAAAATGCATGAATAAAATTTTATTGTTTTATTGATCGATGATCATTCGTTTTTATTAAATAAATATACAAGTATTTAATGGACATCTTTTTTCTTAAAATGAGGTTTGAGTTGCTTTGAAGAAAAGTGATTTGATGTTTTATGAAAACAAAATTTTTGGAACATTGGAAACATCCTATCAAGACATGAAAGGTGGTCTCATAACATATGCTTTAAGTGTGTTTTAAGAATTCCCGATATGTTAATGACGTGTTGACTATCTTATAAATTCAAAATCAAACCCAAAATATTATAGACTTTCTTTATCTAGATCATGATAATCCCATTTAATTCTCATATGTGGCCACAGGTTTTGTGTTGATGATTCAAAAGGTTCTTTTCCCAGCCCTTCGTTCTCAAGTAGTTAACTCTTTAATTATCTATATGTTGGGAACTGAAGATATGCTAAGTATGGTTAGTACTGCTAAGTCTACATTACTACTGCCAGTTCTTCATTACTACTGCTGGGCAAGATTACTACTGCTAGAAGAAGTTACTACTGCTAGAAGAGATTACTACTGCTAGAAGAAGTTACTACTGCTAGAAGAGATTACTACTGCTAGAAGAAGTTACTACTGCTAGAAGAAGTTACTACTGCTAGACATGGTTAGTACTGCTGAGCTGAGTTACTACTGCTTGAAGGCTGTGAAGGTTAATACTGCTGAAGGTTGTTAATGCTGCTGAGCCAAATCATCATTAATGCTGCTGAGTTGATAAGTTTGGTATGCGATACTTTTGGAGACAAAGAAGGAATTGATCAAGATATGTTTAACGAAGATTCAGAAGATCAATTTACTTTTTATGGTTATCTTGTAATTACTTTTGTATAAATAGTATTGATAGATAGCTATTAGTATACACGAAAACAGAAGATAGATGGTATACAGAATTCGATATTCATTCAAGAGTGAATTAACCTCAAGATCATAGATCCTATTTCTAGAGAAGTAGAAATCGTCTTGTTGAGCCTGTTCAGCAAGATTGAGGTTTGGTGTAAAACTTGTGAGTAATAACTGTTTGATATATATACAGTTTATTGAATTTCTATTGATTGTTCTTTAATTGATTTAGAGTTCTATTCCGCAAGATTCTCTAAATTCTGTTTCTAAGAAGTTTAATTCTTGTTAAGAATCGATCCTGACAAGTGGTATCAGAGCCTTGGTATCTTAGAAGCTATGGACAATTCAATGGATTCTCACAGTACTCTTGTTTCAAAGGTTCCCATGCTCAAACCCAATGAATTTGACATGTGGAAACTAAGAATCAAGCAGTACATTCTTCTTACTGATTATGCAATATGGGACATCATAGAAAATGGCCCATGTAATGAAGGAAAGATTGGAGCAGATGGAAAGAGACCTCCTCCCAAGACAGATGCTGAAAAGAAAGTAAGACAAACAGAGATGAAGGCCTTAAGCACTCTGCTTTTGGCTATTCCTAATGAGTACCAACATCAATTCCAACACTGCACAGATGCACAGATGTTGTGGAATGCTCTGGAGAAAAGATTTACTGGCACAAAGAGCACAAAGAGAAATCAAAAGGCTATTCTCAGGCAACAATATGAAAACTTTATGTCTGCAAAGAATGAGTCTATGACTCAAACTTTTGACAGATTTAACAAGTTAATTGGAGAATTAGCAACTGTGGGTGTACACATGGATGCTGATGATGTCAATAGAAAGTTCCTTAGATCATTGGGAGAAGAATGGACCATGTACACAGTCTCATTTAGACAGAATGACCAATTGGAGGACAAAGAGCTAGATGACCTCTACAATGATCTGAGAGTATTTGAAGCTGAAGTTGAAGCCAAGAAAAGGCCATCTGGATTTGTTTATAATGCTGCTTTATTATCTTCATCCTCTGATAATACTGCTAATCCTGATTCTGTTAATACTGCAGGTTCTATTAATGCTGCTGGTGGAACCAATCAAGAGAAGACTACAGATTCTGTACTAGAAGCATTCTTTTCTAGTCATGTTCACTCTTCTCTAATCAATGATGATTTAGAGCAGATCAATGCTGATGATCTGGAAGAGATGGACATCAAGTGGCAGATGGCTATGCTTTCAATGAGGGTGAAGAAATTCATCAAAAGGACTGGGAGAAACAACTTTTCCCAGAGAAGAGAAGATGGTGCAGGCTTTGACAAGTCCAAGGTTGAGTGTTACAAGTGTCACAAGATGGGACACTTTGCCAGAGAATGCAGAAGTGGAGGATCACAGACTCCAAATGGAAACCAAAACAGAAGCTCCTCTCAAGCCCTTGTTTCTCAACAAGGAATGGGATTTGATTGGAGTGATCAAGCTGAGGAAGCCTGTCAGAATCAAGCTCTTATGGCAGAAGTATCTGATATTCCCACTGAGGTACAATCTAAACTCTGTTCTCAAGCTTGCATTGATGCTGTCAAAAGATATAGGGATCACAATCAGGGTATGTGTGATGACCTTAAGAGGCTAGAGAAAGATGTGAAAGATTATGTTAGGATTGTAGAAAGGTTTGAGGAACAGATTAGAGCTTTTCAAGCTAATGAACTTCAACACCACTATGATACTAACTATTGGAAGTGGGAGAAGAATGAGTATGAGATTAAGCTGAAAGTGTCTGGGGAGGAGAATGAGAAGTTAAAAGAAGAGATTAAAAAGGTTAAACTTGATGTTGAAAAGTTTACCTGTGCTTCTAAAACCATGGACACCATCATTAAAGCACAAATCCATGACAAGATGAAAGTAGGGATAGGGTACAATACCACACCTCCACCCTACAATAACAACTACATACCTCCTAAGTCTGATTTGTTAGAGACCAAGGATAGAAAGGAACCTGAATTAAAGATTAATATAGATCCTTGTGAAAAAGAAATAGTTGTTGAGGATGAGACTGACAAAGTAGACTCTGATGAGGAATGTGAGAGTCCATGTGTCAAGAACACAGAGATCAAAAGGACTGAAGAGAAAAAGGAAGTTCATTACACACAGCCCAAAGTTGTGAACTCTAATACTTGTAAACAGTGTTCCTGCAGGAAATTCAAAGAGAACAAGCCCCAAAAACATGATAATCAGAGGGGAAATCAAAGGAACTGGAATAACCAGTGGGCTATGAGACAAGGAGTTGACCTGAACAGAATCAACAGGCCAAAACCTTGTTTCATCTGTGGTAAGCTAAATCACTTAGCCAAACACTGTTATTTCAATCCTGTTAACCAAAGGTTTAATGCTCAAAGATCTTTTCAAAAACCTGGTGGTTACAGAAGGAATGGTGGATATAAAAAATCTGCAAAGAAAAATGTGGCAAAGAAACAAGATAAACCCAAAGGCCACATAAAGAAAACAACTGAAAAGGAATGTGATACTATGTGGGTTCCAAAAAGCACTAAAAACAATACTGCTGCTAGCAGTGTTAGTACTGCTAACACTGCTAGTACTGCTTCAAAAGTTAGTGCTGCTAGCAGTATTAATACTGCTAGTAATCATTCCAAAGTTAGTGCTGCTAGCAGTATTAATACTGCTAGTAATCATTCCAAAGTTAGTGCTGCTAGCAGTGTTAATACTGCTAGTAATCAGTCCAATGTTAGTGCTGCTAATACTTTTAGTGCTTCTTCTTCAGATAGTACTGCTGCTAGCAGTATTAACTCTGTTAATACTGCTTCTAGCAGTGTTAACTCTGTTAATACTGCTACCTCTGTTAGTACTTCTGAGGATAATACTGCTGCTAACAATACTGTTGCTCCCAGTATTAGTACTGCTAGCACTGTTAGTACTGCTGCTAGTGTTGCTACACCAATAATTTTGACAAAGTACTCCAGCACAGCAGTACCCAAATTTCAAAATCTCATCAAAACCAAGTGTAAGTATTTTGATGAGCAAGGGAGACCCAAGACCACTTCGGCTTGGGTTCCAAATAAAACTAACTGATTTATCTTGATGTGCAGGGCAACCAACAGCTCAAGGGGAAGAGCATTTGGCATGTTGATAGTGGTTGCTCCAGGCACATGACAGGTAACATGGCCTGCCTCAAAAATTTCAAAAAAATTGATGGAGGACATGTTGCATTTGGGGATAATCCTGCTGGTGGAAAGATAAGTGGTAAGGGTGATGTTTCAAAGGGTAAGATGACCTTTGAAGATGTATACTATGTTGAACAATTGAGATACAACCTGTTAAGTGTATCACAGGTTTGTGACAAGAAGCATAGTATATTGTTTACTGATTCTGAATGTATTATCCTTGCTCCTGGATACAAAGTGGTTGATGAAAACATGATACTTCTGAGAACTCCTAGGAAGGATAATGTTTATTGTTTAGATTTGGAAAGTGTTTCATCTGATTCATCTCTAAATTGTTTAGTTTCAAAAGCTTCTTTAGATGAATCATCACTTTGGCACAGAAGGATGTGTCACATGAACTTTAAAACAATAAATAAACTTGTTAAGAATAACCTTGTAAGGGGTTTGCCATCCAAAGTATATTCACGTGATGATCATTGTGTTGCTTGTCTCAAAGGCAAACAACACAAAACTTCTCATAAGTCCAAAGAGATAAACACTATATCAAATCCTCTTCAACTGTTACATATGGATCTGTTTGGTCCTACCAATGTGATGAGTATTGGCAAGAAATCATACTGCTTAGTTATTGTTGATGATTATTCTAGATTTACTTGGGTATATTTTCTGAGAACTAAAGATGAGACAAGTGGACTGATCAAATCTTTTATTCTCAAAATTGAAAACCAATCAAATCAAAGAGTGAAAGTCATTAGATCAGATAATGGAACTGAGTTTAAAATTTTTGATCTAAACACCTTTTGTGAAGAAAAAGGAATTGAGAGACAATACAGTGCTCCTAGGACTCCACAACAAAATGGTGTTGCTGAGAGAAGGAATAGGACACTGATTGAGGCTGCTAGATCTCTGTTAGCTGACTCAAAGTTACCAATTACTTTTTGGGCAGAAGCAGTTAATACTGCCTGCTATGTTCAAAACAGAGTTTTAGTTGTAAAGCCTAAAAACAAGACACCTTATGAGCTTTTCCATAAAAGGAAACCATATATTGGATTTTACAAACCATTTGGATGTCCTTGTACTATTCTCAATACCAAATCTCACTTAGGCAAGTTTGATAGCAAAGCAGATGATGGTTTTCTTGTTGGGTATTCATCTCAAAGTAAGGCCTACAGAGTTTTTAATACCTCTTCTAGAATAATTGAAGAAAGTGACAATGTCAAATGCAATGAGAACACACCAAATCCTATTGGTTCAGGTCCTAATTGGCTATTTGACATTGATTCACTCACTAATTCTTTGGGTTTCAGTGGTGATGTATATGCAGGACAAAGGGATACACCAACATCAGAACACAGAATTCAATCTGTGATATTTCCAATCCCTTCCATTGATCCTGTTGAATTCTGTGAACACCATGAGGAGACTGAACCCATTCAGAATGAAGAAGAGAGGAGAGCAGAAGAAAATCAGTCTTCAGGTTCAAATTCTAGAGAATCTGAGGTGACTGAAGAAGCAGAAACAAATCCAGAATCAAATGAGTCTAATATGGATGAGGACTTACAAGAGGAAGCTGGTCATCAAACAAGAACTCAGAAAAATCATCCTCCTGAGTTGGTGATTGGAGATATTGCATCTCCCATGATGACTAGAAAGCAAAGTAGACTCCAAGAGTTGCAAGAGCAGCAAAATACAGTTAACACTGTTCTTACTTGCTTTCTGTCCCAGATTGAGCCCAAAAAGGCTTATGATGCCATGAAAGACCCAAGCTGGATAGAGGCAATGCAAGAGGAGCTGCTACAGTTCAAATTACAGGATGTTTGGGACTTGGTAGACCTTCCAAAAGGTCATAGAGCAATTGGCACCAAGTGGATTTTCAGGAACAAGAAGGATGACAGAGGGATTGTAATCAGAAACAAAGCTAGACTGGTTGCACAAGGGTACACTCAGGAAGAAGGAATAGATTATGAGGAAGTCTTTGCTCCTGTGGCAAGGATTGAAGCAATCAGGTTATTTCTAGCCTATGCCTCCTACATGAAGTTCAAAGTGTACCAAATGGATGTCAAGAGTGCATTTCTGTATGGAAGCATTGAGGAAGAAGTATATGTCTGTCAACCCCCTGGATTTGAGAATCCATTGCACCCTGACAGAGTATACAAACTGAAGAAGGCTCTCTATGGTTTGCATCAGGCCCCAAGAGCATGGTATGACACTTTGTCTACCTATCTCTTGAAAAATGACTTTGAAAGAGGAGTAATTGACAAGACCCTGTTTATCAAGAGGAGAAAGAGAGGTACTTTACTTGTTCAGATCTATGTGGATGACATCATCTTTGGATCCACCAATGATCAAATGTGTAAAGAGTTTGAAGAATTGATGCACAAAAGCTTCAAGATGAGCTCCATGGGAGAACTTACATTCTTTCTTGGGCTTCAGGTAAAACAGAGGAAAGATGGAATTTTTATTAGCCAATCCAAGTATGTAAAAGACATCCTGGACAAGTTTGGTTTATCAGACTCAAAGCCAGCAAGCACTCCAATGGAAACACATAAACAGATCACTGCAGATCTTGAGGGGGAGGATGTGGATGTCCATCATTACAGATCAATGATTGGATCTCTCATGTATCTCACAGCCTCTAGACCTGACATTATGTTTTCAGTCTGTGTTTGTGCCAGATTTCAGGTTTCTCCAAAGCAATCACACCTTCATGCTGTCAAGAGAATATTCAGATACTTAAAAGGGCAACCTAGATTAGGTCTCTGGTATCCTCATGAATCCTCTTTTGACTTGCTTGCATATTCAGATAGTGATTTGGGAGGAGCCAACATGGATAGGAAGTCTACTTCAGGTGGATGTCAGTTTTTGGGTACAAGACTAGTATCTTGGCAGTGTAAGAAACAAACCACAGTGTCCTTATCTACCACAGAAGCTGAGTACATAGCTGCTGCAAGCTGCTGCTCTCAGGTTCTATGGATTCAGAATCAGATGTTGGACTATGGGGTAACATTTCTTCACACTCCAATATTCATTGATAACAACAGTGCTATTAGCATTGTTAATAATCCAGTCAAACACTCAAAAACAAAGCATATAGAGATAAGGTATCACTTTATAAGAGATTGCAATGAAAAGAAATTAATTCAGGTTGCTAAAGTTCATACAAATGACCAGTTTGCTGATCTATTCACAAAAGCTTTTGATGTGGGTAGATTCACCTTTTTGGTAACAAGTGTGGGAATGATCAACCTAGAATAAATTTATGACTTTCTGTTTTTATACCTGTATTTCTTCATATATTTGGTGCTACTAACTTTCTTTCTCAGGATCCTCTGTTTCCCTCAGATTACCACGTGCAGAAAAGTGTAAGTGTGGTTACTACTGCCTGTGCAGCGTTACTACTGCCAGTACAGAAGTTACTACTGCCTGTGTTCTAGTAGTTAATACTGCTTGTGCAGTTACTACTGCTAGTGCAGTTAATACTGCTAGGTAGTTAATACTGCTAGGTAGTTAATACTGCTTGGTAGTTAATACTGCTTGATAGTTAATACTGCTCAGTAGTTAATACTGCTAGTGCAGTTAATACTGCTAGTGTAGTTAATACTGCTTGGTCGTTAATACTGCTAGGTAGTTAATACTGCTTGGCAGTTAATACTGCTCGGTAGTTAATACTGCGAGGTAGTTAATACTGCTTCTGATAATCTAGGGCATATAAATACCCCTGTTTGCCCGCCCAAGTTCATAACGACTCTTCGCATTTACTTCTTCTCTCTCGTTCTAACCTAGTCTCCCAGAATCTCTGTGCTTTTCTTTCAAGAATCCTCAGGAATCATGGAGTTTGTGGATGAGCACAATGAAATAGCCATGCTTCAGAAGCCGAAACAAGCTGCGGGATTCCACGATATAGTCGATTTTCTCAAATCCTCGCACATCTCCTATGCCCTAACGGTGAGCCCAACAATCTATATCGAACATCAGACACAATTTTGGGAAAATGCCACTGTTAGTGTCGAAGAAGGGCAGAAAACCATTCGAACAAGGGTCTGTGATAAACCCTTGAAAGTCACTGAAGAGGTTATTCGCATCTCTCTTCAGTTGAATGATGCTTCAGGTATATCTTCTGTTCCTAATGAAGAACTCTTTTCTACTTTACAAAGAATGGGGTATGAAGGTCCCATTGGTGTTTTTAAATTCTACAAGTCAAAATTTTTCAACCAATGGAGATTTCTTGTTCATACCCTGATGCACTGTATTTCCAAGAAAACTACTGGATGGAGTGAGTTCAGCAGTCCCATTGCATATGCCTTGGTCTGCTTATCCACTGCCAGAAAGTACAATTTTTCAGCAATGATCTTCAATGATCTTGTATCAAACTTGGAATCCAAAAAGACCTTTTTCATGTATCCAAGGTTTGTGCAAGAAGTTCTTAACAAGGAATTGATGGACTTACCTCATTTTACTGAGGTATATGTACCCAAATCCCCTAAAGGGAAGGTTTTTTCAAATATGAAAAGACTTCCTAGGGACTCGGAAGGAGTTGACACACCATTGTTCTCTACAATGATGGTTGTGTCCCACCCCTCTGAAGGTATGGCATCAGGATCAAGGCCCTCATTAGATCAACCCACTGATGACCAATCCCAACCTTCCATCTCAAAAGAAATCCCTCAGTCCATTCTTGAACAACCCACTCCCACAATCACCAAAAGGTTTCAAAGAAGAAAGGTGCACAAGGTTCCTTCCCTTGATGTACCTACTCAGAGCCATAAGCCTTTAAGCCCTCAATTGGAGCATTCTCCAATTGAGAATATCAACAGGGAAACCACAGGGGTGTCTCCCAACCCCAAGAAGGTGGTCTCTAAGGAGAAGGATGACCATATGGGTGCTAAGGCTGCCACTACTTCTGCTAGCACAGAGAAGGATAGTGGTAACATAAATAAGACCTTCCCCATGGCAACTCTAAATGAGAAATCATTAGGAGGACCCAGGTGCCAAGAAACCAAGGGGGCAGGTAGTGCTTCTGCTAGGCAGAAGGCTTCTGCTGAAACTTCCAAGGATCCTTTAAAGAAGGTAAATACTTCTAAACAAGGTGAGGATAGATATAACTATGAGGAATTGATGGAAACCATAGGGAATATCAACTTGGATGTCATGGCACAAAAGAAAGAGATTGAGCAACTTAAGACTGTGGTTACCTACCAACAGTCTCAAATTGAGAAGCTCAAAAAGATGGTCACCAAGCTGCTGCACAAAAAGAAAAAGGCCCAATTTGTGCTGAGAAGAAGAACTTCAACTGATGATGCTCCCAAAAAGGGGGAGTCAGAGTCAGAAGCAGAACTGAAAATGAAGGGTCCACAAATTGAGGGGGAGACAGTTCACATGGAGAATTAGATGGAAATGGATTATGCACAGTTTAAGGGGGAGTCCAGTGAGACAGAAAAGGGGGAAGAGTGTGTTAAAGAAGCAGAAACCACAGCAGCAGAAACTGAGCAGGAAGCAGTAACTACAACTCAAGCTGAAATAGATGAAGAAATTTACTGGATTGTAAAGAACAGTATTGAAGCAGCATCACTACATGTACTAAGAGAAGCAGTAACAGCCATAGCAGCAGAAATGGTTATTGCTGCTGAAAAACTTAAAGCAGCTGAACCAACTCCTGAAGCTGTCAAAACTCTTAAAAGAACCAAGATGATGTCAAAGAAAAGACCAAGAACCCAGCCCATAACTTCAAAGAAGAAAAATGAAAAGAAGCCAAGGGTGGAGTCATCTGCAGAAGAGGCCCAGGAGGAAACAGTGAAAGAAAAATCTGATGGAAAAGTTGCTGAAGAAGAAGTGGCAACTCCATCAGGGCAATCAGGCAATGTGCAATCACAAACGGATGCCCATTGTGATTTGTACATTACTAGTGTTGACTCTAACCCAATTCCACTTCAGGCTGAACCAATATCATCTAAGGCTCCTGAAATCATCTTTTGGGACACTTTGAAAGATGGTAGAAAGGAGTTCATTAGGATAAAAAGAGCAGATGGAAAATTTGAAGTCTTTTCTACTTGGGGAAAAATTGTCAGAACTTGCTCAAGATCAGACTTAGAAGAGATGTTCAAAGTTGGGATGAAGATATATGAAAACATGCTGACTGAGCAAGGGATGTCAATTTCTAAAATGGTACTTGAATTCTTGTGCCAAATGTTCAAACCTGAAGCAGTTCAGCATAGGTTAAACACACAGTTTCAAGCCATTACCAACTGGATGCTCTATGAAAACTGTGGAGTATATGTCATCTCCCTTGACTCTGCAACTCAAGAATACTATCTGGTGGATGAAATATACCATCACAGCATGAAGAGGCTACAAGGAATGTTACATACCAAGCTGACCTGCAACAAGGATTCAGCAATGGGTGGATTCTTGGTAAAAAGGATTCTCAATCAGAGTCTAGGCTTAAGTCCTAATCTGTGTGTACATGATGACTAAGTTTTGGAAGCATCATCTGAAGAACTTGACTTCTTTTCCTAAAAGTCAAGTTAGGGGGAGATTGTTGGGAACTGAAGATATGCTAAGTATGGTTAGTACTGCTAAGTCTACATTACTACTGCCAGTTCTTCATTACTACTGCTGGGCAAGATTACTACTGCTAGAAGAAGTTACTACTGCTAGAAGAGATTACTACTGCTAGAAGAAGTTACTACTGCTAGAAGAGATTACTACTGCTAGAAGAAGTTACTACTGCTAGAAGAAGTTACTACTGCTAGACATGGTTAGTACTGCTGAGCTGAGTTACTACTGCTTGAAGGCTGTGAAGGTTAATACTGCTGAAGGTTGTTAATGCTGCTGAGCCAAATCATCATTAATGCTGCTGAGTTGATAAGTTTGGTATGCGATACTTTTGGAGACAAAGAAGGAATTGATCAAGATATGTTTAACGAAGATTCAGAAGATCAATTTACTTTTTATGGTTATCTTGTAATTACTTTTGTATAAATAGTATTGATAGATAGCTATTAGTATACACGAAAACAGAAGATAGATGGTATACAGAATTCGATATTCATTCAAGAGTGAATTAACCTCAAGATCATAGATCCTATTTCTAGAGAAGTAGAAATCTTCTTGTTGAGCCTGTTCAGCAAGATTGAGGTTTGGTGTAAAACTTGTGAGTAATAACTGTTTGATATATATACAGTTTATTGAATTTCTATTGATTGTTCTTTAATTGATTTAGAGTTCTATTCCGCAAGATTCTCTAAATTCTGTTTCTAAGAAGTTTAATTCTTGTTAAGAATCGATCCTGACACTATACCTCTTCGTTGATAATGGACTTGTGCGCTTTCGCATATGTGGTTTTTGTTTTCGCAGTTTGTAGCCTAATAACATTTTCATAGCCTACAACAAATTCACGGTATGTTCCATTTTCTTGGTGAGCTATAATTTTCATTTTGTGTTTGTACCTTGTTAGATCCTGTTTATCTATTATTTTTTTCTTCATTTACTTGTCATCTCACATGAAATTGTTCAATAAAAAGATTAGTTTTGTCAACTATCGACAACAATCTCAATTGCTTTTCAAAAAAATACATCGTTTCTACTTGTCGTTGAAAGTTTAAATTTGAATACTATTACTTTTATTGGGTAACAAGTGGCATATTGATTACTTTTTTTTATTTGCTGACTTTTAAAACTAAATTAAAGCATTAGGATTATGATTTGTTCCAAAGACAAGATTTACATATTTATGTAAACTTGTCGTTACTATTTTAATAACAAAATGTAATTTAAAATCTAGGTTGGCGGAAACAACCTATACACAATTGAGAATAATACTAAATTCTGAAATAAAAGTATAGCTCTGTCTCTAGCTGCATCCGTACTCTAGTCCTGCTCTGCTCACTTACTAGAGCCTCCTACTATCTGCTTACCTGAAAAGGTTTAGTTTGGAAAATGCGAGGGTTAGACCATGAGGTCTAGTGAGTTCCCTCAATTCAACAGTTCTCAAAACATTTTAAAACAGTTTACAACTATCAAAGCATCTTTACATAAAACTTTCACGGAAAATTCCGCACCCGTAAATGGCACCCTGAAGTCACTCGGAAGTGACAGCGAGTCAGTCTCACGCTGCCTTACTGGGTCACTCCACCCATGGCATAAACGGGTCACTCCTCCCGGCATGAGCACTGGCGGGCCCATCCCCGTCTTCGCCAATTTGCGTCTATCACAATGTATGCATACATCTCATATAAACTTTCAAACAAGTAAAATCTTGTAAATAAACATGGCATTTCTACTCCTTTACTTTCTTTGGAAAACATGTTTAAAACACGTATTTTTAGTTAGTAAAACTCACCTGGCGCTTTAGCAATTTCCTCTCACGAAAACTTCCGATTTTTAATGGAACACCTAAGGTAATAAGATAATAAAAATAGTAAGTCTTAAGTTGACTCTTATCCCGTCCTCATCAGTTTCCTACATAACATACTCCAATAAAACCCCAGAACCCGATACCAACATTCCGGACCCAGCTCTCTCTCAATTCCGGATCCTTAATGGATTCCGGATCCCCTTTCGGTCCAACTCTCAATTCCGGATCCTTAATGGATTCCGGATCCCTTTCGGCCCAATTCCGGATCCTTAATGGATTTCGGATCCTGTCGAGTTCCTATTTCGGATCGAAATCCGAACTCTCGTAATCGGTCATGGCGATGCGATACATAATAACATTAGGGTCGGAGATTAACCCATTTCAGCCGATTACTAAGTCTCTTTCTCAACAAGACAATTATTCCAACTCTATTAGTCCTCTTATTAGGATTTTTACGCTGTAAACAGTACTCTTATGAGTCAATCAATTTACCAGACATCACTATTTCTGCCCAAACACTCTGGTACCAGAATTCTATGATTACTAAGAGATGGTAGGGATTACCTTGAGCTTGTTGATGTAGAAAGCGTCCTCCTCTTCTTCCAAACTTGCAGATTGCAGATGAATCCTTTCCATTCACTGCTCTATCTCTCTCAGCCGCCAACAGGAAACAATGATTTCTTCTAGGGTTATGTGCCCCATTGTGTGTTTATATGCCTTTCATCCAAATTACAAACCAGTCCCTCAAATTTTAGACTTCACATTTCTTCCACCCATTTTATATTTCTTTAGCAAAAGAGAAAAATAAAGACTTGGTTATTACAATACCTTCTCCTAAAAAGAATTCCGTCACCGGAATTCCATTGTCGAAAAGTTGAGGGTACTTGGACCTCATATCCACTTCTACCTCCCAAGTTGCCACTTGTCCTTTATGATACCGCCACTAAACCTTTACTAGTCGAACCTCTTTGTTCCTCGTTTTGCGAACCTTAATGTCCACGATTTCTATTGGTTCCTCTTCGTACGTCAATTTCTCGTCAACGCTGACATCTTCTAATGGAATGGCCACATCGGCCTCGGCCAAACACTTCTTTAAGTTCGAGACATGAAACGTTGGGTGAACACCCTTTAACTCCTCTGGCAAGTCTAGCTTGTAAGCTACTGCTCCAACTCGTTCAATAAAATGTAAGGCACCACATACCTCGGCCTCAACTTCCCTTTCTTTCCGAAGCGTACTACTCCCTTCCAAGGCGATACTTTCAGCATTACCTTGTCACCCACCTGAAATTCGATGGGCTTCCTTCTTTTGTTTGCGTACTTTCTCTGCCGATCTTGCGCGATTCTCATTTTCTCACGGATCAACTTTATCTTATCCGCTATCAGTTGTACAATCTCTGGACCCGCTAACTGTCTTTCTCCCACCTCGTTCCAACACAACGGCGTACGACACTTCCGCCCGTACAATGCTTCGAACGGTGCTTCCTGGATACTCGCATGGTAACTATTATTATACGAGAACTCTATCAAAGGTAGATGCACTTCCCAAGAACCCTTGAAATTGATCACACAGGCTCGGAGCATATCCTCTAACGTTTGAATAGTTCTTTCGCTTTGACCATTCGTTTGAGGATGATAGGCCGTGCTTAACTTCAGTTGCGAACCCAACTCTCTCTGGAGGCTTCTCCAAAATGCTGACGTGAACCGACTATCACGGTCAGACACGATGGATCGCGGCACCCCGTGCCTAGATACGATCTCATTGATGTATAATCGGGCTAACCTTTCTAACGAATCCGACTCCTTGATTGGTAAGAAATGCGCGGACTTGGTGAGAATATCCACAATCACCCATATCGCATCGTTACCCTTCGATGTCCTTGGTAACTTCGTAACGAAATCCATGGTGATGTTATCCCACTTTCATACTGGTACGTAGACTGAAGTTCCCCATAAGGGCGCTGATGTTTTGCTTTAACTTTCAAACACGTCACACATCGCTCCACAAAATAAGCGATGTCTTTCTTCATTCCCGGCCACCAGTAGAACTGTCTCAAGTCCCGGTACATCTTATTCGTCCCTGGGTGTATAGAATATCGCGACTTGTGGGCCTCTTCCAGAATGCTTACTCTCAAGTTCCCTAACTTAGGAACCCATAATTGGCCTTTCATACACTTCAACCCACCACTGTTGACACTGAACAATGATGTAATCCCAATGACCCTTTCACTCTTTACCTTCTCTTCTAGCAACGCCTCCTCTTGAAACTTCTTAACTTCGTCTAGGAGGTTCGAAGTTGCCTCGACTCTGAAAGCCACTACTTTGGTCGATTCTCCTCGCTCTTTTCGACTCAACGCGTCCGCTACTACATTCGCTTTACCCGGGTGGTAAAGGATCTCGCAGTCGTAGTCGTTCAATAGCTCCATTCATCTCCTCTGTCTCATATTCAATTCCTTATGATCAAACAGGTGCTTCAGACTCTTGTGGTCGGTGTAAATCTGGCACTTCACTCCATACAAGTAGTGTCGCCATATTTTCAAAGAGAACACCACCGACGCTAACTCCATGTCGTGCATAGGGTAGTTCTTCTCGTGATCTTTCAACTACCGAGATGCGTACGCAATCACCTTCCCGTTCTGCATTAGTACACATCCTAACCCCAACTTAGAAGAATCACTGTAAATTACAAAACCTTCTGATCCATCTGGTAACGACAAAATCGGAGCGCTGCTTAAACTCTATTTAAGTCTCTCGAATGCGGCTTCTTGCGCTTCGGTCCAATCGAACTTGACGTTCTTCCCTGTCAAAGTGGTCAACGGTGTGGCTATCCAAGAGAAGTCCTGAATGAACTTCCGATAATAGCCCGCTAATCCAAAAAAACTTCTCACTTCTGATGGCGACTTCGGCGGCTCCCATTCCTTGATTGCTTCGATCTTAGCGGGGTCCACCTTGATGCCATCCGCTGACACTATGTGACCCAGAAATTGAACTTCTCTCAACCAGAATTCACACTTCGAAAACTTAGCGTACAGTTTCTCGCGTTTCAACAATTCCAACGCTGCTCGAAGATGATCCTCATGATCGTTACGGGTACAAGAGTAGATCAAGATATCGTCAATGAAGACGATCACACACTTATCTAGTAACGATCTACATTGTAACACCCTCAAATTTGGAACGAGCAACTAACATTAAAATTCTATAAAATCACCAAAATAGATGTAATCACTTCTACAATTCATTCCTTAAAATACCTCGGAATTTAAAACATTACAAGTCTACAATAAAATAACTTAATCGGGTATTACTTAACACCATAAGTTGCTAGTCCAAAACAAGATGCGGAATAATTCAATAATCAAGTCACCTCTCGTGCACTTTTACTAGCACTCTCCACTTCACAAGTAGCTAGAGCTACCCCAACCTGAGCTTGTTGCACATGCCGACAAATAAAAAAGGTTAGGCTTACGCCTAGTGAGTTCAAGCATTTTATCATGACTATATAAAAATTCATAAATCGAGAGGAGTGTAGTTTTTAGTCATGATTTCAAAAGAGTTTACTTTAATTACAAATCGCCCATTTTACAACTCACACCATCCTCATACTGAAATCTTTATTATAACATGGTTTCCCAAAAATAGACTCATTCCCAAGTCAACGGAAGAGATGAAGTAGCATTTGATACTTAAAACGATTAAACTCATATAATTATTCGTCATTATTCCAAAACATCCTAAAACATGGATGAAACATAACCCATAACTCATATAACATGGAAAGACAATTCTCATAAAAATGATACGTCACCGAAAACATGGATAGATACAAATACCCAAAACAACACCTTTCGGTGACGGGGGAGACCCGTATACATTGCATGTGATGGAACACTAAAGTGGGTCACCTACTATGCAATAAAACACACCCGTGGATTACTCTCGTAAACTGAGCTCAATCACTCCAGATCTATTGCCCGCGAGACTAGGGAGCCCCCAACTTCAACCACTCTAGGTCTATACATTGGGTCACTCCAAATCCACAACAACACATTAGGGATTACACCTTACTGCCCATGAGACGACGCCCGACCATCTAGGTCCACGCCTTACTTATCATGGATCCCGATGCCTATCCCGTGCTAAGCACATATATAGAATTACACCTTACTGCCCATGAGACGACGCCCGACCATCTAGGTCCACGCCTTACTTATCATGGAACCCGATGCCTATTCTGTGCTACAAAAGAAACTAACGTCTCGTAAACTGAGCGAGATCAATCCCGACCTCTTGCTCGCGAGACCAAGGGGAAACTCAACTGCCTATGGATCCATGGCTAATAAGGTCTAAATATTACACGACCCCAAATGAATAAACGTAATGCATTCAAAACATGCAAAACTCCAATAACGCAATTCATGACCAAAACTCAACTTTGAGCTATCAAACTGGACAAATGTCCCCAAGACTTAATATAAATCAATACCGAGCCACAAGCTCAACTCACTCAAAAGATAGATTATGAAAAGTCACGAAATGACACCAAATATAACAACACACACCATTTGCCGGTTAATACCTCAATTCTATGAAAACCCGAAATAAACCTTGGATCGGGATAACCCTCATTTCCAAAGAGGACTCACACCCTTAATATTCTCAAAATGACCCATTACACTAAAAGTGCATTTCCCAAATGGTTTATTAAAATCATTTACACATATATGATTAAACCCTCAAATAGACATCATTTTGAGCAATTAATCTTTTAAAGACAAATTATGGTTTCTAACCATCCAATTATCCATAGCCCCAAATATGGGTGTTTTATACATTTATGAAGATAAACACTTCAAAATAGTTAAACTAACTAAATAACTCAAACATAGATCTTTTCAAGTAAAACACACAAATATTTGGAAAATACTCATTTTGGCATGTACAAAGTTTTCGCAAAGTAACTTGAACTCACCTTTGCTAGATTAAGCTAAATCTAGAGCTCTCCAAACGTAAGCTCCTTTGATGAAGTTTGCATCCTCAAGCCTAAATCTTCCAAAACCTCAATCATCAAGTGAATCCACCAACCAAACACTTCTAGTGTTACCAAAGTGAGCTTCAATCTCCATCCATAATTCCTTGTTAAAAACTGAAAGAGAAGCTTTGGTTTGTAAGATTTATGGCTTCAAGATCTCCAAAAACGATTTAGAGGGTTAGGGTTTCGGTTTGGAAGAGAAAGAGGTGAAATGGGAGAAGTGAGAAGTGATTTGGGGTTGAAAGGGGATTTTAATCGGATTCAGTACCCCGACCGCAACAATGACACCGCGACAATGACCTGGTCATTCTCGCGTGTCATTGTCGCTCCCCATGTGCATGATTCTGTTTGTTTTGCTCAGATCGTCCCCCCATTGCGACATTGACACCGCGACAATGACATGGTCATTGTCGCTGGTCATTGTCGCGACCCGCGTACCAAGTCCCGGAACTCGACTTTTCAACGCCAAAACTCCCGATGCTCTTAGAGACTTTACGTAATGTCTTCCAAACATAAATCCCACCATTTTCAAGATGCAAAACATTTGGGTGGTATTTATTTACCGAAATTACGAGTGTTACAATCCTCCCAACCTTAAAACGATTTCGTCCTCGAAATCTATATCCTTTACAACCCAAGGGTATCCAATTCAACACCGACTATAATTTATCAGTTCCTAACTGGAAATCTAAATTTCCCCCACACAGTCTATCAAGACAAATCCTCGAACAATTGCTTATCAACAAAGCCCCTTCAAGTACACTGTACTTATGTCCGGGAGAACACTCCAACAACTGGAATGACTCTTAGTTAGACGACTTCGGTTGTCTCCCAACCTTAGATGTTCCATACATCCCGATTTCGATTTTCGACATTAAGTCAATCCAAGGTTTGTTCGCTAACGAACCCAACGGAATCATCGATTCTGATTACTCCTATCATTAGTTGCCATCTACATCCAACGAGTTCTAATAGACTCCAAGAATCCATCCCAACATCAATCATCAAACCGACAGGTTCTGTAACCATACACGAAGGTTATTCCACCAAAACCACTCGTCACAATTGAGCATCTTAAGGTTACTACCACCATCACCATCATTCTTTTAAAATCGGACTACAATCCCCCCGATTACACTAACGGTTTCCGACCTCAAACTCACAAAGGTTGACACCTAGTTATACCACCAAACTTTGAACTCTAACAAGACTCCACACCTGAGTTCCGTTTACCAAGTGTTTCCACAAAACTAAGGTTGTCAACAAAACGGCTACACCAACCACGAGGTGCGTTACCGCGAGCCTAACCCTCCAATTACCACAAACACATTGACTTTGCTACCGATATCATCCGGCCTATAGTCACGCCACGTGCCTGAACGCCCAACTCTTCCCAGTCGAGGTTCTACACACTTACTTTCAACTGGGTTACTTACCTTTCCAAGGTCCTAATGAGTTCAAGGTTTTCAAGTGCGTTAAGCAATAAATATGCCAGTCAATCAACCTTTCACAAAATTTTCAACGCAAAAATTTTCATATCAAATAAATTGTACGGATAGAAAAACTACTATCATCAATTCGGTAGTTACGCAAAAACGGACACGCTCGTCCCACATATGAAAATCATGTCGAAAATTATTTCATTGCAGTTCAGATTGTTCACAAACGCAAAAAGCGTAATAAACAACTTCTTTAAAATTAACCGCCACAGTTCTAGTATGGATTGACTCATGACATGTACGTAAAGTAACTACCCGACTTTAAACAGGGTGCAACAAAAGGTATGCACGTATTTCAAAAGAAGTCCAACGACATTTGACTCCAAAGTTTCCCTTTTTACCATAAAATGGCGTGGAACAAGGTTCACCAACAAAATTTTGCGCGCGTCAGTTTATTATACAAAACGATGAAACGGTTTACAAATACACCTTAGTCAACACAAGATACTTGTGCAAATTCCATATTTAAAACAACCCATACAATTTCATCCTTTGAAAATATATCGACTAAAACCTTATAACACCTCAAACTGGGGTAGACATGCAAGCTTGTAACACCTCCTTTACAAATTTTCTTGAAACGAAATAACATGCATCAAATGGTTCGCGACCAAATTTCAAAAGATGAACCTATTTAAATCAATTTTCCGAAGTTTCTCATCCTGTCCTATTATGACATTTGAATAGAACGTTTTTGGCAAACCTGCACACAACAATGCGTTTTTTCCAAAAGATACGAGGAAATAAGTGTTAATAATTTATTGACACCAAAAAGGGTTCAAACCTATTTTCAAATTTCCAAGTTGCACCAACGGTGCGCATCAATGTTCAAAACATAAGAATTCCACACATCATAATTTTATACAAACAAGTTTTCTAAAATCTTTATCACGAAGCACTTTCCTCAAAATTTCGTATTTGGAACATAAAACGTCGAAACGTTGTTGCTTAAAATGTATTTGTCAAAATACTCAAAATACACATTTCCTTCAAACCAAAAGGTTTTCAATTTTCCAAAAATATTCGGCAAGTCAAAATTGACCAATGTCAACGACTCATACATTTGTGTTTTTCAAATATCGTGCATCATAAACCATTCGTAATCCCCACACCACTAAAACATGCTTTGACCAAATGGTCTCTCATTTAAACAAGGAGTTAATAAAACATTTTCATGCACGACCCGTTTGTCAAAGTGTCGAGAAAAAATGGTTATCAAGCTATGCATACCCCTAAGTCGATATAGCGCATTTACATAAAATGATAATGAAACATTTAACTGACCAAAAGCGCACCAAGCAAGTCATTATGAAATGTCAACAAAATGTTCCTTCATGCATCACTTAAGCCACGTATAAATCAATCCATACACTGAACTATATGCAACGAAATACTTAGTAACACCAACCTTTTGAAAGAAAAGTTACGTGACATTAGAGTTCCAAACTCATCTCTTTTTAGTCGCCTTATGGTATAAAATTAATTTTTCTCAACAAAACTCGAGTGGGACAAAATACCCACATAACTTATAACTTTTCACATAAGTAATTAAAGCATGCACCTTGTGAAATTATACTCACACGACTCAACATGTCGTAAAACAAAACTCCATGAACCTCAATGGACTCAATGACTCCAAGTCAATAAAACGGTGCTAAACATTATGCTTTCAAAGCCAAATTGCTATAAGCAAAATCATAAATGAGACGCCAAAATCCCAAAATCCCCTTCTAGGATAATACAATATAAACAACATTGTTTAACAACTCACATTAAACAAATTCCCGAAAATAACTTTACATAGACATAATGGAAGACAACTTTCCGTCCAAACTCTAACATATGTGGAGGAGATCCAATGTTAAAGTTATAAGTCGTAGTCACTTGCCCAACATCTTAAACATCATAACATATGGATATCACTGTATCCTAAAGTAACATTGGACAATAATAAAATGGAACAATTCCGACTGGGCTCACAACACCCGTAATAAAACACTTTCGTGCGGGTTCAAAACCCATGATTTAAAATCTTGTGTGTGTGCTAAACACTTCCCAAAATTGTAACACAATCCATATATGGATTCAAAACACAAGAAATAATTAATGCAATTTATTTTCAAAAATAAATTTCGTGCATAATTTAGTCGGCACTCAACGTCTCAACTCATACTCCTCCATAAACCTCCGGTCCACCAATTTCACCCGGATATTCAAACCTCTTAAGGCTAAGTCGGAATTACATCGATTAACCTTACGGTTTTTCCTCAATTCAAAGTCGGCTCAATAAGCCTATGGTTCTAGTCCAACCATCAATCTCGACCCGAAACGGTCTACTTAAAGCAAATATCATGCTTATCGTCACTCAAAGGGACTAATACTAAAATCGTCTATCTATTCCAACGACTACTAGCTTAGAACCTCCTTTACTACCCCAACGATCATCACATTAAAGTAATTCAAGTATGCACGTGTACTAGTAGGTTCACCATGACACTGGCCAGGTGTCACTATGAACGCACCGTACATGATTATCCTTGCTACTCTCGACGTGATTCTCATTTCTAACAATTCCATCAACTTCAAAACATCCTATCTTAAAGTGCCTAATGGTCAATTTCACTCTCATTTACTTAAACAAACGCTAGTTTGAGTCTAGGTATCCAAAATCAACACCTAAATCTCTCAAACTTATGCTCTAATACCAACTTGTAACACCCTCAAATTTGGAACGAGCAACTAACATTAAAATTCCATAAAATCACCAAAATAGATGTAATCACTTCTACAATTCATTCCTTAAAATACCTCGGAATTTAAAACATTACAAGTCTACAATAAAATAACTTAATCGGGTATTACTTAACACCATAAGTTGCTAGTCCAAAACTAGATGCGGAATAATTCAATAATCAAGTCACCTCTCGTGCACTTTCACTAGCACTCTCCACTTCAGAAGTAGCTAGAGCTACCCCAACCTGAGCCTGTTGCACATGCCGACAAATAAAAAAGGTTAGGCTTACGCCTAGTGAGTTCAAGCATTTTATCATGACTATATAAAAATTCATAAATCGAGAGGAGTGTAGTTTTTAGTCATGATTTCAAAAGAGTTTACTTTAATTACAAATCGCCCATTTTACAACTCACACCATCCTCATACTGAAATCTTTATTATAACATGGTTTCCCAAAAATAGACTCATTCCCAAGTCAACGGAAGAGATGAAGTAGCATTTGATACTTAAAACGATTAAACTCATATAATTATTCGTCATTATTCCAAAACATCCTAAAACATGGATGAAACATAACCCATAACTCATATAACATGGAAAGACAATTCTCATAAAAATGATACGTCACCGAAAACATGGATAAATACAAATACCCAAAACAACACCTTTCGGTGACGGGGGAGACCCGTATACATTGCATGTGACGGAACACTAAAGTGGGTTACCTACTATGCAATAAAACACACCCGTGGATTACTCTCGTAAACTGAGCTCAATCACTCCAGATCTATTGCCCGCGAGACTAGGGAGCCCCCAACTTCAACCACTCCAGGTCTATACATTGGGTCACTCCAAATCCACAACAACACATTATGGATTACACCTTACTTCCCATGAGACGACGCCCGACCATCTAGGTCCACGCCTTACTTATCATGGATCCCGATGCCTATCCCGTGCTAAGCACATATATAGAATTACACCTTACTGCCCATGAGACGACGCCCGACCTTCTAGGTCCACGCCTTACTTATCATGGAACCCGATGCCTATTCCGTGCTACAAAAGAAACTAACGTCTCGTAAACTGAGCTCAATCAATCCCGACCTCTTGCTCGCGAGACCAAGGGGAAACTCAACTGCCTATGGATCCATGGCTAATAAGGTCTAAATATTACACGACCCCAAATGAATAAACGTAATGCATTCAAAACATGCAAAACTCCAATAACACAATTCATGACCAAAACTCAACTTTGAGCTATCAAACTGGACAAATGTCCCCAAGACTTAATATAAATCAATACCGAGCCACAAGCTCAACTCACTCAAAAGATAGATTATGAAAAGTCAAGAAATGACACCAAATATAACAACACACACCATTTGCCGGTTAATACCTCAATTCTATGAAAACCCGAAATAAACCTTGGATCGGGATAACCCTCATTTCCAAAGAGGACTCACACCCTTAATATTCTCAAAATGACCCATTACACTAAAAGTGCATTTCCCAAATGGTTTATTAAAATCATTTACACATACATGATTAAACCCTCAAATAGACATCATTTTGAGCAATTAATCTTTTAAAGACAAATTATGGTTTCTAACCATCCAATTATCCAAAGCCCAAGTATGGGTGTTTTATACATTTATGAAGATTAACACTTCAAAAGAGTTAAACTAACTAAATAACTCAAACATAGATCTTTTCAAGTAAAACACACAAATATTTGGAAAATACTCATTTTGGCATGTACAAAGTTTTCGCAAAGTAACTTGAACTCACCTTTGCTAGATTAAGCTAAATCTAGAGCTCTCCAAACGTAAGCTCCTTTGATGAAGTTTGCATCCTCAAGCCCATATCTTCCAAAACCTCAATCATCAAGTGAATCCACCAACCAAACACTTCTAGTGTTACCAAAGTGAGCTTCAATCTCCATCCATAATTGCTTGTCAAAAACTGAAAGAGAAGCTTTGGTTTGTAAGATTTATGGCTTCAAGAGCTCCAAAAACGATTTAGAGGGTTAGGGTTTCGGTTTGGAAGAGAAAGAGGTGAAATGGGAGAAGTGAGAAGTGATTTGGGGTTGAAAGGGGGTTTTAATCGGATTCAGCACCCCGACCGCGACAATGACACCGCGACAATGACCTGGTCATTCTCGCGTGTCATTGTCGCTCCCCATGTGCATGATTCTGTTTGATTTGCTCAGATCGTCCCCCCATTGCGACATTGACACCGCGACAATGACCATGTCATTGTCGCTGGTCATTGTCGCGACCCGCGTACCAAGTCCCGGAACTCGACTTTTCAACGCCAAAACTCCCGATGCTCTTAGAGACTTTACGTAATGTCTTCCAAACATAAATCCCACCATTTTCAAGATGCAAAACATTTGGGTGGTATTTATTTACCGAAATTACGAGTGTTACATACACACCCTGTTCATCAAATCTATAAACACTGCTGGGGCATTAGTCAAACCAAAGGGCATGACTAAGAACTCGTAGTGTCCGTATCTCGTATGAAAAGCTGTCTTGGACACGTCTTCCTCTCTCACCTTTAGCTGATGGTAACCCGACCTCAAATCTATCTTTGAAAAGTAGCTCGCACCTTGCAACTGGTCGAAGAGGTCATCAATCCTCGGAAGCGAGTACTTGTTCTTCACTATTACCTTGTTAAGCTCACGGTAATTTATGCACATCCGTATAGATCCGTCCTTCTTCTTCACAAAAAGTATCGGCGCTCCCCAAAGCGATGAGCTCGGACGAATGAAACCCTTGTCTAATAACTCTTGTAGTTGCGTCATCATCTCCTTCATTTCTGCCGGTGCTAGACGATAGGGCACACGCACAATCGGTGCCGCCCCGGGCATCAGATCTATTCTGAATTCTACTTGATGATCTGGGGGCAGGCTTGTCAAGTCATCCGGAAACACTTCCGGGTACTCGCTGACTATCGGCACATCTCTTACTCCTTTCTTCTCCTTTTTAGCATCTAGCACATAAGCTAAATACCCTAGACATCCCTTTCCCAGACACCGCCTAGCTTTCAACATAGAAATCATACATGAGTTCCTATCTCGACGATCCCCATAAATTACTACTTTCTTCTTATCAGGCAAGGCGATACGAATCAACTTCTTATTACACACTATGCTAGCGTCGTTATCTGCTAACCAATCCATTCCTAGAACCACATCAAACTCCCCCATTCCCATAGGGTACAAAACGCAAAGGAAACGAGTGACCGTCTACGTCTATGCTACACCCCTCATAGACCTCTTTTACCCAGACTCGACTATTATCTGCCACTTCTACCTCAAACCCAAAGTTCATCCTCTTGGGTTTCACTTGTAAGTTTTGAATAAAATTAGGCGACACAAACGAACGATTGGCGCCCGAATCAAATAATACTTTAGCATAAGTCGAGTCAATTGGGAAAGTACCTGTCACCACATCAGGCGTATTCACCGCCTCCTCTGCCGACATGTGGAAAGCCCTTGCCCTCGCTCTAGCCGGCTCCACCTTTCTCTCCCCGCCTCTTCCTCCGCTACTATCGTCGTCACCCCTAACAAACCCTTTCCTTAACTGCGGACAGTCTCACTTTACGTGATCTGGCGAACCACACTAATAACATGTCCTCGAACTGCGGCAGTCTCGAGCCATGTGCCCTGTTTTCCCGCACTTGAAACATCCCTCCTTATCTGCCAAACAATCCCCCTTATGCATCCTGTTACACTTGCTACAAGGTTTCTCTCCTTATTTGAAACCCACCCGCAGCTCGGGTTTAGGCGCACTCGGCCTCTTCCCATCCCTAGTTGGTCCTTCCCATTTCCGCTTGTCTCCGACTCTCTCTGTAATCTATCTGTTCTTTTCTTTCTCCGTGAGTTCCGCAGTATCGACCGCAGCCTGAAAAGTAGTCGGACCTTTCATTTGTACTATCTCCCTTACACTGCTCTTTAGTCCCCATATGTATCTCTCTATGCGCCTCTCCTCAGTAGGCACATATAGCTCAGCAAACCGAGCTTTCTCAATGAATTTCGACGTGTACTCCTGAACTGACATCATTCTTTGTTCTAACCCTAGAAATTCTTCCTCAAGCTTCTTGACTGCTGCTACTGGACAAACTGTGCTTTAAACCTCTTAGTGAATAACTCCCATGAAGTTGTCTTTGCTATCTCGGAACCTTTTCCACCAGTTTCGACGTCTCACCAGAATATGGCGTCTGCTTTCAGCATAGACATTGCGAACAACACTTTGTCTTCTTTGGCGCACTTGCTTGTGTCAAAATCTAACTCCATCTCACGCACCCACCTCAAAGCTAAGACTGGATTGCGCTCTCCGCTAAAGTCCGTAGGCTTACATGATGCAAACGTCTTGAAAGTACATCCCTTCACTGTCGTTGATTCATTAGCCACAAATTGAGTTGACATAGAGTGATCTCCCACCATGGTCGGAGTTAAACTAGATGCCTCTGTCTTGGTCTCATTTCTGCTGTTAGTTCGCCCTTTTGATGTATTCTTAATCTGATTTTCCAACAATGCATGTAGAGTATCTTGTTGTTTACCCATCTCAGTCGTAAACTTCTCCTCAGTGACAAAAGCCTGATTCTGGTTTCTCCTCGGGTTGTCTGACTGACTTCCCCCACCTACTGAAGCAGTACTCTCTTGATGTAAAGGTTCACGCACTTCAGGCGCTCCCGCGCTCTTAGCTCGACGGGTGGTTGGCATCTTTTCTTCCCTCCGCGGGTTGCCACACCAGTCCCAACTACTTGAGAGGAAGTTCGCACCGGTGGTCTACCTCGTCCTCTCCCTCGGCTTCCGCCCCTTCCGCGGGTGGCTGCTCGTCTCGGAGGATTCACCGGTTCCTCCTCAAAGATCTCCTCCACAAGAATCTCTCCCACAACTGGAGTTGTACCCACCACGGGCACAGATCTACTCCTCAAGCTTTGTTCAGACATTCTTGATTACTGAAAATACGGCAAAATGAATAACTTGAGTCTACTGCTCAAGAATAATAAGGCAATTTAAGCACATACATGTACATGTAAATTCACAATTACACTGGCCAGGTGTAATTCTGAACCTACCTTACATGACTGTCCTTGCTACCTTATTAGTCTACACTCGTAATAGTGTCCTTCTAGCGCATTCCTGATTCTCAGTTGTGATTTATACTTCCTCAGTTTAAGTCTAGGCCCGTCCGGTCACCTAAATCCCTTAAACTATGACTCTGATACCAATTGTAATGACCCAAACTAAAATAAAGCATAACATGTAATAAATATTAGAGTATCCCAAAATATCGGTCTCAAAATCTCAATACATCTGTATCTAAATCTAGGTTGGCGGAAACAACCTATACACAACTGAGAATAATACTAAATTCTGAAATAAAAGTATAGCTCTGTCTCTAGCTGCATCCGTACTCTAGTCCTGCTCTGCTCACTTACTAGAGCCTCCTACTATCTGCTTACCTGAAAAGGTTTAGTTTGGAAAATGCGAGGGTTAGACCATTAGGTCTAGTGAGTTCCCTCAATTCAACAGTTCTCAAAACATTTTAAAACAGTTTACAACTATCAAAGCATCTTCACATAAAACTTTCACGGAAAATTCCACACCCGTAAATGGCACCCTGAAGTCACTCGGAAGTGACAACGAGTCAGTCTCACGCTGCCTTACTGGGTCACTCCTCCCATGGCATAAACGGGTCACTCCTCCCAGCATGAGCACTGTTGTAACAACCCAAAAATATAATAGAACAAACATAGCATTTAAGCATAAATTTACAAAAACTGGGTCCCAAAAATTTTAGTTACATCATACGTAAACTAAGGTTGGCGGAAACAACCTATACACAACTGAGAATAATCTAACTTCTACTAGAGGCGCCTGCACTATCACTAGCTGCTTCCGTACTCTATCTTGATGCTTGCTCATTTACCTGAGCCTCCAATGTAACGCTTACCTGAAAAGGGTTTTGGTTTTGAAAAGCGAGGGTTAGACCATGAGGTCTAGTGAGTTCCCCCTAAAACATGTTCACAAATCATTTAAAGAAAACGTTCATTTCAAATCAGTAACGTATCAAATCATGTACTCAACAATGGTATGCACAGCGGAGAAGACCAAGGGAAACACCCTACAAAGTCGGGTACGACAACACCCTACAAAGCCGGGTACGGCAACTCAAGAAGTCTTCCACTGTGCAACCCGACTCTGCCATGGTAATTTTACAAAACATGCAGTTTCACACACTTGAGGGCAATCCTCCTTTAATAGCAAAATAATACTTTTCATGGAAAACATTCGTAAAAGCTTGTAGACAAATCATGCTCATAAACATACCCTGATCAGTAAAACATAAAGCTTTCATTCACGTAAAATTCATGTAAATTAACGGGGCGCTTTCACATAATCATTTTCTTTTGGAAACACGTAAAACCGAGTATTTTAGTTAGAAAAACTCACCTGGCTAGCTTGCTCCAAAGCTCCTCACTTACACTTCCGATCTCTAGGCGGAACACCTATTATATATTAATAGCGTTCGTCATAATCCATTCAATTATTACTCGAGTTAAATCCCAACTCAACCCTAACTTATCTAAATTGGTAGATTACCTTCTAGTCTAAAAGTCATAATTAATGGTCTTTGCTTACCCATACGATTGACGTACTATACCGGATCCATTAATTTACCCGACTTTAGGTTCTCAACAAAAATTATAACACTTGATTCTAGATAATAAAACCGGATCGCGTTAATAATAATATGGCCCAAAATAATAATTAGCCTATCACACCCTTATTATATAATTATAGACTTTAATAAATAACTAAGCCCAAAAGGATTTAATAATACTCTCGGCCCAACACTCAATTCGGCCCAATAAACCAATTCGGCCCAAACTTGAGTTACGGGCCAACTCACGGAACATACCGACTTCCGATATACACGGTTCAAAACAAAAACCCACATATTTCGCCATTAATCAAATTCTACCCCATATTAACAACAATTCTTCTTTTTATTTGACACAAGCCATTCTCTAACCAAGAATCCACATAAACACTTGACTTAACTATGACAACAAGAATTATAATCAAAACTCTACATTAATACCCTTATTCGATTTCTCATTTCACATAGCCGAGCGCAACTAGAGACCTAACAAATCTAACATTACTTGAAAAAGAGAGCAATGAAATGGAAGGGTTTCTTACCGGAATAAAACCTCACGAAATGGAAACTGCTGCCTAGAACTCCGGCGACCACCACTGCCGGCCACCGCCGGCCACCTTCTCCGGCGCCGGCGAACCCCGCCACCTTTTCTCTCTCATCGTCTATCTCTCTCTCTCGCAGCTCCATCTCTTTCTCGGTGCTCTCTCTCTCATACGACTCTCTCTCCCTCTTGCTGCTCTCTCTCTCTCTCCGGCTGTATCTCTCTCTCTCTCTCTCTCGGGTTGTTTCTCTCTCACTCTCGGTTCCTTCTCTCTCGCCGTCTATCTCTCTCCCCGTCTGTCTCTCTCTCTTCTCATCTGTTTCCCTCTCTCGTCGGCGTTCTCTCTCACTCGTCGGCTGCTTCTCTCTCTCTCGTCGTCTCTCTCTCTCATCGTCTCTCTCTCTTCTCGATTTTCTCCTCACGAAAACACCAGGCCTCCCATGGAGGTTTCTTTCTTTCTGCTCCTTTCCATCTCTCTCTCGATGTGCAGTAAAAGCACTCCCAAAACCCTAAGATAAAAAAATTTGTTTTTCCTCTCTTTCTTCCAACAAAACGGCGCACAGGTAAAAACAATAGATTAGGTTTTCAAACTTTCAACTTTAACCCCCCTACATTTCACAATAACCAAATGTACCCTTAACTTCCATTTAATTTACATGACTCATTATTTGTTTTGGGTTATTACAATCTCCTCTCCTTAAAGGAATTCCGTCCCGGAATTCGCTCTAGCACTAACCGGTGCCATTGGTTATCAAACTTGAATCTCAACTCTCGAAATGAACCTTTCTAACAACAAACAATAACAACATACTCTCACGCCTCAGCTGCGCAACTCTGATTAAACTCACAATCTTAGCTTATAACCGAAACATACCATCATCCCATCCTTCATCTTCCAAATCGAATCTATTACTTCAGGAACACCACGAAACTCGGGTTCTAAGATTCTATCGATTAACCAAAATGACCACAAAATCAGGTAGATATAAATAATGTCATCCCGACGTTCTTATTTAGGTTGATTTGAATAGTTCTCTAACGATCATTGCGTTAATCTCAATAACACCTCCTCACGAACTCTCGACATCCATCTTAATGTTCATATTATGCGAACAAAGGTCATAAGTATCTCAATGCTTACCACTCCCTAATTATCCTCATCTGATTTATGACTCCATTATCAGTTTCCGCGCTCAACTGCCTTTCTCGGCTGGTGCTAGCTAACCACCGATCCTTACCGCACGAAACAAAACAATCCTTCTCTTTATCACAAGTAACTTCAACTTGGCCAACTCATTCCAATTATAATTTTCAACTTAATTCAAAAGATGGACTCCAATTGAGATGCAATTTATTTCCTTCTATCCACCACATACCATCATATATAATAACTTAACATCAACATCTGGTTAGGCTGACATTCACAAAATCCATCAGTCAAAACTGATTTCTTAACTACCAACTCCCACCGAGTAACCCAACAATTCCAAGTTTTCAACAATAAATGAGAATTACTCATTCCATCATACTATCATTCCGACACATAGTCAACATCATGTCATTCTTTAAACCTAACCAAACTTCCAACTGATCCCTTCTAGAATCATTCCCTCACACATGAGAAACAATTCATGCTCTTTTAGAGGTTAGCATTTACCATAACACAACATGGCTAACACACTCTTCCTCCTCTTTAAACTTCTAGTGGTCTCGACATATGCCTACTTAGCGACTATTGCAACCAAAAACACTTGGTTTCTCCTTTGGGGTAATCTACCACCACTACTCCGTCCTTCCATCCCGATCATAACCGCACCAAAATTCAACTTATCCTCTACGTGTCCCAACAATCTGATTAATAGGTCGTACATCTCACCCGAAACTCCAAAAGCTCCTACCTGATGCTTTCTTTCTCTCTAACATCACCTCACTACGATACTAGCTGATACGAGTAACTTGGCAATTAATGCCATTACATGACTGTACATTCCTCGCTCATAACATCACACTACAGACCAAAACTCTTACCGACTGAAAAATCTACACACTCGCTTCGTCAGTGCCACATGCCCCACTATTCTACGAATCCCTCCATACCACGTAAGTAGAATGCTTATTCACTAAGGTCACTTCCCATCCTTTTAACACCCTTACAAGGTGTTCTATAAATTATCACCCCTCTAGTTCGCGTCTTCGGCCTCGACCATCTTACACAGCTGTCGACTTCTACATCAACTGACAATCATGTAACTACTTTCTTAACTTATTCTAAAACATGGTTCCCTTACGGAACTTACTGCTATCAACAAATTGAATCATTTTCATGACCCGTCTCCCTCCTTCCGTAACCTACTCAGGTAACGTTACCATTAAAAGCTCACCTCGAGACTCGCATTCCTACACCACATACATTTCATTCTTCCTTACCGCACTATTCTTTAATGAGTCGCTAAGACCATCACCTTGAAGACTTCAAACCCTCCCTCCAGACACAACTGTCTGCTGACAACCGTACATCTAGCTACCGAACAAGTGTGCAAACCCTTATTCGTCCGATACTATAATTCACTACTGACTCTATCACTGTCCACCCCTCCTCTTGGGCAATCTTACTAAAGTTATATCATTCTTTCCTGATTTGACCAACATCTCTTCACTCTCGGAGTTCTTCCTCGGCTTAAAATGTAATACTCTATGACCTAGTGAGTTCATAGCCTTCATGCATGACAACGCATTAAATAAATCATTTCACACACTTTATCATTTTAAATAAACGACACTTGAAAACATCTTGGGTGCACATGTCCCCATCACTCTTATAAATTCAACGCCCTGCACAATGATCTCGAGAACCGTTCGCATGCAACTTTCCATAAACTTAATCTTATTCCTACTGAACGATGTCAATACGACAGTGATATATTGCATGAAAATCTTTTTATTTGGCACAATTTTGAAAGAATTACCGTCGCCAGGTAAATCTGTTGGTTTTCGTACTCATAAATAATTCCAACATGCTATTACTCACTTTGGTTACAAAAGTTCTGCATTTAATCGTTTTGTTGACTTTTGCAATAATTTAACTCATCATGAAAAGAGCGAAATATTTTACAAATCATAAAACTCGAACTTCGTGGTGCCATGTGAATGAAATCACATTTTTCTATAAACGTACGCGTGCACATTCTGACTCGTTTTTGATCAAAATTTATCCTTACATATTTAACTTAAATCGTGAAAATTTCATGTTACATAACAAAAAGACACCATGCATGAGACTCCACTTGCATTTGAAGGCTACTCACTCGAACAAGGTCAGCTGCTTTTCTCACTCAGCTTATCCTTGACATTCTACCTACGACCAACGGTCGCCCTCTCGGTCACGCAACAACCTGCTGAACACACTTCCCACATCTCACTTACTCAATCCCCTTTCATACTATTTCGTTTTAATCACTATCTCGTTTTCTACTTCTACATGCTTTCATTTCACCATAGGTATCTTATTTCATTTACACTGCCTTTGAAAAACTCGACTAAGAAGTCGGGGTTCTATTGCTACATTCAAAATTTCAACACTGTCACTCCTTATTATTCTAACCGATCTCATCCCACTATTTCTAGAACTGGGACTTTCTAGAACAAGCGTCTTACTCAAAATCAATCATTATATCTCTTAGAACCCACGAAGATCTATCTCTATACGATTCAATAACATTCTAGACAACATTTCGCCTCTACGATGTATACATTATTCACTTCATAAAGATTTCTCATGAAACTTTCCCAACAAGGGGTCTCAGTCTACACCTCAGAGATCTCGTTGACATTCTAACGTACTGAAACACGACATAAACACTGGGTAGTTTAATAAGGTAGGTTAAGCACATACATGTACCTGTAAGTTCGCAATTACACTGGCCAGGTGAAATCTCAAACTTACCTTACATGACAGTCCTCAGTACCCTATTAGTCCTATCTTTATAATAGTGTCCTCCTAACGCATCTTCTGTATTTACAATAGTGCCCTCCTAACGCATTCCCTGATTCTCAGTTGTGATTTCTACTCCCAAGTTTAAGTTTAGGCCCGTCCGGTCACCTAAGTCTCTTAAACTATGGCTCTGATACCATTTGTAACAACCCAAAAATATAATAGAACAAACATAGCATTTAAGCATAAATTTACAAAAACTGGGTCCCAAAATTTTTAGTTAAATCATACGTAAACTAAGGTTGGCGGAAACAACCTATACACAACTGAGAATAATCTAACTTCTACTAGAGGCGCCTGCACTATCACTAGCTGCTTCCGTACTCTATCTTGCTGCTTGCTCATTTACCTGAGCCTCCAATGTAACGCTTACCTGAAAAAGGTTTTGGTTTTGAAAAGCGAGTGTTAGACCATGAGGTCTAGTGAGTTCCCCCTAAAACATGTTCACAAATCATTTAAAGAAAACGTTCATTTCAAATCAGTAACGTATCAAATCATGTACTCAACAATGGTATGCACAGCGGAGAAGACCAAGGGAAACACCCTACAAAGCCGGGTACGGCAACACCCTACAAAGCCGGGTACGGCAACTCAACACCCTACAAAGCCGGGTACGGCAACACCCTACAAAGCCGGGTACGGCAACACCCTACAAAGTCGGGTACGACAACACCCTACAAAGCCGGGTACGGCAACTCAACACCCTACAAAGCCGGGTACGGCAACTCAAGAAGTCTTCCACTGTGCAACCCGACTCTGCCATGGCAATTTCACAAAACATGCAGTTTCACACACTTGAGGGCAATCCTCCTTTAATAGCAAAATAATACTTTTCATGGAAAACATTCGTAAAAGCTTGTAGACAAATCATGCTCATAAACATACCCTGATCAGTAAAACATAAAGCTTTCATTCACGTAAAATTCATGTAAATTAACGGGGCGCTTTCACATAATCATTTTCTTTTGGAAACACGTAAAATCGAGTATTTTAGTTAGAAAAACTCACCTGGCTAGCTTGCTCCAAAGCTCCTCACTTACACTTCCGATCTCTAGGCGGAACACCTATTATATATTAATAGCGTTCGTCATAATCCGTTCAATTATTACTCGAGTTAAATCCCAACTCAACCCTAACTTATCTAAATTGGTAGATTACCTTCTAGTCTAAAAGTCATAATTAATGGTCTTTGCTTACCCATCCGATTGACATACTATACCGGATCCATTAATTTACCCGACTTTAGGTTCTCAACAAAAATTATAACACTTGATTCTAGATAACAAAACCGGATCGCGTTAATAATAATATGGCCCAAAATAATAATTAGCCTATCACACCCTTATTATATAATTATAGACTTTAATAAATAACTAAGCCCAAAAGGATTTAATAATACTCTCGGCCCAACACTCAATTCGGCCCAATAAACCAATTCGGCCCAAACTTGAGTTACGGGCCAACTCCCGGAACATACCGACTTCCGATATACACGGTTCAAAACAAAAACCCACATATTTCGCCATTAATCAAATTCTACCCCATATTAACAACAATTCTTCTTTTTATTTGACACAAGCCATTCTCTAACCAAGAATCCACATAAACACTTGACTTAACTATGACAACAAGAATTATAATCAAAACTCTACATTAATACCCTTATTCGATTTCTCATTTCACATAGCCGAGCGCAACTAGAGACCTAACAAATCTAACATTACTTGAAAAAGAGAGCAATGAAATGGAAGGGTTTCTTACCGGAATAAAACCTCACGAAATGGAAACTGCTGCCTAGAACTCCGGCGACCACCACTGCCGGCCACCGCCGGCCACCTTCTCCGGCGCCGGCGAACCCCGCCACCTTTTCTCTCTCATCGTCTATCTCTCTCTCTCTCTCGCAGCTCCATCTCTTTCTCGGTGCTCTCTCTCTCTCATACGACTCTCTCTCCCTCTCGCTACTCTCTCTCTCTTCGGCTGTATCTCTCCCTCTCGGGTTGTTTCTCTCTCACTCTCGGTTCCTTCTCTCTCGCCGTCTATCTCTCTCTCGCACTCTCGATCTCTCTCCCCGTCTGTCTCTCTCTCTCTTCTCGTCTGTTTCCCTCTCTCGCCGGCGTTCTCTCTCACTCGCCGGCTGCTTCTCTCTCTCTCTCGTCGTCTCTCTCTCTCATCGTCTCTCTCTTCTCGATTTTCTCCTCACGAAAACACCAGGCCTCCCATGGAGGTTTCTTTCTTTCTGCTCCTTTCCATCTCTCTCTCGATGTGCAGTAAAAGCACTCCCAAAACCCTAAGATAAAAAAAATTGTTTTTCCTTTCTTTCTTCCAACAAAACGGCGCACAGGTAAAAACAATAGATTAGGTTTTCAAACTTTCAACTTTAACCCCCCTACATTTCACAATAACCAAATGTACCCTTAACTTCCATTTAATTTACATGACTCATTATTTGTTTTGGGTTATTACAACTGTCGGGCCCACCCCCGACTTCGCCAATTTACGTCTATCACAATGTATACATACATCTTATATAAACTTTCAAACAAGTAAAATCATGTAAATAAACATGACATTTCTACTCCTTTACTTTCTTTGGAAAACATGTTTAAAACACGTATTTTTAGTTGGTAAAACTCACCTGGCGCTTTAGCAATTTCCTCTCACGAAAACTTCCGATTTTTAAGGGAACACCTAAGGTAATAAGAGAATAAAAATAGTAAGTCTTAAGTTGACTCTTATCTCGTCCTCATCAGTTTCCTACATAACATACTCCAATAAAACCCCGGAACCCGATACCAACATTCCGGACCCAGCTCTCTCTCAATTCCGGACCCTTAATGGATTCCGGATCCCCTTTCGGTCCAACTCTCAATTCCGGATCCTTAATGGATTTCGGATCCCTTTCGGCCCAATTCCGGATCCTTAATGGATTCCGGATCCTGTCGAGTTCCTATTCCGGATCGAAATCCAGACTCTCGTAATCGGTCATGGCGATGCGATACAGAATAACATTAGGGCCGGAGATTAACCCATTTCAGTCGATTACTAAGTCTCTTTCTCAACAAGACAATTATTCCAACTCTATTAGTCCTCTTATTAGGATTATTATGCTGTAAACAGTACTCTTATGAGTCAATCAATTTACCAGACATCACTATTTCTGCCCAAACACTCTAGTACTAGAATTCTATGATTACTAAGAGATGGTAAGGATTACCTTGAGCTTGTTGATGCAGAAAGCTTCTCCTCTTCTTCCAAACTTGCAGATCGCAGATGAATCCTTTCCTTTCACTGCTCTCTCTCTCTCTCTCTCTCAGCCGCCAATAGGAAACAATGATTTCTTCTAGGGTTTTGTGTCCCATTTGGTGTTTATATGCCTTTCATCCAAATTACAAACCAGTCCCTCAAATTTTAGACTTCACATTTCTTCCACCCATTTTATATTTCTTTAGCAAAAGAGAAAAATAAAGACTCGGTTATTCAAGACTATTACTTACTTACCGGTAAGATTCTTGGTCCTTGCTATATTCATCCGATAAGCTAATGTGACTTGGTAAGCCCTTACCCGGGTAAGCGTTTTGTAAACGAGCCCAAACTTTAACAATTACTTCACCATTACTATCCAATAAAATGATTTCTACCTAATTTTTTAATACCGTATTAATATAAAACGGATTTATAATCATAATAAATTTTAATTAAAATTATGTACTATAATTTAATACCAAGATATTAATTTATTCATTAACATAAAATATTGGATTATTATATATAATGGAAAACAAATTAATTAAAATTATGTTTTTTTAAAATGATAGAATGTGTTTTGTAACAATGGAATAATTAAATGCTCATAGTTTTTATTTATTAAAATATGCATTAAAAAATATTTGAAGACAAGTTTTTCATGTCCCGTACAAATACAATTTTATCGTATACGAACTTATAATTTATTAATAAAAAAACTAAACGCATAACCATTTTTAATTGATAAAACATTAAATTAAAATATAAAGTAAAATATAATATGTTAATCATCATTTTTGTAAACTATAACTCGGTGCATAAACTTTAAAAATCAATGAGATTGCAAAAAATTATCATCGTCATGTATGTATTTTTGTATGGTTTTGAAGATAACTTGTGTATTTTGAAAAAAAAAGTAAAGAATATACGTGAAAATCGAAATTGATAGGAATGAATACCGTAACAATGACAGAAGAACAGAAGAAATGACATAAAATGCAATTTCTGATACTTTTGAACAAATAATAATGTAGTTTTAATTGTGTCGTGTTATTAATTATTTTTATAGTTTCATTTGTATTTTTTTTTGGAAAACTGCAAATTTATTAAGAATAAAAAAACTAACGAGACCTTTTGAAAAAACAAAACACTGAGTCATTCCAAGAGACCAACCCCAAACAAACTTTTCTACCAGGAATAGAAACGAAAACAAATGAAAACACCATATCCAAAAAGGACGATAGCCATAAGACAAAAGACAATGAAAAAGATCATAACGGAGGCATAATCAGATCCGCGAGCGAGACGAGGGTTAACCACACCTAGACAACCACCTCGATCGCAACACCAATCTAGCCACGAAGTATGAAACTTTTTTGCCTGATTAGATAACCATCGGTGGGAAAGAAGTTGAATATCGAAAGCCAAGTCAGTTTGCAAAGGAATTTGATTAGAGAAAAACATGTTGTTGTTGGCCCAAATCACGTAGTTTGTAATCTAAAGCGCTATTGCCATATTGCTTTTGAAAATTTAGAGACTGAAGGGAGATATTCCAAAGACAAAACATTCGCGATAGAACTGGCATTGAAGAAACCGAAGCCCCATTACGTGGACACTTTTTCTCCACACATCCAAACTCTTTGTGCAACTGTAACAACCCAACTCAACAATTAAAGCATAAACATCAATAATTAAATAACTCGCCGAAACAGCCCCGAAATACTATCTCGAAAACACGAGTACATACAAGGTTTGCGGAAACAACCTATTACACAATTGAGAACGGTGATATACTAAGTCTGGTATACTAAATATAACAACTTTCTTCTATTTTCGAGTTCCACGCTCACATCTTCTCCTTGCCCTTACTAGAGCTTTCTACTAAGTGCTTACCTGAAAATGGCTTAATTTTTTAAAAGCGATGGTTAGACCATGAGGTCTAGTGAGTTCCCTCTAATAACAAACATTCGCGCCAACAACAACAATTAAAACAGATTATAAGCATTTATAAACAATTCTCCACCTAAAAACAATTAAACTTTCAATCGCAAGAACTACACATGTAAATGGCACACTGAAGTCACGCACACCTGTGACAACGTGTCTGGCTCACACTGTAATAACCCAAAAACCAAACATGCACAACATAAATAAGATAAGCCCAAACGGGTCCCAAAACATTACGGTTTCCAGAGTTACAAAAATTTGACAGCGGATTCAACTACCACAACCGAGTGTCTAACTACAAAAGCTAAATAAATAGAAGTCTACGGTGCTCTAATTCTGGCATCACCGTCTCTACCTTCAAGCCTTCTCCTTCTCTTTGGAAGAAGCTCCACTAACACGGTTCCCTGAAAATGGTTTTATTTTTTGAAAGCGAAGGTTAGACCACGGGGTCTAGTGAATTCCATCTCAGAAACGTTTTAAAACAATATCATTGAAATAACTGTTAAAGCATTAAAAACAGGCAAACACAGACATAATCAGCTTCACACAAGGGCATTTGCACAGTGGTCTTCCACATCTGTCACCCTCAGGTGACAATCACGCTCGGGGCCCCCAGTAGATCCCCATGGCCCCCTAGTAGATGCCATACCCGTATACGCGAGAAACGGATTCAAGACACACGACTCACCACCACTCCCAAGAGTCCAAAAGACCCAAGGTACAGTTCAGTCACCACTGTGCACCCCGACTCCCACATAGGCATACATGACTAAGCTAGCAATAACTCAGCAGTGCCAGCATCTTAAACAACAGTTCATAGCAAGCAATTGTAAAGCTTTTCGAAGCAGGTTGTTCATATGATAAAAAGATTTAAAAGTGAGCATGCATGTACTCGCACCATATTCAATAATAATCAAAACATTTAACGCATGCTCCAGTTAAAGGCGTAAGGGAACTCACCTGATTAACGAGGTTATGCACACACGCGTCCCACTACTGAACTAGCTGAACCGAACACCTAAAATCGTACAACAGCCCCAAATCAGAAAACGTTATCCAGAACTAAACAGTCCGGACACAACCCTTCCGGACACCCAAAACTATCCGGTCACAACCCTTCCGGACACAACTACTAATCGGGTACCCTACTATCCGGGCACGCACTATCCGGGTACCCTACTGTCCATGCATGCACTATCCGAGTTCTACACTGTCCGGATCGCTATCCAGTTTCTACCACATCCAGGAACCCTCAACACCAACTTTCCGGACTTCTATCATGAAACCCCCACTGTCCGGATTCCACACTGTCCGGATGAGGCGATAACCGGGTTCCTCGAACTGAGAAAACCCCAAGTCTCTTAAACTGATTAGAAATCGAGATTTCTACCTTAGGCTTGATTAGGCAAACACGTGAGTTCATCCTTCAACCATAATCACCCATTTTTAATTCGACTATTTCCCCCTAAATCGATTCCAAACACTCAAAACTTCACAATACCCCTTTTTAGAGATAACATAGTAAGAAAAATGGAGTGTTCTTCTACATTGCAAAACCCAAACATGGAGAAATCGAATGACACTGATCATTAGAGGAGAAGATTGACATTTACCTTGAGTGAAACCTTTGATCGACCTTTTAGCCAAGAATCTCCTAGCCCTTTCTCTCTTTCAAAAACGCAACCACAAAGATCAGGTGAGGAGAAAATTAGGGATTTCTCCACTTTATATATGTTGTCTTGAATTGCACCCAAGTCCTTCTTTTCTTATTATTTTTCTTCATTTAGCCCAATCCTTACCATTCTTCTTGTTTTAGTCACACATGGCCGAACTCGTTATAAACTTGGATTAACGGGTGTTACAACACCTCCCCCCTTAAAAGAATTTCGTCCCCGGAATTCCTTGCTCGAATAGATGCAGGTACTTGGCCCTCATCTCCGTTTCCACTTCCCAAGTCGCTTCTTAACCCCTGTGGAAACGCCACTGAACCTTCACGAGACTGATTTCCTTGTTCCTCAACTTCCTTATTTTACGACCAGTGATCGCTCCAGGTTCTTCAATGATCGCTCCAGGTTCTTCAATGAAATTCAATTTCTCGTCCAGTTGCACCTCGTGCAATGGCATAAGTTTATCCACCTCCGCCAAACATTTCCTCATGTTGGAGACGTGGAACGTATTGTGGATGCGATGCAACACGGCGGGTAAGTCTAACTTATACGCCACTTCCCCGCCCCTTTCTGTAATCTCAAACGGCCTAATGTAACATGGGCTTAACTTACCTCTTTTCCCAAAACATATCACCCCTTTCCATGGTGTTATCTTTAACATCATGTAATCCCCAACTTGGAACTCTATATCCTTTTGTTTCTTATCTGCGTAACTCTTTTGACGATCACGTGCCACTTTCAACCTTTCCTGTACTTGGACTATTTTGTCCGCGGTCATTTGAACAATTTCGGGTCCCGCCAATTGCTTTCCCCGACCTCATTCCAGCACAAGGGCGTCCGACACTTTCTCCCATAGACTACTTCGTAAGGATACGCCTTGATGCTGGCATGGTAACTATTATTGTACGCAAATTCGACCAGAGGTAAGCCACTCTCCGACGACCCCTAAAAATCTATGGCACAAGCCCTCTGTTAATGCCAAAAATCGCACCAAAGGGACAACTTAAGGTCGATGTGGACTTAACAACTAAAGAAAGGAACCTCTCGACAAAGCGTGCGACGAAGATAAAAATAAATGAGACAATGGATTTGATGACGCAGGAAAAACCTCAATCGAGGAAAAAACCTGCGGACGACAAGGGATGTCGTCGCTGCACTATGGTCGCCAATCAGGGGCGACGTCCTTGGTACTGGCGTCGTTCGTACGATGATTACAATACAAATGAAGGAAATACTTCGAAATGTAAAGTACAAGTGTTTGAATGTAAAAACAGTGTTTGTCGTGTGTGAATACAAAGTGTAAACTGTTGGTCGAAGGCTGATGTCGTGCGTCGAGAGCGATAACTTGAGCCGATCTTCGAGTGTTCTTGAGTTCGTAATGTGATTCTTGAGCTTGAGTGTTTACTTCTCTGAGCTTAGAAATCTCTTGCGAAATGTAGTGAATTAGTCTCTGATTGTCCTTGAAGCGAGGATTGAACTCTATCTTTATAGTCTTCGGGAGCTTTAATTAGCTCATTAAAGGTTTTAATGTTTGGTCTTGTAACCTCCGGGGAGGCTTTAATGTCATTGATGAGTGGTTTTCGTAACCACTGTCGGGTCATTAATGTTACTGATGACTCGTCCGTTGTCCATTAATGTCGTTGACTCCTGCATTAAACACTTAACAAACATAACAGTTATATTATGTGTTAGCTTGGTTGAGGTCGCATGGTCCATATGCGATGGTCGTGCGAAACGGACGACGTCGAGGTCGAGTGTCGCGATGAACTCTCGACTTACCTTTCGGGAGGGACGACGGATGTTTTCTGGGTCTTTGTCGGGACCTTATCTTAATACAAGATATGGTTCATAACGAGTGTCTTACCTTTTCTGTTTATGGTCAAGACCTGCATTAATAAACAAAAGAAACGGATGTTTGACTGTTAACGGTTAGTATAATCGTACGACCGTCTTAAGTCTCGGATGTCGGTCTTATGGAACATACGACTATTGCCAAAATATAAGTCCATTTGGTCGTAGGACCAGGATGTCAGGACGATGTTGTCGTAGGACCAGAGCGATATAACACCGATGGCAGGAGACTGTCGACGTAAGACCGACGAGTCGTTACTGGCGACATAAGACTAGTGACGTGTGACTAGCGATGTGCGATGTGCGACGTTCGATCATGAGATGTAAAGACACTGTCTTGAGTAACTATTGACACAAGATGTCTTTCAATAAGCAATTATCGTGGTTATTAACGTATGTCGGGGATATGATAATAACGGGTATTATCCTTGTCGATCGGGGGTAATCAATGTCCATGGGTCATGTCGAGGGGATTTTCCAAGTCGGTCGAGGGTGTGATTTTTTACCCAAACAGTTAGCCCCCCGAGATCTGAATTTCAAAGCGAGTGGAATTTCAGATCTCGCACTAAAGTAAAATGCGTTGCTACGGAGACGTGTTACTTTTGCTAAGATCGTCAGAGGAAAACTAACTTGGTCAGCCAAAGAAGGCGAGGCAAGTTGTGCTTGTCCTTCGAGGCCGGGAAAGGAGAAAGAATGCCCCGACAGCTGGGTCGGAAATCTTGAAGAAGATAAGCACGGTAGTTCTGAAGGAACCGTCTTCACAAGCTGACATTTCGTCGAGCGTTGTCACGCCTAAAGAGGCGAGGGCGTCATCCAGCCGTTCTGGCGTGATGGGCGCGATACCAGCAAGTTCGGCGCTTCCGGCGACAGTGACGAAGCTAGTGTCCAAGGTGTTGTCCCCAGCGTCTGCTGACAAGGGGGACGGGTCATCGGCCGATGATGTCCTAGATGAGACGACGTTGTTAGTGTCCTAGACGGGACGACGTTGTTAGTGTCCTAGACGGGACGACGTTGTTTCCACATCTGAGGAAATATTTGCTCCCGTCTTTCAGGGGACGTTTTTCCTATCGAGGAGACAGGGGCCCATGTCGCCGGGTTGGCGTTCTCGGTCGACGTGGTCCTGTGGTCTGGCGTTCACAGCCGATACGGTCGTTTAGAGACATATGTTTTGGCGCTCGAGCCGATTTGGTCGTTAAAGACCTTTGATCTGGCGTTTACAGCCGATACGGTCGCTAGAGACCTATGATACGTTGTGTCTAGCATTTTTAGCAAGTTGTAAGTTTTGCTTTAGCGATAATCGGTAAGAATTTTACCTTTTTATTGAACCTGTGTATTACATGTCATGGACAGATGTAGTATCAACTGAAGAAATTCATTAAGTACAAGAATGAATCAAGAAGTCGTGCGACTTAGGCACCCATTGTAATACAACGATTAGAACGTAAGTCACAAAATTTTCATATTTTCGAATCGTATCAGCAAACGTAAACGCGTGCGATCAAAGCATTCATTCAGAACGTGAAATATTTCTAAGTTAAAGAACTTAGATTGTGGGGTCGCTAGACCTTACGATCGTGTGATTCGATCATACGATGAACTTGAATCATGTGTTCCTGCGAAAGGATAATCAAGTCATAAACCTGATCGTTTATGTCGTACGATCCTGTGAGAGTGTACTAAAGTCGTACGATAGACTTAGCAATATATATCGTGCGATCCTGCGAGACTAAAGTCGTATGAAACTAATGTCGTGCGATCCTTTTCATATGCGTTGCATTCCAGATGCGTGGAATATCTCGACTGTCGAGGGTTTGTAGCCGATATGCATTTTTACCTACGACTTCTGAGATACGATAAGGACCTTCCTACTTGGTGGAAAGTTTACCTGCATTGAGCTTTTGAGTGCTTTGGAATACTTGACAGGGGATGTCGTCACCTTCTTGAAAGACTTTAGTTTCGACGTTTTTGTTGAAATATCGCTCGACCGCTTGCCCCTGGGTGTCGAGGTCATCAGCTTGATGTCGATGTCTTCACAGAACGGTCGAGTCTCATAGCTTATGAACTGGGATCCATTGTCGTAGACGATTTCGGATGTCGTTCGACCAATTATCTTCTTGGTCTTCCATCTGGATGTCATCGTTATTTTCGATGGACGACGTCGCTAGATTGGAATGCTGTCAAGTATTGGTTCGACCAAAGTAGACGCACGGTTTGCTAAAGCGTCGATTTGAGTATTCTGGTCCCTTGGAATCATGAATGGTGATTTGCGAGTTTCAATGTACGAGTTGTCTTTATTGACGACATATGTAATGACTAGCGATCACGCGATTTCAACATGTGAGTCGCTTTTATTGGCGACCGAAAGTTTTAACCTGTGTTTGCCATTAGTGGCGATCATAAGATTTAAAAACGTGGGTCGTCTTTAATTGACGATTGTAAGTTGTAAGTTGTAAGTCATAGAGACTTCGTTTCTCACGATATAAATCGTAAGACCTGCGTTTTATATGATCTTGCGAGCCTGCAATGTAAAATCGGGGATGGTCATTGGTTTGACCAATGATCATTTGATGCTTAAATCAACATTCATATGTTAGATCATAATAATTGAACGAAGAGAATATACTTAGAGTATATATATAGAGTTGTTTATACCATATTCCATCCAAGCAGGATGTTACAGTTACCGTAACTTGGAGTCGATAAGCGCCTTTTTCTCCAAGGACTTTTGAAATTGAAATATGGTGTTTTCTATTTTGTGACGGGCGTTCCGAGCCCTCGAGCCCCTCGGACGATGCGATCCATGCGATATTTTGACGGAGCATTTTTTTAAGGTTTGAATCTGGCTTCGAGCCGCATTTGATTCCGATTGAAGTTAAATCACAAGATCTTGAAGATTTGTTCGCTTCTATTTGAAAGGCTTGAACGATGGGTCGACATTGAACTTGTGTGAGATGATATCGGGAACAGCATATTCCTGCAAAAAAGATATCAGCTTTTCTCGGAGGTTGAGATCGAGGGATGATCCGATGAGGACTTTTTGCTCAGGTTTGCTTTGATCTGGGATGACTTCTTTCATGCGATAATCATTGATTGATTCGAGAGTGCCTTGAGCATTTTTGAATCCTCCAGTCACTGGGACAGCGGTTCGTTCTGGGTTTCCCTTATCCGTCATTTTCCTGTGATGAAAGTAGAGGAAACTCCAAGAAACTGTTAGTAAGGTGCACGTTTTGTCGAGGATTTTCTCTAGATGGGGTCCCACGGATGGCGCCAAACTGTTAATGCCAAAAATCGCACCAAAGGGACAACTTAAGGTCGATGTGGACTTAACAACTAAAGAAAGGAACCTCTCGACAAAGCGTGCGACGAAGATAAAAATAAATGAGACAAGGGATTTGATGACGCAGGAAAAACCTCAATCGAGGAAAAACCCTGCGGACGACAAGGGATGTCGTCGATGCACTATGGTCGCCAATCAGGGGCGACGTCCTTGGTACTGGCGTCGGTCGTACGATGATTACAATACAAATGAAGGAAATACTTCGAAATGTAAAGTACAAGTGTTTGAATGTAAAAACAGTGTTTGTCGTGTGTGAATACAAAGTGTAAACTGTTGGTCGAAGGCTGATGTCGTGCGTCGAGAGCGATAACTTGAGTCGTTCTTCGAGTGTTCTTGAGTTCGTAATGTGATTCTTGAGCTTGAGTGTTTACTTCTCTGAGCTTAGAAATATCTTGCGAAATGTAGTGAATTAGTCTCCGATTGTCCTTGAAGCGAGGATTGAACTCTATCTTTATAGTCTTCGGGAGCTTTAATTAGCTCATTAAAGGCTTTAATGTTTGGTCTTGTAACCGCCGGGGAGGCTTTAATGTCATTGATGAGTGGTTTTCGTAACCACTGTCGGGTCATTAATGTTACTGATGACTCGTCCGTTGTCCATTAATGTCGTTGAATCCTGCATTAAACACTTAACAAACATAACAGTTATATTATGTGTTAGCTTGGTTGAGGTCGCATGGTCCATATGCGATGGTCGTGCGAAACGGGCGACGTCGAGGTCGAGTGTCGCGATGAACTCTCGACTTACCTTTCGGGAGGGACGACGGATGTTTTCTGGGTCTTTGTCGGGACCTTATCTTAATACAAGATATGGTTCATAAAGAGTGTCTTACCTTTTCTGTTTGTGGTCAAGACCTGCATTAATAAACAAAAGAAACGGAAGTTTGACTGTTAATGGTTAGTATAATCGTACGACCGTCTTAAGTCTCGGATGTCGGTCTTATGGAACATATGACTATTGCCAAAATATAAGTCCATTTGGTCGTAGGACCAGGATGTCAGGACGATGTTGTCGTAGGACCAGAGCGATATAACACTGATGGCAGGAGACTGTCGACGTAAGACCGACGAGCCGTTACTGGCGACATAAGACTAGTGACGTGTGACTAGCGATGTGCGACGTGCGACACGTGACGTGCGATCATGAGATATAAAGACACTGTCTTGAGTAACTATTGACACAAGATGTCTTTCAATAAGCAATTATCGTGGTTATTAACGTATGTCGGGGATATGATAATAACGGGTATTATCCTTGTCAGTCGGGGGTAATCAATGTCCATGGGTCATGTCGAGGGGATTTCCCAAGTCGGTCAAGGGTGTGATTTTTTACCCAAACACCCTCAGCATATCTTTCAAGGTCTGAATCGTCCGTTCACTCTGACCGTCCGTCTGCGGATGTTAAGCGTACTCATTTTAAGTCGCGATCCCAATTCTTTTTGGAAACTTCTCCAAAACGTCGACGTAAAACGGCTATCACAATCCGACATGATTGACGACAGTACTCCATGCCGCGATACTATTTCGTCAATATATTACTTAGCTAACTTTTCCAACGAGCAATCTTTCTTTATCGGCAGGAAATGCGCCGACTTAGATAGTCTGTGCACTATAACCCAGATAACATCATTTCTATTTGGAAATTTGGGGAGTCTGGTCATGAAGTCCATCGTGATCTAGTCCCATTTCCAGATCGGAATATCTAACGGTTGGAGCTTTCCATACGGACGCTGATGCTCCATCTTCACTCGCAGGCACGTCCCACACCTTTCCACAAAGTATGCTACATCCTTCTTCATACCCGGCCACCAGAAATTTTGTCGCAAATCTCCAAACATCTTATTCGTCCCTGGATAGATTGAATACTTCGATCTATGTGCCTCCTCCAGAATAGTCTTTCTAACCTCTCCCAACTTTTGTACCCAGATTCTCCCGTTGAAACACTTTAGCCCACGAATGTCCTCCGTTAGGGAGGTCGCGTAACCAACCATTCGTTCCCCTTTAACATTTTCCGGTGCCAAGGCCTCTAATTTCCACTTCTTTATGTCGTCTAAGAAATTAAACTTCACCTTGGCCCTAACGGCTACTATTTTCAAGGCTCCTCCTCTTTCCTTCCAGCTCAGCGCGTCGGCTACCACATTGGCCTTTCCCGGATGATATTCAATTTGGCAATCGTAATCCGTCAATAGCTCCATCCATCTCCTTTGTCGCATATTCAAGTCCTTCTGATCGAACAGGTGGCAAAGGCTCTTATGTTCCGTGAAGATTTGGCACTTCGTCCTGTAGAGATAATACCGCCAAATCTTCAGAGCAAACACCACGGCCGCTATACACACCAAGTCATGAGTGGGGTATTGCGTCTCGTGCTCCTACAACTGATGAGATGCGTACGCAATCACCTTTACTCGCTGCATTAGCACACATCCCAACCAGATCCCAAGCGCGTCGCTATACACAACGAAGTCGTCCATGCCGTCCGGTAATGACAAAACCGGAGCACTGCTTAACATATCCTTCAGCTTCTGAAAAACCTCACCTTGCACTCGGTCCAAATAAACTTCACGGTCTTCTTGGTCAGTGAAGTCAGTGGAGTCGCGATGCGCGAGAAATCTTTAATGAACTTACGATAATAACCCACCAGTCCAAGAAAGCTTCGGACTTCCGATGGATTCCTAGGTTGTTCCCAGTCCTGGACCGCCCCAATCTTCGACGGGTCCACCTTAATCCCATCTTGTGACACTACGTGTCGAAGAAACTAAACCTCTCGAAGCCAGAACTCGCACTTCGAGAATTTCGCGTAAAGCTTTTCCCTTTTTAACAATTCCAACACAATTCGAAGGTGATTTTCATGCTCCTGCTCGGACTTAAAATACACTAATATGTTGTCTATGAACACGATCACGAACTTATCTAAATAGGGCAAACACACCCTATTCATCAGGCCATAAAGGATTCTGGCACATTGGTTAAACCAAACGGCATCACGAGAAACTCGTAGTGACCATACCTAGTCCGAAAAGTCGTTTTCGGTATGTCCTCCTCTCTTACCTTAAGCTGATGATAACCCGACCTCAAGTCGATTTTAGAGAAGTAGCTAGCTCCGTGCAGTTGGTCAAACAAACCGTCTATCCTCGGAATTGGATACTTGTTCTTGAGGGTGACCTTATTGAGCTCACGATAATCTATGCACATTCGCATAGTCATGTCCTTCTTCCTTACAAAGAGCACCGGTGCGCCCCACGAAGAGGTACTCGGCTGGATGAATCCTTTGTCTAACAACTCTTGTAGCTACGACATCAACTCCTTCATTTCAGAATGTGCCAACCTATATGGCGCTCGAGCTATTGGTGCGGTTCCAGGCACCAAATCGATTCGAAACTCAATTTGACAATCCGGGGTAGGTTTTTCAAATCATCCGGAAACACCTCCGGGTACTCACTTACTACTGACACATGTTCTACCCCACGCTTCTCTTTCTTAGCATCTACAACGTAGGCTAAGTATCCCTAACACCCTTTCCTCAAGCACTTAGTAGTCTTCATCATAGAGATGACACTCACACTTCTATTGCGTCGGTTACCATAAATCACTATTGTCCCCTTATCCGGTAACTGTACCCGAATCAACTTCTTATTACACACGATATCTGCACTATTCGAGGCTAGCCAATCCATTCCCAACACTACATCGAACTCTCCCAATGCCATTGGATATAACCGCATGGGTATCAAACTTCCTTCTATGTCTATGACACAATCTTCCACCACACTTCTAATGAATACCCGATTCTCGTCGGCAATCTCTACTTGTAACGCCCACTCTAAATGCTTAGGTCTCACCCTCAAGCACTTCACAAAATCATGAGATATAAAGGAACGGTTTGCTCCAGAATCAAACAACACTTTCGCACATAAGGAGTTTACTAGAAACGTACCTGTCACTACATCCGGAGTCCCTTCTGCCTCTGTTGCCGTCATGTTGAATGCACGCCCCTTCGAACGGGCCGACTCCGACCTCCTTTTCTCCTCTCTACTCATGGTTCTATCTCTAGTCGGTGCTGACCCTCCCCTCTTTAGCTGCGGACAGTCAAACCGCATGTGGTCAGGCGATACGCACTAAAAGCATGCCCTCTTGCTTGGGCAATCCCTCGACACATGACCGGGTAGCCCACACTGAAAACATGACCTCGACCCCATTGCACAATCCCCTCGATGCACCTTCCAGTATTTCTCACATGGATTAAACCCGGTTCCCTGATTTCCACATTGCTCTGGCCTGAAAGTCCTCCCCTTCCTAGCATCACTTCCCGGTCCATCCTACTTCCACTTGTCCCCAACTCTCTCACTCATTTGGCTATTCTTTTTTTTTCTGTCAGCTCGGCCGTATTAATGGCCGCTTAAAAGGTGGTAGGATTTCTTGTCGAAACCAACTCTCGTATGCTGCTCTTCAGCCCATACATATATCATTCCACGTGCCGCTCTGCAGTCGGCACATACATTTCCGTAAACCGTGACTTCTCGATGAACTTGGAAGTATACTCCGTAACCGTCATATCTCCCTGTTGCAAACCCAAGAATTCCTCTTCAAGTTTCTTTATTGCCGCCAATGGGCAAAACTGTGCTTTGAATTTCTCCACAAATGTTCCCCAGGTCATCGCTTGTTGGAAATAAATTGGACTTTAACATTATCTGTAATAAATATTAAAGGACAATTGATTTAAATATTTATACTTATCAAGAGATTTCTATATCAGTCATAATCCAGTTACATATTTGGATATATATCTCCTAATATGAGTAGGATAATTCATTAAGCTAATTACCTGATTAACATTAAGATTAGTGTATATCTTCTATTATTTAAATTCAAAACTTATAGATAAACTAGGACTCCTTATGTGATGAGTCTCTAGTGGCCTATAAATAAAGGAGATCAAGTCCCTATTGCCTACACGAATCTGCATTCAGTTCAGCCCCATTCTGAAGCAAACCGTATAGAGCTTTAGAAGACTTCGATCTACACGCAACGATGAATACTTCCGCATCAATCAATTTCGCTGCACCTAACGTGAGTGCTCCAGGTTAGTTTTCTAAACTCAATTAAGATACAATGTTGAATCGATTTCTTATGTGTTTATGTTCTTATGTCTTTCGTTATTGTTATTATATATTTATATGATTAAGTATATCTCATATGAATATAACAAATGGTATAAGAGCCTAAATCAACATAAGTTCATAAACTGTTTTAAGTATCGATTCATTCAAATTAATTTCAAGCTTACTAAATATCGTAGTAATGTTATTATGATCATGTTTGTTTAATCTGTGATCTTGTTGGTGTTAAGTGTAACCAAACAGTAGTAAACAATGAACTTCAAACTAATTCTGGGCGTTTGGAAAAATTATTAAAGAACAAAAAGGCAATCGGTTCTGTTTATGTTTTTTCTTTTTGAAGATTCAATCTGAAACAGTATACATGGATAAACATCAAACATTTATTATTTATTTTGCTAGTCAAACAAAAATGTATATTATGTGTAGAAATTACATCCTCTGTTAACACGTCTTTCTGGGTTTATGGTACTCCTAATTTTATGCTATTGCCTCACTATGGAAACTATTCAGATTTAGAAATTATAACAAATTCTATTTATATATTTTTTTTATTTGAGAAATTTTATAAACTTCTGTGAATTTTAAACAATCCTAATATCTCCCTACTTATATTAAATATGGATTGTTTATCTTTATTAATTCACAATTATAGAACCTTGACTGAAAATATTCTAAATCATATGATCATGTTGCCATAGCAATTGATCTTTTAAGAGAAAATTTATACAGATTAATCAGTCAACACTTGTGTATCTCAAATCACATTTACTTGAATTATATTCTTCCATAGAAGAGGCATTCTGAGTAATTTTGGTTTAAGAACATCATCACATATAAACACACATGTCTATCTTGATACTTTGAAACTCTTCTTATCCATAGATTTGATTGTTTTCATTGGATAACTGATATGTGTAGTGTGTAGTGTGTAGTGTGATGATATAGAATTTTTTAAATATTGAGTTTTATACTACCATAAGTATTACTTGATATTTGTATTCAGTTACGGGGTTAAGATAATGATTAATTTTGCATGACGACTTATATATATTTCTTTTACTGTTTTTGTTTTTAGGTTTTGTCAACTTTAACATGATCCCTGTCTTGACCGGTTCTAACTATAAGCAATGGAGAGCACAAATAGAATTTTACCTCCAATTTAATCAAGAGATGGATTATTGCCTTCGAATTGAAAAGTCGGCCGATTTAACTGAAAATAGTACTGTAGCTGAAATTAATAGCCATGCTAAATGGCACAAAACAAATAGGATGGCTAAGAGTGTGATAAGATTTTCCATGGGTGACATAGTGAGAGGATCCATTGAAGAACCAGAAACTGCAGTTGACTATCTCAAGAACATTGCTGAGAAATATAAAGAAAGTGACATAGCTGAAGGTGCCAGACTTTCTAAGATGTTTAATGAACTGAAGTTTTCCGGTGAGGGAAATGTGAGAGATCATTTATTGTCTATGATTGAGATTAACCAAAAGCTTAGAGACTTGGATATAGGGGTTAAAGATGAGCAGGTGGTTCATATGGGACTGCAATCTCTTCCTGTACCTTACAGCAACTTAAGGAGCATGTATAATGCTCAAGATAAAAAATGGGATTTGAACAAACTCATTTCTGTCTGCTGTGAGGAACAAGAGAGAATTAAGAAAGAAACACCTGTAATCTATCTGTTAGAGAAACCTAAAGAAAAGAAAGAAAACAAGTACAAGCTGAAGAAGACTACCAACTTCAAGGCTAAGGGAAAAACTACAGAAAAGAAAGGCTCCAAAACCTTTAAGTATAAGTGCTATTTTTGCAAGAAAGTTGGGCACATGAAGAAGGAGTGCAGTGGCTTCAAAGCCTGGATGGCTAAGAAGGGTAATGTTTTTCCAAATTCAGCATTTTCTTTAGAAGTTAATTTTATTAACATTTCTCCACTCAGTTATTGGATTGATTCAGGATCACCAATTCATATTACTACTTCATTGCAGGGTATGACAAAAAGGAGAAAACCCCACAAGTCTGAACAACAAGTCTGTGTAGGAAATGGAGCTAAAGTTGGAGTTAAAGCTATAGGAACATTGGAATTAGATTTAGGACTAGGAAAATCTATTTGTTTGGACAATGTTTATTTTATTCCCTCACTTAAGAGGAACTTAATTTCTGCAGTACTTTTAGTTAAAAATGGTTGCAAACTAGTCATTGATTTTGATGGAATTAAAATATTTCAGGGTTCTAATTATCTTGGTTGTGGCAATTTTGTTCATAATTATTTACAATTAAATTGTTCTCTTGTGAATCAAGAGATTTTTGCTATTGAAAATAATTTGAATGTTGTTCAGAATAACACCACTATAGCAGGCACAAAAAGGACCATCATTAGAGAAAATTCTGCAAATCTTTGGCATAGAAGGTTAGGCCATATCTCTAAAGATAGACTAAAAGCATTAGTTAAAAATAAAACATTGCCAGACTTAGATTTTTCTGATCTACAAGATTGCATTGAGTGTTTTAAAGGTAAGCTACATAACAAATTTAAGAAGATTGCAGTTAGGAGTGGAAAATTGTTGGAACTAATACATACAGATATATGCGGTCCATTTCAACATACCACTCTATGTGGAAACACTTATTTTATAACATTTATAGACGACTTTTCTAGGTTCTGTCACATATACCTACTATCAAAAAAATCACAAGCACTTGATGCCTTTAGAATTTTCAAAACTGAAGTTGAACTACAACTTGAAAATAAAATTAAAGTTGTGAGATCTGATAGGGGAGGGGAATTTTATGGGAAGTATACAGAAGCAGGCCAAGCTAAAGGTGCTTTTGCATCTTATCTTCAGAAAAATGGCATTAAGGCACAATATACTACTCCATACAACCCTTCCCAAAACGGAGTGGCTGAAAGAAAAAATAGAACCTTGTTAAACATGGTGAGAAACATGATGTGCACTACAGGATTACCTATTTTCTTATGGGGTGAGGCACTTAAGACTGCAAATTACATTTGCAACAGGTCTCCTTCTAAGTCTATAGAAAAAACACCATTTGAGTTGTGGTATGGTAAACAACCAAGTTTACATCACCTCCATGTGTGGGGATGTAAAGCTGAGGCTAAAATACCAAATGTTAATAATAAGCTTCAGTCAAAAACAATTAGCTGCAATTTTATAGGCTACTGTGAAAAATCAAAAGGGTATAGATTCTACACTCCCAACAATTTCACTAGAACTATGGAAACAAATCAAGCTAAATTTCTAGATGAAAATTGTTGTAATGCAAATTTTGAAGATTTATCTACAGAATTTGTTGAGGAAACTCAAAATGGGGGTTCATCTATTTTTCAGAAAGATTTTTCACGGGAAATCTCTATAGATGATGCAAATTTAGTCGATTATACAATTCCAATTGAAGAGCCTATAAGCCAAAATATAGAACCAAGTCCTACACATTTAGAGCTTGGGTTATCTGAAAATGTAGAACCTATAATAGATCCCCAACCCAGAAGATCAAATAGACTCAGAAAGCCAACTTTTGGGCCTGATAGCGACTACATGATATTTCTGCAAGAAGTTGATGATTTAATTGATGGCGCTGATCCTATAAGCTTCAAACAAGCCAAAGAGAGTAATGAAGTGGTACAATGGCAAAAGGCAATGGAAGATGAATTAGAGTCTATGAGAAAGAATTATGTATGGAAACTAGTCAAACCTCACCCTAATCAAAAGGCAATAGGTTCAAAATGGGTTTTTAAGACTAAAAGAGATTCAAATGGCAAAATTGAAAGGCATAAAGCTAGACTTGTTGCTAAAGGTTTCACACAAAAAGAAGGTATTGACTATACAGAAACATTCTCTCCAGTGTCCACTAAGGATTCATTCAGAATCATAATGGCTCTAGTAGCTCATTATGATATGGAGTTACATCAAATGGATGTTAAAACGGCTTTTCTAAATGGAGAGCTAGAAGAAGTCATAATCATGAAGCAACCTGAAGGCTTTGTGGAACCAGGAAAGGAAGATCATGTATGCAAACTTCAGAAATCCATATATGGGCTTAAGCAAGCTTCAAGACAATGGTATAAAAAATTCGATTATCAAGTTTTGGCTTTACAGAAAACATTGTGGATGAATGTGTATACATTAAGACAGTTGGGAAAAATTTCATTTTTCTCATTCTGTATGTAGATGACATCCTTTTAGCTAGCACCAATATTAAATTGCTGAAAGACACTAAAGAATTTTTATCAGCTAATTTTGACATGAAAGATTTAGGTGAAGCTTCCTACGTTTTAGGTATAGAAATTCAAAGAGACAAATCACAAGGTTTATTAGGATTATCTCAGAAGAACTATATCCAAAAGGTTTTGAAGAGATTTAACATGCAGACTTGTGCTGAAGGAGACTCACCTATGTCAAAAGGTGATAAACTGTCCAAAATTTCTAAAAATGGGGGGAAGGTTTTAGCTGATGAAATAGATTACAAGTCTTATGCACAATTAATAGGAAGTCTAATGTATGCACAAGTATGTACTAGACCAGACTTGGCATATGCTGTAGGAATTTTGTCCAGATTTCAACAAAACCCAACTAAAGATCACTGGACTGCAGGAAAGAAAGTACTTAGGTACTTGCAAAAAACTAAAGCTCACATGTTGGTCTATAGACAAGTTAAAAACCTAGAACTTGTGGGCTATACGGATTCAGATTTTGCAGGTAAAAATCCAAACTCAAAGAAATCTACATCTGGCTATATTTTTATGCTTGTGGGAGGGGCTATAGCATGGAAAACCATGAAACAATCCCTCATTGCAACTTCAACTATGGAAGCTGAATTTATAGCCGTTTATGAAGGGGTTTGTGAGGGCATTTGGATCAAGAACTTCTTGATTCAAACAAATGTCTTAAGCTCTATTGTTTCAAGTCCTCTAAAGATGTTCTGTGACAATGAAGCTGCAGTATTCTTCAGAGGAAATAGCAAAAGATCAAACAATTCGAAGCATATTGGTCTTAAATATTTCAGTGTGAGACAAAGGGTTAAGAGAAAAGAGGTTATTGTTGAACATATTGGTACGGAATCTCAACTTGCAGATCCATTCACTAAAGCCCTTTCAGTGGTGAGTTTCCAAAAACATGTTAGGAATATGGGAATCTTCCCTGAACTCGATGCTTGAGATTAGTGGGAGTTGAGATTAGTTTAGCAGTTATTTTATAATTTTTTTTTAATTTTCCGTTGTAATTTTCTTTTGGTACCTTTTAATAAAGTGAGGAATTCAAGTATATAAGTCATGTTATCTGTTTTACAAATTAAAGATTTATATCATTATCTATAACAAACGAGTGAATCACCACGCTTAAGAAAAATTGTGGACTACATAAGCAAATTTTTTGATTTACTAGTGTTAAGAACTTTTGCTTGTAAGTTTTAGAAACTTTTTCTAAAACATTCGGTGGACTCTGAGCTACATATTTATGCTAATTCAGGTAGATATAATAAGTTGCATAAAAAGCTCAAATTTAGACACTAATGAACTTATGTGGAATATGATATTGTGTGCTAGTGGTTCTTAATCAAACTAGTTTGCCAAACTGGTGTAGATTCTGAGTTCTGCATACGATATCTATTCTGACCAAGTTTGAATGAATTCACAACTGTTAGAATTTCTCAGCGCGCCCTTCATTTGATATGTATAATGTTTATGGTTCTCTTGTCCTTACAGATTATGTTAAGTCCAGTGGGAGAATGTTGGAAATAAATTGGACTTTAACATTATCTGTAATAAATATTAAAGGACAATTGATTTAAATATTTATACTTATCAAGAGATTTCTATATCAGTCATAATCCAGTTACATATTTGGATATATATCTCCTAATATGAGTAGGATAATTCATTAAGCTAATTACCTGATTAACATTAAGATTAGTGTATATCTTCTATTATTTAAATTCAAAACTTATAGATAAACTAGGACTCCTTATGTGATGAGTCTCTAGTGGCCTATAAATAAAGGAGATCAAGTCCCTATTGCCTACACGAATCTGCATTCAGTTCAGCCCCATTCTGAAGCAAACCGTATAGAGCTTTAGAAGATTTCGATCTACACGCAACGATGAATACTTCCGCATCAATCAATTTCGCTGCACCTAACGTGAGTGCTCCAGGTTAGTTTTCTAAACTCAATTAAGATACAATGTTGAATCGATTTCTTATGTGTTTATGTTCTTATGTCTTTCGTTATTGTTATTATATGATTAAGTATATCTCATATGAATATAACATCGCTTCCGCCGCTGATGACCCTTTTCCCCCAATTTTTGCGTCCCACCAAAATACTGCATTGGACTTTAACATAGACAGCGCAAATACTACTTGGTCCCCCTCGGCACATTTCCAAGTATCAAACGCCAGTTCCGTCTCTCTTACCCACTTCATTGCTATTACTGGATCACACTCTCCTTGAACGTAGGAGGTATACATGAAGCAAACACCTTGTAGCTGCACCCCTTAGCTGCCGACTCATTCACCATCAATAGAGTCGATTGGGAGTGGCTCCCCACTCCAGTTGCAGGTGGGCTTGACATCCCAGAGTCTTCCTTACTCTCGCTCACCTCTTTGCTTCCCGAGGCCGACTGATCTTGCTTAGTTAGGAGGGTCTGTAGTGTCTCCTGAATTTCTCCCAATTCAGTGTCTAGGTTCTCTCTCATCACAAATGCCGATGCGCGGCCCCGACTGTGTCCCCTCGGCTGATTTCTATGCCTCATGGTAGCCGAACTTTCCTGTGGAGACACCTCTAGAACAACTGGAATTTGAACACTCCTTGCCCTACGGCTTACCCGAGTTGTCCTTCGAACGGGGTCTTCCCTAATGACTCCCTCCACTTGAGTGGTCACCCGACGGGTCGTTCTCCCCCGCCCTCTGCCCTGACCCATGCCTCTTCCCCGAGTAGCAGTCTGCCTCGGGGGCTCCAGCGGTCCATTAACGAGGATTTCCTCATTCAAGTTTTCCCCTTCAACGGGTACATACCTACTTCTTAGCGTTCTCCCAGGCATGACGAAAACTGAAAGAATTTCACACATAACAAAGCTCAACAACAAGTTCACTAAATAAGGTAATTTAAGCACTTACATGTACCAGCAAATTCACAATTACACTGGCCCGGTGTAACTCAAAATTTACCTTACATGACACTTCTTGCTACCTTGTCCTTTACTGCACCTAGAGTGATTTTTCTAAAGGCATCCTATGACTCGGTTGTGTCCTCCATTCTACAATTTATGTTTAGGCCCGACTGGTCACCTAAATCTGTTGGTCCAGAAGGGTTATACAAGTTTGTAGAAGGGGGGGGGGGGGGTTGAATACAAACACAAATTTTTATCTTTCTAAATTCTTTATTGATATATATCAAACAATTTACAGTTTGTTGTGGAATAAGATCAAGTATAAAACCTAATCTAAACAAACTATGAGAAACACACAGATTTCTTGCACTAGAAATGATAGAGAGGAAATAAGAAAACCTAAGGAGAGATTTTCTTGCACAAAGAGGTTCAGCGAGGAAAGGTTAGGCTCTTCAAAAATGAAGAAAAGTTTCCTATTTATACTGCATGCATTAAATGCAAGTCAGTATAACTTTACACGTGGCAGCGTCTGGTTGGTTGCATGAATTTGACTTTAGCAAACATCCTAGTGGCCGCATGATGAACAGTGTAGTTGCAGAGTGGTTTGTACAATCCTGGACAAAAAGGATGTCCGTTCTGACAAATCGTACGAGGCGTGCAAGGAGATAAGACAAAAGTAACTTGTAGAACAGGCTTCATGATCAGCGCTCGCTGAATGGAGCTTTATCAGCGAATGATAAAGTTCAGCGTTCGTTGAAGTCTTCTACTTGAAACTTCGTGTGAAATGTAGAAGTATTGTCTTCGCTGATATCCGCATCAGGTCACTAGTAGACTTAATCACTTCTTCGTCAGCTTGGTCTTCGATTTCAGCTTTGAACTCAGTTGTCGCGAATCTTGTCTTCAGGGATCATAAGCAAACAATTACAAATGAAACTATCAGCGATCATCAGTGAGACTGAACAGGCTCAGGGCTCACTAATGTACATGCATCGCTGAAGTATAAATTAAAGCATGTGTTTTCCATCAGCGATACTAAACAGACTTAGTATATTTTCTTAGATGATGAAACACTGATATATATTGTTTACTTACAATTTTCACTAAGTTGTTTTGAGAGTCATTATCAATTCACTGAAGGGTTTGGATCAACAATCTCCCCCTATTTGATGATGACAAAGCAATAAAAGAAAATTGCTAAGTTAAAAACATAAGGATAAAAAGGACTCATAAAGTGTGTGTCCCATTTACTGTTTTTAGGGATCTTTTCTAGTACAGATAGAGTAAAGTACTTCACTGAAATTTCTCAATACTTCGTAAATACAAGATTACAAGGGAAGTTGAAAAATTACAAGTACAGTGAAAATAGTTAGAAGTACAAAAGTTTACAAGCTGATAAAATAGAAGAATACAAAAGGTGATCTTATCAACTATTTATGTTCTTCCTTGAAGAGAAGTTCATCAAGGGTGTCAGTCTGTGGAATCATCCAATCAGGGACTGTTACTCCTTGTTCCCGTCTTTGTTTTTGGCTTCACGATAGATCTGGGGCTTGATGAATCTTCCAAAGAATGAGCGATCACACCAATACAAGAGATCTCTGAGTTGTTCGATTGGAGTTATGGGTAACTCAGATATGCGTTGAAAGCATTGGCGACCATAGTAGTCAAGAAAGAATATGCCATAAGGTTCACTAACTACCTTTCCAGCTTCGAAATCTTCAGCGGGAGGCAGTGAGAGGTCAAGTCCTGAAAGATCAGCATCTGGACCAAGTACAGCTTCACGAGAGAAGTCAACACCAGTCTTGTTCCATACAACAGGGCCTGAAGATGGTGGAGGCTTTTTCTTTGGACCGCTTTGTTTTGGTTTGATGGCTGGAATGGGAAGATCAACAGTTGAGGAGACTTGGTCGATTAGCCTGTTAATAGCGTTTTCAACACAAGACTTGTAGCTTGATCGAGATCGCTGAATTGCGACCTGAATTTCCAACCATTCGTTCAGTCCAAGTTTTTCCAACTCCGAGATATAGCAGGTTCTTGGCACTCCGTTTTCCCTGATCATCTGGACATCGACAATAGCAGCACCTCTAACAGTCTTCCCCTTCAGGTTTACCTATTTTATTCTTGTTGGTAACAGCCTGAAGTGGAGTTTCTTCTTGCACCAGGCAAGGGTGTTATCGCTGACCTTCCTTTTCTCTTCTTTCTTCTTACCAACATCTTTAAGCAGTTGTTGCTGGACTTTGAGAGAAAAATTCTTCAGCTGAGAATCATGTACTGAACTTTGAGCAATTTAATAGCAAAAGCCTTATCAGTAAGCTCAACCTTATATTGTTCAGCGAGAATCTTCTCAACCTTAAGGCTTTTAGCGATTTCCCTTGGAGTCAGGCAGCTGAGATGTGCAGGGATGAGACGCTGACTTTGTAGCTTCTGGATCATCGCTGCTTTCCTTCTTTGTTCATCTTCAATTGACCTTTGAGGAGGCAGATAAGGTCTTCTGGTATGGGAAAGCAGTTGTTCTTCAGCTTGTTCATCAGTCTCATCCAGGACAGAGACTGGGATTATTTGTTCTTCAGCTTGGAGAGCTGGAATTATTTGTCGCGTTGTTGATGAAGGAGCTTCAGCGGTAGCCTTAAGCAGGGAAGAGGACTAGCTGAAACAAAATGATCAAATGAGTTAGATTTTTTTAAAGGTAGAAGGAAATAGAGAAAGAATTGGCAAAGTGTTTAGAGGTTTTATGAGGAGTAAGGTAGAAATTGAGAATGGGTAGAGGAGGGAGGCAGTGTATGGAAAGAAGAAATAACATACCTGACAATTTGACTTCTTGAGGAGGATAGCCAAATTGTCATCAGCAAGGCCTTTATTTTTGTCATGCTGCGTTTTCTTACGAGATTTTACAGCGGTCCCCTCCCCTGGTTCGTTGATGGATACCCCTTTGGTGGGGGCTTTGATGACTTCATCATCATCATTAAGAGGCTTGAATGATGTTTCTTCATCATCAATTTGAACCTCTTCATCATCTTCTTCATCCTCATCATCATCGGATGGATTATCCACAGTGTTTGGAGAGGAAGGGTCTTTGCCTTTCTCCCCCTCAGATGGAGAGGGACTGTCAGCGGTTCCCTCAGGATGATCAGATTCCTGAGGGTCTTCTTCTATGTTTTCTACCTCCCCCTCAACATTTTGGGGGAAGTCTTCATTGTTCTTCTCCCCCTCTTCCACCGAATGGGGGGAGGTTGCAGTGTCGTCAGCGGTGACCTCAGGACCCCTGTCTTCCAGGCCAGGGTGCCCTGAAGTAGATGGTTGGTTCCGTTCAACATCTGCCATTCTATCTTGAAGGCCAGAAATAGCAGGGGTGGTTTCCATGATGAATTCCACAACCATATCTAACTTTTCCCAATCATCTTGAGAAAAGTGAGATAGAGGGACCGTGGGAGCCTCTAGCCGCTCAAGGATTTTGGTGAGCAATGTATTTGATTCAGCAACCTGTTGAGTGAGACTGCTCACCTCACCTTTGAGACCATCGTAATCGGTCTTAGTGTTCCAACGTTGATGTTGAGGCTGGAGAGATTGTTGGAGAGATCGTTGATAGTGTTCTGCAGGTTGGAGAGGTTGGTGGTGACAACGGTCTCTAATGCAGTCACTTCCCCTTGCAGAGAGGAAATGTCAGCCGATGTTGCTTTGGCTGCAAGGGAGGTGGAGATATCTTTCAGCGTATCCCCAGCAGTAGTAATTGCTGAGGTCTTGTTGTTGATGTTGGTGGAGAGACTGTTCACTTTACCAGCGATATCCGTGAGGGAAGTGCTGATAGTGCCCAAGTTTGGACCTGCAAAAGAAATAAACTTGTGAGCAAATGAAAGCTCAGAAATTAGGTTTTCAGAGAGGGGTATAGATTGTGTATGGATACCTGTAGGATTTGGTTTGGAGAAGGTGCTGAAGTCGCAAGTTCCTCCCCAATGTTCCATGTCGTCCTCGAAGAAACGAGAAGGGATTGTTGTTGAAGAACCTACAGGTCCAGTGGAGTCGTGCCGTATCAGATTTTGCAGTGTGGCAGCGCTTGTATCCATCAGCGAGAGAGATGGAATTGATGGAGCAATACTGAAGGTAGGAGAGACGAAGGGAGTAGTAGAAGCGATGGTTGTGGTAGCCGGATCTGCATTGGTGATGCTGGAAAAGACTTCTGCAGCGCTTTGAGGCGCTGAGGATGTTGAGGACTGTACCAAGAAAGTCTCAGAGAACGTAGTCTCTAGAGCAGTTGATAAAGGGGTGGCTTCAGCAGATGTGGAGGAGTGAACCACAAAATCATCCAGCATTGCCTGTGAAGAGGCCAATGCGGAGTCTTAAGCCTGGGAAGGTTGAGGTTTCTTCTTTGAGGTCTTCTTGGACTTATGGGTGCCAAGTGGAGATGATAAGGGTTTCCTCTTTTTCAGAGATGTGGTTGTTGCAGCCTGGGTCGCAGCGGGGGGTTGCACCGCTGTAGGGATAGACGCAGAAGAAGAAGAATTGGGGCGGAGAAAAGAGAGTGGGAGTAGAAAGACTTACCTCGTCGGCGATAGGTTTGAAATCTAGTATCTTGAGGCCAACTTGGGAGAGCATGTAGTCTCCCTTCGTGGGGTAGTAGCTGCCGAGAGCCATGTGCAGGACGGCTGAGATAAACCTCGAGTAAGGAACTGCTGTTGAGCGTTCAGGTTGCTCTACCCGATCCATTAGGTCTTCAAAAATGAAGCGAGCATAATCAACATGCAGGCCTTTGAGGAGTGCGTAGGCCACAACGACTTGGGGTTTGCTGGCTTGATCAGTGGAGCCAGTCTTTGCCGTCATGCAGCTTATGACGTATGCAAAGATGAAGTTTAGCTCAGAGGGCATTTTGTTCTTTAGAACTTTTGTCAGCTTCTTCTCAGGTTCCTTATTGTGGTTTGTATCCTAGAGATAATTCATTTGCTCAAGAAAGTTGATCAAGGTTTGCTTACCTTCAGGGGTGTTAGGGTCAGTGAAAGGAACGAAGGGTTTGGCCTTGGTGCTTCCAGGTAAGTTCAGTGCTGATCTGAGTGCAGCAGGAGAAATAGTTCCTCTTCCCAGCTCGGTTTGAAACTCGATGACAGAGTATTCTTTGCCAGTCTTTTTAGAGACAACAGTGGTGCGGTATGCAGTATACCAGAACTGCTGTAGTAGATGACGATGAGCAGGGGGTTATTGTCATGGCTGTTGATAGTGGGCAGGTCTTGATAAAATTCACAGCATCGGCAAGGTGAGGGGCTTGCTTCTTGTTGGGAAACTCCAACATGGCATAGGAGTTGTTAGTATCAAGGACTATTTGGTTGAGCTCACATTTGACATTGTCAGCTTTCATCATCACTGCAGGTGCAGTGGTCGTAGCAGTGATAGGATTAGTGTTGTCAGCGATTGTAGAGGATGCCATTTCTGTTTGGAAACAAAAGATATAAGAAAAAAGATGAACTTCTTAAAGTGGAAATGTTTTATCCAAAATAAGGGTTTTTGAAGATTTTAGGGTTTTACAGTTTCCTTTTTAAGGAAGAAATAGTAAAAAAATGGGGTTTTTAGTTTTAGAAGAGTTTAAACTAGTGAGAAACAATGTTTTCCAGTTTCCATTTAAGGAAAGGGTTCTGGAAAAACATATGACTGTTTAAGTTTAATATTTTTATTTTAAACTCAAAAGAAAAACTGTATTTCAAGTTTTCTCCATAAGATCATGAAGAAGATGATTTTATGTTTGAAACACGTTTGTTTTGATCTAATGTATCAAGAAATGAGATCAAAACAAGATATATAAAAGATTTAAGATAAGAATATATGAACCTGTATGAGTGAAGTTTGAAGATTCGATCAACAAGCTTTAATATCACAAGTTCAATAACACAAAGCTTGAAGATTTCTTGCTTGAGAGAGTTTGTGTGTGTAAAAGGTAAAAATATAAACATGAAGAGTTTATATAGTGAGTGTAGAGAGAGAAAATGATGAGTGGGAAAAGTTACTCATCACGACACGGACACGTCCCAGGAAGCTTATTGGACAAGAATTCGAAACGGGCGAACGTGTTAGACAAAAAGTCGTGTCAGGGGTTATCCTTTTGATGACGTCATAGTCAGAAACTTCTCTTCATTTTCAACACACTTCCCTGAATGGTTCATGGATAATTTTAAATGAAGAAACACTGAAAAATAAAGTTTCGGTGCTGGATTTGTATTTCAAAAGATCACTGAATAAAATATCAGTGAACAAATTTATTTTGAAAAACAACATACTGAAGTAAGCTTCAGCGAAAGGGAATAGAAAAACATACCTTGGTATCAGCGAATCAATTTTATTCAGAGATTAGATGATAAATAAGGAGATAGAATTTCTTTTACCACTGAAGTTTTAATCTTCAAGGTTCAGCATGCCAAGCTCGCTGATGAGAAAGTTGAATCTTGTCTCATCAAGAGGTTTGGTGAAAAGATCAGCTAACTAAAAGTCAGTAGGGATAAAGTAAAGTTCTATGTCACCATTCATCACATGATCTCTGATAAAATGATACATGATCTCGATGTGTTTAGTCTTTGAGTGTAGTATTGGATTATTGGCTATAGCGATGGCACTTGTGCTGTCGCAATAGATTGGAATTTTGGAGAGCTGAAGGTCGTAGTCTAATAGATGGTTTCTCATCCATAAGACCTGAGCACAACAACTTCCAGCAGCTACGTACTCAGCTTCAGCTGTAGAGGTGGACACTAAACTTTATTTCTTACTTATCTAACTCACCAGCTTTCCACCCAGGAGCTGACAACTGTTAATGCCAAAAATCGCACCAAAGTACAACTTAAGGTCAATGTGGACTTTAACAACTAAAGAAAAGAATCTTTTGACAAAGCGTGCGACAAACACGAAAATGTAAACGAGACAGAGAATTTGGTGACGCGGGAAAAACCTCAACGAGGAAAAAACCCGCGGACGACTGTGGAAGTCGTCGCTGCACTATGGTCGCCAAACAGGGGATGTCCTTGTGTTTCGGGTGTCGATCGTACAGAGATTACAATACAAATGAAAGAAAGACTTCGAAATGTAAAGTAACAAGTGTTTCGAATGTAAAAACAATGTGCGTCGTGTGTTTAAACTGTGTGTCGCGTGCTGATGTCGTGCGTCGAGAGCGATTCTTCTGCGAGCGATTTCTGTTCTCCAAGTGTTCTTTCGAGTTCGAGTGCTTGTGTCTGTTTTTCGATGTCCCTTGAACTGAGGATTGAGCTTGGAATTTATAGTCTTTGGGCGCTTTAATTGGCTCATTAAATACTTCGATAACTGTCGTAACGGACGTCGTCTTTAGTGCTGTTAATGGCTTTCATCAGTTATAGCTGTTGTCCATAAATGACGTTGACTCTTGCAATAAACACTAAACAAACGTAACAGTTGTATCACGCGTTAGCTAGTCGATGTCGCATGGTTCTATGCGACGATCGTGTGAAACGTACGACATCGTGGTCGAGTGTCGTGAGGTAAATAACTTTTGATCTTAACTTTAGTCGGGGGATAAAGTGCTATGATTTTACCTTATCAGAAGTAACAGAAGTGAGCGCTTTTACTTACCTTGGTCATGGTCGAGACTGGTGAAATTTTTCCCAAACAGTTTGCCCCCAAAATTTGAAAGTAGAATGCTAAATTCAAATTTTAAATTTTCTCAGTCGGACGCATAAAACTATGACACGTGTCGAAAGTTATTTTAGTTGTTTTGGGACTAGACTGGTTCAATTCAAACTAGGGAGGGAAGTCGAATAGGGGATAGGATCGAGACGTCATGCTGACGTTCGATGGTGCTTAGCAGTTGTCATGGCCAGTTGTCAACGATCTGCGTGGTTATGCGAAAAGACGGGACGCGTGTCGATCATCGAAGGATTCGACCCGCTACGATCGATCGCTTAAATAGAGACTTTGATGGATCATTTCCTTTTATGGCTTTAGGGTGAGATTCTTTTTCTGATTCCTTACCGCCCTTCTTCCGATTTTCTCTGAAATTGCTAGGATTTCTGACTATTTCGGAGTTTTTTGAGCTATATTAGGTATAATTTCTCACCCTTCCATTCATTCTTGACTGTGGCATTCGTGCTTTGAGTTCATCGCTTTTGAGTTTATTATGTGATGCTCTTCTTTTGTATGTTCTCAGGAAGATCGTTGACAAAGGTGCCAACCATCTCTGCTAGGAGAATGGCACGACCTGAGCATATCTGCAAAGGAAAGATGCAAAGGGACCCTGATCGTTGGGTAGGGGGTTTTACTGAAGACGGGGACGACGACTCTGAAAGAGATGCTTTCAAAGGTTGATGACTTATTGAGAGTCACTATGCCTGAAAAGGTGAAGGCATTGATCGTGATTGACGCGATGTCCGTGGAATCTGCGCATCTGGCGACGATGTCCTCTGCAACCATGTCGACCACTTCGTCAGCCGACAAGGGCAAGGGTGCAAAGATGGGAGAGGGTGAGAAGAAAGTCACGACAGTCAACTTTATGTTGCCGTTAGACCTCTTAACTGTCTATGTCCTTGACGGGATGGAGTCGTTTCCGCATCTGGGGAAATATCAGCCCCTATCTTTCGAGGAGCGTTTTCGAGGGATCTCTGTCGTGAAAACGGGATCACGTATAGCCATACAGGCGTTCGTTGTAAGTTTTTCTTTCAAAACTCGTGTTTTCAATGTTTTTCTCAGTTTTCATCGGACGCTTGCTAACATATTTCTTTTGTTTTTACAGATGTTTCGATCTCTCCTCGTTCAATATACGAGGACAGAGAAGGCGTTGGACCAGAAGTTGATCGTTGAGAGTGTCATATTCCTTCCTCCAACCATAACCTTAATCTTAAGAGTCGTATTCTCAAGATACTGCGGACTTACCTTCACGACGTGTCGTGGCGTAGGATGTCTTTCATACTCATTTGGTCCTTGCATAAGTTCTTTAATGCGCTTCAGGGCCGACGAGGATTCTAGGGTCGAGACTTCGGGCAAAGATGCGGCCGAAAATCTAGCCTTAGGACAAATTTCTGCTTTAAGAATTTTTCATACTTGATCGTTAGTGAACGAGTTGTCTAATGTAATTATGTTTCAGTATGAATGAAGTTTCGTGATATTTTTCATTGTTCACTTCAAGTAATTGTCGGCAGTAATTTCAATTGTATGAATACACTTGTAAATCGAACACAACCGTAGATACGTGTGACTAAGGCTTTCTATTGAAAGATAACGACCATAATCATTAGTCGTGCAAAAATCAAGTATACATGTGTTTAGAGCATTCATTCAGAACATGAGGCTTTTCTAAGTCGAGACACTTAGATTGTGAGCCAATTGCATAATCGAATCGTGTGATGACTTTAAATCACGTATCGAGTCGTGTATTAGACTTATGTTATGCGATTTTGGGAAAGTCACATGATAAACTTTTGTCGTGCGATCCTGCGATAAAATATTGTCAGAGGTTGGTCGTTGGATAACCAATGACCTTCCGATGCTTAAGTTAGTTACCGTCGAGGTGAAATAAAAAAATCGTATGAAAAAGGGTTTAAAAGAAATACCTCTTTAGATGCGTTGCATTCCAGCTGCGTGGGATTTCTTGGTTGTCGAGGGTCTGGAGTCGATAGGCCCCTTTCCCCACGACTTCAGATATACGATAAGGACCTTCCCACTTAATGGAAAGTTTACCTGCGTTTAGCTCCTGTTTTGACGTTTTTGTTGAAATGTCACTCGACCGCTTGCTTTTGTGACGCCATCCTAATCAAGGCTGGTTCTCTAAGTTCTTCGAGGGCGTCGAGGTCGTATCCTAAATCGACCAAGTTGTGATCGACTAAAGTATGCCTTGAAGTTGGGAATTGGACCTCAACCGGCAAGACTGCTTCGCAACCGTAGACGAGAGAGAAAGGGGTTTGTCCTGTGGACGTGCGTGGTGTCGTGCGATTTGCCCACATGACTGATGGGAGTTCTTCGACCCACTTTCCCTTTGCAGCTTTTAGCCTTTTCTTGATAGAAGCAATAATGGTCTTATTACTTGATTCAGCAAGTCCGTTAGCTTGGGGGTATCTGGGAGTCAAGGTTGTCAGCTTGATGTTTCTGTCTTCGCAGAATTGTTGGGTCCTGTCACTTATGAATTGGGATCCGTTGTCACGGACGATTTCGGATGGAATCCCAAATCTGCATATGATGTTAGTCTGGATAAAAGAGATGACTTCTTTATCCCTAACTTGGGAAAAAGCAGTTGCTTCAACCCATTTGGAAAAATAATCGGTGAGTACAAAGAGGAATACCTTTTGTCCCGGGGCCGGGGGCAGCTTGCCGACAATATCCATTCCCCACCTCATGAAGGGCCATGGGATAAGTGTCGAGTTCAAGGGTTCAGAGGGTTTATGTGACATACCTGAGTGTCGTTGACAAGGATCACAGTTCTGGACATATTTGACGGCGTCTTGTCGCAACGTTGGCCAAAAATACCCTTGTCGATAGATACGATTAGCCAAACTGCGACCTCCTGAATGATTGCCACATTCGCCGTCGTGCATTTCTTGAAGGATTTTCTGGGCCTGACTTTTGCTAATGACGCATCTTAGGTTTAATCATGTTGATGATCGTCGATAGAGCCTATCTCCAATCATAATATATTTAGATGCTTTGAATCTGATCTTCCGGGCCTCCATTTTGTCTTCTGGGAGTTGGTCGTGAGTGAGGAAATTTCGGATGTCGCACGACCAATCATCCTTTTCATCTTCGATCTGGACGACATCGACGTTTTCGATGGACGATGTCGCCAGATGGATCATGGGAATGGCGTCGAATATTGGTTCGACCAAAGCAGACCCGAGATTTGCTAAAGCGTCGGCCTGAGTATTCTGATCCCTCGGGATCTGTTCAATAGAAAAAGATTTGAATTTTTTGGATTTTTCTTTTGCTACCTTTAAGTACGCTGTCATTTTTGGATCTTTGGCCACGAATTCCCCATTGATCTGGTTTACCACCAGGAGAGAATCGCTTTTGACATGTAACGCGGTTACTCCCGAGTCGTAGGCCATATTCATTCCTATGATCAGGGCCTCATACTCAGCTTCGTTGTTGGTGGTTTTGAAATCACACCGGATCGAATATACCATCTTGCCCCCCTGTGGCGACTTTAAGACGACGCCTAGTCCTGAACCTCTAACGTTGGACGGACCATCAACATGCAAGATCCAAGGTACGTCGTCGTGAGTCGCCACAGTTGACACTTCGAGCTCTGCTTCTTTCTCCAATTTAGGGCTGAAATCAGCAATGAAGTCTGCCAAGGCCTGCGATTTAATCGCAATCCTGGGTTTGAAATCAATGTCGTAACTGCTGAGATATATACTCCATTTTGCTAAGCGACCTGTCAACTCAGGCTTCCTTAAGACAGACTTTAGAGGAAAGTTAGTCACGACATTAATAGGATGCGTTTCAAAATAGTGTCGCAGTTTTTTAGCAGTTGTGACTAGCGACAAAAGCAATTTTCCATTGAGGAATACCTGGTTTCTGCGTCCAAGAGAGATTTACTTACATAGTAGATCGGCAATTGTTGCTTTTCATCTTCTCGCGTCAGTACGACGCTTACTGCATTTGGACTAATAGCCAAATATAGTTGCAAGACCTCATGATCGTGAGGTTTCGACAATAGAGGAGGCGACGTCATGTACTCTTTAAGCTTTTCCAATGCCTGCTCATGGCCGTCGGTCCAATCGAAGCCTCTATTTTTCTTGAGGACATTGTAAAATAGATGGAATTTATCTGAGGATCGAGAGATAAACCAGTTCAAGGCTGCTACCCGATCAGTGAGCCTTTGGACCTCTTTGAATTTTGTCAGAGACTTGATCTCAACGATAGCCTTGATCTGGTCGGGATTAGCCTCGATGCCTCGACGAGTGACCATGTAGCCTAAGAATTTCCCCGCACTGATGCCAAAGGAACATTTCGTCGGATTAAGCTTCATATTATATTCTCTAAGGATGTCGAACGACTGCCTCAAGTGATCGACGTGGTCGATTGTTTGCTTCGACTTGACGAGCATGTCGTCGATATATACCTCTATTGTGTCGCCAAGATGATCCTTGAACATCTTATTCACCAAGCGCTGGTAGGTAGAACCTGCATTTTTTAGTCCGAAAGGCATAACCTTATAACAATAAATACCTCGATCTGTCATGAAGGCAGTCTTTTCTTGGTCCTCAACGTGCATTAGGATTTGATTATATCCGGAATAGGCATCCATGAACGTCAACAGTTCGTGCCCTGCCGTTGCGTCGACCATGGCATCGATATGAGGTAATGGAAAAGGATCTTTTGGACAAGCTTTATTGAGGTCCGTGAAGTCGATACAGACCCTCCATTTTCCATTCTTCTTTGCTACAACCACGACTTTAGCGAGCCAATCGGGGTACTTTACTTCTCGAATCTCCCGTGTCTTGAGAAGGTTGTCGACTTCGTCATTTATCACCTTATTCCTTTCAGGAGCAAATTTCCTTCGCTTCTGCTTGACAGGTTTGAACGATGGGTCGACGTTGAGTTTGTGGGAGATGACATCATGATCTATGCCTACCATATCTTCATGCGACCAGGCGAAGCAATCAGCATATTCCTGCAAAAAAAGACATCAACTTTTCCCTAAGGCAGGGACTGAGGGATGACCCGATAAAGACTTTTTGCTCAGGCTTGCTTGGATCCAGGACGACTTCCTCGAAGCGATAATCGTTGACTGCTTCAGGAGCATCTTGTGCATTTTCGAGCCCCTTCTGTTCTGGGACAGCGGCTTGTTCTGTGTTTCCGTTATTTGCCATTCTCCTGAAATAGGAAATAAAGAAGACTACAAGAAACCGTTAGTAGGACGCACGTTTGTTGAAGATTTTCTCTAGATGAGGTCCCACGGATGGCGCCAAACTGTTAATGCCAAAAATCGCACCAAAGTACAACTTAAGGTCGATGTGGACTTTAACAACTAAAGAAAAGAATCTTTTGACAAAGCGTGCGACAAAGACGAAAATGTAAACGAGACAGAGAATTTGGTGACGCGGGAAAAACCTCAACGAGGAAAAAACCCGCGGATGACTGTGGAAGTCGTCGCTGCACTATGGTCGCCAAACAGGGGCGATGTCCTTGTGTTTCGGGTGTCGATCGTACAGAGATTACAATACAAATGAAAGAAAGACTTCAGAATGTAAAGTAACAATGTGCGTCGTGTGTTTAAACTGTGTGTCGCGTGCTGATGTCGTGCGTCGAGAGCGATTCTTCTGCGAGCGATTTCTGTGCTCCAAGTGTTCTTTCGAGTTCGAGTGCTTGTGTATGTTTTTCGATGTCCCTTGAACTGAGGGTTGAGCTTGGAATTTATAGTCTTCGGGCGCTTTAATTGGCTCATTAAATACTTCGATAACTGTCGTAACGGACGTCGTTTTTAGTGCTGTTAATGGCTTTCATCAGTTATAGTCGTTGTCCATAAATGACGTTGACTCCTGCAATAAACACTAAACAAACGTAACAGTTGTATCACGCGTTAGCTAGTCGAGGTCGCATGGTTCTATGCGACGATCGTGTGAAACGTACGACATCGTGGTCGAGTGTCGTGAGGTAAATAACTTTTGATCTTAACTTTAGTCGGGGGATAAAGTGCTATGATTTTACCTTATCAGAAGTAACAGAAGTGAGCGCTTTTACTTACCTTGGTTGTGGTCGAGACTGGTGAAATTTTTCCTAAACAACAGCCTTATGTCGTGCTTTTTCTATCCAGTTTGCAACCTGAAAAGTCACTATCTGAATAGGCAGTTCGATCAAACCCTGAATCTTTGGGATACCAAAGACCTAGGTTAGGAATACCCATAAGATATCTGAAAATTCGCTTTACAGCGATCAGATGAGATTCTTTAGGTTCAGATTGATATCGTGCACAAAAACAAGTTGCGTATATAATATCAGGTCGGCTAGCTGTAAGATAAAGAAGAGAGCCGATCATCCCTCGGTGCGCAGTGACATTAACAGGCTTCCCTGAAGTATCTTTGTTAAGTGTCAGTGGCGGTGCCATAGGGGTTTTCATAGCTGAGCTGTGAGTTACATCAAAAAATTTCAGCATATCTTTGACATATTTACCTTGGTGGATAAACGTACCCTTATCAGTCTGCTTGATTTGGAGTCCAAAGAAATAAGTTAGCTCACCCATCATACTCATTTTATATTCAGATTTCATAATGAGTACATGGAGATGGGTTAGTAGAACCAAATATAATTTCATCAACATATATTTGAACAAGAATAATATGACCTTTTACTTTCCTGAAAAATAGAGTGTTGTCGATTTTACCACGCTCAAATTTTTCAATAAGGAGAAAAGAGGATAGAGTGTCATACCATGCACGTGGAGCTTGTTTCAGTCCATAGAGTGCCTTATCCATCTTATAGACATAAACTGCTGGATGCTTAGGATCCAAGAATCCTGGAGGTTGTTCGACATAGACTTCTTCATTCAGCCTTCCATTAAAGAATGTTGGCTTAACATCCATCTGATAAACTTTGAAGTCTCTGTGAACAATGTAAGCTAGAAATAGACGAATAGCTTCGAGTCTTGCCACTGGGGCAAACGTTTTGTTGTAATCTATGCCTTCCTCTTGTCTGTATTTCTGAGCAACTCGACGAACCTTGTTGTGGGTTACAGTTCCATGTTCATCTAACTTGTTTCGATAGACCCACTTAGTGCCTATTACTGACTTGTTAGATGGTCTAGGAATGAGATTCCAAACCTTGTTTCTTTCGAATTCAGTCAGCTCTTCTTGCATAGCGCTGACCCAGTTCGGATCTCTGAGGGCATCATCAACCTTCTTTGGTTCAGTGAGTGAAATAAAATTGACATATAAACAAATGTTACCTGCACTACGTCGAGTCTGAACACCTGCGTTTGGATCACCAAGAATTTGATCAATTGGGGGATTTATAATCCATCGCTGAGCAGGAGCATGAGCCGCTGACTCAGAGTGAACTACTGGATGTGCTAAAGAAGAAGCTTCAGTGATCTCAGGCAATTCAGGAACGATAGGTAGAGGTTCATATGAAAATTCATTCACTGATTGTTGAGAAGTAGATGGAATATCAGAGGTTGATGGTTCAGAAGCAGGCACAGTGTTGATGGGAACAATTGAAACCCAAGATGTGGAATCAGCTTCACTTGTTTGCATGCTGGGAATGATGACAGGATCATCATCAGCGATAGGATTGTTGATCTGAGGGTCAGGGTTAACATTAGCTTCCGAATCCCCAAAATGAGAAAACATCCACTGATTAAGTTCATCGTTATCAGCGGAGGGTCTTGAGTTCGCTGAACGGGATTCGTCAAAGGTGACATGAATAGTTTCTTCTACAGTTTGTCTTCGCTTGTTTAAGACTCTGAAGGTTTTGGATACAGAAGAATATCCAAGAAATATTCTGTCGTCAGCTTTGGGATCAAACTTTCCAAGAGCATCTCTGTTGTTTAAGATAAAACATTGACAACCGAAGATGTGAAGAAAGTTGATGGATGGTTTTCTTCCATGAAAAAGTTCATAGGCAGTCTTGTTGAATCTCTTGACAATCAGCGATCTATTATGCGTGAAACATGCAGTGTTGACATCTTCTTCCCATAATTGAGTTGGAAGATGTGAATCGCTGAGCATTGAACGAGCAGCCTCAATGATCGTTCGGTTTCTTCTTTCAGCGATGCCATTTTGTTGTGGAGTTCTCACTGAGGAAAAGTTATGAGAAATACTCTTACTCTCAAAGAAGTTATCAAGGGAACTGTTTTTGAATTCAGTCCCATGATCACTCCTTATTGAGCGAACAGTGAGGTTGTTCAAGACTTCCATTTTCCTGACAAAAGATATGAGTTCTTCTGAGGTGTCACTCTTAGCACGGAGAAACATCACCCAGGTGTAGCGAGAGAATTCATCTACAATGACCAGTGTATATTTCTTTCCAGCGATGGATTGAATGTTGACAGGTCCAAACAAATCCATATGGAAAAGTTGAAGAGGAGAGGTCACTGAAGATACTTGTTTGGTCTTGAAGCTTGCTTTTGCTTGTTTTCCCTTCTCACACGCTAAACATAGAGATTCCTTAGCGTATGAGTGTTGAGGAAGACCAGAGACCAACTCTTTTGAAGAAAGAGTATTCAGCGTCTTGAAGTTTAGATGAGAGAGCCTCTTATGTCAAAGCCAGTTGACATCAGATGAGGCCTTAGAAAGAAAACAAACATTCTCAGTTGTTGTTGAGTCCATGTTTATGACGTAAACATTTTCCAACCGGTATCCACTGAGAGCGATTTTCTCCTTCTAATCAGTGACAAAGCATGCTTATTTAGTAAACCAAACTTTGTAGTCCTTGTCACACAGCTGACTGATGCTTAGAAGATTATGCTTCAGTCCTTCTACATATACGACTCTTCTAAAGGTGGTAGTACCATTAGAAAGTACATCAAACCCTCAGGTATATCCTTTGCCATTTCCACCAAAGGTCACCGAGGGACCTTTCTCTTCCTTGTATTCAGTGAGCAGGTTTCTTCTACCAGTCATGTGTCGAGAACATCCGTTTTCGAGATACCAGATGCCCTTCAAGACCTGCAAACAAAGGAAGATTAGTTTTGAATAGGCACCCATGCTACTATGGGTCCACACTTGTTAGTGGCAGAGGATGAAGAAGGATCAGCGGTCTTCGCAACATTTGAAGACTCAGCTTCAGTAACATTCTTTACTTTGGTTAATTTCTTAACCTCAGTGGTGGTTTTCACCTTAACCTGATTTGCACCAGGGATAGTCTTCTTTGCCTTGGGGGCATTGATCTTCACCTTAGCTAATTTCTTAGCTTTGGTGGCTGAAGGGCATTTGCTAGCAATGTGATCGGTAAGTCCACAGTGATAACATTTCCTATAGCTAAAAGTAGCTTTAGGACTAGAGGAGTGCTTATTAGATAATTTTAAATGAGTAGGGCCAGTACCGAGAATACCTATGGCATTGGTTATCGGAGGAACTATAAGTTCTTCAGATTTCTTACCAGTGACATCCACTCTTGTTTTAGGAGTAGATCGCTAAACAAATTCAGGGATCTTATTCCTAGAAGTGGAGGGATGGCTCACTGAAGGTTTTGAAACTTTCAGCTTAGGTACATTGGTACCCTTCTGAGGCTTTTGAATAATTTTTTCTTTACCTTTAGAAATCAAGGTAGGTTTGTCCTCAGGGATGGGAGTTTTAGAAGAAGAAGAGCAATGAGAGGTAGAAATGTCAGGGATCAAAGAGACGAACATTCCAAATTTGAGCATGGAATGATTAGTGGTTGGTTCCTCAGCTTCAGCTTTGTAACCAAAACCACTTTTGTCTTTCGCAGGGATCTGAGCACTTAGTATCTCAGTAATCTTTGTTGAGGATTTATACCATCCTTCGACAATATCTTTCTCAGCTTTCAGTTCAGCGATAGCCTTTTCACGCTCGATACTGATGACTTGATTTACGTAGACCTGATCTTTCAAATTTTCTTCTATGTTTGAAAGCTCTTGAACTTTTAGATGACAGTTTTTAAGCTGTTCAGTTAAGTCTAAATTTATTTGTTCAGCCTTGGTCTTGCCATTCATGGCATCATATAAATCAATTGTAAAGATACCGATAGCTCTGAGTCTATCAGCTTCAGTGAGAGCCAAAGAAATAGTAGGAGAGAGATGTACCTGAGAGGTGGTGGCAAAACTAGAGGGAATTTCAGAATGTTCTCCCTCTTCTTCATTGATTTCGGCCATTAGACAGAGATTGGCCTCATCTTCTTCCTCTGAATCCAATTCTTCATCAGACTTAGCCCAGTCATGATCTTCAGCGATCAGACCTTTGCCTTTCTTTTTGTAGCTCTTCAGCTTTTCATACTTTTCTTTGATCCTTTGATACTTGTCATTTTTACTCCTAGGAGTAAAGGATTTCTTGTGGGATGAGGAAGAAGGTTTGAGAGATTTCTTGGACCAACATTCACTAGCAAAGTGTCCTAATTTTTTACAGTTAAAGCAAGTAGCAGTAACTTTATCAACAGGAGTAGATTTAGGCTTGTCAGTGAGGGAAAGAGGTTTAGTTCTTCTGAAGTAACTCTTTCTGGCGAATCTCCTGAAAGAACTTGTCAGGAGAGCCAGAGATTCATCAAGATCTAAAGGGTCGGATTCTGATGAGTTATTAGAGTTTGATTCCAATTCAGTGATCGTGAGAGTGGATTGTTGAGTGGGCACAGACTCTGAGGAGAGTAAAGCAACACGTGTGCTTTTGGAATCTTTTACAAGATTCTTCTTAAGTTGACACGACTGCTCATGAATTTTAGATCCTTTGATAGTTTGAGACACATGTATAATTGTCCCAACTTTCAGGTAGACATTCTAAGAACTTTGTCAGCATCTCAGAATTAGCATATGTCTTACCAACAGTTTTTAAGTCTATGATTAAACAGTTAAACCGTTGATGTACTTCAGAAAGAGTTTCATTCTTACCACAGATGAAACTTTCATACTACCTTACCATGTTTATTCTTCGAGAGTCCTGGACTTCAACAGTACATTCATATTGAACACATATAGTGTCCCACATGACCTTTGAGCTCTATAGATTCATGATGGAATGGTATACTTCATCAGGAAGAGCCATGGAGATGATGGATCTGGCCTTAGTGTCGATGGCCACTTTCTTCTTGTCTTCTTCAGTCAACTGAGAGACCTCCCTAATGATTGTTCGTTCAGGAAAAACAGGAGTAGTTGTAGTGGCTGGAACAACACCATGGATCACATGAGGAATATATGGTCCATTTTCAACGTAGTAAGGTATAGTGGGATCTACACCTTCCAAGAAGAGCATCATTCGATTTTTCCAAAGATTAAAGTTATCTTTGCTAAATCGAGGAGGTTTGGAAAGAGAGCCATTATCTATGTAGTTAGTGTTTGTTGTTTGCCATATTGAAGAAATAGCAAGAAGAGAGTATAAGCAAGATCTTGTTCATGGGATTAAACAATCTGATCTGATACCACTTGTTGGTCCCGAAGGGTTATACAAGTTTGTAGAAGGGGGGGGGGGGGTTGAATACAAACACAAATTTTTATCTTTCTAATTTGTTTATTGATATATATAAAAAAAATTACAGTTTGTTGTGGAATAAAATCAAGTATAAAACCTAATCTAAACAAACAATGAGAAACAAACAGAATACTTGCACTAGAAATGATAGAGAGAAAATAAGAAAACCTAAGGAGAGATTATCTTGCACAAAGAGGTTCATAGAGGAAAGGCTAGGATCTTCAAAAATTAAGAAGAGTTTCCTATTTATACTGCATGCATTAGTGCAAGTCAGTACAACTTTACACGTGGCAGCGTCTGGTTGGTTGCATGAATTTGACTTTAGCAAACATCCTAGTGGCCGCATGATGAACAGTGTAGTTGCAGAGTGGTTTGTCGATCCTGGACAAAAGGGATGTCCGATCTGACAAATCGTACGGGGCGTGCAAGGAGATAAGACAAAAGTAACTTATAGAACAGGCTTCATTATTAGCCCTCGCTGAATGGATCTTTATCAACGAATGATAAAGTTCAGCGTTCGCTGAAGTCTTCTACTTGAAACTTCGCGTGAAATGGACAAGTCTTGTCCATTTCACTGATATCCGCATCAGGTCACTAGTAGACTTAGTCACTTGTTCGTCAGTTTAGTCTTCGATTTCAGCTTTGAACTCAGTTGTCGCGAATCTTGTCTTCAGGGATCATAAGCAAACAATTACAAATGAAACTATCAGCGATCATCAGTGAGACTAAACAGGCTCAAGGCTCACTGATGTACATGCATCGCTGAAGTATAAATTAAAGCATGTGTTTTCCATCAGCGATACTAAACAAACTTAGTATATTTTCTTAGATGGTGAAACAAACTGATACATATTGTTTACTTACAATTTTCACTAAGTAGTTTTGAGAGTCATTATCAAATCACTGAAAGGTTTGGATCAACAAAATCCCTTAAATTGTGGCTTTGATACCATTTGTAATAACCCAAATACCAAACATGCACAACATAAATAAGATAATCCCAAATGGGTCCCAAAACATTACGGTTACCAGAGTTACAAAAATTTGGCAGCGGAATCAACTACCACAACCAAGTGTCTAACTACAAAAGCTAAATAGTAGAAGTCTACAGTGTTCTAATCCTGGCGTCACCGTCTCTACCTTCAAGCTTTCTCCTTCCCTTTAGAAGAAGCTCTACTAACACGGTTCCCTGAAAATGGTTTTATTTTTTGAAAGTGATGGTTAGACCACGGGGTCTAGTGAATTCCCTCTCAGAAACGTTTTAAAACAATATCATTGAAATAACTGTTAAAGCTTTAAAAACAGGCAAACACAGACATAATCAGTTTCACACAAGGGCATTTGCACAGTGGTCTTCCACATCCGTCACCCTCAGGTGACAATGACGCTCGGGGCCCCCAGTAGATCCACATGGCCCCCTAGTAGATTCCATACCCGTGTGCGCGAGAAACGGATTCAAGGCACACGACTCACCACCACTCCCAATAGTCCAAAAGACCCAAGGTACAGTTCAATCACCACTGTGCAACCCGACACCCACATAGGCATACATGTCTAAGCTAGCAATAACTCAGCAGTGCCAGCATCTTAAACAACAGTTCATAGCATGCAATTGTAAAGGTTTCCGAAGCAGGTTGTTCATATGATTGTTAATGCCAAAAATCGCACAAAAGTACAACTTAAGGTCGATGTGGACATTTAACAACTAAAGAAACGTATCTCAAGACAAATAACACAATTGCGAGGAAAAAGTAAAAGAGACTAGAGATTTGGTAACGCGGAAAACCCCAAAACGAGGGAAAACCGCGATCGACTCTGTGAGAGTCGACAGTGTACTATGGTTCGCCAAACAGGGGCGAAAGTCCTTTTGTGACAGATGATATGTGTACAATAGGTTACAAATGAAGTAAAAATACACTTAGTCGTGTGTAAAAAGTGTGCGTCGTGTGTTAAACGTGTGAAACAAGCTGTTGTCGTGCCGGTTTGAACTGTTGTCGTGCGGTACTTGCGTTAGCGACGTGTGCTTGAATGCGAGAGAGAATGCAGAAGTAGATGAGAATGCAGTTGTATAGCTAGATGAATTTGTCCCCCTGCTCGAGTTTGGAGTATGACTTTATATAGCTTTCACCGGTCATTAATGTGTCTTGATGGCTTGATTTTATAACCGTTGTCGGGCCTTTAATGCGCTTTGATGATTGGTTTTGTAACCGTCATCGACTCTTTAATGTCATTAAGAGCTCGTCCATTACTAACCGTTTGTGCCATGAATGCTCGTAGACCTGCATTAATGAACAAAGGAAACGGTTGTCGACCATTAAGGGTTAGTGAAATCGTAAGACCGTCTTAAGTCCTGGACGTTGGTCTTACAGAGCATACGACCGTCGCCGGAATATAAGACCATGTATATGATTGTAAATATCTTGTAAGACCTTATCTTAATATAAGATGGGTCTTATGAAAATGTCGTAAGATTAGGTCGTAAAACCACTAAGTCGTTTAGACCAGGATGACGATGTCGCAGGATTAGGTCGTAAGACCAGAGCGATATAAGACCGATGACAGGAGACTGTCGACGTAAGACCTACGAGTCGTAACTGGCGACACGTAACTGGCGACGTAAGACTAGTGTCGTAAGACTAATAACGTAAGACTAGTAGCATAAGACTAGTGACGTAAGACTAGTAGCATAAGACTAGCGATATGTGACGTGCGACACGTGACGTGCGATCATTTAGATGTAAAATGACTATTGACCCAATATGTCTTTTAATAACCAATTATCGTGTGTCGGGGATATGGCAATAATGGGTGTTACCTTTGTCGGTCGGGGGAATTTCTCAAGTCGGTCGAGGGTGTGATTCTTTACCCAAACAGTTAGCCCCCCGAGATCTGAATTTCAAAGCCATTTGAGTTTCAGATCTCGCACCAAAGTAAAATGATGAGTCGTGTCACTTCTGCTAATTGGATCATTAGAAGAAAGCCGACTTGGTCAGCAAAAATCGCGAGACCAGTCGATAGTATTAAGTAAGTTGCGGCGACCGAAAGATGATCTTTAATGCGCAAGATACTTGTGGAGTTCATCCGACGGTAGTAAGACGACCTTAAAATGTAAGGAACCGATGGTGATCGTAAGACGATCAAAATGAGACGTCTGGGACAGGAAACAATCGTAAGACGATTGAGCCGAAATATAGTTTGGTGATGATCATAGAATGATCGAACCAATTTAAGATTCTTGCGATGCAGTCGCTAGAAATTTATGTCCTGGCGTTCTGAGCCGATACGGTTGTTATGGACTTGTGATCTGGCGTTCACAACCAATATGGTCGTTATAGACTTATGATCTGGCGTTCCGAGCCGATACGGTCGTTAGAGACATATGATCTAGCGTTCCGAGTTGATACGGTCGTTAGAGACCTATGATCTGGCGTTTACATCCGATACGGTCTTTAGAGACATATGATCTAGCGTTCCGAGCTGATACGGTCGTTAGAGACCTATGATCTGGCGTTTACAGTCGATACGGTCGTTAGAGACATATGATCTGGCGTTTACAGCAGATACGATCGTTAGAGACCTATGTTCTGGCATTTAGAGCCGATACGGTCGTTAGAGACCTATGATCTGGCGTTTCGAGCCGATACGGTCGTTAGAGACCAATGTTACGTTGTGTAAGTTTTGCTTTAGCGATAATCGGTAAAACAAATTTACCTTTCTATTGAACCTGAGTATTATGTCGACTCATACATGATATGGACAAATGTAATGTCAACTGTAAAACTTCATTAAGTACAAAAATGAATAAGAAGTCGTGCGACTTGGGCATCCATTGTAATACAACGATTAGAACGTAAGTCATAAGACTTTTTGAATCGTATAAGCAAACATAAGCGCATGCGATCAAAGCATTCATTCAGAACATGTGTAACAACCCAAATCCCATAACATACATCATAATACATAACATGCATACATATCATTGATTTACAACAAAAGTTACATAACAAACCAAGTACGGTCTCATTAGTCTTGACACTACAAAATATATAAAAGCTTCTTAAACATCATCGATCAACGGAGGCAGCCTACACCTTATTCTTTCCTTTGCCGCTATCAATTCCTCGACCTAGAAAACATATTTTTGAAAACAAAATGAGGGTTAGACCAAACGGGTCTAGTGAGTTAATCCCGGTCCTTTCCAAAATCATTATAAAACCTTTTATGTAAATCCTTTGTATCAAAATAGTTTAGATAAACCTTTGGTAATCCTTTCGTAAAATATAAACATACCACACGTATTTAAATACCAATCCAATCTCGTGCATCGTGTACATCTCATTCACCTTATTCCTCCACAAATGGCCATATTAGTTGGTAGCAAGCCAACTAATAAATCAACAACCGGTCCGCTCACCGGAACCCGGCTACCCGTCGGTCCGCACACCGGAACCCGGCTACACACTGGTCCGCACACCGGAACCCGGCAACAAGTGCACTCGTGTAGTGCAAAGCTTATATAAATACAATATATATCTCATTACATCATATTGTCATTTATATACACATAATCATATTCCTACCACATAATCATCTCATATATATATATACACATATATATGTATCCCAGTTCAAAAACGTTTTAAAGCAAAACTCACCTTGAATGCTTAAAAATACGCTTCCAAGCCTTTCTCCGAGCTATCCGATCCTTTATCCAAAATTCTCAGAATCTGAAACCATTTACATACAAATATCTCCTTACCGACTTATGTATAAGACTTACTAGCAGGTTATGGACTCTAGATACATCTACATAACTCTTATCCTCAAAATTACCCAAACAGCCAAGTTATCCGGAAACCTCAAAGTATCCGGACAACTTTCCGGACAACACAAAGAATCCGGACAACTTGACTTTTCCGGACACCACAACCATCCGGACGACATCCGGATACCAAAGTAACCCGGACACTATCCGGTATCTCATTTCATCCGGAAAACATAAGAAAAGAGGAACTTACCCGGATAAAACCCTGTCCGGACACCTTCAGAAAGTCATCCAGACACCATCAACAAAACTACCCGGACACCTTCTACTTTATCCGGACACCACTGTCGGTTTACCCATTTTTCACCCAGAAATTGGCTGATTCATTACCAGATGTAATTCTAACTATTCTACTCCGATAGAAACATTCAGCTATCAATTATACACATAATATGTAAAGAAAACATACCTCAAACACTTCCAATGGATCAAATTTGAAGCCCTAACCTTTCCCCTTTCTTTTTCTTCTTCTTTTGCTCTCAACACACACACCTACAGATCTGGATATTTCTGTTTTTATGAAATATCTAAATATTGCAAGGGATAATATCTAACTCAAATTTACCCTTTAAACCTTAAACTATCAACTAATGACTCAAAATACCCTTAACTCATAATTTATCCCAAATTCACCCTAATTATTAATTATAACGTTACATAAATTTAACAAAACTAACTTTTAACTAACGAACTTACCCGGGGTATTACAACATGAAATTTTTCTAAGTTAAAGAACTTAGCTTGTGGGGTCGCTAGACCTTACGATCGTGTGATTTGATCATACGATGGACTTGAATCATGTGTTCCTGTAGTTATACAATCGAGTCGTCTAATAAAACTGATTGTTTATATCGTACGATTTTACTGAAGTCGTATGATAGACTTAGTAACTTATGTCGTGCGATCCTGCGATAAAGCAATGTCAGAGGTTGGTCGTTGGCTAGCCAACGACCCTCCGATGCTTAAGTCAGTAATCGTCGTGATGAATAAAAAATCGTATGAAAGAAGGAATAGGATTTAGAAGAAATACCTTTTCAGATGCGTTGCATTCCAGCTGCGTGGGATACTTCGACCGTCGAGGGTTTGGAGCCGATAGGCACCTTTACCCACGACTTCTGAGATACGATAAGGACCTTCCCACTTGGTGGAAAGTTTACCTGCATTAAGCTCTTGAGTGCTTTGGAACACTCGTCGGAGGACGTAATCGCCTTTTTGAAAGACTCTTGCTTGTGATTATACGGTTAATCTTGCGACTTGCCTTTATTGGTAATCATGAGATTAAAATATGCGAGTCGTACTTATTGGCGACTTTTGCGTTTTGACATGCGTCTTACCATGACTGGTGATTGTGAGATTCAATGTACAAGTCGTCTTTATTGACGACATATGTCATGACTAGCGATCGTACGAGTCGCTTTTATTGGAGACCAACAATTTTTAACCTGCGTTTGTCGTGACTGACGATCATAAGAAAATGTGAGTCATCTTTTACTGAGGACTATAAATTGCGACCTGCGTTTGCCTTGACTGGCGATTGTAAGATTTAAAATATAAGTCGTCTCTTATCGACGATTACAAATTGCAACCTGTGTTTTCCATGACTGGCGATCATAAAAACGTAAGTCGTCTTTTACCGACGATTATATATTATAGGACCTGTGTTTTTAAGTCGTAGAGACTTTGGTTTCTCACGATGTAAATCGTAAGACCTGTATTCATATGATCTTGCGAGCCTGTAATGTAAAATCGGGGGTGGTCGTTGGTTTTGACCAATGATCTTTTGATGCTTGAATCAACGATCATATATTACATCAAAATAATTAAACGAGGAGAATATACTTAGAGTATATATATAGATTTGTTCTAAGTGGGACGTCACAGTTACCGTAACATGGAGTAGATAAGCGCCTTTTTCGAGGACTTTTGAAATGAAATGTGGTATTTTTCAGTTTGTGAAGGGTGTTCCGAGCCCCCGAGTCCCTTGGATGATGCGATACATGCGATACTTTTGACAGGGCATTTTTTTATCAGGGCTTGAATCTGGTTTCGAGCCGCATTCAATTCCGATTGAAGTTGAATCAGGGGATCTTGATAATTTGCCATGTACCTGAAAGACTTTACAAGATCGTTAGAGCGATGTGTGTGTTGGCTTGAGATTTTCTCTAGATGGGGTCCCACGGATGGCGCCAAACTGTTAATGCCAAAAATCGCACAAAAGTACAACTTAAGGTCGATGTGGACATTTAACAACTAAAGAAACGCATCTCAAGCCAAATAACACAATTGCGAAGAAAAAGTAAAAGAGACAGGAGATTTGGTGACGCGGAAAACCCCAAAACGAGGGAAAAAACTGCGGTCGACAGTGCACTATGGTTCGCCAAACAGGGGCGAAAGTCCTTTTGTGACAGATGATATGTGTACAATAAGTTACAAATGAAGTAAAAATACACTTAGTCGTGTGTAAAAAGTGTGCGTCGTGTGTTAAACGTGTGAAACAAGCTGTTGCCGTGCGGCTTGAACTGTTGTCGTGCGGTTTGAACTGTTGTCGTGCGGTACTTGCGTTAGCGACGTGTGCTCGAATGCGAGAGAGAAAATGCAGAAGTAGATGAGAATGCAGTTGTATAGCTAGATGAATTCGCCCCCCTGCTCGAGGTTGGAGTATGCCTTTATATAGGTTTCACCGGTCATTAATGTGTCTTGATGGCTTGATTTTATAACCGCTGTCGGGCCTTTAATGCGCTTTGATGATTGGTTTTGTAACCGTCGTCGACTCTTTAATGTCATTAATAGCTCGTCCGTTACTAACCGTTTGTGCCATGAATGCTCGTAGACCTGCATTAATGAACAAAGGAAACGGTTGTCGACCATTAAGGGTTAGTGAAATCGTAAGACTGTCTTAAGTCCTGGACGTTGGTCTTACAGAGCATACGACCGTCGCCGGAATATAAGACCATGTATATGACTGTAAATATCTTGTAAGACCTTATCTTAATATAAGAAGGGTCTTATGAAAATGTCGTAAGATTAGGTCGTAAAACCACTAAGTCGTTTAGACCAGGATGACGATGTCGCAGGATTAGGTCGTAAGACCAGAGCGATATAAGACCGATGACAGGAGACTGTCGACGTAAGACCAACGAGTCGTAACTGGCAACACGTAACTGGCGACACGTAACTGGCGACGTAAGACTAGTGTCGTAAGACTAATAACGTAAGACTAGTAGCATAAGACTAGTGACGTAAGACTAGTAGCATAAGACTAGCGATATGCGACGTGCGACACATGATGTGCGACACGTGACGTGCGATCATTTAGATGTAAAATGACTATTGACCCAATATGTCTTTTAATAACCAATTATCATGTGTCGAGGATATGGCAATAATGGGTGTTACCTTTGTCGGTCGGGGGAATTTCTCAAGTCCGTCGAGGGTGTGATTTTTTACCCAAACAATGATAAAAAGATTTAAAAGTGAGCATGCATGTACTCGCACCATATTCAATAATAATCAAAACATTTAACGCATGCTCCAGTTAAAGGCGTAAGGGAACTCACCTAATTAACGAGGTTATGCACACACGCGTCCCACTACTGAACTAGCCGAACCGAACAACTAAAATCGTACAACATCGCCAAATCAGAAAACATCATCTAGAACTAAACAGTCCAGACACAACCCTTCCGAACACCCAAAACTATCCGGACACAACCCTTTCGGACACCCAAAACTATCCGGTCACAACCCTTCCGATCTATCCGCGAGTTGAAGTGTCATGTATGTAGGTTTCACTTCCCCCAATCCCAGTTTCCTGAAAGTAGAAAGAGGCATTAAGTTAATACTTGCCCCTAAATCACATAATACTTTATTGAAACTAAGATTTTCTATATGAGCGGGTATAGTAAAACTCCCTGGATCCTTAAGCTTCGGGGGAAGCTTGTTCTGAATGATGGCACTACACTCTTCAGTAAGTGTAATGGTAGACTGGTGCTCGATTGCCCTTTTCTTGGATAGGATCTCTTTCATGAACTTGAGGTATGTCGGCATTTGAGCAAGTGCCTCCGCGAATGGGATGTTGATGTGAAGCTTCTTGAAGATGTCGAGGAATTTCTTGAATTCCTCATCTTTATGTGCCTTCACCCGATTCGGATATGGTAGCGGTGGTACAAATGGTTTGACTACCGGCTTCGGTGGCGGTGTCACTTCTTGTTCCTTTGGTTCTTCCCGATCGGCCATATCACTCGCAATACCGTCTTTCAACTCGACATTCGGCTTCTTGATCAACTCCTTGCCATTTCTCAGATAAATGGCATTACACTCTTCTCTTGGCTTTCTCTCAGTTTGGCTCGGGATTGTCCCGGGAACTCGGTTTTGTAGGACTTCAGAAATTTGTCCCACTTGCCTCTCGAGAAGCCTAATCGATGTCGTATTCTGGTCAGTAGCTGCTTTTACCGTGCTCACCGTGTTTGCCAATTCGCCAACCGTGCTATCCATCTTGGTCATGAACTTCATCATCATATCTTCCAGCCCCGGTTTCTTCTCCATGGATGGTCCCTCATCGTATTTCCTTTGGTTAAAACCTGGAGGACGGTAAACATTGTTAGTATTGGAAGAATTAGAAAAGTGAGAAGAATTACCTTGTGGTTGTTGACCGGGTTGACTCCATGAAAAGTTAGGGTGTTTCTTCCACCCCTCATTATACGTGTTCGAGAAAGGGTCGTTCCTCGGCTGGTTGTTCCGGTTCTGCAAAAACTAAACTTGTTCGGGTTCTTCCGGACTACCTCCTTTCAAATGGTTCGTGATCGCAGCTAGTTGAGCTTTTATTTCCTTCAGCTCATCCGATTCTTGAACACTCGCAACTCTTCTAACAGCTGATCTTGGAGTAGAAAAACTATGTGCGGCTAAGTTCTCGATCAAGGCGACTGCTTCTTCATATGTCTTCTCCATTAGGGCTCCACCCGCTGCAGCAGTGATATCATTCTTGAACTGCGGGTGAAGGCCTCCAAAGAAAGTTTGGATAATTACCCAGCCGTGTAACCCGTGGTGAGGACACTTTTTCAACATATCCTTGTATCTCTCCCATGCCTCGTATAGGGTCTCTTGGTCCCATTGCGCGAAGTGAGTAATGTCGGCCATTAGTTGAGCGGTTCTTCCCGGTGGGAAGAATTTCTGGAGGAATGCGGCCTTCAAGTCTGCCCATGTGGTGATCTAATCCGCTGGTAGGCTCTCTATCCAAATTTCAGCTCTACCCTTGAGTGAGAAGCTGAACAGTCTTAGCTTGATGGCATCCTCGTTCACCCCATTGATTTTGAACGTGTTGCATATCCTCTCTAATGCACGAAGATGTGCATGAGGATCTTCTGTCGGGGCCCCTCCGAACTGGTTTTGTTGTACCATGACAATGGTACTTGGTTTAATTTCGAAGTAGTTCGCCCCAGTAGTGGGCGGTTGGATGCCTATGCGTGCGGCTGCCACGTTTGGATTGGCAAATGACCGCATCGGAACTCTCGCCGGAGGAGGCAGAGGTGGGTTGTTAACAGGTCTCTCGTCGCCCATCTTTAATTGCCTTTGGGCTTTGGATGCTTTACGTATCTGACGGACGGTTCTTTCGATCTCCGGATCAAGTGGTTCGATTTCCTTCCCTCGGGTCTTCCTTGGCATAAACCAATTAGTACCTGAAAAGAAAGTAGGCGAAGTTAGCAATCCAGAAATTGAAAGTGATGGAACAAAGTAAATAAAAAAAATGTTCAATGTAATAGCGCTTATAGCTGGTAGTGCTATCAGTTGCAACTAGTTCCCCGGCAACGACGCCAAAAACTTGATAGGCGGGTTCACACCCCCTAAATCTTACCGCAAGTGTACGGGTTGAAATCAAGTAATAGTACTAGAAAGTACGAGTATCGAACACAGGGAACTAGGAACTAAGTATCACAATGACTACAATTGCTATTAACTGAACGATCGATATTTTGAGTTGTTGGTATAAACTAATTAATTGCAAGTAAACAAATCAAACACGGAACAGTAAACAACTTAAGAAACTTTGATAGAGAAAACAGTTGAGGGTTGGAAATCCTATGGTTCTCACATATAAACATCTGACTCAAAACAATTACCAATTATTTCCTTTTAATGAATACCCAATCTTTAGATCACCGTTGTTCTCTCTCAAGCAACAATGGTTTTATTTTAAAAGCATGGTTCTTTCTCAAGCAACCACGGGTTTGATCTTGAAAGCACAAGTTTTATCTCTCGATCTCAACCTATGTAATTCAAAACACATTAAACTCAAGATTGTAATGGGACTAAGGCTTACTCGGTATATCTCTATCTCCTTTCTCACCTTAGGCATGCAATTTCTAGTTCTAGTTAACAATTAATTCTCTCGAACTTAATTGAAAACAACACAACAATTGAAAGCTAGCTAAACTCACAAAAGCATTAAAAACCAAATCACATGCTTCATTAAAATAAGGAAACTGATAAAAGTCTCAAATCACATGTTCATATGCTATAAACCAAATTCATTCCAACCCCCAACATCTAGAAATTAGTTCATGTTGGTGGTGGATTCAAACGCAAAGACAGAAGATGGAAAAACGTGTGCAAACATAATGATAGTGAAAGCGATGAATGTAATGGCGAACTCCCTTCTCTCGTGCTCGTATCTACTTTACGTGGTGGACGTGTCTCTAATCGATCCTCTATCGTGACTCCAAAAGCTCCGAAAAACCTCTGAAAATCGCCCCTAAACTGCTCCCGTTCGTCGTGTGTGAGATGTGCCAAGAATGCCCTAAAATCCGGAAAAACGCCAAAGATAAAGGCTGGAACAGAGGGTTAGGCGACTTGTGCCGCGACTTGCTAGTCGCGGCTCAAGTCGCGCGTGTTTCTGAATGTGTCTGGGTCAGCTTCGGGTCCTGGTTCGGGCCCGGGTCTTGGGCTTGGATCTCGGGCTTCCGTTGGGCTTCATTTTGGCTCTTTTTGGGCTCTTTTCAACTTCTTTTCTCAATGATTACTGTCTTTTATATAACCTGCACATTTCACTCGATAAACCATAAAATTCCGCTTCTTTACTTAAATACAAGCCAATCTCATTGGTTTGAGAACCGAAAATAACGCCAAAAAGTGGCGTTATCATAATCCCTCCTTGATTCTTCTCCAAAATCACACCTCTAGTCTCACACACACCTTTCACAATATTCTCTTAGCCTCCACACTTGCAAAATGATTAGGAGAAAGGGTTTTAGGGTTTTAACCCCTTTCCCACTATTTACAAAATAGTCCTTGAACTTCAAGCTTTCAAAAAAAATCCATTAATCCTCCAATTTCTGTTACAAAAAGATTCAGGTTATTACAGCAACTAACAAAATAATGATAAACTTTTTCGATTTGTCTCCACATCATGGGCATAAAGAAGAGTGAACGTCTAGATCGAGCTTATCAAGCACAGTTGAACTGGGAGTCGGCCTCGCCTTAGACGACAAGCTAAAGTACGAAACTTTTATTGGGATCAATTTACTCGGCACAAGAAGATTCTTATCCACTAACTGCTTGAGCTCCTTGATCGGGAACAATCCATCCTAACCCAATTACCTCTCTCATTTTTAAATATTTGTTAAAATATTATAATTTAATAAGTAAAAGTTATAAAAATATGAATTAATAACCAAAATATAATATATTTATACAGGTGTAATATTAATATTTACTATAACCAATTAAAAAGTTATACCCACAATTTATTTTACAAATTTCTTTTTATACCAACAAAAAATATTATTATGACAATAAAAAGTTGCTGTAATAACCAAAGTGCCGTGTATCGGAGTCCTTGACCTTATAGGAAGTCATGGGTTGAATCCTCACCAAAGATAAGAAGGATGTGTGTATTTATTTGTTTCATTTATCGTATAGAATTATTATATACTTCAAAAAAAAAGTTACTGTAATAATGATTTAAAGTTACGAAACCAATAATTTCTAAATATAAAATATATTATATCATTATATTTTTTCTTATGTGACAAAGACTTGGCCCTAGGCCACGGTTCGTAGGCCCAGTTACACCGACTTGACCCAACCACTTTCTAGTATTAGATAGGGGTGTGTGCGGTGTGATTTAGAGCCAAGCTGTAAATTGTATCTTAGATGTAGATTGAAGATTTCTTCAAACCACAAATTACATATGTGTCTCAAAGCACAAAAATTTGTATCGTGAAAAGTGGTGTAGTTATGCGGTTTATATCTAACGCACTTGATCTTGATAATTATAAAATCATAACTTATAATAAAATTTTAATACATGTAATGATTTAACTTCAAAATAAATTTGGATATAACTATGACAATAAAAAAAACAATAAAAAAACTCAAATATAGAATCTGCAACGTAAAACTTAAAAAATAATTAATTAATACTCAATAAAATATTTACTATTTTCATTTGGTAAATGTAGGGATGATAAAGCCCCTTGTCCCAATGGGGAACCCGATACTCGAATCCGGTTTAATCGGGGAATCCTTGAGTTGACCGGGAGGGAGAATCCGTGAATTTATTAATCGGAGATGGGGATACCTCTCAAACCCGACCTCAGGTATATTATAGTAAATTTTTGTACACACACACACACACATATATATATATATATATATATATATATGGAATAGTTCAAACGAGAACACCTTCATTTTACGAGAACGCGAGAACACCCTTTAAAATAGCCAATCATGTGTACTAAATTTGATCACGTACGATACACATGTGATACTAAATCAGAGACGTTGATGACCTTTGGCACGACATAGGTTGCGGGCGAAGTTGCCCTTACACTACTAAGCTCTCTCACATGTGATAAATGTGTTATTGATGTGATACTATAATGCATCACATGTGATACCAAATTATAGACGCAGACGAGCTTTGTCACGACCTAAGTCGTAGGATACGTCGTCTGCACACCAACGGGTCCCCTCACGTGTATTAACACATGTGATAAAGGTGTTCTCACATTTTCGCAAAATGGATGTGTTCTCGTTTAAACCTCCACCTATATATATGTATAATATAATATAATAAAAATGGTAAACCCAAAGAGTATATATAGTGTATATGTTATCAATCTTCAACAATGATGAGGAAATTTCAAAATATGATAGTATTTGTTTGATTGTTCAGATAAACTTTTAGTTACATAACAATGTGCCTAAAGTATTTATTTTTGAACTACCCTTATACAAATGCAACCACTAAATTTTGGTTATTTAAAGTTTAGAACGATACATCTTTTAAATGTGGAATTTGACATCTATAAATAAATTATATAAAGAAAATTAAAATTTGTAAATGGGAAACTATCCGCGATTCCTCGGTAAGGATCCCCATTTCCCGATGGGAATGGGGAAGGAGTTTTGTTCCCCGACGGGAAAGGGGATGGAGAGTGGGGAGCAGGGATTGGATCCCCGCCCCGGTAATCCGACCTTGTTGCCATGATAATTATGTATATATAATATATATTTAAAAATATGTTGTGTGGTTTGATGATTCAAAACTGCAAACTGCAATGAAAATTATGGTTTGATAAAAACACAAACTGGTAACCATACCGTGAAAGTTTTAACCGCACTCTATGATACAATGTGGTGTGTTTTGTATCGTTAGGTAATTTAGATGAAGACATCTAGTATTTAGTATTTTGTTTGATGATCATTTTAACAAATTTTTATTTACATAAAGTTTGAGTTAATTTATGCATTTTAAACTAATACGGATTGATATAAAAATTTACAAAATAAATTTCCTAATAATTAACATTTATCTATAACATGATTTGTTTTAATTGAAAAAAATGTCAAAGAAATTTTATTAAAAAAACAAGAATTACAAATATCATTCTCCATTCGAAAAAGTATTCTTGGTAAACTGCAACATTGAATCGAGAGACTTTTGCTTCGCTGGATGCGGGTTGGGGTCTTAGATCGGTTTTTTGGTACCTGTTTCAAGCCTACGTTTATTTGTGCACGATTTTTACAAGAAGAAAGAACGCGTATTTTTTTAAGCAGGAAATTACAATAGGGAACCTTGAGAGCTAACTTAATTGGCAAATAAAAGTTATTCCTTAGGGTTCTTCTTCAGTAGGTTGTTAGTTCGAGTCTCATCAAGGCGGTTGGGGACGTTCCTGGTTATTATCTTTAAGGACCAATAGGATTAGTCGATGTGCGTGCAAGCTGACCTGAACACTGACAGTTAACAAAAAACGATAATTAGGGGCTGTTTACCAATGAAACCCGGTAAATACTAACCAAGTAAGTGAGACTTGTCGTGACAGACCTACTTAAGAGCACTCTATGACACATCCTACATCGTGCCATCATGGTATATCTATATATATATATATATATATATAACGTTTTTGAAGAGTTCCACTGCATTGTTTCAATTGGATGTTCTTATACTTATTGAAGTTAAAATAAAGGGAAATTAATTAAAATACCCTAAGTTTGACCAAGTGTTACTAAAATACCACAAATCTCTCTCACTTTGCAAAAATACCCCTTTTTTCCGCGATGGGAGCCCGCGATCGCGGGCCAGGGACCATTTCTGACACTTTTTTAAACTTGCAGGGACCATTTTTGAAAAATGGTGTCCCGCGATCGCGAAGGAATCCCGCGATGGGATGTTTTTTGTGACTTTTCAATTGCAAGGGACCATTTTTGAAAAATTTCAGGGACCATTTTTAAAAATTTCAACCGCGTTTGACCATTTTTGAGCACTGTTCACCGCGTTCGTCATGAATTTAAATTGGAATGTTACACTTTCAACCCCTATACTTATTTACTAAATTTACTTTATACCTTTTAGTTTCATTATTTTAATTTTACATTTAACACATATATTCGTTTATTAACTAAAATACGTTAAAAAAATACGTTTTAATTTTAACAAATTACACCATTATAATCGTCTCTTCGATACGTTCGAAATGAGCACAATCTTGATTTTTTTTGGAATTATATATTTTAATATATATCATATACAGTTATACACTACATAAAAAAAATATTTTTTATATTTAAAATTCATACCCTTATAGTTAATTATTTAATTTATGGTACATCTCTTATTTTTTTTCAATTTTGTTTTACACTCCTATCGCATTAACATAATAATCATATATTAACTAATTCATTAAATCGTTTTAGATTATTATTATTTGAATGTGTTTATAGATATCGTGAATGGCAATAGGAGAAGGTTTCACGAGAAGGATATTAAATGGGGTTTTGACAAGTTGGTATCACTGGACTCATTTAAGAATTGTGAAAATGGGCATTTGGCGAATGATGATTCATGTGTGTTTGGAGCTGAAGTATTTGCAGTTACAGAGTATGCACAAAATGATCGATGTATTTCCAACGTAACTTAGATTAAAATTATCTCCTTCAATTTAGTCCCGTCCCGTCCGGTCCAGTTCCGTCCCGTCCCGTCTAGTATGCGTACCAAACGCTACCTAAGAGTACCGTAAATTAAATAATTAACTATAAAGGTATAAATTGTAAATATTAAAAATATTTTGATGTAGTGTATATGATATATATATATTAAAATATATAAATCAAAAAAAATCAAGATTGGGCTCATTTCGAACGTATCGAAGAGACGATTACAATGGTGTAATTTGTTAAAATTAAAACGTATTTTTTAACGTATTTTAGTTAATAAACGATTATATGTGTTAAATGTAAAATTAAAATAATGAAACTAAAAGGTATAAAGTAAATTTAGTAAATAAGTATAGGGGTTGAAAGTGTAACATTTCAAATCAAAATCACAATTTCGAATTGAAATGTTACACTTTCAACCCCTATACTTATTTACTAAATTTACTTTATACATTTTAGTTTCATAATTTAATTTTACATTTAACACATATAATCGTTTATCAACGAAAATACGTTAAAAAAATACGTTTTAATTTTAACAAGTTACACCATTATAATCGTCGCTTCGATACGTTCGAAATGAGTCCAATCTTGAATTTTTTTGATTTATATATTTTAATATATATCATATACACTACATCAAAATATTTTTAATATTTACAATTTATACCTTTATAGTTAATTATTTAATTTACGGTACTCTTAGGTAGCGTTTGGTACGCATACTAGATGGGACGGGACGGAACTGGACGGGACTGAACTGGATGAGACGGGACGGGACTGAACTGAAGGAGATAATTTTAATCTAAGTTACGTTGGAAATACATCGATCATTTTGTGCATACTCTGTAACTGCAAATACTTCAGCTCCAAACACACATGAATCATCATTCGCCAAATACCCATTTTCACAATTCTTAAATGAGTCCAGTGATACCGACTTGTCAAAACCCCATTTAATATTCTTCTCGTGAAACCTTCTCCTATTGTCATTCACGATATCTATAAACACATTCAAATAATAATAATTTAAAACGATTTAATGAATTAGTTAATATATGATTATTATGTTAATGCGATAGGAGTGTAAAACAAAATTGAAAAAAAAATAAGAGATGTACCATAAATTAAATAATTAACTATAAGGGTATGAATTTTAAATATAAAAAATATTTTTTTTATGTAGTGTATAACTGTATATGATATATATTAAAATATATAAATCCAAAAAAATTCAAGATTGAGCTCATTTCGAACGTATCGAAGAGACGATTATAATGGTGTAATTTGTTAAAATTAAAACGTATTTTTTTAACGTATTTTAGTTAATAAACGATTATATGTGTTAAATGTAAAATTAAAATAATGAAAGTAAAAGGTATAAAGTAAATTTAGTAAATAAGTATAGGGGTTGAAAGTGTAACATTCCAATTTAAATTCATGGTCAAACGCCGGTTGAAATTTTCAAAAATGGTCCCTGGAATTTTTTAAAAATGGTCCCTTGCAATTGAAAAGTCACAAAAAAGTTTAAAAAAGTGTCAGAAATGGTCCCTGGCCCGCGTATTTTTGCAAAGTGAGAAAAATTTGTGGTATTTTAGTAACACTTGATTTGACTTAGGGTATTTTAATTAATTTCCCTAAAATAAATGCACAATTTTGTGATGGCATATATGGTTAGTGTTGATGCGTTTGTCCAAGGGTTCCCGGTTTGAGTGACCCGTTTGTCAAATTTCTAACTTCCCAACTTATATTTTGGGGTTTCCCTATTACTTTTTATGTTTTGAAAATATTTCCATGATAAGGTCATCAGAAGGTTTGAACACAGACTTTTTTTTTGCATTAGCAAGGAACCAACCAACAAATTTATGAAAAAATTCTTCAGATTTCTTTTTTTTTTATACTTTTGTTTTTGGACCGTAGAAAAACAGATAAATATTTTACAATAAGTGTAATTGAAGCAAACACATTCTTATCAAGTGAAACATTATTTCACTAATTTATAAATAAAACATAAATGTTATATTATATATTATATCCATACACGAAAAACATAATTCATTATCCATAAGACGAAAATTGACATTTTAGATATCTATTAATATACTATCAAACTTTAGATAATAGTGTTTAAAAAATAATATAAAGTTATGGCTATAAACAGTAAATATTAAAAAAAATCAATACCTATAAGAGTATTAATAACTAAAAAGATCGTTTGATAAAACAATAAATTAAAAACATTGATGATAAAATCAAAAGACACAAAAGTGAAAACCAAAACCAATCATAGAGGATTTGATCCTTAATTCTAGATGAAGTTTTTGTGTTGTTGTCTATTAATTAGGCCACCCGTACCGCCATTGGGTACGGGCTCGGGCTCGGTCCATCGTGGCATCAGGTTCGTTGGGTAGCAATTGGGCAGCCATACGCGGGCGGGGGAATCGGGTAGGTAGCGGGAAGGCTACCGGGTTCACCAACCCGACGAGTACTTGCATCATCAAAGGGAAATTTTTGTAGGGTTGGTTCGAGAAGCTGCAAAATTAATTTATGGTAGCACCGCCTCATAATAACCTTCGGTCGGATTTGGTCGAACATATTTGGCGTATCCAAGTTTCCAACAATGACGACGAGTAGATTTTTAATATTTTTTAATTTTTTAATTTATTTTTTAATTTTTAATTTTTTAATGAATGATATGAATTTTTATTTTTATTATTTATCTTATTTTTATTTATTAAAAAATATATAAATATTTTTATTTTGTTAAATAATTAAATGTATAAATAAAAGAATTAAAAAAGATGAGGTGACAAGTGGGTTCATTGGGTTCATTGGATAGTGGTACTCCACTTTTGGGTAAGGAAGGTAGGAAAGAGAAAAACTGATATGACACTGAGGTGGCAAATGAGTTCATTGGGTTCATTGGGTAGTGATACTCATGTGAATCTTGGGGGTGGCTAAGCACCACTTAATCCCCTACTAGCTACACCCCTGAATAGCATTATTCGGGTTAATACCACAATAAGAATAATAAATGGTAGTAAACATATCACCCTTACTCTAGTCATTATTATTTTTATTTGAGTAAATTACAGTTTTGGTCCATGTGGTTTGTTGTTTCTCTCACTTTTGGTCCTTACAAAATTTTATTGCAAGAAAAAACCTATAGTATGCAAAAGTGTTCGGTTTTAGTTCTTGAAGACTAACATCGTTAGGTTGCCTCCGTTAAAGCCCCTCATGTGACTTGCACATGAGGGCATTTTAGTCCTTTTACTTTATTTTTTTTGTTTTTCACTAAAGACGACAAACCACAAGGACCAAAATTGGCATGTCCTTTTTTCTTTAATTTCCAATTAAAAATTACACAAATATTATATATATAAATATATATCATCTTCTCCACCAACACCTCATAACCCATGAACCCACCTCGCCGATTCCGGCATCCCACCCTAGTAGCCCACCTACTAACCACCAGTTATCACTATCGTAAACCCCGATTTCAGACCCCCCACCTCTTCCCTTCCTTTTAGTTTTCTTCTCAAACACCATCCCGTCCAAACCCATTTTCGAGCCATACCTCAAAACCAAATCAATAGAGTTTCATGATCGAACCACCATCCCGTCCAAACCCATTCGAACCGACGACTACCACCTTCCTTTCGTCGTCCCCATGGGTACACAAATTTAATGGGTTCTGATTTTTGATGTCCCATTCAGACCAAACATCCATCTGGTTTCAGATATATGTGATATATATTAAATAGACGACGAAGAAGAAGACAACATATATGGCTCTGCAGAATAAACCAACTCCTCTTTCTTCCTTTTTGTCATCCCACCAATATTGGTGGTGGTTAATGATCGTTGTCGGACGTCTGTTATGATTTTCCGGCAACGATTATTTGATTGAAACCGGTAGTACTTCTTATTGGTTTTTTGATGTGGGGTTTTTAGATTTGAACTGGGTTTTCTCGTTCTTAGTTCCCAATTTGATACGTTTTTGCTGATCGTTTATAATAGACTTGTAACAACCCGAAATCCTAGTATGTGTTGAAAGTTTTGTGGCTAATGTTAAAAGAATGCAAGTTAAGTTAAGGGACCTTTGAGCAATTTGTGAGAAGTATATGTTGGTTCAAATCCCTAGGTTTAGCTATTTTTCTTCTTTTGCTTGTGTTGTTGGCGGCTGAAAGAGAGGAAGGGAAGGAGAAAGGAAACTTTGGAAGAGGAACCATGAGAAGAAGAAATTAGTGAAGGTAATTTCCTCCAAACTCTTCCTCATTGTTATTAGATGTTTTCTCTCTGGTTGGTCTTAGATTTTGAGTGAGAAAAACCATGATTTCAATGGTTTCTTCACCCAAGTGCCCTTAAAGGTGTATTTTGAGGGTTTTGGGTTTTTATAAAACGATTTAGAGGTATTAAGCGAGTTTATTTAAGTGTTTCAGGTTGGGGAAATGAACCCCGACAGTTGTCTAATCAAGGAAATGGCAGAAAACCCGATTCTAATCACTTTTGGGGAAGTGGGCTTCTTCCAGTTTGTAGTTACCGAGTAATTGGGTAGTTACTGGGTAATTATGTAGTGACCGGGTAAGAGTGTAGTTACCGAGTAAGATGGTTACCGTATGCGTTGTACCCGGTAAGGGGTATAGTACCCGGTAAGTCTTTGCACCCGGTAAGGGGTATTCTACCCGGTAAGTAGTAGCACCTGGTAAGTTGTCAAATCTGTGGTGTTGACCGGTAAGTAGTAGCACCCGGTAAGTGTGGGTACCCGGTAAGTAGTAGTACCCGGTAAGAGTTAGTGACAGAAAAGTCGAACCAGGATGGTGTCCGATAAGCTGGTTTAGGATCTGAGCAATGGTACTTCATTCATTTCTCAGGTAAATCGATTGGAGGTCAAGAACAGAGTAGGAAAGGAAAGTAAGCGCATCAGGTGAGTTTTTCTAACTAAAATATGTGATTTTACGTGTTTTTCCAAAGAAAGTGATTAAGTGGAAATGCCATGTTATTTTACATGATTTTTACGTGAATGAAAGTTTAATATTTTACTGATCATGGTGTGTTTACGAGCATGATTTATTTACAAGCTTTTACGTATGTTTTCCCATGAAAAGTATGTTTTAAGGAAAAGATTATTCAGCAAGGTGAAATGAATTATAAAGTGTTACACGGATTTCATGTTTCATGATTATGTCGAGCTATGTGTATGTTATGTGGAGTCGGTCTGCACAGTGGGATCTGAGTACTTCGGGATCCGATGATCCCTTGGGCTGTTGTGAGAAGCTTGTAGGAGGGAATTCATTTCCTTCCTACTCGGATATGTGAGAAGCTTGTAGGAGGGAATTCGTTTCCTTCCTACTCGGATATGTGACTACCTATGTGATCCGTAAACACTGTGCAGTGCCATGGTTGAATGATTATGTGAAGAATGTTAAGGTGTTTTATAAAATGATTTTTATAATGTTGATGTACACTGTTTACGGAGGGAACTCACTAGACCTCATGGTCTAACCCTCGATTTTCAAAACTAAAACATTTTCAGATAAGCAAATAGTAAGAGGCTCAGGTAAGTGAGCAAGAGCAAGAGCAAGGTAGAGTACAGATGCAGATAGAGACAGTGTCTGTGTCATGCATAGAAGCTAGTGTGTTCTCAGTTGTGTATAGGTTGTTTCCGCCAACCTCAGTTTTAGATTAATGTAATGAAATTTTGGGACCCAGATTTGTAAATGTTATGATTTAATGCTATGTTTGTCTTGTAATATTTATGGGACGTTACAAGACTAGGGTTAGCGTTCTTTGTTTTGCAAATTGTGCTTCATGTCTTCAACAACTACACATGTAACAATTGGAAATATCATGTTTATAGTCCTTGTAAATTGAGAGAAATTAATTAATGGCGATAGATATATGAAGGTTGTATAAATTAGAAAATGGTTTCCACTTTTCTTGATCAGAATCCTCATTTATAGGAAACTCCCTTTTAAATAATAAACTATCTAATCATTTAATTTTCCTATTTTGCAATGCATTAAGTGGAATATATTCGTGAAACAGAAGAGAAGAACGCAAACCTTAAGTGATTGTAAATTTGGTATCGGCGAGGGGGGTTCATGGGTTCCTGGGGTGGGGTGTTGGTGGAGAAGATGATATATATATATATATACATAGGCGGACCCATGAATTTTTTCTTACGGTGACACCTTTGTCGAACCTAAAAAATTTCCACATCGCCCGATTGCTTTGAATTTTTTTTTAATTTTTTTTCTCGATTTCGAGGAACTTTTAAAAAAATCAATTTCGAGAGAATTTTTCGGGGTTTTTTGGTTATTTTAAGAGTTTTTTTGGGATTTTTGTTTGATTTTAAGAGTTTTTTTGGAATTTTTGGTTGATTTTAAGAGTTTTTTTTATACGGTTGCACCATTTAAAACGATACGGTTACACCCTCCAAAATAATACGGTTGCACTCTTCATACCGTTACTAAATTTTACCCTTCGCCGGACAAACGATACGGTGGCACGTGCCACCGTATGCGCTACATTGGGTCCGCCCATGTATATATATATATATATATATACAAATTATCCATTGCAAACCAGTTAGTTTGTGCAAACTGTGCAAACTCATATTCACCAATCACGTAACTTCTTTTTTTTATCCATAAGGGTATTTTAGGGCCTTTAGCATATTTTTTCATCTCCACCAATCACGTAACTTATTTTTTATATCCATAAGGGTATTTTAGGGCTCCACCGGAAAAAGATTCATGAAGCCAAATTATATATTCATGAAGCCAAAATATAGATTCATGAAGCCAAATTATACAAATTTTGCAGATTCATGAAGGTAGATATGAGTTTGCACGGGTTTGCACAAACTGACTGGTTTGCAACGGATACCTCCCCTATATATATATATATATATATATATATATATATATATATATATATATATATATATAGGGGGCCATTCAAGGGAGAACTAGTTATTTTGTGGTAACTGTAAGAACCAATATTAGCCACATATTAAGCTATAAATTAGGAAATTATTAATTTTGGTATTTTTGACTTAATAATTTAATTAAGGAGCATTTTAGGTATCATAAAATTCTCCTCTCTCCTCTCTCCTCTCTCCGGCGAACACCAACTATGAACTTCTGTGATACATATTGTGATACCCATTGTAAAGCAACAAAATAAAGAGGATGCACGCTGTGATACCCATTGTAAATCAACAAAATAAAGAGTGATACCCATTGTAAATCAACAAAATAAAGAGTGATACCCATTGTAAATCAACAAAATAAAGAGGATGCATATTGTGATACCCATTGTAAATCAACAAAATAAAGAGTGATACCCATCAAAATAAAGAGTGATACCCATCGTAAATCAATGTGATACCAATGTGATACGTGATACAAACTATGATTCAAATTAATACCATGGTGATACCAACTGTGATACCAGTGTGATACAAATTGTAATACCACTATGATACCAAAAGGAGTTACAGAAAAAGGATGGGTTGTGTGAGAAAAACAAAACGAATCGAATTTTATATGCAAATGCAACATTCTAATATCCCGTTCAGACGGTGATAATCTGCAGAGATGGAGAGAAATCGAGAAGGGTTTGAAAAGACGGCGGTTGCCGGTGGTTGGTGGGGTCGAACCACAGTGGTTCTCGATGGTTGGTCGCTGTAGTCGACGGTGGAGGATGATGGTGGGTGGTAGGCGGCTGGTGACGACGAGGATGAGAGAGAGAGAGAGAGAGAGTGGCGGTTCCGGATGGTTTTCGAGATGGAAATCGAAAAGGGGACCAGAAGATGTGAGAGCACCGGCGTCCGTTGTGGTCGTCGGCGGTAGAGGAGAAGATGGCCGTACGAGAGAGAAGATAAAAGCAGAAGTCGCCGGCAAGTTCAAACGAGGGAGAAGAGAGTGGCGGTGGTCGACGGTTCTGATCGAGAAGGAGGCAGAGAAAACATCGGCGACGACTAGTGGTACTGGTGGTGGCGGCTGGTAGTTCAAACGAAAGAGAAAAGAGAAGGGAGTGGGGTCATGGTGAAAAACAATTTAGGGTTTACTTGTTATGGTAAAGAGAGAGAGAGAGAGAGAGAGAGAAGAAAGAAGAAGAAAGACGTGATATACTATATGTATTAATTTAATTAGTTAAAATATAATTTACTATAATACCCTTTTATGTTTATTTAAAATTTATATTAATTATTTAAAATGAGTGGCTAATATTGGTTCTTACAGTTACCACAAACTAATTAGTTCTTATTTGATTAAGCCCATATATATATATATAATATTTGTTTAATTTTTAATTTGAAATTAAAGAAAAAGGACATGGCAATTTTGGTCCCTGTGGTTTGTTGTCTTTAGTGAAAACAAAAAAAAGTAAAAGGGCTAAAATGCCGTCATGTGCAAGTCACATGAGGGGCTTTAACAGAGGCAACCTAACGGTGTTAGTCTTCAAGGACCAAAACCGAGCATTTTTGCATACCACAATTCTTCTTGCAATAAAATTTTATAGGGACCAAAAGTAAGAAAAACAACAAACCACAGGGACCAAAATTGCAATATACTCTTTTTATTTTAATGTAATCATGATCTTTTGATTTTTAACCGATTAAACTCTTAAGAGTTCGAATCTAATATCGAAACCGTAACCAAACAGAACTTTATACACAAAAAACTCGCACGACGAAAAAGAAAAAGACGAAAATACCATAAACACAAAGTTGACACTTATCAACGTTTTAAGATACCTAAGTACCCGAGATCTTACGAAGTTGGTAGGTTGCGAATCGTTAATCAAGGCCTAATATAAAGTACAAGTCATGATGCATAAGGTACAAGAGAAACACGATGCGCACGAGAAACACAACACCAATGCACATGGGAAATGGTCATATCATCATATGACTCATCGAACCCTCAATTCATGTTTTGTTTGGTTTTATTTGCTTTTAGTTTTTTACAACCAAACAATAATGGAGACCTTGTTTAAATATCCATTTTGCCATTTTATCATAAAACAATATAAAACTTTAATCTTCGAGAAAAAGAAATTATTAATGGCTTGTAAAATGAATAAAACCCGTAAATTACGGTTTAATTGGATCTTACGTAATATTTGTATATGTTGTTGATTAGAGTATATCAGGATCTTCGGAACTGTCGATGAACTCGCCAAGGACAATATGGTTGGGTTGATAAGGCGTGGGGTCCTGAAGGGCAATAATGGAAGAAAGCCCGTCTCATCACTGCACTTTAATCAGATCGATACATAGGGTAAACATGCTGAGTTTTATTGGTACTACGACATACTTTTGGTGCTCGATAACTGACTCTTTATACTTCCATCTTGGCATGTTATGATCATTGCTTTTGGACTAGTTGTCGTAAATAAATTCCTCGACAAGACACATATACATACAATATACATACACATACATCCACACATATCCACACAGGGGTTAAATCATGTGAGAACCAAAAATAGGTTGAGAACTGTGGGAACCGATCTAAACCGTCATTTGGTTTTGATCCAATGGTTTTAAAAACATAAAAATTCATTCATAGGTTCTCACGTTTCTCAACCTATTTTTGCCTATAATAATGTCCATAGATTAAAATCAATTAACGGCTTAGATTGGTTTTCACGGTTCTCAACCTATTTTAGGTTCTCATTTAATTATCGTCCTATCCACACATGCATTAACACTTACACACATAAATGCAAAATTATTTTTATTAATTTTTTTGCAATGATGTCCATATTAGTCCTATAATCAACTCTAAAATTGCGTAACATGATATAAAGTCATGTCATTTTTATGCCGTTTACATATCATAAGTGGTACCAATTCTTTCTCTAACAACTTGTTAGAGTTAGTTAATTAGATCAATTAACTTTCGGTTAATCATTTGTTGGTTAGTCCACGCAAGCAAACTTTGTTAGTCGAGAATGTTCTCACCGCCTCTATTTTGTGTATATATATAGAGGTGGTTTCATTTGCAAACCACTCTTATGTAGCAAACTATGCAATCCATTTATGGACCATAGATTTCATCAATCAACGGTTAAGATACCTTTGTTCTAATTATGTTAATAATGAAATTAATTTAATATTTTAAATGGGAAAAAAATTAACGGAAGGGTAGATTAGTACATTGGCGTCAGAAATCAAATTAGGAAATAAGATTAAATCCGGCTATCCAGCAATCGTGATCTACAGGCTATTCCAAGCGTGTATCTGGGTACCGATTTTCACCGGATCAACTTACTTCATCGATTTCATCCATGATTCGTGTCAATGGAGGTACATTATTAGGGTTTGATTAGAACCGATTTTATCAGTAAAACAAACATTTATATAGAGTTTTTCACCACACAGGGAGGAAACGAAGTGAACGCCTGATGAAGAAGAACATGTTTTCGAACTTCAATAATACTCCAGACAACACTTTCGATAAGAAGTAGCAGAACGCGTGCGGTTAAACACGAAATAGAAGATGAAACATCAAGTTAGTAAAGGTAATTTCATATACAAACTTTTAGAATATAACAAGGAACTAAACATTATTCAATATTAGTTTCATCAATGAAAGGTTAAATATTGAACTCGTAACTCGTTTGTGACCCAGGCACGATTTTCTTTTTCTTTCAAACCTTAGTTTATGAAGATGGCGAACATCAAATTAAAAAAAAATGGTTGAAAATAGGGGTTTTTTCCTGAGTGTATGTTGAGAAGTTATTGTTTTTGATGAAACACCTTAATTATTTGTTTATTTCACTAAAATGTGTTGCTTCTGTGGCAATTTGATGAGTATCCATTGCTGGCATGGGGAATGTAGATTGCCCTTTCAACTAATGATGATGATATTGTTTACTCTACATGGTGAACATCATAAAAAGCATGATGTGATCGATTCAGTCCTTTTATAAACAGGTTATGAAGTAATTTTTATTCTAATTAGTTTGTTTACTATGTAATATGCTAGATTTGGGCCTCTATATGATGAAATGTTTGGTCTAGTAATTTGTAACGTGATGAATTTATGGCAATATATGATGAAATAATCAACCTTTTGTATGGTGAAACATAGGAATGAACTCTGATCAGGAAATATGTACATGGTGAAACTTGTAAGTGGAGTTATGAATATTTGATGAAATGTGCAAACCAATATGGTGAAATAATCAGAACTGATAAGGTGAAAGATGGGCATGGAATATGGTCATGATGAAATTGTTTGTGTTATAGTTGTTCCTTTCACAACTATATATATATATATATATATAGAGAGAGAGAGAGAGAGAGAGGAAATTTCAAAGGAGAACGCTAACTATTTAAGAAAACAAGAAAACAATAAATCATGTGCAAAATCATTTTACATTAACTGCAAAAACTGGACACGCGTGACTTTGGCCGCGACTTAAAGTGGCGGGAGAAGTCGCGTAATCATATATGATTTTGTACGTGAATCGTATATGATTTTGTACACAGCGGTTGTTTTCTTGTTTTCTTAAATAGTTAGCGTTCTCGTATGAACCCACCTCTCTTTCTCTCTATATATATATTTATAAGAGAAGTTGTAATAATGTGTCACTGCTGAAATAACACAAACACTTTCTATTCCAGATTTTTTTTCTCTATATTCGCTAAATCAAATTTGATTCCGAAATGGTATTAGAGCGATTCTGATCCATAACCTTTTCAAATCGTTTTCTTGTTTCCAGTTTCATTCTGATTCTGAAATCCGATCACAAATGAGTAACCCTCAGAAGGAGAAATCAATTTCCTTGAGCCATCAAAGAGTATCAACCAGTGGCGGATCCAAGATTTTATCTTAATGGGGTCACCTTTAAGGTAGTTTAAATGCCCGTGAAGTTGTTCGATGTATTTTTTTGACTAAATTCAAACGTTTCGAGGATTTTTCAAAGTTTTTTTGGTTGATTTTAAGAGATTTTTAAGTTTTTTTGTCGATTTCAAGAGTTTTTTTTGTCGATTTCAAGAGAATTTTTGGTTTTTTTTTGTCGATTTCGAGAGTTAATTTTGGGTTTTTGGTTGATGGGGTCCCGGATGAAAAGTTACTGGGGGGACACTAAGGGGGCGTTTGGTTCGCAGAATGTTTTTGGATCGAATGGAATCTGTCAAAGGAATTTGACTTTGAAGGAATTGGAATGGAATGTTGTCAGGTTTGACCAGCTGTTTGGTTGACAGAATTGGAATGGAATCTGTTAAAGGAATTGGAATCTGTCTGTTTGGTTCACATAATGTAGCTTTGGAATTGGAATGAAATTTGGGTAAATGACCAAAATACCCTTTTGAAGAGTTATATGGTACACTCATATTCAATCCTGAAGCCACGAAGTATGGACGATTATGTTTCATGGCGACACTTTTTGGTAACTTGGAAGATTGATTGGGTGCCATTCATCTACTGCTTGTCGTCTTCCATGAAAACGAAGGCGTCAACAAGTAAACCTGTTGAATCCTACTATGGTGCTGCTGCCGTGAGGTGAAATCGAGAGGGGGATTCTCTGTGGAGTCGACAATCGAGAGTGAGAGAAATGGGGAATCGACGGGAACCTGAAATCGATGGGTTCTGTGGATTAATCTAGAGATGGAGATGAGGGTAAAAGTTGGTGCAGGTCGGTAAGGTCGACAGAAAGAGAGATGGGTAGGCTAGAATCACTGCAGGTGCGATGGTGAAAGAGAGAGACTGTGGTAGTGTGGTCTGTGGAGTCAATAAATCGAGAGTGTTTGGTTCTAGTTTGAAGAAACGACAGAGAGAGATGGGACCGGGAGGAAGAACGAGAGGGACACTGTGGTATGCGGTGGTGTGCGACGGCAGAGAGAGAGAGGGTGTGATTGAGAGTGAAAAGAAAAGGGAAGAAATCGAGAGGAGGGATGAAGGGTTTGGACGCCGGCAGTAATGTAGGAAGTGGTCGGCTGGAGTGGTGGTTGCCGGCGGTGGAGGTCGTCAGTCGGAAGAAAATGGTGCGTCGGGGTATTTGCTTCATCGACGTCTTGATCTGGCTCGATGGAGAAGAACCACAATTTGGGGGTCGATCATAGGGCAAGGGGTATTTTTGGAATAAAAATAATAAAACATTCCATTCCTTTAAAATCCCAGCAATATGTGATGGAATGTCAAATACATAAAAATTGGAATTCAATGGAAAGTTTTAAGATTCCATGCTACAAAAGATTGAACCAAACACTGGAATGGAATATGGTCAATGGAATGTCACATTCCAATTCCACCAGATTCCATCACTTTCCAATGAACCAAACGCCATCTTAATATATAGCTAAAAAATATTGTGTTTAGCCAAAAAATTTCATGTTTTTTTCATTTTCATGGGGGCCCATCCCCCCCCCCCCCTAATTGCAATGTAGATCTGCCCCTGGTATCAACGCAACTACATATTCAAATAAGTTGTTTATGAGTCATACAGAAAATCCATGTGCTATAATTGTTTCACAAATCTTCAATGGAAAGAGATTTGGAGTCTGGAAATGAAAGATGACATTGGCATTATCGGTAAATAATAAATTAGGTTTCGTTATTGGTAAAACTAAGAATCCGTCAAAAGATGATGTTACCTACAAGGATTGGGAGTGGTGCAATTTGATTGTAACCACATGAATTTTGAATGCAGTTAGTTCAGAAATCGCAGAAGGCTTGATTTGTTACATATCGGCTAAGGTAATTTGGAATGAACTTCGTTATATGTATGTTATGTACGAACAACCAAATCTGGTGGTAGTTTTTCAATTGCAAAAGGAGTTGAATCTTATGTCACATGGAAGTGATTATGTTACGACTTATATATTACACCAAATTCAAGTGAACATGGGATGAATTTGTATCTGGAGAAAATAGGCGGATTGTAGTTGTGTAACAGGAGAAGCCTGTATGGATTTTTATTTAGATGAAACGATAGCTATGTTGGAACAAGAGGAAGTATTATGCAAAGGAAATTAACTGACTCCTATTCTTGTTGAACCATATGTTATTCTCGTTTAAGAAGAACAACAACGTGAAGTGACATCCCCTATGAAATTATCCATCGATAGTGCAACTATGCATATCAAGATGTATAAAAGAACCCAACCACAAGATTTAGACCGGTCCTAAATGGCCATACACCCCATGGGCGGACCTAGCTTGGAGGATACGGTGGCACGTGCCATTGTATTATTTCTCTGGCGAAGGGTAAAAAATTTTAGGTACGTGAAAGGTGCAACCGTATCGTTTTGAAAGGTGCTACCATATTATTTTAAAAACTTCAAGAAGGTGCAACCTACCTCGTAATCAACCAAAAAACCAAAAAAACTCTTGAAATCAATCAAAAAAATCCAAATAAAGCTCTTGAAATCAACCAAAAAAAGGAAAAAATTCCTCAAAATCGATAAAGAAACTTAAAAATCTCTCGACATCAAGCAAAAAGTTTTAAAAATCCCTCAAAACAGTGGAATTAGGCTAAAAACACATCAAACAATATTGAATGCCGGTAAAAAGATGAAAACACGTCGATAGAAACCGTGCTTTTTGTAATTATTTTTTGTCTATATTATATGGTGCCACCGTATGTAAAAAATTCTGAGTCCGCCCTTATACACCCATTGGCCATGTTAGCCCAATAGTAACATAGTGGTTTTCATATTTTACTCAAAGGTTGTTATCAATTGGCCCGATTCAAAGTCCATTTTGGTTAAAGCCCGTGTTTTTTTTCATAATATAGGATAGAGATGATTAGATGGGTCCTGACCCGATTCAAAGTCCATTCGGATCAGGTCGGCCCGAGCCAAAATCGGTTCTGGTCCAAGATTATCCTTTTGTAACCGGTCCGATATCCGACCAAAACAATTGGTCTCGTTCTCCATGTACAAAGCTGAGCCCAAATAAGTCCCAGTTTTTTTTTCAAAAATCAATTTTGAACAACTAAAAAATCTTGTTTGAAGTTTTTTTCCCCATGGCAATATGTTATTGAAATATACTTTAAAATCTTTAATTGGATCAAACTAATACACTTTAAATATTTTTTACACAAATTATTTTGAAATTATAACACACCAACATTCCCATAAACAGAAAATGACATATAAATGTCAACATGAATCATCCAAAAAGGAGGAAATAAATTACATATGTTAACTACAACTTTTTAATCAAACGGTAAAAGATAACAACCACGGACGGACGAGAGAAGATGTTAGTAGGGGCCACGGGCCCGAACTCGTCTCCCAAAGAAAGCCAAAAAGAATTATTTATATATATGATTTTATAGTGGACTCCAACTTAGAGATGGTAAAGGCCCCCAACTAGGCTTTGGTCCAATAATATGGTAAAAGTTTCATACACGGTCCAAAATTTAGAATTAAGGTTTGGATTTTGATGGGGAGTAGGTATTAGGATTTGATTTTGTTTCTACAAGAAGAGTAATTGGATTTTTGTTTTTCTCCTTTCGAAAATGAAAAAAGAAAAGAAAAGGACATGTCACTGTTATGAATTAACTAAGATTACCACTAGATTAGCAAGAGATTAAGAGATTTATAGAGAAAGAATGAGAGATACTTGAAGAGTATGAAATACTTATGAAAGTATATTGATGTGTATTTTACATTTACATAAAGGGGGTATTTATAATACATAATGACTATTCATCTACATGGTTTAGATGGGTAATTATTTAGCAACTTGGATATTGATTGGACATCAGAGTTGAAATTCTCATCCACCAAATTAAGCCCATACTCAATATAATATTATTACAATATTACAATACTCCCCCTTGGATGACAATTTCAAATCGAAGTTCAACCATGAAGTACTGCCTCGTTAAAAACCTTGCTAAAGAAAACCCAGTGGGAAAAAACTTTAGCTAAGGGAAAAAGAGTGCAACTGGTAGTTGACTCCCCCTGATGTTGACATCCACGGATCATCACATGTTATGCACATGTCGCATACCGATATTGTGAACGTGTTTTCTGAAAATTGCAGTCGGTAGCGCCTTTGTGAAAAGATTCGCTGCGTTGTTGCTCGATTGAATATATTTCATTTCATTCTGATTATCTTTTATAAGATCTTGAGTGTATGAGAAGAACCTTGGAGGCATATGTTTTGTCATGTCACTCTTGATATATCCTTCTTTCATTTGTGTGACACATGCGGCGTTATCTTCATAGATTAAAGTTGGAATTTTTTCCTTCTCTAGTCCGCACGAAGTCAAAATGAGTTGTGTCATTGACCACCAAACACACTCTCTACTAGCTTCATGAAGTGCAATACCTTCGGCATGATTTGAAGATGTGGCAACAAGTGTTTGCTTCTGAGAGCGCCAGGAAATAGCAGTACCTCCATTCATGAACACGTATCCAGTTTGAGATCTAGCTTTATGAGGATCAGACAAATAACCTGCATCTGCATAACCAATCAAACCTTCTTTTGAATTGTTAGAATAAAATAGACCTAAATCAACAGTTCCTTGAAGGTATCGGAATATGTGTTTGATTCTGTTCCAATGTCTCTTTGTGGGAGATGAACTGAATCTTGCTAACAAATTCACTGCAAAAGAAATGGCAGGTCTAGTACAGTTAGTAAGATACATAAGAGCTCCAATTGCACTAAGATATGATACTTCTGGACCAAGAACTTCTTCATGTTCTTCGCAAGGGCGAAATGGATCATTGTCGATATTAAGTGATCTAACGACCATTGGAGTGCTTAAAGGATTTGCTTTGTCCATATTGAAACGTTTTAAGACCTTTTCAACATAATTGGATTGATGCACAAGTATTCCGTTGTGCATGTGCTCAATTTGTAAACCAAGACAGTATTTGGTTTTTCCAAGATCTTTCATTTCAAATTCTTCCTTCAAAAGCACAATCACTTCTTGGATCTCCTTATTTGTCCCAATGATATTCAGATCATCAACATAGACAACTATTATTACATATCCAGATGTTGTTTTCTTAATAAAGACACATGGGCAAATAAGATTATTTGTATAGCCTTTACTTACCAAGTAATCGCTAAAACGATTATACCACATGCGTCCAGATTGTTTTAACCCATATAAAGATCTTTGTAACTTTATTGAATACATTTCCTTGGGTTTTGCACTTAATGCTTCAGGCATTTTAAATCCTTCGGGGATTTTCATATAGATATCACTATCAAGTGATCCATACAAGTATGTTGTAACAACATCCATAAGACGCATCTCTAAATTTTTCAGAGACTGCTAGGTTTATTAAATATCTAAACGTAATTGCATCCATAACAGGAGAATACATTTCCTCATAATCAATTCCTGGTCGTTGGGAAAAACCTTGAGCTACAAGTCTGACTTTATATCTCATAATTTCGTTTTTCTCATTTCTTTTTCGTACGAAAACCCATTTGTTCCCGACAGGTTTCACGTCTTCTAGCGTGAGAACGATAGGTCCAAAAACCTTTCTTTTATTGAGGGAATCTAGTTCAACCTGAATAGCATCTTTCCATTTAACCCAGTCCTTTCTGTTTTGACATTCGATGACAGACATTGGTTCAGGATCATCATTTCCAAAAGTATCACATCTAACAGCATAAGAAAATATATCATCGATATTTCTCATTTCATCTTTGTTCCATAACTTTCCCGTATACCCGTAATTGATAGCAGCCTCTTTATTAATATCATTCATTTCCTCTTCTGGGGAAATTTTGATATTTTGTACTTCCTTAGGAACACTATGCTCTTTACCATTTGTAATTTCAGTTCCTTTTCTTTTTCGGGGATTTTTATCTTTAGAGCCCAATGGTCTTCCACGCTTCAGGGGTGCTTTAGACTCTTCCGTGACTTTATCATTTATTTGTCCAACTGGGACTTCAATCTGAGCTGGAGCATTCACAGCTGGTATATAAGATTTGGTCACTCTTTTTGTATCAGTAAATGCATCTAGTAATTGATTTGCAATTTCTTGTAAATGCATTATCTTTTGCACTCCCATTTCACATTGTTTAGTGCATGGATCAAGATACAATAATGATGGTTCACACCATGAAACATCCTTTTCATAGGTTTTCTTCTCTCCACCTAATGCTGGGAACATAGTCTCGTTAAAATGGCAATCGGCAAAACGTGCTATAAAAACATCACCCGTTAGTGGTTCAAGATATCTTATGATAGAAGATGTTTCATATCCAACATATATTCCCAACCTTCTTTGAGGACCCATTTTTGTGCATTGTGGTGGTGCAATAGGGACATATACTACACATCCAAAAATGCTAAGGTGGGAAATATTTGGCTCTTGACCAAAAGCAAGTTGTAGAGGAGTGTATGTATGATATGCACTTGGTCTCATGCAAATTAATGATGCAACATGTAAAATTGCATGACCCCATATAGAAACTGGAAGTTTTGTTCTCATTATTAATGGTCTAGCTATTAGCTAAAGACGTTTAATTAATGACTCAGCTAAACCATTTTGTGTGTGAACATGCGCAACTAGATGTTCACCAACAATTCCCACACACATGCAATAGTCGTTGAAGGCTTGAGATGTAAATTCACCAGCATTATCAAGTCTCACCTTCTTAATAGAATAATCTGGAAAGTGTGCTCTTAATTTAATAATTTGAGCAAGAAACTTTGCAAATGCCACATTACGAGTTGATAAGAGGCAAACATGAGACCATCTACTTGATGCATCTATTAAGACCATAAAGTATCTAAATGGTCCACATGGTGGATGAATTGGTCCACATATATCACCTTGAATTCTTTCAAGAAACATAGGTGATTCCTTTTCAATTTTAGATGGTGAAGGCCTCACAATTAATTTTCCAAGTGAACAAGATGTACATGGAGTAACATTACCTGTTTGAGGGAATTTCTGGTCCTTCAGTGGATGTCCATGTGTACTTCCAATTATTCTGCACATCATTGTTGATCCTGGATGGCCTAATCTGTCATGCCATAAACTAAATATCGCAGGATCACAATATTTTTCTTTAACTACCATATTTGTTTCAATCATATTTATATTTGTATAATGTAAACCACAATGAATTACTGTAGTTTCTCTAGTACACGGTTTTTACCCATAATATACATATATTTCTCATTCCCTAAGGTAACTGTTCGAGTATCATATCCATTAAGATATATGTTATTGAAACTTAATAGATTTCTTTTCGATTTCGGAGAAAACAATGCATTATTTATAATGAACTTTGTACCATTCGGTAATAGGAAATGAGTTATTCCTATTCCTTCTATCATGTCTGCAGGACCGGATATAGTATGTATGATTCATTTTGTTGGTTTTAATTTAGAAAAATATTTATTAGCTTTGAGGATGGTGTGTGTGGTACCACTATCTGGTATACACAAGTCCCCAACATTTGCTTGATGTCGTGCTTCGATGGAATTCATATCAAACTTGAAATGCGAAACAAAAAAATGTGAGTTTATAATAATAATAATAATAATAATAATAATAATAATAATCGTAATAATAGAACAGCGTTATTATAGAAATATTTTATATGAAAAAGGAAATATATAGTTATGAAAACTTAAAGACATAGTATTTAGAATAAAAGATCATTAAGTTCATATAGTTGAGAAAAGGGAATACATAGTTACGAAAAGAAATACATATTTTTTAAAATAAAAAGACTATCAAAATTCATATAAATTAAATGTCGATATCGTCAAGGAAATCAGAAATGTTTAGATCAGTGTTGGACAACTCCAAGTTGTCAATATGGTTTACTTCTTTCTCTTTTCCTTTAAGAGATTCTTTATAGAGCTGACAGAGATGTGGAGGTATACGGCACATCCTTGACCAGTGGTCTGTGCTACCACATCTGTAGCAAGAACCTTCAGGATTCTGGGAATGACTTGTTCCAGCATCATGTTTGAGCTTATTTTGTGGTTGGGTCTTATATCCTCGTGGATCATGATAGTTATTTGCTCTTTGCCCACGACCACAATTAAAACTACGGCTACGGCTGTAAGGGTGGCCTCGGCCAAAATTATAGTTTCGACCATGAAAATGATTTTGAGCAAAATGACCACGACCTCGTCCACGACCACGTCCCCGTCCCCGTCCACGTAAATTATTTCTAGGACTGTCATTATTTATAGCATTTGCTTCAGGAAATGCTAATGAACCTGTTGGACGGGATTGATGATTTTTCATCAAAAGCTCATTGTTCTGTTCAACAACAAGTAAACATGAATTAAGCTCAGAATATCTTGTGAATCTCTGCATTTGGTATTGTTGTTGCAAAGTAATGTTTGATGCATGGAAAGTGGAGTAGGTTTTCTCCAACATATCCGCATTAGTAACACTTTGTCCACAAAACCGAAGTTGTGAACATATTCTGAACAATGCAGAGCTATAGTCATTCACTTTTTTAAAATCTTGAAACCTTAAAGTTCTCCACTCATCTCTTGCAGCTGGAAGTAAAACTTCCTTTTGATGATCAAATCTATCTTTAAGGTCTTCCCACAGAATGCTTGGATCACTAATGTTGACGTATTCAAATTTTAACATATCGTCAACATGTTTCCGAAGGAAAACGTTGGCTTTTGCTTTGTCTTACGACGAGCATTCATTGTTTTCTTCTAAAGTGTCTAAAATGCCCATAGATTCAAGGTGCATTTTGACATCCATAATCCATGACATATAGTTCTTGCCATTCACATCAAGAGCCGCAAACTCAATATTTGCAAGGTTCGACATATTGTGACTATTAATCAACAAAGAAAAATTAGAATCCATTTATGTCTACAAATATTGAAATACAAAGAAGTGGAAGAACCAAAAGTACAAACATGCTTAAGAAAAAATAAAACTCATCAGGTGGAAGATTACTGACAGGAATGATTAGTAATATAAGTAATACAATGACGAGAACTAGGAGGAGATGAAGCATCTTCGGAAAAATCTTCTTGATTATATGAACATGCAAAAGAAGAGTTAAGTGTGTTGAGAAAGAATTTAATGGTTAATTTATAGTATAAAATGTAGCCGTTGGAGATGTTTATTACCGTTATATATATAGCCGTTGGAGATGATTTTGTAAATAAAAATGATAATTAATACATAAAATCAATAAAGATTATAATATCAGTGATGGTAAATATAAGATGTAATTAGTAATATAAAATAAGAAATGTAAATAAATGTTAGTATGCTTAGATAAAAATTAGCAAGAGAATAAACATACGCATAAATAAATGTTGAAAGATTAGTATGACAATAATTTAAGTATACATAAATAAAAGTTAGTATAAGCATGAAAGCATAAATAAGACTAGTATATGCATAAATAAAAGTTAGAAATGTTAGTAGTCATAATAGAAATGTTAGTAGACATAACGTATATAATACGAAGTCATCAACTTTCATATTGTTTATTTTGGTGTTTTACCTTCGTAACATATAGGATTAAGGAAATACATACCTTGATTAGAGCTCTCGTGCTGATAACGTGTTATGAATTAACTAAGATTACCACTAGATTAGCAAGAGATTAAGAGATTTATAGAGAAAGAATGAGAGATACTTGAAGAGTATGAAATACTTATGCAAGTATATTGATGTGTATTTTACATTTACATAAAGGGGGTATTTATACTACATAATGACTATTCATCTACATGGTTGAGATGGGTAATTATTTAACAACTTGGATGTTGATTGGACATGAGAGTTGAAATTCCCATCCACCAAATTAAGCCCATACTCAATATAATATTATTACAATATTACAATAGTCACAATGTTTTCTCACAAAGGTTATAAAATATGTTTTCTCAAAAAGGTATTAAAATATTTTTTTAGTAATTTTTTATTGGCCCCTAACAAGAAGAAAGTGAGGGCTCCAAACTTGATATCCCGATCCTAATTTTTAATCAGTCAATTTGTTGCACACAAGTATGGGAGTGCATACGAGTAAAGCTTCTAACCAACTAGTCGAGTTCGAACTCGTTTATCTAGAGCTCAGTCTTATTAATTATCTAGCTTGAGTCGATCTTGAACACAAAATAGAATTCGTTTAACTTAAAGAGTCGAACTTCATAAACTGGCTCGAGTCAATAAAACACTTAATCGATCGTGCGAGCCCATAAACGAGCATCCAACTCGAGCTTAGTAATTCAAAAAATATTCGAGCTTGAGCCCTACATGAAAAAGTTATTCGAGCTCAAGTCGAGCTCTAGTCGAGCTCGAGCCTGGTATAATTTTATCGAGTCGAGCTCGAAAAACCTACTACTTGTTAGTTATTTTTATACGGTAGAAAATCAACTGAAAACGAATCAAATAAGTTCTCTTTATTCGGTAACCGAACTGTTTAAGTCGAAACCCTTTTGGTCCAGATGAATTATTCAGTTTTCAAATTTTTTCGACGCCCTTAAGTGTGCCCCCAACTATAAAATTTTATGGATCTGCCACTAATAACAACCTAATAATCTAAGGTGGCGTTTGGTTTGTTGGAATCCGACGGAATATGAAGGAATTGGAATGGTCAATTCCATTGACCAAATTCCATTCATGTGTTTGGTTCATCTTTTGAGTATTAATAAGGAATTTGAATTCCACAAATGATGGAATGTAAATTCCTTAGGTTCTAGCAAGGAATGTCAATTCCTTCCTACCATCTTTAAGAAAAACTCTTATATCCTTTATAACTACATTCCATTCCATTCCACCACGATGGATGTCACTACCGTCGTCACCGCCGACACCACCACCACCCATTACTGCTGTTGCCGCCACCACCCATCACCGCCACCACCACCACCCATGACCATTGCCTTCCCATTGTTTCCACAACCACAACCACCACCACCCATCACCACCGCCTTCCCATCGTTTCCGCAACCACCACCACTATCGTAAGACTCACCTCCGCCATTACCATCACCACCACCACACATCGTTGTCACTGCCACGACCACCTCTACATATTGTCACTGTCGCCGCCACCACCACCAGTTGTCATCGTCGCCACCTCCACCACCAGTTGTCATCGTCGCTGCCTCCACCACCAGTTGCCAATGTTGCCGCCATTGCGACCACCACCGCCATCACCACCTATCATCTCTGTCGCCACCACCACCACCACCACTAGTCATTACAGGCACCACCACCCGTCGTCGTCACCACCATTGACACCAACACCGCCTCCATCCCATTGACACCAACACCGCCTCCACCCCATTGACACCAACACCGCCACCACCAATATAATATTCAATAAACTAAAATGACATTCCAAATTCTTTTGACATATTCCATTCCAATTCTTGCCAACCAAATACATGGTCAAACTTGATTAAATTTCATTCCAGTTCCTTCAGATTCCAATTCCTTTGGCAGATTCCAATTTCGACAGATTTCATTATGTGAACCAAACGCCACCTAAATCTTCTAAAGAAATAAGATTACAATTGGGTGTCATCTATCGTCACCAAAATATTGTCCAAAAGAGGGTGTCCCAAAATTTGCTCCCCATGCTCACTCCTATATCGTCTAGACCTTCTTAGCGACCACGCCACTAGAACCTGAGATACATGTCAACACCAAACAAGTGTTATGCCAGGAAGTCTAGTAAGCTTGAAAATATTATATATATATATATAGATAGATAGATATAGATATAGATATATATCCACAATTAACACTTAGAATTTATTTGAACAAATATATAACTCAAAGTTTTGAATCAATGGAGGACACCAATAGAACAAATTAAGTTTCACCTCAAGAGTCGACCACCTTAGTGTCTACTCCCATGAGTAACACCACAAGCCTGACACATTGAGGGCTACCTCCAAGGCATTACCCAAATGGCAGAGGTCCTAGTGCATACCTCCAAAGAGGCACCAAAAGACTAAATCCTCCTAGAAACTACTTGAAAGATTCATCCACAATTCCCATAAATACCGATATGCACATTTACTCCAAGCAAAATGCATATTATATTAATAGGGATAATTAGTGGTCCAACCACTACGTTCCACATCCGATGAGACTTCCATAACATTCGTGGACCTCAAATTAGGTCAAAAAAGAGTATAGCTACATTTAGGTAAATCTCAATATGTAGGACTAAATATCATGTGTCCAAGAATACCAATCCCTAAGCAAGTAATATTAAACAAGTAATATTAAACATGAGAAGATCAAATATAGGCCAAATCATCAAGATAGGTCAATAACTCCATAAAATGCAATATTTCTCTCATTTGGACGATTTTCTGCAGCCCTCTTTTGTACCCTCATTGATTTCGACCCTAAGCATTTATTTCCCCATTTTGTGGTGGTTAAAGCCATTTATGAGCACTTAGGACAAAATTCAAAGGTGCATTTGTGAAGCTCTAAAGAATCCCAAGTGTTCTCCTAATTTATAGGGTTCTTGGTGATTTCTAGGTTTTAGCCAAAACCTAGTATTGTGAGTTCATTCTTCTTTTCTAAACTTTTATATGTGCCAAAATGTATAACATTTTAACTACTTGAATGCCTTAATTTTTATATATTATAAACTTTGTGAAGACTTGGACCATTTAGGTCGAATGGTATTTTAGGCATTTTGATGGAATATGAAGGAAAATGTGATGTTCTTTGATATGCGTTAATTAGTTAATGCATATCAAGTCTTTTTCTTATTCTTTTAGGTCATTTTATCTTTCATATCCCTAAATTTGAGTAATTTTATTTACTTGTTTTCCATTTTCTTGTTTATTGGAGCTAGAGTAGTGAATGACTTGTTTTTTTTACTTAGAATGGCTAATTTGTACCCTTTTGGCAGTTTTTTACAATGTAGACTTGTGCTGCAACAATCCGGCAGCATGCAGCCTTTGACAGCTTCATCTAATAAGGCGTGGAAGATGATTTTAGGAAGACAAAGGATTCTTTTGTACTATTATGGGAAGCTTCCAGATGCATGAAAAAAGACCGGATATTTATTAAGTCTTGTTACTTTTATCCATTGTGTAATAACTTATGTACTTTAATTATGTCACCTTTTTACTTTTTGGTTGTACTTTAAGACTTAGGGACTAAGTCTTGTTGTAAAATGACAATTTTGCATTTCTCTTTCTTAGTATATAAGGAAGGTCTGGGATGTTGTTTTTGCACACACTTTTTGATCAGATTTCAAAAGGGATGTCATTTAATGCTTTATTTACTTTCCGTTATGAGTAGCTAATTTTATTAGCTCGGGTGTGAGACATAAAGGTGATATTTAAACCAAAGAAAGGTGGACATTGTTTCGCAATAACGATGTTCCATCATTTCATTCAAGTTTTATAAAAACCAATGACACTTCTTGACGAATTGATCACTTGCTAAAGTGTTAATGTGATGTGGACTTAGAGATAAGCCACAGATGCACGTCACTTTGAATGATATGGGAAGTAGACTTGTGAGAGTTACCGATAAGGACAGTTATCATCTATATTTTCCAAATTGATTTATTCTCGACCAGTTGGTCACTAATCTAAAGTGTTAAAGTGTAGTGGGCTTAGAGATAAGCCACTTGGAACACACCAATTTGAATGATATGGAAATCGGCTCGAGATAGCGGTTTTTGATGCAAAGAGATTTGATCGTCTATATATTTTGAGGACTTTATTCTACACTATAAATAGTTGGAGACTACACAGAGATGTGTCGAGTTGAATCTAAACAGTAGTGAGAATACTGAAGTCTGAAAGGAATACCCTCAAAATAGATGGTGGATCTAGTTGTGGCAAAACTACATGCTGCAGCATTCCTACAGCATGGCCCGCTGGAATTTGTTTTTAAGTCCCACTTTAAAATATTACACCCGTGCTTACTTTATTCTATGTTAACATTATCAAAGTGATAACCCAACAAATCAAAATCTTCAAATTCGCCATCTGAAATCATTTCCTTCTTCTACTTTTTATTGAACTTTTACTACAATCCTTGTGAGCGATATCTGGTATCTTACCGTTTTATTACTTGAAAGACGATATTAGAACTCATTGTATACTTGCTTTGAGGTTTAATTATCACATGTCTGTAGGTGTATTCAATGCACTATCATTCTTATGGTTTTGTACAAATGACATATCAAGTTTACGAAATGTATTTGGAAAACCTAAAATCCAGGGTTTTACGTAATGTTGAGATTGGAAGGTAACCATGGTGGTTTTAGTTGCGTAGTTACACTTTATATGTAAATGTTATGGGATTGGCTACAAGTGAACGTATGTAAATGTTTTGTATAACTAGACTAATTGCAATGGATTCATAGACATAGGAATCAGTTTGTGTGTGGGAATTCATGTTTTGTAACGTGAAATACACATGGGTTCCTTATAGGTAATAACATGTGGGTTATTTGAGTCGGGCATCGATTATTGACCAATAATTGTAATTTCTCGTGAACGAGCAAAATCTATGATCATCAAGGGTCTTATGTCATGAACCTTAAGAGGTTGAATTGGATGATCATTGATCCGTAGTGGGGCTCATTGAACATAGATACGTGGATAACTTTTATGTTCCATCACTATCAATGGTAAATCGGGTATCTCCCATCATCGCAACATGTATTATGTTCTATAATTTGCTTGAAAGAGGAAAATGATTTGTTGAATTCTAAAGTCAAGCTTGTACTTCCTAATTTATACTTTGTATTCTTTAATATAAATTGTTTGATCTCACCAGCGTTAGCCTAACACTTTTTTTCTTAAAATGGCATGTATATCATGTCCTCAAGGTAGCGGGGCGGCAAATGTTTGAGTAAAGAGAGCATTGCCATTAGAGGCAACTTTTAGGAGGCATCAATATTTTGAGACGATACTTAGAGATAACATTGATAGAATTCTTTTGGTGATTTTAGAGACACACCATTTACAGGGGCGGAATACAAGCCTTTCAACCGCAGGGGCCGAACCTAATATATTATATAATTTCAAAAATACAAAAATACATTATCCAAAGTTCTAAAGTAGTAAAAACATTAAAACTAGAAGTTAAATATGAAAATGTCAAACATCCTCATCAAAGTGGAACCCGTCGATCTTTCGCGGCCTGGAAGTCTTCCACAATTTCCTCCAAAGTAATCTTTTCAGCAACTTCCATTTCGATAAACAAAAGCAACGAGTCGTTTAGAAACTCATCGTCCATTTTATTCCGCGTTCTTGTTTTCACAGTATTTATAGCAGAAAATGATCTATCGGTTGTCGCAGTAGAAACTGGGAGAGTAAGTAGTAGACAAAGTAATCGATGAATAAGATCAAAAGTGGTTTCTCTTCTAGTCCTTACCAACCATTGACGCAATTCTGCAATAGATGTCAATTGCTTATAATCTACATGTTGAACGACATCAATAACATAATGATGAAGTTGCATTTCAGAATTGTTTTCTCATGATCACTGAAATTTTCAGGATAGAACTTCTCTACTAGTTCACGCACATCAAGACTTCTAAAACTTTCGTACGAATTTTTAGGATCTAGAGTAGAAGCAAGATGAAGCATATCCATGGAACTATCACTGAAATGATGATCTAGTTCCATTAATTGACAATTAATCGCTTCATAAAAAATCCACTCGGTAATGATGCTCAAGTGTATGATCACTATGCTCATTACGAGCCCGGCCCCTCTATTGTAGTAGGAAGAAGACAAGTCGAGAATATCTATGTTGCGTACCTGACAAGAAAACAAGTCGAGAATAAGACAAGTTAGGAAGATTTACTTGATAATGATGTTTGAGTGTAGGATGACTATGTTACGACGTACTTGACAAATCATCCCAACTTTCATCTTTCATTTTCTGCAATAACACTTTGGTAGATGCAATTAACCTCAATGCGTTAAAAATATCTTGATTTTGTCTTTGTAAAGCCTAACAAAGTAAATCTGTGATCTCCATTATTTCTTTTCCAAGATGTAAGGCAAATATGAAGTCAAATGTCGGCATAGACTCATATGTTGAATCTGCATCTCCTTTGATTAAACCAATTCCTTCCTCAATAATTTTGAGCAAAACCTCACAAGTGGGACTAAACATCTTAATTAGGCTAGAAACTGATCTAAGATGAGAACTCCATCTAGTATCTCCAGCTTGTTGTAATGTACCGATTTGATTGAGACCTATACCGGTCTTCGATTCATCAATAGAAATCAAGTATGCAATCTGCTCGACTTGTGCATCTCGTAATTGGTCAGTGCGTTTGGAAGAAGCACTAACAACATTGACAAAAAAAGTCAAGTGCGTAAAAAACTTACGCAAGGCTATAACTCCTTGAGAGGCGGCCATCAATGCCAATTGTAACCGATGAGAAAGACAGCAAACATAATATGCGTATTTACAATCTTCTAAAATTAAGGCTCGCAAACCTTTGAACTGGCCTCGCATATTGCTTGCACCAGCATACCCTTATCCACAAATAGATTTGACATCAAGGTTGTAATGTGACAATAAGGAGTAGATTCCATCCTTGAGCGTTTGTGTTGTAGTGTCATGTACATGAACAAGCCGAAAGAAACGCTCTATAATGAAGCCATGTTTATTAACAAATCTCACAACAATAGACATTTGCTCTTTACGAGACTCATCTCGTGCTTCGTCAACAAGCAAACAATACTTTCGATCACTAATCTCCTCACAAATCATTCATCGCACCTTACTTGATATAAGATTCAATATTTCCTTTTGAGTCACCGGTGATGTACATGATGCATATTTGGGAGCACGGCAAAATAACTCTTTAAGCTCGGTACTGAACTCACCAAGTGCCTCCAACATTTCAAGAAAATTCCCCCTGTTAATGGAATCTAGTTTTTCGTTATGGCCTCTAAATGCAACTGCTTGAAAGGCACAATAAATATAAGTCGTCAATATCAATCTGTTTTTCTCCCACTCTTCAGTTGTAAACTTCTCCTACACATTTCGTATATCTTGCGCCTCATTCAACAAATCATCCCATCCTTTTTGTGCAACATTGTGCAAAGATGTACATTCAGTACCCATATGCATCAATAAGACACATTTTTTCCCACCCACTTTTTCCAATTACGAAACCCATCTCTAGTAAATGGTTGTTGACCGTAGTATCCGAGTCCAGTTGGTTTGTTAAATAAAAACACCGGAAACAAAATGTTGCATCCAAAGTCTTGGAATATTCAAGCCAAGGATATAATCTAAACCAAGAAGCTTGAAAGCTACGTTTATGAGTTTCCGATCCAGATTTTGGAAACATAGAAAGTGTAGGTTGAAGAGGACCAAGATTTATATAAGCTCGACGAATTGTATCTTGTTTATTGATAGGATAATCATAAACTTGAGGGCGCAAACCAGGGTCTCGTTCTAGTGTACTAAGATCGATATCATTACTTTCCATTTGAGCTTTTTTGCAAGGTTTTTCGGTAGTCGAAACACCAGATGTAGGGGTATTATCTACATTTGTTGTTTCTTCGGGATCTTGAGATTGAAAAGAAGAACTAACATGTTTTCTTTTAAAAAAACCCATGAATGGTAGATTGGGATTTCATCTTCATCTACATATGAAACAATTTCGAACAAACAATATCAAACAATGGTAGATTGGGATTTCATCTTCTACCTCTAATCTTTTATGTTCTATCAAAATTCAAGCAATTGAACATCCTATTATGAGATTATCCATTTATCCTAATTGCTAACTTCCCATTTTACAATCACAATTCCTAAATTTCACAATCACAATTCCTAAATTCACAATTTCACAATCACAAAATGCACTTATCACTTATGCACAATCAAACAATTTCACAATCATAAGTAGCTAATGCCTAATCAGACAATTTCAAACAAGCAAATAAGCAATTGACAATGGTATTTTAAAAATTAAAAGTTAAATAAAATATGTGATTTAGGGGTTGTTGGTGTTGGAGGATTATTTGAAGAAGATGAAGTTAAAATCAATGGGACTCCACTTGTATTTGGAGGATTGGGTTGTTGCTCTTCCATTAAAACTTTGAGATTGAGTGAATTTGTAGACCTAGAACAGTAGATATAGAATAGAAGTTGTAGAGTGTGAATCATGAACGGACTGTTGAGTGTTGCCTGTTGGAACATGGAAACGGCGTTGCTGAGTGAGACACAGACACACATGGTGCAGGCGACAGTCGACCGAAGACACAGTCCCGACTCCGGCAGTCGGCAACCGGAGGAACAGCCGCACAAGGCGCAGGCGGGCAGGCGGCAGTGGCCAGTGGGCAATAGATGTCGACGAATAGGTTTAGGATTTTTAATTTTGACTTTGCAGATTGGTCAAAGTTTGGAGCCGGTATGTATGCGAATTAGGAGTTTTAATTTGGACTCCTCCAATATGATTGGTTTGCATTTTAAAGTGGGGGGACCTTTTTTTTAACACATGAAGAAGCCATCAGGTACCTATGCAATTGGAAAAAGCTCATGGGCCTTGGCCCCTAAAAGCCCGCTATACCCTCTGCCCCTGGCCATTTATAATCTAGACACGGAGATGGTTTAGATTAGTAGGTGTTAGCTGATGATCCTTTTATTATTGTAAACTCCATTACTATTTCCCCAATTTTGGGTGATTATATTTCAGGTTAAGTTTATGTACAACTTTTATTGGTTTAAATTACCACCTATTTTTAGGGGTGTTACATACGGACACTATGAGTTTCTAGTGATACCTTTGGCCTAACGAATGCTTTGACCGTGTTTATGGACTTGAGGAACCGAGTCTGTCATACTTTCTTGGACAAGTCGTTAATAGTATTTATTGATAATATCCTAGTATACTCAGAAAATGAAGTTGATCACGAATATCACTTACGATAGGTTCTCGAAGTTCTTCGAAGAGAGATTTTATTCGCTAAGTTTTCAAAATGCAAATTTTGGCTCCAAGAGGTCCAATTTTTTGGTCATGTAGTGTCTAAAGATGGAGTAAAGGTAGACCCGACAAAGATGGAGTCGGTTACTACTGGAGATTCATCCAAGACTTCTCAAGGATCGCTTCACCACTATGAGCGTAGACGAGGAAGAATGTCAGGTTTGTGTGGTCCGAGATTCAAGATCAAGTTTTCAGAACTCTTCAAAGGAAGTTGTTCGAGGCACCAATATTATCTCTACCCGGGGGATCAGAAGATTTTGTTATCTTTAGCGATGCCACTAAGATGAGTTTAGGATATGTGCTAATGCAAAGAGGGAAGGTGATCGCATATGTGTCCTGTCAACTTAAAGAACACAAGAAGAATTATCCAACTCACAATTTGGATTTTGCGGTGGTAGTTTTCGCATTAAATTTGTGAAAACACAACCTATTTGGAACGAAGTGTACCCTCTTCAGCAATCATAGAAGTTTGGAATACATATTCGATCAAAAAGAACTAAATATGCGTCAAAGAAGGTGGTTGGAATTATTGAAGGATTATGACTATGAATTGCTTTACCCCCCCCCCCTCGGTATGGCAAATGTTGTAGCGGATGCTCTAAGACGGAAGAGTCATAGCGGGGGCATGAAATAGCACTCACAAGAACTGACGTAGTACCAAGTTTAATCAATGAAATCAAAGTGTACCAAGTAGAGGCACTTCTAGAAGAGAATCTCTAAACGGAAGTCATGGTGAAACAATGCGACCTACTGATGGAAGACAGTCGTGGACTCAAACTGTTTCAAGGATGAATTTGGGTACCAAAGTTGGAAGGAAACTAAGAATTGATCTTAGAGGATTTCCATAAATCTAAGTTTTTCATTCATCCCGGTAGTACAAAAATGTATAGAGATTTAAAGTTAAATTATTGGTGGTCGGTCATCAAGCTCGTATAGCAAATTATGTGTCCCGGAGTGGAAATGGGAACACATCACCATGGATTTTGTGACAAAATTTCCAAGAACGTTGAGAAGCCACGATAAGATTTGGGTAGTGGTGGATCATCTAACCAAAAGTGCTCACTTTTTGGCAATGCAAGATGTTGTTGATGGAAAAATTGGCAAAGCTTTACATTGACGAAGTAGTTTCAAGGCACGAACCGTGCCAATGTCAATCGTTTCAGATTGGGATAGCCGATTCACTTCTAAATTTTGGGACAACCTACAAAAAGAGTTGGGAACGAACATAAAGTTGAGCACGACATATCATAAGCAGATAGACGGTTAAAGCAAAAGGACTATTCAAATTCGTGAGGACATGTTGAGATAGTAGGGGTAGTTAGGACTCACACCTACCCTTGGTGGAGTTTTCCTACGACAATAGTTACCACTCCAACATTGGGATGGCGCCATTTGAGACTTTGTATGGCCGAAAGTGTAGAACCCCTATATGTTGGCATGAAGCAGGAAACAAACAGTTTGCCGTGCCAAAGATTGTTCAAGAGAAGACGGATAAAGTGAAGGTATCCGAGAACGATTGAAAGCAACCTAAGATTGGCAAAAGAGTTACGTCGGCAAGAAGCGAAGATTGGTTGAGTTCCAAATGAGAGACCAGGTATGTTAAAAGTGTCTCCATGAAAAGGCATCATCCAATTTGGAAAGCCCCGTTTCCTTAGGTCTTTCACCATTTTGGAGTGAGTCGGACTCTAAGCATATAAATTAGACATACCACCGGAAATAGAAGGAATCCATAAAACCTTCCACGTTTGTTATTTATGTAAATGTTTGTGTTAGAGCATTATTGTATTCAAGATTTATTGTAAAGTCAATGTACTGTATTAGTTGCTAATGCCTTTATACCTTGTATGTTATGGGTATAAATAGGCATGTCTAGTTCTTAGTTAGAAAGTGAATCTAGATCCCTTGTATAACTTCTTGAGCATTTTGTCATTTGTACTTTAGAGATCAATATATGGATGACAAGTTTGCTTTCTAAATTCTCTCTACATTTGTTCTTTACATATTGCTAGATTTGGACCTAACAAGTGGTATCAGAGCTAAACAGGAGATTCAAGCAGATCAAGATCCAAATTGAAGAATTTTTACACTGTTCATACATAATTCGAACCATGCATGCTTTACTATTCATCTGATCACTTTTTATTCAGACTTTGATTTTTGATTTCTTGGATCAATTCTTGGCATCACTGAACTCGGAATTGAAATCTGAACAACATTAACTCTTGGATTATCATCAAATTCTGCACAAAATCATCAGATTTGATCATTTCTTTGAAACTTTGTTAGAAAACCCCAATTCACTGTTTTGGACTTTAATTCGATTAAACTGATCGAATTAGAAAACCCCAATTCAGCACTCGATTCAGATTTAACAGATTCAGATTCATCAGTTGTCTTAGTCACAGATTCACTTGAAAATAATGAATTAAATTCAGTTAGTTCAACCCTTTTGGTTTTGTAACTAGAATTTAGTTCATCGTAATTGAAATTTGTAGTATTAAATTTAGGCTTTTCTTCCGAATCTTTATCCGTTTTTACTTCCTCTTTGTTCGAATTAGAAGTTGAGGGATTTGAAGCATCATCATTAACAATATATTGTTTCAAACTTTCATTATTAGAAATAATAAAAGTTTGTTTTACTAAAGGAACCTCTGACATAATAGTTTATTTATAGTCTTCATCACTTGTTACAACAATTAAGCATAAGCCCTTTAACACAACTATTGCTTTACAAAACTTTCTATTATAAAGGACAACTTCAGTGTCCTAACAGTTTGGCAGAAGTAGAGAGCATTATTCCTTTGTCGGAGATTCGTGTGTATAACAACAACCGTTGTGTAGAAGAATCGGACGCTAACCAAAGGGCTTTTGTCCTAGCAGTATCGGAGCCCTTGGCCTTGTAGTAGGTTATGGGTTCAAACCTCACCAAAGGTGAGAAGGGTGTATGATTTTATTTGTTCCATTTGTCGTATATAAAAATTATATACTTAAAAAAAAATCGGACGCTATTTTGGAGCGGAAGTTAAAGAAGCTTAGCCAAAAGAAGGTAATTATGGTTGAAGTCCAATGGAAGCATCATCAAGGCGCAAATGTGACTTGGGAAGCCGAAGATGACATGAAGAGGCGATGCCCTCATTTATTCTCATAAGACGAGATTTTGAGGACAAAATCTTTTCCAAGGTGTGGAGGATTATAACACCCTCAATTTTGAAAAATATAACTCCTTATTTATCATAGTGTAACTCGATTAGTATGTTTGAATCTAGTTTTTGATAAAACTTCTTTATAAGCATGTGGATTTTGGCTTCGGTACAGTCTATGCAACTATGCCCGCAATTGTGACATGTGGCACTATGGTCTGTCATAATCGCATAAGAGAAATGGTCTCGATACATATGGCACGACAGTGACAGCGATAGTGCCATTGGGTATAGTCGCTTGTCATAATCGCCTAGGTGAGCATAGCCTCGGTACATATGGCATGATGATGCCTTGTGACAATGCCATGGGCACTATCGCTTGGCAGGGTCTTCGGTGACCAGATCGGCATAAAAACCCTTGTTCTGATTTCTTTTCAATTTTTGGTCTCCAAGATCAGTTCATGTGCGATTTTTAAACCCTTAGGTACGATTTTTCATCCCTCTCATTTCCTCCTCATTAAATTCAACCAAAAGACCAGAGAGCATTTATGGTGTGATTCCAATCACTGGTTTTCTAGTAAAAGTGAAGCTTCAAGCAAGGACCAAGGCACAATACCATATCCTTCCTATCTAGGGTTTTGGGCAAAGTTTTCTAAGTTTGCTCCATAAACCTAGCAAGTACGTATTAAATGCTTTGTAAAGCTAATTACATGCCTAAATGTGTTCTTTAATACCTTTTCAAGCATTAGATTCAAGAATTTCATGACTATTTGATGATTTAGTCTCAAACTCATATGTGATAAACTTTTATGTGATTTTGGGCAAATCCTCATATTGAGGCTATGATGTTTAAATGTTTACTTGGAATAGTGAAAGGGATTTTGGTTTATCGTGACCTAAAATACGACTTTTGTCTATAAATGTTAGTCTCATGAGTATTGGTAAGTTTTATGAAGGTATTTGACAAATCCCATGATATAATGAATGATAGATTCTAAATGTGGATTGTTGGGTATTTCCAATTGATATTTATGTAGATGGGTAAAACTTTTCGAGTAGGCACTTCGGGGTAGACACTAAGAATTTTTTCGCTTGAGGTGTTACCTTATGGGTAGACATTAAGGTCAGCCGCCTCTTGAGATAAAGTTTGTTAAGTGGTTTTGTTTTTGAAGTATATAATATTTATATACGGCAAATGCAACAAGTAAACTCACACACCCTCCTCACATTTAGTGAGGTTTGAACCCCTGGTCTCCTAGGAGGCAAAAGGCTTCGATACCGCTAGGCCAAGGCCCGTTGGTAACTTGTTAAGTGGTTGTTGGGCACTTAGACTATAAGTCTTAAAGTGTTAAGCGACAACATTGTTTGAGTGACATACTTTTGTGTTTCCGTCACTCTCAATGGATACGGGTCTCCCCTGCTGATTCCAACTAAATGTTGAACTTGGTTTATAAATGACTTTATTTAACTATATTGCAATTTATACTTTATGTTCATGTTTACTAGGATTTTTGGCCTAACACTTGTTTTTGTGTTGGCATGCATCTCAGTTCTAGTGGCATGGTCGGCAAGAAGGTTTGACCGGCCTTTGGTAGAGAGAGAGCTTGGGGGACATCTTGAGACGTCATCTTTGAAGTTTTTTTGGTGGATTAGGTGACACCCGATTGTAATCTATTTCTTCTATAGAACTAGATTAGGAGGTTGTTATCCTCAGTCCGTTTGGTTACAAATTGTTAATTTATTTGGCGTATTCTAAGTTCCATTTTTGGGATAGCTAGTATTTTGATATTTATATACCATGTTCCAATTTTTATTTGGAAATTTTGTAGTCCCATTTTTTGTGTGTTACAAAACCCCCTCTTTTTATAGAACACTTGTTTTTATAGGACATTTTTACAAATAGTGTCTTATAAAATAGTTAATACGCTGTTTTTTTACACTACAACAAATTTGAGTGTATAGGACGCCTAAAATAATTAAGTGTCTTAATAGAGTGTTTTATAGGACATTATATAGTTTATATGACCAACAAAAAGCGCCCTATCTAAAAGTGTTACAATAAATTTATAGGACGCTTTTGAGCGTTGTAACAAGGTTTTTAAGACACTTTCAAATAAAGTGTCGTATTAGCTAATTTTGTAGGACGCTTTTGAGAAATGTCCTATAAACCCATCTTTTTAGAGGACACTTCACACTTTTTCAAATAGTGTCCTATAAAATAATTATTACGACGTTTTATTTGAAAAATGTTCTAAAAGACTTTACGACGCCCAAAGACGTCCTATAAACTTTTTGAAGCACTTTTAAATATGACGTTTTTTTGTTTGGTCCTATAAAACACCCTGTTAGAACGTTTATTTATTTTAGGTGTCCTATAAACTCAATTTTGTTGTAGTGTTATAAAAAGGTCCTGAAAAGCTTATTATGACACCCAAAACGTCCTATAAACAATTGCAACGCATTCAGATAGAACGTTTTATTTTTTTTAGTCCTTTAAATTAAGTATTCTAAAGCGGTCTATTATGATGATTTTTAATTTTTGACGTCCTATAAACCAAATTTTATTGTATTGTTTAGATATAATGCTATATAGTTTAGTCCTGTAAATCTAAGTTCTATAAAGTATTCTATTAGAACGTTTAAATAATTTAGGTGTCCTATAAAACTAATTTTGTTGTAGTCTCTCTCTATACATTAAGGTTCTAAATGGTGTGAGGCGTGGCGGTGAGGTCAAACCTCAAGCCTTAGGAGCCACGGCGAGGCCATGAAGTTTATCAAGGCGTGACTTATGGCGACAAATCTATATATCATATATAATATTATATGTAAAAAGATATGTTTTGTACTATTAATCGATGAGTCAATGACAATAACAAGTTAAATTAGGTTACATATTAAAAGCTAGCAAATAAGACATTAAAAACGTAAATAAAAATCAAATATCGTGTTATAAAAGACCGCACGTTAGGTCATGGCATGCCACATGCATAACGTGGCGTGAGACACAAGCCTTGAACCACGGCGCGCCATGGCGGCTATCGCGGCTAGCCTTTTAGAACAGTGCTATACATACATACATGTGCTATATGGACTCGAATCGAGCAATGGGTTCGAGTCTTGTTGCTAGTTGAGGGTTAGAAATTGCAATATTAGTAAAGTTTTGGATAGATTAAGTAAATATTTTTGCAAGTACACATAAATAGGAAAGGGTCAGCCATCGTAGGAGCATAGTAGTAGGCTTCCACTTCGAGTTTTACGGAGTCTAATGTTTGAACATGTCCTTACGACTTTAAACTCACACAAACAAACATACACACACACATTTCTCATCGTTGTACCAATCTTCACAATAATTCACAAACGTATAATTCCAATTCACATGTGATTGGATTGGTTACGAAAAACTATGGAGAGTTATTTGAAGGAGAACTTTGAGGTGGAGCACAAGAACCCGACTGAAGAAGCGCTCAAGAAATGGCGATCGGCCGTGTGGCTCGTCAAGAACCCTCGTCGCAGGTTTCGTATGGTGGCTGATCTTGCCAAACGGGCTGCAGCCGAGAAGAAACGAAGGAAGATCCAGGTTCCAATATCTTTCTTTTTCCATATTTTTAATTTGTTTGATATTAACATATGAATACATACAAAAGTTTAGATTATGAATTGTTTTCTTGAAAATAGATAGACATAAATTTATGAACATGATCATAGTGATGCATATATCTACATTCCTTTACAATTAAATATTGTAGATCATGTGATCTATATCTATATAACTTTATATTTATGTGAGTGTTTTTGTGTGTGTGCATATATATATATATACACGCATCAAAGGGGTTGTAGCCCAGTGGTCGGTAACATCCTGGGGGGGGGGGGGGGGGGTCAGTGGATGGTATCCCTGACTACCCGGGTTCGAGCCCTGTGTGCTACTCTGGTGATATCAGCTCTTGGGCCGGCTCTTTGGGCCGGTTCATGAGTTCGGCCCAGGCCTGCCCCGTATGGGATGGTATAACTGGGTCGGGGGATTAGTCTGGGTTTCCATGTGGTTGCCTGGGATACCCCCCGAAAGGGTGCGTGTGTTACTTGTCTTTCAAAAAAATATATATATACACGCACATAGATATTAGATACATACAGTTTTTGTAGAGATTACGCTATAAGAGTTGATAAATCCTTGTGTTAATCTTGGAGCTCGAAATTAATAAATCACGAGTGACATAAAATTTTCCATCAAAACCCGAAGAAATAATTTGCAACCATCTATTGACACAATATACTTGGTAATGAACCAATGCATTATGCAAAAAGGAAGATCAAACACATGCGCATGTATGTATGGTGCTATATATATATTTACGTATTATGTATGTCTATATGTCAACTATGTGTACTGTGGTCCCAAAATCTCGTTAGTTGATCATTACGATATGACTTAATGTGGGAAAGAAAAATAAGTCATTTTGAGCCTCTAATTTAGAAACAATCTATGTTGTTTGTGGTATTCTAAGTCTAAGAGACACGACCTAGTGAATCAGGGACGGATTTAAAAAAAAATTCAAATGGTGGCACGATATAATAATATAATATAATATATTCCAAAAAAATTTTAAAAATGGTTTTTATAGGACCGAAAAACAATTCCTAAATTTGTGTCCGACCCGTCTTCATCTTTTACAAACGGTCAATATATACCTAAAATAATTACAAAAAGTATGTTTTTTATAGGATTAAGAACATAGTGAGTAATGAGTTGATCGAGTCATTGAGTGAGTCCACGAGCGAGTGAGTTGATCGACGATTTCTGTTTATGGGTTGATCGAGGGTTTCAATTTGATGATATCCCTAGTCATCTTTGATTTTTGGGGCGTAAGAGTTATACGTAAGTAAATCAGCTTTGGGCTAAAAAACCTAAAATTGGGTTTGGTAATCGGGTGCCTTAGTTTAATGGGTTTGAGATTTGTGTCTTTTTTTTTCAATTTTCAGTTTAGGTGCACCCCTTAAATTTTCTAAAATAATACGATAACACCTTTAAAAATGATACGACTGCATCTTTTACGAACCTAAATTTTTTACTTTTTTCCAGAGAAACAACGGTGGCACGTGCCACCATGGGCACCATACTAGGTTTGTCCATGTAGTGAACCACAAGTCTCATTAACTCTAATGGTGTATATTTAATTAAGGAAGGACGACATCGAGTTGGTTTTCGGTAAGAATAATAGTTATCGTGAGAAAGTTAAGAAAAGATTTTTATCATTAGATCATTCATAATTGAAGATCAACCGAAAATACGTTTCTAAGTTAATTCATTGATTATTTTGGGAGTTAATATGAAACATTAAATCAACACTATTTAAAAGCGATAAAAGGTCCAAATATATTCTTACTCTTCTCGCCTTAACTTCTATCCTCATACGATTCTTCGTCTCTTGACACCATAGATTTTTTTTTACATCTTTTTACTTGTGTTTTAAATTTTTATAACGGTAAGTTATATATATATATATAGAGAGAGAGAGAGAGAGAGAGGAAGGATCATGCGAGAAGTTAAACATTATGCGAGAAGGCGAGAAGTGCGATATCATATATGATTACACGGCATGTGGGTGTGTTTAATCATATATGATTAAACGTTTATGTATTGCCAATGTAACATGTGTTTAATCATATATGAATAAGCTTGTGTATCATATATGATATCACACTTCTCGCCTTCTCACACAAGGTTTAGCTTCTCGTTTGAACCTGCCCTTATATATATATATATATATCAATATATTATTTTCGTATACTTATACAAAAATATTATTGACTAATTAATAATAGAAGCATATATATATATATGTTAATCTATATTTGTAATATCTATGCTATCTTACAAAATATTTAGGTAAAAAATTTAAATTTTAAAAGTATAACATTTATTTTTATGAATAAATCGGTTTTATAAGATTCAAATATATTTAAATGTTCAAATAAATTGCTTTATAGGACTTGTATTTACATAACCAAACAATCACTATTAAACGAAAGACTTTTACCTACGAACTTTTTCCTGGGAAATTTGTCGCTAAATGATGATTCGTCACAAAACCATCACAAAAGTTGGTGGGTAAATTTTTGGTGGGTAATGTAAATCAGTGACAGATTACCCAGGGATTCTCTGAGTGATCCATGGGTATTTTCTCGAAAGACATCGGATTTTACTGAACCGTTGATATTTCTTGGGTGATTCCTAAGTAATCACCGACGGAAATTTTCCTAGGTGAATTTTGTGGGTAAAAATCGTTTATTTTGTAGTGAATTGTGACCTACATAAATGCTATGTTGTACGGTTTTGGAAGGAAAAGGAAAGAAGAGAAATGAAAGGAAAAGAAAGAATTTTTTTTATTTGTATTCTTGAGAGTGAAAGTAAAAGTGAGAAAGGGAAGGAAAGAAATTCATGTTTGATGCAAAAGAGTAATGCAAGAAAATATGTCATTTTTATAAATATATCTTTATTTATTTTATAGTGGAATGTAATTGTTGGATAGATGTGTAATTATATAAATACGTTTAATTGTTAGAAAATTTTCTTTCATTTCCTTCCCTTTGCTCCCACGTTTGGGAAGAAAAGTTCCGAAAGAAAAATCAACAAAAACAAAAACATGATTTTTCTTTCCTTCCCTTCCAATTTCCCTTTTCTCATTAAAACAAAAACTCGAGAACAAACGATTTTTTGCCCCATCGCTCCTTCCATTTCCTTCATAAAAAAATTTGAGAACATAATGAAAGTGTTGCACTAAAAACATTCTTCACTTTCCTTTCCTTTCCTTTTTCTAAATAAAAATAAAAAATAAATAAAACTCGGGAATATTACATTTTTTCCCTCCTAATTTTCTTCACAATTAATTATATCATTAAATTATTCAATACAACTCATAAACTATTATTTGTCTCTCATGAACATTTAATTTCAAATAAGTTCATTGGTAGAACGAAAAAATAATCATTTTTATGGAAATCTCAAAATTTGGAGATTTTCCATTTTAGAGAACTTTTTTGAAAATATGTTAAAAGCAAAAATTCCAAAATTCTCCAATTTAAAAAACCTGTTGAAGATACTCTTATGTATACCTTAATTTTAAATGATATTTTAATCAAATTCATAATGTTTTGATAAATATGAAATCGTTTATCTTTTAATGGTTTTGACAACACGTAATATCACATATATATATATATATAGCTCAGTTGGTAAACGAGTGGGATAACTTTACCCAAAATATTACATATATAACTTATGTTTTTTGATTCACTCAACAGCTAAGGCTAACCGGACCTAGATCTATTTGGGCAAAGTCAGCTTTATTTATTTTTCAACTAAGCTACACGTTATAAATCCCTCGTATTAATCTTAAGTCTATAAGTCTTGATCGTTTTTCTTAATCTTTGACAATCAATGAGTGGTTTTTATAACGACGTTCGTATTTTTCTCTGAGTCTAAAAAGAATCCATCGTTTTTTAATAATCTTTGACGTGGATATACGTGCCATGACCACAAACGTTGCGATCCATTGGAAATATTATGTGCATGACTTATTCCATATTTTACAAGCAACTTTCTTGGAAATTTCGTTTACAGCGATTTTATACGATCATTTGCTTTCTTTTCATGGTTTTTTGTCAACGGTTTCAGACGTGTGGATTACTTTTGTTTATGTTGAAACAGTAAATCTTTAACTAATAATCAAACACTCTTTGTGTTTCTTGAAATCCACGATATTTATTCGCGGATTACACTTACCCGCCACCTTTTCGTAACTGAAGACCCATAATGATCAAGAAAACTGTTTATCATTTGACTACTCAATCGGGTTGGGGTTCTGTTTCCTTTGATAAATTTGGTTCGATCGGAATAGTACCAATACTATATCTATTATACTCGTGATCAGTTTTTTTCGGATTAGAAGGCTATTTCGTTTGTAATTAGTTTTGGGGGTGTTTTTGTGGTTGAATCATCGTAAAGTCTCGGTTTTTGTGACGAAACTGTTGACGTAGTTTCATGGAGATCCCCATATGCAGTGATTTCATGGTTTCGAAGGTGAGAAAATGTTTGAATTAGTATCTGCATACCAAGTGTTTGTGAAAATGTCACAGAGAGAGTAGGAAAAGTCTATATTAGCATAATCGTAAAATACTTGCACAAATAGCTATATCAAATAGGAATTGTCTTTATATGATTTCCAACACTATAGTCTTCTTTTTTGTATGTTGACTGAAGTAAAACATTCAACAAGGCACAAGTTTGAAAGATATGCATTTGGAGGCTTATAACCTTAATTTTCCAAAATGGGAATTCATTGAATCTTTCTCATATGTTGTTTCTTTAATTCTGTACTCTAATGGGGTTTGTTTTCTCTGTAAATCAGGAGAAGATTCGGATAGCTTTATATGTGCAAAAAGCAGCATTGCAGTTCATTGATGGTATAGTCTAAAATATTATAAATAAAATTCTCTTAACTTGTTATAAATGTCAAGTTTATTCCAACATTGTTTCCCTTCTCAAATTTTTCCTTTGATTAGTACAGCCGCTAACCGAACCGAACGTAAGCTCTCTGAAGAAGTCGTTCAAGCAGGTTACGATATAGAACCTGAAGATCTTGCGTACATAGTCCGTTCCCATAATAACCGAACTTACGAATTCCACGGAGGACTCCAAGGACTTTCAAGAAAAATCAAAATCTCATTACGAGATGGTGTCATTTCAAGCGACATAGAAAAAAGACAACAAATCTTTGGCTGTAATCGATTTATCGAAAAGCCTCCAAGGCCCGTTTGGATGTTCGTTTGGGACGCGTTACAGGATTTGACTCTAATAATTCTCATGGTTTGTGCCGTGATCTCCGTTGGCGTTGGCATTGCCACGGAAGGGTGGCCGAAAGGTATGTACGATGGGTTGGGAATAATTCTCTGCATATTTTTAGTGGTGGTGGTTACTGCAGTTAGTGATTATAAGCAGTCTTTACAATTCAAAGATTTGGATAAAGAAAAGAAAAACATTATTATTCAAGTCACACGAGATGGAACGAGAAAAAAGGTTTCCATTTACGATTTGGTGGTTGGGGATATTGTTCATTTGTCGATTGGTGATCAAGTGCCTGCAGATGGGATCTTTATCGACGGCTATAGTTTGTCGATTGATGAATCAAGCTTATCAGGTGAAAGTGAACCAGTGAACATAGACAAAAAACGGCCTTTTCTTTTATCAGGAACTAAAGTTCAAGATGGTTCGGGTAAAATGCTGGTAACTTCTGTAGGAATGAAAACCGAATGGGGAAGATTAATGGTGACTTTAAGTGAAGGTGGAGATGATGAAACTCCATTACAAGTGAAGCTTAATGGGGTTGCTACAATTATAGGGAAAATCGGTTTAGCTTTCGCAGTTTTGACTTTTCTTGTGTTGACTGCGCGGTTTATAATCATGAAAATTGTTCGAAACGAAATGGGTAAATGGTATATGAGTGATGGTTTGGAGCTTTTGAACTATTTCGCCATAGCAGTGACTATATTGGTGGTTGCCGTGCCAGAAGGGCTGCCGTTGGCGGTGACTTTAAGTTTAGCGTTCGCCATGAAAAAACTAATGAACGATAGAGCACTCGTTAGGCATCTTTCCGCTTGCGAAACGATGGGGTCCGCCACCTGTATTTGTACAGATAAAACCGGGACTTTAACCACAAATCATATGGTTGTGACACGACTTTGGGTCGCTGGAGAATCTAGAGAGATTAAAACTAAAGATCTCAAATCTTCCATTTCCGAGAAAGTTTTGAGTGTTCTTTTGCAATCCGTGTTTCTAAACACCAGCTCCGAAGTCGTAAAGGACGAAAACGGAAAAACGAATATTATCGGTTCGCCAACGGAGACGGCGATTTTGGAGTTCGGACTACTTTTTCAGAGTAGTTATAATGCGGATTCTAAAGGTATTAGGATACTGAAAGTTGAACCGTTTAACTCGGTGAAGAAAAAGATGTCTGTGTTAGTCGGTCTCCCCGGAGGAAAACTACGAGCGTTCTGCAAAGGTGCGTCAGAAATAATATTAAAAATTTGTGATAAGATTGTGAACGAAGAAGGCGAGGTTGTAGAATTGTCGGAAAAACAAAGGAAAGTTATAACAGATGTGATAAATGGTTTCGCGTGTGAAGCTCTTAGAACAATATGTTTGGCTTTCAAGGATCTTGAAAAAGATTCCATTACTAATGAGAATATTCCGGAGAATAATTACACGATAATTGCAGTAGTTGGAATCAAGGATCCAGTCAGACCAGGAGTGAAAGAGGCGGTTAAGACGTGTCAGGATGCGGGAATTATGGTTAGGATGGTGACTGGTGATAATATTAATACGGCTAAAGCCATTGCTAGAGAATGCGGGATTTTGACAGCTGATGGTTTGGCGATCGAAGGACCTGATTTTCGGGATAAAAGTGTTGAACAGTTGAAGGATATAATACCTAGACTTCAAGTTATGGCAAGATCGTTGCCTCTCGATAAACATAAATTAGTTACCCTTTTGAGAAATGAATATAAGGAAGTTGTGGCTGTAACTGGTGACGGGACTAATGATGCCCCAGCATTGCATGAAGCCGATATCGGCTTAGCCATGGGTATAGCTGGAACTGAGGTATTAAAATTAGATTTAAATGCATTTTGATTTGCTATTATTGTGAATGTGAAATAAAACTTCAAAAGATTCAATGAAAGAATGAATCTGTTTCATTTTATCTTCACAGGTTGCCAAAGAAAATGCGGATATTGTGATTATGGATGACAATTTTAGGACGATAGTATACGTTGCTAGATGGGGTCGTTCAGTTTATATAAATATCCAAAAGTTTGTGCAATTCCAGTTGACGGTTAATGTGGTTGCTCTCATGACCAATTTTGTTTCTGCATGCACATCAGGTCTCTTCTCTTCCTATAACTTAAGACTTATTTTTTTAGCTTATTGAAAAAGCCCATTTATAACCTGGCTCTAACCAATTAGGGTGTGAGGATTAAGGGTGAAGGACCGGTGACTTAAGAAAACTAGAGGAATTGTAAAGAGAGAATTGTAGAGAGAGAAAGAGAGTTGTAAAAGAAGATTTTATTTCTTCCAAATGATGCCTTACAGATGATGGGGGTACCTTTCTTTTATAGGCAAAGATAAGGTACCCTTACATAAGCATGACGTAAGCATTACATAAGAAACTTAATAATTCTACCGAATGCGGTAAGCGCTTACATCACTAGAAAAGTGACTTAATTCTAACCATCATTTTTACATCATTATAGCCACAAGCCTGCTTTTAAGCTAGATTTTTGAAATGCTACTTCAAAGTAGTATTTCAATAAGCTTTGAAAGAGAGTAAAACAACCCGAAATCCCAGGATCTAATCCAAAATCACCTACTCGATTGACAAGCATCGAGGTTTTTTCCCCACTTCTTTTTCCCAATTATGCCTCTTATATTTTTCCAATTACTTTTTTAACATGTCCTTTTAGGTTATTTTACATTTTTATCTAGCTTATCAGCTAACAGCTAACTTATCAGTTGGAGTAAAATTTCAGGGTCTGCTCCTCTTACTGCTGTCCAATTGCTTTGGGTGAACATGATTATGGACACACTTGGTGCTTTAGCTTTGGCTACAGAACCTCCTCATGATGGCTTAATGAAAAGGCCTCCTATTGGAAGGGATGTTAACTTTATAACAAAGATTATGTGGCGAAACATCATTGGCCAAAGCATTTATCAACTCATCGTCCTTGGCATTCTCCAATTCGATGGAAAGCGGCTTCTTAATCTCCACGGTTCAGATTCTACTGCTGTCCTCAATACATTGATCTTTAATACCTTCGTGTTCTGCCAGGTACCTTTATTTCCTAACATCCATAATCTTAAGATCCCGTTACAACAACAACAACAACAAAAATTGTCTTTATAGGACGCCAAAAATGTCTAAACGTCATAATAGACTAAAGTTTATAGGTCCAAACATTTGTGTGTCCTTTACAAAGGTCTTATGGCGTATTTGGGCATCTTAACAAAAAGTGTCCTATTAGTTTTTTTTATAGGACACTTGTTTTTTGTAAGACACTTTTTCAAGTAATGTCATATAAAAAGAGTAAATATGACGCTTTATTTGAAAAATATCGTGAAAAGCTTGCATTTGGTCATTATCTATACTATATTATAAAGCATTTGATAAAAACTGTTAAAAACAAATTTGTATGCATCAAGTATTGTTTATTGATGCATATTAACTTAAAATTCAAGATTACAAATAGATAATGCATGAATACAACTTTTAAAGCTACATGTTTGAATTTATAACTAACCGAGTTTGAATTTATAACTTTTAAAGCTACATGTTTGAATTTATAACTTTTAAAGCTACATGTTTAAAATATAATCAAGATAATTATTGAATTTTAACAGAATACTTAATTATTATTTTATAAAAAACATTGCATTATTAAACCTAAAATAAGTTAAATTAAACGAATTTATAAAAAAAAATCTATTTCTCAAACCCATATTATAAATTTGACAAAGACAAAAAGTAAAACGAAACACTAAATGTATCGCGCTGCATGAACACTTCTAGTAGCTGTATAATGTCTGTGTTCTTTTCCAGGTGTTTAACGAAATAAACAGCCGTGATATGGAGAAGATAAACGTGCTAAGAGGAATGTTTGATAGTTGGGTGTTCATGATCGTTATGGTCTGTACTGTGGCGTTCCAAATCATCATAGTCGAATACTTGGGGACATTTGCATCCACGGTGCCACTATGTAGGAATTTGTGGACAGCCAGCGTTCTGATGGGAGCCATTAGCCTGCCCGTTGGAGCCATCCTCAAGTTCATCCCGGTTGAATCTTCTACGCACCCTGGTGCAGTCAAGCAGCATGACGGCTATGAACCACTTCCTAGGGGTCCGGACATGGCTTGAAGGTTTTCGGTTCAGGTTCAGTTTTCATATTTATATTCTTTATGAGGTTTGGTTACAAGTTGTTAAAACCTTCATGTTTAAAGGGAGGGTAGAATACAAGGGTTGGTTTGGTTTGGTTTGGTTTTTTTCAAGCCTTTTAAATTTTGCATTGGGGATAAAAACTATATTACTTTGATTTATTGCTCATTATTTATGGTACTTTGAATTTTATTTTATTTTTTTTGCATTGAGATACAAGGGTATTCTGTTATTCAAAAAAGTCAAATTATGGGTAAACTATGATACCAATTTATTTTTGATGATAATATGTGAATAGTTTTTTTATAAATAAATATATGAATAGTTTTTTAGAAAAACATGTAAATAAAAGTATATTTAATAAATATTTTTCTGAATAAAATATTTGAATCACAACAAATTTTAGAGTGAATTACACTTTTGGTCCATGTAGTTTACCCAAATAGTGATTTTCTTCTTGCAATGGTTCTTAACTAATGGTGTTAACTCGAGAGGCCTTGAGTGTTATGAAACTGAAAAGCTAGAGCCCATCAATATAGATAGTTTGTTTTAGGAATTAAATCCAAATTTTGAGCAAATCATATGACAACCACTTGAAAATTTATACAAAAAAAATTCTTATGTCAACAAAACTTTACCATGAACAACCAAATCAATAATATACTTCCTTTTACAAGTTTTATCATATAAGATGGATTGTATTTAAACATTATATATACTCATCGGGTTTCTCATCTTATTATTATACTTAGGGGACGTTTGGTTCGTAGAATTCAAAGGAATTTGATGGAATTGGAATGACAAATTCATTTGTTTGGTTTAATTCTTGAAATGGATGAAATCCAAAGAATTTCACAAATCAATGAATTCCACAAATTAATGAATTCATCATTCCTTGACCTAATGGGAATTGAATTCCATCATTTTGCATTCATTTAACTGACACCGACCACCCTTGCCCACCATGACCAGGCAACTATTGTCACTGTCACACTCCATCCCCACCCCAGCCACCCCCACCCTGCCTTGCTGCCACCCCCACATTGTCCTACTACCCACCTTCCACCCCTGCCCACTCTCACCCCACCCCTGCCAACCCCTTCCTGCCGCCAACCCACCTAGTCGTGCCCCTTACCCTACCCCTACCCTAACGTGCCTCTGCCTTTCCCAGTTTGACCACCCACCTCACCCTCCCACCCTTTCTAGCCCAACCATCCTACCCCACCCATCCCCACCTTGCCCCCTCCACCCACTCTCCCTTACCCCGACCCTCCCCAACCTGCCTTGCCCAACCATCCTACCCCACCCACCCCCACCCATGCCCCTGCCCACCCCTACCTAGCCTAACCATCCTATCTCACCCACCTTGCCCCCTCCCCCACTCTCTCTCACCCCGCCCCCATCCTTGCCACACCCCAACCCTTCTGCCCGCCCGCACCACCACCCTCCCCCCAAACAAAGATGGAGATTCCAATTATTTTTAGAGATTTCATTCCAATTTCATCCAACCAAACACAATCAAAGTGCGTAGTCAAATTCCATTAAATTTTATTCCAATTTCTTCAAAGTCAAATTCCTTTCGATTGATTCAAATTCCACCAAATTCCTTTCGCTTTCCCTATTGAGTGTATGGTTTTTTTTTGCCATCCCTACAATTGTCTCCATAATTTCTCTAAACTTGTGAATTAAAAGTCAAAATCTCTACAAAAATAACATTTAATTTCAACAGATTCTTTATTTTAGAAATTTCAATATTATTATTATTATTATATTACATAATTTTATCATCGCAATTTACAAAGTTTTATATAAAATAATAATAATTTCATGTTAATGAATAAAATTTTCATTTCCCTCTCCTTAAAATTTTGACCAACTTATGAGTTAATTTATCAAATGTAAACTTATTTTTTAAAATAATATAAAAAATCTATTAAAACAAAATACATAACAAACAATTTAGTTTCTATATTTTATAAAATTTGTTAAAAATCCCTTGACATTTTAATACGAATATCAATGTTTAAAAGAAAACACACACAGATGAAAGCAAAAAATAAGGAAGAATAACCCTTGGCCTTCTTCAGTCAAATCCGTTTCAAATTGGCTATGAAACCTGTTTTTTCGTTTCGTTTTCATGAATCTAAACCCCGTTCTTCCTTCGATTTATGGAAAACAAACATGTTGTCGAACACAATCTAACCCCTTCGCTCTCAACTTCACTTACAGAAAACTGGTTTACCGATGGAAGAAATCACGTCGTATTTGGGAGAGAAATCAGAAAAAGTTTAGCACCAAAAGCTTCAATTTCAGTCCCACATCGTTATGAGTCGAGGAACTCAACTGGTTTATAAAAAGAAATTGGAGATGGATTGTCGCCGGGCTTAGTAACGTGAGCCTGTGACTCGAGTGAGGGCATTAAGATGGTTGGGTTCGGTGGTTGCAAAATCTGGCTTGCCCGTTCCAAGTTTGGAGTTGGACCAAGTAGTTTAGGCGAAGGCTTGGGCTTCGTGGTTCCTAAAGAAGAGGGCAAAGCCCATCTTTTTTCATCAATCAAATGCAATAGCGGTATAGTGTATTTATAAGATAATAAAATACTTTTCTATCTAAAAGTGCTGTAATAAGTTAGCTTTTGGGTGTCTTAACAAGTTATTTAAAACATTTTTAAACAAAACGTCCTGGTAGCTACTTATAAACGCTATTTGGAAAAGTGAAATTGTATCTTGATGATCTCTAATAAGGTGGTCTATGTTTCAACTCCACATTGCTGATTGTGTGCAATGCAGGACATCTGCTGAAGAAGCAATTGAAAGGATGCCAGATTGGTCAACTTGTAGTCTACCTTTCTTGAGGCAAGAGCACAACTGCTAAGCAAGTGAACTTGTACCATATATGACCCCTTGACCACACCAGATGTTGACAAGTAAGTTTTTTCTTTCTCGTCTTTGTTATTATATCAATTATGGCTCCCGCCGCATTGCACGGATACACAACTAGTATGTATATATATATATATATTGTCTTTTTATGGCTGAAAAGGAGGTAACTGGCGTGCCGTGATGGCGACTGGATTTGTTATTATATCAGTTACGGCGTGCCGTTTAGGCTCATCTATTGGGCTCTACGAGTTGTATGCAAGAATTTTAACAAAGTACTAACATATTCAATTGGAAACTATGGATATGTATAATGGTTTCGATCTAGAATTTTGATGTTATTATAATTAGTGAGATGATACATGATCCGATTGCTTTACATGGGAACGTAGGAAGGATCATCCTGCACATGTTTTTGGATGGTTCTTCTTAGAAAAGCCTCCTGCTCGGTAAGGTTTTTTTAGGGAACATCATATACGTCGTTGAATATGTCTGAATTTGGAGGTTTTTCCACCCGCTCTGCAGCTTAAATAGCTTGCGATAGCTAACAGCATATATAATCAGTTACACAAGTTAGATGAATGCAAGTCAGCCCCATTCATCAAAGAGAAATCCATATACAAAATTCACTCTCAAATTGTATACAAAATTCTTATGCTTTGAGAAAAAAGTTATAACCACATTGAAATTTCAACAAATTTCCCAACTTGAAACCATGCCAATGTTGGGAGATCTTAAAGTAGTCCATACTTATTTCAAATTTGAAAACGAATCGGTTTGACCTCAGAAATCAAAGTGTATATCTTTGGAATATTGGTAGCACTTACATCACTAGAAAAGTGACTTAATGCTACCATCATTTTTACATCATTATAGCCACAAGCCTACTTTTAAACTAGATTTTTGAAAAGCTACTTCAATTAGTATTTCGATAAGCTCGAAGTTTTTTCCCCACTTCTTTTTCCCATCTATGCCCCTTATATTTTTCAAATTACTTTTTTAACGTGTCCTTTTAGGTTATTTTACATTTTTATCTAGCTTATCAGCTAACAGCTAACTTATAAGTTGGAGTAAGTTTTCAGGGTCTGCTCCTCTTACTGCTGTCCAATTGCTATGGGTGATCATGATTATGGACACACTGGTGCTTTAGCTTTGGCTACAGAACCTCCTCATGATGGCTTAATGAAAAGGCCTCCTATCGGAAGGGATGTCAACTTTATAACAAAGAACATCATTGGCCAAAGCATTTATCAACTCATCGTCCTTGGTATTCTCCAATTCGATGGAAAGCGACTTCTTAATCTCCACGGTTCAGATTCTACTGCTGTCCTCAATACATTGATCTTTAATACCTGCGTGTTTTGCCAGGTACCTTTGTCTCCTCACATTCATAATCTTAAGATCCTGTTACTACGACAAAAAAGGTCTTTATAGGATGTCAGAAATGTCTAAACGTCATAATAGAATGTTTTATAGGACTTAAGTTTATAGGTCCCAACATTTGTGTGTCCTTTACAAAGGTCTTATGGCGTATTTTGGAATCCTAACAAGTTTCTTAGAACACTTGGGCCTTGTTTGTTTTTTTGGGAAAAAAAACTCTTATTAGCCTCTTATGTCTGATTCGTTAGAGATGGGGCCATTCAGATTGTTTGTTTTTCCAAATTTTCAGAGCCACTTATGTCTCATTGTCCTCTTATTTGGTAAGAGGTAAACCAACCTCTTATTTACCTCTTATTGTTCTCAATAAACTAACTCTAATAGATCATTTCTCTCGGTCGATTCACTTGAATTATAATCAAACTCAATTTACTATAACTATGTGATTTTCAAATTTAAGTTTATATAATTAAATATATTATTATCGATAAACGTATTCATTTAAATGAACTCTAATTTTACGATTAGATGTAAATTTCGTAATGACGATGGGAAATTGTATAAATTCATATATATATACATATAACACTATAATATTTTAATGGGTCAAATACATAATTTAAACAAATTTAGACATTTATCAGTTTACAAAAACAAGTCTTTGATTCAGATTTCAGACTTCAGCACCACCTCTAATCAATCAGAAATGAAATAAGACTTCAGACTTCAGCACATCTTAAAAAAAACACCATCTCATATTCAAAAAATGGCCTATTAGCTTTTTTATAGGACACTTGTTTTGGTAAGACATATAATGTCATATAAAAAGACTAAATATGACGCTTGTTTTTGTAAGATATTTTTTCAAATAATGTCATATAAAAAGACTAAACAAGCTTTATTTGAAAAATGTCATTGAAAAACTTGCATTTGGTAATTATAGTTGTACAATGTTGGTGTTCTTTTTCAGGTATTTAACGAAATAAAACGCCGTGATATGGAGAAGATAAATGTGTTAAGAGGAATGTTTGATGGTTGGGTGTTCATGATCGGTTATGGTTTGTACTGTGATGTTCCAAATCATCATAGTCGAGTTTTTAGGGACATTTGCATCCACGGTGCCACTATGTAGGAATTTGTGGGCAGCCAGCGTTCTGATGGGAGCCGTTAGCCTGCCCGTTGGAGCCATCCTCAAGTTCATCCCGGTTGAATCTTGTACGCACCCTGGTGCAGTCAAGCAGCATGAGGTTTGGTTACAAGTTGTTAAAACTTTCATGTTTAAAGGGAGGGTAGAATACAAGGGTCAGATTGGTTTGGTTTGGTTTGGTTTTGTTTGGTTTGGTTTTTTTCAAGCCTTTTATATTTTGCATTGGGGATAAAAACTATATTACTTTGATTTATTGCTCATTATTTATGCTACTTTGAATTTTATTTTATTTTAGTTTGCATTAAGATACAAGGGTATTCTTTTTTTTTTGAAGAAAAGATACATACAAGGGTATTCTGTTATTCTAATTTTATAGTACCTGTTGGAAAGTTGTGACACGTGTTGTATAAATTTTGTGCACAATAAGTAGTTAAATGATGTTTTAGGAGAGGCATTGTGTAACACCCGTAATTTCTGGATAAGTACAACTTCGAATCGGTGTGGAACCGATCTTTAAGAAAAATATGAAAAATAGGATTTTGGATTAAATCCTAGATTTTATGGTATTGTTGGATGGGTAATTCGAATACGAGTCCAACGGTTCTTTCCGGAGCGAAATCGGAGCTAAAACGAAGAAGTTATGGCCAAAACAACTTTCGGTACAATCTCGGCTAAAGTGACCAGCGAAAGTGACACAGCGAGAGTGACATGGTCACTTTAGCATGTATCAAATCTGAGGGAAAGCTTGGGAACTTTCGGTACATTTTGTGCGAAAGTGACACAGCGAGAGTGACATGGTCACTTTAGCATGTCACTTTAGCATGAATCAAATCTGAGTTTAACCTGTGTCGAGTTTTGGGTTAATAATGATTTTGTGGTATTGGGTTACCCGATCGATGTTTAAATGCATTTTTATGCTAGTTGATAACCGTTATTTATGGGTCTGACGACTTTGAGCATTTTGCTCGGTTTTGACCTTGAGAGGGTCTTGGGGACATTTGTCCGGTTTTAAATAGCTCAATGTGGGGTCTCATTTATGATTTGCATTTATTGCAACTTGATACATTTTATTGCTCATTATTGATATTTACATGTTTGGGTGCTTCTGCCATTTCGGGTTGAGCATGTTTTGTAGACTGTGTTGCATTGGATCCATAGGCACGTGACTCAGTTTTATTTGATGGTCTATCTCTTTGTGCATTCGGTTGTGGGGTTGGTTGACTTCGTCCCTTCACACAACAAGACGCGTTTGTCCGTCACATGGTGCTGGAAGGCTGGTATCAGCGGGCACTATTGGGAACGCGTGGGTATATGCGTTAGGCCGTGGGGCCACTAGCGAGTAGGCAATAGGGGACGCGGGAGTCCCTGAGGTGAAACTCGTCTAGACTGGATATGCACTATGGTCTCCTGTAAGTCCTTGAGGTGTAACTCTACGGGGTATGCAATAAAGGCAATCTATTTATGGCTTGAGGTTGTGATGTCTTTATGGCATGGGAACTAAGGTCGGGACTTGAGGTGTAATCCAGTAACATCACGAGTGACTTAACTTTGTGTGCCCGTCGCTCTCGATGGAATCGGGTCTCCCCCGTCACCGAAAGGTGTGGTTTTGGGTATATGTTTTTATCCATATTTTCAGTGACGTACTTTATTTATGTAAATTGTCGTCATGGTTCATTGGCAGAATTCTACGCTTCATCCTATTTAGATGTTTTAAATATTGGAGTTTTGTCCACGGTTATATTTCTTGGGATATTTACGATCAAACACGTTTTGAGTGAGTTTGGGGTTGGAATTCATTTTAGAAAACGCTTTATACATTTTGGGAATTTTTCTACTAGATTTTGTGTGCGTGGAAAATGAGTCATTTATACCCGTTTGGGAAATCCTTTGGAAATAATAATCTTTGTCGCAACTTTCAATGAAAGATTTATCCGAATCATGACTAAAACCACAACCTTCCGATTTATGATTTTTATGTAGTCATGATAAAATGCTTGAACTCACTAGGCGTAAGCCTAACCTTTTTTTATTTGTCGGCGTGTGCAACAGGCTCAGGTGGGGAGTAGCTCTAGCTACATTATGAAGTGGCGAGTGCTAGTAGTATGCACGAGAGGTGAAGTGTTTAGTGAAGTCTTCCGCATTTGGTTTGGGATTAGCAACTTGTACTAGTGTTAAGTAACATCCGACTTTACGTGATTCATAATATGATTTGAGTATTTTATTGCGAGAGTTGTTACGTTTATCTTGAAGTAATTCCAGGAATGGTTTGTAGAAGGAATTTTATTTTATTAAGTGATTATTTTATTGAAATTTTATTTAGTTGCTCTTTCCAAATTCGAGGGTGTTACACATTGTATGACACATTAAAGTATATTTTTAAAATACCATTTTGGTGTTTGTGTCAATTTTATGTGTAGATACCGGCTACGTACAGTATGCATCTATTTTGTCACCATATGGTGTTTAAAAGCAAAATTTACACACATTCCTTGCTCTTGACATTGAGTGAGGTTTGGCTCTACGGGTAACTCGGATACGGTTGGACCAATTCTTCTTAATGGAAGAAAATACCATCATACCAAAGCATCTTTGACCTAACGGTATCCATGTTACTGGTAAAGCTCAGTCTCGCGGGATTTCAAAGGTTCAAATTCGGGTGTTGAGTTCATTTGTCGTATATAAATACTATATACTTAAAAAAACCAGCAACCCACCACCCTTTTCATTCTCAATTGTGCAAATGAGAGGTGTTCGACTTGTATACGATAATTTTCAATGTAGAAACGAGAATCGAAATATTAGATATGGACTGTGAGTCTATGCAAGAGATGTCCTTTTGTGACAAAAATCAATTAGACACATAATTTAAGAAAATACTATTTATTGTGAGAATAAAACCCTATATCACATTACGCATATAGGTTGTCCTGAAAGTCGGAATATTCTAGATCGATCAAGAGTATGGTAGGACATTGGAAGGATCATCTAGTCTTTGTTTAGCTAGAAAGTTACTTGTAAATATCTAGTAGATGGTTTTCATATGTAAATCACTCCAAAAACACTCAAGAAGTTGAGCAATAGAAGTGTATAATTCTCCCCGTCTTAATTCTTGCTTTCTCGTTTGCTCATCTTGTTCAGTATTCTTGTGATTGAGGCCGACTTAGTTCAAATTTGTGAAGACAACTTCATGACATGTATCTACCTTTTCATAGTAGGCCAAATTTTATTGAAATGTAACAAAGTTTGTTTTAATTTATATCTAATTTAACGGTGAAAAAGAATTATCTCAATCTATGTAACATACAATCAATTCTTCTTATTTCATACCCATTTTAACGTGTAACCGTCAGATCTTGTAACTATTGATGATGTAGATACTAGGTTGTCAAGTTATATACAATTCTTAAACTACTTAAAATATGTCCGTTCAAGATCAACCGTAAGGTTGGGTTCCGTAAGGTGGCGGAAATCATTACAAACTTAAGGAGTGACGTTACTGCTATCAGATGAGTTCATTCTTACCTTACCTTTTTATAACGTATTTAAATTATGGTAAGGTATATTTTTATAAAGAGATATTTCCTGAATGAGTTTTGGATAGACGATTATACAAGCTTTAACTATTTGTTCTAATGGGCAGTTGGGTACATAGATTGATATCAAGGAACCGTGAGTGATGATATTAATTGGTAGACTTATGTTATGAAGAGTTGACATATTAAATAGAATTTGCTCATACTGAATGATATGAGGAATCTATGTGGTAGAAATGTGATTTGCTCATAGTGAATGCTATGAGGAATCTATGTGGTTGAAATGTGATTTGCTCATACTGAATACTATGAGGAATCTATATTAATTAATAACCTGCACGAGTACGAATAAGTGTAGTGGATCCATAGGCACTAGTGTTTTGTAATCACGTGGAATAGGCGTGGCGCTAATCGTAATTCCTGTGATTTGGATAAATGTGGAATAGGCCGGGCTCTAAAGATAATTCCCATTTTGTGTTATGATGTAATAATCATGGAATAGACCGGGCTCTTAATGGTAATTCTGTTGGTTGAAATGAGGATTAGACCGGGCGCTTAATGGTAAATCCCATTTCGTTTTATGATGAGAAATCGTGGAATAGGCGGGGCGCTAATCGTAGTTCCCGATTTCTATGGGAAGATAAGGGATAGGCCGGGCACTGAATGGTAATTCCTACTTCCACTTCAAGAAATAGGCATGGCACTAATTGTAATTTCTTGATATGAGCAATGATCTAGAATCCGTGGAGATTCGTAGTGGGCTCTTGAATGTGATATCATGACTGACTTAGTGTTAGTCATATTTATATTCCCGTTGACTAGGAATGAATGAATGGGTAACATAGAATTGCTATTCATGTATAAATGAGGGAATAGGCAAAGTATAGTTGCTATTCGTATTTGAGATGTGGAAACATGAATTAGACAAAGTGTAAGTGTTGTTTTCCTGTGTTTTCGACGGATTAGAAATAGGCAATGTATGAGTGCTATTTCTGCTTCTATTCCAAGGAAAATGTATGGTGATTGAATGTAAGTCTTTAGGCTTGATCGATAAACTAGAATCCGTGATGATTTGTAGTAGACTATTGAATATGGTGGTACGACTTTTTGAATGATAGTCATACTTATGGGATTAAGTATGATTCTGTTATTATGGGATGAGTACGAGTATGGTAAGAACGGGTGTAAGTCAAGTTTGATAAACCTTGTTTACATTGATTTAAAAGTATTATTTTGAAACTGAATGTTCTCACTAAGCCTAATCGTTTCAAATTATATTTTATTACCAGGTATGAACAGTGAAGTAATGGGATGAGTGAAGAGTTTATGGTGACGACAAGTTTGATGTAAATTGACTCTAGTCACTATTTTTACTTGTTAAGAATGTTTATTTATAGATATTAGTTGTGTAAACCCTTTTAATTCAGGTTTAAATTTGCCCTGATTTTTAGGGTGTTACAACTTATGACAACAAATCTCTATATTATATATAAAAACATATGTTGTGTACTAGATGAGTCAATGATAAACAAAGTTAAATTAAGTTACATTTTAAAAAACTAACAAATAAGACATTAGAAACGTAACGAAATATTAAATATCGCGTTACAAAAGACCACGCATTAGGCCATGGCATGCCACATGCGTAATGTAGCATGAGACACAAGCCTTGAGTCACGATGCGCCATGACGGCTATCGCGGCCAATCTTTTAGAACAGTGCTCAAAACTAACTTCATGTCTCATCTTTGTCCACGCAGATCAATAATAATATCTAATATGTTTAGATATATGTAACAAGCCTCGATTTTTTTATCTAATATATATAGGGTGCGTTTCATTTGCAAACCATACAATTCGTACAAACTATACAAACCAATATATATATATATGTGTGTGTGTGTGTGTGTGTAATAAGCCAAAAGAGAACTGAATATTTGTATAAAGATCAACAGAATTCATATCCAACTCTACAAAACCCTGATCAAAACATGTCTGCTGCTATTCTTGATAACTAACCACTAACTAAGCATTCCAAATTGCAAAATACAACTGTCTACATCACATGTTTTATGAATCCTTGCATATTTTACAAGTTACAAAGAAATTACCCTGCGGGCGATCTGCTAGACGAAGAAGAGGAGGGCTCAGACCCATTTCTTCGCGTAAACAACTTGGTTATATCTTCCGTGACCACATTGCTCCTGCAAAAACCCCCATCTTTAATCATCAAAAACTGGCCTCAACCCAAAAAAAGAAAAAAGTTTTAACCGTACAAATTAGATCAATTAAGAAACGTAATACAATTGCTCACGAGTGATGTCCATTTAAGGCAATAGATATATCAAACAAAGAAAAAGAACATAAAAGCGATTACTAAATAAGATAAGTGTATGCGTTAAAGTGTGCTTTTCCACGTAAGCACAAAGCTATATCATCATGTAGACTATTTATCTTCACAAACAAGTTATTCAATCAACAAAGTTATGGCCATCAATCAAAAACCAAAGTTATGTGGACACATAAAGCAAGTTGTCTGCTTATCCCCTAGGAAAAAAAAGGAAAAAAGGTGAAGAACAAACATGGGCTTATGTCAATAAAGTGCATACACAAGTGCGTAAAGATCCAACGACATTGAACTTTATAGCAACTAAAAGGGCAGCCATAGTGCACTTTGATTTTGCGTGAGCTGTCTTTCCCAATGTTTGTAAATACTAAATAGGTTGTTTTTCATGAGTTAAACTCCCTCACCTACTCACAAAAGAGTAGCATAACCAAACACTGTAAACCATAAAATTGTCAACATTGGATTCTGTAGCAAAATCATATCATTTAGAAGTACAAACTTGGCTTTGACCCCAAGATTCAACTTTGCCTCTTTTTTGGGACATTGGTGAGTAGATAAGAAAAAAGGCAACAAGAAGTTCAGGAAGAGAAGAAAAAACGGCAGTTTTGTCAGGCTTTTTGAAAGTGTCATCTATAGACTCGCTAAGATACCGCACATTCTGTTAAGTAGAACAATAGTGTCACTTGAACATAATTTCAGAGTTAATCAATACATGCTACTAGCTCCATTCCAAATGAGTCCCATTTACTGATAGTTATCCAAAATTGAAGCTCCAATGGTAATTAAACATATGGTTGAGGTGTAGAATTTGTATAAAAAAGCAAAAATTTAGAATTCTCCACCCCTGAAGTTATTGAGTGACGACAGACAAAGTAACCCCTAACTTTACTAAAAAGATTGATTGTTTAAGTGTTTGCTTAATAAACCAATTTTGAGCCTCAAGCAGCCTACAACACAAAATCAAGACTCTAAACTCAACCATGGAAAAGCATGTCAAATACAGACAATTTACAGAACTTCCAATGATGCATTATGAAGATCACTCGGCTTTAGATTCTTATCAAGCAAGTTCGAGTTATTATTTCATAGAAGAGTGCTAACTAAAATTATTTTGATACTTGACTATTAAAATGAATTTTAATAACAACCTATAAAAATTATCCGCAGTCAACCAGCTACAAAGTGTCATCCGGACACTCGCACCCGATTTTAACGGATACTTTGACTTTTAACGGTTATAACATTATTGCAAGATATTTTTACTCTTACCTTCAAGGAGCAGTTTTACTGAATCCAAATCTTGGGACTGCTTGGGAAGTGGACATAGGACATGGGGGTCCGAACCACAATAAAATTTTGGTATTATATTTCTTGTCCTATTTATCTAATTTCTGCATATAACGTTATAACCTTGTTGAAACTTCAAACTCTAACAACCAATTCACTCCCCTCACCCCTTCTAAGGTTGCCCACCAACACCACAAAATAGCCCTTCCTTTATTAGCCTTACCAAATTTAACAAAAAAAAATCTAGTAGATGACATGATATGCTCTAACTTGGATAACATTTCACCATTTTATATGAGAAACCAAGTGGTAATATATCTATTTTATATCCTAAAGGATTCCTTACTTTTAAAAAATCTTTTTTTGTAAGTAGAAGTTATTTCAAACTGTTGTGTTAATATATCGATACTGCATACAAACTTACCTGCCACTAAGCTGAGGTGGATGAAGAAGACCACGCGCTGTCTCTGGAACATGTTTTGAATGGGGCAAGTTCCCTCTTGGAATTTTTCCACGAGGATAAGAAGCTGTTGAATCTTTAGAATCTCTTTTGCGTGATTCATTTTGAGCCATGGCAGCTGCAACTCGAGAAGTATGGTCATAGCTTCCAATCATATTGGATGGCAAAGAAGGTGAATCCAAGAGAAGCGACGCATCAGGCAGCCTAAAAGTAGAAGCCTCTGAATGATTTATAGAGCTGTCTGATTGTTGCAACCTTGTTGATTTCCTACACATAAAGAAACAAATGAAGCATAGGAAAGGTAGATAGCATTGTGCTGCAAGTCAAAAGGGCTGGTTACAAGAGTTGATAAAACTAAGGAGTTGAGACTCCATCTGTAAATCTGCATACTAAGATAAACTCAGAGATAAGGTGGTAATCGAGATCGTTGTCACATGGTACCAAGAAAAAAACAAAACAGGAGATCTGGAAATTAAAACTGATGCTGCAAAACATAACTTTTAAACATGGTTCACATACACTAGAATTTAGAACCATCAGAGTTCAAATATTACAAAGATCTTGTCCACGGTTTTAAAACACGTCGAATAGAAAAGGTATCTAGTCCCTTATGGGTGCGTTTGGTAGGCAGACGGGACAGGACAGAACAAGATAGAACAGAACAGGACAACTGTTCAGCGTTTGGTAAGACATAACAGGACTGGACAGAACAGGAGTGGACATGCCAAATGACCAATTTACCCTAGTCAGTTGTTTAGTTTTTTTTAACCAAATAATCAATCAAAATAAAAATTCAGCATTACGACCTCTGAGATCTTCCATGGCCATCTGCAGGTTGTCAATACAAGATGCGTACTTACTGTTACATTTTTTCACGCATTTTCCTTTTTCTGATGAAGCAACAGTTGCATCACTCAATAGCTTCTCAGCCTCCTCAATAGCTAATTTTGAATTCTACTGCCCTTGCTTAATCAACAACTCAATAGCTAAAGCAACATCATGGTCAAAGTATATCGGAATTGGGCTGAAATTGGGGCAAAATTTTGTTTCAACTTTCAAGTGATGAATCAAAAGGTATTTCCAACAACAGGACTCGATGCATCTTCATCTTTAGCCAAATCAAAAGATGAAATTGGACCAAGTGATGAATCAGAAGATATTTCCCCAGAAATCAAAGACCTAATTTTTTCATTTAAGGCTTCAGAAGAAACTGAGCCTAGTGTCTCTTCTACTTCATCTACAGTTGAAGGTGAAATAGGAGAACAGGCTTGATTTGAACCTAGTGCCTCTTTTGCTTCATTTGAAATTGAATATGAAACACTCGATTCAGACCAAGAAACTCAGATAGTAGAAGAAACATTGGAGGAGAAATCGTCAGCGAGAAAAATAGGCATGGATTTACCTTAGGAGAAATCTGAATGAGGAAGACGATCTGAGGAGAAACTCGATCAGTGGAATGGAGGCGTGATCGATCTGAGGAAGAAGACGATCTGTGTGCGATTTTGATAGAGAGAGAGGCGTGAATTTGGAAGCAACGTGTTACGTAATCAAGGTGATCACGTAAGGAATATATTGATAGGAAAGGTAGGAAACAGGGAATTACAATGGAGAAGATGAAACAAACTAAATCCACAAGGGATCCCAGGGATATCTTCCCTCCTCTAAGCCAAGCTTAAAGTCTAACAGAAAATACGCAATACTTTTTTGCATGCCTTCCCACATACCACACTCTCCTTATTTAACAAACAAACACAACTAATTCCCTTTTGGGCCTTTGGGCCTTCTAATATAAACTTTGCAGACAGTGGGCTGACTATTATTAATTGGACTCAGCCTAGTTGATGTTGTATCATTTGGCACCCCTTCAAAAGTGGTCTTGTCCTCAAGACCCACATCAGGAAATTGGCTTTGAATAGTCATAGCATCCTCCCACGTAGCTTCATCTAACGAACGTCCCCGCCATTGAATAAGCCACTGCAGCACCGTTTCTCCCTGGCGAGCATAAGAACGAGTTGCTCGAATTGCCTCGGGAACTAACTAATCCGCGATATCCAAATCGAATTCAGAGGGTAACAACGGCTCAATGTTGGCGTTCAGCACAGCCCTGCGAAACATGAAAAACCGGATGGATCTTTGATTCTGGGGGTAATTTAAGGAGATAAGCAACTGGACCAATTTTTTTCAGAATCTGGAATAGCCCAAAGAAACGAGCAGCCAGCTTCTGATTGATACGTTTAGCCACGGATATCTGTCGATAAGGACGCAACTTCACATAAACAAATTGTCCTACCTGGAATTCGACATCGCGACGCTTCTTATCAGCCTGAATTTTCACCTCCGATTGCGCTTGTGCTAAATGAAGTTTCAATTGTTTAAGGGCTTCATCACGGTCTTGAAGTTCCTGACTCACTACTTCTACCCGCACTTCCCCCGGTATGAATTGGAAAATGTTAGGAGGTTTACGCCCATAAACCACTTCAAACGGTGAAACGCCCGTAGACTCGTGAAAGGTAGAGTTATACCAAAATTCAGCCCATGGCACCCATAGGACCAAGAACGGGGTTGATAGATTGCAAAACACCGAAGGTAAGCTTCTAAGCAACGGTTTATCACCTCTGTTTGACCATCCGACTGCGGGTGATAAGACGAACTCATGTAGAGACGGGTACCCTGTAGGCGAAACAACTACTGCCAAAATTGGCTCATGAAAAAAGGGTCTCGATCGCTGACAATAGATTTAGGGATACCATGAAGTCGTACGACTTCTCGAACAAAAATGTCAGCGATATTTCGAGTCGTATACGGGTGTCGCAACAAAATAAAGTGACTATACTTAGATAGTCGATCAACCACCACAAGCAAAGCATCAAAACCCTTTGATTTCGGTAAACCAAGGATGAAATCCATGGACAAGTGTTCCCAGATTGCTTCTGGAATGTCTAAAGGTTGTAATAACCTTGCTGGTGTAAGAGAACTGGATTTGCAACGTTGACAAATGTCACACGCTTGCACAAAACGTTGGACCGTAGAACTCATACCAGTCCAGTACAGTACAGGTTTGCCGCAAGTCGGCGATAAGTGCGAAGGTAACCCGAATGCCCTCCGGTTGCTGACTTATGAAACTCCTCCAACAATGCAGGAATGAACTTAGAATTTCGAGGAATTACCAAACGGTTCTTGTAATACAAGACACCCGAATGAACCGTATACCCAGGGATTGAACCGGGGTGCTGTTGACACTTCTGAAACCAATTCTTGTAGTTTCGAATCCCCTTTGGCTTCTTCTAATAACTCAGCCCCCTGAACCCAAATCGGTTGGTAAGCCATCGTTCCCAATTCAACTTCATCATCACGCCTTGATAGAGCATCATCCGCCTTATTCTCTCGACCGGCCTTATTAACGTATTTCAAAATGGTAGCCTAACAACTTAGCTACCCAATTCTGTTGGTCTGGAGTGGTGATGCGTTGTTGGAGCAAGTGTTTTAAGCTTTTATGACCAGTGTATACCGTAAAGGTAGTACCCAACAAATAACTTCTCCAATGTTGCACCGCAAGAGCTAGAGCCATAATTTCCCGCTCGTATGCCGACTTAGTCAGGTTTCTATCACTCAAAGCCTTGCTGAAAAAAGCTATCGGTCGTTGCTGCTGCATCAGCACCGCCCCTATTCCTCGACCAGATGCGTCACACTCCACTACGAAGGGTTCTAAAAAGTGCGGTAAAGCCAGAACAGGAGCCGTAGTGACCGTTGTCTTTAGGAGATCGAAAGACTGTTGTGCATCGGCATTCCACAAAAAATTGTCTTTCTTTGTCAATTCAGTTAAGGATTTAGCAATCGACCCGTAATTGCGAACAAATTTCCTATAATAACCTGTTAATCCGAGAAACCCGCGTACCCCTTTTACCTGCTTGGGAGTAGGCCATTCCAGAACCGCTTGAACCTTCTTTGGATCCATTGAGACCCCATTTCCGTTGATGATGTGACCCAAGTATTCCACCGAGGTTTGACCGAAAGCACATTTTTTCTGATTCACCACAAACTGATGTGAAACCAAGGTAGCTAAAGCGGTTGATAAATCCAGCAAATGTTGTTCCCATGTGGGGCTGTATATCAAAATATCGTCAAAGAACACGACAATACATTTACGTAAATGAGGTCGAAAAATGTCGTTCATCGTTGCTGAAAAGTGGTCGGAGCATTCGTGAGCCCAAATGGCATCACTAAGTACTCGTAGTGACCGTCGTGCGTACGAAAAGCCGTTTTTTCGATGCTTTCGGATCGCATCCGAATTTGATTATACCCTGACTTCAAATCCAGCTTCGAAAAGAAATTAGTACCCATTAATTCATCAATTAGTTCATCCACAACTGGAATTGGATGTTTATCCGGAATGGTAGCCTTATTTAAGGCTCTGTAATCCACACACATTCTCCATGTGTGATCCTTCTTACGAACCAAAATCACAGGACTTGAATAAGAGCTATTACTTGGTCTGATAACTCCCAATGACAGCAACTCTTTCACTAGCCGCTCAATCTCAGATTTGTGCGCGTGTGGGTATCGATAAGGTCGAACACAAACTGGTCCTTGATTCGGTATGAGATTGATGGCATGATCTCTTGTCCGAATCGGCGGTAATCCCGTAAAGTCTTTAAAAACAGCCGCAAATTCTTCAAATAAACCCAATAATTGTTTCGATTGACTAATCGAAAGTTCAGGAGACACACCAGAATCCTGTTCAATTTCTATCGACTGCAACGACACATCAGTCGATGATAACCAACTTTGCAAAGAGGCTTGTACCGCAGATGGCAAAGAAGTACCCTGCAAACAGACTTCTCGTCCGTGATAATGGAATCGCATCGATTGCGTCTCCCAATTATGCACCACATCTCCCAAAGTCTGTAGCCACTCGATTCCAAGGACCATGTCCAGATTACCCATGTCAAACAGAAGTGCATCTACGGTGAATACGCACTCGCCAAGAGAAATTGGTAGGGCAGAACACTTTTTTGAAACAAAGACCCTATGGTCATCCCCCAACTTGATTTGCAACCCCGTGAAAGATGTAACTAACAAATCCAACGTATCCACCAAACGTGTCGAAACAAAATTATGGGTAGCACCACTATCGACTATAATTACGATAGGAATTCCGTTAAGTAAGCCTTCCAATTTGACCGTATGGAATCGCCCTTTCGAAGTTGTATCTGCCCCGAGAAATTCAATACTCGCACATTCTCCGGTATCAAACTGACCTTCGTTCAAAACATTCACTCTCAGCTTGGTTTAGCATGTGTTGGTCGTCATTTACATCAATCTCCTCATCATCTCCCAACAAAATTACCCGAAAACTTCCCTCTGAACATTTGTGCCCTGGACCGAATTGTTTTCCACACTTGAAACATAACCCCTTACGCCTACGATCCTCCCATTCAGATTTTGACAATGATTTTGTGCCTCGATTTCGTGTTCCAGGGTTTTGTGTGGTCTCCTCACGTTGAGGCCCTATCACAGACGCACTCGATGAAGACCTAGTCGATTCCATTCGATTTGAAGGTCGCCAATCCAAATTGGAATTAGAATTTTGGGCTTTAGACACATTTAAGCCCACTGGATTTGAGAACGGCCCAAACACTTGTTTCTCATGGAGATGGTTGTGTCCCTGATATCGATACCTGTTAGATAACGCCGCATTTTCTGAAGGGTGCAACATCTCCTCCACGTCCTTAGCTAAATACATGGCGTCTAAACGAGTTTGGGGGCGATGAAGCCTCACCCAACGTTTTACTTCTGGACGAAGCCCGGCGAGAAAATATCCCAAAGCTTAGGATTCAGGAAGTCGAGGAACCAAGGAAAGCAGATATTCAAAATCGTCAATATAGTCATGGATGGATTCTACCTGTTTAATCGTTGATAGCTGTTCGTATGGATTATGAATCTCCAATCCACTAAACCGTTGTAAGAGCTCCTGAGTTAATTGCTCCCAACTCAAGTCTACGTGAATGTCCTTCACCACCGAGAACCAGTGTTGTGCAACCCCAGACATACTTAATTGAGCCAAACGAGTTCGAAGTTCAGGTGACGTACCATGGATTTCAAAATATAGTTTTGCCTTCTTAATCCATCCCCGAGGGTCAAAACCGAAGAATTCTGGTAGCTTAATCTTCTTAGCCGCACAAAATTGATTTTCTCCCATTCTTCCAGGATTGAAATTGACATTAAACGGTGGAATCGGTGTAGTGAAACCTGGTGGAATCGTAGTGAAACCTGGTGGAATCGTAGTGAAACCTGGTGGAATTGGTGGTGAAACCTGGTGGAATTGGTGGAGTGAATCCAGATCCAGTAGCCGTCGTAGGTGGAGTAACAGGCCCCGATCCAGGATTTCCACTCGTCTCTGGCCCCTTTTGATTTTCCACCCAAGCCATCATATAGGATCGGAATTCCTTCTGCTCTGTTTGATCCTCTTCCAAGGTTTTCAGCGCTTCCTTGATCTCCAGAACATCTGAGTGCAATTGTTGAATTCTCTCTTCATGATTTTCCACACGAGATTGCAGACGTGTCTCCATTTTATCCGGCAGGTCGGACCAATGTTACGTAATCAAGGTGATCACGTAAGGATTATATTGATAGGAAAGGTAGGAAACAGGGAATTACAATGGAGAAGATGAAACAAACTAAATCCACAAGGGATCCCAGGGATATCTTCCCTCCTCTAAGCCAAGCTTAAAGTCTAACAGAAAATACGTAATACTTTTTTGCATGCCTTCCCACATACCACACTCTCCTTATTTAACAAACAAACACAACTAATTCTCTTTTGGGCCTTTAGGCCTTCTAGTATAAACTTTCCAGACAGTGGGCTAACTATTATTAATTGGACTCAGCCTAGTTGATGTTGTATCACAACGTGTATTATTTGGTCAAGGGTAACATTGGTATAATACACCTTGGACAAGTCTGTTTCAGGGGGTAAGAGGTGAACAAGTGTGTTCCACCCGTGTTCTAGTTAGTCCCTATTCTTATCCCATAAAATGACACCAAACATAGGACATATATGTCCTGTCCTGTCCCACCGTGTTCTGCATACCAAACGCACCCTATAAGGCAACCTTAGTTCCCCTCCCCAACAGATGTGGGATCTTAAATCAAAGCTCCCAAAAACCCTTTCCCCCAACTAGAGACTAAAGTTTCATCAACGTCAATGTAAATACCATGGAGATCGATGAGTAAATAACAATTCCATATGAAACTCATACTTTCCAAAAGAATAATTATAAGGGTCTCTAAACACAATGATCAGATAAAAGTAGATCTGGTCAAGGAAGACGTGATGGTATTGGACAGCCTATTAACAGACATGCCGTTACAAGCAAAGCAAAATACGATAAAATGTAAAGTCAAGTCCCATTTCTTAGTTATTCCGACAACCAATACAAGATGGCCTGAAAACCCATGCCAAAGTTATTGCTAAGCCAGAAGTTACTAACAGCTACTACTTACCATTTTTCAGAGTTATTGTAAATTAGGGAAATTTAAAATATTTACTTTCTGGTGTATCCTATATTCCTAATTACATGAGGAGATTTCAACTCAAATGGGGAAGCGGCAACCTAGCTTGGTTTGGCTGTAAAAGCCTAAGTACATATACATATGTAATCCTGATACAAATAAAATATGTTAATTGAGTGTGTCTTCTCTTCCTCATTTTCTCTCCTCCCTGTAGCATTTACCGAGGTTATCTTTGCAAAGATCCAGTTTTGAAGAACTATAACTTAGCACCTTACACTAACGAAAAGGTAACAACATAAAACTGGTAACATTCAATATATGTTGTTACAGAGGCCAAAATATGAAACCGCAGTATGAACTGTGATTTGAAATAGTGGTTACCGCGATGATAAAGCGACGGCATGGCAATCCAAAAATGGCGGTTCATATAATAATTAGAATTATAGATATATACATAACTTGGGTTGGTTTTGGTGAGAAGTGCCAAATTTGGTGAGAACCGTGAGAGGTGGTTATCAACCGTTGGATGAGAAATGAACAAACATTAGGATGAGATGAACCGAGATGCACCGGATCAATTCCCTTTTAAGCCGCAATTCATGAGAGGGTATTTGATTAAAAGTGATCAACGATTTAAAAGCACTTCTCACCAAAAATGGCCCTTTTCACATGATCCCATGCCTACATAACTTAGCATATTATATTTATTCAACAAAAATATATAATTTTGAACATCAAAACATAAGCTTAAACAAGTCAAGTTTCACACAAACAAACCGTTAAATCATTGACTGATGAAGTCTTATTGTTGGACTAAAATAAAACCCAGGCCAGGTCCAAACTCCAAAAAAAGAAGCCCACAAAATAGTTGCTTAACACCAAAACATCCCATCTACAAAAAGCGGTTATTCGGCCGCTATTTAGTGTTCAAAATGTGGTCATTTAGCAGTCAATAGCGCCGCTAATCGCAGGACCGCTATTCTAGACTGCTACTTGACCACCGCCATTCCAAACTGCTAACCGCTATAGTAGGTCGATTAACAGCATAGCATCCTAAGATCGTTAGTGAAATGAGGAGGATAAATGGTAGAAAAGGATGAAGAAAGTTATACCTACATTCATTGTTTATTACCAAAAATAATAGAGAAGATGAGTCATGAGAAAAGTTATTTCTGCATGCATTTCTTACTATTAAACAATACTGAGGTTTCTTAATCATAGATGATCCTTTCCATGTCCTTTTAAGTTGTAGCTCATAATTCTTATTTATGAATGAGGTCAACAAGGAAGAACAGGTTTATTACGTTGCAGAAAAGTTAATAAATCAACTAACAGAATAAAACCATCTTCCAAAACTCTAGAGCACGGGAGAATGAATCAATTACACTGCTAAACTTATAATGAACAGCAGACCAAAAAAACCAACTTGCCCTTGAAAACAAGTTTGTAACTAGAACCAGATATGTGCAACTTTCAGTAGGTAGCAAACAAATCTAACATCTTTGGCACAAACACCGCCGTTTTTCCTCCATCTCTTTATATCTTATGATGAAAATCCACAACCCCAAGGACTGGCCTACTGCTTAGAAACCCAAGTTACACTTGTCTTCCGGTCAACTAAATTATTTAATTAAAGCTGAGAAAAAAAAAAATTGGAATAATTTTAAAAAAAGGACCATTCACCCGTTCAAATCACCAAAATTTTGTCCAATTTGTTATCATTGTGTCCTTACCTCCTTATAACGCACACAAAAACACTAGTTTTTTTCTGCAATTTACCACCGAACACATATCTTCAGTCAAATAGAAAAAACCCTTATCAAACCTGACACAACTTATAGCAATAATCTTAGTGAAATACAACAGAAAGATGCATAACTGGCACGAAGTAGTAACTTCTAATCCCATAAAAGATATAACCTCCCCTAATAGAGTCACATCTCCGCTTTGAACCGGAACTCTTTTCTGGATTCTAATGTTCTTAAGTTTTTCTTCTTTCTGAAGTACATAATGTTCTTGAGTTTCTTTTTTCTTTTTTGAAGTAGTCAAGTAGATAATGTTCTTGAGTTTTCTTATATAGCTTCAATAAACACAATGGTAAACAAATCGTAATATGCTGACGGTAACTTAGACATAAGATCTATATGCATTATTCAATTAAACAATTAGCAAGTTTGAGACGACGATTGATTCAGCTGGTGATACATTGCGAAATGTCTCAAAAAAGAAATTGACGATCACATGAAATATTGGACTTCCGTTATTCATCAAGTTCAAGGCATAAAAGATTTTTACAAAGAACTTACTTCACCTTACGAGAAATTAAACCCTAATTCTACACCCATTTGATCAAATTGGTAACAGATTGATGAACTTACTCATTAGGAGGATGAGCTTTCTCATGGGACGGCTTGGTGTGTGAAATTACAGGATTAACATTGTGGCGACCTTCTTCTCTACCAACTGCTTCATCTTCTTCGTCGGACGAAGCGTAGTCCACCAGCGACATCTCTCTCGCTCTTTCCGGCAAAAGAATATCCACCCCCAAAATCAGAAACTTGTATTTAGGGGTGACTGGATTGCTTTTTTTTTTTTTTTTTTTTTTTTTACTTATTTGCTTATGAATTTTCCACACCACAAATAAGCTATTTTGAGTGTTTAGATTCGGAAAAAAAATGTTTATGACTTTTTCCCGCCACAAATAAGTTATTTTTGATAAGTTAATCAATTTTAACTTATTTAAAAGTGCTTATAACTTATTTGTTCAAATTACATTTTTACCCTCAACTTCTTTTTATCGTGACATAAGTTGATAAGCACTTTTAAAAATAAGCATAAGTTGTTTTAAATAAGCAATCCCAAACACCCCCTTAGTCCGCCAGGTCTTGGGGTAACATTACAATACAAAGCAAAAAAATGGTACATATTCAGACATTTTCAGCTTAAAAAAACAAACAGTCTTTGTCTTTCAGATTTCAAACTTCAGCACCATCACTTAAAATCAGAAGTGAAATCAGTATTCAGACTTCAACAGCACTTGAAAAACAAAAGCCACCTAAATGTTTGCATACATTTCAGTTTTAGTCCTCAAACTTTTAGAATTTACTATTTTAGTCAAGTACTTCTCTTTTTGTAAGTTTAGCCACTCAACATCTTAACAATACAACTTCCATCCATGAATTAATTTAGAAAGGGATCATTTGTGGGTTTGACCGAGCCTGGGTCGGATCTAATATTATTTTGTTGTCCAACGGGCCTAATATAGTAAACTCTTTTTTAAGGGCTTATGGACTTTCTCGTACTCGTCTTATAAACGAACAGGGTTTGCCCACAGGCCGGCGAACTTATTTTTTTTTGACATTTGAAAACCAAAACTTATATAAAATCATAAGTTATGTTAAATCATTTAAATTACGTAAGTTCTTTCGAGCATAAAAGATATCAATGTACATGACGTATGAAAATTTTGTTTCTTTATATATGGAGCATGGACATTTTCTCTCTAATGATTTATCAATTTCAAAGTCCGGGTTTTTTCAATAACAAAATATTTATCCACCTAATATTTCAAGGTCGAGATTATAACATAGCACATATTATATATTTGGGTGACGATTGGTAGTCAGGAGGGGTAATACAACCCAAAGCCACTTCTAAAACTTTTTAATAAAAAACAATAAATTATTAGTTATACATAAAATTTAATAAACTATAATAATATAAGAGGCATGATAACTCTCATCTTGAGTGTTATTTACATTCCGTTTGTGTGTGATTTTCTTTCATTTGAGTTGTTTTTCTTTTTATTTGTTTGTGTTTCTTCATTTTATTATTTTATTTTCATTTGGAGTTGTTAAGAATGTTTTTATGGTTAAACGCATCGTTTTTAGGTTAAAAAAGCATATGTTCGTTGGGCACAGCTTTTGCCCACATTGGGTACTCGCAGACTCAGGTGCTAAAATGTTAACCGTGGTTAAGTCATCTGGTGGTGAATTATTGGCTGATATTTAATGTTTGTACTACGCTGGTGAAAGAATTACATCCTTGCCCTTGGATCCACCACTTACTTGGTCATGCTTAATTCAAGGGATTTTGAAGATTTGCCAAGGTTGATGATCTCCACTATAAATAGAGACCTTGGGGAAGCTTTGAAGAGAGCTCCAAAAATGTAGAAGTTAATGTTCTAGCTTTGCATTTTGTTAACTTAGTTGTAGTTTAATTTATAGTCTTTAACTTTCTTGCATTTAATTTCCGTCTAAGTTTGTAGTTTATTTCTCTCTTTATTTTAATGCAAGTAGTTAACAAGTATTTCCTTTCTTGCATTATGTCTTTTACTTTCTTTTTTAGCTAAGAACCTTCATGGGTGTGGGTGTGAGCCTAACTTGAGACTAGTAGGCTACACTTGGGTGTGACCGTTGTTAGTTGTTACTAGTTCTTGAGATTGGTCACTTGAGTCGAGACTTCGCTCAATGCAGATAAGTTGATCACTTTGATGTGTTAATATTAGATCTTAGACCTCGAGAGGAGAGGATCCGAAATACGGCTTAAGTGATGCACAAAGATTTGAGAAAGTCTTTGCGGACCACGTCGAGAGGCGGGTTTTGTATGATTTACTAAGGTTCAATCGTTGGTCGAGTATTCCAAAGAGATTTGGGAGTAAATCTTCATACTGATAGAACTTTGATTTCTGAGTCATAATTGGTTAAATTGGCAAGATCAAGAATTATTGACAGTGGCACATTGTGGGTAGGGCTGTAAACGAACCGAACGTTCAGCGAACCGTTCGTGAACCGTTCGGCGGGAAGTTCGTTTATGTTCGTTTATTTAATAAATGAACGAACATGAACACGTTTTTTGTGTTCGTTTAGTTAAATGAACGAACATGAACAATGGTCTCGTTCGTTCATTTATGTTCGTGAACCTTCGTTTATTTATGTTCGTTTATGTCTGTTTATATATATAAACATATTTATATAATATGAAATTAATATGTATAATCATCAAGTAAGTTGATCTTTTACAATTTATTTTTTATACCTCCTAAGTTAACCCGGGTTTTCATTTGTTAAGGTATTTTTTATGAACGAAATGATGAGTATGGTGGTTGTTTATTGTTCATTTGGGTTCGCTCGTTTATGTTCATTTAAGTTTGTTCATTTATGTTCATTTAAAGTCGTTCGTTTACGTTCGTTTATGTTCGTTTAAAGTCGTTTGTTTACGTTCGTTTAAAGTCGTCCGTTTATGTTCATTTAAGTTCGTTCATTTACGTTCGTTTAACTCTTAATGAACGAACATAAACGAACACGAACAAACAAAAATTCTTAACGAACGAACATGAACACAAAAAATCTCGTTCGTGTTCGTTCGTTTGTTCGGTTAAGTTAAACGAACGAACATCAACAAGCCTCCGTTCGTGTTCGTTCGGTTCGTTTACAGCCCTAAATTTGGGGGCACTGGTTGGCACAGTCTATAATTAGCCACTTTCGAGAGATCGGGCTTTTTATAGATGACTTGTGTCACGAAGTGACTGACCATATTGTTCCTACAAATATCTCAAGGAAAACTTACACCCTTTACTTGTTTAGTTTTTGTTGTTAAAACCCATAACTCGCTCAAACAATATTTTCTTCTTCTCTCATTGAAATCAGTGTATTCTCGACTTAGGACTCGGAACTTTGAAGTCCAATCCCTGTGGATACGATCTCGATATTTTACCACTTTATTACTTGTAGTGATCCCAATTTTGGTGTATACTTGTGCCTTCATTGTGGAAATAGTGTGCCTATAATTGGGATACACGATATTTAGCTACCAAGGCCGGGCGGCCTTTCCGAATTCTTCTCTTCATTGTCCAAGCCCGCCCATTAATTTCAGTTGTCCACCTAAGCCGTCCATTTTTCCAAAATGATTGCCAAATCTCGCATTTCTAACGGGCCCGGTCTAACGGATGGTACCGTCCATGAACAACTCTAGATTATATGTTACTAGCGAGTAATAAAAGGTATCCTCGAAAGTTTTTTCAAGATTTCTCCAAGATAAAGATTTATTAACTAATAACAGAACAAATACCATTAAACAAACAAACAAGAATTGTAGAGGGTGGTTTGCAAGATGTGTGAACTAGGACTAGGACGGAAAAACACAACAAGTCAACAACACCCCACTAAAAGCGAAAAACAACCAAGCCAACAAGACAAGAAGACACAAAAAACACAACTGAAACAAAAGGTTAAGTAAATTGAACGAAACGAAAGAAACCCGAGAGAAGGAGCCAAAATACAATCTCCAGCAAAGCAGCAACAACAGAGTCGATTAGAACAAACAAAAGACCCATCGATCACCTGCCTTGACCACTTAGCCAACCAGTCCATGAAATCTGAAAGTTTTTAATCCTCGCAGAAATCCATGCAAAAGTCGTTAATTGCATTTCAAAGACCAAATACGGATGGCGAGAATGGTTATCCTAGAAAAAAAAAACATATTTGTTCTTGAAAACGTGGACTACCAAAGCACTTTCCAAAATTTCCTCATTCACAGGGGGAATCCTTGAAAATTACGATTGAACAATAAATCTTCCTAAGAAATACTTGAGACTACATCCCATCCCCACTATTTGAACACCTTTTCTAAACTTGAAAACTAGATGGGCAACTAATGAAACAAAACAGTGTTGGATAGATTCCAATTCTCCTCGACAGCGAGGACATAACCGAGGGTCCAAATCCACACCTATCGCATGAAGAACATCCATAACTACCAACCTACCGATCTTGAGCTTCCACATAAGGATGCTTATTTTTAGAGAGAAATGGGTTCCATTCGACAAAGTTCGAAAGTTTTGAAGACCCAAACAACTTTCCCTCCAACTAATTCCTCAAACCTTTCACCGAAAATACGCCATCTTCATCAAGCAACCAAACCCAACGACCACTACCACCTCTCAAGCTCATAGCACTCATAGATAGACCAATCAACTCATTGAAATATCCAAACGCGCTACCCCTTGGATCTCGAGGCCAATCTCTAAAACCATAACATATCTCTATCTACCCACGACAAAGCTCAAAATCTTTAATAAAATTACATTCCTCTCAGACATTATCTCTATTTTGTATACTACATCATTAATTATATTATTAAAATAGTTTATACATGTAATAAAATATAATTTTATCTATTATAAACATTTAACATCAAGAATTCTTATTGATGGGAGTACAATCAAAATATGTTTCTCTCTAGTGGTAATTCTCTCATGCTTTCTCCGTTTTGGAGAATCTATTGAAGCAAAATTAGTCCAAAACCTCCAATTTCTCTCTTGTAGTCATCGTATCTTTATAATGTTTCAACAAGTTAACGTTCCTTGATCATGGATTTTAGTGTTCCAGGGTAGTTGCTCCAAAGGCTTCATTAGTTTTGGGCTTCCTTAAGGTGTACCATACATTCTCAACAGTAATATTGTCTCGAACACGAGTCATTGGAGGTTTTCAATTTCAATAATCGGTCTCATCAAGCATCAATCATTGAGGTGTTTTATATCGTTTGGTCACGGCAAATACGTTACTTAATTCTCGTCTCAAAGTTAAAAAAAAAAAAAAGTCCCTAATTATTTTCTCGATCTTGGTGGTAATTATATAAAATAATTAAAAAAAACAAATAGAAGGCAAGATACAAGAGAAAGCATGCAAAAATATGACATGAAAGATGAGATGTATACGTATCTTAATTCTAACCTAACCTAAGGGGTAGGGAGACTGTAAAGAAACCATGATGCAAAATAAATAAATAACAAGTGAGCAAGCTAGAGATGAGAGGGTGCAAACTGAAAATTGGATAAGGGGATAAATAAAGGAAATAGGTTACACAAACAAGGTTCAATATATAACACTTTTAAGGCAAAATTTTACAACAAACGCAGTTTAGATAAGTTCAACAACAACCAAATAACAACTAGTACATAATCAACACCAAACTTGGAAAGCTACTGCCCCAAGAGTGAAGGCCTATAGAAAGCATGAGTTTGAGCAATTTCAATCCGGTCTCGGGGATCATTCATCGTTTCATCCCTCAATGCCTGAAGAATAGCCTCCGATGGAGCTTCCCTGAAACATCACACAAAACATTCACAACTCATAAGTGTCCAGTTTCAAAAGTAAATGTCTACTTTCCAATTCTACCCTTAATTATGACAAGGATAAATTCATTATTCCATCTAATATCAAGGGTAAAAATGTCATTTAGTTAAATTAAAAGTGTAGCAAGTCTTTTTCATTGTGGACATTTATTTTGGGACGGATTAATATACAAATTTTTTTATGGGAGGGTTTACCTTGATATAAGTATTTTGTGCAGGGTTTTCAAAATGGGACAAAGCTCAACAGGTGCAACGGGCTTTTTCTCTTCCGGGTGTAGAATGCTTAAATGAGATTGACTAAGTAGCTCGTAAAACGCTTTCACTGCTGAAATTCCCTGAAACAAAATAAGACACATTTGCGGTTTTTAGAAACCATAACAGAGAGAAGGTCTTAATTTTTTTCAAAAGTGGCAAAAGAGAAGAAATAGACACCTGAATCATCCCCTTCCCCTTGATGCTATCACCCATATCAAGAGTTAGTTCTCCTTTGGCCAACTTTTGGCCGTACCATGCATTACGACCTTTTAATAATGTCACATATGTGTCGGCCAATAGCGGGCCCGCAAGCTTCTCGGGGTTTTTAGCCAAAAGATGAGTTATAAATATCATTTCAGATGTACAATGCGCAAAGTACACCGACTTGCTGGTGGCACTCTCATTGGTTAAAGATGCTACCATACCTGTCAAAACACACCACAAAAACTTGATTACTTCTAAAATAAACTCTAGAAAATCGAAGGAGTACAATATTTCATTTCATAACAATGCATATGTGAATGGTACACGCCCATGCTGCGAAAATTGAATTTTCAATTTCTTTAGTTGATTCTGTACTCGAGAATGATGATAGAAATATAATCATCAAACAAGAAATAATAATTGTTTATTATGTCAAAAACACACTTAAGATAAACCCGCCTTCATCATTTAATAAACCAAAACTAAACCGAACGTATGAAAAATGAACAATTTGGAAATGTGTCCACCTCGGAAATACTAGGACAATTTACGCATGGATGTTCCAACTTTACCCGCTGTTATTATTGTGGAAGTTCAACAAATATTTCTGGAATGCACAATTTAGAAAGAATCTTTTTTCAGACATCCATTGACACATGTGAAAGCTAGCCATGCCATATCACATAGTAGTTATGCTTTTATACATATTATTAATCACACTCACATATATTCGTAGTACTTTCTTCTTCTTAAAACCACATAATTCATATTTGTCTCTCTAGATCAATAAGGTTGTGTTTGGTGCATGGGATTGGACAGGACGAAACAAAACTTACTCTTCCACGTTTGGTGCAACATGGGACAGGGACAAAGACCGGGACAGGATGGGACAAAAAAAAAGGTTTTTTATATTCCACCATAATAGATGGAACAACTTGGGACAAGCATGTACCAGAAACTAAAAAATTACTAATATATCCCCATTTGATATATAACCCTAATATGGTATTTGTTTTAATGGTGACCACCGCCCGACGCCACCACCACCGATGGCCACCGGTAGCCTCTGACCATCGTCGACCACCTCCTCCTCCACAACCACCGCCCACCACCACTGTCGACCACGTCTACCTCCATCATCAGCTACCCCTACCCCTACCCCTACCCACCACCACGGTACCACCAGTACCTCCACCACATCGACATAACTACCTCCTCCACCACTGTTGACCGCCATTACCACCATCTTCACGTCCTCCACAACCACCGTTCACCATCTTCACGTCCTCCACAACCACCATCCACCACCTTCATGTCCTCCACAACCACCGTTCACCACTGCCTCTACTTCCACAACCACCATCATCAAATAACTTTTAAGGGCAACTTGTCTAGTTCTGTTCTGTCCTATCTGGTCCTAGTCGTACCAAACACCAAACAAACACTTGTCAGGTCCAGTCTTGTCCGGTCCTTTTCAGTTCAGTCCTGTCATGTCCAGTGCACTCATGTCTAGTCCTTCATGTCCAGTCCAATCATGTTTGCTTACCGAACGCTACCTAAACACCATATGCAACTAGTAGCCTTTGGCCCAACTAGTACCAAGTCTCTCGAACAACCGGTTGTGGATTCCGGAATAGCTGCTAAAAGGGTGTGTGTCTTGACCGTTTCAGAAAATTTATTTTAATAAACACGATATGCAAATCCTTCATGCGATCCTTTATCTTTCAATGAGTTGTCTAATAGAAAAAAAAGCCTCTTATCATTAATATCCCGCCATATTGACTTTAGCATAAATATGTTCTTTATACACATGTTTATAAAAACAAAGGTACTACATGAGCCTCAAGCTCAAACCATTTGTAGCAAAATTGCTTTTTTTTCCAAACCATATATATGTGCTCAAACTTGCACTCAATGCAATTATGGCATGTGGCTTAGCTGCTTACAAACTATAAAATGTTTAATAAAAGAAATTTGCAGGGGAAATAAATTCAATGAGGAAACAGAAGAAAAGATTTAAGGAACTTTTTTCTTGAGAGCAATTGATACCAGCACCAATGGCATAAACAAAATGGAATCTTACCAGCTCCAATAGCATAGACATTCTTTAACCCACCCATCACTTCATGAGTAACGAGGTCACCGTTATCCCACACAATGAAGTGGGGTTGCCTTAAAAACTTGGCTAGTGGTTTCCTCCATTTCTCTGCTCCACATATTCGTGCATTAGCATATTCCTTGTTGTAGATCTCTGATGCAATATTAGGTCCACCAAGATATAGAATGTTCTCCATTGAAATTCCGGCTGTTAAAACCATCAACGTTATTAAAATATGGAAAGGTTAACTTACTAAAGAATAGTGAAAACATATATAGAAAAGCATCTAATGCCTAAATCATTCAATATAAGTTTCTTGTGATTTTTCCCGACAATGAATGAAAATATTGACACATAAAAGCTTCTGATCATGAGTTAAAGATGAAGACGAACAAATATTTCATTAACTGCAGATGGGTTATCTAAACTCGAGTTGTGTTACCGTTCAGTTTCACATTGCAGAATAGAACATTACATTTATGGCCATGTCTTATTGGCAATTTACTTTGTAAATTCTACTCTCTCTCTCCATCCTAAAAAGGCAGTAAAAGTTGAATTTACAGGTGGTTTATTCAGTGTTTGACTAATGATCAAATACCCAAAATCAACGTCAGAAAATTCCTGTAACGGTTGCTAAAGTGCAAACGAATGAACTTGGATTTGAATCTTCCTAAAAAGGTAAAGTGTTACATCTTTGTTGGACAGAGAGAGTACTTGTTATATATAGAACACTGCTTACTGTATTAAGAGGCAGCTTTTTGGTGTTCAGCATGATGAGAAAGCTTATAAAGCATTACAAAATAATTTTCCCAAGAACTTCCATCAAGAAAGCTTCCAACCACCATACAGAAATGTAATTATACATCAGAAAAAGTTTTGAAAGTGCAAGAAATGTATTCACATATGAATGGAATATTAATATATTATAAACATTAAACAAGTCTTTTATAAGAAACAAGTTAGGGTAGGCATAATTGTAACACATAACAGAAGGCACACATTACATAAAAATGGACATCAAGAATTAGGCTATGAATAAGATCAACATAAACCTAAAAAAGCAAGAATCTTACTTGATCTACTAATCATCTGGGTTGGAGTAATTATATGAGGTTCAGGCTCCAACTCAGCCTCTATACCCTTCGATAACGAAATTATAATCGGAACCGTGATTCTTTCCTTCCAATACTTACTAATTTCTTCAAACACTTCATGTGTTTCTGTAGATGGCAATCCATTAATAACAATATCAGCATCCCACACAGCCTCCTGCAAATTAGTAACCACTTTCAAAGGACAAAGTGGAGTATCAATCATATTCAAACAAAACCCATCTTTTAAAATCTCATCTGCATACAAAGTTCTATCACCTAATCTTGCTTCAACATATTTCAAATAAGCACATCGTCGTAGCAATCTCCTTAACACATCTTCTCTTGAATTTATAACATCAAACAAATGTTGAGCTGTAGCTCTATCAACTGATCTTCCAGATCTTCTCCAGATCCTAATTTGAACCTTATCGCGAAGATGACCATAACCATCTTGCAACATGGCTGCAAACACAGAACCCCAAGCACCAGCACCAACGCTCACAATTCTCAAAGGATCATCGTCTGTTTTACCTAATAATTTCCGAAGCTCATCCACTTTTTCTTCTAAACCATTTGTGGTTTGAACTGAACCATTAGCATCCGCATTGTTACTCGATCCCTCGATTTCTGTCCCAGTCATCTTTTCCTTACAATCGCGTTGGTTGATATCTTGAATAATTTCGTTTCCACAATATATTCAAAACCACAAGTTCAGAACAATTTAACGATAAACACAATCTCCGATTAATAGAAGTTTCTAATGTGTTTAGGTTTTTTTTTACCTAAATTGATATAAACTAAGATCTTCGATACAAGTATTGATATATATATATAAAGTATTTGAAAACGACGAAATAGAACAGCGGTGGCGGTGAAAACGTGTTTCTATATCAATTAAACACGTTTACAATCGACAAGAAGGTCGGCTCAAGTAAACGCTTCGAGAAATTCAGTTTGAACGGCTAAAAGTTCTGAAATTGAGCTCGAAATGCATCAGAAATCACACGTTGATTGATAGTGAAGAAAGTGATGAAATAGTCACATACCAAATGTAGGTTGTGCGTTTCTATGTGTCGTGTGGGAATCAGAAACCCTTTCGTTTGGATTTGCGAGCCGATACGTTGACGAATTCCTAACAGATGTTTTGTATTTGCTTACAAGAAACCATTTGATTTTCACGTTTGAGCTTAACAAGAGGGTAAATTAAAGTCCCATGGCGGTGTTTCCAACGAAGATAATCAGGCTTGTTTGTGAAAGTTTCAAATAAACCCCCTTAAATTTAAATTAGATGTTGATATGTCCTTTTTTTGTTGTACTAATGAAAACAGAGAGAGAATATATGAAGCAAAAAGATTGGGGAAATTTCTATATGTGTTTTATAAAGGTGCGTTTGGTACGCATACAGGATAGAACAGAACAGGACGGGACAGAACAGAACAAGACAGAACAACTGTTCAGCATTTGGTAGACAGAACTAGACAGAACAGAACATATAACATTTGATAAAATAAAAATTAAAGAATGAATAAAATATAAAATAGAATGTGTATTTGATGTTTTAGAAGATAATTAGATTTTATTTTGAGGTTATATTGGTAAAACATAAGTCTGTTCCACCTTGTTCCAGCTTGTTCCATGGGGTGGGGGTGGAACAGGCATGTTCCAGCTTGTTCCACTCTGTTCCTGTCTGTTCCACATAAAAGTCCTGCCAAACATGGGACAGTGGTCTCTGTTCTGTTCTGTCATGTCCTGTCCAATGTACCAAACGCACCCTAAGTGAACTAAGGAACTGTTTTAGGACGAAAAAAAAGTGAACTAAGGAACTATTATATATACTTTAGACAAAGTAATCTAACTAAACTAACATAAGATAAGAGTAAATCAAGTCAAACTGTAACATAGAGAGATGATAGAGAGGAAAGAGAGGCGACGCAGGGGCAAGATTCAGCAAAAAGGCTTACAACGTCACAAACTGAAACCAAGGAAACCAATGGAAAGCGTCAAACCAGAATTTATAGTCGTTTCTCTTCTTCAACTTTCCGGAAAACTGGGATGTTTCCGGTATGTGGAGAACCTTTAAAAGATTTGGGGAGGTGGAAGATATTTACATGGCTCAAAAAAGGATGGCTAACGGGATGAGATTCGGGTTTGTTCGTTTTAAGAACGTACGACATGAACGAAGATTGGAGGCAAGGCTCAACGAAATATGGGTAGGAACTTATAAGCTCCGAGTGTTTATGACGAGGAACAAGGTTAGAGTCCAATCTAGAGGAGGCAATAGACCGACCAAAGAAGAAGATAAAGGAGATAATTGATTCGGTTCATCCAGATCATCATTACTATTAGGTTCCGCGGCTGCAAGTGCAGCGCGACTGATGTAACAAACAGTAGCTACGGCTAGCTATTGTTGGTAGGCAGGGGATATGCAGTTTGCCCCTTGCAAGTTGTTGCCCTCTTGTTGGTGGGGGTATAAAGTTTTGTAACTGGGTGGTGGGTTTTGATATTTGGCCACAGTATGTGATTGTATAATGTTTGTAAATTGGTAATTGTTGGTTGGTGTTGGTAATGGGTAATAATATTTGGTTGCTTTTCAAAAAAAATAACTAACATAAGTCTAACAAACTAAATGTACAAACTTATGCAGACTACACGCCCTTAAAGCTAGAGGTTGTTTTAACAAGCCCAACTTGTGTATCACGTTAGCATGTGTAGGTCCAGAAAGAGACTTTATGAAAACATCTACTAGTTGAGAAGTTGGTGTAAACTACATGACAATCACCCCTGCTTGTAATGGTTCTCTTAACAATCCAATTCTATATGTTTAGTCCTCTCATGAAAAACGAGTTGTTAGTTATGTGTATGCTTGCAAGATTTTGGCACATTTTAAAGCAATCGGTGTAACATAATCAACTCCCAAATATTATATAATCGGCTTACCCTTAGTGGTGATCCTCCTCATTGATTTGAACTCGGCCTCAACTAAAGATAAGGATATTGTAACTTGTTTCTTTGATTTCCATGACACTAGACTTTGCCTAAAAGAAACAAAATATCCACTTACAGTACATCTCGAATGAGGGCAGGCGGCCCAATCTGAATCACAATATGCAGAGAGCGAGAGATCAGATTTGTCACTGAAAAATAGCCTATAACGGTTAAACACCTTTAGATATTTCAAAACATGCATAAAAGCATCCCAACGAGTCTGTGAAGGGTTTTGATTAAATTGACTAAGGAGTTGAACACTGAAGGCCAAATATGAACAAGAAAATTCAGTTTCCCAACCAATTTTTTGTATTTTATAGGATCTTCCAATGGATTTGGCATGTCATGCATTAACTTCATATTGCAGTTGTCTGGATGGATTAGAACGAAAGGATGAAGGAGGGCCGACCTGCCCAACAAGTATACATAAATAGGGAAGTAACACCTTCATAAGAGTTAATGTCATAGTCATTCAATAACTCTATGAGATATTTCTTATGTGTTAAAAACATGCCATGATCACCTCGAAAAATTCCATGTAATACCCCGGGTAAGTTCGTTAGTTAAAATCTCTTTTCCGTTAAGTTTAGTTAACTTTAAAGTTGATGTTTAGGGTAAGATTGGGTAAATTTTTTTGTTAAGGGTGTTTGGGTCATTGTTGAATAGTTTAAGGGCTAGAATGTAAATTGTGTTTGATATTACCTCCTTTAGACTTCAGATAAGTCATAACTCAGAAATATCTAGATTAAAGTATGTGTGTGTGTTCTTGGAGCTAAGAAGAAGAAAGGAAAGAGATTTGTGGTTAAGACATCAATTGGTGAGCTTTGGAAATGAATTAAGGTATGTTCCTTTGTATTTTGTGTTTGTAATTGCTTTTAGAAGGGTTCTATCGGAGTAGAAACATCATTTACACACCTGGTAATAATTCTGTCGAATTCTGGGTGAATTGGGGATGAACAGTCAGTAGTTTCCGGATAGATTGAATGTGTCCGGATACTTTTGTTGATAGTGTCTGGGTAGATTCTTGGGTGGTGTCCGGTAGTTCCTTTTGTTAGTGTCCGGACGATTCATTTGATGGTTTCCGGATGATTTAGATACCGGATGGCATCCGGATTCCTTCGGTGTCCGGATTCCTCATGTTGTCCGGATTCTTTATGCTGTCCGGAAAGTTCATGATTGTCCGGGTAGTTTGAGGTGTCCGGATACTTCAACTGTTTGGTCATTTTTTAGGATAAGAGTTATATAGATGTATCTAGAGTCCTTAGCCTGCTAGTAAGTCTTATACATTTTGGTAAGGAGGTGCTTGTGTCTATTTGTTCCAGATTCGGTAAACTTTGAATGAAAGATTGGATTTCTCGAGAAAAGCTTAGAAGGAAATTTGATAAGCGATCGAGGTGAGTTTTTACTTTAAAACGTTCTTAAACTGGGATATGTATATGTGTGGTTTGAGTATGTGATAGAGGTGTGATTCTGTGTGTTTATGTTGAAATATAATATATTGAGATATTGTATTTACATAAGAATTATACTAAACAAGAATACGACTGGCCGGGCTTAGGACCGGTGTGTTGGCTGTAGTTGTTGTACAATGTTGATTGGTTGTAGTTGTTGTACAACGTTGTTTATTAGTTGGCTTGCTACCAACTAATTTGGCCATGGGAATGAGGAGAGATGAAAACAATGTACGAGTCTTGCTTGGTAGTTAATCTTTGTGGTATAAGCATGTTTTATAAAAAGGATTTCTAAACTGACAGGGATTATCTCACTAGACCATTTGGTCTAACCCTCATTTCCCTTTTTAAAATATGTATTCCAGGTCAAGGATCTTTTGTTAGCAAATGGAAGAATAAAGCATAGGAGACGGTTGCTAACTGACGAAGATTAGGATATGTTTACATTTCTGTATTGTATAGTTTGAGACTTTGGGACCGAATGTGAATTATCATGTATTCTGTTATGAAAGTAACGACGTTGTGTATGAAATGTTAATTGTTATATATTATGTATGTTATGGGATACCGGGTCGTTACATTCCAAACCCATAAGATAGTTAAAATGGCCTAAGTCTAAAGTCTTTGATTTTGAAAGTGGCATGCAAGTAAGCTTTCAATTCTTCAATTTTGAATGTCTATCTCCTGTAATGATAACATCATCAACCTATACAACTGTAACACCCTCAAATTTGGAAAGAGCAATTAACTTTAATTTCAATAACATAACCAAAATAGAATAAAATCCTTTCTACAAACCATCCTTGAAAATACCTCAAAAATTAAACATCACGACTTCTACAATTAACAACTCAAGACGGGTGTTACCTAACACAATACAAGTTGCTAATCCCAAATAAATGTGGAAGACCAATTCACTTCTCGCACTCTATAAGCACTCATCACTTCACAGTGTAGCTAAAGCTATTCCCAACCTGAACCTGTTGCACATGCCGACAAATAAAAAGGTTAGGCTAACGCCTAGTGAGTTCAAGAGTTTACATCATGATCAAATAATTTGTTAGACAAAAGGTTTCAACGTAAATCATGATTTTTCGAAAAAGGATTTGAGTAAAGTACACCAACACCCATTTTCCAAACGCACGCAAATTCCGTGACGAAAGCTTCCAATGAAAATCATTTCCCAGCAATAGACTCAAATCCAAAACTCACTCAAGATGTAAATAATTATTACAACCTCAATATAACATTAATGCGAATAAAACCCCAATATTCGAAAACGTCCAACCAAGGATGAGGCATAAAACGCCACTCATAATTCATGGGAAGAACCATCCCTACGCGTATAAAACAATGCCGACACATGGATAAACAAAATACCCAAAACAACACCCTTCGGTGACGGGGGAGACCCGATTCCATCGAATGTGGCGTAAACACAAGTTAAACCACAATTAATAAATACAAGTAAGCTTCTTGGATGGGAAAAACATATGACATCAACCTACTAGGTCTTTAGTCCATCTTAGACATCAACCATACTAGGTCTTTAGTCCATCTTAGACATCAACCATACTAGGTCTTTAGTTCATCTTCGACATCAACCATACTAGGTCTTTAGTCCATCTTCGACATCAACCATACTAGGTCTTTAGTCCAAACCACCAAGTTCAATCCTACTGGATCTTTACCTTGGAAAAACCCCACCATCCAAAACAAGCTTACTCGACTTAAATATATATATATATATATATACACGACCCCAAAATAATAACCAATGCATTCAAAACATGTGAATCAAAATACAATGCAATCCATGCAATTCAAACCCCAAGCCCACGACGAGCTTATTAAAACCGGACGAATGCCCTCAAGTCTCAACTGAGTCCAAAACCGAGCCATCTGCTCAAAAGATCTAATGATCGCTTATCAACATCAACTCATGCAAATGAAGTGCATCTAACCCACATCATGCAACACATGCTCTGAGGCGTGATAATCTCACAACCCCTTCATTGCCACCTTCCCAATGAAGTCAAAATCATACATGCATCTATATGTATGTGTGTATACGTATACGCAAATCTTTTATAACTCAACAATGCATATAACCCATCATAGTTCATTAGTCCCAAAGGGGCTAAGAATACAAAGTCATCAAACGGTCTTCACATATAAGACAAAACACTCAAGGGATGCACATACTCAAATAAAACGCAATTTAGGCACATAACACATCCACGACTCCACCTCGAGCTATTAAAACCGACAAACACTCAAAAGACTCATTTGAGTACAAATCAAGCCCTTAAAGGCAAAATAACCATTTAGCTAAATACGTGTTGTCCACACGTTTCGTAAACCAAAACACCTCGTTACTCAAATCTTTGCCTTTTAAATTCTCAGTTGGCCTTCGGCCCTAAATAAAAGGTTTACCACTCTCAAAATATTCATACGGTTAAGGTTGACCAAAACCCCCAACTCACACGTTCACATTTTCAAAATGTAACCCATCATAGTTATTGCATAATCACAACAAACACTAAAAGTATATTTTTGACCAAATAACCTTCACTTATGCAATAAATTAACAAAACCATTTTTACTTGTGATTTATTTATCAACTCTCAAAATCCCCAAATGTAGGTGTTTCACAAGTTTCGCAAAGTTCAACACTTTGATTAATCAAAACCCACTAAATAATTCAACAAGAGATAATTTCATATAAAGCACACTAATACTTTAAAATAAACATTTTGGCATGTACAACGTTTTCACAAATCAACTTGAACTCACCTTGCTAGATTAGGCTAAATCTAGATTTTTCCCAAACGTAAGCTCCTTTGAAGAAACTTGAATCTCCAAGCCAAAGCTTCCAAAAAACCTAGATCCATAAGTTTCCAACCATCAAAATCACATTCCATCATAAGAAATCGTTCCCCAACATTATCATCAACAACATCTCCATTTATACCAAAAACCCTAATTTTGACCTAACTTTCACAAAATCATCTAAACCAAAAACTTGAGAAATAAAACACTAGGAAGTCATAAATGGAGCATTTATAACTCGCGAGAAGCTTTAGAAACTAGGAGGATTAACTTACCACTAAGGTTTTGATGAAAACCTAGAAAACCCCAAAATCTTCAATGTTGGATATGAAACTTGATCTTTGCATTAAGATGTGATGTAACGTCCCAAAAATTACAAGGAATTTTAAATTTTAAAAACATGCATTTCATTATAAAACAATCACAATTTAATAATTCGTAACTCAAATGAAGTTAACGTCGTTAACTCGAACAGTCAATAAAGTTTATGCAGCGGAAATTTCATAAAATAAAATCCAAAGGTTTGGAAATGAAACTTAAACAATTCTTGACACTTCGCGCCTAGTGTGTGTACCGTCAAGCCCGACTGCCGCTCGCACCTGAAATCACAACATATTGGGAAAAGGGTAAGCTAAACGCTTAGTGAATCCTATCACACACGCATGTAGCAACCCCACGTATATCGCCCCTACTCGCCAGTAGGCAACATCACCATCACCACGGATATAAATCCACATAACAATTAGCGTATAAATACGAACCTCGGTCCCACCGAGCACACCAAAAATATATCGATACAAGCTCAGTCCCACCGAGCCCTCGGTCCCACCGAGTAAAGACATTGATACAAGCTCAGTCCCACCGAGCCCTCGGTCCCACCGAGTAAAGACATTGATACAAGCTCAGTCCCACCGAGCCCTCGATCCCACCGAGTAAAGACATTGATACAATTGTACTAGCTCAGTCCCACCGAGCCCCCCAGTCCCACTGAGGTGTACACAAGCATACATAATTCACATACACATTCAACAGATCACAACTAGATATCACATCCCAACCAATTCACGTAAACACGTAATAACACATAATAACACGTAACACAAAATAACGATATGCATGAAATTCCTAACTACGCGGTGAGAGAACTCACCTCAAAACAACGCGACGCGCTCCCGAGCCGCAACACCAGTACGTCAACCTTCCTCACTTTTTCCCACCTAAATACGCACTAAGAACGTCAACGGAAGGTCCCAACTCACGACACTTTTACTAGTTTAACAAAACTAAAAATCCAGCTTTTATACTAAAAACGCAGGTCTGTTCGGGACCCATTTTACCCCTTCTAAACTGATCAAACCAAAAATATAATTCCACATTCAGGAAGTTCAATGTCTTACGGTTCCAGGGACGTATCGCACGCGTCCTAACGATATTCCTAGCACTCTATATGAATTTTACAAAAACACCTCTCAGAGCAGCTAAAACAGGACCTGTCCGTATAAAATGGCAATTTGACACTAGCTATGGCCCGAACTGGTTTTTCCACAAAACATATAAAAGTTACTAGACTCAAAATGGGAACTTTTGGCACCAGTTCCATCCCAATCTGACATTCTTAACAGAAGATATAGCTTATACAAAACAGGCCAGAAACTGCACGATTTACATAAAATGATAACTTTTGAACTTGAACCCAATAAGTTATCTTAATCCAAACAGACCCACGAAGAAACATGACTTACTGAATTAGGGTTAACATGGGCTGAACAAAACCATGCACCACCCACTGCCGCCTCCGGCGGTGGTGGTGGCTGGCGGTATTCTCGCGACGAACAAAACGAAAAGACACGGAAAGGAAAACGAACGATTACCTCGCTGCAACTCCTCCTTCTTCTCGATTCCGGTAGCAAGCAGCGGCGTTCCTCTCCTTCCCGGCGTCTCTCACTCTCCGGCGAACACTCTCCCTCTCTCTCCTCTCGCCGGCGACCACACTCCCTTTCCCTCTCGATTTCCCTCTCTCTCTCTCCGGTTTCCCTCTCTCTCGGCCGAACACCACCAAAAGGGGGAGGGGGAAATGACTAAAGGGTTCTTGGGGAGTTACTAGCATGAAACCGAAGGGGAAGAGGAAGGGAGGGTCTCTTGGCTGATCCCTTGCCAAACTTTGGTGAAATGCCCCAATTAGCCCCTCAACTTTCCTTTCCTTGCAAAAACCCAAAAAGGTTGACTCATTTAACTTTTTGTTCCGGTTCGACTAACCCCGCTAATGGAAACCACATTAAATCCAACTTAAAAGAAAAGAATTAATAAAAGAAATTACATACCGGGGTACGGGCTTTACAACTCTCCCCCACTTGGATTAGACTTCGTATTCGAAGTCTAGACCGGCGAATAACTCGGAATAGTTCTCGAATACTTTTCTTACTAACAAAACTCCTTCAAGGACACCGAAATTATGATCGGAAGAACACTCCAACAACTGGATTCATTCCTAGTCAAACGACTTCGGTTGACTCCCATCCTTAGATGTTCCGCACATCCCGATTCAACTTTCAAGCTCTAACCATTCTGAAGGTGCTCACCAATATACCCTACCGGATACTCGAATCCGATCATTCCTACCATTACTGCCGATTAACTTCAACGAGTTCTAATAGACTCCCAAAATTTATTTCACACGGGTCATCAAACCAGTAAACTTATAATCATCCAAGAAGGTCATTCCACCATAACCATTCACCACAAGCAAACATCTCAGGATTACTACTACCATCAACATAATTTCCTTAAAATCGGCTACAATTCCCCAATTACACTAAGGCATTTGGCCTCAAGCCCAAAAGTCGACACCTAAGTATACTATTTACCTCAAAAATTCTACGCATTTATCCTCTTTATTACAAAGGGCATCATTCCCTAACCGATACTATTCGGCCTACAGTACCCACACGCGTGGGATACCCAACCTTCCACCATCGACGTATCTTTCACACTCGCTCTACGAAGCCTAGTTACACCCCAACGCCTACCTCTCAGGTACGTCTCAAGTCCCGGCACATCGGAGCTACCTCTCAGGTAAGTGCCCAAGACTGTATCCTCTTAGTGCCTACTGGAAAGTCAAGGTCATAACACATGAATACCGGAGTCCCACCCCGAGATACCCAACCGACCATTAAGACCGAGCAATTGACCCATGACTATCACGGACAAAATTCGGAATTTCCCCCGAAACTCTCTCGCGTTTGGCATTTTCCTCCAAAACTGCCACCTCCTGAGCACTACCTATCGACTCGAGAAGAGGTGCAACCACTGTTAACCGTTGACACAAGCCCCACAGTGGCTCACCATCCAGATGTCGACTAAGTGCGTCCGTAACAACATCCGCTTTACCGGGGTGGTAAAGTATCTCACCATCCTAATCCTTGACCACGTCAAGCCACCTCCTCTGACGCATGTTGAGGTTTTACCGGTCATCAAGTACTGGAGGCTTTTATGGTTAGTGTATACACTTGACGCCATACAAATAGTGCCTCCAAATCTTGAGAGCAAACACCACCAAATCTTACATACCCTCCGGCAAAATCAATATCGGAGCCTCGCATAACGCCTGCGTAGCTCCTCAAAGCCCTCTGCTGCTATTCACCCCAACTAAAAGCCGCAGATTTCTTCGTCAATCGGGTCATCGGTAAAGCAATCTTGGAGAAATCCTGAATGGATCTCCGGAAGTACCCTGCTAACCCAAGAAAACTCCGTACTTCAGTGAGAGTCTTTGGCACTTCCCACCGCATCACAGTCGTAATCTTGGCCGGATCCACCATAATACCATTCTGGTTCACGACATGCCCTCGAAAGTGGACCTCTCGTAACCAGAACTCACACTTGGAGAGCTTAGCATACGGCTTCTCCCGCCCCAAACTTCCAAAACTTCTCGCAAATGCATCTCATGCTCTTCCTTCGACTTCGATTACACAAGAATATCGTCGATGAACACGATCACCGATCGATCCCACATAGGGCTACATACCCGGTTCATGAGGTCCATGAACGCTGCGGGTGCATTGGTGAGCCCGAGAGGCATCACCACCAACATGTAAATGGCCATAACGTGAACGAAAGGCCGTCTACTCCATATCCTCTCTCCTCACCCGCATCCGATGATACCCCGATCTCAAATCAACCTTAGAGAACCACGAGGCTCCCTGAAGCTGATCGAACAAGTCATCGATCCTTGGCGGAGGATAACGATTCTTCACCGTAAGCTTATTCAACTCACGGTAGTCTATACACATCCGTTGGGACCCGTCTTTCTTTTTCACAAACAGAATCGGGGCTCCCCACGGTGGACAACTCGGCTTGATGAACTCCTTTGATAAGTTCCTGCAACGAAGTGTACAACCCCTTCATTTCCGGTGGAGTCAGGCGGTAAGGTGCCTTGGACACCAGAGCAACACCCGGAAACACATCAACGTGGAACTCTACCTGTCGCTCGGGAGGTATACCCGGTAACTCCTCGGGAAAATACGTCAGCAAACTTCCGTACAACTGGCACATCCTCCACAGACTTCTTCTCTCCGTCGACGCGCGTGTCAATCACATACGCCAAAAATCCCTGACCACTGTGCTGCAAGTACCTCCGAGCCCTCGCAGCCGAACATATCGCTGAGGTCCGCCTGGGCAAGCCGCCCTGAACTAGCATTCTCCCCCGCTTGGGGTTCGAACTCGTACTTGTTTGCGACGACAAACAGTCTCCGCATCATACGCATCCATCCAATCCATACCCACAGTCACGCACAACTTCCGCATAGCGATCGGAATCAAATCAATCGGGAACCTCACACCAGAGATCTCCAAAGTGCACCCCCGGTACACGTCAGTAACCGTCAAGGTCCTGTCTTCAGCAACTGCAACCACAAGTGGACAGCCTAACCGTCCTACAACTCGGCCCCAACCACTCACTGATTATGTGAGACACGGAAGGATGAGTAGCCCCGCTATCAATCGTCACCACAGCAAGCACCGAGTTAACCAAGAACGTACCTGTCACCACTTTATACGTAGCTTGTGCCTCCTCCACTCCCAGTTGACGAACTCTACCTCAGGCCGCCTCCATCACTACAGCAAGTGAAGCATACTGCACGGTACTCACGAACTCCCTGATCTTGGTACGTAACATATCCTTGCACCGTGTCCTCTTCATGTCCTCAAAAGCAGCATGCTAAGGATAGAATAATGTCATTTCCGTAAACTTTCGGTTCACCTCCTTTATGGCCTCCGCAGTCTGATAGAGCTCCAAGAACTCTTTGGCACTCCTCTCCATCTCCACTAGAGGCACATGCTCTACACGAAACATACGACGAACTCCTCCCAGGTCAAGTAGTGCGCCCGTTAAGCGTCAAAGCAATAGCACACCAATCCTTCGCTCCGTCTCGTAACAGATTCACCGCGAAGCGAACCTTCTAGTTCGCAGGACAACCACCGGTAAGGAATGTGCACTCTATAACCGATCCCGACCCTCTTGTTCGGGGCTGCCCACCCGCAGGGGGTGGAATCGCCGCGATGCGCTCCTCCATCGACACTATTACCTCATCACGAATGGCGGTAATAATTTCGGGGATCGCCTCCTCAAAATATGCGTCACCTCGACCGCAAACATCTCACGAATCTGATCAGCAATAATTCCAGCATCAGCATCTGGATCAACATTGTTGTTCCTCCTTAACGAGCTACTAGCACACATTAAAACCTGCTAACTACGCTCACACTCAACTCTTTGGATTCTCCGTGACTTTCCCCGACTCGAGCACGGATCATGTGCTTCAGATAGTAGGAGCTCTGCTAATACCCTTCACACCTATCCTTACTCGTTTCGAGTCCTGTTCCGGGACGTCCAAGTAGTTGCTTACCACAAACAAACACATATGCCCATTCTGGCATATGCAAACACTTTTCCTAGCTCCCTAGAAAAGTCGTAATACCCCACCACCCTTGCTAGAACGGAACCCCCACTAGCCCTGACGAGTCGCCTCATGAACGCACAGTCGTATACAGTGGAAACCAGATAGACATTCGAATATAAGATTCTATCCTACAATGGTTGGACTCAAACAAGAGCTGCGCAATAGAACTAAATCCAACATTCTAAGGCTATTCAGTTCCTACTGCATACAACCTATAGTGCATTCGCTTAACGACCTATCAAAGTTAGCATAAGTTCCTAATAGCAAGTAACAAGTATACAGTACCACAAAATCCACGTAAGCAATCTAGCATACATACTCCTATGTTCTTAGAAAGCAATCTAGCATACGTACTCATATGTAAACGCTATTCCCAGCTCACTAGGAATTTCATCTCATCCCACTACTCTTGCTACAACGGAATCCCTGTTAGCCATAACGAGTTGCCTCGCGAATACCCAGTCGCACGCAGCGTGAATCAAATAGACATTCGAATACAAGATTCTATCCTAGAATGGTTGGACTCAAACAAGAGCTGCGCAATAGAACTAAATCAAATATTCTAAGGCTATATGATTCTTACTGCATGCAACCTATAGGGCCTTCACTTGACAACCTACTATAACTAGCATTGATTCCTACTAGCAAGCAGTCATCGTACAGTACAGTGTAAACAACCTCGGCAATCTAGCATGCATACCCTATGCCTAGAAAGCAATAAATACACTAAGTGTTGTACCTTCCCAATTGGCGTCGGCTGACTGTACACACTGCGCCCACGATCACCGTTTCCCAAACGGGCTTTCTCCGTTCATTTATTTTCAAAGATTTTAATAAGAGAGTTTAAAAAACTTCATAGCCGCAACTTGAGACCAAACACACCGAGATGTGTTTGATTCACTCAAGCTGTGCTCTGATACCAAGTTGTAACGTCCCAAAAATTACAAGGAATTTTAAATTTTAAAAACATGCATTTCATTATAAAACAATCACAATTTAATAATTCGTAACTCAAATGAAGTTAACGTCGTTAACTCGAACAGTCAATAAAGTTTATGCAGCGGAAATTTCATAAAATAAAATCCAAAGGTTTGGAAATGAAACTTAAACAATTCTTGACACTTCGCGCCTAGTGTGTGTACCGTCAAGCCCGACTGCCGCTCGCACCTGAAATCACAACATATTGGGAAAAGGGTAAGCTAAACGCTTAGTGAATCCTATCACACACGCATGTAGCAACCCCACGTATATCGCCCCTACTCGCCAGTAGGCAACATCACCATCACCACGGATATAAATCCACATAACAATTAGCGTATAAATACGAACCTCGGTCCCACCGAGCACACCAAAAATATATCGATACAAGCTCAGTCCCACCGAGCCCTCGGTCCCACCGAGTAAAGACATTGATACAAGCTCAGTCCCACCGAGCCCTCGGTCCCACCGAGTAAAGACATTGATACAAGCTCAGTCCCACCGAGCCCTCGATCCCACCGAGTAAAGACATTGATACAATTGTACTAGCTCAGTCCCACCGAGCCCCCCAGTCCCACTGAGGTGTACACAAGCATACATAATTCACATACACATTCAACAGATCACAACTAGATATCACATCCCAACCAATTCACGTAAACACGTAATAACACATAATAACACGTAACACAAAATAACGATATGCATGAAATTCCTAACTACGCGGTGAGAGAACTCACCTCAAAACAACGCGACGCGCTCCCGAGCCGCAACACCAGTACGTCAACCTTCCTCACTTTTTCCCACCTAAATACGCACTAAGAACGTCAACGGAAGGTCCCAACTCACGACACTTTTACTAGTTTAACAAAACTAAAAATCCAGCTTTTATACTAAAAACGCAGGTCTGTTCGGGACCCATTTTACCCCTTCTAAACTGATCAAACCAAAAATATAATTCCACATTCAGGAAGTTCAATGTCTTACGGTTCCAGGGACGTATCGCACGCGTCCTAACGATATTCCTAGCACTCTATATGAATTTTACAAAAACACCTCTCAGAGCAGCTAAAACAGGACCTGTCCGTATAAAATGGCAATTTGACACTAGCTATGGCCCGAACTGGTTTTTCCACAAAACATATAAAAGTTACTAGACTCAAAATGGGAACTTTTGGCACCAGTTCCATCCCAATCTGACATTCTTAACAGAAGATATAGCTTATACAAAACAGGCCAGAAACTGCACGATTTACATAAAATGATAACTTTTGAACTTGAACCCAATAAGTTATCTTAATCCAAACAGACCCACGAAGAAACATGACTTACTGAATTAGGGTTAACATGGGCTGAACAAAACCATGCACCACCCACTGCCGCCTCCGGCGGTGGTGGTGGCTGGCGGTATTCTCGCGACGAACAAAACGAAAAGACACGGAAAGGAAAACGAACGATTACCTCGCTGCAACTCCTCCTTCTTCTCGATTCCGGTAGCAAGCAGCGGCGTTCCTCTCCTTCCCGGCGTCTCTCACTCTCCGGCGAACACTCTCCCTCTCTCTCCTCTCGCCGGCGACCACACTCCCTTTCCCTCTCGATTTCCCTCTCTCTCTCTCCGGTTTCCCTCTCTCTCGGCCGAACACCACCAAAAGGGGGAGGGGGAAATGACTAAAGGGTTCTTGGGGAGTTACTAGCATGAAACCGAAGGGGAAGAGGAAGGGAGGGTCTCTTGGCTGATCCCTTGCCAAACTTTGGTGAAATGCCCCAATTAGCCCCTCAACTTTCCTTTCCTTGCAAAAACCCAAAAAGGTTGACTCATTTAACTTTTTGTTCCGGTTCGACTAACCCCGCTAATGGAAACCACATTAAATCCAACTTAAAAGAAAAGAATTAATAAAAGAAATTACATACCGGGGTACGGGCTTTACATGTGAAACCACTAGCATAAGATGGTGAAAGAATACTCGAATCTTCAAGAAAGGACCCCAAAATCAGTTAGGGTTCGTGAGGGAGGAAGGGAAAACGATTTGGGAGAGAAAGGGAAGAGGTTGGAAGTGAGAAATGAGAAAAAGGCTGAAAATTCGTATTTGACAGCACCCTGCACTCTTGGCACGACAATGCCACGCGACATTGACATGGTCATAGTCGCTGGTCATAGTCGCACAAGATGTACCGAAGGTTGTCCCTTCCCCGCGACTATGTCACGCGACTGTGACACTGTCATAGTCGCCGGTCATTGTAGCTTGACCCGTACCAAGCCCCGAAACTCGACTTTTTCAATGCCAAAACTCCTGATACTCTTAGGGACTTTAAGTAATGTCTCCCCAACATAAATTCCACCATTTTCAAGCTGCAAGACGTTCGGGTGATATTTACTTACCGAAATTACGGGTGTTACAACAACCACTATAGTGGATGAGACATCAAATTTCCTTAGAAACAAGGAATAATCATTTTGGTAATGGACGAATCCTTGTCTTTAAAACATATGATAGTTTAGAATATCATTGCCTCGACGATTGCTTTAAACCATATAAGTATTTTGCGAGTTCGCAAACATAATTTGGATATGAACAAGACACTCAAGGAGGTGTATTTCATGAAAGGGAATAGGAGCCAAGTTGGTAAAGATAAAATTCCTAGACCTATTTCTCATCCCCATATCCATAATGAAATGAGTACCAATGAATAATTAATCAGTATATTGCAAGGCACGTGGCTTAAAAACATGTGAAATATGCCTAATGATAAGTCCCTACTCCCTACTAATACATTTTAGAATAAAAAGTTATTCAATATTTTTATTTGTGGCTTTTGGAAACAATGGAAAGGATACATAAAAACACATGGCTCACTTACCAATGTCACTATAACTTTTACCAAGTTTTGTTTATATTGATGGTTTAGACATGAACTGTTGAGTGCTGGCCAACTATGTAACAATAATTTTATGGTAAAATTTAAAATGGATATGCATACCATTACTAATAAAAATGATGTGGAGTTGTTGTTTGTTTGTCAAAAAGAAAGTTTGTACACATCCAACATGTCTTCTTCAACTGCTGATGATGTAAGATGTTTCTTCATTAGAAAATTTTTAGCTGAACGTTGGGTATGTTACATAAAGTTGTCCCATATCAATTTTAATGCCATTATTTCTCTTGTCCAAAAAGATTTGGTCAATGGAGAAGTATGTCGTACATAAGAAGGTCAAGTAGACTCGGACCTCATCCAGATCCAAAGAAACTTCATCAATTTCATGGCCATTACTACATCTTCTTCACATGGATCTTTGCGGTACCTTGAATATGACAAGTATGTGAAGAAATAAACACGTATTTGTTATTGTGGTTTCAGTGTTCTTTTTGCACTATAAGTATGAAAAACGCCTAAAAAGATCATAAGGTTTATAAAAAGTGGGCAAGTCGTCAATAAGTTGAATATGTTTTTTAAATAACAATAAAGGTATTGTGGTCAAGCCATCAATCAGTTTGAGTAATTTTGGATGCTCTTATAACATATCCAATAGATTCTATACCATTTTTCCAAAATTAATAAGAATAAAAATTATAATCTAAAAAAGCCATTCAAGTCCAACAACTTTCTATTTTGGATATTCAACATTGATTATATTATCAAAATATTCAATAACATTGATTATATTACTAAAATATAATCTCCAACATATTCTCTAAACATGATACCTAGGGGTGATTCCTGTATAAGGACTAGCGGAACAGTGTGGGTCGTTGGGGTATACGAGAGGATAGGGCAGGTGATGGCAATATTATGATGGGAACTGGTGGTTGTGATGGCAATACTACTGGTGGGGACTGGCGGTGGACTGGTGGTGGACTGGTGGTTGACCATCAAGGACTAATGGTTTACCATTGGTATTATTAAGAACTATGGAGGAAATATAAAGAACAAAGAGAGAAAACTAGAGAGAATTATAGAAAGATGATTTTATTTCTTTTAAGGGATGGTTTGCAAGTGATGGTAAGCCTTCCTTTTATAGATAAGGAAAAGGCATTTTTACATAAGCATGACATAAGCCATACATCAACTACTAATAATGGAAAGTGAGGTAAGCACTTACATCACTAAAGGTGACAAGTAACTTCCATTATACAAACATTTATTTAAATGGAAATACTGAAAAGTAAATACGGAAAAGTAAATACTGAATAAGAAATAATTATTAAGACAATTCTTGAGTAGATTCTTGGATCTTGGAATATTAACTCCATCGTGAGTCTGGATGAGACAGACCGTCCTCGTAAGGATCAGCATAGGATTCATCAGTGTTGTAATCGACCGTGTACATTTCTCCATCGTTGTCTGGGCTTGAATCATCTGAAGTGTCCATTGATGGGGAAAGGTGGGTCTGTGACCACTGGTCCATGGTATTTTTCCATAGGGAGGAGACCGGGTGTTCAGTACACCATAAGTTTTAATTGAGTAGAACATTCTCTGGGATGGACTCAATAACAACGTTATTGGCGTTGGCCAGGTTAAGCCGGTTTGTTATGAATCTGTCAGGGTGGTCTTTCTCGAACGACCGGCTTGCACAATTGCAATTACTCCATTCGTGGATGAAAGCTGAAGGAGAGTGATAGACTATAGAGTAAGGTTGATTGATGGCTGCTGAGTAGGGCCTTTTGAACATGATCAGGGTGTACTTCTTTTTAGGTATAGACAGATGGTGGGTCCACTCATGGGCTGGTAGAAACCATTGCAGCAGTGTGAGGATTCCCATTGCCTCTCTAGGAACCCGACCAAACTGGCATTGGAGGAGGTATTGAACTAGCTTCAGTGCGTTAAAAGTGATGGCGATGGTGTGGGCTTCAAACAGATACCAGAAAAAACATAAAGCCTCTTTCGGGAACCTGTACAGATCATGGAAATGGAAAATATTGAGGAAAGGGTACTCGGGGTGAAACAACAGGTTTTTCATGAACAATCCATGTTTCTGGAGAAGGACGGTGAAAAAGGTTCTGTAATGTAGTTGGGACCTATCTCTGAAAGTCAAGTCGACGATGACTTCGGTGATCTCTGTTGGAAGTGTCATGGTGGAGATAACTTCTGTGATATTTTGTGAGGATGGTTGGCCAGTGGGTTGAGCATTGTGTCGGGGCAGATGATTCCGGAGAAGCAGCTGGTGCTATAGGAAATACCATTGGGATGATCTTGTGGTGGAGGACATGTTGAGCCTCTTTGTGTGTGACAACTGTCAAATTTACGTTTCAGATTAGAACTAAAATGTATGGTTTAGCTTTTCATGTTGTATGTGTCACATTATAAAGTTAGCAGTTAGAGACAATGTCGTTAGGAAAATTGAGGAATTTTTTTTAGCCTTCACTTAAATGAGTGAATTATCCATAAATCTCATAAAATGCAAATCCAAATACCTTAAATACATATGTATATATATATATATGTGTACTTTGCAAAATATTATAAAAACAAGTCTTATTATTATTAGTACAAATTAAATTAAACACTAGATAAATTCAATATATATATATATAAAAGAAAAATAAGATTTGAAACACAATTATATTTTTACCACTTTTATACTCTATCTCACTCCCTCTCCCCTCCCCATGGCCGGCCACCACCACCCTCACAATACCCTCACTTTCCACTTTTTATATCACACTCAAACCTCATTTCACCATTTCACCTCTCTTTCTCTAACATCTCTCTAAACATTTTCTCTCATTTCTCTCTCTAAAACCTCTCTATTCTCTCTCAAGAAACTATTATGTTCCAGCCCCTAAATTCAAGACATCCAAGTATTTTGAGTCCTCATAAGGTAAGACTCTTGTGTAGAACTAAAAACTACACACTATTCTTCATAATCTTCTTCCATTTCTTGAAAACTTTCTTCTTCTACTCTAGTTTTAAACATGTTTTTGCTAGAATCCTTTTTAAATCTTAATGTTTGTAGATTCATCACCAAAACATGTTGCATGTTGCTAAAAAGGAGATGAATCCATGATCAAACCTATGTCAAGATCAAAGAATGAACTTTTGCAAGTTCCTACTAGCATGCATGTGTTCTTCTTTAAAATCTACCTCTTATATTCTAAAACGTTTTGTGAAAACTTTATATTACATCAAATACATATTTTGATCTCCATGCATGTGGTGTAAACTTGTTATTTTATGTGGTAAGAACAAGCTCTAGGCTTGATCACCCAAGGAATCTTCAAAAAGAAAGCAAAATGATCATTTTTGGATTTTAGAAAGATATCTTCTCTTAAAAAGGTCATAACTATCTCAATATTTAACCAAATAAGGTGAAATTTCTTCTGGAATTTATATTTATGAGTTAAGTTTCAAGCCCAAGTGGTTTCACTCAAAAACTCAAAGATTTCGACATTCAAACAGTCGTCACAAAAACAGTGCGCAAACAGCTATGTTTTCTGTAGTAGCCTTACTATGAAAATTATTTGATGGACTTATCTACCTTCAAAAATTATGGTTTTTGTGCCAAAAGCTTCCTAACACATCATGACAGCTTGGGTAAAAATATCTTGACCAAAAGAACTTTGGAAAATAGCTAATAATGGACTTAAAGAGACACCAAAATTTGGACAGAAAAGGGAAATTTCAAATGTTGTTAAAAATCAACTTTTAACTCATTTTATTATTTTATGTTATAAATTTAAGACTTGTGTTGAATAATCAAACTAATAATAAGACATGCATAACATATTACTATACTATAAAGAATCATAAAAATATGAACCTTGAACAAAGTTCTTTATAAGGCATTTTATGACATTTTGGATAAGTAGGCTTTACCGAACCCCTAAGCTTGAATCTTACTAGTGTCCTTACGTTCGTAGGATCGAAGTAGGATCGTTATACGGATTGCATTATGAACCTCTTGGAAACATCTTCGCTTATCACAGTGAGTTTTCACAGCCCCCTTTTTACTATTTTTGTATATTTTGGGGTGGAAAGCATGTTACGATTTTTATTTCGCACCGGTTGTTTTGTTTATTAAAATGCTATGAATGTTCGATGCTCTATGGTATGTGTGCTCATGTTAAAGATCCCGAGTTTTGATATCGTTCAAAAGTCCCCGTTTATATTACATTACCCATTTAACTCATGTATTGAGCCGTTGGTAATTATGGATAACGTTATTTGGTTGACTCCCCACTCTCCTCGTGAGTGCATAATTACCGTCTTCTTAAACATGTTGGCGATGGAACATGTAGCTTTGGGGCGTGCAGTCAGGAGGTTTGGGTAGTGGGCTCATTACTTTAGCATTTAGCATACGGATATACCTTGTGCATGTGAACAACCGGATTTTCCTTCCAAGTGCGGATTTATAAACTATGCATTAAAATCTTTTGTGCATACCGAAACTTGTGATCTCACCAACTATTCATTAGTTGACTCCTTTATTTGACATGCTTTTCAGGAAACCGTCAATAAGGTTGGACATTAAGAAGGCACTATATTAGCTGTATCCGGCACGTGTTTTCAAATGTCATTTTGTGTTTCGGACATTTTATATTTTGGACAACTTACGCTTCGGACAATATTATATTTTTAAGACAATATGTAATGGTTGTAACCTATTTTATGCTATGGTGATTTGGTGTATCTTGTACCTTACGCAATGAAACCTTGAACTGTGACATCTCGTGTTTCCGCTTTAGCGGGGTGTGACAGATTTGGTATCAGAGCCTCAGGTTATAGAGAATGCCGGTCTTCCATTGGAAAAACCCAACTATAACCAAAATCCGAAACTGACATAAAAACTACTGAACCTACTACTAGTATAACTAAGTCTAGAATGGCATTAACAGGCCCTAATTAAACATAGCCTGATCACCTATGTTCGATTAAGGAAGGTTAATGCGAGACTAGAAATGGTTATAGTAGGAGTGAGTTAAATTTTCATTTACACTCATCATGCATAGTATGTAGACATTGCGTAGGATAGACATTACACTTGTACGCTTAGCAACTAAGTACACTTTTGCCTCAGTTTCACTATGTCATCGTCGTCGTCGCACTCTCACTCTTCTCACTCGGCCGACGAGTCGGGATATGTCACCGGTCGACCTCGAGTCAACCCACCAAGTAGCCGGGAGAATGAGGATCTTAGAGATACTGATTCGGACCTTGAGGTATCGAGCGAGCGAGCTTCTGACAGACCGAGAGTGTCACCGACCTCGGTACTACCCCGACCGACCCCGATAATTTTCCAACCGAACCCTAATGGACCGCGTATTAGGCAAACGGCAAGGAAGAGCGTCCCAATCCCTAGAAGAGTGACGCTTAGGTCGGCACGTCCGGAGACGCCGGAGCCACCACGAGTAATCAACGGGATACCAGTAGGACGTGTACCTGGTATGACCTGGGCGGAGGAGCAGCATGTACGGGCAATGGCAACCGAGCTACACGACTACCAGGCGAAGGTGACTCATCAGGAGCAGGTCGTGACCGACATGGCGGAGCTGACGCATCTCCTGTATGATGGTTCAACCCAGGCATTGGAAAGCGCCAGGGCGGCTAGGCGGACTGCAATGAGAGCAGAGCTTGTGCGCGTGATTGGAGGAGTGGTGCTAGTTATGCTTGTGCTGATGATCTTGATAGATGTGTATTTGGGATGGTTGATAGTTTGGCAACTTTTGATAAGACTTTTGGTTCAAAGGAAGAATATTTTATTGAAGTTATTATGAACTAAGTATTTTGGGTAATTTTAAGTAGTTGGTTGTATTTGATCTAAAAACTTTAGTATTGATGTAGGATGAACATCAAAATTTTGTATTAGCGGCATTATCTAAAAATAGGAATGGATTTTATCTTGATGTTATCTGGAGCAGATAGGAGTTTTGTTTCGTTAGAATTTAGGCCACTGATCGACTTGGAATCTATGAGAATGCCGGATGCTTATATTATTGAGGTTGCTAATGGTTATGAATTTGAGGCTAGGGATGTAATTTTAGATTGTACCTTGAATCTAGACGATAAGTTATTTAGCGTTGATCTTATTCCTATTGAATTGGGGAGTTTCGGCGTAGTAGTGGTATGGACTGGTTGTCCAAGAATCGAGCGAAGATTTGTTGTTTTGAAAAGGCTGTTAGAGTGCCTCTGCAAGGCAGTGAAACCCTCGTCATACAAGGAGATAGAGCCGGGAGGAGCCTAAAGATAGTGTCAAGTGTGAAGGTTCATAAGTATTTGAGGAGGAAGTGCGTCGCATTTTTGGCACGCGTAGTTGAGAAGAAGTCCGAGGAAAGGCGAATCCAAGATATTCCTGTGGTGAAGGATCACCCGGAAGTGTTTCCAGATGATTTGCCTGGACTTCCCCCGTCTAGACAAGTCGAATTTCTAATTGACATCATACCCGGAGCAGCACCTGTAAGCTAAGGCACTATACCGTTTAGCACCTGCCGAAATGCAAGAGTTGTCAAGTCAACTTCAGGAACTTCTGGATAAGAGATTTATTAGGCTAAGTTCCTCACCTTGGGGAGCCCCAGTCCTGTTCGTCAAGAAAAAGGATGGGTCGTTTCGAATGTGCATCGACTATAGGGAGCTAAACAAGTTGACGATCAAGAATCGATATCCTCTTCCTCGAATAGATGATTTATTCGACCAGTTGCAGGGTGCAACTTATTTCTCAAAGATTGATCTTCGATCGGGATATCACCAGTTGAGAGTCCGTGATGAGGACATCCCTAAGATAGCTTTTAGGACTCGATATGGACACTACGAGTTTTTAGTTATGCCCTCCGGGTTAACGAACGCACCAGCCGTGTTCATGGATTTAATGAACAGGGTATGCAGACCATACCTTGACAAGTTTGTGATCGTGTTTATCGATGACATATTGATCTACTCACGGAGTAAGGAGGATCACGAGCAGCATCTGAAGGTAATACTAGAACTACTCAAGGATCAGAAACTGTACGCCAAATTCTCAAAGTGCGAATTTTGGATTCGAGAAGTACACTTTCTTGGTCACGTGATTGGAGAGAAAGGAATTCACGTGGACCCGGCTAAAGTGGAATCCATTAAGAAATGGGAAGCACCAAAGACCCGACAGAGATTCGTCAATTTCTAGGTTTAGCGGGTTATTATCGACGGATCATCGATAACTTCTCAAGAATTGCTAAACCCCTCACAGCGCTGACCTAAAAGGATAGGAAATTCATTTGGGGAGAACAGCAAGAGGAAGCGTTTCAGCTATTGAAGCAAAAGCTGTGCAATGCGCCAATTCTAGCTTTACCGGAAGGAACCGATAATTTTGTGGTGTATTGTGACGCATCGCATCAAGGTTTGGGTTGCGTATTGATGCAAAAGGACAAGGTTATAGCATACGCCTCGAGACAACTAAAGGTTCATGAGAAGAACTATACCACACACGATTTGGAGCTTGGAGCTGTGGTATTCACTTTAAAGATTTGGAGACATTATCTGTACGACACTAAGTGCACTGTTTTCACCGATCACAAGAGTCTTTAGCATATCCTAGATCAGAAAATGCTCAATATGAGGTAGAGAAGATGGGTATAGTTACTTAGTGACTATGATTGTGAAATCCGATACCACCCATGTAAGGCCAATGTGGTAGCCGATGCCCTGAGCAGGAAGGAAAGGGTAAAACCTTCATGAGTACGAGCATTAGGAGCGCTTGTTCAGATGAGCTTAAAGACTCGAATTCTCGAAGCTCAGGATGAAGCAATGAAAATATAAAATTTGAATGACGAGACCCTACATGGCGTGGAGCATAGATTTGAAACGAAGTCTGATGGAGTACGTTACTTCAAGGACAGAGTTTGGATTCCAAAGGCTAACGACCTACAGGTAATGGTTTTGGAAGAAGCCCATAAGTCTAGGTATTCAATTCATCCAGGGGCGGATAAGATGTACAAGGATTTAAAGGAATATTATTGGTGGTCAGGAATGAAGATAGATATTGCCTTGTACGTAGGAAAGTGCATAACTTGCTCAAAGGTCAAAGCGGTATATCAAAATCCATCTGGTCTGCTACAACAACCGGAGATTCCCAGTGGAAATGGGAACAAATCACTATGGATTTTATAACCAAACTATCGAGAACAGCTAAGGGGCACGACTCGATTTGGGTTATAGTAGATCGGTTTACGAAATCAGCACATTTCTTACCGATTCGGGAAGATTATAAGATGGACAAGTTTGCTCAGATCTACATCAACGAAATTGTTACACGTCACGGAGTACCAATTTCCATCATTTCAGATAGAGATAGCCGTTTCACGTCATGGTTTTGGCAGTCACTTCAGAAAGCGTTGGGAACACAGTTAAATTTGAGCACTGCCTACCATCCTCAAACTGACGGGCACAGTGAACGGACAATACAGACTTTAGAGGACATGCTTCGAGCATGTGTGATAGACTTTGGAGGTAGTTGGGATACTCACTTACCTTTGGTCGAATTTTCCTACAACAATAGTTATCACACTAGTATTCCGTGTGCGCCATATGAAGCCTTGTATGGACGCAAGTGTCGTTCACCACTTTGTTGGTTAGAAATTGGAGACAGACAGCTATCTAGACCCGATATTGTACAGGAAACTACCGACAAGATTTCAATCATTAGAGATAGGCTTAAAGCAGCCCGAGATCGTCAGAAAAGTTATGCAGATAATCGTAGGAAGCCTTTAGAATTCCAAGTTGGTGATAAAGTGCTTCTAAAGGTGTCACCATGGAAAGGAATAGTACGATTTGGGAAAAGAGGAAAGTTGAGCCCCAGGTATGTTGGACTGTTTGTGATCACTGAAAGGATTGGTCTAGTGGCATATAAACTCAATTTACCTCAGGAGTTAAGTGTTATCCATGTTACGTTTCATGTGTCGAACCTCAAGAAATGTTTAGCCGACGAATCATTAATCATACCTCTGGAAGAAGTTCAGATTAACGATAAGTTGCACATCGTAGAAGAACCAATGGAGGTCCTCGATAGAGAAGTTAAGCATCTTAAGCGAAGTAAAATTTTGATTGTGAAAGTTCATTGGAACACAAGGCATGGGCCTGAGTATACATGGGAATGAAAGGACTACATGAAGCATAAGTACCCTCACATTTTTGCTAACAAACCGGTTAAAGATGGAAGTTCTTGAATTTCAGGACGAAATTCTTTTAACCGGGGGAGACTGTGACAACCGTCAAATTTACGTTTCAGGTTAGAACTGAACTGTACGGTTTAGCTTTTCATGTTGTAGGTGTCACATTATAAAGTTAGCAGTTAGAGACAGTGTCGTTAGGAAAATTGAGGAATTTTGCTTAGCCTTCACTTAAATGAGTGAATTATCCATAAATCTCATAAAATGCCAATCCAAATACCTTAAATACATATGTATATATATATATATATATATATATATATATATAAAAGAAAAATAAGATTTGAAACACAATTATATTTTTACCACTTTTATACTCTATCTCACTCCCTCTCCCCCTCCCCATGGCCGGCCACCACCACCCTCACAATACCCTCACTTTCCACTTTTTATATCACACTCAAACCTCATTTCACCATTTCACCTATCTTTCTCTAACATCTCTCTAAACATTTTCTCTCATTTCTCTCTCTAAAACCTCTCTATTCTCTCTCAAGAAACTATTATGTTCCAGCCCCTAAATTCAAGACATCCAAGTATTTTGAGTCCTCATAAGGTAAGACTCTTGTGTAGAACTAAAAAACTACACACTATTCTTCATAATCTTCTTCCATTTCTTGAAAACTTTCTTCTTCTACTCTAGTTTTAAACATGTTTTTGCTAGAATCCTTTTTAAATCTTAATGTTTGTAGATTCATCACCAAAACATGTTGCATGTTGCTAAAAAGGAGATGAATCCATGATCAAACCTATGTTAAGATCAAAGAAGGAACTTTTGCAAGTTCCTACTAGCATGCATGTGTTCTTCTTTAAAATATACCTCTTATATTCTAAAAAGTTTTGTGAAAACTTTATATTACATCAAATACATATTTTGATCTCCATGCATGTGGTGTAAACTTGTTATTTTATGTGGTAAGAACAAGCTCTAGGCTTGATCACCCAAGGAATCTTCAAAAAGAAAGCAAAATGATCCTTTTTGGATTTTAGAAAGATATCTTCATTTAGTATGCATGCATGTAATTCTAGAGGTTTAAAAACAAGTTTTCATCTGAAAATATTTGCTTGGTTGAGTGTCAAATCGTGAAACTACTTTCCAACAGCTCACTGTCAGATTTCTACCTCGCTCTTAAAAAGGTCATAACTCTCTCAATATTTAAACAAATAAGATAAAATTTCTTCTGGAATTTATATTTATGAGTTAAGTTTCAAGCCCAAGTGGTTTCACTCAAAAACTCAAAGATTTCGACCTTCAAACAGTCGTCACAAAAACAGTGCGCAAACAGCTATGTTTTCTGTAGTAGCCTTACTATGAAAATTATTTGATGGACTTAACTACCTTCAAAAATTATGGTTTTGTGCCAAAAGCTTCCTAACACATCATGACAGCTTGGGTAAAAATATCTTGACCAAAAGAACTTTGGAAAATAGCTAATAATGGACTTAAAGAGACACCAAAATCTGGACAGAAAAGGGAAATTTCAAATATTGTTAAAAATCAACTTTTAACTCATTTTATTATTTTATGTTATAAATTTAAGACTTGTGTTGAATAATCAAACTAATAATAAGACATGCATAACATATTACTATACTATAAAGAATCATAAAAATATGAACCTTGAACAAAGTTCTTTATAAGGCATTTTATGACATTTTGGATAAGTAGGCTTTACCGAACCCCTAAGCTTGAATCTTACTAGTGTCCTTACGTTTGTAGGATCGAAGTAGGATCGTTATACGGATTGCATTGTGAACCTCTTGGAAACATCTTCGCTTATCACAGTGAGTTTTCACAACCCCCTTTTTACTATTTTTGTATATTTTGGGGTGGAAAGCATGTTACGATTTTTATTTCGCACCGGTTGTTTTGTTTATTAAAATGCTATGAATGTTCGATGCTCTATGGTATGTGTGCTCATGTTAAAGATCCTGAGTTTTGATATCGTTCAAAAGTCCCCGTTTATATTACATTACCCATTTAACTCATGTATTGAGCCGTTGGTAATTATGGATAACGTTATTTGGTTGACTCCCCACTCTCCTCGCGAGTGCATAATTACCGTCTTCTTAAACTTGTTGGTGATGGAACATGTAGCTTTGGGGCGTGCAGTAAGGAGGTTTGGGTAGTGGGCTCATTACTTTAGCATTTAGCATACGGATATACCTTGTGCATGTGAACAACCGGATTTTCCTTCCAAGTGCGGATTTATAAACTATGCATTAAAATCTTTTGTGCATACCGAAACTTGTGATCTCACCAACTATTCATTAGTTGACCCCTTTATTTGACATGCTTTTCAGGAAACCGTCAATAAGGTTGGACATTAAGAAGGCACTATATTAGCTGTATCCGGCACGTGTTTTCAAATGTCATTTTGTGTTTCGAACATTTATATTTTGGACAACTTACGCTTCGGACAATATTATATTTTTAAGACAATATGTAATGGTTGTAACCTATTTTATGCTATGGTGATTTGGTGTATCTTGTACCTTACGCAATGAAACCTTGAAATGTGACATCTCGTGTTTCCGCTTTAGCGGGGTGTGACAGATTTGGTATCAGAGCCTCAGGTTATAGAGAATGCCGGTCTTCCATTGGAAAAACCCAACTATAACCAAAATCCGAAACTGACATAAAAACTACTGAACCTACTACTAGTATAACTAAGTCTAGAATGGCATTAACAGGCCCTAATTAAGCATAGCCTGATCACCTATGTTCGATTAAGGAAGGTTAATGCGAGACTAGAAATGGTTATAGTAGGAGTGAGTTAACTTTTCATTTACACTCATCATGCATAGTGTGTAGACATTGTGTAGGATAGACATTACACTTGTACGCTTAGCAACTAAGTACACTTTTGCCTCAGTTTCACTATGTCATCGTCTTCGTCGCACTCTCACTCTTCTCACTCGGCCGACGAGTCGTGATATGTCACTGGTCGACCTCGAGTCAACCCACCGAGTAGCCGGGAGAATGAGGATCTTAGACATTTTATCCCCTGTTTTTCTGTAAGAATTTGTAACACCCAAAAATTTGGAAAACTGAATTAGGGGCTCACGGACGTCCGCGGGGCCAAGGGCCGGACGTCCGCAATTTGCGGAAGTCCGCGGGTAGTCCGCGGAAGCAACAGAGAATTTTGGGGTTTTCGGTCTAAGTGAGTCGGACGTCCGCGAGGGTGCAATGCGGACGTCCGCGAAGCATCTGATGGCATTTCTTTGTTTTAAGAGAGACTTTTCCCCTCTCTCTTTCCTCATTCCATTTCAAAACCCTAACCCATCTCTCTCCCTCCTCTCAGCCGATTTTCCCTCAAGAGTAACACAAACCCTCCTCCTTCATCTTCTTCACCTAATCTAAACCCACTTCCACCATTGTTGAAGATGTGGAGCCTGAAGCTTTTGTGGATGAGTTGGAGCCTTTGTTTGGGAGATTCAAGTGATAAAGGTAATGTTCCTCTTTCCAAATGCTAGATTGTTGTTGGTGTTCACTTTCTTTCTCTTTTGGAGTATTGTGGGCGATTTTGGTTGGGTTTAGTTGAGGTGTTCTTCTCCTTCTTCATTTATGAAGATTAGAGTTTGATGTATTTGGGATTTTGGGTTCTAAATGTTTGGGGAATGATTCTAAGTGTTTGGGGATAAATACTTATGGTTGGAAACTTGTGGATCTAGGTTTTGGAAGATTTGGACTAAAGGATTCGGGTTGCATCAAAGGAGATTACGTTGGGAAAATCTAGATTTAGCCTAATCTAGCAAGGTGAGTTCAAGTTGATTTGTGAAAACATTGTACATGACAAAATGTTTATTTTAAAGTATTTGTGTATTTTATATAAATTATCATTTGTTGAGTTAATTAGTGGGTTTTGATTAATTAAAGTGTTAAGCTTTACAAATCTTGTAAAACACCCACATTTGGGGATTTTTGTCAATCCTGACCATATGAATATTTTGAGAGTTGCAAGCCTTTTATTTTGGGCCGATGGCCAATTGAGAAATCAAAGGGGTAAAGATTTTAGGCAACGATGTATATATGATTTGACTTCATTGGGAAAGTGGCAATGAAGGGGTTATGAAAATATCATGCCTCGGAGCATGTGTTTGCATGAGGTGGGTTAGATGCACTTCATTTACAGGAGTTGATGTTGATAAACGATCATTAGATCTTTTGAGCAGATGGCTCATTTTGGACTCGGTTGAGTCTTGAGGGCATTCGCCCAGTTTTTAATAAGCTCGATGTGGGCTTGGGGTTTGAATTGCATGAATTGCATTGTATTTGAGATTTACATGATTTGAATGCATTGGTTATTCTTTTGAGGTTATGTATAAATGTTTAAGTTGAGTAAGCTTGTTTTGGATGGTGGGTTTCCAAAGTAAAGATCCAGTAGGATTAAACTTGGTGGTTTGGACTAAAGACCTAGTTTTGGTTGATGTCTAAGATGGGCTAAAGACCTAGTTTGGTTGATGCCGAAGATGGACTAAAGACCTAGTTTTGGTTGAGGTCTAAGATAGGCTAAAGACCTAGTTTGGTTGATGCCGAAGATGGACTAAAGACCTAGTTTTGGTTGATGTCTAAGATGGGCTAAAGACCTAGTTTGGTTGATGCCGAAGATGGACTAAAGACCTAGTTTTGGTTGATGTCTAAGATGGGCTAAAGACCTAGTTTGGTTGATGCCGAAGATGGACTAAAGACCTAGTTTTGGTTGATGTCTAAGATGGGCTAAATACCTAGTTTGGTTGATGTCGAAGATGGACTAAAGACCTAGTTTGGTTGATGTCTAAGATTGACTAAAGACCGAGTTATGGTTGATGTCATATGTTTTCCACATCCAATAATCTTACTTGTATTTATTAATGGTGGTTCAATTTGTGTGTTTTCCACATTCGATGAAATCGGGTCTCCCCCGTCATCGAAGGGTGCTGTTTTCGGGTATTTTAATTATCCGCGTTGTCCGTATCATATTATATGTGTATGGATTGTTTTCCATGATTGATGGATGGATTATATGTTTCATCCTTGTCGGATGTTTTCAACTATTGGAGTATTATTCTCATTGGCGATTATGTGAGAGATTATTGTTTATTTACCTCTTGAGTGAGTTTTGGATTTGAGTCCATGGCGGAGAAATGATTTTTATTGGAAGCTTTCCTCACAGAAATTGTGTGCGTTTGGAAATTGGGTTGTCGGTGTATTTTATACAAACCCTTTTTGGAAATCATAAATTAAGTTGCATCTTTTGGTCTATCAAATGATTTGCTCATGATGTAAACTCTTGAACTCACTAGGCGTTAGCCTAACCTTTTTTATTTGTCAGCATGTGCAACAGGTTCAGGTTGGGAATAGCTTTAGCTACACTGTGAAGGGATGAGTGCTAGTAGAGTGCACGAGAAGTGATTTCGCTTAGTGAAGTCTTCCGCACTTATTTGGGATTAGCAACTCGTAATCGTGTTGAGTAACACCTGTCTTGAGTTATTAGTTGTGGAAACTTTGATGTTTTAAATCTGAGGTATTTTCAAGGATGATATGTAGAAATGATTTTATCCTCTTTTAGTTATTTTGTCAAAATTAAAGTTAGTTGCTCGTTCCAATTTTGAGGGTGTTACAGAATTCTTGAAATTCTTAAACTGAGGCTTCTTCTCTTTGTGAGAGCATTCACATGAAGAGTTGGTTTTGCACTTTATCTGCAGGTACTTGTCATTACAGGCGGGATCGAGCGTTTTACTTGTTCTTTCAAAATCAGTAAAGAACTTTTGAGGGTCGCAGAGCTTGGCCAATGCCACACTCGGAGAACTCTACTAGTTGATACTCAATGCATTGGCCAAGCTATGCGACCATCAAAAATTCTTTACTGAATTTGAAAGAACAAGTAAAACGCTCGGTCCCGCCTGTAATGACAAGTACCTGCAGATAAAGTGCAAAACCAACTCTTCATGTGAATGCTCTCACAAAGAGAAGAAGCCTCAGTTTAAGAATTTCAAGAATTCTTACAGAAAAACAGGGGATAAAAAGTGGAAATTTTTAAAGAAGAAATCACACAGAGGAAGAAGCTCAGACAGATGTTACATTTTTAACAAAAAGGGACATTTTGCACGCGACTGCAAAAACAAGAGAAAGTCCCAATCACTAATCCAAGCTCTTAACTTAGTAGAGCCAATGGATATTTCAGATCTTGAGTCCCTTTACTCTCTCGAGGATGAGCTTAATGACAGAACCCTATGCTCCTTTGCCTATTCAGATTTCTCAGATGATTAGTCCATCTCAGACTACCCGAATAAGCACCCTGATATAGAGGTATTCATGATAAAACCCCTCGAAATCTTCTAGGCTAGCCAACCACACATCCCACTCCCTCATCACACCAAGATATTGTCGTTGCAAAACCCCCAACCAATACCCATAGCCAAAATACATCTTCTCACCTCTACGTACTCCAAGCCAATCTCGGTAATTGCATTTTTTGATACAGGATCCTCAGTTTCGATATTGAATCCTGACATCCTACCCCAAAGTTACTGGCGACCACACCGCAAACTCTTCCTTGCCGCCAATGGAGATACATTTGTCATTGATAAGATCAGTATTCCTATTTTTATCAGACTTTTTCCTAAATGTGTTATCAAGCACAGACTATCAGGATCAAGTTCCCATGGAAAGGATCTTCTCATTGGATTTGACATCCTTCACAAACTGCCAGGCCTAAGGTATGCAGAGCAAGGACTCCGTTATAAAAGCTTTCTGAATCCATGGAGTCCAGTTCCAAATCTTTATATGGCATCAACCCCACCATGGAAGATATGAAGCAGAAGATAATTCTTTCTTCGTATGCTTCAAATCACTCAGAATTCCTAACCAAAAACGACTCACCGTTATGGGATGAACCCGACTAAGGCAAGTCATCCTGGGATGAACCCTGACCACTATCAACTAGCGGTCCAAGAATGTTCAGAGTTAGTCGATCAAGCAATTATCGAACCTACTACCTCACCACGGGCATGTGAGGTATTTTACGTCAACAAAAGAAGTGAACAAGTTCGCGGCAAACTACGATTGGTCATCAATTACCAGCCCCTCAATCACTTTTTAGCCGACGATAAATTCCCACTACCGCAGAAAAGGTCTATGTTCCAATCCTTAGCTAATGCACGGATACTATCCAAATTCGATCTCAAAGCAGGGTTTTGGCAACTAGGGATACATCCAGATGATAGGCCAAAAACCGCCTTTTGTATCCCTGACCATCACTATCGGTGAAAGTTATGCCTTTTGGTTTAAAAAATGCTCCTTCAGTTTTCCAAAAAGCAATGACAAGGATTTTTGAACCTATCCTCCAGCACACCTTGGTATACATTGATGACATCCTCTTGTTCTCCCTAGATGAGGAATCTTACGTCGAATTACTGTCACAATTCCATTCTATCGTCACAAAACATGGGATCATGTTATCAGAAAAAAAGATGGTGACAGGGGTCAGTTCTATCGATTTTCTTGGCATGAAGATCACAGATGGGAAATACCAACCACAGCCGCACATATCCCAAGAGTTGCACAGGTTTCCCGACGAGTTGACATCACAAAAGGAAATCCAACAGTTCCTTGGTCTGGTAAATTATATGGCTGATTTTTTACCTGAATTATCATGTCATACAGTACACCTATTCCCTATGCTAAAAAAGGGGCAAACCCTTTGGAGCGAAAAATAGACATCAACAGTAAAAGCAATAAAACAACTTGCTGATGTGATGCCTCCTTTAAAGATTTCTACTGTAACTGACAAAAGGACACTCCATACTGACGAAAGTGATGAGTACTGGGGAACAGTACTACTAGTTGAAGACAAAAGTAGTGCCAGAACAATATGTGGCTACAAAAGTAGCACGTTCAAAGATTCTAAACGGCACTACCACTCCACTTTCAAAGAAATCCTTGCAGCCAAAAGGAGAATTGAGAGATTCCAATTCCATCTAATCGGTCACGATTTCCAGATCGAAATGGACATATCGTCTTTTCCACGTATGTTACAGTTCAAGAGAAAGATGCTCCCCGAAGCATAACTTTTGAGGTGGGCAAATTGGTTTTCCCAGTGGAAGTTCACTGTGAGACATATCAAAGGATCTGAGAACATCATTGCTGATTTCTTGTCTCGCCCAAAGGACTGTAAATACCACATCCACAAAGAGGTTCAACATGTCCTCCACCACAAGATCATCCCAATGGTATTTCCTATAGCACCAGCTGCTTCTCCGGAATCATCTGCCCGACACAATGCTCAACCCACTGGCCAACCATCCTCACAAAATATCACGGAAGTTATCTCCACCATGACACTTCCAACAGAGGTCACCGAAGTCATTGTCGACTTTACTTTCAGAGATAGGTCCCAACTACATTACAGAACCTTTTTCACCGTCCTTCTCCAGAAACATGGATTGTTCATGAAAAACCTCTTGTTTCACTCCGAATACCCTTTCCTCAATATTTTCCATTTCCATGATCTGTACAGGTTCCCGAAAGAGGCTTTATGTCTTTTATGGTATCTGTTTGAAGCTCACACCATCGCCATCACTTTTAACGCACCGAAGCTAGTTCAATACCTCCTCCAATGCCAGTTTGGTCGGGTTCCTAGAGAGGCAATGGGAGTCCTCACACTGCTGTAATGGTTTCTACCAGCCCATTAGTGGACCCACCATCTGTTTATACCCAAAAATAAGTACGCCCTGATCATGTTCAAAAGGCCCTGCTCAGCAGCCATCAATCAACCTCACTCTGTAGTCTATCACTTTCCTTCAGCTTTCATCCACGAATGGAGTAATAACAATTGTGCAAGTCGGTCGTTCGAGAAAGACCACCCTGACAGATTCATAACAAACCGGCTAACCTGGCCAACGCCAATAACGCTGTTATTGAGTCCATCCCAGAGAATGTCATGCTCAACCAAAACTTGTGGTCTACTGAACACCCGGTCTCCTCCCTATGGAAAAATACCATGGACCAGTGGTCACAGACCCACCTTTCCCCAACAATGGACACTTCAGATGATTCAAGCCCAGAAAACGATGGAGAAATGTACACGGTCGATAACAACACTGATGAATCCTATGTTGATCCTTACGAGGACGATCCGTCTCATCCAGACTCACGATGGAGTTAATATTCCAAGATCCAAGAATCTGCTCAAGCATTGTCTTAATAATTATTTCTTATTCAGTATTTACTTTTCCGTATTTACTTTTCAGTATTACCATTTAAATAAATGTTTGTATAATCGAAGTTACTTGTTAGTTTTAGTGATGTAAGTGTTTGCCTCACTTTCCATTATTAGTAGTTGATGTATGGCTTATGTCATGCTTATGTAAGAAATCCAATAGTTCCTTGGTCTGGTAAATTATATTGCTGATTTTTTTACCTGAATTATCATGTCATACAGTGCACCTATTCCCTATGCTAAAAAAAGGGCCGCCCCTTTGGAGCGAAAAACAGACATCATTAGTAAAAGCAATAAAACAACGTGATGATGTGATGCCTCATTTAAAGATTCCTACTGTAACTGACAAAAGGACGCTCCAGACTGACGCAAGTGATAAGTACGGGGGAGCAGTACTACTAGTTGAAGACAAAAGTAGGGCCAGAACAATATGTGGCTACAAAAGTGGCACGTTCAAAGATTCTGAACAACACTACCACTCAACTTTCAAAGAAATCCTTGCAGTCAAAAGAGGCATTGAGAGATTCCAATTCCATCTAATCGGTCACGATTTCCAGAGCGAAATAGACATGTCGTCTTTACCACGTATGTTACAATTCAAGAGAAAGATGCTCCCCGAAGCACAACTTTTGAGGTGGGCCAATTGGTTTTCCCGGTGGAAGTTCACTGTGAGACATATTAAAGGATCTGGAAATATCCTTGATGATTTCTTGTCTCGCCCGAAGGACTATAAATACCACATCCACAAAGAAGTTCAACAGGTCCTCCACCACAAGATTATCCCAATGGTATTTCCTATAGCACCAGCTGTTTCTCCGGAATCATCTGCCCGGCACAATGCTCAACCCACTGACCAAACATCCTCACAAAATATCAGGGAAGTTATCTCCACCATGGCACTTCCAACAGCGGACACCGAAGTTATTCCCGACTTGACTTTCAGAGATAGGTCCCAGTTACATTACAAAACCCTTTTTACCATCCTTCTCCAGAAACATGGATTGTTCATGAAAAACCTCTTGTTCCACCCAGAGTACCCTTTCCTCAATATTTTCCATTTCCATGATTTGTACAGGTTCCCGAAAGAAGCTTTATGTTTTTTCTGGTATCTGTTTGAATCCCACACCATGCCATCACTTTTAATGCACCGAAGCTAGTTCAATACCTCCTGCAATGCCAGTTTGGTCGAGTTCCGAAGGAGGCAGTTGTAACATCCCAAAATTTCAAGGAAATTTAAATTTTTTAATTAAACGCTTTATATAAAAACTCAATAAACAATCCCAACATATTAATTGCAAAGTCATAAATAATGTTCAAGTAATCAGAAACCAGCGGAAGCAATGTTCAATAAATAAAACTAATATCAGTCAGCTCATCTCGCGCGCCAGTGTGTACCCGTCACGCCTTAGAGCCACTCGTACCTGAAACCACAGATTATTGGGAAAGGGTAAGCACGAAGCTTAGTGAATTCAAACACATGCGCAGGTAGGAATTATATACACATCACCCCTACCCGCACATAAACAACAACATCACAGATACATAAAACGAGTAAACATCTACAGGTAATTATGTATCCAACCACCTCAGTACCATCGAGGCCTCGGTCCCACCGAATTGTAAGGTAACCAACACCTCAGTACCATCGAGGCCTCGGTCCCGCCGTATTATAACATAACCAACACCTCAGTACCATCGAGGCCTCGGTCCCACCGAATTGTAATGCAACCAACACCTCAGTACCATCGAGGCCTCGGTCCCACCGAATTGTAATGTAACACATTTATACCAAGCATTCAAACCAATCAAATATTATACACCACAACAACTAGTTCACACCACAAAGACAATAGTACATGCAAACTATTATGACATGCATACAACCCCTAACTACACAGTGAGAGAACTCACCTCAAATGCGCGCCTAGATTAATCAACACGAATCAAGCTTCACAATTACGGTCACTTCCCAGCACCTAAACTCATGTTAAAATGTGTCAATACGAGACCCGGACCCTATGACACGACACACGCTTAAACCGTCACTAAAACTAATTTCCGTTCACACAAAACAGGTCTGTTCGGGACCTGTTTCGACCCCCTTAAATCCAGAAAAATCCCAATATTATTTCATGACCAGAAAGTCCTCTGAGTTGGGGTTCCAAGGACATATTATACGCCTCCTAACGATTTTTCTACAATTTATTATGAATTAAATACGAACGGTTACCAAAACTGCCAGTTTTCGGTCCAGCCTGAACAAACAGTCCAAAACAGCCTAGCTACGGGTTTAATCAGACATTCAGCAAAACACGAAAAACCTTCCCAACTCGAATAGGGAACTATGGCCACCAAAATCACCTCAAAACGAGTTACGAGTAAAAAGTTACGGTCCACGCAAAACAGTGGCAGATTCCAGGAAATTTTACATAAAATGACGAACCGCAGAACTTGCGACCACTTTTTCTCCCAACTCGAGGCCGAACCAGTTTTCCGCTAAAACACCGAAAACGTGCCCGGTCCCGAGCTCGAAGCGTGGGCGCCAGTTTCGGCTCAATCGGAGTTACGACGGAAAAGTTATTGCCGTCACAAAACAGGGGCTGAACCATATTTTCGCATAAAAAGTGATTTTAGAACCGACGGTTTAAACTATTCGGCTTAAACGATTAAGTCACGGGTTACGGGCTCTAAAGAGACTAAGGTCTGGTCACGGCCACGCGCCACCCACTACCATCTCCGGCAGTGGTGGTCGCCGGTGGCGACCGGCGGCGGCCAGCGGCGGCCGGCGGTGGTTTTTCGATTACGATCGCGCGAGACAACAACCCGACCATTCTCCCTCTCTCTCTCGACCAGTCTCACACACACGCACCCACAACGGCAGCCACGGCCGTCCATCCACCACCGCCACAGCGGCGGCGAACGGCGGCGGCGACGGGAACGAGAAGGAATGAAAACGAAACATGAGAGGTGATTACCTTACGACGACGCCACGTAACCGCACTCGATCCTCCCTCCCTCGAAACTCCGGCGAACAGCAGGAGGTGGTGACAGCGTCCTCCGGCGATCTCTCTCTCTTTCCGGCGACTGCAGGTCCATCTCTCTTTTCCGGCGACTGCGAGTCTCTCTCTCTAACTCTCTCTCGGTTTCTTCTCTATCTCTCTCTCGTTCCTTTTCTCGCTGCCGCACCACACACAAGGAAGAGTCAAATAGGGTTGTTGAAAATCATTTGGGTTTGCTTGGCTTTCACGAAAAAGAAACGAGAAAAGGGAAAACGGCCATGGGCCGTGACCCATGCAACTTCTTCCAACATTTTCACTTAGCCCCCCAAACTACCCCTGATTTACAATCTTCACTAAAAGACGTGGATTTTAACATTTTGGTCCTTAACGACATCAAACCCCAAACCAAAACAATTAAAGGTAAACATTTAAATTACTGAAAATTAATTAATAACGTACCGGGACACGGGCTTTACAACTCTCCCCCGCTTGGATTTAGACTTCGTCCCCGAAGTCCACGCCCGCAAACAGCTCCGGGTAATTCTCCCGCATCTCGGCTTCTGGTTCCCACGTCCACTCTGAACCTTTTCGGTGCTGCCACTGGACCTTCACCAATCCAATAATTTTGTTCCGCAGAGTCTTCGTCTTCCTCTCGACGATGGCTATTGGCTTCTCCACATAGTTGAGTCGCTCGTCAATCTGAATATCTTCAAGGGGAACTACCGCAGACTCATCCATCACACACTTCCGCAACTGAGAGACATGGAACGTGTTGTGGATTAGGCTCAGCTCCTCTGGTAGCTCCAATCGGTAAGCTATTTTCCCCACACGCGCGATGACCTTGTACGGTCCGATATATCGGGGACCCAACCGTATCAGATATTGTCCGCTTTGTCCGCACACCTGGACTCACGGTTTTAAAACGCGTCTGATAGGGGAGGTATCAAGTCCCTTATAAGGCAACATTTGTTCCCCTCCCCAACCAATGTGGGATCTTACAATCCACCCCCCTTGGGAGCCCAGCGTCCTCGCTGGCACACCAGTCCGGTTCCCGGCTCTGATACCATCTGTAACATCCCAGGCCAACCGTATCAGATATTGGCCGCTTTGTCCGCACACCTGGACTCACGGTTTTAAAACGCATCTGATAGGGGAGGTATCAAGTCCCTTATAAGGCAACATTTGTTCCCCTCCCCAACCAATGTGGGATCTTACAATCATTTGTAACACCCCGCTTACCACGACACAATATTGTCCGCTTTGCCCCACTGGCTCACGGCTTTGTTCTTGGCGACTTCGCAAGGACTTCCCAGGAGGTCACCCATCCTGGTACTACTCCCACCCAAGCACGCTTAACCACAGAGTTCCCAAGGAACCCGCATGCTTGTGGCCCCAAAACGCGTTGTGTCTGGTAAGGCCAAGGTTTACTAATATACCCAGCATCTCTCCTGTCCACGACCGATGTGGGATATGCCTAAGGTGTTACACACACCCCCCCTCAGGGACTCATCGTCCTCGATGAGGTTTGCCCCACATCTCGAACGGCACAGGAGTGGCTCTGATACCATCTGTAACATCCCAGGCCAACCGTATCAGATATTGTCCGCTTTGTCCGCACACCTGGACTCACGGTTTTAAAACGCGTCTGATAGGGGAGGTATCAAGTCCCTTATAAGGCAACATTTGTTCCCCTCCCCAACCAATGTGGGATCTTACAGCAATGGGAGTCCTCACACTACTGCAATGGTTTCTGCCAGCCCATGAGTGGACCCACCATATGTCTATACCCAAAAAGAAGTACGCCCTAATCATGTTCAAAAGGCCCTGCTCAGCAGCCATCAATCAACCTCACTCTATAGTCTATCACTCTCCTTCAACCTTCATCTACGAATGGAGTAATAGCAATTGTGCAAGCCGGTCGTTCGAGAAAAAACACCCTGATAGGTTCATAACAAACCGGCTTAACCTGGACAACGCCAATAACATTGTTATTGAGTCCATCCCAGAGAATGTTCTGCTTAACCAAAACTTGTGGTCTACTGAACACCCGGTCTCTTCCCTGTGAAAAAATACCATGGACCAGTGGTCACAGACCCACCTTTCCTCAACAATGGACACTTCAGATGATTCAAGCCCAGACAGCGATGGAGAAATGTACACGGTCGATTACAACACTGATGAATCCTATGCTGATCCTTACGAGGACGATCCGTCTCATCCAGACTCACGATGGAGTTAATATTCCAAGATCCAAGAATCTGCTCAAGCATTGTCTTAATAATTATTTCTTATTCAGTATTTACTTTTCCGTATTTACTTTTCAGTATTACCATTTAAATAAATGTTTGTATAATCGAAGTTACTTGTTAGTTTTAGTGATGTAAGTGTTTGCCTCACTTTCCATTATTAGTAGTTGATGTATGGCTTATGTCATGCTTATGTAAGAATGCATTTTCCTTATCTATAAAAGGAAGGCTTACCATCACTTGTAAATCATCCCTTGAAAGAAATAAAACCATCTTTCTATAATTCCTCCAATGGTAAATCATCTTTATATTTCCTCCATAGTTTTTAAGAACTATGGAGGAAATATAAAGAACAAAGAGAGAAAACTAGAGAGAATTATTTCCTCCTTATTATGTTTATTATCGGGTAAGATTGTTGGTCAATGTCATGCTCAAAAGGTAAGGTAAGGAGTCGTTTACTTGTTAAGGCCATGGGGGATGTGGTGGAATATCCCATCTGTCCAGGGTTCTAATCCAGGCGTATACAATAATTGTGGTCACTGAGGTTTAATCAGGGCTGATGTCTTACAGTCATAATTTGCCAAGGGATTAGTTTAGGCATAGCCTAAGATACCCTTCCCCAAAAAAGGTAAGGAGTCGTTTACTAAAACTTACTCGGTAAGTGCTTATAAGCTCACTTTATGTAACACCCGGAAATTTTAGATAAATTAATTCTCAAGTCGTGTGTTATGTGTGTTTCATACATTTATATAGCTATCAATTTAATTATTAATAAGCTAAACAATTAAATTGGAAAGTTCAAGCTCTAATGTTACTTAATTGGTTTGTTTATATTTTATGTGGGTTAGAATTAGGGAAATTAATTAAAATACCCTAAGTTTGACCATGTGTTATCAAAATACCACAAATTTCTCCCACTTTGCAAAAATACCCTAAAAATCCGCGATGGGAGCCCGCGATCGCGGGCCAGGGACCTTTCTGACACTTTTTTAAACTTACAGGGACCATTTTTGAAAAATGAAATCCCGCGATCGCGAAGGAATCCCGCGATGGGATTATTTTTGTGACTTTTCAATTGCAAGGGACCATTTATGAAAATTTTGGTATTTTTGACACTGTTCACCCCGCTTTCGTCCATTTTTACGAATTTAAAATGAAATGTTACACTTTCAACCCCTATACTTATTTACTAAATTTACTTTATACCTTTTACTTTCATTATTTTAATTTTACATTTAACACATATAATCGTTTATTAACTAAAATACGTTAAAAAATACGTTTTAATTTTAACAAATTACACCATTATAATCGTCTATTCGATACGTTCGAAATGAGCCCAATCTTGAATTTTTTTGGATTTATATATTTTAATATATATCATATACAGTTATACACTACATAAAAAAATTATATTTAAAATTCATACCCTTATAGTTAATTATTTAATTTGTGGTTTTTAATGTATTGTTTCCTTTCCATTTTAATGTTTTTAATATAGAAATTCACTTAAGTTATTTAACAAGGAAATTAATTAACAACATCATATAAAAATTATTGCAAATCATCTTCCCAACCGAAACGGATACAGTGCATGTAAACAAATAAATCTATTACTGGAAGGCGTCCTGGAGTCCTGTGATGAAGTTAACCTTTTCCTTGATCACGTCCTCCATTCCTATGTAGTCCGATTCGAGTTCTTCTAGTTCCTCTTCAGCTTCCTTAATCTCTCGTTGCAGGTGCCGAACGTGAGCCCTAGTCATGGCCAGTTCTCGTTTCTTCTCCGCTAGATACTCCATTTTCCCCTGCTGAATCCCCCTGTTATGGTTCCACATACCCTTTACCTTTTCGATACCGGCGTTCGCCTCATCAATGGCTTTTTGCACTGCGGGAGTAATTCGTTGACTTTGTCGAAGACCCGTCGGCATAAAATCATACATTGGTGGGGTTCTCATGCCATTATCGAAGTAGTAATTGTCGGATGCCATCTCCCAGTCTGCTTCCTCCTCAGGCGTGAATGGAAAATCGGCTGCAGTTCGCCCACAGTTTGTCCACTCCTCGTCTGTTTCCGGTACCTTCCAGGTACTCCGGCGAGCTCCGCCGTTCAGTGGTTGGTAGGCTCCCGAACGTGAAGTTCCAGCCACATTCGCCGACCTGTTCCCCCTTGATCTTGAACCTCCATCCATTGTGTTAAAAAAGCGAGAGTGTGTTTGTATAAAAGATAGATAGGAAGTTGTGAATTACTACTTCATCATGCCATCTACTTATAGCCGTGAAAATGTATGTTCTTCATCAGATATGGTCAAAGATTTCGTCTGAAAAAGTTGCCTGCATGATTCGTCTGAATAGTTCACTACAAGATTCGTTTGAAAAGAGCCTGTAAGATTCCACTGAAAAAGTAACTGCAATATTCGTCTGCTCTTGAATAAAGGTCTTTCATTAGGCAGAAAATTAGTCTTTAAGTAGTCAAACATAGCTAATTAATGAGAATTTAGATCAGATTTATATGGTACTATCAAATGCAAGTTTCTATAATATAGATATTGTTCTACATTACATGATACCAATTTTTGCATCATATGAATCACTTCCAGACAACAAGAACCAATACCCCAATAATCAAGAAATAAATGCTTGTTCATCCAATAATCTATGTATTAGGATTATCGCAAGTTTCATAAACCTACTTACTAGGTGTTGGAAATATGGGTTTTACTAAACTTTGGACGCATTTAAATTTATATATATGTGTTATATATAACTAACTTTTAGTAGGTTTATGTTCTTCTATATGAGATCTTCGAAATGATATATAATGCGTCCAAAATAGAGTATGTGTGAAAGAGATATCGATACTCAAAGTTGAGTAAATGGATGAAATTAGCAAAAACCAAATGAAGTAAACAGTAAGTCAATCACAATACTTTAACAAAATAAGTTAATACTAAAAATAACAATTATTTAATGTTACATAAACAACCTAACGTGGCCCTATTTGACAATGTTCATAAATGGACTCCGCCATATGTATGCGGAAATCTTTGGCAACAACCTCGGCCTCGTCAGGGTATACCCATACCTCATTTTTATTTATCAACATTTGGACATTACGGCATACCCAGACACCGCAATCTGCAGTTATCCCGGCCTGCTGGGGTGCATTCTTGGCGAACTTATAGCGAAAGACACCTGTCATTTCGCGACGTCTAACATCCTTGACCCGACAAAAGAAGTCATATAGCACAGCTTTAAACTTTGTCATTTGCTCTTCCAATTGTTGTCTGAAGAGATTGGCACTGTCGCTATCATATATGGTCAAGGTCATAGCGTCAAGTTCAAACACTCCAAGCAGCCAATGTTGGGGATTAATGCATATTGGGATGTACACCTGAAATATTACAATATTAGACAACTTAGTTAGCAACAAAACAAGTTAAATAAAATAAGAGTAAAACGATTTACATACCACATCGAGGAGAGCCCAAGAGGTCCCTTCCACGCCATTGCATGAGTTAACTACGGAGGCGGGACCTAGATTCTCAATCAACAAGTAATGAAAGAACATACTGAACATCATGGTCCACATCGTGTTTGTTCCACGATGTCTTTGCAACAGCGAGACCCAACAATCGATGTGCTATACATAAAAAATAGATGGTTAGACATGTAAAATAAATATATTTGATTATATGACTATAATTAAACTTCATACTAACCACATCCAGTAAGTCAGACTCCAAAGGGTCAACGGCCAGCAATACATTGAAAAACGAGGGGGTGATTTCCAAGTTCAAGTGAGGGATGAAGATCAAGGGGGGGAGGCGACCAGTCCGGCACATCCTCAATATTTCTGATGCCGGTTGAGGCTCCGGTGAAGACACCTTTCCCTTTTTCTTTCCTCCCTTCTTTCCCCCCGCTTTCTTTGCTTGTTTTTTAGCGGTCGGTGGTGTCGTAGATCCTTGTTGGCCAAACGGGTGACGAAACCATTGTGAAATTTTATGCGACCGCTTTTGAGGGAGCGGGGTCACCTGTGGTGGTGGATCTACAACATCCATCGAGTCATCGTCAGGCTCCGAGAAGTGCTCCGAGAAGTGATCCTGGATAATAGGAGACCCCGTCTGAAAATTACGTTACTCAATGTTTTAAGTACAATTTAGGAAATGTTCACAATTAAACCAAAACTACCAAAATAACTTACAGTATGCATTTCCGGCCTGTAATAGTCATCGGCCGAACCGCCAAAGATGTTTGTGATTGCTGTGGTGGCGAACAACGGCATGTGTTGTGCCCCCGACATCCCGGCCTGCGTGACATTGATCATTAAAATAGTTACAAAATTAGGATTATCGATATATAACTATAATGGTTACTCAGTGTCACTAACACTCTCCGGGATAGTAGAATATGATGTGGTGGCGAACGGCGGCGGCATCTGCGAGGTGTATGCCCCCGACATCCCGGCCTGCGTGACATTGATCATTAAAATAGTTACAAAATTAGGAACAAACATATAACTATAATGGTTACTCAGTGTCACTTACACTCTCCGGGATAGTAGAATAGGATGTGGTGGCGAACGGCGTTTGGGACATCCCGGCCCCCGACATCCCGGCCTGCGTGACATTGATCATTATAAGAGTTACAAACTTAGGAACAAACATATAACTATAATGGTTACTCAATGTCACTTACATTTTCAGGGAATGACGGATAGGATGTGGTGGCAAACGTCGCATGTGCCCCCTGTCCGAACGGAGCGGGGATCGGTGTCGTACTCGACAGCTAAAACAAATTTAGAACGTAATATTAATATACAAACTAAATAAACGTGGCCAACAAATTAAGTTAAACACTAACATTGACAGCGCTAAACTGTCTGTAGACTCCCTCCAGAAACTGTACACGTGACTCTAGCGGCCCGTGGACGTAGTCCCACAGGTGCTCATGAGAGCCACGCTGTGGCTCGTAGGAAGGGGCCGCCTCATATGGATTGTAGGAGGAGGAAGAGGGCGGCTGGTAGGAGGAGGAACGGGCCGGCTGGTAGGAGGAGGAAGGGGGCGGCTGGTAGGAGGAGGAACGGGCCGGCTGGTAGGAGGAGGAAGGGGGCGGCTGGTAGGAGGAGGAACGGGCCGGCTGGTAGGAGGAGGAAGGGGGCGGCTGGTATCCACCGGAAGGGGGCCTGTCGTCGTCTTCCTCATCTTCGTCAAATGTGGAAGTAGGGGGACGTCGAGCCCTTTCCGCCTCTGCGTCAATAAAGGCCACGCTGTCTCTGTACCAATCTGTGCCCATCTCGTCGACAGTAGGCACAAGGCGATCGAAAGGCAAGAGTGGCTGCTAAATATATGATAAAACATAAAAGAAATTAATAAGCGGGACTAACGTATGCAAATTGTAAACATAGTAAAAGAACTTACATTTCTAGACGCATTGAAGAACTGAATCCAAAGCGACCTACTTAGGGTAACACGCTTGTCCTAACGGGTTCCCCTAAGTACTCGATCTTCGCGCTTGACGAAATATCGGATTGATGCGGGAAACATCTCCAAGATCCATATCTGGAATTAGACAAGAAGAGCAAGTACGTAAAAAGAAAAGCCAAACAGTTTGTATGTATTATTAACAATTGTTATACTACGTATCTAACCTTGAAGGCGTATGTAAAACCACAAAGATTCATCTTTGCATGTCGATCAACGCGTCTGGCTATGGCTCGGTGCAGAATAGAGTAGCAATGTGTCCAGATATGGCTACCCCACGGGTAGCTGTTAAACAGCTCAAGGTCCTCGACGGCCCTAAGGACCGTCGATGAAGCATACTGGCTATACTCACGGCCCAGGAAGCCCATATCCACGATCACCACCAAGCATACACGGACAACATCGTCGTCGGTTAGGGCACTAAGGCCCTCTTTCATCTTGTCCCGGGCTGCCTTCAGCTTCAAACGAGATGCTGAAATGCCCCAAACCCTAGGAACGAAGGAGCAGTCTTCTAAGGGAGGAAGGGGGGAGCCTCTCCAAAACGTAGTCCTGTAATTAGACAGAACTCACGACGCCCAAAATGCAATTGAGAGCCGAAGAAATCAAAATGCATCTCCTCCGGCTCAGCGTTGGCGTCCTCGACCTCCAACTGTAGAAACATGTGTACTAGCGTAGGGTCGCCACCAGAGTAAGACACACCCATCCATGGCCCGAACGGTGTCCCTCTATAGATGGTCTCAAGGGTATCCGCGCGATCACCTAATCCCCTAAAGAGCACTCCTAATTCCTAGATGTAGGAAACTTTGCACCTTAGCGTCAAGTCGATGTTAAAGAAATCCTTCTACATAGTCATTCACAGATGTTATAGTTAGTGTTATATATAGATGCTGCGGTTTATTTTATTTTATATAGATGTTGCGGTTTATTTTATTTCAACGTATCATATTGTTATATATATATAAAGTGCGGTGGTATTTTATTTCAACGTATAATAGTGTTATATATAGATAAAGTGCGGTGGTATTTTATTTCAACGTATAATAGTGTTATATATAGATAAAGTGCGGTTTATTTTATTTCAACGTATCATATTGTTATATAGAGATAAAGTGCGGTTTATTTTATTTCAACGTATCATATTGTTATATAGAGATAAAGTGCGGTTTATTTTTTATAAAAACACACCCTTAACATTTTTTTATAAAAACACACTTTTAAGAATTATTTTTATAAAAACACACTTTTAACATTTTTTTATGAAAAAACACATTTTTAACATTTTTTTTATAAAAACACACTCTTAACAATTTTTTATAAAAAAACACATTTTTAACAATTTTTTATAAAAAATACATTCTTAACAAAAAATTTATAAAAACACACTCTTAACAAATTTTTTATAAAAACACACTTTTAAAAGAGTGTGTTTTTATAAAAAAAACACATTTTAACAATTTTTTTTATAAAAAACACGTTTTTAATTTTTTTTTTTATAAAAACACATTGTTAACAATTTTTTATAAAAACACACTCTTAACAATTTTTTATAAAAATACACTCTTAACAATTTTTTTATGAAAAAACACACTATAACAACATACACATTATAACATACAAATATCACATTCAAACATAAAACCATAAAACTATAACAATTTTTTATAAAAACACACTCTTAACAATTTTTTATAAAAAAACTGTTTTTATAAAAAATTGTTAAGGGTGTGTTTTTATAAAAAAATTGTTAAGAGTGTGTTTTTATAAAAAAAACACATTTTTAACAATTTTTTTATAATAACACACTCTTAACAATTTTTTTATAAAAAAACACTTTTAACAATTTTTTTATAAAAAAACACACTATAACAACATACACATTATAACATACAAATATCACATTCAAACATAAACCATACATATCATGTTAAACATAGAACATATTCAAACATAAGTTATAAACACTATAACAACCTACAAATCATATATCTTAACTTAAAATAACATACAAAAAATAACAAAAAACATAAGAAAAACATACCACAGAGGTAATACGAGACATCTTCACAAAACCCGAACGCGTATTCCACACGACAAAATTGAGAGAGTGGGAGAAAATTGAGAGAGTTTGATTAAAAATTGAGAGAGTTATTAAAAAAATGAGAGTGGCCGGTTTTTGGTCCCCCTCCCCCCTTATATAGTGCGGCCGAAGAAAACATTTAGGGTTTGGTTCGTCAAAGTGATTTTAGGGTTAACCCTGTGCCGACACGTGGCACTTTTGCCCGCGATCGCGGGGGGTCAAAGAAAGTCAAACGCGGGCAGGGACCAAAACTGCACACGCGGGCATTCTTGAGGGGGGAAAGCTGGACCGCGGGCATTCTTGAGGGACCAACGTGGGCAAACTTTGGTGACACGTGTAGCCCGCGATCGCGGGGGTCAACGAGAGTCAAACGCGGACAGGGACCAAAACTGCACACGCGGGCATTCTTGAGGGGGGAAAGTTGGACCGCGGGCATTCTTAAGGAACCAACGCGGGCAAAGTGGGCAAACTTTGGTGACACGTGGCCTGGGGCCCGCGATCGCGGGCTCCATCGCAGATTTTTGGGGTATTTTTGTAACATGGGAGAGATTTGTGGTATTTCAGTAAAACATGGTTTGACTTAGGGTATTTTAATTAATTTTCTCTTAGAATTATATATATATATATATATATACATATTATATGTAAATCGTGAGAATTATATAATATATATATATATATATATATATAATATGTATATATAAAAGTAAATCGTGAGAGTTGATATGCATGGAGATATATATATATATATATATATATATATATATATATATATAAAAGATTAAATTAAAATATGGAATTGGTTGTTGTGCTAGCCTCCTCTTTTAATTCTTGTTGTCTATTGACCAAACCCCATCATCCAATTAAATGCTACACCCTTTCCATATCAATTTATTAGACCATGAGTACCGCCTACCCACGAACCCACTGAACCCGAATGCCACCTCAGCGCCATATCAGATTTTCTCTTTCCTACCCTCCTTACCCTAAAGTGGAGTACCGCCAACCCACGAACCCACCGAACCCACTCCTACCCGCTACCCACAAATCTGCAACAAAACATGCAAAAAAACAATGAACCCGAATGGTTGAAATCTAGTTCACGAACCCGCCCTACCCGCTACCCCCTACCCGATCGGAACCCGCCCACCCCCGTACCGCCCTACCCGCCTACCCGATGAACCCGCTGCTCGAACCCGGCCGTGGTACCCGAGGGCGGTACGCACGGCCTTATATCTTGTTTCTTCCCTCCCTTGTGAACAGCCGACAAAAACCTTTTTCCCCCATATTTGTTTACTGCACTTTCTCCTCTCAACTCCTGTTAACTCATCCCTTTATTTCTCCTCCAAGCATTATGTAACACCCTAAAATTTAAACATTAAATATAAGAAAAAATTCTGGAAAATAGGTAAATTTAAAGTTCAAAATATAAGCCAACTAAAACCCTTAATGTAATGGGGTAGTTTGGACAATGTACAAAAAGAGTATTGAGACATAACATACAACAACCTATTAATCTAGACTATAATTAATTAGATTAATTCGGGTGTCACTATGTCTCCAAAAGTGTCTCTCATCTCGATTCCCAAAAAAGCCCGACCTTCCCAAGCTCTTAAGCATGGTCGGCAACACGACGATCTAGACGCCGCTAGGTGGAACCTATAATCCACAACATACACTCAAGTGTTAGACCAAAAGTCTAGTAGGATATAAATATTCGAAGCAATATCAAATAATTATAACAATGCCAAAAGTAAAGATATCGGCTCCACTTAATTCCCACATTACCAACTTTCCACAAGTTATAGTGATCCACACCTGTCATAAAATAAAAGAGATAATTCTCTAAAGCGAGGGAGGCCCGTTACCATCTAGGTGACGAGAACACGTGAGTGGGGTCACCTTGATGTTGATGGATTACAACTCAAGTCCCGGTCTTAGTTCCCACGCCATATAGACATCACAACCTCAAACCATAAACAAATTGTCTTTATTGCATACCCCGTCGAGTTACACCCAAGGACTTACGGGGACCATATTGCATATCCATCCTAGACAAGTTACACCTCAAGGACGATTGTCCCTTATTGCATACTCGCTAGTAGCCACCAATGGCTTAACCGATACATACACATATTTCATAAAGGTCTAAATCCTCGTGCACAAGGAGATGGACAATAACAAACCCACATCAAGATCATGTCATGCATATACCACGTCGACTATTAAATAACAAGCATAAGTAACTTACGTGTTAATATAAATGATCTTCACATAAGGTGCATATAACTTGCATATGAATATTCGTATAAGTTTAAGATCCCATTTTACACAAGTACTTGAATATCTGTAGAGATATGCATAAATACATATATACCCACATGTATATATATACACATCTATGGTCCATGGAATATAAACCCGCTTATCTACGTGTCCACATCTGAATAGCTATTTATGACTTACAAGAACTCAAGCCTTTTAGTCAACATTTCCACACATAAGTATTTAATTATATGTGTTTAGCATTATAGAGTTAAATAAGCACCTATATGAGAAAGACTCACCAACTAGGGTTTTGTGAGGAGAAAAAACCCCAAACTTGGAAAAACCCTAAAAATGTAGAATACTTGGATCTAGGAGAAGAAAGCCCTAGATTCAATAAATACAACCTCTTAATATGATAATCCCACATAAAGGTGTAGAAATCAAGTCAAAAGAACTTACTTGAGGAGTGTTGAAGTGAGAAGATTCTAAATAAGGAAACCCTAAATTTCTAAATGGTTTTTCCTCCTAAGATCTTGGAAAGGGAAGGTAACATCAAGCATTTAGTGTAAAATCACCAACCATCTTCTACTAGGGGTGCTCAAAAACCCGACCAACCTGGTCAAGCCAACCCAACCCGACGTGAAATAACCCAACCCGAAGCAACCCGATGTCCAATCGAGTTCTAAAATCTTCAAACCGTATATATTGGGTTGATATCGGGTTACGATAATTTGAACCCAATCCAACCCGATGAACCCGATATATATACATATATATATATATATATATATTCAATCTCTTATCCATCTCTATATAACTCCTTCACACACACACACACACACTCACACACACAAATATATATATATATAGTAAATGTTAACATATATATGCAAATTGAGAAAAACAGTTGATAGCGATATGTTTAGGATTTAAGAAATATGCAAAGTGGAGACGTCAAGTTATTTGATCATATTTGGTTCAGACATTTTTATATGTAGTATCTAAATATTGTTTGAGTTATTGGTTGTATTTTAAAGACATGTTTTCTTTATTTTTATGTTTTTAATTTTGATTTTACCTTGTTTAAACACAACCCGACCAACCCGACTAACCCGATCAACCCGAATGGGTTGGGTTGTACCTTTGTTTGGGTTGGGTTGGGTTGAAATTTTTTCAAACCGCCAACATTGGGTTGATGTGTCGAAATGCCTTCAACCCGATCAACCCAACCCGTGAGCACCCTTATCTTCTACCATTAAGAATTTGGAAACCCTAATAATTAATGAGGTGAGAGGGTGAGAAATCGTGTTTTGGTGGAGAGAGAATCGACCAAGTTGAAAAGTGAGAAGTGTCCCCCTCCCAAGATCGGTGATGCCTTTTTATTCCAGCATGGCGACCTTGCCCTCGCGACATTGCCACGGCACAGTCGCTGGGCATTGTCGCCCTCACTGTACCATAGCATGTCCTTGGGCCGCGACTTCGACACACGGCGACTATGCCCGGGCATTCTCGTCGACATAGTCGCGGGCTCCTCCCCTGCTGCTGTTTGGTTCGCTGCCTTGACCCACCGAGGCTGCCATTCGACTTCCCGACTACCCGATACACCAATCCCACGTCCGACAGTCTCCTAGAAGCGGAATAGCCGATGCAAAACTATAGCTTTACCCATACCAAACGTTGGTTACTAAGACAAGAGTGAAATGTGAGCGTGCATGAAATAACGAACTCCCGTCAACGCTTGGAGCATAACGAGACTTTTCGGCAACATGGAAATATAAGCAAGATAATTATAAGGAGGAAACGAGGGGTAAGAACTTACTTGAGTATAGTTTTCTTGAGGTGTTACAATCCTCCCATCCTTAAAGAAAATTTCGTCCTCGAAATTTGGCACTACCCGAAGAGATGAGGGTACCGTCTCTTCATGTCTTCTTCCGATTCCCACGTGACGTTTGCCCCACGGTGATGCTTCCATTGCACTTTCACCCTCGCTACCTCTTTGTGGCGGAGTTTCCTCGTTTCCCTCTCTAAAATAGATTCCAGTTCCTCTACGCATCGGTTGTTATCCACACGGATTTCTGATAGGGTTATAACGTCCTTTTCTTCCGCTAAACACTTTCGTAAATAGCAAACATGGAAAGTAGGGTGAATTCCACTCATCTCGGGCGGTAGTTCTAACTTGTAGGCTTGGAGTCCCACTCGCTCGAAAACCGTAAAAGGTCCAAGAAAACGGGGACTAAGCTTCCCACGCTTTCCAAACCTAATAATCCCTTTCCAAGGTGAAACTTTCAAGAATACACGATCCTCATGTGGAACTCCATCGGTTGCCTCTTCTTATTGGCGTAACTCTTTTGACGGTCTTGAGCGGCTTTCAACCGCTCTCGGATGCCCTTTACCTTGTCGGTCGTTTCTTGCACAAGCTCGGGCCCGATAAACTGCTTTTCACCCGCCTCAAGCCAACAAACGAGTGTTCTACATTTCCGCCCATACAAAACCTCAAATGGCGCCACACCGAGACTCGAATGGTAACTGTTATTGTAAGCAAATTCCACCAATGGGAGACGAGAATCCCAATTTCCCCCGAAGTCGATTACACACGACCTCAGCATATCTTCCAAAGTCTGGATTGTCCGCTCATTTTGTCCGTCAGTTTGAGGGTGGTAATCCATGCTCAACTTCACCTTCGTTCCCAATTCTCTTTGGAAGGCGTTCCAAAAGTGAGAAGTAAAACGGCTATCCCGGTCGGATACAATGGACAATGGCACCCAGTGCCTCGAGACCACTTCGTTGATATACAATCTTTCCAATTTGTCCAACGGTAACGTTTCCCGCATCACCAAAAAGTGAGCGCCCTTGGTCATCCGATCCACAATTACCCAAATGGTGTCGTGACCTTTTAAAGTCTTTGGTAGTTTCGTCACAAAGTCCATTGTGATGTGATCCCACTTCCATTCCGGTATTTTGAGTGATTGCAAACTGCCATAGGGTCGTTGATGCTCGGCTTTCACTAGCGAACATGTGGTGCACTTCTCCACAACACCGGCCACGTCAAGTTTCATGACGGGACACCAATAATTCAACTTCAAATCTATATACATCTTGGTACTCCCAGGATGTATAGAGTACTTTGACTTGTGGGCTTCTTCCATAAGTAACTCCCGACACCCTCCAATTTTAGGCACCCAAATCCGTCCTTGGAAAAGTTTCAATCCTCTACCATCCTCCGTCAATGAAAGGTGGTGTTTTACCATAGATTCATTCTTGAGGTCCGCCTCAAGTAGTGCTTTGGATTGAGCGGTCTTGATCATATCCATTAAGCTCGAGATGATCTCAATTCTTACCAACGAAGTTTGCACTTTCCCGCTATACTCTTTCCGACTCAAAGCGTCTGCTACCACATTTGCCTTGCCCAAATGGTATAGTAGTTCGCAGTCATAGTCTTTAAGCAACTCTAGCCATTTTCGTTGACGCATGTTCAACTCCTTTTGATCAAATACATACTTCAAACTTTTATGGTCGGTGTAGAGTGTGCATTTCGTACCATACAAGTAGTGTAGCCATAACTTCAATGCAAATACGACCGCGCCAACTCAAGATCGTGAGTTGGGTAATTCTTTTCGTGCTCTTTCAACTGCCTCGATGCATACGCTATCACCTTCCCTCTTTGCATCAAGACACAACCCAAACCCATCCTGGATGCATCACTATACACGACGAAGTCTTCAGTTCCTTCGGGTAAGGATAAGATTGGAGCTTCACAAAGTTTTCGTTGCAAAGTCCGAAACGCTTCCTCTTGTGCGCTAGTCCATACGAATTTTACATTCTTTTGAGTCAAAGCCGTTAGCGACGAAGCGATATTCGAGAAGTGTTGGATAAATCTTCGGTAATACCCGACTAACCCCAAGAAGCTTCTAATTTCCGTAGGACTCTTCGGAGGCTCCCAATTCATCATTGTCTCAATCCTTGCGGGATCTACCTTTACACCTTCCCGAGTCACCACATGCCCTAGGAATTGTACTTCCCGCAACCAAAACTCACACTTAGAGAATTTAGTGTATAACTTCTCCTTTCTCAACACCTCTAATACTTCTCGAAGATGTTGCTCATGCTCTACTTCATCTTTAGAGTACACCAAGATATCATCGATGAACACTATAACTGACTTATCCAAAAATAGTCGGCATACCCGATTCGTCAAGTCCATAAAAATTGTCGGAGCGTTCGTGAACCCGAATGGCATGACTAGGAACTCGTAGTGTCCATACCGAGTCGTAAATGCCGTCTTTGGAACGTCTTCTTCCTTAACCTTCACTTGATGGTAAACGGATCGGAGGTCAATCTTGGAGAAGCATCCGGCTCCTTGAAGTTGATCAAAGAGGTCATCTATTCGGAGAAGTGGATACTTGTTCTTCACGGTCACCTTGTTCAACTCCCGATAGTCGATACACATTCGCATCGACCCATCTTTCTTTTTGACAAACAACACCGGAGCTCCCCAAGGTGATGAGCTTGGCCTTACAAAACCTTTCTCTAGAAGTTCTTGCAGTTGTGTCATCATTTCTTGCATTTCTGTCAGAGCGAGACGATAAGGTGCGCGTGCTATCGGTGCCGCTCCCGGAACCAAATCGATCTTGAACTCTACTTGACGGTCGGGTGGCAAACCCGACAAGTCGTCGGGGAAAACGTCCGGATACTCTTTGACAACTTTTACATCTTCCACCTACTTTTTCTCTAATTTGGTGTCCACCACATAGGCTAAAAACATCGGATACTTCTTCATTAGACACTTCCTTGCCTTGATGGAAGAGAGGATAGCCACCCCGCCCTTGCGCTTCTCCCCGTACACAAGTACAAAGTCTCCACTTGGGAGGGGAATCCTTATTAGCTTCTTTGAGCACAGAATCTATGTTTTGTGCTTGGCCAACCAATCCATTCCGATCACTACGTCAAAGCTCCCAATAGACATCGGAAGTAGGTCCACTTCAAATATTTCGCCACTAATCTTAAGGCGACACTTTTCCAAGATTTCTCGCAAGACTACCTTTTCCCCATTTGCTACCTCAATGACTAAAGCATCGCGTAGAGTACTAATAGGCACATTCAAAGACTTACAAAACACGTCCGAAACAAAAGAACAATTTGCACCCGAATCAAACAATACTCTAGCGGGTAAAGAGTTGAGTAAGAACGTACCCGACACCACGTCGGTGGTCTCTTTTGCTTATTCCTTCGTCATTTGGAAAGCCCTCCCTTGCGGTTTGGGAATGGCCTCCCATCTTGGTTAACTCCCCGAACCGGTCCCTCTAGAGTCTCCTTTCAGCTTGGGACAATCCCGCTTCACGTGCCCGATCTCCTTGCACTCAAAAGTCAAAACAACCCGTTCCTCTAATATGGCACTCCAGACTAGTATGCCCCGTCTTCCCGCACTTGTAACAAGTAACTTGACCCGAATTGCAAGACCCAAAGTGCTTGCTCTTGCACTTAGGGCACCACCTTGCCTCCCGGGGTTGTCCCCTCCTCTACCACTTGGTTGGAACCTCGACCTCTTGAACGAATTTTGTGGGCTCTCCCACTTCCTCTTCTCTCCCATCTTTGCTTTCTCCTCTTTGTCTCTCGCGTAGACTCTTTCCATAACCTTGGCCTATTCGATCGTCTCTCGAAGATTCGTAGCTTTGGAGTTCCGAACCATTGCCATCATATCAGTAGGCAATCCTTTCAAATATGCTTTCATCGTTTCCTTCTTAGTCGGGGCCACGTGCCCCACAAGATTCAACTTCTCCATGAAGAGTCGGGTATATTCTTTAACCAACAAATTTCCCTTCTTAATTGACCGGAACTCTTCCTTGATCAAATCCATCTCTTGTTCGTCGCAATACTCTTCTAAGATCTTTTTCTTAAAAGTAGCCCAAGTCATCTTGGTCAAAAGAGAAGTCTCTATGGTGGAAGTGTAGACATTCCACCAAATCAAAGCCGAACTTCGAACCATTTGAGAACCAAACTTCACTTTCTGATTCTCCTCACAGTCACAAGCCCTGAAGGCCTGTTCAATCTCTCAGATCCAATTCATGCAGGCAACTAGATTGTCAGAACCGGCAAACTCCGGCGGTTTACAGCATAGGAAGGTCTTGTAAGAGCATACCCTTCCCGTCGGTCTCGCCTCCAAAGTAACTATTCCATCAGTCCAGTTTTCATCACTTGTACCCCCGGTTCCCACAAAACCCACGTTCTCTTCAATTGTCTCGTGACGGCGTGGTTGAGCATCTCTGTCCTCTATTAGTTTCATGAACAGTTCTTGTTGTTTGGCCATTGTGTCATTCATGGCCCGCATCATGTCCATCATCTGCGTTTGAGGAATCACTTCCGTTATGACCGGATTGGTAGAGGCAATATTCCTCCTCGAAATCTGCTCCACTCTCCCGCCCAGCAATTGCGGAAGTGGAGGAGGTAAGGCAGATGCATCGATGTTCGGTTGATCGGCCGTGGATTCAGTCACGGCATTATCTTCCTGAGTTCTGCCTCGAGTATTTACCATTTATGCCTGTCTGTCACAACCGAGAATAAAGATAAGAACATAACTACGAGATAACACAAGGAAACGTACTAGAACAATCATTGATCCTCATAATTATAGCAATCAAGCATGCTCACGTAACAATATATTCATAATAACAGTAGCTAATTGAAATTATGAACACATTACACATAAGAATCCTCGTTACCACTTTCATAATTCGCAATAACGTAATTTCTGTTGACTCCGAAACGTCCCATCTTAGTGTTTCTACCCAATTTCCTCACATTCCATCACCTAATGGTCTCAGCTTAAGTCTAGGCATCACACTAGCACACCTAGTTCACTTAAACTAGAGCTCTGATAACAACTTGTAACACCCTAAAATTTAAACATTAAATATAGGGAAAATTCCGGAAAATGGGTAAATTTAAACCTCAAAATATAAGCCAACTAAAACCCTTAATGTAATGGGGTAGTTTGGACGATGTACAAAAAGTGTATTGAGACATAACATACAACAACCTATTAATCTAGACTATAATTAATTAGATTAATCTGTGTGTCACTATGTCTCCAAAAGTGTCTATCATCTCGATTCCCAAAAAAGCCCGACTTTCCCAAACTCCTAAGCATGGTCGGCAACACGACGATCTAGACGCCGCTAGGTGGAACCTGTAATCCACAACATACACTCAAGTGTTAGACCAAAAGTCTAGTAGGATATAAATATTCGAAGCAATATCAAAGAATTATAACAATGCCAAAAGTAAAGATATTGGCTCCACTTAATTCCCACATTACCAACTTTCCACAAGTTATAGTGATCCACATCTGTCATAAAATAAAAGAGATAATTCTCTAAAACGGGGGAGTCCCGTTACCATCTAGGTGATGAGAACACGTGAGTGGGGTCACCTTGATGTTGATGGATTACAACTCAAGTCCCGGTCTTAGTTCCCACGCCATAAAGACATCACAACCTCAAACCATAAACAAATTGCCTTTATTACATACTCCGTCGAGTTACACCCAAGGACTTACGGGGACCATATTGCATATCCATCCTAGACAAGTTACACCTCAAGGACGATTGTCCCTTATTGCATACTCGCTAGTAGCCACCAATGGCTTAACCGATACATACACATATTTCATAAAGGTCTAAATCCTCGTGCACTAGGGGATGGATAATAACAAACCCACATCAAGATCATGTCATGCATATACCACGTCGACTATTAAATAACAAGCATAAGTAACTTATGTGTTAATATAAATGATCTTCACATAAGGTGCATATAACTCGCATATGAATATTCGTATAAGTTTAAGATCCCATTTTACACAAGTACTTGAATATTTGTAGAGATATGCATAAATGTATATATACACACATGTATATATATATATACACATCTATGGTCCATGGAATATAAACCCGCCTATCTACGTGTCCACATCCGAATAGCTATTTATGACTTACAAGAACTCAAGCCTTTTAGTCAACATTTCCACACATAAGTATTTCATTATATTTGTTTAGCATTATAGAGTTAAATAAGCACATATATGAGAAAGACTCACCAACTAGGGTTTTGTGAGGAGAAAAACCCCAAACTTGGAAAAACCCTAAAAATGTAGAATACTTGGATCTTGGAGAAGAAAGCCCTAGATTCAAGAAATACAACTTCTTAATATGATAATCCCACATAAAGGTGTAGAAATCAAGTCAAAAGAACTTACTTGAGGAGTGTTGAAGTGAGAATATTCTAAATAAGGAAACCCTAAATTTCTAAATGGTTTTTCCTCCTAAGATCTTGGAAAGGGAAGATAACATCAAGCATTTAGTGTAAAATCACCAACCAACTTCTACCATTAAGAATTTGGAAACCCTAATAATTAATAAGGTGAGAGGGTGAGAAATCGTGTTTTGGTGGAGAGAGAATCGATCAAGCTGAAAAGTGAGAAGTGTCCCCCTCCCAAGATCGGCGCTTCCTTTTTATTCCAGCATGCCACCGGCCGGCGACCTTGCCCTCGCGAGATTGCCACGGCACAGTCGCTGGGCATTGTCGCCCTCACTGTACCGTAGCATGTCCTTGGCCCGCGACTTTGACACACGGCGACTATGCCCGGGCATTCTCGTCGGCATAGTCGTGGGCTCCTCCCCTTCTGCTGTTTGGTTCGCTGCCTTGACCCACTGAGGCTGCCATTCGACTTCCCGACTACCCGAAACACCAATCCTACGTCCGACAGTCTCATAGAAGCGGAATAGACGATGCCAAACTATAGCTTTACCCCATACCAAACGTTGGTTACTAAGACAAGAGTGAAATGCGAGCGTGCATGAAATAACGAACTCCCGTCAACGCTTGGAGCATAACGAGACTTTTCGGCAACATGGAAATATAAGCAAGATAATTATAACGAGTAAACGAGGGGTAAGAACTTACTTGAGTATAGTTTTCTTGGGGTGTTACACATTACCTTTGATCCTTCTTGGATCTAGTTTGGAAACTATTTAAAGGTATCTCCTTAAGAAATTGAAGTATTCGTCCAGTGGATCAAGCTCCCTCATCCCCAACCACATTTTAAGATCTACTTGGTTTTCTAGGGTTTTCCTAAAAACCTAGATTGTGAGTTTTCTAAACCTTTTTTAAAACTAGATACACATCTTTGCTTGATTGGTTGCTTTCCTTGTACTCATTTATTTATAAAATCTTCTTACCTCCATATTTTACTTTGTCTACATATATTTGAGGTTTCTTGGTGGATTTGGGGATAATATGTACCATTTAAGGTTTAAGATACAATATTTCTCATGATCTTTCATTTTTACTTACTTGGGAACATTAAGCCACATTTTAGGGTTTTGGGCTTAATGAGAGGGTATATGGCTTATTGAGGTATTATTGACTTAATATTGTGGGTTTGAAAGGGAAATGATTTTGACTTAAGAAAGTAGTTTTGTCTTAATGGTTCGGTATTTAGCTTAATGGATTGATATTTGGCTTATTAGATTGGTATATGGCTTAATGAATTGGTATTGGACTTAATAAAGTGGCACTTGACTTATTGGGATTGTCCGTGTTATATATGTGAAAGTTTAATTGTTCATTTCATGGTTATTTGGGAATCATGGGAATTATAGACTTGTATTTGAATTTAAAACGGTTTTACATGTTTATATATTATGGTTGGACCATACCACTTATTGTGTACATCTTATACATTACTTGGAGTAATTTGGGTATAATGATGCTTTATTATAACTGGGATGAACCATCAAGTATGTACTCGGTGATTACAGTCTTTGGGGGTACCACCTTGGAGGTATGTGCCTAGACCCCTTGCCGTTCGGGACAATACCCTGGGGGTAATCCTTGATGTGATGCCGGGCCTTGTGGTATTATCCGTGGGGATAGATACAAAGGTGTATTGATCTTTGAAATCTTCTTGTTTGGTGTTTTGGGTCTCCCCCATTGATTCCTTGTTGAAATGATTTTCCCTAAATAACATTTATAAAATGCCACCTCTACATGCTTTATTATGTGTTGTTCAACTCACTAGGCTTTTTGGCCTAACACTTGTATGGTATCGATGTGTATCTCAGGTTCTAGAGGCGCCGTTACCAAGAAGGTGTAGATAGCTTAGTGTGAGCTTTGGGGATTTCTTTTGGGACGCCTTTTGAAGGATTTATTCACGGAATAGAAATTACACTTTTTGTAATCTTAATTCTAACTTTAGAATCTAGATTAGTCAGTTGTCATTTAAGTGTCCGTTAAATTACAAATTGTAATTATACAGGTTTTGTATTTCCCCATTTTTGGGAAGCTCGTGCTATGCCATACTATACCACTCTTCCTTTTATGGAAGTTTTTGTTTGCCCCTATTTTTCGGGTGTTACACTTTACCTTGTTGGATAAACATGGTAAATATTGAGAATATTACCGACAAGAGCAAAGACAAATACTGGGAGTTTTACCCTGTAAACGCTTACGGGATAAAAGTGTTGTATACGATAATGTTTTAAATGGACTAAAATCTTGCGTGTTAAGTTAATTGAAAGTGTTAACTATTACCAGTAAGCACCTTACAGGGTAAGTGTTGGTTAAGGTTGAGTTTTGGTGAGAATGAAAGTTATAGTTAGAAGGGTAAGAAGGAATATCGATTTCCACCCTTGGATGCACATTAGGATGAGATGCACCGAGATGAGATGCACCGAGATGAGATGCATCAGATCAATTCCCGTATCAATCTCGAGTCATGGGTAGGGGTGTTAACGAGTCGAGTCGAGTTGAGTAGTAGACTATTCACGCGGGGGCTTGAAAAAAGATATCAGGCTCGATGCTCGTTTATGAGCTCGAATTCGAGATCGATTAACTCGTCTACTCAAGCACGATAATTTTTATATTTTGATTATATAGTTTGTAAAAATATGAATATGTTTGGCTCGAATGGTTCGACTCGCCTCGTTAAGTTTAATCGAGCTTTCGAACGTGTTGAGTCGAGCATTGGTGTTATGGAGTTCGACTCGTTAAGTTAAACGATATTTATTTTGTGTTCGAGATCGACTCGAGCTCGATCATTATTAGGCTCGAGCTCGAGATAAACGAGCTCGAGCTCGAGTAGCTCGTTAAAAAGCTCGACTCGTTAACACCCCTAGTCATGGGTCTAGATCCTTTCTTACGTTCTCACCTCAACTCTTCTTTTCTTGCATGATCCTACATCTTGTTATTGGATAAACGAACCCTAAATTACATTGGTAAATGTTTACCCGATAAATTTAACAAACGACCCCTTACTTTTGAAGGGTGCTAATTTTTAAAAAAAAACATAAAAACTATTTAAAACATTTTAAAACTGAAGAGACTAAGGGTGCGTTTGGTATGCAGATATGATAGAACAGGACGGGACATGACAAAATAGAACATGACAGAACATCTGTTCAACGTTTGGTAAGACAAAACTGGACAAAACATAACATATTACATGACCAATTTACCCATAATAATTTGTTTATATATTTTATGTATTTTGATTTATTATGTAATTTATTAAATTATAATGAAATAAATACTTTTTTATAACAAAATATATACTTTCTTAGAAAGTTTTCTGCAACACTATTAAAGTGATCCCAAGATAAAAACTTTATGTAGTTTTTAATTTTTATTTTCTAACCTTTTCTATATTTTTCCATTAGTAAGAGCATCTTCGATGCATGATTTTTCATAGCTTTTTACTATTAGGATAAACTATTTTAAAAACTAATTATCATTGTAGTAAAAACTTTTTGAAGAAAAACTTTTAAATCAATGACCTTTTGGTTGAAAGACATTTTCCAAACCAATTTTCGTTTTATCTCCTTTTTCAACTTTCATTTCTTCATATAAATTTTCATATTAACCCCTTCATTCAATCTTTATTTTCAATTTAACCTTTTTAAGATTTATTAATTAATCTAATTTATTACTAGAAGTAATATTTTACAAAAATATACATATCTTCTCTATATAACCCACAATTTTTCATATAATCATATAACTTTATCTTTTACTTGCTACTTCATACTTTCAAATATGTTTGACGACGTTATCGAGCAACTATTGATACAAGTAAATGAATTTATTATCGATGAACGGGCAAACGATACCGACGGAAAAATATTGTTGATGTTTGCAGAGAAAGGAGCAGAGATGAAACAGAAAGTTCAAGCCGACGAGTAAGAAAAAAAAAGATACATTCAACGAGGCCGTGAAGATGAACATGACCGTCTTATTGCAGATTATTTTTCTGATCAACCTGTTTTTGCACCCAACATTTTTAGACGAAGGTTTCGAATGAATAAATAACCATTCAACATAATTGTAGCCTCGTTGTCCAACAATTCAGATTATTTCAAACTCAAGGAGTTGAAAGAATCGTTCAACCGAAATGAAAGGTATGCAAGATCTAATCAATAAAACTACTACTTTGCGAAAAGAGAGTGTTATTTATAGAAATAAATGTTAAATTTTTTTTATAAAAAAAGTATGTTAGTGTTTTTTTGGTTATAAAAAGAGAGTGTTTTTTTTAAAAATTAAATGTTAGAGTGAGTTTTATAAAATAAATGTTATTGTTTTTTTATAAAAAAGTTAGTGTTATTTATAGAAATAAATGTTAAATTTTTTTTATAAAAAAAGTATATTAGTGTTTTTTTTGTTATAAAAAGAGAGTATTTTTAAAAAAATTAAATGTTAGAGTGAGTTTTATAAAATAAATGTTAGTGTTTTTTTTATAAAAAAGTTGGTGTTATTTATAGAAATAAATGTTATTTTTTTTTATAAAAAAGTATGTTAGTGTTTTTTTGGTTATAAAAAGAGAGTGTTTTTTTTTAAAATTAAATGTTAGAGTGAGTTTTATAAAATAAATGTTAGAGTGTTTTTTATAAAAAATGTTAAAGTGTTGGTTATAAAAAGATGAGTGTATTTAACTAGGGTTTCGAGAGAGAAAGTGAGAGAGAGAGCCGACGCCGCCGCTGCCTTCCGGAGCCGCCGCCGCTGCCTGCCGCTGCTGCTGCTACGCTGCCGCTATGCCGCTGCCGCTGCTATGTCGACTGCCGCTGCCGCTGCTGCTGCTACGTTGTTACCGCTACGCTTCCGCTGCCGCTGTCGCCGCTGCCGCCGCTGTCGCCGCCGCTGTAACATCTCGAATTTTCGTTGTATTATTTTGTGAAGTATAATTATTAACTTTGGGGTTAAGTTTGTAATTTGGCAAAAGTGCAAAGTTAAATGTGAAAATTAACTTGAGGGGTTAATTTGTTATTTATGGAAAGTGGGTTTCCTAATACTGAGATAACCTCAGTATTGATTCGGTCACTTTTGCAAATTAGACAGAGAGATCGAGAGAAAGAATAGCGAAAAGAAGAAGAAGAGGAAAGAAAGAAATCGGATTTTCTTGGTAAGAAATTGAAGTTGTTTTACTGATTTCTTGTAAGGAAGGTATTTAATTGTAGTAATTCTGTGTTTAGCTGTTGATTAAGCTGAGGAATTGAGTTTTGGTGAAGAACGCAGTGTCCAGAAGTTGTCAGGTGAGTTTATTCACTTCTTCTTAAAATTAGCCATTGAAATTGATATAGATATGTTTTAAACTATGTCTGAATGCTTTGGTATGAATTAATTGGAAAGTAGTAGGCTTAATAAGTTGATTTTGTGAACCGGCTTAATGTTAAAGACGATGAACAGTGCTCGCGCAATGTTCACTTTGCGCAAGCCGCTGTGGCGCAAAGTGAATATTTCGCAAACTACTGTTGCGAGAAGTAAGAATCTCGCTACTGTTGGTTGCGAGAAGTAGAACATTTCGCTACTGTTGGTTGCGAGAAGTAAAAGATTTCACTACTATTGGTTGCGAAAAGTGAGGTATGTCGCTGTTGTTGGTTGCGCAATTCTCCCTCTGTGACAAAACTGATTCTTATAATTTGTCGATAGTTGTAAGGACTTGTCTTAATTAGTAACGAGTCCAAATAGATGACTATGAGTTATGCTATGTTGATCCTCATGCTAAATTGCAAAGAGGGGATAGTTAAGAAGTCGAGGTGTCGAGATTACTAATATTCTTTATAATTGTATATATAGAATATGTTTTGAGATGTAATATATTGTATGTTATGCACATACGATAGTAAGAGTTATAATACTTATGTATTATGTTGCGGTTGCTAGAAATAGGCATCCGGTCATCGAGGGCACCTTAGTACGGTCTAATGGGAACCGATTACTAGCCATTGACCAAAGGGATGTAATTTCTAGTGATGAGTGTACCTTGAATCATCGGGGGCCCCGGTTGTGTATCGCGATATATTAAATCCCATTGGGGCCATTGATTCTGAGGTGGGGAGGATGTGAAATGTGGAATAGGCAGATTTTGATTTGTAATTCCCATTTCGAATGGAAGATCGGAGATTTCCATATTTACAGGGAAGATCAGAGATTTCCCAATTGTGAAAGGAAGATTAGAGATAGGCATAAAGTAATTTGTAATATCTACTTTCGGATTAAGAAATAAGCAGGTTTTGACTTGTAATTTCTTGAATAAGAGTATTAACCTTGAATATGGGATTATTCATGGTAAACTCTTGGTAGTGAAATTATGGCTAGATGAATTAGTCATAAGTATGGGAGTGGGGTAGATTCCCATTGTTGGAAGGAGTTGTTGTACGGTAAGATGGGCGAAAACAAGTTTGACTTATCTGTTGATATTTTATTTGTTAATTTTAATTTGATTTGAATATCCTCACTAGGCGAAAGCCTAATTGTTCAAGTTGAATCTTCTTACCAGGTACAAGCTTCGGGAAGTAAGCGGGGATGTGTGATGAGGACTTTTGGAAAGATTCAAACTTAGAGATGACGGAGGATCTAGCTATTCTTTTGATGCTTTTGGGACAAAGGACTAGATAACTTAGTTAATCTGATTATGATGTATGATTAGATTAATAGGTTATTTGAGTTAGACGTGTTGTATATATAAAACCTTTACATTTGATCCTCAGGTTATCAAAGTTTGAAGTTCTATGATCATAACTTGTGAAATTTTTAAGGTTTAAATTAGCCCTGTTTTTAGGGTGTTACAGCCGCCGCCGCCGCTGCTGCCTGCTGCCGTTGGGACTCTCTCTCCTTGTCTCTCTCAGATCTCAAAATTAAACCCACCTCCGGTGAGTTCTCCAACATCAACGTGCTTCGGTTTATAGAAGTTTCAACTTCTAAATCCCCCTGTGGCTTTAAATCCCTCTGTGGCTCTTATATCTGAGAAGAAGCCGTTCGGCTACACTCCGACGACCATAACGACGTTTATCGGTGATACAATGGAAGATCTCCCGACCATCGCCTCCAAACTCCACGACTTTTACGACGACGCCTATGGTGAAATTGTCAAAGCCTCTGGAGAGTACATGGTAACGTTAAGGGTAGCAAAAATGTGGAAATACCGGAAACGTTGGAAATTCCGATACCCCTACAACCAAAGTAAGAAAAATAATTTCATTTCGGTTACTTGGCAAGATCAGCAGATAGGAAAAATCAAGAAAGTAAAGTGGACCATATTCACTTTCAAAAAAGGAGGAAATCGTCAAAGAAAGGTGGCACATTCCCACTGTTTCTCCTTACCTTCAGGCTGTGATTTTGCAAAAAAGAAGAGGAATCAATTCATTGATCGCCTCCAGTTGGAACTGCAGGGGCCTTGCCTTTCCTCGGGAAGTTCAGGTTCGTCGGGAGATTATCTCGATCCATGCGGTGGATAGACAAGCTAACGAAGCGGCTCACTTGACTACGAGACACTTTCGTTTTTTATCTTGTCCGAAATGTTACGGTGTTTTTCAGTCTTTCATTTCGTTTTGTATTAAGGTTTCCTGTAACGGTCGAAAGTTTAATGATAGGATTATTCTCCTGATCGGGTGATGGCTTGGCCGAAGCACGATCGTGATGCAATCATTTCTTTTCAAAAAAAAGATGAGTGTATTTACAACTTAGGTCCCTAAACTTTGTTAATTTACATCTTAGGTCCCTAAACTTTAGTGAATGACAACTTAGGTCCCTAAACTTTAGTGAATGACAACTTAGGTCCATAAACTTTAGTGAATGACAACTTAGGTCCATAAACTTTAGTGAATGCCAACTTAGGTCCCTAAACTTTGCTACTTTACAACTTAGGTCACTAAACTTTAGTGAATGACAACTTAGGTCCATAAACTTTAGCGAATGCCAACTTAGGTCCCTAAACTTTGCTACTTTACAACTTAGGTCACTAAACTTTAGTGAATGCAAACTTAGGTCCCTAAACTTTGCTAATTTACAACTTAGGTCCCTAAACTTTGGTGAACGACAACTTAGGTAACTAAACTTTAGTGAATGACAACTTAGGTCACTAAACTTTAGTGAATGACAACTTAGGTCACTAAACCCTAAACCCTAACAATGTTACATTGAAATAAAAAAACCCACAACATATCTATTTGGATTTTGTCAAACGGGTGTAAATAGCCCTAAGGTATGTGGGGACTTAAGCAATCCTTGTGATTCCCCTGCTACCTGGAAGTCCAATTGATTGAGTGGGTTAGTTTCTAAAACTAAAACAGACGAATAATTATCAACCCAATAAACCAAACAAGCATTATAACATCCGTGAATTTTCTATGCAGCGCGATTTTCTAACGATCGACTTGACGTTAAGGTGTTGCGTTTCGTTCATCGTAGAGATGAGACAGCGCTTCGCCAGTTTAGGAGATCGGGTACGTGCGGTTGATGAGATCTTCAGAGGGACACCTTTCGGTCCATGGCTGGATCTTACCATGAGTGGTGGCGACCCCATGCTAGTCCACATGTTTCTACAGTTAGAGGTCGAGGTCGACAATGGTGATGAGGAGGAGATGTATTTTGATGTCTTCGGGCATGATATGCGGTTTGGCCGTCACGAGTTCTGTCTTATTACAGGACTACTTTTTGGAGACGACCCCCTTCCTCCGTTATCACACATTACTTGGGTTAGTAGGGTTTGGCCTGACGTGCCACCATCTCGTTTGAGGCTGAGGACAGTCGTAGACACGATGAAAGATGGTGTCCGTCTTTCTGCCCTTAGCGACGAGGATGTTGTCCGTGTATGCTTGGTGGTGATGGTGGAGATGGGCTTCATGGGCCGTGAGTGGAGCCAGTATGCTTCCGAGACGGTCCTTACGGCCGTCCAGGATTTGTGTTTGTTTAGCAGGTATCCGTGGGGTAGCCACATCTGGACATATACCTACAGACAGATACACCGAGCCATCGCCAGACGCGCCGACATACATGCGAAGATGGCTCTTGGTGGATTCACATACGCCTTCAAGGTTAGATAAGTAGTATTTAACATAAATAATAATACATACACACTGTTTGGCTTTCCTTTTTACGTACTTGCTTTTCTTGTGTAATTCCAGATATGGATCTTGGAGATGTTTCCCATCGCCCGTTCCAGTTTCACCATGCGCACCGACAGGTTGATTAGGGGAACCCGTTGGGACAAGGTTGTTAACCTTAATAGGAACAATTGCCTTGCGTTCTTCAGCCGGGCAAGCACCGTAAGTTCTTTCACTATGTTTACAATGTTTCCTACGTTATTCCCTGTTATTAAGTTTTTGTGTTTTACCATATATTTAGCCGGCGTATGCGCCTCTCGCAAACCTTGTGGCTATGGATACAGAGAGGGACACGCCTTGGTACAGAAACAGCGTGACCTTTATCGATAGAGAGTTGGCACGACATCATAGGTCTAGTTCCTCATCTGACGAAGATGAGGAAGACGACGCGAGGCCCCCTTCCGATCGATATCAGCCGCCCCCTTTCGATCGATATGAGGCGCCCCCTTCCTCCTCCCATCAAGATCCGACACATTGGGTGCTCGGAGTGTTTGATCTTCCTTGTATGTTGATGACGATATATGACAGCGACCCTGCCCGTGTCTACACAGACGATTTGAATGAGCGTCTTGCCACATTTAAAGATGAGCTGTCGGAGTTCTTTAGACTGCTCGGGGATGTGGACCGTCGCGAAAAGTCAGTGTACTTCCGTCACAAGTTCGCCAAGAATGCACCACAACAGCAAGGGATGAATGCGGATTGCGGTGTCTGGGCATGCCGTAATGTCAACATCTTGATTTCAGACGATGTGGTAGATTTACACCTTTCCCGCACCGAAGAAGTGGCCAGGGACTTTCGCATACATATGGCGGAGACCATTTATGCGCATTGTCTTCCACAACAACATTAGGTTGTTTATGTAACATTAAATAATTGTTATTTTTAGTGTTAACTTATTTTGTTAAAGTATTGTGATTGAAGTTATAATTTTGTTTATTATTTTGTTAAAGTATTTAACTTGAAGCCTAAAAAGTGTGACAAAAACAGTAAAAACATGCAACAACACTTTACTCTCTCTTCCTATGTGGGACACATTCCCACACCCATTTGGTTTTTGCTAATTTCATCCAATTACTCAACTTTGAGTATCGATATCTCATTCACACATACTCCGTTTTGGACGCATTATATATCGTTTCGAAGCTCTCATATAAGAGAACATAAACCCACTAAGAGTTAGTTATATATAACACACACACACACACATATATATATATATACATATAAATATGGCCAAAGTTTAGTAAAACCCATATTTTTACTAAAATTTTCCAACACCTACTAAGTAGGTTTATGAAACTTGCGGTAATCCTAATACAGAGATTATTGGATGAACAAGCATTTATTTCTTGATTCACACGTGCATTAATCCTTAGACTACTTAAAGACTACTTTTCAGCCTAATGAAAGACCTTTATTAATGAGCAGACTTCCTTTTGCAGACGAATCTTGCAGTTACTTTTTCAGTCGGTGGGGACACACTCTTTTGTAGACGAATCTTGCAGTTACTTTTTCAGTCGAATCTTACAGGCTCTTTTCAGACGAATCTTGCAGTGAACTATTCAGACGAATCATGCAGGCAACTTTTCAAACGAAATCTTTGACCATATCCACATCCCTGATGAAGAACATACATTTTCACGGCTATAAGTAGATGGCATGATGAAGTAGTAATTCACAACTTGCTATCTATCTTTTATACTCTCTACAACGTGCACAAACATTCATCGCTTTTCTTAACACTATGGCTGGAAGTTCAAGATCAAGGGGGGACAGGTCGGCGAATGGGGATGGAACTTCACGTTCGGCAGCCTACCAACCACTGAACGATGGAGCTCGTCGGAGTACCTGGAAGGTACCGGAAACAGACGAGGAGTGGAGAAACTATGGGCGAACTGCGGCCGATTATCCATTCACGGCTGAGGAGGAAGAAGACTGGGAGATGGCATGCGACAATTACCACTTCGATAATGACGGAAAAAACCCACCAATGTATCATTGTACCCAGCCAACGATTCCACAAAGTCAACGAATTACTCCCTTAGTGCAAAAATCCATTGATGAGGCGAACGCCGGTATCGAAAAGGTAAAAGGTATGTGGAACCATGACAGGGGGATTCAGCAGGGGAAAATGGAGTATCTAGCGGAGAAGAAACGAGAACTGGCCATGACTAAGGCTCACGTTCGGGAGCTGCAACGACAAATTAAGGAAGTAGAAGAGGAACTACAAGAAATCGAAGACGACTACACGGGAATGGAGGACGTCATCAAGGAAAAGGTTAACTTCATCACCGGAATTCAGGACGCATTCTAGTCATAGATTTATTTGTTTACCTGCACTGTATCCGTTTCGTTTGGGAAGATGATTTGCAATAACTGATCTTTTAATTAATTTCCTTATTAAATAACTTAAAATGGGGAAAACATTTTCTTTAATTAATTTCTATATTAAATACATTAAAATGGAAAGGAAACAATACATTAAAAACCTCAACTACATAAAATGATAACCTAAAAAAACTATAGGGACCATTTATGTTTTTTTTAATTTGCCCCAAACTAGAGGGGCCAAAACTGCAAATATAGTAAAATTGCGGGACTACCGCAGGACACAATCGCGAGACAAGGGGCCAAAAGTGGTCCCGCAGCAAACTTGGGGGGGGGGGAAAGCTGTAGCCGCGTGGTATCTTGAGGGGGCATAGCGAGAGAAATGGCCAAATCCGGTGCCACGTGGTTGTGGGTCCCGCGATCGCGGGATTTTTCGCGGAAAAAATGGGTATTTCGGCAAATTCAACGAGAAAATGGATATTTTGGCAAGTCAAAGTCAAACTTTTGGTATTTTAATTAATTTCCCTTAAAAACTATATAAAAATAATATTTTGTATTTTTCCATTTTTAAGACGCACTTCTATTCTCCGCGTACTTGGAAAAAAAAAGACCTAACCCATCCCACTCGACCTCCCATCCCAAATCGAACGAAGCTTTCTCGACCTCCGGCTCCTAAATCCGCCCAAGCTTTTCTCCGATCGGGTCAAGTCAAACGGCTCATACTTTCGTAACACACTCCTCCTACTACTCTCAGCTATCCGAAGCACGCGGTTTCTTTCTGTCTATCGTCTCTCCTGTAACATCTGCAGGTATTTAAAAGTTTTAATCTTGGTTATGTTCTTGTGTTTATTGAGTGTGTTTTTTCTGTTTATTGCTGTTTCTAGTGTAGTATGTAGGTCTTAAATGTTAATAAAGTAGGGTTGTGTGTTTGATTTCTTCAATTTCATCACCGGTACTTTCCATTCTTCTACTTATTGTGTAGTTGTGTTAGATTTATTTGATCCCACTACCTTTGTTCGTTCGATTTTTTAATTTAGTGTGTTAAATTTCTTTGCTTTCTTATGAACACCAAGTGTTTGATAAAAGTTTCCAATGAGAAAAACTGAAGTTAGAAACTTATGTGGTTTTGGTGTTTGCCCCTGTTCGTACCATCAAATTGGGATCTGTGTATGATATTGCTTCACATAGTGTGAAGCAATAGAGGTATTATGCTGTGTTCTGCTTGCTTCACACTTTCTCCTCTCAATCGAATTGATACCAGTTTCACTTACTTGATTAATTCATTTGCCCTAATTTGATTTGATTTCAATATTGATTTGCCCTAAATTGCAAACTTTCTTTATTGTTTTGTAGATTTTCCATTTGATTTGTAATCTGTTACTTCACACTTGTTATTTGTTAGTTGTTACTTGATTCTTGTCTTATTGATTCGCAATCTGGCAGTACCCGTGTTGAAATATTTCCATGGCGTCCAAGAAGAAGGAATCAGAAGGCATCGCCCTTCTCTCTATGTATGGCGACGAAGACGACGATATGGAAGAAGATATAGATACCGATGACGACAATGCCCCTAACGACGCCGATCCACAGGAGAACAAGGAACAGACCGAAGTCGGTGCCAACGAAACTGTGAATATGGAAGAAGATAATACCGAGGCCCTTAATAATAGCAATAATGTTAGTTATAACTATGGAAGCAATGTTGAGCCGGTTGTTATTTTGGATTCTGCCAATGATAATACAACACCAGTTCCTATTGATAATTCGACACCACCACCACCTCCACTAGCTCAGCAAGTTACTGGTGTGGAGCCCAACAGAGGTAGGAAGGGGACTCTAACAATTGTAGATTATGGGCATGATGAGGCAGCGTTGTCTCCTGAAGCAGAGGTAATGTTAACTATATATACACACATATATATATATTAATGTCTTGTTTATTATTCTGGTTTATATGTTATTGAAAAGTTGGCTTTGGGTGCAGGAAGGGGAAATAGTAGCAACTGGTCGTGTAATGTTTGGTGCAGAGCTTCAAACCGTAAATGGTACGTACACCTTGTAATTTTGCAATATATGTACTGTCATACCTTTCTGTAGTTTACTATCTGTTGGTAATTGAGAGTCTGTTAGGCTATTGGTCACTGATTCATCTTTTCATTGCATTAATACTGATGAAGGTGCTTGCTTTCCCTCTTGTTTATGGATCAATTAGATCATCACATGGTGGTGTACTGCCATATATTTACTATTATAATAATAAGTAGATGGGGTCAATGGATTTGCAATAACTAATAGTGTACAACAAAGTTATTATTTCTAGACTATTGTAGTATTCCAAGATCTACGAGTTGTAAATTTTGCAAGGGGTTATAGTCTTTGCTATCAATTTTTCCAATTCATGAGGTGTGCCATGTGCCCTCTTTTCTCATGGACCAGACGTGCTGTGTGTCTTTCATATTTTGTTGCTAGTCAGCAAATACTGATTGAAATAGGAAGCAATAGTGGATGGTGGATCAGCGTGATATGCATTTAGATAGTAAATGGTAAGGATATCAATGATAAAAATTTTGTGGGCTTGAATTAAGGTGAGGACCCAAAGGCCCTTCTCAATGGTCTCATGCATGGGCTTGTGCTTTCACAAGGATAATGTAAATTTGATTTCATAAACAACTACAACTGAGGAAATTTTGGGCTAAGGTAAAACTTCTTTTTAGCAATAATAAAGCCATTTTCTGTGCTCAAGAAATCCGGATGGCAATGTGCTTGCGGAATTTAAAGACAGCTTGGTAGGCAATAGATGATGGATATTTGACAAAGGATGGCACTTAACTTAGAGGTAGGATACTTCAAATCACTGTTTGGGGTATATGTTAACTAAGGCGGCGTGTGTTTTTTAAAATGTCTGAAGTCTGAAGTTTTGAGTCTTATTTCACTTATGATAAATAAGAGGTAGTGCTGAAGTTTGAAATCTGAATCAGTAAGCTGTTTTTTTTTGTAACACCTGAAGTCTGAAATCTGAATCTGAATCAAGATTTCATGACCATCAAACCAAATCTTGACAGCAGTTTTGTGGGTTTTAAGCATAACTGCATAATTAGATCTTGTTAAAGATTTAAGTTAATGTTAGGCCCTTTTACTGCATTTCTTGAATTTCAGAACTGTTAGGTAAATTCCCACAAATTAAATTGCAAGCTTGAATCTTTAATCAAGATTCATGATCATCAAACTAAATCTTGAGAGCAGTTTTGTGGGTTTTAAACATAATACGATCTTGTTAAAGATTCAAAGTAAAATCTCAGGTTGAGGCTAAGAAGGCTGTTCCTAGAGATGATCAAAGCACAATCAGTAGAAACAGCAGTAGCATTCAGGGATCTCCATTTGCAGGTCAAACAAGAAAGTTATTCATAGGAGGTTTAGCATCCAGTCACCGAGAATGATTTCAAGAGGTATTTTGAGCAATTTGGTACGATTACAGATGTCGTTTGTATGATCATAATACACAAAGGCCAAGAGGATTTGGGTTCATTACTTATGATTCATAAGAAGCTGTAGATAAAGTCCTCTTGAAAACTTTCCATGAACTAAACCATAAAATGGTTGAAGTTAAACGCGCTGTCCCAAAAGAACTTTCACCCAGTCCTAGCTGAACCGTGGTTGGTGCGTACCCTTAATGGTTTGGGTCGAACCAGTGGCTTTCTTAACGGCTACACACAAGGGTCCTACTCTCGTAGTGCGATTGGAGGTTATGGTGTTAGAATGGATGGTAGGTTCAGTCCTGTTCCTGCCGGCATAAGTGGGTTCGCTAATTTTGGTTTTGGTTACGGAATTTATGGGGTAATGGTCGGTTTAACTATGGATCAAACTCAGCAGGATCTAGTGGTTACATTGGATCGGGAAGTGGGGTTATCGGAGGGGGGTTATTTGGGAATTCTGGGCTCAATTGGGGTTCTTCTCCGATTACAAAACAAGGTGGCGGGATTAGGAACTCGTCTACATAGAGCGGGAATCTTGGTTATGGAGGAGGTGATAACAGTTACGGTTTAGGGGGCATTCTTACGTATTTCACATCAATTTTGTATTACAACCAAAACCCAACCTTCTTTCTAAAGCAGTAAAAAACGCAGAGATTGTCGACATACCTTGAGAAATCTGGGTTTAGAAATCAAAACATTCTATTTTATTAGGTGAGAAATCTCGGTTTAGAAATCTGGATTAGAAATCGAGAGGCAGAGATCATCGACAGGCTGCTGTGTGCTCTGTTCGATAGGTGAGAGATCGAGAGGTCGAGAGAGAGGCGAGATCTGGAGGGAGACGTGTTTATGCAAATAAGAGGTTATAAGGGCTTATATTATCACTTAAGGTTTCAGAGCACGGTCAGAGCTTTTCAGCTCTTATTTAAAAAAAATAAACACTCTGAATAGGTGAATGCCTGACGAAATCAGACTTAAGAGGACATTCAGAAGTTTTTTTAAACACAGCCCCTAAGTGTCTCCTACTGGAAATCACAATGAGTACCATTTCTTCCTATGCTTGCATACCCTATTTTTTGCACCTGTTGGGAATTTTATACTTCTTGCCCCTAATCGTATGACTTTTATCTTACAACATTCTGTACAATTACAATGATAATTCTTTTACAGTTACACTTTACATTTAGGAGCTATTAAATCCTATTGTTTTATTTTTGTCATGGATGGATTTTTTGTTGACTTTCGGATTTGACGACTAAGTTGATGAAGATGAAAAATTATGTATCTGAAGTATTAATCACGTATAGGAACACCGCCAGGGACGGTACAACTATTAACACCAAGCACACAATCAACTCCTCCTCAATCGTCTGAACATGTTGATCAATCACAGTCTGATGCAATGAACTATAAAGGAAACGAATCAGAATCAGCAGCGCCTGAAGAAGCTGTAAATATGACTGAAGACGGACAGAAGGAGATGGATCCTTTAGACAAGTTTCTCCCCCCACCACCAACGACAAAGTGCTCTGCTGAACTGCAAGTAAGTTTCTCTAAAAAGGGTATTTTAGTAATTTGGTTTGCTGGTTGCTTATTAAAATTTTAAAGCTGGCGCAGGAAAAGATTAAGAAGTTTCTGGCGCTGAAGACGAAAACTGGGAGAAGCTTTAATTCGGAAGTGCGAAATAGGAAAGAATATCGCAACCCAGACTTTTTGCTACATGCTGTGACTTACCAGGACATCGATCAGATAGGATCTTGCTTCAGTAAAGACGTTTTTGACCCCCATGGTTATGACAAAAGTGATTACTATGATGAGATAGGTTTGTGTTTTTTTTCTACAAAATAATCTTTCTTTTCTTCTTTCATATGCTTGAGAAGTTATTATTTGTATATTACTTGTTGATGTTGCTCTCTGTACATTTTACAGAGGCTGATTTGAAACGGGAATTGGAGAGGAAAGAGCAAGAGAAAAAGAAAAACCAAAAGATTGATTTTCTTTCTGGTGGAACACAATCTGCTGCAGCTATCCCGACGCCAAAAATCGTGGCAGTTCCAGGTAAACACACGAAGTTATAGATTTGATTATTTTTTTCCATCAAGTTTTGTCAACTTTTCTTTCTCCGTCTAGCGGCTTTGAAATTCGTAATTTAAATGTGTTCGCTGTTTCTACAGCTGTGCCACCAACAACTGGTGGTGGATCAAATTCAGTTCCAGCTGCTGTTGATACTGGGACCCGCGAGGGCAGACCAAATAAGAAATCCAAGTGGGATAAGGTATTTTTTTGCATATTTGATTTCTTTCTGATAAGTTGCAAATTGTTGTAGATGATCCACTAAGCTAATGTGTTTTCATATTATTATCATTATCTCAGGTAGATGGGGACAGAAGACATCCTCTGACCACCAGTGGGCAGGATTCTGGTTCACATGCAGCAGCCCTTTTATCTGCTGCTAATGCTGGGAGTGGGTACACAGCTTTTGCGTGAGTCTTCTTCTTTTACACTATTTTCAAGAATATCGGTCTCTTATAGCCTTTTTATGCAAATTAGTATATAAATCTTTCTCACAATTGATTCCACTTCTTGTTAAGATCTCTTTTTTTCTGGGTCATTCCTTGTCATCGTTTTATTGCTCTTATTCTCATTTCACCTAACCAAGCCTCACATGAAAATTGTAACAGTATTTGAGGGATGCTGAATAGTTATTAGTACTTTTGGAACAAACAAGCCACCCGCGGGCCCACCAAATGGGGCCCTAGCGAGGTTTCACTTAAATTGGTGTCTGCATTTTCCGAACAAGCTTGCATGCAGTTTCTTTGTTTGTAATCGAGTCTGTTGAACATGAGTGGGCTTACCAATTTTTTTTTTCATAACCGTGGGTTTCCGAGCTAGCTTGTTTTGTTTTTGTTAACCTTCTCACAAAAACTTAATTTATAAATATTATTTATTTTTCTTAAAAAGTTGCGTTTATAAAAAGAAGAATATTTTTTTCTTAGTTTATGAGAACCCATTACCCATGTATACCATCTTTTTCAATTTTTATTGACTTGTTTGATTGCCTCTGTCATATTTTGTTTTTTTATTTATGTTTTTAATTGTTATTTAGTTAGTAGACAAGAATCCCTCATTTCAATTTACATAATTTACGACTAGTTCATCTTTTAGTTCTGAAACAAAAGTTAGAATGGTGTTAATAATTAATTCTTAACGACCACACAAGTTTACAATAAGCACGTTTACGTTGTTACATATGTGTGTCTTTTCTATAGTGTTCTATTTTTAGTCATGACTGAAGTTTTGTAATATTTGTTTATGTTTTTAAAACTTAATATTCACATTTGAGATTTGAGCAGCGTTATATACTTTTATTAGACTAACAAGGTTAAGTTCTAACCATATTTAGCAAAGAGAAAAATAATCATGGATTAGTTAGAGGGGAGGATTTTCGTCCACATACTAGATGACTTATTTGTTTTTTTTGTATTTATCTTGTTTATTTATTTGTACAATAACGTTGTGAGCATCGCTCTTAACCTGAATTCTGCCTCCGCCCCTGCTTTCAACCCTATATAACATCAAATAAACCCAACTTCTAACAATATAAATAAATGAGTAATATATATATATATATATATATTGCCAGAGAAACCAAGCAGCATCAAGTGTGTACATGGATGCATAATCACGGGCGGGCCAAAATTTGGGTTCAAGGTGGTCCTCATAGTGCTATTATACAAATATATAAACAAGATAAATACAAAAAAACAAACATATGAAAAACCTAATAAGTAATCTAGTTTGTGGACGAAAAACTTCTCTAACTAATCCATGATTATTATTTACTTTGCTAAACATGGTTAGAAGTTAACCTTGTTAGTCTAATAAAAGTATAAAACTCTATTCAAGTTTCAAATGTGAATATTAAGTTTTAAAAACAAAAACAAATATTATAAAACTTCAATCATGACTAAAATTAGAACATTATAAAAAAGACAACAAATATAATAACGTGAACGTGTTTATTGTAAACTTGTGTGGCCGTTAAGAATTAATTATTAACACCATTCTAACTTTTTGTTTCAAAATTAAAAGATGAACTAGCCGTAAATTATGTAAATTGAAATGAGGGATTCTTATCCACTAACTAAATAACAATTAAAAACATAAATAAATAAACAAAAAATGATGCAATCAAACAAATTAATAAAAATTGAAAAAGATGTACATAGGCATTGGGTTCTCATAAATCAAGAAAAAATGAAGTTATTTTGAGAAGGTTAACAAACAAAAAAGGCTTACAATGTGAGGGTGAGCCTGTGACCACCCTGGCCTAAGGTAGCTCCGCCCAGGGTTGAAGCTGATATTGTTAGTTGCATCTTTTAGTGGTTGGGAACTTCTTGTCAATAATAGCCAGTCTTTTTGTCACAAACTGGTTTGGTTAGGACTTGGGATAAACATGAACCTAAATAAACTATTTAGTTAGGGTTTTCTGGTCTTTTATCTAGTGTCGTCTATTTTAGCAAGGGTGTTTTGGTATTTTGATATTCTCATAGTTTCGTTTCCCTAAATCCATTGCATGGTATTTATTCTCGATATAAAAACAAGTTATTGAATATGGTGTAGCTTACGCGTATGAGGTTGGTGATCATGTTATCTTAATTTGTAACATAGGCTCCATGAAGTGTGTTTTTGTCTCTGTTTGTTATGCCCTTCAGTTAGGCATCCTTTTATAATAACTGTTTGAGTAAATTACGTTTTTCGTCCTTGTGGTTTGTTAAAAATTTCGATTTTCGTCCCTGGTCTTTATTTATTACACTGATAGTCACTATGGTTTGCATATTATTTCGTTTTTCGTCCCTGAGAGGCTGAGACTAACAACTGGTCAGCTCAATGAATGGCAATTTTGTCTTTTCACTACTTTTTCGTATTTATTTTCTATTAAACATTTTCTTTTTCTTCTTTTCTCATTAATATACAAGCCCAACCCCTCTTTAATAATACAAAACCCTCCTCTCTCCAACCCCAACATCTTTCATCTCTCTCCTCTCTATAATACACACAGACACATACATACATATATATATATATATACACACACACACACACACACACACTTACATATTTATATAACAAAAACCCATCTTGAAAATAACACAAACAATACACTGATGGAGCTTTGCTGAAATGGGTATAGTAAAAAGCGCTCTTTTGTCGTTAACAGACAAATACATACAATTTCTCTTTTTCTGGTTCAATATTTGTGTGTATGTGTGTGTTTACTCCGACGATGATGGATATAGGGTCAAACTGTAGTTTAGATACATTCTGTTCGTGTAGTAGATAGGCAATTTTGTTCCATTTTCTATTTGTTCTATTACTAGGCACATATAAGTTGTACCATTCAAAAGTGTTGATGATTGGTCCTCGAAAGGAAATATGCAGAGAGGAAAAAGTGGAAGAACCAGAAATTAGATAAGTGTATGATAGAAATTAGAGGGCAATCGGTGAAACTGAAGACGAAGTCACGAACGGAAATCTCCCCATCAAATTGTGACAAGTGTATGATAGTCTTATGTTTTTAGTAATTTTGATGCCGCCAGCTATTTATCATCATCGAATGGGCATGCCCTTCGAAAAGATGATAGATTTGGACCAACTATTTATTAGTTTGTTCCTCTTTTATTTATCTAAACTACAGAACGTATCTAAACTACAGTTTTTGTTATATAAATATGTATGTGTGTACATATATATATATATATATGTATGTATGTATGTGTCTGTGTGTATTATAGAGAGGAGAGATGAAAGATGTTGGGGTTGGAGAGAGGAGGGTTTTGTATTATTAAAGAGAGGTTGGGCTTGTATATTAATGAGAAAAGTAGAAAAAGAAAATGTTTAATAGAAAATAAATAAGAAAAAGTAGTGAAAAGACAAAATTGTCATTCATTAAGCTGACCAGTTGTTAGTCTCAGCCTCTTAGGGACGAAAAACGTAATAATATGCAAACCATAGTGACTATCAGTGTAATAAATAAAGACCAGGGACGAAAATCGAAATTTTTAACAAACCACAAGGACCAAAAACGTAATTTACTCTAACTGTTTTGACCGGTAATCTACCGATCTTGTAACTTTGCTATCGTACATGTTAAAAAATCAGTGGTCAAAATGAGTATGAAATATGAAATCTTGAAATTTTGCTATAGTAACTAGGAGCAAAACAAACTTAGTTGCATTTTGATATGTTTTTTTATCCTTTGAAAAAGACTGTAAATCATAATCATATAAAGATGCTTGCTCATGTTTGGTTTTTAATGATGGATGAATTGCAGGCAACAAAGACGGAGAGAGGCGGAGGAAAGAAGGTCGAGCGATAGGAAATTGGATAGAAGATCATGAACAACTTCAATGATCCGTTTGTAAGTACAAGATTATTATAAAAAAACAATTTTCTTTTTGTAACTTCAATTATGCGTAAAAGCATCACGGCTTGCGATATCATGTTTTATGTTTGTTGTTGCTAGTTTTCTTCGGTACAAATATACAACAACAAACTGATCAAAAGTAACGGATTACAAGACAATGTTAAACTTTATGCCACAACGCCCTCCGTTTCTTGCTTTTGAATCTCCTCTTTGGGCGGTTACATTTTGCCGGTTAAAGAGGGATCAGTTGTAACAGGTCAGTCGCTATCGGATACAATTTCATTAATTGACTGGGTAAAGTCGACGAGGATTGAGTTCTTTTCAAAAAAGTGTTATAATGGAAGTGGGCCGGGATGTGAAAACCAGTTATACCGGTTCATATCAGTTGTGCATTTTGGGTTGGAAACTGAGACCGATTATGTGGTAACCGGTTACGAGACCACAGTTATCAGTTATAGCCTAGGAAAGAGGTGTATCGTAATTGGTTTTTACCTATTTGTACTTAAAAAGAGCACTTAAACATTTCTGGGAGAAAAATGAGAGCCATTGATGCACGTCACATGTGGGTATGGAGCGAGTATTGCAAAATGTAGACATATTTATACTTTTTCTAATTACGTAACATATTATAACCAAAAAATGCTGCTTATATAGATTCATTTGAGGGTGGTGTAAATGAGAGCAATAATTAAATAAGAGAATACAAAAATGGTTAATTCGTGTGCAAAAACATACGAAGGCGTGTAAATGGTGATGTGACCTGCAACCATAGGTCACAAAGGCGTGTAAATGGTGAATCACATATAATTTTAGTGTAAAATCATATATAATTTCATCGTTTATTTTGCTCTTTTATTTGGTTACTATTTTTGTATGAACTGGACAAAGGTAACAAAATGAGCAGTTATTTGATATGAAGAGTTAACATTTGACTTGAAATTAAAATAAACTAGATACATACTTGACTGCGATACGGCGTAAAACATCTCGAATCTAAAGCCGAGAATTTGAAATAATAATTTTGTTTCATGCTCAACTTTATTCTCATCACATGATGTCAATTTGATGGTTTTATGTGTTTTTAAATCACATATCAGATATATAAAATTCTAGGTCAATATGGTCAATTGGTCAAAAAATATCTGAAAAAGATTCATTTGATAGTAAAATGTTTAGAATACACATGAACTATATGTGGTATGTATTTTTTGTAACTTGTTAAAAAAACCAAGATACAAAATTTATGTTTAACAAACTCAAAAAAACAAATCATATGTAAGAAAAATGGTAAGAATACACATGAACTATATGTGCTATGATGACAATAATCAAAATATTGAGTAACACAATTTCAAAAAAAAAGATGATAGTTTTGCGTTATATATTCATGAGATATCAGAGTCTTCATGCGTAGTTTTGCGTTAATTATTATGATTATATATATATATATATATATATATATTCATTAAGGTTGATTGGTTGAATAGTCTTCCAAACAGCTTTAGAGACATAAAAAACGTGCAAGCGATGTAAAAATTCCATTGAACAAAATAATATGAGTCTCAACATAGGCAAACTATTTGGGCAATAAAAGTTGATTACTGTAACAACCCAAAAAGACCTAACATAATAATATTAGTCAAAAAGTCCATAAGGGTCCCAATTACATCACAATACTTAATAACATTCTTAAAGCTTACGGTTCAACAACAAATACAACCGAGATGTTCAACTAATAAAAACTGGATCAAGACGGTCTCTAATCTCACATCGCCGCCTCAAACCTTCTCTTTCCCTTTTGACGTTGCATCTAAGCGATCCTTACCTGAAAATGGTTTTGGTTTTGAAAAGCGAGGGTTAGACCATAGGGCCTAGGGAATTCCCCCGAAAATACGTTCACAAATCATTTAAAGCAAAACATTTCTTTACAAAAACAGTAACGTATCAAATCACATTTTCAACAATGGTATGCACAGCGGAGAGAAGACCATGGCAAACACCCTACAAAGCCGGGTACGGCAACACCCTACAAGGCCGGGTACGGCAACACCCTACAAAGCCGGGTACGGCAACACCCTACAAAGCCGGGTACGGCAAACCAAGTAGTCCCCCCCCACGGTGCAACCCAACTCCACCAATGATAATTCAATAAAACATGCGGATCCACGTACTTGAGGGCAACCCTCCTTTGTTTGCAAAACAAGACTTTTCGTGCCAAGAGAAACATATGTTCATAAAGCTTGAGTAAACCAATTTCAGTCATACAAACCTTTGCAAATCATTTTAAATAAAAGTTATGCATAAGGGAACTCACCTGATGCTCGGCTAAACGACACACTACACGGAGCTCACTTAAACACCAAATGATCACCTGAATTGGGGTTAACAAAGGAGGTATTAGACTCCCCAATTATACTCTAAAACATCCCCCATAACGTCTTAAGACAATCTCTTAAACCAGGCCTCGAACCCAAGCCCGAACGACCAACGAAGCAGAAAACGAGAATCGCCCAACATAGACTTACGCGGTTTGCTACGCGGTTTGCAAACCGCGTAGTAAGCCGCGTAACCCTCTGGACGAGCACTCTCAGTTCTGCTCACCTGGGTCAGCTCGAAAACTTAATCCAAATCTCCAAAACTGATTCCAATTGACAGATAACTTCCCAAAACAAACTCTAAAACTATATATACATTAAGGAAACAATTCCCATTACTTAATCAATCAATTCCTCAATCAAACCATCATGAAATACTCTTTTGAAACACAAATCCCCTTCTTAGAATGGATTAAACTTAAGAACCTCCATTGGAAGGGTGGAACATCACCAAGAGTTCACAAACCCCTCAAGGGATTCATTCAACACACCCTTCCACTGGGTTTTGTCTCAAAACACTTAAAGAAGAAGAGAAAGCATTGATGGTTGAACATCTAAGCTCCATTTAGACACAAAGCTAAGAAAGGAAGGTGAAGGTATACCTTAATCGAAACTTCTTCAATCCCTAGCTGACCCACCTTCTCCAACCTTCAATTGGATTTCCTGAACTCCTTCTCCCCCCTCTAGAACTCTCCAGCCGAAATATGAGGAACAAAGTAGGGTTTAGGAGGGTTTTATCTTATCAAACTTTTCCTTTTCACAACTCAGTCACAGAACTTTGAGTTTTTCCCAAAAGAGCCCCAAAATTTCTTATTTAATCTACAAAGACCACCAGATTGAATTATGGGGTGTTACATCACCTCCCCCTTAACAGGATTCCGTCCCCGGAATCTCATCACTGAAAAGGTGTGGGTACCTCGCTCTCATATCTGTCTCGGTTTCCCACGTTGCCTCACTCCCTTTGTGGAATCGCCACAACACTTTCACTAGGCTAATCTCTTTGTTCCTTGTTCTCCGAACCTTGCGATCGGTGATAGCTTCGGGCTCTTCCACAAAGTTCAGTTTCTCATCAATCTGGACTTCATGCAGAGGTATAGCCATATCGGCTTCCGCTAAGCATTTCCTCAAATTCGACACGTGAAAGGTATTATGAATTCTCTGCAGTTCCACAGGTAACTCCAACTTATAAGCTACTTCTCCGATGCGCTCAATAATCTTGAACGGTCCTATGTAGCGGGGGCTTAACTTTCCCCTCTTCCCAAATCTGATTACCCCCTTCCAAGGCGATACTTTTAACATCACCTTATCCCCGACTTGGAATTCAATATCCTTACGCCTCTTGTCAGCATAACTCTTTTGTCGGTCACGAGCAACTTTCAGCCCTTCCCTCACTTGGTCGATCTTGTCAGCAGTCAACTGACCTATCTCGGATCCAGCCAATTGTTTCTCCCCGACCTCGTTCCAATAAAGAGGTGTCCGACACTTCCTACCGTAGAGTATCTCATAAGGAGCAGCCTTAATGCTTGCGTGGTAACTGTTGTTATACGCAAATTCAATCAACGGTAGGTGGTTCTCCCACGAACCCTGAAAATCTAACGCGCAAGCTATCAACATGTCTTCCAGGGTCTGGATGGTTCGCTCACTCTGACCATCAGTCTGGGGATGGTATGCGATGCTCATCTTGATTTGAGACCCCATTTCTCGCTGAAAGCTTCTCCAAAAAGTCGACGTAAATCGACTATCACGATCAGAGACTATTGACGACGGCACCCCATGGCGGGTCACTATCTCGTCAATGTACAACTTTGCCAACTTCTCCATCGGGTAGGATTCCTTTATTGGCAGGAAATGCGCCGACTTGGTGAGTCGATCTACGATCACCCAAATGGCATCGTAACCCTTTGGAGTTCTAGGCAGCTTCGTCACGAAGTCCATCGCAATTTGATCCCACTTCCAAACCGGAATATCCAAGGGTTGGAGTCTTCCGTACGGTCGCTGGTGCTCCACTTTCACCCTCAGACAAGTATCACACCTTTCAACAAAATAAGCTATATCCTTTTTCATACCCGGCCACCAATAGCCTTGTCGCAAATCACCAAACATCTTGTTCGTTCCCGGATGGATGGAGTACTTTGATTTGTGAGCCTCCTCTAGAATCAACTTCCGTACATTCCCCAATTTCGGAACCCATATTCTACCATTGAGGCATTTCAGTCCTCGGCTATCTTCTACTAGGGAGTCCACGTTCCCCACCATCCGCTCTTTCTTGAGATTCTCAACCGCGGACGCTTCCACTTGCCATTTCCTTATTTCACCCAGTAGGTTAAACGTGACCTCATCCCTCAAGGATATGATCTTCGAAGCCTCTCCCCTTTCCTTACGGCTCAAGGCGTCAGCCACTACATTGGCTTTCCTGGGATGGTATTCAATCTCACAGTCGTAGTCTGATAACAGTTCCATCCACCTGCGTTGTCTCATGTTCAACTCCTTCTGATCGAAGATGTGACGAAGGCTTTTGTGGTCGGTGAAGATTTTACACTTCGTCCCATACAAATAATGCCTCCAAATCTTCAAGGCGAAAACGACGACCGCCAACTCTAAATCGTGTGTGGGGTATCGCTTCTCATGCTCCTTCAATTGACGGGACGCATAAGCGATCACTTTACCACGCTGCATCAAGACACACCCCAAGCCCAATTTAGAGGCGTCGCTGTACACTACAAAGTCTTCCGTTCCCTCGGGTAAGGTTAGAATTGGAGCCTCACTCAACATTTCTTTTAACTTCTGGAAAGCTTCTTCTTGCCCTTCGGTCCAATTGAACTTGACGTTCTTCTTGGTCAAAGAAGTCAACGGAGTAGCAATCTTCGAGAAGTCTTTGATGAACTTCCGATAATACCCCGCTAACCCAAGGAAACTACGGACTTCGGACGGCGTTCTAGGCGGTTCCCAGTTCTTAATGGCTTCCACTTTTGCCGGGTCAACCTTGATTCCACTCTGGGTCACCACATGTCCCAAAAACTGCACCTCGCGAAGCCAAAATTCGCATTTCGAAAATTTGGCATAAAGTCTCTCCCGCTTCAACAATTCCAACACTGCTCTCAAATGCTCCCTATGCTCTTCCTCCGACTTTGAGTAGATGAGAATGTCGTCTATGAAGACAATCACGAATTTATCTAAATAGGGTTGGCACACCCTATTCATCAAATCCATGAACGCGGCGGGAGCATTCGTTAATCCGAACGGCATTACTAAAAACTCATAATGACCGTATTGGGTCCGAAAAGCTGTTTTTGGAATATCTTCTCCTCGCACCTTGAGTTGGTGGTATCCCGATCTCAGATCTACCTTTGAAAAGTAGCTAGCTCCTTGTAACCGATCGAACAAGTCGTCAATCCTAGGAAGGGGATACTTGTTCTTGACAGTGACTTTGTTGAGTTCGCGATAATCGATGCACATCCTCATAGTCCCGTCCTTCTTCTTCACAAACAATACCGGCGCACCCCACGGCGAGGTACTCGGTCTCACGAACCCCTTGTCTAGCAACTCTTGGAGTTGAGTCATCATCTCCTTCATCTCGGAAGGTGCCAACCGATATGGTGCACGAGCTATTGGTGTGGCTCCTGGCACCAAGTCGATTCGGAACTCGATCTGGCGATCCGGTGGTAGATCGCACAAATCATCCGGAAATACCTCCGGGTACTCACCCACTATCGGTACATCTCCTACCCCGCGCTTTGCTTTCTTTGCATCCACCACATAGGCTAGGTAACTCGGACATCCCTTCCTCAAACATTTAGTAGCCTTAATTAAGGAAATAAGACTAGACTTCCTATCTCGACGGTTCCCATAAATCACTACCATTCCCTTATCTGGCAATCGTACACGAATCAACTTCTTGTTGCAGACGATGGTAGCATCATTCTTTGCTAACCAATCCATCCCCAACACTACATCAAACTCTCCCATCGGCATAGGGTATAAACGTATCGACATCAAACTCCCCTCTATGTCTATACAACACTCCTCCACCACACTACTAACAAGTACCACGTTATCACCGGCGGTCTCCACTTCTAAAGCACTACCCAAACGCTTAGGCCTCACCCCCAAACGTTTCACGAAAACAGGAGATACAAAGGAGCGATTCGCCCCCGAATCAAATAACACGTTGGCACATAAAGAGTTCACCAAAAAGGTACCTGTCACGACATCCGGAGTTTCCTCCGCCTCATCCGTAGTCATACGAAATGCGCGCCCCTTCGCGCGCGCCGGCTCCTCTTTCTTCTCAACTCCCTGCACCCCTTGACGATTCCCAAACTGACCCGATCCTCCTTTCTTTAACATAGGACAATCAAATCGACGGTGGTCCGGCGACCCACACTGAAAACAACCACGCTTCTTTGGGCAATCCCTTGACACATGCCCCGGCGCTCCGCACAGGTAACATAACCCCGAGTCCGCCCTACATTCCCCTTTATGCATCCGGTGGCACTTCCCGCACGGTTTGTCGCCATATCCCCGATTTCCACGCGGCTCCGGCCTCGAAACTTTACCCTTTCGAGCATCATTTCCCGATCCATCCCATTTTCTCTTTTCTCCGGCCCTCTCAGTTTGCTGACGATCTTTTTCCCTCTCTACCAACTCGGCCGCATTTATAGCCGCTTGGAAGGTAGTAGGATTTCTTGCCATTACCAACTCCCGAATGCTACCCTTCAACCCAAATAGGTACCTCTCGACTCGGCGCTCCTCGGTTGGGACATACAATTCCGCAAAACGGGCTTTCTCAATAAACTTGGAAGTGTACTCCCTCACGGTCATGTCTCCTTGTGCTAGGTTCAAAAATTCTTCTTCCAACTTCTTGATCGCCGCCAGAGGGCAAAACTGAGCTTTGAACCTTCTCACGAATTCTTCCCATCTCATAGCCTTAGCCACCGACGATCCCAATCCTCCAGTCTCGGCATCCCACCAAAAGATGGCCTCCGACTTCAACATAGATAGGGCATAGATCACCTTATCCTCTTCGGCACACTTACAAATGTCGAACACCAACTCCATTTCTCGAACCCACCTTATGGCTAATACCGGGTCGCATTCCCCCTGGAAGGTAGGAGGTTTGCAAGATGAGAATGCTTTGTGACTACATCCTCTAGTTGCCGACTCATTCGCCACTAGCGTCGTGGGTTGCTTGTGGCTTCCAACTTCTGTCGGAGGCGGGCTGGAAAGTTCGGTGGCCGCTTTACTTCCACTGTTCTCCTTACTCCCCGATGCCGAAACATCATGATGATTCATCCATCGGTCCAACTTTTCCTGCAGCTTCACCATTTCGGTGGTGAAGGCCTCTTGGGTCACAAAGGCACGATTCCCCGCTGCCGAGCCCTCTCGATGAGACTTTTCCCGCTCGGACGGTGCCTCAACACTTTTAGTTCGGCGACCAGTCGGAGTTTTCTTCTTTGGACGGGCACCTTCCACATTGGTAGTAGCCTTACGTGGAATGGTCTCACGTCCCCTTCCACGACCTCTTCCTCTACCCCGGGCAGCCGGCGCCCTTGGAGGGACCACAGGTTCGTCCACTTGAACCTCCTCAGACGTGGCCATTCTTACACTGGGCACATACTTGCTCCTTGACGATCTTCCAGTCATGACGAAACTGATACAAAACACACAAAACAAAAGTTTAATACCAATACCACCCCCATGAGGTAATTTAAGCATCCTCACGTGCCTGTAAATTCGAAATTATATTGGCCAGGTATAATTCCCAATTTACCTCACATGATGATTCTCGACACCCCATCCCACTCGTTCCTCTTAGGTCTCCTCCTATGGCCATCCTATATCTCGGTTGTGTCCCTACCCCAAAGTTTAAGTCTAGGCCCATCCGGTCACCTAAATCCCTTAAACTATGGCTCTGATACCATTTGTAACAACCCAAAAAGACCTAACATAATAATATTAGTCAAAAAGCCCATAAGGGTCCCAATTACATCACAATACTTAATAACATTCTTAAATCTTACGGTTCAACAACAAATACAACCGAGATGTTCAACTAATAAAAACTGGACCAAGACGGTCTCTAATCTCACATCGCCGCCTCAAACCTTCTCTTTCCCTTTTGACGTTGCATCTAAGCGATCCTTACCTGAAAATGGTTTTGGTTTTGAAAAGCGAGGGTTAGACCATAGGGCCTAGTGAATTCCCCCGAAAATACGTTCACAAATCATTTAAAGCAAAACATTTCTTTACAAAAACAGTAACGTATCAAATCACATTTTCAACAATGGTATGCACAGCGGAGAGAAGACCATGGCAAACACCCTACAAAGCCGGGTACGGCAACACCCTACAAGGCCGGGTACGGCAACACCCTACAAAGCCGGGTACGGCAAACCAAGTAGTCCCCCCCCACGGTGCAACCCAACTCCACCAATGATAATTCAATAAAACATGCGGATCCACGTACTTGAGGGCAACCCTCCTTTGTTTGCAAAACAAGACTTTTCGTGCCAAGAGAAACATATGTTCATAAAGCTTGAGTAAACCAATTTCAGTCATACAAACCTTTGCAAATCATTTTAAATAAAAGTTATGCATAAGGGAACTCACCTGATGCTCGGCTAAACGACACACTACACGGAGCTCACTTAAACACCAAATGATCACCTGAATTGGGGTTAACAAAGGAGGTATTAGACTCCCCAATTATACTCTAAAACATCCCCCATAACGTCTTAAGACAATCTCTTAAACCAGGCCTCGAACCCAAGCCCGAACGACCAACGAAGCAGAAAACGAGAATCGCCCAACATAGACTTACGCGGTTTGCTACGCGGTTTGCAAACCGCGTAGTAAGCCGCGTAACCCTCTGGACGAGCACTCTCAGTTCTGCTCACCTGGGTCAGCTCGAAAACTTAATCCAAATCTCCAAAACTGATTCCAATTGACAGATAACTTCCCAAAACAAACTCTAAAACTATATATACATTAAGGAAACAATTCCCATTACTTAATCAATCAATTCCTCAATCAAACCATCATGAAATACTCTTTTGAAACACAAATCCCCTTCTTAGAATGGATTAAACTTAAGAACCTCCATTGGAAGGGTGGAACATCACCAAGAGTTCACAAACCCCTCAAGGGATTCATTCAACACACCCTTCCACTGGGTTTTGTCTCAAAACACTTAAAGAAGAAGAGAAAGCATTGATGGTTGAACATCTAAGCTCCATTTAGACACAAAGCTAAGAAAGGAAGGTGAAGGTATACCTTAATCGAAACTTCTTCAATCCCTAGCTGACCCACCTTCTCCAACCTTCAATTGGATTTCCTGAACTCCTTCTCCCCCCTCTAGAACTCTCCAGCCGAAATATGAGGAACAAAGTAGGGTTTAGGAGGGTTTTATCTTATCAAACTTTTCCTTTTCACAACTCAGTCACAGAACTTTGAGTTTTTCCCAAAAGAGCCCCAAAATTTCTTATTTAATCTACAAAGACCACCAGATTGAATTATGGGGTGTTACATCACCTCCCCCTTAACAGGATTCCGTCCCCGGAATCTCATCACTGAAAAGGTGTGGGTACCTCGCTCTCATATCTGTCTCGGTTTCCCACGTTGCCTCACTCCCTTTGTGGAATCGCCACAACACTTTCACTAGGCTAATCTCTTTGTTCCTTGTTCTCCGAACCTTGCGATCGGTGATAGCTTCGGGCTCTTCCACAAAGTTCAGTTTCTCATCAATCTGGACTTCATGCAGAGGTATAGCCATATCGGCTTCCGCTAAGCATTTCCTCAAATTCGACACGTGAAAGGTATTATGAATTCTCTGCAGTTCCACAGGTAACTCCAACTTATAAGCTACTTCTCCGATGCGCTCAATAATCTTGAACGGTCCTATGTAGCGGGGGCTTAACTTTCCCCTCTTCCCAAATCTGATTACCCCCTTCCAAGGCGATACTTTTAACATCACCTTATCCCCGACTTGGAATTCAATATCCTTACGCCTCTTGTCAGCATAACTCTTTTGTCGGTCACGAGCAACTTTCAGCCCTTCCCTCACTTGGTCGATCTTGTCAGCAGTCAACTGACCTATCTCGGATCCAGCTAATTGTTTCTCCCCGACCTCGTTCCAATAAAGAGGTGTCCGACACTTCCTACCGTAGAGTATCTCATAAGGAGCAGCCTTAATGCTTGCGTGGTAACTGTTGTTATACGCAAATTCAATCAACGGTAGGTGGTTCTCCCACGAACCCTGAAAATCTAACGCGCAAGCTATCAACATGTCTTCCAGGGTCTGGATGGTTCGCTCACTCTGACCATCAGTCTGGGGATGGTATGCGATGCTCATCTTGATTTGAGACCCCATTTCTCGCTGAAAGCTTCTCCAAAAAGTCGACGTAAATCGACTATCACGATCAGAGACTATTGACGACGGCACCCCATGGCGGGTCACTATCTCGTCAATGTACAACTTTGCCAACTTCTCCATCGGGTAGGATTCCTTTATTGGCAGGAAATGCGCCGACTTGGTGAGTCGATCTACGATCACCCAAATGGCATCGTAACCCTTTGGAGTTCTAGGCAGCTTCGTCACGAAGTCCATCGCAATTTGATCCCACTTCCAAACCGGAATATCCAAGGGTTGGAGTCTTCCGTACGGTCGCTGGTGCTCCACTTTCACCCTCAGACAAGTATCACACCTTTCAACAAAATAAGCTATATCCTTTTTCATACCCGGCCACCAATAGCCTTGTCGCAAATCACCAAACATCTTGTTCGTTCCCGGATGGATGGAGTACTTTGATTTGTGAGCCTCCTCTAGAATCAACTTCCGTACATTCCCCAATTTCGGAACCCATATTCTACCATTGAGGCATTTCAGTCCTCGGCTATCTTCTACTAGGGAGTCCACGTTCCCCACCATCCGCTCTTTCTTGAGATTCTCAACCGCGGACGCTTCCACTTGCCATTTCCTTATTTCACCCAGTAGGTTAAACGTGACCTCATCCCTCAAGGATATGATCTTCGAAGCCTCTCCCCTTTCCTTACGGCTCAAGGCGTCAGCCACTACATTGGCTTTCCTGGGATGGTATTCAATCTCACAGTCGTAGTCTGATAACAGTTCCATCCACCTGCGTTGTCTCATGTTCAACTCCTTCTGATCGAAGATGTGACGAAGGCTTTTGTGGTCGGTGAAGATTTTACACTTCGTCCCATACAAATAATGCCTCCAAATCTTCAAGGCGAAAACGACGACCGCCAACTCTAAATCGTGTGTGGGGTATCGCTTCTCATGCTCCTTCAATTGACGGGACGCATAAGCGATCACTTTACCACGCTGCATCAAGACACACCCCAAGCCCAATTTAGAGGCGTCGCTGTACACTACAAAGTCTTCCGTTCCCTCGGGTAAGGTTAGAATTGGAGCCTCACTCAACATTTCTTTTAACTTCTGGAAAGCTTCTTCTTGCCCTTCGGTCCAATTGAACTTGACGTTCTTCTTGGTCAAAGAAGTCAACGGAGTAGCAATCTTCGAGAAGTCTTTGATGAACTTCCGATAATACCCCGCTAACCCAAGGAAACTACGGACTTCGGACGGCGTTCTAGGCGGTTCCCAGTTCTTAATGGCTTCCACTTTTGCCGGGTCAACCTTGATTCCACTCTGGGTCACCACATGTCCCAAAAACTGCACCTCGCGAAGCCAAAATTCGCATTTCGAAAATTTGGCATAAAGTCTCTCCCGCTTCAACAATTCCAACACTGCTCTCAAATGCTCCCTATGCTCTTCCTCCGACTTTGAGTAGATGAGAATGTCGTCTATGAAGACAATCACGAATTTATCTAAATAGGGTTGGCACACCCTATTCATCAAATCCATGAACGCGGCGGGAGCATTCGTTAATCCGAACGGCATTACTAAAAACTCATAATGACCGTATTGGGTCCGAAAAGCTGTTTTTGGAATATCTTCTCCTCGCACCTTGAGTTGGTGGTATCCCGATCTCAGATCTACCTTTGAAAAGTAGCTAGCTCCTTGTAACCGATCGAACAAGTCGTCAATCCTAGGAAGGGGATACTTGTTCTTGACAGTGACTTTGTTGAGTTCGCGATAATCGATGCACATCCTCATAGTCCCGTCCTTCTTCTTCACAAACAATACCGGCGCACCCCACGGCGAGGTACTCGGTCTCACGAACCCCTTGTCTAGCAACTCTTGGAGTTGAGTCATCATCTCCTTCATCTCGGAAGGTGCCAACCGATATGGTGCACGAGCTATTGGTGTGGCTCCTGGCACCAAGTCGATTCGGAACTCGATCTGGCGATCCGGTGGTAGATCGCACAAATCATCCGGAAATACCTCCGGGTACTCACCCACTATCGGTACATCTCCTACCCCGCGCTTTGCTTTCTTTGCATCCACCACATAGGCTAGGTAACTCGGACATCCCTTCCTCAAACATTTAGTAGCCTTAATTAAGGAAATAAGACTAGACTTCCTATCTCGACGGTTCCCATAAATCACTACCATTCCCTTATCTGGCAATCGTACACGAATCAACTTCTTGTTGCAGACGATGGTAGCATCATTCTTTGCTAACCAATCCATCCCCAACACTACATCAAACTCTCCCATCGGCATAGGGTATAAACGTATCGACATCAAACTCCCCTCTATGTCTATACAACACTCCTCCACCACACTACTAACAAGTACCACGTTATCACCGGCGGTCTCCACTTCTAAAGCACTACCCAAACGCTTAGGCCTCACCCCCAAACGTTTCACGAAAACAGGAGATACAAAGGAGCGATTCGCCCCCGAATCAAATAACACGTTGGCACATAAAGAGTTCACCAAAAAGGTACCTGTCACGACATCCGGAGTTTCCTCCGCCTCATCCGTAGTCATACGAAATGCGCGCCCCTTCGCGCGCGCCGGCTCCTCTTTCTTCTCAACTCCCTGCACCCCTTGACGATTCCCAAACTGACCCGATCCTCCTTTCTTTAACATAGGACAATCAAATCGACGGTGGTCCGGCGACCCACACTGAAAACAACCACGCTTCTTTGGGCAATCCCTTGACACATGCCCTGGCGCTCCGCACAGGTAACATAACCCCGAGTCCGCCCTACATTCCCCTTTATGCATCCGGTGGCACTTCCCGCACGGTTTGTCGCCATATCCCCGATTTCCACGCGGCTCCGGCCTCGAAACTTTACCCTTTCGAGCATCATTTCCCGATCCATCCCATTTTCTCTTTTCTCCGGCCCTCTCAGTTTGCTGACGATCTTTTTCCCTCTCTACCAACTCGGCCGCATTTATAGCCGCTTGGAAGGTAGTAGGATTTCTTGCCATTACCAACTCCCGAATGCTACCCTTCAACCCAAATAGGTACCTCTCGACTCGGCGCTCCTCGGTTGGGACATACAATTCCGCAAAACGGGCTTTCTCAATAAACTTGGAAGTGTACTCCCTCACGGTCATGTCTCCTTGTGCTAGGTTCAAAAATTCTTCTTCCAACTTCTTGATCGCCGCCAGAGGGCAAAACTGAGCTTTGAACCTTCTCACGAATTCTTCCCATCTCATAGCCTTAGCCACCGACGATCCCAATCCTCCAGTCTCGGCATCCCACCAAAAGATGGCCTCCGACTTCAACATAGATAGGGCATAGATCACCTTATCCTCTTCGGCACACTTACAAATGTCGAACACCAACTCCATTTCTCGAACCCACCTTATGGCTAATACCGGGTCGCATTCCCCCTGGAAGGTAGGAGGTTTGCAAGATGAGAATGCTTTGTGACTACATCCTCTAGTTGCCGACTCATTCGCCACTAGCGTCGTGGGTTGCTTGTGGCTTCCAACTTCTGTCGGAGGCGGGCTGGAAAGTTCGGTGGCCGCTTTACTTCCACTGTTCTCCTTACTCCCCGATGCCGAAACATCATGATGATTCATCCATCGGTCCAACTTTTCCTGCAGCTTCACCATTTCGGTGGTGAAGGCCTCTTGGGTCACAAAGGCATGATTCCCCGCTGCCGAGCCCTCTCGATGAGACTTTTCCCGCTCGGACGGTGCCTCAACACTTTTAGTTCGGCGACCAGTCGGAGTTTTCTTCTTTGGACGGGCACCTTCCATATTGGTAGTAGCCTTACGTGGAATGGTCTCACGTCCCCTTCCACGACCTCTTCCTCTACCCCGGGCAGCCGGCGCCCTTGGAGGGACCACAGGTTCGTCCACTTGAACCTCCTCAGACGTGGCCATTCTTACACTGGGCACATACTTGCTCCTTGACGATCTTCCAGTCATGACGAAACTGATACAAAACACACAAAACAAAAGTTTAATACCAATACCACCCCCATGAGGTAATTTAAGCATCCTCACGTGCCTGTAAATTCGAAATTATATTGGCCAGGTATAATTCCCAATTTACCTCACATGATGATTCTCGACACCCCATCCCACTCGTTCCTCTTAGGTCTCCTCCTATGGCCATCCTATATCTCGGTTGTGTCCCTACCCCAAAGTTTAAGTCTAGGCCCATCCGGTCACCTAAATCCCTTAAACTATGGCTCTGATACCATTTGTAACAACCCAAAAAGACCTAACATAATAATATTAGTCAAAAAGCCCATAAGGGTCCCAATTACATCACAATACTTAATAACATTCTTAAATCTTACGGTTCAACAACAAATACAACCGAGATGTTCAACTAATAAAAACTGGACCAAGACGGTCTCTAATCTCACATCGCCGCCTCAAACCTTCTCTTTCCCTTTTGACGTTGCATCTAAGCGATCCTTACCTGAAAATGGTTTTGGTTTTGAAAAGCGAGGGTTAGACCATAGGGCCTAGTGAATTCCCCCGAAAATACGTTCACAAATCATTTAAAGCAAAACATTTCTTTACAAAAACAGTAACGTATCAAATCACATTTTCAACAATGGTATGCACAGCGGAGAGAAGACCATGGCAAACACCCTACAAAGCCGGGTACGGCAACACCCTACAAGGCCGGGTACGGCAACACCCTACAAAGCCGGGTACGGCAAACCAAGTAGTCCCCCCCCACGGTGCAACCCAACTCCACCAATGATAATTCAATAAAACATGCGGATCCACGTACTTGAGGGCAACCCTCCTTTGTTTGCAAAACAAGACTTTTCGTGCCAAGAGAAACATATGTTCATAAAGCTTGAGTAAACCAATTTCAGTCATACAAACCTTTGCAAATCATTTTAAATAAAAGTTATGCATAAGGGAACTCACCTGATGCTCGGCTAAACGACACACTACACGGAGCTCACTTAAACACCAAATGATCACCTGAATTGGGGTTAACAAAGGAGGTATTAGACTCCCCAATTATACTCTAAAACATCCCCCATAACGTCTTAAGACAATCTCTTAAACCAGGCCTCGAACCCAAGCTCGAACGACCAACGAAGCAGAAAACGAGAATCGCCCAACAGAGACTTACGCGGTTTGCAAACCGCGTAGTAAGCCGCGTAACCCTCTGGACGAGCACTCTCAGTTCTGCTCACCTGGGTCAGCTCGAAAACTTAATCCAAATCTCCAAAATTGATTCCAATTGACAGATAACTTCCCAAAACAAACTCTAAAACTATATATACATTAAGGAAACAATTCCCATTACTTAATCAATCAATTCCTCAATCAAACCATCATGAAATACTCTTTTGAAACACAAATCCCCTTCTTAGAATGGATTAAACTTAAGAACCTCCATTGGAAGGGTGGAACATCACCAAGAGTTCACAAACCCCTCAAGGGATTCATTCAACACACCCTTCCACTGGGTTTTGTCTCAAAACACTTAAAGAAGAAGAGAAAGCATTGATGGTTGAACATCTAAGCTCCATTTAAACACAAAGCTAAGAAAGGAAGGTGAAGGTATACCTTAATCGAAACTTCTTCAATCCCTAGCTGATCCACCTTCTCCAACCTTCAATTGGATTTCCTGAACTCCTTCTCCCCCCTCTAGAACTCTCCAGCCGAAATATGAGGAACAAAATAGGGTTTAGGAGGGTTTTATCTTATCAAACTTTTCCTTTTCACAACTCAGTCACAGAACTTTGAGTTTTTCCCAAAAGAGCCCCAAAATTTCTTATTTAATCTACAAAGACCACCAGATTGAATTATGGGGTTTTACAATTACCAACAACCCTAACTCAGTGGCTGAGGCTAGTTGCAGGGGGGGAGGAGGTGCTGGGATCGAACCCAGGATCTGTGATGTATTTGGGCAAAGTCACTCAACCACTTTGCAAACTGAGCTACACGCTAGAGGCAACATAGGCAAACTATTTAAACGGTTATGTCAAAAAAAGGTAGCCTCTTAAACAACAAGTGTATGTGAAAGTTATGTTATCTTGTGCCATTAATATCATTCTTAATTGACTGTACGTGATTGTTACTTTCACAAAAAATAATAGTATCTCCACACTTTTTTCAATAACTCTTTATATCATGTTAGAATTCTTATTTTTGGTGAAAAGGGTAAGAAATCATTTAAACCCTTCCACTTTTAACCAAATATCCTCCTATTATTTGCAGCTTATAAGGCAATTGATACGGTGCATCTCGGTGCATCTTATTCTAATATTTATCTATTTCTAATCCAATGGTTAATAATCACTTCTCACTAGAATACAACCCTACAATATAAACTATATATACATACATATATATATATATATATATATAATAAGTACGACTGTAAACATATGAATTCCATATATTATGATCTCAATGATCAAGTTTAATTCCAATATATGAATACCGACAAAAACATATCGTTTAGCCCATCCAAAACAACACTTGCATCTAATGCAACTCCACATTGCACACTTTCGTTTTCTCAGATTGCGTTCTCTAACATAAGATGGATTTAGGAAGCTTGATCTTTGCAACATCACCACCCAGGTTTTAATAGACATTCCAGCTCCCATCAATGTCAAGATGAGTTAGTAAGTAACTTGCACTTGGTTAGAATTGCAGAGAGACCCATATCACCAATGCAAATTCACCCGAACAAAACAAATGCGTAAGATTCGGCATGGTGCGAGCTATAGTTTTTGGTTCTGAATCATTGATAGCTAATATTAAAGGATTGGGTTTGGTTATGCGTCTTTTAAAGTGAACCAAATTAAGACTTGCAATCCCTTTGTGTGTGAATTGTGATGTAGCAATGGCTGATATCTGAACCTGTAAGATTTGGCAATGGCTTTATGTGCTTCAAGACCATATCGTAAGTGATGATACTCGATGGGATTTGCAGCACTTTCAGACGTCTTCCATACAACTCAATTCTGGAGAAGATTTTGGGAATCAATTGGAGCAAGAAATCTTCAAGATAAAAGTTCTGAAGAATCTGTTTTAGCAAAAAGATTGTCCAAAATTCTTATTTTTTTTATTTTAACTTGGAGAACCTGTTGAAGATGCTCTCATAACTGATCGTAATTGATTATATCTCGGCCCAATTAAATCTTTTTCTAATTTCTAACTGTTTCTTTGTTATATGTAAATTACGTATAGCATAAATGAAATAAAATTTTATATGCTACAATCAAATAAAAATTTATTTATTTGACCATAAATACAAATAAGCAAACGAAAACTTCAAAACCTCGTTCAAATTCTTTAAAAATCGTAAAATACATAAAAAATGTTTGAAACTTCAAAAACTTTACAAATACAAATAAGAAACATAAACTTCAAAAACTCGTAAATTCTTTAAAAACTACTAAATTGACAGCAGAGGTAATTGCAGATTCTTATTCGAACGAGTTGGACCTTTAAAAACTACTAAATTGACATGTCGATTACACTTAAGGGGTACAGACGCGGCGATCAGTTGGACCTTTGATTCATTAACATCTCTTTTTTATTGACTTCCTTTTTTTATCCGCAAAAGGTTCAATTCAGGTTGCTGTTCAAATGAGTGAAGTTATTGAATTCTTGACGATAAAATCTTGTTTCCTAACACGATATGAACAGGGAAGGGGTCGGAGCATGGATGGGGAAGCGTTGTGCCTACATCTATTGATTCTATGTGGCTTGGAAAGACAACGATAAGGGTTATGGTGTAGTGGTTGAGACTAAGTAGGATGTGATGGATTATCTCATCTATTCCAGGTTCAATTTTATTACAAAAAAATGACCGAGAACTGATCTAAACATAGCCTGATACACCCTTCAAAAGACAAAGAAACACAGAAACACCCTCATGAGTCTTAACAAGATTTGAAAAAGGAGACTAATAGGAAAAAAAACCCAAAACATCCAAGATCATTAAAAAACAAAAAAAAAGGTAAATTGCTGGCTATACAAATTACAGTTTTACGTAATTAAAAATTAAATAAATTAAAATACCCACAAAACATCAGCAAATAACATATTCAATCCTGCAGCAACATTTAAAGAATAAAGAGACAAGTATGGAGTCATGATTCTGGAACTTCTAATTCAACAAAACCACAAGTATTCATTCAAATATATCAGCAAAATACCAACAAGACATTTATATATTAAACTGCATTCCAAAAAAACACTTTTATATTTGATGCATTCCATATATCAATGCTTACTTTCTTATTTTGCATTCTAAAAAAGCGACAGATCCAAAAGAGACTATCAAAACCAACCAAAATCTCAATCTGATGTCGGTGATGGCACAACAGCATATGTATAATAATCATCATCATAATCTGATACGACATAGTTTTACATAATAATAATAACTTTTTACTTTTACCTACTAGATATTACAATAATCTGCTACTTTTTCTAGAGGTGTGGGTTACCATGTGCCACATGTCCTTTTGGTATTGGTCTCCATAACAAATCTGTTAGGGTAGTCTAGAACCTTCTTGGGTGAGTTGATATAAGGCCATAGGGTCCTAATGTAAGGGTATCTTGTTGATCACTTTTCAGATTTAATATGAAAACAACAGAGCTGTTCTCTGTGTGTATTTGAGTAACCCAGAGCTGTTCTCTGTGGCTTACACCTTTTTCTTCCTTGATTTCGTATTGTGCATCTATCATAATGTTGGGAACTGAAAATGAGCTAAGTATGGATAGTGCTGCTAGTCCATGATTTCTACTGCTAAGTCTACATTAATACTGCCAGAAGAAAGTTAATACTGCTGGGCAAGATTACTACTGCGTATACACGGTTAGTACTGCTAGACCAAATTACTACTGCAAGACATGGTTAGTACTGCTGAGCTGAGATACTACTGCTAGAAGACTGTGAAGGTTAATACTGCTGAAGGTTCGTTAATGCTGCTAAGTCAAATCATTGTTAATACTGCTGAGTAGATATGTATGGTATGAGAAGATAAAGAAGGAAAGCTGAAGATAAGCGTGGAAGTATATTTTGAAGATCGTTTTATTCTTAGTAGTTATCTTGTACTTATTCTGTTATATATATAGATAGCTATTAGGGTTTTAAAAGTGAGAGAACAGTCTTTGATAATAAAAAAAAAAAGTTGTTTAGCCATTTAGAGAGAATTAACCTCAAGATCGTAGATCCTATTTCTAGAGAAGTAGAAGTCGTCTTGGTGAGATCTGTTCATCAAGATTGAGGTTTGGTGTAAAGCTTGTGAGTAATACAGTTTGATATATACAGTGTGTTGAATTCTATTGATTGTTCTTTAATTGATTTAGAGTTCTATTCCGCAAGATTCTCTAAATTATGTTTCTAAGAAGTTTAATTCTTGTTAAGAATCGATCCTGACAAGTGGTATCAGAGCATTGGTATCTTAGAAGCTATGGACAATTCAATGGATACTCACAGTACTCTTGTTTCAAAGGTTCCCATGCTCAAACCCAATGAATTTGACATGTGGAAACTGAGAATCAAGCAGTACATTCTTCTTACTGATTATGCAATATGGGACATCATAGAAAATGGCCCATGTGATGAAGGAAAGATTGGAGCAGATGGAAAGAGACCTCCTCCCAAGACAGATGCTGAAAAGAAAGTCAGACAAACAGAGATGAAGGCCTTAAGCACTCTGCTTTTGGCTATTCCTAATGAGTACCAACATCAATTCCAACACTGCACAGATGCACAGATGTTGTGGAATGCTCTGGAGAAAAGATTTACTGGCACAAAGAGCACAAAGAGAAATCAAAAGGCTATTCTCAGGCAACAATATGAGAACTTCATGTCTGCAAAGAATGATTCTATGACTCAAACTTTTGACAGATTTAACAAGTTGATTGGAGAATTAGCTACTGTGGGTGTACACATGGATGCTGATGATGTCAATAGAAAGTTCCTTAGATCATTGGGAGAAGAATGGACCATGTACACAGTCTCATTCAGACAGAATGACCAATTGGAGGACAAAGAGCTAGATGACCTCTACAATGATCTGAGAGTATTTGAGGCTGAAGTTGAAGCCAAGAGAAGGCCATCTGGATTTGTTTATAATGCCGCTTTATTATCTTCATCCTCTGATAATGCTGCTAACCCTGATTCTGTTAATACTGCAGGTTCTGTTAATGCTGCTGGTGGAACTAATCAAGAGAAGACTACAGATTCTGTACTAGAAGCATTCTTTTCTAGTCATGTTCACTCTTCTCTAATCAATGATGATTTAGAGCAGATTAATGCTGATGATCTGGAAGAGATGGACATCAAGTGGCAGATGGCTATGCTATCAATGAGGGTGAAGAAATTCATCAAAAGGACTGGGAGAAACAACTTTTCCCAGAGAAGAGAAGATGGTACAGGCTTTGACAAGTCCAAGGTTGAGTGTTATAAGTGTCACAAGATGGGACACTTTGCCAGAGAATGCAGAAGTGGAGGATCACATCAACAGGCTCAAAATGGAAACCAAAACAGAAGCTCCTCTCAAGCCCTTGTTTCTCAACAAGGAATGGGATTTGATTGGAGTGATCAAGCTGAGGAAGCCTGTCAGAATCAAGCTCTTATGGCAGAAGTATCTGATATTCCCACTGAGGTACAATCTAAACTCTGTTCTCAAGCTTGCATTGATGCTGTTAAAAGATATAGGGATCACAATCAGGGTATGTGTGATAACCTTAAGAGGCTAGAGAAAGATGTGAAAGATTATGTTAGGATTGTAGAAAGGTTTGAGGAACAGATTAGAGCTTTTCAAGCTTATGAACTTCAACACTCCTATGATACTAACTATTGGAAGTGGGAGAAGAATGAGTATGAGATTAAGCTGAAAGTGTCTGGGGAGGAGAATGAGAAATTAAAAGAAGAGCTTAAGAAGGTTAAACTTGATGTTGAAAAGTTTACCTGTGCTTCTAAAACCATGGATACCATCATTAAGGCTCAAATCCATGACAAGATGAAAGTAGGGATAGGGTACAATGCCACACCTCCACCCTACAATAACAACTACATACCTCCTAAGTCTGATTTGTTAGAGACCAAGGATAGGAAGGATCCTGAATTAAAGATTAATATAGATCCTTGTGAAGAAGAAGTAGTAGTTAAGGATAAAACAGAGAAGGAAGAATCTAAGAAGAATAAGAGTGTTAGTAGTAAGGTTCCCTTAGACAATGAAATTGTGACCAATGAGAAAGATGGAGATCCTTGGGGAAAGAACAATGAGATAAAAAGGACTGAAACAGAAGAGGGAGTTAAGAACAATGGGATGAAAAGGACAGAAACAGAAAAGGGAGTCCATTACACACAGACCACAGTTGTGGCTCCCAATACCTGTAAACATTGTTCTTGTAAGAAATCTCAAGAGCTTAAGCCCCAAAAACATGATAACAAAAGGGGTAATCAAAGAAATTGGAATAACCAGTGGGCTATGAGACAAGGAGTTGATCTGAACAGAATTAACAGGCCAAAACCTTGTTTCATCTGTGGTAAGCTAAATCATTTAGCCAAACACTGTTATTTCAATCCTGTTAACCAAAGGTTTAATGCTCAAAGATCTTTTCAAAAACCTGGTGGTTACAGAAAGAATGGTGGCTATAAAAAATCTGTGAGGAAAGTTGTGGCAAAGAAACAAGTTAAAACCAAAAGCCACATGAAAAAGGCAGAAACAGAAAGTGTTAGAGTATGGATGCCTAAAGGTACTAATGATAATACTGCCAACTTAGTTAGTACTGCTAACAATGTTAGTACTGCAGGAAGCAATAATGTTGCTAGCAGTGTTAGTACTGCTAACACAGTTAGTACCTCTTCAACAATTAATACTGCTTCTAGTGTTAGTACTGCTAAGTTAGTTAATACTGCTGAGAAGGCTAGTACTTCTGGAAGCAGTGTTAGTGCTGCTAACACTGTTAATGCCTCCTTAAAAGATAATACTGCTAACAATGTTAGTGCTGCTAACAAAGTTAGTACTTCTGCATCAGTTAGTACTGCTTCTAGACCTATCATCAAAACAAAGTACTCAAGCACTGATGTTCCTCACTTTGACAAGCTCATCAAAACAGAATGTAAGTATTTTGATGATCAAGGGAGACCCAAGACCACTATGGCTTGGGTCCCTAACAAAAAACTAACTGTTTTATCTAATGTGCAGGGCAATCAACAGCTTAAGGGGAGAAGCATTTGGCATGTTGACAGTGGTTGCTCTAGGCACATGACAGGTAACATGGCCTGCCTTCAATATTTCAAGAGGATTGATGGAGGGCATGTTACTACTGCCAGTGCATAGTTACTACTTCTTGTGCATGGTTACTACTGCCTGTATCTTTAGTTAATACTACTGCTAGTCTGAGTTAATACTGCTTGTGTAAGTTAATACCTCCTTTGTAGTTAATACTGCCCTGTGATTACTACTGCTCTGCAGTTACTACTGCTTTGGGGTAGTTAATACTGCTTTGAGTGGTTAATACTGCTTTTGTTAATTCTAGGGTTAATACTGCGTATAAATACCCTGTAAGCCCGCCTTCGCTCATAACGTCTCTTTGAACTCGATTCTCTCTCACTCTCTTTCTAACCTATTCTCCCAAGAATTTCTGTGTTTGCTCAAGGATTTTCAGATACAATGGCTCAAAGAGAGTTTGTTGATGAACACAATGAGATTGCAATGCTTCAGAAGCCGAAGCAATCTGCAGGATTCCATGAAATTGTCGATTTTCTCAAGTCTTCGCATATCTCCTGTGCACTAACAGTGGCTCCCAAGATATTCATTAAACATCAAAAACAATTTTGGGATAATGCTACTGTGGTGACAGAAAACGGGCAAACGGAGATTCGAACCAGGGTTTGTGATAAACCCTTGACAGTAACAGAGGAGATTATTCGCATACATCTTCAGTTGAATGATGCTTCAGGTATATCTTCTATTCCTAATGAAGAACTCTTTTCTACCATACAAAGAATGGGGTATGAAGGCTCTATTGGTATTTTCAAAATTTTCAAGTCAAAATTCTTTTCCCAATGGAGATTTCTTGTTCATACCCTTATGCACTGCATCTCAAAGAAAACAACTGGATGGAGTGAGTTCAGCAGTACCACTGCTTATGCTCTGGTATGTTTGGCCACTTCCAGAAAGTTCAATTTCTCCCAAATGATTTTATCTGATCTTGTGTCAAACTTGGAATCCAAAAAGAGCTTTTACATGTATCCAAGGTTTGTGCAAGAAGTTATTAACAAGGAATTGATGGACTTACCTCAGTTTACTGAGGTATATGTACCCAAACCCCCTAAAGGGAAGGTTTTCTCAAATATGAGAAGAATTCATAGGGACTCGGAAGGAGTTGACACACCATTGTTCTCTACAATGATGGTTGTGTCCCACCCCTCTGAAGGTATGGCATCAGAATCAAGGCCCTCATTAGATCATCCCACTGATGGCCAAACCCTATCTTCACTCACTATAAATATCCCTCAGCACATACTTCAAAAGCCCACTCCTGTTTTATCCAACAAGTTTCAAAGAAGAAAGGTGCACAAGGTTCCTTCCCTTGATGTACCTACTCAGAGCCCTAAGCCTTTAAGCCCTCAGTTGGAGCATTCTCCAATTGAGAATATCAACAGGGAAACCACAGGGGTGTCTCCCAACCCCAAGAAGGTGCTCTCTAAGGAGAAGGATGAGCATATGGGTGCTAAGGCTGCCACTACTTCTGCTAGCACAGAGAAGGACAGTGGTAACATAAATAAGACCTTCCCCATGGCAACTCTAAATGAGAAATCATTAGGAGGACCCAGGTGCCAAGAAACCAAGGGGGCAGTCAGTGCTTCTGCTAGGCAGAAGGCTTCTGCTAAAACTTCCAAGGATCCCTTAAAGAAGGTAAAAACTTCTAAAAAAGGTGAGGATAGACATAACAATGAGGAATTGATGGCTACTTCCAGTGATCCTTTAAAGAAGGTAAACACTTCTAAACAAGGTGAGGATAGATATAACTATGATGAATTGATGGAAACCATTGGAAATGTCAACTTGGATGTTATGGCACAGAAGAAGGAGATTGAGCAACTGAAGACTGTGGTCACCTACCAACAGTCTCAAATTGAGAAGCTCAAGAAGATGGTCACCAAGTTGTTGCACAGAAAGAAAAAGGCAAGATTTGTGCTGAGAAGAAGAATTCCAACTGATGATGCTCCCAAAAAGGGGGAGTCAGAGTCAGAATCAGAAGCAGAACTGAATATGAAGGGTCTACAAGTTGAGGGGGAGACAGTTCAGATGGAGACTGAGATGGAAATTGATAATGCACAGTTTAAGGGGGAGTCCAGTGCACAGAATAAGGGGGAGACAGAAAAGGTGGAAGAGCTTGTTAAAGAAGCAGAAACTGTAAAGGCAGCAGTAACTGAAGTTCCAAAAGAAGCAGTAACTGAAGTTGAAGCAGAAACTGTTAATGCTGCAAATGTTCATGAAGCAGCAGAAATCATACAAGAAGTAGTAACAGAAATCTTGAAAGCAGCAGTAACAAAGAAAGAGCCTGAAACTGAAGTAGCAGCAGAAGCTGTTAATGCTGCTGACTCTAAGCAAGCAGCAGAAACAGTTAATGCTGCTCAATCTACAAAGAAAGCAGTAACAGAAACAGAAGCTGAAACAGTAACAGAGAAGCTTACAGTAGAAGAAGTGGAGGTTGCAGAGGCTTTAATCAAAGCCAAACATGATACACCTCCAACTGCCAAGAAACAGGAAGAAACTAAGGATGCAAAGATGGTTTTCAGCAGAAAGAGAACAAAGTCTGTGGCTACTAAAAAGAAGTTTGTAAAGATGCAAAGGGTAGAACCTGTTGAGAAACCAGTGGTAGAAGAGAAAGAAAAGGAAGAAGTTGCCAAGGATGAAGGACAAGGAGATAGTAAGACAGGTCAATCCAGTAATGCACAATCACTTAGCAATGAACAATGTGACTTGTACATCACTATGGTTGATACTGAACCAATCAAAGTGACTCCATTAGATTCAAAACCTCCTGAAATCAGTCACTGGGATACTTTGATAGATGAGAGAAAGGAGTATATCAGACTCAAGAGAGCTGATGGGCAGTTTGAAGTCTACAGAACATGGGGACAATTTATAAGAAGATGCTCAAGATCTGACTTGGAAGAGATGTTCAAAGTAGGCATGCAGATCTATGGTAACATGTTGACAGAAAGAGGTATGTCTATCACAAAGATGGTGTTAGAATACCTATGCCTAATGTTCAGACCAGAAGTAGTTCAGCACATAACAGCAAGACCTTTTCAAGCAGTAACCCACTGGATGCTCTATGAAAATTGTGGAGTGTATGTTATATCAATTGACAACACATATCAGGAGTATTATCTGGTGGATGAAATCTACAAACACTGCATGAAAAGACTGAAAGGGATGTTACATGTAAAATTGGTCTGCAACAAAGACTCTGCTATGGGAAGATTCTTGGTAAGAAGGATTGTAAATCAGAGTCTAGGTTTAAGTCCTGATCTATGCTTATATGATGACTAAGTTTTGGTAGCATCATTTGAAGAACTTGACTTCTTTTCCTAAAAGTCAAGTTAGGGGGAGATTGTTGGGAACTGAAAATGAGCTAAGTATGGATAGTGCTGCTAGTCCATGATTTCTACTGCTAAGTCTACATTAATACTGCCAGAAGAAAGTTAATACTGTTGGGCAAGATTACTACTGCGTATACACGGTTAGTACTGCTAGACCAAATTACTACTGCAAGACATGGTTAGTACTGCTGAGCTGAGATACTACTGCTAGAAGACTGTGAAGGTTAATACTGCTGAAGGTTCGTTAATGCTGCTAAGTCAAATCATTGTTAATACTGCTGAGTAGATATGTATGGTATGAGAAGATAAAGAAGGAAAGCTGAAGATAAGCGTGGAAGTATATTTTGAAGATCGTTTTATTCTTAGTAGTTATCTTGTACTTATTCTGTTATATATATAGATAGCTATTAGGGTTTTAAAAGTGAGAGAACAGTCTTTGATAATAAAAAAAAAAAGTTGTTTAGCCATTTAGAGAGAATTAACCTCAAGATCGTAGATCCTATTTCTAGAGAAGTAGAAGTCGTCTTGGTGAGATCTGTTCATCAAGATTGAGGTTTGGTGTAAAGCTTGTGAGTAATACAGTTTGATATATACAGTGTGTTGAATTCTATTGATTGTTCTTTAATTGATTTAGAGTTCTATTCCGCAAGATTCTCTAAATTATGTTTCTAAGAAGTTTAATTCTTGTTAAGAATCGATCCTGACACATAATCATAATACATCTGACTAGGGCGCTGAAAATGCTCTAGCATTTGGTAAGGATTTCAGAAAGACCAGAATCGGTAAATTCACCAAAATAAAGTTCAATACGCTGGAGACTCGGCATAGGATTTCAAGATGGTTTTTGCTTCAGATTCATCAATACCAATAGGTGGGTAAAATGAGTGCATGTTTCTTTTCAAATGAACCAAAGACTTGCAATGGTTACCAAATGTTGCAAGACCTCTGCTTGTGATCTCGGAGCAATAGCTGATATCCAATCCTACAAGATTGTTAGAACTTATATACACGAATTGAAATTCGTAACACACAATCTTGAATCAAATGAAATACTGAATATATATCTATATATATGTATGTAATTTACATATAATCATAAGTTACATAATCAAAGTTTCAAGGAGAAAATGACTAACTCAAGTTTCTTGATCACAAATTTGAAGAAGAACGTTTGTTGGATTGAGGCCTGCAAAGCAGTGTCCTTAGACAGAAATTCGTCCCTCGTACCGTAGAGAATGGACGTCTATCTAGAGGATACAACAATCCGTTCAAGAATCGAAGTCTTGAACCTGACGAATCAAACTATGTTTCCATGATGAAGAACAATGAAAAACTTTGAGAGAATTTGAGAGAATATGTGTTTTTGTATCACGTAATCTGTTACATATGCTTCCTATTTATACTAGATCAACCGGTGCCAATGAACCATTGTAACTGTTCGGTTATGGCGGTTGGAGGATGAAAAGTCACACCTTTTCATATGAAAAGTCACACCTTTTCATCTTTGCCCTATTTACATATCTAGTACTTGAGGTATGATTGAGATTATCCCAACAATACCCCACATTTTCTATTCAAACTCTAACAATACCCCACATTTGAATAGAAAATAAGATATTCTCAAAGTATTTATTGTTCTTATTCAGGAAATAATAATGAAATGCATCAGAAAAAGGTGTCTAGGTGACTTGAACCGTTCTTAGTGAGTATTCATCGGACCTACTTTGTGGGTAGTGACGAAGAGTCTTGAACTAACCACGTTTTGTAGTAAGTCAAGGCAATGAATATCACACATATCATGTTTATGCATAGTTGACTCTTACCGTTGTGTTCATTTCGGTCGTGAACAATCCTTTCTTCATGAGAATTTTAGAAGACGTAGCCATGTCCGTCCTCAAAGATGCGACCCCACATCAATCTCACATAGGTAATACTGATCAAGAATACTCCGTTGTATTCCACCATAATAGCTATCAGCATTATTAAGAATGTAACATTCAACCCTATATCATCAACGGAAAACATCATAGGAATAGGCATACCTTTGTTTAATTGCTTCTTGAGTTGTCCCCGACTAGTTTGCCTATTGAACCTAGACCATGGGATCTCCAATTTCGCTAGGTTAGGTTGCCGCCGAGAAAACTCATTGTGTTGGCTTTAAGCCCATTCCCCTCGATGTGAAGGATACTTGCTCTCTACTTGGGCCCTTTGTCAAAGGATCGGCAATGTTCTCCTTTGACTTTACATAGTCAATGGAAATGATTCCATTTTTCAGCAAGTCCTTTATAGTGTTGTGGCGCCTTCGTATGTGTCGGGACTTTCCATTGTAGATCTGATTCTTCGCTCTTGTGAGAGCGGCCATACTATCACAATGGATACCAATAGCAGTCACTGGTTTTGACCACAACGGAATACCCTCTAGGAAGCTTTTTAGCCATTCGGTTTCTTCAGCGGCTTTGTCTAATGCGACAAATTCTGCTTCCATAGTTGATCTGGTATTCACAGTTTGTTTGGAAGATTTCCAAGATATCGCTGCTCCACCAAGTGTGAATACATATCCACTTATGGACTTACTCTCCGAATGGTTGGAAATCCAATTAGCATCACAATATCCTTCTAGAACGGGAGGGTATTTTGTATAATGTAACCCATAACCCATTGTGTATTTCAAATATCGAAGCACCCTTACTAGTGCATACCAATGGTCTTTTCCCGGGTTATGTGAGTACCGACTAAGTCTACTCACACAATACGCTATATCCGGTCGTGTATAGTTCATGATATACATCAAGCTTCCAAGAACTTGAGTGTATTCCAACTGAGCAACACTATCTCCTAGATTCTTCTTCAATTGACTTGAAGGATCGAATGGAGTCACAACCGGTTTGCCATCATAATGACCAAACTTTCGCAACACCTTCTCAACATAGTGAGATTGGGTAAGGATGTAACCATTTGGATCCTTTTTAATCTTTATACCAAGGATAACATCAACAACTCCCATATCTTTCATATCAAATGCGGAGTTTAACATCTTCTTGGTTTGGTTTATTACATCCAAGTTTGATCCCATAATGAGCATATCATCAACATACAAACATAAGCATCTTTGTATTGTTTCACATCAACACACTTATCACATCCATTTATGTGATAACCATTTGACAATATAGTGTTATCAAACTTCTCATGCCACTGTTTTGGCGCTTGTTTAAGTCCATAAAGAGACTTAATCAACTTACAGACTTTGTTCTCTTGGCCTTTTACAACAAAACCTTCCGGTTGTTTCATATATATCTCTTCTTCTAATTCACCATTCAAGAACGCGGTTTTCACATCCATTTGATGTATCTCTAAGTTATGTATAGCCGCTATCGCAATCAACGTCCATATAGACGTGATCCTAGTAACCGATGAATAGGTGTCGAAGAAGTCTTGACCTTCCTTTTGTCGGTACCCCTTGGCAACTAGTCGAGCTTTGTACTTCTCTATAGTGCCATCGGGTCTCAATTTCCGCTTGAAGATCCATTTATGACCAATTACCTTGTGACCCGGTGGTAAATCTACCAACCTCCATGTGTTATTCTGAACAATGGAGTCTATCTCACCTTGAATAGCCTCTTTCCAATAAGGTGCCTCCGATGAGTCCATGGCGGCTTTATAGGATTGAGGTTCTTCATCAACAACAAATGTCATGAAGTCGGGTCCAAAGTCTTTAGCAATCTTTCCCCTTTTACTTCTTCTAGGTTCTAGGTTTTCTTCTTGAGCCTTTGATGTACCTTCTTCATTTGGTTTCTCAACACTATCGGTGTTCTCTACTTCACATACTCTCTTCCTTGGATTAGAGATTTCTTTCCCTTTATCCTTGTAAGGAAATATGTGTTCAAAGAATTCATCCTCAATTGATTCCATAATTGTGTTGTTGTGTATATCTTCATTGTTTGACTTATAGACCAGAAATCTATAAGCAACACTATTACTTGCCGGACCAAGATATACACAATCAATGGTCTCCGGTCCAAGTTTTGTCCTTTTGGGTAAAGGTACTTGAACCTTTGCAAGGCAACCCCACACTTTCATCCTTTTGTAGGAAGGAAGTTTTCCTTTCCATAGTTCATAAGGAGATTTATCGCTTTTCTTATGAGGAATTCTATTAAGTATCATATTTGCAGTTAAGCATGCTTCACCCCACAAACTACGTGGTGCTCCCGAAGTAATCAACATTGAATTAATCATGTTCTTCAATGTTCTGTTTTTCCTTTCGGCTACTCCATTTTGTTGTGGAGTATAGGGAGCTGTTGTTTGGTGAACTATGCCATGATGAGAACAAAATTCTGCAAAGTCCTTAGACTCGTATTCTCCTCCTCTATCGGATCTCAGAATTTTTATTCTTTTGTCAAGTTGGTTTTCAACTTCAGCCTTGTATGTCTTAAACATATTCAAAGCTTCATCTTTGGTATGTATTAGGTATACATAACAATATTTACTACAATCATCAATAAATGATACATAATAGTTCTTTCCTCCACGTGTGGGTGTGGCTTTGTAATCACATAAATCGTTGTGGATAAGTCCAAGTACTTGATTAGACTTTTCAACAGATTTGTGTGGATGGAAAACATGTTTTTGGAGTTGCAAATATGTTTGGTGGCACCGGTATCAACCCACCAATCGGTCACGTTTGTAACCATAAAAGCCTCAATTACTCCAACGAATTGATTTGGAGCATTGACCACATTGGCTTGATGGGGGTTTCCACCGGCACCTCCTCCTCCGGCACCACCATGGTTTCTCCTATGGCGGCAATCCTTCGCTCGATGCCCCGGCTTGCCGCATACCCAGCAACTCATCACAGGCTTCTTGAAAGGCTTTCGTTGTACGGACATCGGGTTTGAAGTATTGAGGTTATACTTAAAACCCGTGGCCTTTCCCTTTCCTTTTTGAAACTTTGACTTTGATGAGTTTCCGGTAACCATGTTTGCATTTGGTTCCAACGAGATTGAATCCGCCTTCTCGTTCATCCGGTTGTCCTCCTCCACCCGCAATTTGAGTATCAATTGCTCAAAACTCATATCCTCGGACAAATGTTTAAGATAGAGTTTAACATTTTTTCCAGGATGGAGGTAACTTATCAATTATTGAACCAATAACAAAATTAGAGTTGATGCCCATGCCTTCGACTTCCAATTCATGGACCAAGATTTGCATTTCTTCTACTTGTTTCACGACCGATTTGGAATCCGTCATCTTATAGTTTAGGAATTTGCCCACGATAAATCGTTTGGAACAAGCGACTTCCGTCTTGTACTTTGATTCCAACGACTCCCAAATTTCTCTTGCCGTGGTGAAGGATGAATATATGTCATAAAGACCATCATCCAAACCATTAAGAATAAAATTCCGACAATTATATTCGTTGGCGTTCCAAATATCCAAGGATCGTTGGAACATAGCCAATTCAATTTGGGATGGGGCGTTTTCTCCCTCTCCAACCGGTGGTGTCGGTGCTTGATCGGTAAGCACGTTAGACACTTTCAAAGTTGTCAAGTAGAAGAGCATCTTTTGTTGCCATCTTCTAAAATCGGAACCCTTAAATTTTTCGGGTTTCTCCACATTTGATTTCAACAAAGAAGAGTTTTCCATCGTCAATGGAATTTTTGTCTAAGATTGTTAGAACTTATATACACGAATTGAAATTCGTAACACACAATCTTGAATCAAATGAAATACTGAATTTATATCTATATATATGTATGTAATTTACATATAATCATAAGTTACATAATCAAAGTTTCAAGGAGAAAATGACTAACTCGAGTTTCTTGATCACAAATTTGAAGAAGAACGTTTGTTGGATTGAGGCCTGCAAAGCAGTGTCCTTAGACAGAAATTCGTCCCTCGTACCGTAGAGAATGGACGTCTATCTAGAGGATACAACAATCCGTTCAAGAATCGAAGTCTTGAACCTGACGAATCAAACTATGTTTCCATGATGAAGAACAATGAAGAACTTTGAGAGAATTTGAGAGAATATGTGTTTTTGTATCACGTAATCTGTTACGTATGCTTCGTATTTATACTAGATCAACCGGTGCCAATGAACCATTGTAACTGTTCGGTTATGGCGGTTGGAGGATGAAAAGTCACACCTTTTCATATGAAAAGTCACACCTTTTCATCTTTGCCCTATTTACATATCTAGTACTTGAGGTATGATTGAGATTATCCCAACAGTACCGCACATTTTCTATTCAAACTCTAACAAAGATTTGGCAATGGCTTTATATATATGGTTTAAGACCATATCGTCAGTGATGCTACTCTTTGGGATATGCAATATTTTCAAACATCTTCCACTGCAACAAAAAGAAAAACATTGAACCTTTTTATATACATAAAATGGGTGTTTTATGTTTCTTAAGGTTGCATCACCATTTTATGGCAGCAAATAATCAAACACCTTAACTACATACATATATACATACGACAGATTTATATATAACGTACCAGTTGACGACTGACAAGAATCCGAATTCTCCAATGTTGTTGACAGAAAGTCGTTGAACCGTATAACTGCTCCGCCGGACCAGCTTTTCCACCACCAGATCCAACTTCACAGCAACCGCATGACTATCCACTACAAAAATTACTACTTTCACCGGAGGAAAATGTCGTCGGCAAAAGTCGCCGGCAAAAGCTCAAAATCTTTTGCCGTCGGACTTTTCCGTCGGCAAAAGTTTCCGTGAAAAGCTGGCCGCTATAAGGGTTTTTGCCGGCGAATAATATGTGCCGCCGGTAAACATACATTTGCCGGCGAAAAACAGTCGTCGGTAAAAACCGAAGTCGCCGACAAAAACATCTCTCACGTAATCGTATAAAATCCTTTTCCCGGCGTAATTTTTTCCGCCGGGAAAAGTTTTTCTTGACTTTTTGGTCAAACATTTATCGGCCAAAAAATCCGTCGGCAAAAGTTATTTTTGCTTTTACACAGCTTTTTACCGACAAACAAACTCGTCGGCAAAAGTTACATTTGACTATTTTGGTCAAGTTTCTATTGACGGAGAAAACCGTCGGCAAAAGTTAGGTTTGGCTCTTTGGCCAACCTTTTTACCGAGGGAAAAACCCGACGGCAAAAGTTGTTGTTAACCATATATTGAAACATTTGTCAATGCATTTGGACGTACTTTTATCAACGAAAATAACAAATAAACAAATATAAAAACAGTTTAAAAAATAAATTAGCTAATTAATAAGAAAAAAAATTACATAAATATCTTAAAAACATAAACCAAACCAAATGAAAATATCTTTTTGACATATATAAAAAAATAAATATAGATAAAATGTTAGTCAAGATTTTCTGCACCGTCATCTTCCTCATGGACCGACTCAACTGGTTGAGTAGTGGATGCATCTCCAAAAATAATAGGCGGTGGAGACGGAGGTTCGACCGTAGACAACAAATGTTGTGGCACACTATATCCGGGTATAAGGCCTTGAATTTGTTGAAACAATTTCTTCATGTCATTCATATATTGCGTTTGTTGTATCAAAAAATCACGTTGGGCAGTCATATATTGTCTTGTCTGAGCTGTATATTGTTTGAGCTGCTCGTGTTCCTTTATGATCCTATCAATGTGCTCTTGTTGTTGTATACTAGAGATGGGGCCAAAGTAGGTGCTCGAATTCCTCCAAATACTTTGAGTCTAGGCAATGATCCAAATCCTTTCTTTATGTGTGGTCAACCAAGACTCATCTAGAGGAGTAAAACACACATAAGTAAACACACAACTATTAGAGAAGGTGATAACAATGTATACTTAAATTGCAATTAGTACACCTGAATTGAGTTTAGATGCATACCTGGATGGATTGAAAGGTGGATCTTGAACTAAAGAATCCTAGTGGAAGGTGCATGTTAGTGATGGATTAAACTACAATGAAATTTTATAAGGAGCATATCAACGGATAAAGGTGCATAGTGTGTTCGTGTAAAGCACATCATATGGGTGTGTGTACAACATCATCCGTACGTCTAGTCCCATGTATGCGTTTATGTAGTTATGGCCAACACCAGAATGTGTGCTCTGTGTGGGTGTGTACTGCAGTAAACAACCCCGTCAAGTATTGTTTGTGTGTGTTTAATGGAGTTCTAAGTTCAAGAGAAATATTAGTCGAGGAATATGGAGAAATTGTATTTAACCTCTGTTCAGTGGTCACATTACAAATGACTATAAAGTTATGGCTGAACGGGCACAACCTCCATGAACAAATTTATTTGTTTGACATCAAAGGTAAAGGGGCCACATTACAAATATTATTCTTTTTATTTGTAGGGAGAGTTGAAAATGGTTTTACTCAAATATTACATTAGCTCAGTGTAATTTATTATAATATTTCCGGAGGCAAGGCAGTCATTCTTGTGAGGGTTGTGCCTTTTTAGCCATAATTTTATACCGATTTGCAATATGTCCAATACCACAAAGGTTTATGCATATTATCCTTAAATATACAAATATTTTTAGTTCAATCTACTAAGGAAATAAAACTAAAATGATATAAGTACATTGGTGAAAGGAAGATTACATCACGAGAAGCATCGATGTCCGACATCAGACTTTTGTCTCCGAAAGGGCACGTCCACAATAGCCTACAAGGAATATTTCATATACATCAGCAACTTCTTTCCAAAAACTACATACTCAATATTACTCGTTTAAAACAACATTTCATATTAATCGAAACAAGCATAACATTTATTGTTCAAGTTCTAGATTAAACAGAAACATAACAATCAAATTCAACATAATGGTCCAACCTATCTTCAGTTGTCTCATTTCTTTCCAAATCAATTCATCTGTGTTACATGTTAGCTCCAACTTATTGTCATGATCACATCTGGGTTTACTCTTCTGAGTTGAGGAGCTTCTTTGTAACTTAAAGAACAAATAAATCAAAAAACAAGGGCATAAGTGTTGACAACAAAAGGACTTTGTTGTATAAGCTATTAGATTTAAAAACTATGCTCCACCACATCAATAGTAACCCAATCCACTGATAAAGTGTTAATTTCTGAATTGAAGTTCTTCTCATTTTCTATTCATTATGCACAGTACGTGTACTTCATTTATAAAGTTGCCCCAATGAAAATTTGATATTTATCTTTCTTATTTATCCTCTCACTCTCTCCTCGAAGGTTGTCCATACCCAACTACAAAGAGCAATACTTCATCAATAGAGTGAGTGCTCAACTACTCTAAACTGCAATAGAAGAAGCTGCAGATTCATTGAAGTAACTTGTTTTTACTTAGCTACTAAACTGTTGTCTCAATCTTTCATTGATATAGTACATTTTGCCATTACATGTAATCCTTGTTTCTAGTCTGATGCATCTAAGTTTCAGATTGTTGGAGTACAAACTCTTGTACCTGTACATCTAACGTGCTTGATCTGCAAAAGACAATCATTCCATTCCAACAATAATATCCTAAAACATAAGGATTTAAAGTTAAACACAATAAAAGATGGAATCTCTATAATTTCAAGTGTGCGGGAACCTAAGAACTCACTTGTTCATCACATCCTCGATCAAAAAAACTGCTACCAACGATTTCACATATACATATATATATATATATACCTTAAATTGAGAAATCCCCCAATTAAAACTCACCCAAATAAACCCTAAGCATAAAATAGATAGGAGAGAAATCGATTGCAAACCTTAAATGAGAAGAGAAATCAAGAGTTTACTAACAACCATAAATAAATCGATTGCAAACCTTAAATCAGTAGAGAAATCGATTGCTATACCTTAAATCAGTAGAGAAATCGATTGCTATACCTTAAATCAGGGCCGACACACTTTGACTTTTCCAATCGAGACCGGGAGAAATCGATAGAGACCGAGAGGCATCGTGATTAGGTTCGGCCAGGGTTTGAGGCGTACAGAGAGGGAGACGGTGGATACTGGATAGGATTTGAGAAGTCATGGGGAGAAGAAAAAAACGTGGGACAAATTGAGGGAGGAAAAAAATTAAGGCGGGACTAAAAATTTGGGAAATTTTAATTTTATTTGTAAATTTAACTTTTAGTTTTTATTGAATTGTAATTGAAATATTAGTTTTTAAATAATAAATATTTTATCTGAAATAAAAAATTATAATACTTTCTACTATTAAAAAAATTCACTGTAATATTTAATTTTTATTTAAAATATTAATGTAGGCATGAGATCATGTGAAAAGTATCATTTTTATGAGAAATATGATAAATACTTTTAAACAGTTGATCACTTTTAAACGGGAATTGATCCGATGCATCTCAATGCATCTTATCTCGGTGAATCTCATCCTAATGTTCGTTCATTTCTCATCCAACGGTTGATAACCACTTCTCACGCTTTTCACCAAATTTGGCACTTTTTACCGAAACTCAAGCAATTGTATGTATATAACTATAATGCATGTGTTTAGTGTATATATATATATACCGGGTGTGTATATGTATGTGTATATGGGTTTAGTGGTTAATAATGAACTGCATTGGACGTTCGTTTATAGGCTTTAGTAGTTCTTGATGAACTTGATTGGACCTTAATGGGCTTTTGTGGCTTTTAATGAACTATAATGAGCCTTAATGGGTCGTATTGGACTAAGTAACTCTATTGGGCATTAATGGGTTGTATTGGACTAAGTAACTATAAAGGATCTTGATAGGTCGCATTGGACTCAGTGACTGTAATTTAACCTCATTGGGTCTTCATATGCTTTAATGACTCTTAATTAACTATATTAAACATTCATGGATTATAGTGTTTCTTAACGAACTTGATTGGGCCTTCATGGGCTTATGTGACATTTAATGAAATGTATTCTTCATGACCTTATGTGACATTTAATGACATGTATTCTTCATGAGTTTCAATAGCTCTCAGTAAAACGTATTGAACTTTGATGGGTTATAGTGACTCTTAATGAACTATCGGGTCTTCATGTGCTTTGGTGGTTCTTAATGAACTTGAATGAGCTTGATGTGCTTTAACGACCCTTATTGAACTCTAATGGGTCTTGATGGGTCGTATTGGACTTAGTGATTGTTAATGAACTATATTCGATGGCTATTAATGAACTGTAATGGGAAATATTGGACTAATATTAGGTGATAGTAAGTTATATTGGGTTGTAATGGATTGTAATAGATGGTATTGGGTCCTATTGATTGTAATGGGTCTTACTGGGTAGTAATGGGTCGTCTTTGGTCATCTTGGTTAGTAATGAGTCGTATTGGAGTATAGTTGGTTGCAATGGGTAGCAATGCAAATCACATTGGGTTAAAATGGGTCGTATCTGGTCATCTTGGTCTGTGACAAGTCGTACTGGATGATAGTTGGTTATAATGGGTATAACGCATCGTATTGGTGTAATAGTGCATCATATTAGTAATGAGTTGCAGTGGACCTATTGGATTGTAATTGGTTGTATTACACGGTAGCAAGTCATATTTGTGTTATTAAGTGTTATTAGGTTGTATTGGGTCTTGTTATGATGTATTAATATATACTATATTATAAAACATTTATATAAAACCTTAAGACAATAGGCAAAACACTTGTCATCTCTTCCAAATGGATACTTCTGTTAGTGCTCATTTATTTATTGTACCAAGTAGAGGGACTTATTGTGTAATTGTGCTAAACTTGCAAAGTATATAATGTTTGCCTCTTTCCCTTTTGGGAATTAGGGTCATTCATCCCTCACACACTAGCCACACATAGCATTTTGTATTTCAATCATCATTGTGAGCTTGTGTTGATTATTATTGAATATATAGAGATGACTTCAAGTATTGATTATACATATTGATTACTTGTTCTAGGATCACAACTTCTATTTAATCACGACCATATTTTCTGTATTATGTATAAAAAATAAAATAAAATAAAATTGGAGGCCCCATGCAGCCATGATTTTAATCAACAATAAATATGGATTTTCATAGTTGATGAGAAATTAAGTTGATTTTTTTTTGTTTACAAACATTAAGTGAAAAAATTAATATAATTTCGTCCGTAATTAAAACTTATTATAATTTTAAAAATACTTTTGCTAAAGAGTTTGGGAAGTCTGCTAGTAAAAGTACAAATAAAAAATATTGAAAATTAAATTACAATTGCCGACGGATTTCCCAAACTCGCACGCAAAAATGTGAGTGAATTTTTTATTAATAAAACAAATATATTTTTGCCGGCGAGTTTGGGAAATCCGTCGGCAAAAGTTTAAGTGAAAAAAATATTAGTTATAATAAAATAACTTTTGCCGGCGAGTTGGTGAATCTCGTTGGTAAAAATGTTACATAAAATTTTAAAAGTACTTTTACCGGGGAGTTTAGGAAGCCCGCCGGTAAAGGTAACTTTACCGGCGACTTATGTGAAATTCGTCGGCAAAAGTGCATCTTTGTCGGTGAGATTTTCCTCTGGCAAAAAGTTAAACTTTTACCGGAGGATTTCGTCTAAGTCGCCGGCAAAAGTTACTTTTACCGGCGGGTTTCCCAAACCCCCCGGTAAAAGTGCAGTTTCTTGTAGTGATCATTGCGACGCCACGGCACCTCCCGCCCCACAGCAACCGCATCACTACCAAGTCTATAGTTATTGCAACGCCGAGACCACAGAAACAGATTAATATCCCGCCAGCAGTATGGTCCGGCCACCACTTCCATCCACGACTTACACACAAACACTACACGCCTCACCATCTCATCCGATGGCTGTATCCTTACGAAAATCAATGCGAGTATCTCCGGATTCAATCCCTCCCACCTCCCCCCTCTACCACCGCATAATGAGCAAGAATATGGAGGCTGCGCATGCGGTGGTAGAGGGGCGGAGGTGGGAGGGATTGAATCCGGAGATACTGGCATTCATTTTCGTAAGGATACATCCATCGGATGAGATGGTGAGGCGTGTGGTGTTTGTGTGTAAGCCGTGGATGGAAGTGGTGGCCGGACCATACTGCTGGCGGGATATTAATCTTGTTAGACCTTAGATACACGAATTGAAATTCGTAACACACAATATTGAATCAAATGGAAATACTGAATTATTTATATGTATATATATATATATCCGAAATTTACATATCAATGAAAATACATAATCAAAAGTTCAAGATAAAATACTAACTCGACTTTCTTGATCACGAAGTTGAAGAAGATCGTTATTTGGATTGAGGCCTGCCAAACAGTGTCCTTAGACAGAAATTCGTCCCTCGTACCGTATCGATTGGACGTCTATCTAGAGGATACAACAACCCGTTCAAGAATCGAACTCTCGATCCCGACGAATCAAACTATGCTTCCATGATGAAGAACAATGAAGAACTTTGAGAGAATTTAAGAGAATATGTGTTTTTTTGTCTATTTTTGTCTTTCATAATCTGTTACATATGCTTCCTATTTATACTAGATCAACCGGTGCCAATGAACCATTGTAACTGTTCGGTTATGGCGGTTGGAGGATGAAAAGTCACACATTTTCATATGAAAAGTCACACCTTTTCATATGAAAAGTCACACCTTTTCATCTTTGCCCTATTTACATATCTAGTACTTGAGATATGATTGAGATTATCCCAACAAATCTGTTTCCGTGGTCTCGGCGTTGCAATAATTATAGACTTGGTAGTGATGCGGTTGAAGATCCACTTTGGTTTGGTCAGTTATTTGCTTGTTTTTTCGAAGAGGAGATGAAGTGAGTTGGGTATTTAATGTGTTGCTTTGTGGAGTAGTTCGACGGTCGGAATTCGAATGGTTAATTTGTTTTTGCATTAACCAATAATTAATATTTTTATTGAATTACGTATAAGTGTTTCTTTTATTAACAACAAATATTTATCTTGAAAAAATATCTTTCATATTTAAAAAATATATATATATATATATATATATATATATATATATATATATTACTCCAAAATATTTATCTTGAAAGGTTTTTTTGGGAAAAGTCTGAAAAAACCCAACGAACTATACGAGTTTGAATGGTTAAGGCTTTGTTTGACAAACTAGCTGATAAGCTAGCTATTGACTCATAAGTTAGCTGTTAGCTGATAAGCTAACTAATGAAAAAATCACGTTTGGCAAAAGTAGCTTATAAACATGTAAAATGACCAAAAAGAGCATCTTCAATAAATTATCAATTACAATATTTAATTATATAATTAAAAAAAATTATAGCAATATAATACGTTAATTAATACAACCAATGTAGTAAAAAAATCAAATAACATAACATGTTAATTAAAAGAATTTAAAATTTATTACTACATATATACTATAAAATTTGAATATGTTAAAACATGTTTTAGAAGAAATATATATTAATTTATGATTTTAAATAACCGCTACATATAATATGAAAAAAAATAATCATAAAATAATTGACAAGATTTATAGTAATTGATAATTAAAATATATTTATTGTTATTAAAAAATAAATAAAAATAATTTATATGATTAACAATAACTATAAATAAATAAAAATTAATATTAATGTATAATTAAAATTTAATTTAATAGTTTTCAGTTAATATTAATTTATATTAATTAATTAATAATAATTAAATATAAAAATTTAATATTTATTTATAATAATAGTTAATAAATAATAATTGATATTAAGAAGGGTAAAATTGGAATATTCACAAAAAGCTACTCCAAATAGTGTTTTAAAAAGCTAGCTTATGGTCATCCAAACATGTATCTAAAAAAAAGCTAACTAAAAAAAAGCTAACTTATCAGCTAGCTTTTTTTTGCCAAACAATGCCTAAGTCCCTAAACTATTTTTTTGGTTGAAAGTGTACAAGAAAGTCATTCGACTGGTGAGACTTTTATCTTGGATTAAGTATCACTTTATTATTGCAAACAACATAACTTTTATTAAATTTATGTTAGTGGGATGAACATATATTTTAAGCATTTTTTGGGTATATTTGTAAAGAGTTTGACGCCTTTTAGGTATAATTTGGTGAAAGGATGACCATTTTTTGTATCTTTTATGAAAGAATAAGTATATAATTTTTGTATGTATCTATTTATATTTTAGGCAAAACTTTTTAATATCTCGGAATTAGAAATAGAAATGACATAAATTTTCTCTGTTTAATTGGTTCATTTTACTCTGTTGTTGTTGAAAATGAATTGTATATTTTTTTTCAAAAAACGTTTTAGATTTGTTTTTTCAAAATTAAGTTATTTTGTTTATTCAAAAAAAGTTTATTTATTTGTTCAAAAAAAGTTCAAGAAATTATTTGGTAAAAAACTTAGCAAAAAGTTTAAAGATTTATTTGTTAATTTTTTAGGGAAAAATGTAAAGATTTTATTTGTTAAAAAAACCAAGGACTTAATTAATCAAAATCAGATAGTTTGTTGGGTTTTTTTAGACTTTTCCTAAATTTGTATATCATTAACCTGTTTTTACAAGTCACGAGGATGTATTTAACCGGTTTTAGAAAGTTTAAGGGTTTTTCATTCAAAAAAATAATTTAGGGATTTAACCATTCAAAATCAGATAGTTCGTTGGGTCTTTTCAGACTTTTCCCTTTTTTTGTAAAGGGATGAAAAACATATTTGGGAATTTAATTAAAATACCTCAAGTTTTAACTTGCATTTATATCCCAAATCTCTCTCATTTTGCAATAATACCCCATGATTTCGCGATATGGGCCTTGATCGCGGACCCGGCCCATGTGGCCCGCGATATATATGGGCCTTTTGGATAATAAAAATATTATGAATTATTCTCTATGTGCAGGATACGAACCCTACATCAACAACACGTGTGCACAAAAACCTTAACCAGTATACTAATGGGTCTTGATGTGTCTTATTGCACTAAGTAACTATTAATGAACCTCATTGGGTCTTTATGGGCTTCAGTGGCTCTTAATTAACTATATTGGGTGCTCATGGGCTTTAGTGACTCTTATTGAACTATATTAGGCCTTGGTGAACGGTTCTTAATGAACTATTGGGCCTAGATGGGTCTTATTGTATCAAGTGATTGTAAATGAAATGTATTGGGTCTTCATAGGTTTAAGTGGCACTTAATGAAATATACTGGATCTTAATGGGCTTCAGTGTCTCTTAATGAGAACCATTACTTATAATGGACATACATTCGTATGAGATAATGCATATATGCATATCAGATTATGCACACATTGTTCACATATGCACATATATGTATGTATGTATGTATGTATGTATGTATGTACGTATTGGGGTTTTATGGGTTACAGTGGCTATTAATGAACTATTGGCCCTTTAAAGCCCAATAGACCCCTTTAAAGTCTGATAGATCAATTAAGATCCAATTAAATCCTTTAAAGCCCAATAGAACCCTTTAAACCCGGTAGATCCATTAAGGCTCAATGAAACCCTTTAAAAGTCAATAGAACCGATTAAAGGCCAGTATAATAGATTAAAGGACAATAGATACTTTAAAGTCCAGTAGAACCGCTTAAAGCCCAATGGAATTGATTAAAACCTGATAAGACCCATTATGACTTATTACATGTTTGTATGCAAAGTGTGTACTGCATATATGTATGTGGTGTCTATTGGGGTTGATAAGACCACTAAGATCCACTATAGGTCAATAGGACTCATAGATATACATATTATATGCTATCTATACATTCATATATACACATGCATGTATACATATATATATATAACACATATATACATCATATGCGATTACCAAATAACACGCACATTAACTATATATTCACATATACACATGATATCAATATATATACATATATACATATACACAATATACACAGATCAACAGCCAACACATGTATACATACAATTTACAAACATATATATATATATATATATATATATATATATATATATATATATATATGTGTGTGTGTGTGTGTGTGTGTGTGTGGACCAACGGATACATATAATACGTACACTTGTTTACATACAACACATAAACATGAGAAACAAGAAATATGAAAAACGAAAAAAATCCGTCACTAATCAGTGACGGACGTGTGGATTCCGTCACTAATCCGTCACTGATCAGTGACGGATTAGTGACGGACACGTGGAATTTCATTTTTTTTTGTAAAACTTGACAGGTTCGTCACTAATCCGTCACTGAGTGACGGATTAGTGACGGACACGTGGAATTTCATTTTTATTTATTTTTTTTGTAAAACTTGACAGGTCCGTCACTAATCCGTCACTGATCAGTCACGGACACGTGGAATTTCATTTTTATTTATTTTTTTGTAAAACTTGACAGGTCCATCACTAATCCGTCACTGATCAGTGACGGATTAGTGACGGACACGTGAAATTTCATTTTTATTTTGTAAAACTTGACAGGTCCGTCACTAATCCGTCGTTGATTTGTGACGGACATGTGGAATCATTTTTATTTATTTTTTTTGTAAAACTTGACAGGTCCGTCGCTGATTTGTGACGGATTAGCGACGGACATGTATAGTTCATTTTTTAATTTCTTTTCTAATACATTCCGTCGCTAATCCGTCACTAATTTGTGACGGATTAGTAACGGATTGTGTTCTTGTTCATTCCGTCGCTGATCCGTTACTAATCCGTCACTGATCAGTGACGGAAATTTCCGTCACTGATACCTCTTTTTCTAGTAGTGGTAGTCTAGCTGCTAAGTTGTTAATTACATTATATCAAAAATATTTTATTATATATCAAATATAATATATTAAGATATTTATTATTAATATTATTGTTGTTATAATATTAAAGATGATATTTTAATATTTTTACTTCAATGGACACAACAATTCTTTTTGTATTTTTGATATTTTATTTTAGTGGGTGTGTTGAAAATGGTTAACGCTAAAATTTGCAAAAAAATGTATACTCTAATAAAATATTTAATAATATAGTTAAATGTATCCTCTAATAAAAAATGTATGCTCTAATAATATATTTAATAATATATTTTTAATATTTTTACTTCAATGGTTGTGTTAAATGTATAAAATATAGTTAACGCTAAAATTTGCAAAAAAAATAGTTAAAAAGAAAAATAATATTTTAGTTCATGCCTTCCTACTTTTGCTTGACAAGTGTCCATGCATTTAATGCATGAGGCACTATATAAAGAGATCATCTTCAATCTTGCAAAGATTATCAGTTTACAAGATCCTCAAGACTCCAAGTGCTGGAATTTTCTCTTCTCTCTCAAAGAAGTTCAATGTTTATCTAAGTGTATTTTCAATTGTTCTTCATTCTCTTTGTGTCTGTGTGTAAGATTGTTTGAACTGCTTTATCTGTTCTCTTCCACAACAATCAAAAGTTTTCTATGTGTAATTCTTGATTTTATAAATCAATAAAAAAATTAAGATAAGTGAAATTTTTTGTGTATTGTATTCAACCCTCCTTCTACAATACTTGTTTATCTTTGCTACTCCATAGCTGGGACCAACATTATCCATCCCCTAGGATCAACACCTTCGAATATGGGAAGTTTTACCTTGGGCATCGAGAATAAGGGAGTTTCGAAATGGTTGTTTCTGATGAAGGATTCCAGACCTCGATTAAGAAATTTTGTACCAGAATCACAATTCTCCGTCTCGGGATTACTTTTGAAACCTGATGCATTCTTTTCTTCTTCATAAATCTGTCGTTTTCCCTGAAACTTCTAATAATCCATTGTTAACTTCTCGATGGATTTGGGCAACTGGTCTAGGATTTTCTTCATAGAATTAATAGAAACCGAGAGATCCTTTACTTGACAAGTAAGGGATTCGATTTTCTCGTCTTGAGCGTCAATCCTTGTTTTCAATCGAGTACTCACCTGATCTGGAGCGACCATCAGCGACCATCGTATCCCTTGATTGTTGTTTCCCATAATTTTCGTTTCCCGACAATGGAACCAAATTGATAGAAACGAGAATCAAATAACCAATTAATAAGCTGGAACAATGAATTAAACTGTTGAAATTCTGGAAATCAAATAAACAAGAGTAACAAAATCAAAGGATTAACCAAACGATTGATAACCTCTGCAACCGATTCTCAACATAAAGCAATTACTTGCATAAGTCTCTTATTCCTATTAGGGTTCATATTTATAGTAGTGATATTTAGAATTGGGCTTGGGCCAGTGGGCAATTCTCTATCAGGATAACCATAAGCTAGCTTATAAGCTTATAAGTATGGCTGTAAACGAACCGAGCGAACACGAACGGAGGCTTGTTCGTGTTCATTCGTTTAACTTAACCGGACAAACGAACGAACCCAAACGATAAATGAACAAATTTTTTTTGTGTTCGTGTTCGTTCGTTAAGAAAATTTGTTTGTTTATGTTAATTCATTAAGAGCTAAACGAACGTAAACGAACGAACTTAAATGAACATAAACGAACGAACTTAAATGAACATATGAACAAACTTAAGTGAACATAAAGGAACGTAAACGAACGAGCTTAAATGAACGAACCCAAATGAATAAAAATTAACCATTGTTACTCATTATTTCGTTTGTAAAAAATATCATATGAAGATGAAAAAACGGGTTAACTTAGGAGGTATAAAGAGAAATTCTTAAAAATTAGTTTACTTAATGAATTTACATATTAATGTCATACTACATAAACATGTTTGTATATATTAACAAATATAAACGAACGCAGACGAATATAAATGAACGAACGTTCACAAACGTAAATGAACGAACGAGACCATTGTTAATGTTCGTTCATTTAATTAAACGAACAAGAAATTGTGTTCATGTTTGTCCGTTTATTAAATAAACGAACACAAACGAACTTCCCACCGAACGGTTCACGAACAGTTCGTTGAACGTTCGATTCGTTTACAACCCTACTTATAAGTTAGTTTTTTGAAACGCTACTTGGAGTAGCTTTTCACTAGTTTTGTGAATATTTCAATATTACCCTTATTTAAAATGAGCACCTCAATATATGAATTGTTTTATTATTCGTTATTTCCGGATCTTTTCACCAATTACTATTTATTAACTATTATTATAAATAAGTATTAATTTTTTAAATTTAATTATTATTAGTTAATAAATGTTAGTCAATATTAACTGAAAATTATTAAATTAAATTTTATATATACATTGATATTTATTTTTAATTATTTAGAGTTATTGTTAATCATATAAATTATTTTTATATATATTTTTAAGTCGTATATTTTTTTATGCATTATATACAAGTCTTTTAAGCCACACACCTATCATCTTTTCCTTCCCGACCTCCCACCCAAAATTTTCTCCCCACGATCTCCCAACTCCCTCCCTTTCCCACTCGGCCACTCCCCACAAAATTCCCTCCCTCTAAAGAATCCATATCGTCATAGACAAATAAATCCGAAGAGGTCCATTTTGCTCTCTCAATCAAAGGAGGGAGAGATTGTGGTATTTGATTTTCCAGATAAAGAGAAGAGGAAGAAGCAATTTCATATATTTAAAAGGTAAGCAAATCTTCTCTTATAGCTGATTTTAGTGGCAAGCAGCCATTATACAAAAAGTACAAACTGAACAAATCTTGTAATTAGGGTTTTGTGTTTATGACAGAAGGATATGGCAAAAGAGGGTTGCGGTTAATATTCTTCTTTTTACAGTATCATATTTCTATTTTGCTCGAAATCCAGATTATATTATGGGTAGTTTTGATTTCACATCATCGTAAATCTTTGTGGCCGGGACTCGTATGACGTTAGAGCCTTGGATCATAAATATTTATGGGTTACGATGAAACTGATGTTATTGTTTCAGTTTTTTTGGGTTTTTAACTGGATTTTAAATTGTTGTAATTGAATCTAATAGTTGTTTTCTTGGAGAAGGCATTTGCAAAAAATGAAGGAAAACACACACAGACATGTCAATTTTGAATTTCAAACCCACACCCAATTGGTTCAAGAGAGTCATAAATACCGGTTCCACAAAAAGCCATTGGCATTTAATTGGGATTCTTTTTATATAAATGAAATTGTTTCGTAGGTAGTTGGTAGTTACTCTACCTACCAGTGAACATGTGTTATTCGTTACTCTACTTTTCTGTATATATGTCTAGATGGAATTTATGTGTGTATATATTTCATAGATAATGGTGAGAATCATCTTATATGTGTTTAACAGTCAAGGCGGAGGATATGTGGGTTAAAAAATACGTTGATAGTTTGTTGCATCTCCTTATGTTGAGGTTTATGTTGGTTTTACATGGTTTATTTTAGTGGCTGCAGGTTTACTTTATGGTAAAAGGTTGAACCTTGGTTTTGCAAAAGTTAAGAAGGAAATAAGTTGTCAGATCTTTCTTAAAATGTTGTCTAATTTGTATCAGAATGTTTATTTTAGTTCTGATCAGATGTGGATTTTTTGAATTGATGTTCTTTCAACTATGTTGTACCAGATCAGGTTAGATTGGTTTTCTGTTTGGGATCTGATTGGGACTAGATTCTGCTTGGGACTAAATTAATTCCTTAGCCAAGAATATACATTATATATACTATATTAATAAGCATGTATAGTATTTATCGTTGAAATGTAAGAGGTACCACTTCTGTTGTGTCGTTTACATGCTTCAAAGCTCAATATCCTGAATTCTCTCTTGATCACTTTTTAGCATGCTATTTAGTATTGTCTTGGTGCTTTTTGTTCCTTTTTTAACACTCTTTAGTCTTTATTGATCTTAATCTTCCTTGCTCATTTGATGTTTGTTTCCTTGTACTTAAAATAGTTTTCCTTTTTTGTAGTTGATTTTGATGTTACTCTTTACTTGTGTGAGTTTCTGTGTGAACCCCTTTTTGTCACCTTGGTGCATTTCATTTGAGTGATTTTGCAGGTCTCTGAACATGCAAGCTGGTCTGGATGTTTCTCGAGTGGACTATTCAAACAACCCTTGCAGCTGTTGGACTTGGAGCTCCTGAAAATCTTGTTGAAGTAATAACGGGGTAAGCCTTTTTTATTATGCTGTCAATTTGCTTTTCTTAGGTACTTCAAACTTTGATTTTGCAGATTTGTTGAGACAGGAGAAGCATTGGTGTCCTTAGTTGCAAATTCATATTTGTTGGATCACCAGGTGTAGGTAGAATGGTATGAATTTCAATTCGACAAGTGATTAAGATTTAATTATTCTCTGAAGTTAGAAAAAGTCAAATTTCTAGCTATATTACCTTACTACAAAGGAAGAGCTAGCTGTATCCAACACGTAGGGATTGTTTTTTTTTTAATTAAAACCCTTTCTTTTGGGGTCCCTTGTCGATCTAGCCAAATGATCTTTGAACTCTTTATTATAACAATGTGCTTTTTCTAATGCAGACAATAAGGAAGGTTGTCGATACATACCTAGGACACTTGAGCTTGGCGGAAAAGATCCATTTATTGTGAGTGAAGATGTAGACATGGGTCAATTTGTATAATGAACTTTGAGTGTGCTTTTACACATGCTTCTGAACATGTCCTTTTGTTGATGTCTGTTTGTTAGTGTCATCGTTTGTTTAATAGTTTCTTGGAACCAAATTTAGGTTGAACAAGTTGCTGTTAGGGTTGCTCTGCATTCAAGCGGACAAAATTGTGCTGGGCTTGAGAGATTTTATGTTCACAAAGATGCTAGACTTCATGCAAGAGATATAAGCACTGTATCAACAATGGATAGTGGTGAGTGCATTGTGTTTCGAGTCACCTGGAAATTTAGTACTTCAATTTAAAATTTATTTGTTTGTGTTTGCTCTCCTAATTCACTCTTTATGAAGAAATGATTGATGAAGGTGAGAACCCAATCCGGAAGAACATGGTTGAAAGTTGGAAGCATAAGAAGAAGAAGAAAAAGAAAAAGAAGGCTGTCTGTAAGGCTGCTAAAGAAGTTCAAATTCCTATATATTAACAGAGGGATATGAAGCATGAGTAAGTATATGATGTTTTAGTTCTCTTTCCTTGTCAATTTATTTAGTACAATCAAAACAGTAGTTAAAGGATGCATCTTTTAAACAAATTAGAAAGATTATTGAACAAATCTCTATAAACTTGTATCTTGATTCAACTTTAAGTCTATGTAAACTTGTATCTTGATTCAACAAATCTCTATAAACTTGTATCTTGATTCAACTTTTGAATAGTGACGTAGGATTAAACCCAACCTAGCCAAGTGCTTTACAAAATCATAACTTATGAGATTATTAAATCTATATAATTTTTGACAAAATCATATTATACAAAATTAATTTCAGTTTGGTCAAAGTTTTGCATGCAAGTTATGAGATTGGAAAGAATGAAAGATTAAGGGGCCTTTCATCGGTGCTTACCGAAAATAACACCACCTTCACTTACCTTATCGGGTAAAGTTCTCGGCCATTAAAATAGATTGTTAGTGTTTGCCCCGGTAAATACTCACGCTCACTCCTCACCTTTGGTGAGGTTTGGATCTTCACCTCTTGAGTTGTGCCCATGGGCCAATGATTCTTTGGTTACTTGTCATTGCTGTTATTTGAGAAGATGGTAGGATTATATTTGTTGTAAACTTATGTTCATTTCCATGAATCCATTTCCTACACAAACCTTTGGTGAGGTTTGGATCTTCACCTCTTTAAAGTAGGCTTCAGGAAGGTTTATGCTTATTGAAGGTTATGCTGCTGTTTTAATATTATTTTTTCCAGATAGTTAGTTGGTTAAGCAACTTTTAGTTGTTTGACATTCAATTCAAAGATCCATCTAGACTTGCTGAATTATTATATGTCTACCCTCTTTTCGTTATACCAATCTTTTCATTAATTGAGAAATATAAAATTGTAATAATATCTTTTCAAACATAATTTGTGGATTCATTAACTGAGTAGTTGCATCAAAAAATTATCATTTACAAATTTATAACTTGTTAATTAATAGTAATTTTTTTTAAATAATATAGTATGTTAATTAAAAAAAATTAAAATTTATTATTACATATATATTATAAATTTTGAATTTGTTAAACAAGTTTTAGAAAAAATATATATTATGTTATGATTTCAAATAATCATTACATATAATATGAAAAAATAATTAAATAAAACTTAAAGAGATAACAATAATTGATAATTAAAATATATTGATTAATATTAAAAATAATTTATATGATTAACAATAGTTCTAAACAATTAAAAGTTAATGTGTAATTAAAATTTAATTTAATAAGTTTTAGTTAATATTAAAATAATATTGATTAGCTAATAATAATTAAATTTTAAAAATTAATATCTATTTATAGTGATAGTTAATAAATAGTAATTAATATTAATGAGAGCATTATTGAAATATTTACAAAAAACTATTCAAATGCTACTTTAATTAGCTTATAAAAAAGCTAGCTTAAAATAGCATCTCCAACATCTCCCCTAAAATGAAGAAAATTAGGATTTTGGGCTAATATTTTGCTCCAACAACTTTTCCAAAATTATCTCAAAAATGGAGAAAGTTTGAGAGAGAATGTTTTTTTTTTCTCCAAATATGGAGATCATTCAAAAAATTGATTACCAAGTGAGAGGACCAATATGAAACTTTGAAAATAAATATGTAGAAAGACAAATAATATTTTAACACATGAATGAAATATTGCAATTAATGTTGGATTCTTCAAATGGGGAATTTGTTGGAGATGAATGTATTTTTTTAGAGATTTTTGGCTTTTTGTTATCCATTTTGGAGAAATTTTGAAGAATCTATTGGAGATGCTCTAAGCTAGCTTATGTTCATCCAAACATGTGCCCAAAAAATTAAGCTAGCTTATAAATTAGTTTTTTTTTTGCCAAACAATGTCATAGTGCAATGGCCAAAACCACTCATACCATCCAAAATACCATCAAAGCAACTTATATATAGGGATGACAAAAAAAAAACCGAAACCGATGGTGAAAACCGAAAACCAAAACTTTCGGGCCGGGTTCGGGGACTTCTATCGGGGATGGGGCATGGATCGGGGATATATTCGGGGAGTTTATCATATATATAAGAAAGGTCTTTTAACAACATTTGTCAACTCTCATCACCCTTTCTCCTCGATATATAAGAAAGGTCTTCTCTTCTCAATGGTTCTTTTGCAAAGTAATCTAACGGGGTTCCATATTCTCATAAACCGGTTATTTTACCACATTATCGAAACAACAATGTGATGGCACACAAAGCCAACAACTCTTGGCGACCTACGATGGCCGAAAGCACAAGGTGTGGTTAGATGTTTCACATACGTTATATAGGAATACAAACTAAATTATTGCTAACTTAATGACTATTTTATACCACCCATTAACTAATTGTAGTTTTATTGCTAAAATATGTTTTCGTCTAAGGCTCACGACCTGTGGGCCAAATACGATTAAGACCAAAATCTTAAGAAATGCATAAGAACCAATGGAGGTTCTTATAAGAACCTTCTTTTTGTACTTTTTGGTGCCATCTCATTTCCACCTCATTAATTTAAAAATTCATATAAAAGTCCACAATGGTAGTTCTTATAAGAACCTCATTTTTGTGGGTCCCATGTATTTGTCTACACCAATAATTATTTTATATTTATAAATAAATATCAAATATTAAATTTAAGTACCAATAGAAATGAGGACATTGGCATTTTACACAAACTTCATGGTAAGAACCAAGGTTCTTACATAAGAACCTAAAGGATATGAGGTTTTTATAAGAACTCTCCACAATGCTAGTTCCTACAAAGCCACATTACCTTTTGCTTATAAGAACCTTGCATTGGAGATGCTCTAAAGCTTAATGGTTATGTTGATTCAATCTTTTCCAAATGATTATTAGATCTTGGTAGAAGTCTAGGCTCTAAAAGCAAGGTATTTAACAGAATAACCTTCTGACATGGACATGTTATACCAACAGCAAGTAAGAAAAGTACCTGGTGGACAGACCAAAGATCTCTTGGGAAGGATGTAGTTCTTATTGACCTTTAATAATCATTAGGATTTTCCTGCAATCAACAAGAGGAAAAAAACATTCATGTTGAGAATTGGTTTGTTAGCAATTATGTATATATATTCATTAGCAAATTTTGGTCTACTTCTGAAACCAACAGAGCAAATGACACCAAGACTTATGCTCATCTGACTACACGAGTTTTAAACTGCAACACCACTACACGAGAAATCATATAATAAACAAACAGTGCATTGAGAGACGGAAATTTTAATAGCAAGTTAGCAACTATGCAAGATTACGCCTTTCCAAGAACCATGTTTTCACGATACAAACTTAGTCCACAAAATAGATCACAGCAGCATGCTGAATCCCACCTCCATGCCACTTTACACACTAGAACCAAGTCATTCGGATTGTGAAAATACAAGTGTATTCATAATGAATAATTCATTAAGGGGGTGTTTGGTTGAGGGTATTGAGGGGTAAGGAATGAGAATGATAACGAAAACTGTAGTTTGGTTTGATATAATATAATGGAATCATTATCCTAACCCCATTAATTACCATTGCTGACCAAATTGGGGGGAATGAAAATTTTATTCTTGCTTAGTCATTTTTTCTCAAACGTCCCTTCATTTCTCGATGTTGAATGAAAAATTCTTTTTATTTTCATGTTGGACGTTACATATTTGTATTAAATATTTTCATGTTTTACATATTGTTGGTTCTCACAGTTCTCAAAATATTTACAGTTTCCAAATAAACCTTGGCCTAGTAAAAAATATATATAAGTTAACATACCTAATCTCAAATTTCTAACTTGGCAAGAGATTAGAGCCCTTTGCTTTCAACTTTGACTCGAGCCTGAAAAACTTCAAGCCAGACAGCACCAAGTCAGCTGTCTTCTTCTTCATATGGTCAATTAACAAATCGTCATAAACAACCAAGTCCGCTTCCGTTAGCATCTTGCACTCTCTCATACTTGAAAAGACTTTTCTACCCTCCTCAATAGTTCCATACCGACACATACCAGCAATAACCGCACAAAACATAACATCATCAGGTGAACAACCATCTTCCACCATCTCGCTAATAACATCCATCACTTTATTCCCATCATTAGTTCTACAAATATGGATAACTCTAAGACTATACTTAAACTCCCGGGGCCCACTTGTGACATTCGCTAAACAATCACGAACAACCATGAAAGCATCATCGATTTCTCCAATTTTACATAAACCTTTAACCAATGACACATAAGCATCAACAGACGGAATTGAAGACAACTCTTTTACTTCATTGTAGCAAGAACAAGCCTCGTGAATCTCTCCAATTTCAATAAAGCACGAAATTGCATTGCTATAAGTACAAGAATCGGGTTCCATCTTCGATTCTTTTAGTTCTTGGAAGAAAGTTAACGCCTTTTTCACCTCACCGATCTTGTGGAGTGCCCCAATAAGAATATTATATATTGGAACACTGCAGTAACCTTTTGGTTTCAAGATATCAAACACTTCTAACGCCATTAAAACTCTATCTTTCTCTCCTCCCACCATTTGAGAGAAGAATTTCACAAGATCATCCATGACCCTAAACCCTAAACCCTGAATCTGTACAAGAAGTTTGCAAAATTCATCAAATTTTCTCAACTCCGCATAAGAAACCAACATCGGATTCACAGTCTCAAAATCCGGCCTCAAATCTTCTTCAACCGTCACCTGAAAAAGTTTATGCGCTTTACTAACATGTTTCACGTTGCATAACCCTTTTATAAGATTATTATATATCACTAAATCCGCTCTGTATCCCGACTCAATCAAATCCTTCAACAAATCACACGCCACCCCAACTTTTCGATCATTCACAAACCCCTCAATCAACGTTCCATAAATACCCCTATCTATCAAATACCGTTTTTCTTTCATCTCTTTAAAAAACTCATAACCCTTTTCAACCCGATTTCCATTACATAATCCTGTAACAAGAGTTCCATAAGCCATTACATCTGGTTGAACATTATCGCGCTCCATTTCTTGCCAAACCCTCAAACACCCATCTAAATTTCCCTCTGAAACTAATATTTTGATCATTGCAGTATAAGCAAACACATCAGGTTTACACAATTTCCTCATTTTGTCAAGAAGCTCGAGTGCTTCTTCAATTCGACCAGCTTTACATAACCCTTTTACCAAAATCATGAAAGTGATTCCTTCTTCAACCAATTTATCATTCTTGAAATCATTATAAACAGACATAGATAAATCCAAATGACCAGTTTTCACAAGAGCATCCATAATCCTATTATACAAAAAAACCCTAGGTTTTACCCCAAATTTCTTCATTTTCTCATACACATAGTAAACCCTAAGTCCCCTATTAGCATCAGAATGCATCCTAATCAAAATTTCGAATTGTTTCTCAGTTGGTGCCTTACCTTGCATGTTCATCAACTCCGGCACCTGATCGGCTGCTCGGAACTGATTGTTTCTGTTTAAGCAATAAGAAAACGCATTATAACTAGCGAAATCGTGTTTATAGCCTTTCTGCTTACCAGCCCAATGGAAGAATTTTGAGGAGATATTTGGATCTGATTGAACTTTAAGTACTTCTGCAACGAGTTTTGGGGTTACACGGCGGAGTTTGTTGAGGTCGGCGACGACCGGTGGGCCCCAGTGCTTGTGTTTTCGGAAGGAATCGACGATGTAACGGGCGATGGGAGATAGGGTTTGGGCAACGGAGAAGAAATGTTGAGATGAGGAAGGTTGTGGTGGTGGGGTGGTGGTGGTGGATTGTTGTGGGTTCCATTTTTGGAGTTCGAAATTGGTGGTGGGTTGTGGTTGGTGATTTTGATTGGGGTTGAGGGTTTGGCGATTGGAGAAAATGCCACCGCGGACAGTGGGGCGGTTTTGAGTGGGTTTCCGGTGGCCGTTGAAAAAGTTGAATTTTTTGGGTACGGTGGTGGACGGCGGAGGTTGAGGAGGCATTTGGTTAACTGGTTTTTGGTACTAGCCTACGTTGATGGTGTTATACGAAACCCCAAAAGGCCAGCGAAGAATTGTTATTTTTTTTTTGACAAATGTTAAAAGTATTTTTAAATTATTATTATTTTTAACTAAATATGTGTTTTTTTTAAGAAACTAAATATGTGTTTATAAATTATGGAAAGAAAATTAATCTAGTGTAGTTTGGTGCATCTCATTTTCATATTCTTCTATTTCTAATCCAATGGTTGATAACCATTTCTTACCATTCTCACCATATTTGACATTTTTTTTCGGAACCCAACCCATATATTAGATACATATTCATATGCGATATGACATGAAACATTTAGAATCTAAAACTGATAACTCGAAACAATAATCTTGTTTCATGTTCAGTTTTATTTTTCATCACATGATGTTAATTTTATTGTTTTATGTGTTTTTAAATCGTATATCGGATATATAAAATTCAAGGTTAATATGGTCAATTGATAATTTTTTTTTGAAAAATATTCGCTCGATAGTGGGATCTTCAAACCCATAACATTTGAACTTAGTTTGAAGATATTGATACGACGATTATAATGCTATGGTTTGTAAAAATAAAACATGTTTTTAATGTATTTTAGTTGATATATACATGTTAATATGATAATGATGTAAAATTAAAAATGAAAATGTAAGAAATATAAAAACACATTTATTTATATTTAATCAAGAAATTTAATAATATGATTAAATTTAAAAAATATTCAATGTTGAACTTATTTCAAAGATATTGACAAAACGATTATAAATGTATACTTTGTTAAAAAAAATATTTTAATCCAAAGTCATTTGTATGATTGAGGAATTAGAGATTGTGATTCTTCTTCTTGTTTAATGTAGGGTTTAACTAATTCCAAATGGTTTATCGAGTGAGGCCATTGCTTTTTGAATAAAATTAAATCAACACACATAATATTAGAATAGGTGGAGGAAAACAATTAATTCAAAGCCTAGCCATAGTGGAATCATTAGAAAGAAATCAAGATGCACAAAGAAATCAACACACATAAGTGAAGATGAAAAACAAAAAGGAATTACCTATGAATCGGGAGAGAAATCAATATATATTAAAGAAAAAACTAAGGTGAATGATGTGGCACAATGTGGTTTGAGAATTGCTCAAGTTTTGGATTGTGGTTAAAGTTGATTGTGTTGAGACAATTAAAGAAAAGGAAGAAAATAATCTTTCCAAGACAAAGTGCAGTGCCTAGTTGTACCTCTGCTACTACCCCTTGTACTATGCTCCCTGCTGTTAGGGCTGTAAACGAATCGAACGTTCAGCGATCCGTTCGGCGGGAAGTTCGTTCATGTTCGTTTATTTAATAAACGAACGAACATGAACAAGTTTTTTCGTTCGTTTAGTTAAACGAACGAACATGAACAAAAGTCTCGTTCGTTCATTTACGTTCGTGAACGTTCGTTCATTTATGTTCGTTTACGTTCGTTTAATGTTGTTCGTTTATGTTCATTTAGCTAAATTTATTTACTAATAATAAATATATTAAGTTAGGATTATTATTATTAATATAATGATATTTTTATTTTCAATTAATTAATAAAGATATGGAAGGATCAAATGATCAATCAGCATGCATGCTTTCTTTATATGTGTTTGTAGCTTAAAGATAGCTTGCTTAGACCGATGTGGGATGGATTGAATTTCAAGAGAGGCCCCAACAATCTGACTTCATCTTTGAGTGTGTGAACTTGTCCCACATCGGTGGTAAGACAAAGGGAATGGCTCATCTCCTTCTTATAAATAGCCCTTCATCCCCTTATAAACTTGAACTTGACTACTTCCTGTGGTTTGAGCCTTTGCTTGAACTCTTTTGGAAGACCCAAATGGCTTGAGCCTATGCGAAAGTTTTGGTTGGAGCACCCCTTGAAAGTGGGTGCACCGTTTGTTTTTAAAGTGTTTTTGTTTGATTTGTTCGATTAGTGTTCGTTTAGTAACTTAGCGAACGAACATGAACGAACACGAACTAAGTTTTTTCTTAAACGAACGAACACGAACACCAAAATTTTTGTTCGTTTAGTGTTCGTATTCGTTCGTTTGTTCGGCTAAGCTAAACGAACAAACATGAACAAGGCCTTGTTCGTGTTCGTTCGGTTCGTTTATAGCCCTACCTGCTGTTACCTGTTGTACATAGTTTGTTCCTTAGTGCTTATATGTTGTACATTTTCTGTTACAGATTTGTCAGCCATCCTTGTATATATAGGACATCTACGTCTTGTTTTTAATATATTGAAATTATTCCTCAATCCATAAAATATCTTCTTCTCTCTGTTTTTACTTGGTATCAGAGCCCTAATGGCGCCTCAATCATCTCCTACTTCTTCATCTGACCCTACTAACAACTCTTCCTCCTCTCAAACCATTTCATCCCATCCCCAAATCTGAATCAAGTTTTCTCTGTGAAATTAGATTCCAACAATTATCTCATCTGGAAAAATCAGTTGCTCAACGTAGTAATTTCTCAAGGTCTGGAAGGCTATCTCGATGGATCCAAAACCCAACCTCCAAAATTCCTCTCGTCTGATGCAACACAAGTTAATCAAGAATATATTATGTGGGATCAATACAATCAATTGATTATGAGTTGGATCTATTCTTCTCTTTCAGAATTGATGCTTACACAAATTGTCGCCTACACCACTGCTCATGAAATCTGGAACTCCCTTGCTCAGATTTACTCCTCATCTTCACTGGCTCGAGTCATAGAGCTACGTACCTCTCTTCAAACCCTAAAAAAACAGGGACTCTCGATTGCAACATATATCCAAAAACTGAAAGGTATTTGCAACAACCTTGCAGCCATTGGAGAACCTGTAACACGAGAAGATCATCTCATCTATCTTCTGGGAGGACTTGGTCGAGAAAACAATGCCTTCGTTGCCTCTGTCCATAACAGATCAGATAAACCCACAGGTGAAGAAGTACACAGTCTTCTTATGAGCTTTGATTACCGCCTTGAAACTCAAAATGCTATTGACCAGATTGATATGGCACAAGCAAATATGACCCATGTCCCTCAAGCATCAACGTTTAAAAAATCCTTCAAACCTAATTCACATTTTCAAGTAAGATCTCCTTCTCCTTCTCTTTTTCGCCCTCAATCCTCAGCACCCAGTGTTCTTGGCAAACCACCACATCGACCAAACATCCAACCATGGAAACCTTCTTTCAACCCAAAACCTCAATGCCAGATTTGCAACAAGTCAGGACACACAGCTCTAAATTGTTATCACCGAGCAAACCTTAATTATCAACCTAATTTTACTCCCAAAAACTTCAATACCTACACTGTTTCGCCTATGCAACATAGCTTCTCACTAGGTTTTTCTCCAAATGGGTCAGGATCTAAATGGTTTATGGATTCTGGTGCTACACATCATTTCACCCCAGACTTCAATGCCATGGACTTAGCCTCTCCGTATCATGGGTGTGAAAAAGTTACTGTTAGTGATGGTAAGCAACATACAATCTCTAACATTGGTAGGAAATGTTTATCCACCAATTCTTCATCTGTTTCCTTAAATAATATTCTGCATTCTCCTTCTTTATCTCATAATCTAATTTCAGTTACCAAGCTATGTCGTGATAATAACGCATTTGTTGAATTCTATTGTGACTCTTTTATTGTTAAGGATCTGCTCACCAAAAAGATTCTCCTCCAAGGGCTCCTTGATCGCGGTTTATACAAGGTCGTCTCACCATCTGTTGACTCAACCACAGTTTCACCTCAGCATTTTGTTTCTCCTCATGCGTACCTCACTCGCTCCTCTAATCCAATAATTTGGCACCAACGCCTAGGTCATTCTGCTCTACCGGTTGTCAATCATGTCATGCGTGTTTGCAACATACCAACACAAAAATCTAGTAGTTCCTATTTTTGCAATTCTTGTCAATTAGCTAAAGCTCACAAGCTACCTTTTTCTATTTCTTTGTCTAGAGCTACTGCTCCTTTTGATTTGGTTTATATGGATGTATGGGGCCCCTCTCCCACTATTTCTATAGATGGGTTTCACTATTTTTTACTCATTGTCGATGATTACTCTCGTTTCTCTTGGATTTATTGTCTAAAATCTAACGATGAAGTTGTAACGTCCCAAAAATTACAATAAAATTTAACTTTTAAAAATATCATTTTAATTAAATAAACCACACGTGATTAAATCCAAATACACGTTTTGTCCAAAACCTCGTTAAGTTAAAAACCAATTCAATTTAAAGCAGCGGAAAACATAATAATTTTTAAACATCAAGCCTCCAAAAGAAAATGGTGAAAGTCTTCTCAACACGCCAGTGTGTACCGTCACGCCTTACTGCCACTCGTACCTGAAACAACAATTCATAGGGAAAGGGTAGGCATAAAGCTTAGTGAATTCAAACACTTACGCACAATAGCAATTATATATACACCACTCCTATCAACAGATAGACATAAATACTCATTACATACTGGTCTGAGAATACGTCCTAAACAGGCAAACTCATGCAAGGACATAACAGTCCACCTCGGCACCCCGAGGTCTACATAGTCAATACAACCATCGGCCCCGCCGAACATCGGTCCAACCGAATCAATACAACCATCGGCCCCGCCGAACATCGGTCCAACCGAATAAGTACAACTATCGGCCCCGCCGAACATCGGTCCAACCGAATAAATACAACCATCGGCCCCGTCGAACATCGGTCCAACCGAATAAATACAACAGTAAAGGTATTCTCCTAGACATTAATACAATTGGATATTACCCACAACCAAATCAACTAACACACACGTGCTACCGCAATGCATATATAATCCCTATCCTACGCAGTGAGAGAACTCACCTCGAAAGCGTTGCAGAAGTTCCCAACTGACCACACAAGCTTGCCAACTCCAAAATCACTTCTCGTCACCTAAAGAAGTGCTACAAAGTGTCAACGCGAAGCCCCAACCCTCAATTATAAACATAAGACTAAACGAGCGACATTTCAGATTTTCGGTCTAAACTGCAGGTCTGTTCGGGACCTGCTTATCCCCCTCTAGACCCACTAATCCAGAGATTAAGTCCCACAAACAGGAGGGTCTAGGTCTTAGCTTTCCAAGGACATATTATACGCGTTCTAGCGATTTTCCTATAATTTTATACAATTATTCTAAGATTGAAACGTAAAGCTGGCAGATTCGGACCTGCTGCAAAAACGACCATTTTGCACCTAGCTAGAGGCTTAACCAGGTTTTTGCTAAAACACGAAAAGTATTCCCGACACAGAATGTGAACCGTGGGCACCGATTTCGCCTCAACCCAAGCTACGATGGAAAAGTTATGGACGAAATAAAACAGCGGCAGAAAAGGCGATTTCACATAAAATGACTACATGGCTTATCATTATTTCTCACCCCATTAAGCTACGACTTAATGCAATCAGACATGGAGTTACATCTTAACAGTCCCAAAGAATGCAAGTGCACCAGGTCGGTAAGGTTTTCTACCCCAACAAAGTGCAACGTCCGGAAGTAACTAACGAGGTTTTTAAAGGATTAAGGTTTAGGTTACTAAGGTTCAACCATACGAGCATCGCCCACTGCCGCCTCCGGCAGTGGTGGTCGGCGGCGGCGGCAGCAGCAGCCACCACCTACGGTGGTGGTGGTTTGATGGGGAACTCAGTCGAACCCGAAAGGGACGGTTCCGCCACCCTTAAACGGCCACGCACCCCGCGTACACCTTAACACTCTCCGGTCACGTACGTCGCAACCACCGACTGGTGGTGCACGGCGACCCTGCCGGCGACAGCCATAGCTGTGGCGGCGATGGTGGTTTTTGTGGGGATTCAACGACACAAGAAGAAAAGAGAGGGAGACTTACCTCTTGACGAAAACACCGCAGAAACCACGACGAGATCCCGACCTTCACGTCTCGGCTGTCGCTATCTCCTCTCTCTCTCGCTAACTCTCTCGCTGCACCTCTCTCGCCGGCAATGATCACAGCGGCGCCGGCGGTGAGGTTCGACGGCAGTAGCAGCGGCAAGAAGGGAAGGGAAGGGAAGGGAAGGGTTGCTTAGGGTTTTTGGGTGCTATTTGTGTGCGTAGCAGGAGAAAAACGAGAAGGGGAGGGAGGGTCGGTCCCTTATGGGCCAATCCACGCCCATATACATAAAAATTACATCTTTAGTCCTTGCTCTTTCCAAAACCTTGCAAAACAAGTTAAGGTTTGCCAAATAGCCTTTAACAACAAAAATCTTAACAGTTTTGATCTTCCCCGATAATCCCCGCTAATAAGAATTCGCTACGAGAAAATAATAAAATAAAATTAAAATAAATCCGTACCGGGACACGGGCTTTACAACTCTCCCCCGCTTGAATTAGACTTCGCCCTCGAAGTCTCTGCCACGAATAGCTCTGGATAGTTCTCCCGCATCTCAACTTCGGGTTCCCAAGTCCACTCGGAACCCTTTCTGTGTTGCCACTGGACTTTCACTATCTGGAATCTAAATTTCTCTATACGCTTGGCGACATCCCTAACTGGAATCTAAATTTCTCACACCGACTAAAAATTTCTCGAATACTTTTCTTACCAACAAAACTCCTTCAAGAACACTGACATTATGATCGGAAGAACACTCCAACAACTGGAATCATTCCTAGTCAAACGACTTCGGTTGTCTCCCAACCTTAGATATTCCATACATCCCGATATCAAACTCTAACCATTCTAAAGTTGCTCACCAATATACCCTACAGGATACTCGAATCCGATCATTCCTACCATTAACTGTCGATTAACTTCCACGAGTTCTACTAGACTCCCAAAACTTATTTCACACGAATCATCAAACCAGTAAATTTATAATCACCCACGAAGATCATTCCACCATAACCATTCATCACAAGTGAGCATTTCAGGGTTACTACTACCATCACCATAATTGTTTTAAAATCGGCTACAACTCTCCGATTACACTAAAGGTGTTTGGCCTCAAGCCCAAAAGTCGACACCTAAATATACCACCTACCTCAAAAAGGTTACTGCACATTCATTCTCTTAATTACAAAGGGCATCATACCCTTAGCCGATACTATTCGGCCTACAGTACCAACACGCGTGGAATACCCAACCTTCCACCGTCTACTTATCCTCCACACTCGCTCTACGAAGCCTAGTTACACCGTATCGAGGATACACTTTGACGTCTACCTCTCATATAACGCCTCAAGGCCCGGCACATCGGATCTACCTCCCAGGTAAGTGCTCAAGACTATATCCTCCTAGTGCCTACTGGAAAGTCAAGGTCATAACACATGAATACCGGGGTCCCACCCCGAGATACCCAACCGACTATTACCAACGACTGACTAACGTGTCCAATGATCCAATGCAAAACAGTCTACCAACAACATGCCTATCCCGGAATGACTCACTCACCCAAACATGTAAATACTCAACGTGCAATAAATGCAAAACTGTGCAACAAAAACAACCCATCAACAAGACTCCACACCGAGCCACTAAAACCGGGCAATTGACCCATGACTATCTAAAAGTGACACATAACACTTGAAAGCGCATTTCCCAAATTGTTTACAAAAATCATTTACAAAATATTTTCAACACCAAAATTTTTCACCTCAAAAAGATCATATGCAATAAAACTACTATTACCAGGTCGGTAGTTACGCAAAAATGGACACGTTCGTCCCACATAGGAAAATCATGTGGAAAATCATTCCATTGCAGTTCAGTTTACTTACAAAACACAAAGCGTAATGAATAATTTCTTTAAAACGAACCACCACAGTTCTGGTATGGATTGACTCATGATATGCATGCAAGGTAACTGCTCAATTCAAACGGTGTGCAACAATTTTCACACGTACTTCAAAAGAAGCCCAAACGGCAATTTACTCACAATTATTTTCTGACCATCCAAATGATATGGAACAAAGTTTACCAATCAAAATTTGTGCGCGTCAGTTTATTATACAAAACAAGGAAACGATTCATAATTATACCTCAATCAAAACACAAAATAGCTTGTGTAAGTTCCAAGTTTAAAGACAAGAAGGAACTAAAACATTTTCATGGAAATGATACTAAAACATTTAGCTGACTAAAAGCGTACCAAACAACTCATGATAAAATGTTACCAAAATATTCCTCCATGCATCATTTAAGTCACGTATGAATCAATCCATCCACTGAACTATTTGAAATAATATACTTAGTACACAAACTCATATTAAACAAATCACCAACAAAGTTTGTAACTCTCGTGATAAAAAGGTTTCATGCACTTTCAAAACCATAGTTCGAAATCTTGTGTGTGTGCTAAACATTTCCCAAAATTCCAGAACACAATCCATATAAGGATTGGAAACACCAGAATTAGTTAATGCGATTTTTATTTTCAAAATCAAACTTTGTGCATGACTTAGTCGGCATTCTACGTCTTGACTCAAATGGTCTACTTAAAACAAACATCACATCAGCAACCTCAACCACAAGTGGACAGCCTAACCGTCCCATACTACGGCCCAAACGCTCACTAAAAATGTGAGGCACGAAATAATGGGTAGCCCCACTATCAAACATCGCCACAGCGGGCACCGAGTTAACTAAGAATGTACCTGTCACCGTTTTGAGCGTGGCCTGTGCCTCATCCCCATCAGTAGCCCTCGGATTCGGGCAGCTGGCCTTCACGTGACCCATCTGTTTGCAGTTAAAACAGACCCTCTGTGGTTCCCTGCAGTCGCGACCGTAGTGCCCCACCTGGCCACACTGGAAGCATTTGTCATTTCTCCTTCTGCTACCATCCTTGGTTTTAAACCCACCGCTCCTTTGATTCAAGAGCGAGTCCGAAAACCTCGTTCTCTTTGGAACCGCCGATTCTGGTGCAACGGCCTGCGCCGTTTTCCTCTTCTTAGTCTGTTCCTCTAACTCGAGTCCCTGTTTCCGAGCAGCCTCCATCATCATTACTACGTCATCACGAACGGCGGTAATAATCTCGGGGATTGCCTCCCTAATAGCATGCTTTACTTCAGCCGCGATCAACTCACGTATCTGCTCAGTAGTGAGTTCAATACTAACATTTGGTTCAACATTGTTGTTCCTCCTTGTGATGGCCATCCTAGGTAATTAATACAACGAGCTATTAGCACTTAATAACTCATACTAACAATGCTCACGCTCAACTCCTCGGATTCCTCGTGACTTTCCCCGACTCGAGCATTGATCATGTGTTTCCGATAGTAGGAGCTCTACTACTACCTTCCACACCTATCATCACTCGTTCCGAGTCCCATACGAAGTGTCCAAGTAGTTTCTCGGTGATAACTACACCCATATGCCCACACCAGCATATGTACACACTCTTCCTAGCTCCATATGAATTCCACCCCAAAACACTACCCTTGCTACAACGAAATCCCTACTGACCATAACGAGTTGCCTCGCGAATACCCCGTCACATGCAGCGTGGAACAAATAGACATTCGAATACAAGATTCTATCCTAGAACGGTTGGACTCAAACAAGAGCTGCGCAATAGAACTGAATCAAATATTCTAAGGCTATGCGATTCTTACTGCATACAACCTATAGGGCATTCACTTAACAACCTACCATGACTAGCACAAATTCCTACTAGCAAGCAATGAACATGCAGTACAATGTAAATAGCACAAGCAATCTAGCATGCATACTCCTATGATCTAGAAAGCAATAAATACACTAAGTACTGTACCTTTTCCCTTGGCTCCGGCTGACTGTACACACTGCGCCCTCGATCACCGTTTCTCAAACGCATTTTCCTTTCTTTTATTTTCCAAAAACTTTAAAGAAAATTTTATAGCCGCAAACTTGAGATCAAACACACCGAGATGTGTTTGATTCACTCAAGCTGTGCTCTGATACCAAGTTGTAACGTCCCAAAAATTACAACAAAATTTAACTTTTAAAAATATCATTTTAATTAAATAAACCACACGTGATTAAATCCAAATACACGTTTTGTCCAAAACCTCGTTAAGTTAAAAACCAATTCAATTTAAAGCAGCGGAAAACATAATAATTTTTAAACATCAAGCCTCCAAAAGAAAATGGTGAAAGTCTTCTCAACACGCCAGTGTGTACCGTCACGCCTTACTGCCACTCGTACCTGAAACAACAATTCATAGGGAAAGGGTAAGCATAAAGCTTAGTGAATTCAAACACTTACGCACAATAGCAATTATATATACACCACTCCTATCAACAGATAGACATAAATACTCATTACATACTGGTATGAGAATACGTCCTAAACAGGCAAACTCATGCAAGGACATAACAGTCCACCTCGGCACCCCGAGGTCTACATAGTCAATACAACCATCGGCCCCGCCGAACATCGGTCCAACCGAATCAATACAACCATCGGCCCCGCCGAACATCAGTCCAACCGAATAAGTACAACCATCGGCCCCGCCGAACATCGGTCCAACCGAATAAATACAACCATCGGCCCCGCCGAACATCGGTCCAACCGAATAAATACAACAGTAAAGGTATTCTCCTAGACATTAATACAATTGGATATTACCCACAACCAAATCAACTAACACACACGTGCTACCGCAATGCATATATAATCCCTATCCTACGCAGTGAGAGAACTCACCTCGAAAGCGTTGCAGAAGTTCCCAACTGACCACACAAGCTTGCCAACTCCAAAATCACTTCTCGACACCTACAGAAGTGCTACAAAGTGTCAACGCGAAGCCCCAACCCTCAATTATAAACATAAGACTAAACGAGCGACATTTCAGATTTTCGGTCTAAACTGCAGGTCTGTTCGGGACCTGCTTATCCCCCTCTAGACCCACTAATCCAGAGATTAAGTCCCACAAACAGGAGGGTCTAGGTCTTAGCTTTCCAAGGACATATTATACGCGTTCTAACGATTTTCCTATAATTTTATACAATTATTCTAAGATTGAAACGTAAAGCTGGCAGATTCGGACCTGCTGCAAAAACGACCATTTTGCACCTAGCTATAGGCTTAACCAGGTTTTTGCTAAAACACGAAAAGTATTCCCGACACAGAATGTGAACCGTGGGCACCGATTTTGCCTCCACCCGAGCTACGATGGAAAAGTTATGGACGAAATAAAACAGCGGCAGAAAAGGCGATTTCACATAAAATGACGACATGGCTTATCATTATTTCTCACCCCATTAAGCTACAACTTAATGCAATCAGACCTGGAGTTACATCTTAACAGTCCCAAAGAATGCAAGTGCACCAGGTCGGTAAGGTTTTCTACCCCAACAAAGTGCAACGTCCAGAAGTAACTAACGAGGTTTTTAAAGGATTAAGGTTTAGGTTACTAAGGTTCAACCATACGAGCACCGCCCACTGCCGCCTCCGGCAGTGGTAGTCGGCGGCGGCGGCAGCAGCAGCCACCACCTGCGGTGGTGGTGGTTTGATGGGGAACTCCATCGAACCCGAAAGGGACGGTTCCGCCACCCTTAAAGGGCCACGCACCCCGCGTACACCTTAACACTCTCCGGTCACGTACGTCGCAACCACCGACTGGTGGTGCACGGCGGCCCTGCCGGCGACAGCCATAGCTGTGGCGGCGATGGTGGTTTTTGTGGGGATTCAACGACACAAGAAGAAAAGAGAGGGAGACTTACCTCTTGACGACAATACCGCAGAAACCACGACGAGATCCCGACCTTTACGTCTCGGCTATCGCTATCTCCTCTCTCTCTCTCGCTGCACCTCTCTCTCTCGCTGCACCTCTCTCGCCGACAATGATCACGTCGGCGCCGGCGGTGAGGTTCGACGGCAGTAGCAGCGGCAAGAAGGGAAGGGAAGGGAAGGGTTGCTTAGGGTTTTTGGGTGCTGTTTGTGTGCGTAGCAGGAGAAAAACGAGAAGGGGAGGGAGGGTCGGTCCCTTATGGGCCGATCTACGCCCATATACATAAAAATTACATCTTTAGTCCTTGCTCTTTCCAAAACCTTGCAAAACAAGTTAAGGTTTGCCAAATAGCCTTTAACAACAAAAATCGTAACACTTTTGATCTTCCCCGATAATCCCCGCTAATAAGAATTCGCTACGAGAAAATAATAAAATAATTAAATTAAATTAAAATAAATTCGTACCGGGACACGGCCTTTACAGAAGTTACTTCTAATTTTATGTATTTTCAATCCTTAATCCGTACTCAATATAATTCTATAATCAAATTATTCAAACTGATGGGGGTGGCGAATTTAACCCTTATCTCTAATTCTCAAATCACAAGGTTCCATTTATCGTTTTTCTTGCCCTTACACTTCTGCTCAAAATGGCAGAGTTGAACGAAAGCATAGACATGTTGTTGAAGTTGGTCTTGCTCTCTTAGCTCAATCGTCTATGTCTCTTTCTTACTGGTCTTACGCTTTCCGTACGGCTGTCCATATTATAAATAGACTTCCCACTGGTGTATTAAACACTCACTCTCCTTTCTCCGTCCTCTACGACAAGCTTCCTGACTACAATCACCTGCGAGTATTTGGTTGTGCTTGTTTTTCGCTTCTCCGTCCCTACAACAATCATAAACTTCTTTTCCGTTCCATGGAGTATGTATATCTAGGTCCTAGTTCCATTCATAAAGGATACCTTTGTCTTAATAAGGCTACCGGCCGAATTTATATTTCTCGACATGTAGTCTTTCACGAACAGTTTTTTCCCTTCTCTCAACCTCCGAAATCTACTAGTTCTACTACTAGTACTTCTCCAAGTTCCTTTCTATCAATCCCCATATCTGTATCTTTGCCTACTCCTGATCTTCCTATTCCTTCAACTACTCTGCCATCTCCACCACCTTCCGTTTCACCTGTGACCCAACCTCCTCCTTCACCTGCTCATTTAATTCCCTCACCTGTGAACACACTTTCTATCCCGTTAATGGAAAATTCAGAAAATAATATTGATGTTGCTATTCCTCCACCACAAAGTAACACCCACCCCATGATTACTAGATCTAAGGACGGGATTTCTAAACCCAAGAGATTTCTCACCACTACTGCTAAGCCAACTGTCCCATCCACTTTTAAACAAGTCTCAACTGATCCAAACTGGACATCAGCCATGGATCGTGAAATATCTGCCCTTCATCAGAATAACACATGGGCATTAGTTCCTAAGCCCACCAATGCTAATATAGTGGGCTGTAAATGGGTTTACAAACTGAAGTTGAAACCAAATGGTGACATCGAGCGGTATAAGGCCCGTTTAGTGGCCAAAGGTGTTGGGTCACCAAAGATTTGAAATTGACTCACCGATGTTTTCCCTAAAATCTTACTTAGAATATTTCATCATGGGTCTTTAGAATGACTTGTACAAATTAGCAACTGTTTGGTGAAGTCGAAGATCAACCGAAACCAAGCTTGAAGACATTCTCATTGTGGAAATGAGAATAATCTTCTCAACATGCAACAAGTCAGTGTCCACCGACTGTGTTCCCACACATCGGTGGACACCCTCTCCATTGACCTGCTTTACGTCGACCGAAGGCATCCCACCGACTAGGATGCTCAAAATCGGTGGGATCTCCTTCCTCTCATAAGTGTTCTTCTTCAAAGATTACAAGATCCAAGTTATTTATATCGGTGAAACTTCATCGGTGTAGATGTCTTGGAAAACACATCAAGAAGATCATTTATTATGGGACAATATCTATTGCCAGGTAAAAGTGACTTTTTGTCATCTTATCTATTTTTAGATAAAGTCTCTTTCAACATGGGTATTCTTCCTAGTACCAATGAAAAGGTGATAAAGACATATCAACTTTTCAGAAGTCAACAGCTACAAGCAAATCTCCTGATGACATGTGTCCCAAGCATTAAATGCTCATCTCACTATAAAAGGAAGAAGAGGCTCCCATGCAAACTATGCAAAAACTGGAAGATTTTCTCAGTGCAAAAACTCTCCTCTTTGCTAAGAACTTTATAGCTTTGTTCTAAATGTTCTAAGTTGTTTTGTTTAGTATACTTTGTGAAAGATTGTTAGAATAGTTTATCTGTTCTTTTCCGCAACAGTATTTAGTTTCTATGTGTAATTCTTGTTGAAAGTTTTTCAATAATAGAATTAAAATTGTGAAATTTTTGAGTATTGTATTCAACCCCTCCTCCCCCTTCTACAATACTTGTTAAGCCATCTGGGACTAACAAGTGGTATCAGAGCAGAAAGTTTACTTCATAAACTTGATCTGCGATGGCTGCCTCTTCATCTTCAACTATTGAAAACTCTTCTCAAAACAACTTTTTAGAGAATGGCTCCATAACAAAACCTCCCAAGTTCAATCCTAAAAACTTTTCTCTTTGGAAAAGCCGTATTATGTTGTTCATGGAAGGAGTGGATACTAGATATCCAACCATTCTCAAAGAGGGACCTATTATCCCTAGAGTCTAGGCTCGCTATGAAACGCAGAGGGCTGGTAAAGAAACCATCGATAAGGAGAAAACTAGTGACTCCGATGATTCTGATGAACCTTTTGACAAAGAGAAAGCAAAAGGTACTGGACGTTATATCCTCAAAAACCCAAAGAAATATACTGATGAGGAAAAACGTCTGGTTACTCTTGACTCCAAGCTTAGGGCAATCATTACTCTCTCACTTCCTGATGAAGTCTATCACTCTCTGGTTAACTTTGAAACTGCTAAAGAGATGTGGACCACACTGTGTGTTCTGTACGAAGGTACAGAGGAAGTGAAGAAAAGCAAAAAGATTGGTCTCATTATAAAGTATGAACTCTTTGCATATGAAAAAAGTGAATCTCTTCCTAGCTACTATAATCGTTTCAACTCTCTTCTAAATGATCTGAAGTTATTGGGCAGAGTCTATGATAATGAGGAAGTCTTGTGCAAGTTCATGGATTGTCTCCCTGATTTTTGGGAAAATATATGCACTTGTATTAAGACTACCAAGGACCTTGAGTACATGCCCTTAACTGTCTTGTATGGAACTCTCTACAACTTTGAGCAAACCAAGTTACAAAGGAAATCTTTCATCAAAAAGATAAAAGGCTCCTCTATAGCCCTTATCAGTGAAAATTCCAAGAAAACTCAAAATGTTCCTAGAATCACCTATCCTTCATCAGACTCTGACAATGACAGCCAAAACAACTCTTCTCACCAAACGGAGGCATATCTAAGTGATGCCGATGATGAAGGTGAGGAAATCTCGGTTGAGCAGTTGTCTGATGAGATGGCTATGATGGCTGGTTTCAAGAACAAGTCTCGTCCTTTTAACAAATCTAGAAACTTCAGGAAACCCTCTTCTTCCTCAAAGAATCCTTCTTCTGATAAGTCCAATGAAGAGTGTTATAACTGTGGTAAGAAAGGACATTTTGCTTCTGAGTGTAGGAGCAAGCGTGTGGCAAAATCTAGGACCACATCCTCTGACACATATTATTCTAAGTGTGAGAAACCCAAAAACACATCCTTCAAATCAACCTTTTCCAAGAAAGATACTCAATCATCTTCCCAAGACCATCAGGAACGTGTTGGGAAGTATAAGGCAAAATACAAGAAAGAGAAAGAAAGAAATGAGGGTCTTCAAAGAAAAGGAAAAGGTCTCATGGCAGAAACTCATTATTGGGATGAAGAAGAAACTTCTGATAGTGATTCTCCCAACATGTGTTTTATGGCCATATCTGAAGATGTAGAAGATTCAGAAAAAGCTACCTCTCCAATGGCTTTGGTGTCAACTGGGTGCTCGACATCATAATCTCAGGTACATCCCTTTAATGATATGACTGATTTTGAAAAGATTGAGGCATATGAATCTTTAACTAAAGACTTCTATGCTGCCAAGGATAGCAAGAAAAGAAAATCTGTTCAAGTAAAAAACCTTTCCTCTCAACTTGAAATATGTATGTCTAAACTTGAAAAGTTTGAGGAAGTCAAAGCTGAGCTTGAGGATCTGAAAACCATAAACCATTTAATCTCAAAAGAGAAAAACAATCTTTTTAAGAAATTAAAAAGAGAACAAGAGGTTGTTAGAAAATGGACAAATTCTTCAAAAAAACTTGAGCAAATCTTTCAAGATCAAATATGTGGTGATACCAAATTTGGTTTAGGCTTTGGAAAATATATATCTGAGACCTCTTCTCATGCACTTGTTCCTACTTCAAGTGTATGGGATGATGCCTCAGAGTCAAGCTCTTGTGACTCTATTTCTTTGAACTCTGTTGATCTAGGTGAAGCCTTAAAGTTTGGAATGTTCATAAAAGCTAAAGAATCTTCATCAGTTCAAACCATTGAGAAACAAGATTCAAATGATGTTTCTAAACCTATCCATGATCTTTTAAAAGATTTAGCCATTGATGATGTCACATCTTCTAACTCTTCAAAATCAAAGTCTTTCAAAAGAGCTGACTCCTCCGATCTCTCTTTAAAAATAAAATCCTCAGACGTTGGGAAAGATAATTTAAAAAATTCTTCAAGAAATCTTTCCAACTTTGCTTCCACTTCTGGTAATAGGGTTTTAAGAATTCCTCCCCTCGTCTCATCCTTTGGTCCTAAAACTACTCAAGTTAATGTCATAGGGAAAGGAAAAGAAAAGATGCAAAAACCTAAAAGGACATTTATCTATAGAAAGTGTTATAACTGTGGTGACACTTTTCATCTTGCAAAGGATTGTCCAAAGGAAAGAATTGACAGAACCAAACCTAAGGACTCCTCCTCTTCTAACGCAAAAGGACCCACCACCAAATGGGTACCTAAGAACTAACCTGTGTGTGCATGCAGGTTTTTGAGCACCATCAAATCTGGTATTTGGATAGTGGGTGCTCACGTCACATGACGGGAAATAAATCTATTCTTATTAACTATGTGTCTAAAAAGGGTCCTTCTGTAACTTTTGGAGACAACTCTAGAGGCTACACCAAAGGATATGGAACTCTCACAAACGGATCTGTCACCTTCAATAAAGTGGCGTTTGTTGAAGGCCTCATGCATAATCTTCTCAGCATAAGCCAACTGTGTGATCTAGGATATAAAGTAATTTTCGAACTTTGTATCTGTACTGTTGTTGACAAAAACATGAAAGTGGTTCTTTCCGGAAAAAGAATGGAGAATGTCTATATCATAGATATGGGACAAAATAATAATTCATCCAGTGTATGCTTTGTGTCGGATGACACAACCAAAAGGAACTGGATGTGGCATAAACGTCTGTCTCATCTCAACTTCAAAACACTCCACAAAATCTCAAACAAAGAGCTGGTGACTGGCATGCCAAAGTTGAACTTTGTCAAAGAAAAGCTGTGTGATGCATGTGAAAAAGGGAAGCTCACCAAAACTTCCTTCAAGACCAAGCAATGCTCCTCCATCACTCTTCCTCTCCAAATGCTGCACATGGATCTATGTGGGCCAGTCAGCACTCCTAGTCTAGGAGGCAAAAGGTACATTCTTGTAATTGTTGATGAATTTACTAGATATACTTGGGTGTCTTTTCTCAGGTATAAAAGTGATGCAGCTGAAGACATCATCAACTTTGTCAAGAAAAATGAAGTTCTAAATGGACAGCTTGTACGATCGGTGAGAAGTGACAATGACACTGAATTCAGAAACAGTGCTCTTGAAAACTTCTTTAATGAGAAAGGAATTTCTCAAAATTTCTCAGCTGTCAGGACTCCTCAGCAAAATGGAGTCGTGGAAATGAAAAACAGAACTCTATGTGAGGCTGCAAGATCAATGCTCAGTGAATCAAATCTTCCCACCTATTTTTGGGCTGAAGTTGTTAATACTGCTTGCTTTACCCAAAATAGGTGGGTGATCTCTAAAAGGCATGATAAAACCTGACACGGGGTTTTCACACCCCGCGAATCTAACCGCAAGTGTACGGTGTCGAATCAAGTAATAACGTACGGAAGTACGAGTATCGAACCAAAGGAACTAGGAACTAAATATCACAATTACTACAAGAACTATTAATTGGACTGTCAAATTTGGAGATTGGTTTTATAAACTAATGAAATGCAGAAATTAAAATCAAGCAAACACAAGACAAACAGAACAGCTTTAAAGACTTTGATAGAGAGAAAAGTTGAGGGTTGGAAATCCTCAGGTTTTACACATGCACACAATCAACTCAAACAGTTACCAGTTAATCCCCTAAATGATTCCCAAATCTTTTAAGATCACCGTCGTTTTCTTTCGAATAACAACGGATTTTATTTTGAAAAGGATTAGTTCAATCTCTCGATCTCACTTCTGGATTCCAAAACACACTAAGCACTCGACTTATGTTAAATTGGCTAGATTCTATCTCTCGATGTCAACCTAACGGTTTAAATGGGACTAAAGCTTACTTGGTATATCTCTATCACCGTTTTGGGCTTTAGGCATGCAATTCCTAATTCTAAATAGTAGTTAATTCTCACGAACTTAATTACTACTCAACAAATCATTTGTAAACTGGCCAAATTCACAAACGCGTTAAGAACAAAATCACATGCTTCATTTAATAAGGAAAAACTGATAAACGTTCAAGTCAATTCGTTACATGCTTAAAAACCAGATTCATTCCAACCCCCAACACGAACCGGTTAGTTCATGTCGGTGGTGGATTCAAACATAAGAGAAAAGGATTCAAGAGTGAATGTAAACATGATCAAAAAGTGACAAGATGAAATCGTGATAACAAGTGATGAAAACTCCCTCTCGTGTTCGTCTCTACGTTCCGTCTTGAATGCACTCGTGATCGGCTCTGTATCGTGACCTCGAGGACTCCGAAAAGTCTCCAGAAATCGCCCCCTAAACTGCTCTGGCCGTCCTTGAAAAGTTGCGCGAATAAATCCCCTAAAATCTCCAAAAAACGAGTTTTATTTCTGCGTGCCGCGGTTTGTGCCGCGGTTTGCAAACCGCGCGCCAAACCGCGCGGAGGCGTGGAACAGTGTGTGCCGCGGCTTGTGCCGCGGTTTGCAAATCGCGCGCCGCGGTTTGGAAAATTGTGTGCCGCGGTTTTGGACTGTGTGCCGCGGTTTTGGACTTGGATCTCGGGCTTTCGTTGGGCTTCGTTTTGGCTCTTTTGGGGCTCTTTTTAGCTTCTTTTCTCGAGGAATGCCGCCTTTTAGCTAACCTGTATAAATCACTAGATAAACCGTGAAATACACGCCTTTTTACTTGAATACAAGCCAATCTCATTGGTTTGAGAACTGAAAGTAACGCCAAAAAGTGGCGTTATCAAAACCCCTTATGAAGTTTTCCATGGCAGAAAACCAAATATTGGCTTTCTTCATGTTTTTGGCTGTGTGTGCTTCATTCTAAATGATCGTGATAATCGTGGGAAATTTGATCCCAAAGCTGATGAAGGAATCTTTGTTGGATACTCCCTATCCTCCAAAGCATATCGGGTGCATAATCTCAGGAGAAAATGCATTGATGAGTCTATTCATGTCAAATTTGATGATCTAAGATCATCATCTCTCTCAAATGATGATGATGAATTACACAGATAGATTTCTTCATGCATAGGTGATGCTCCTATAGTCACTCCCACCGATACATCATCTATTCCCTTAACTCAATCAAATCCTTCTACCTCTTATAACCAAGTTGGGTCACCTTCTAAAGTGCCTGACTCCTCTCTTACCGAAATTAACCATGACCATCTTCCCGCGGACATGAATTCTCCCACCGACATACTTTCTCCCACCGATATGCTCCCTTCCTCCGACATTCAGCCCTCCACCGATCCTTTACCTACCATCGACAATTCCGCCTTCCACCGAACCTCTGATCCCACTCCACTAACATACTCCACACAAAATATTCCACCACCTTTACCTCCTGCCACAAAATGGACCAAAGATCACCCAATAGACCAAATCATTGGTGATCAACAAGCTGGTGTCCAAACCCGCAGAGGAGTTGGAAATATTTGTCTCTATGTGAACTTTCTCTCACTTATTGAACCCAAGAAGATTGATGAAGCTCTAGCAGATCCCTGTTGGATCACTGCCAAGCAAGAGGAGCTTTCTTAGTTTGAAAGAAACAAAGTTTGGAGATTGGTTCCCAAACCTCCAAAGAAGACAATCATTGGAACCAAATGGATCTTCAGAAACAAAATGGATGAAGAAGGTACAGTTGTCAGTAACAAGGCCAGACTGGTAGCTCAAGGATACAGACAGGAAGAGGGCATTGACTATGATGAAACATTTGCCCCTGTTGCAAGACTTGAAGCTATAAGAATCTTTCTGGCTCATGCTGCCTACCGAAATTTTAGGGTCTTTCAGATGGATGTCAAAAGTGCCTTCCTCAATGGGGAACTTGCAGAGGAAGTCTATGTGAAACAACTACCTGGCTTTGAAGACCCAACTCATCCAGACTATGTGTACAGATTAGACAAGGCTCTCTATGGACTCAAGCAAGCTCCACGTGCTTGGTATGACACTCTTGCTAACTTTCTTCTAAAGCATGGTTACTCCAGAGGTAAAATTGACAACACTCTCTTTATCAAGAAGATCTCAGGTAATCTCATTCTTGTTCAAATCTATGTAGATGACATCATCTTTGGTGCCACTGATGAATCACTATGTGATGAGTTTGCTTCTCTCATGATGAGTGAATATGAGATGAGCATGATGGGAGAGCTTACATTATTTTTGGGCCTTCAGGTCAAACAAACTTTAGAAGGGATTTTTATAAATCAAAGCAAATATATCCGTGACCTTCTGAAGAAATTCAACTTCTTAGATAGCTCTCCTATGAAAACTCCCATGGCACCAGCTCTGAAAATTCATGCTGATCCGGGTGGTCAATCTGTTGATGTAACGAATTATCGAGGGATGATTGGTTCTCTTCTTTATTTAACTGCTAGCAGACCGGACATTATGTTTGCTACTTGTCTATGTGCCCGTTATCAAGCCAATCCAAAAGAATCTCACTTGGCCGCTGTAAAACGGATTTTCCGGTATCTTAAAGGTATCTTGCATCTGGGTCTTTGGTATCCCAAAGACTCAGGCTTTGAACTAATTGGGTATTCAGATTCAGACTATGCAGGTTCCAAAATTGACAGGAAAAGTACCACAGGCAGCTGTCAACTTCTTGGTGGCAAATTAGTCAGCTAGTCCAACAAGAAACAAAACTCTGTGTCAACCTCTACTGCTGAGGCTGAATATGTTGCTGCTGGTAGTTGCTGTGCTCAAATTCTGTGGATGAAGAATCAGCTCCGAGACTATGCTCAAGTCTACTCCAAAGTTCCAATTCTGTGTGATAATTCAAGTGCAATAGCCATTGCAAATAATCCTGTTCTACATTCAAGATCAAAGCACATAGACATCAGATATCATTTCATCAGGGACCATATCTCAAAAGGTGACATTGAGCTTCATTTCATTCCTACTGATCTTCAGCTTGCCGATCTGTTCACCAAACCCTTAGATGAAACCAGGTTCAATTTTCTAATAAGTGAACTTGGAATGTGCAATCTTCAATAACTCATCCTTCACCGATCTCTCATCGATACTCTTTCTTTCTTCTCACCAACCTCTGTACACCGATGACATCATCTTGATGATGTCATCACCATGATCTCATCTCTCCATAACCCCTACCGATCCCTTGTATATATGTCCTACATCTTTACCAAATAAACTCACCGAAGCTCGATCCTTTTATCGGTGACTCTACACAACACCGACGTCTACATCGGTGACCTCCATCTTAACCGACGCACTTCTTCCTGAAATTTCGGTGGAGTGATCGATCCCTCTATCGGTGGCTCCACATTTCACACCGACACATACCAATCTCTCAGCTCTCCTTCGGTAATATTACCCCACTGATTTCTCACACTTCTTATTCACCGACCTCTCTTGGTTCACTCTCGTTGGTGATGAGTGTCCCACCGAAATCCACACCGATTCTTTGAAGCTTATCAGATACGACTCCCTATGCACCCATGAGCCTAAAAACCCTACGTGTCAGTATGATGGGTGACCCTTCCCATTCCTAGACACTTCTCAGCCACACTTTTCAAAATCCTTCATCATTACCTTTTAAATCTTATTTAGTTTTTTTAAACCATAACCCTTCGATTCCCTCATAACCGTTCCCTCTCTTTTTTAAATCCATGACCCATCACCCCCACTTCATTTTTCCTATAAATACCCTAATTCTCCTTCTTCATTCCTTTTCGAAACCTGCAACCATCTACCTTCTCTCTCATTTTCTCTCACGACAAATCTCAAACCACATCTTTTCTATCATTCTCCATGGCATCTTCTACTTCCTCCAAAGCATCTAAGGCTACTAAGATCGTGAAAGGGGTGCCAACATGCTTTGATGATCTCAAGTTTAACTCTTGCAACCATGTCGCACGATTTGAATCTGACCCTGCTCATCCTGAATTCAATACGGTAACTAAGTTCTTAACCCGTTCCCCTCTTCTCCATGCATTCTCTTGCAACCCTAATATGAGCAAAATGCTCATTGGGAAGTTCTGGCTCACCTGTGTGTATGATCCTTCCAACGAGGATATTCATGCTTCTATCCTTACTGATGAGGAAGGTGATCACGATCTCACCTTCGGCGTTGATGATGTTGGCCGTGCCCTCAAGATCGATGCCTTTTCCGAATGTTGATGATGAGGAAGGTGATCACGATCTCACCTTCGGCGTTGATGATGTTGACATGCATGTTGACAATTTTCATGAACAAGTTGTGGATGCTATTGGGTATATCCACCAATCTGATGACAAAGCCTCAAAATCCTCCAAAGGTCCAGGTACATTAACAAGAAACAAAATGGGTGGTGTTTGGAACTTCTTCTTTGCACACGTGATCCATTGTCTTTCTAGAAAGACAAGTGGTCAAGATCAATCCCCTTCCTACATTACAAAGTTGGCCCATGCACTCATTTTACTTTGCCCAGTATTTCTTTACTGAATTGACTGAAGTGGTCAAGCATCTAAAACGGTGTCATGTGGCCTATCCTCGGTTCATATCTATGATTCTACAACACAAGATTGGCTCGGCTTTAGATGCGGATCGCAAATCTTCATCCCCTCGATTTATTTATGACTGGCCATCCCCCATTGTTGGCCAAAAGACACTTGATGTTGGTCGACTTGCTACTGATCTTCCTCTACGCCAAGGTATGATCTCGTTTGCTCACACTCCAAATCTTCACTGGGGTGAGGCGGAAGCTCCCGGGTTTCAACACCCGGAAGTTCCCGCGAAACCTCAAATTGTAGTGGCCCCTTCTCCCCGTCCTCGAGTGAAGTCGGGTGGTGCTAAAAAGAAACAACGAATGGCCACCGACACCTGCGCACCCGCTTCTAGAACTATGCCACCGAGAGATCCCTCGGAGGCTTCCCCAGTTCATACCTCGTCTCATAAGCGGAGGCACTCAAAATCCCCTCCGAGATCTCCTTTAAAGAGGTCTCGGAAACCTTCGGCCAAGCCATCTAAGCCAACTGTCGATTCTCAAAAATCGCCGGTTGTTGAAATTCTCCCCTCCGGGCCAAGGGTTACTGTATTTATTTAATAATATATATATATTTTTTTAGTTGGGACTTCATTGGTCCTCTTTTCTACTTCTCGGGTTACATTGACCCGTTTTATTCTCATGACTGGCCGGAATTCTCTCTTTTCTGCTCTATCTCTATTAGTTCATTACTGCTTCCGATTGACACACTTTTGGATAAGGTTGGCTAAGGCTTATGGCTAAAGGTGTGGCGAGGGTTAAGAAACGAATAAGATGAGTGTTTGGTTTCAAAGGGGCTGTGGATGCACACAAAGGGTAAAACGGTAACGATAGCTAAAAACGGGTTAAAACAAAACACACAATGCCTGGAATCATATCTTAAGGTCCACACGATATGGTCTACTATACCCTTACCCAATATCCCGATGGTCGTCTTTGCTACTCAACACAATAATGTAGCGAGATCATTCTACATTCACGACAAGGAATTCTAAAAAGTGTATAAGAATTAGGTGTATGAATCCCTCGAAATGAAAAACGTCTTTTAGGCTCAAAACTCACTATCGGGTGGTCTCCACTAATGTCCCTAGTCATGTCTTTTCCCGATCCTTCCCTAACGGTCACGTCACTATCATAAAGTTCTTCCCACAATGGTTGGTCTCAATCATTCAAAAATAAAAAATTTAGCTATTGTGATCTAGACACTCAGAAATGTAGGAAATCTACGTGCATAAGCTTGGGGCCGATTGGGCAACCCCAAACCTTACCCACACATCGTCCCCAATGTGCAAGCAAAGTCGTAGGTGATGAGACTCGATCATTGTGCAGTTATTTACAGGTATAAAAAGTACGGGTAAAACATTAACATAGCATAGCAAAAAGAAAAACCCAAAATTTCTAGACTGGGCACCCCAAACCTAGGCCGTGGCCTAGGTTTGCCAAATAAAAGCCAACCCCAAACCTCGGTGAAACCGAGGTTTGCACAGGGTTAAAAGTGAGTGCGTAAGGATGTTGAAAAAAATGAGGCACCCCAAACCTAAGTGAAACTTAGGTTTGATGCATCTCGTGCAATTACACTAGAACAACTCATCAAACACCACTCTTTTAGCAGAGAAATGATTAGAACATACCTGTTTTGCCCAGCCAGAGGAGGTTCTTGAAAGATTGATCATTTGGAGAGGGAGGGGAGAGCACGCACGCACAAAAGAAACAAACAAACGACGAAAGAAAACAAGAAAACAGAAACACACAACGCAAGAACGGAATAAAAACTGCACGAAAAACGAAAAACGAGGCAAATGGGACTCCCACGGTTTAGCCCGCGACTTGCAAGTCGCGTGGTAAACCGCGTAACCCTCTGTTTCAGAAAACCAACAGAGGGCCCCGCGACTTGCTGCGCGATATGCAAACCGCGTGACAAGTCGCGTATGTCCCTGTTTCAGCTATTTTTGACTTTTTCGATTTTTCGGTTTTTATGGCCTTTTTATTATTTAAACACACTAAAAAAAATAAAAAAATAAAATAAAACTAAGCACGCAAATAACAAGGAAAACAAACCTTGGTCGGTTGCCTCCCACCCAGCGCCGTATTTAAAGTCGTGGCACGACTGTGCGGTTTCAACTCGGCTCAGTATCCGCAGACTTGAATCGCCCACACTTGCGATTTCCCGTGGATTTCTCTCCTCTTTCTTCTCTTTCACCACTTCCTCTTTCCAGCAACTTGAATCTCACGTTCTCACCGCCAACTCGGAACATGATCTCACCTTCTTCCATGTCAATCAGAGCCCGACTCGTGGCCAAAAATGATCGTCCCAATATGAGTGGAACCTCTTCATCTTCGTCTATATCGATCACCACGAAGTCTACCGGGAAGTAAAACTTACCAACTTTGACGAGCACATCTTCTATCACTCCGTAAGGATACCTTATCGATCGATCAACCAGCTTAAGTGTCATGAATGTGGGGCTCACCTCGCCCAATCCAAGTTTCCTGAAAATAGAAATGGGCATCAAGTTAATACTCGCCCCTAAATCACATAACACTTTATTAAATGAAAACTTCCCAATTTGGATAGGGATAGAAAAACTCCCTGGATCGTTGAGCTTTTGGGGAAGCTTATTCTGGAAGATGGCGCTGCACTCTTCAGTGAGTGCCACGGTGGCCTGATGATCGATCGCCCTCTTTTTGGAAAGGATCTCTTTCATGAATTTCATGTAAGAGGGCATTTGGGCGAGAGCATCTGCAAAAGGAATATTGATTGTTAGCTTTTTAAATACTTCAATAAATTTTGAAAAATTGACCTCATCCTTATTTGCTTTCAGTCTGCTCAGATATGGCACTTTTGGAATTGTCGGCTTGACTGGTGTTGCCACCTCTCTTTCAGCTTCCAACTCATCTATATCGATGATCTCCACATCATTCTCGGCTTCCTTTGGTAACGGCTCTCGTGTAGAGTCTCTAGTCAGGTCCTTACCACTCCTCAGGTATATGGCATTACAATGCTCCCGGTTTTGCCTTTCGGGTTGACTCGGAAGTTTCCCGGGGGCTCGGTTTTGTAGGGTCTCGGAAATCTGCCCCACTTGCCTCTCGAGGATCTTGATGGCGGTGGTGTTTTGCTCGGTAGCCGCCTTGACAGTATTGATTGTTCTCGCTAATCCCTCGACTGTGCTGTCCATTTTCGACATGAACTTCATCATCATGTCCTCGAGTCCCGGCTTCTTCTCCCCGGATGGTCCTTCATTCCTTTGGTGGAAACCTGGAGGACGGTAAACATTATTAGTATTAGGGAAGTGAGAAGAGTTAGAAAAGTTACCTGGCTGTTGCTGGTCGGGTTGACTCCATGAAAGATTGGGGTGCTTTTCCACCCTTCATTGTAAGTGTTGGAGAACGGATCGTTTCGCGGCTGATGGTTTCGGTTTTGCATAAATTGAACCTGTTCAGGTTCTCCCAGATTGCTTCCCTTCATACGGTCCGTGATAAAAGCTAGTTGAGCTTTTAGTTCCTTAAGCTCATCCAACTCCCGAACACTCGCGACTCTTCTAACATCAGCCCTTGGAGTGGAAAAACTATGCTCGGCAAGATTTTCAATTAGCTCGCATGCCTCTTCATAGGATTTATCCATTAGTGCTCCACCCGCGGCAGCAGTGATATCATTTTTAAATTGCGGGTGAAGGCCACTAAAGAAGGTCTGAATGATGACCCAATCTTGTAACCCATGGTGAGGACATTTCTTGATCATGTCCTTGAAGCGCTCCCAAGCCTCATATAACGTTTCTTGATCCCATTGTGCGAAATGGGTGATCTCGGCCATTAGTTGGGCGGTCCGACTCGGGGGAAAGAACTTTTGAAGGAACGCAGCCTTCAATTGTGCCCATGTGGTGACCGAATCTGGCTGGATGCTCTCGGTCCATGCTTCTGCTCGGCCTTTGAGGGAGAATCCAAATAATCGCAGCTTGATGGCATCTTCATTCATGCCATTGATCTTGAAAGTGTTGCAAACCCGCTCAAATGCACGAAGGTGTGCATGAGGGTCTTCTGTCGGCGTCCCTCCATACTGGTTTTGCTGCACCATCACGATGGTGCTCGGCTTCAGCTTGAAGTAGTTTGCCCCAGTAGCGGGTGCTTGAATGCCTATTCGGGCCGCCGCCACATTCGGATCGGCGAACGACCGCATAGGACGTCTCGCAGGAGGTGGTTGTGGGTTGTTGCGAGGTGGTCTCTCGTCGTCGGACATCTCGAATTTCAGATTCCGCTTAGCTCTCGCTTCTTTTCGTAGACGACGGGCAGTTCTTTCAATTTCCGGATCTAATTCTTCAACCTCTTTCCCTCGAGTCGTCATTGGCATAAACCAAGTGGTACCTGAAAAGAAAGAAAACAAAGCCAATGATCCAAAACTGAAAGTGATGGAAAATAACAAGAAAAGAAAATGCCCAATCTAATAGCGCTTATAGATGGTAGTGCTATTAGTTGCAACTAGTTCCCCGGCAACGGCGCCAAAAACTTGACACGGGGTTTTCACACCCCGCGAATCTAACCGCAAGTGTACGGTGTCGAATCAAGTAATAACGTACGGAAGTACGAGTATCGAACCAAAGGAACTAGGAACTAAATATCACAATTACTACAAGAACTATTAATTGGACTGTCAAATTTGGAGATTGGTTTTATAAACTAATGAAATGCAGAAATTAAAATCAAGCAAACACAAGACAAACAGAACAACTTTAAAGACTTTGATAGAGAGAAAAGTTGAGGGTTGGAAATCCTCAGGTTTTACACATGCACACAATCAACTCAAACAGTTACCAGTTAATCCCCTAAATGATTCCCAAATCTTTTAAGATCACCGTCGTTTTCTTTCGAATAACAACGGATTTTATTTTGAAAAGGATTAGTTCAATCTCTCGATCTCACTTCTGGATTCCAAAACACACTAAGCACTCGACTTATGTTAAATTGGCTAGATTCTATCTCTCGATGTCAACCTAACGGTTTAAATGGGACTAAAGCTTACTTGGTATATCTCTATCACCGTTTTGGGCTTTAGGCATGCAATTCCTAATTCTAAATAGTAGTTAATTCTCACGAACTTAATTACTACTCAACAAATCATTTGTAAACTGGCCAAATTCACAAACGCGTTAAGAACAAAATCACATGCTTCATTTAATAAGGAAAAACTGATAAACGTTCAAGTCAATTCGTTACATGCTTAAAAACCAGATTCATTCCAACCCCCAACACGAACCGATTAGTTCATTTCGGTGGTGGATTCAAACATAAGAGAAAAGGATTCAAGAGTGAATGTAAACATGATCAAAAAGTGACAAGATGAAATCGTGATAACAAGTGATGAAAACTCCCTCTCGTGTTCGTCTCTACGTTCCGTCTTGAATGCACTCGTGATCGACTCTGTATCGTAACCTCGAGGACTCCGAAAAGTCTCCAGAAATCGCCCCCTAAACTGCTCTGGCCGTCCTCGAAAAGTTGCGCGAATAAATCCCCTAAAATCTCCAAAAAACGAGTTTTATTTCTGCGTGCCGCGGTTTGTGCCGCGGTTTGCAAACCGCGCGCCAAACCGCGCGGCGGCGTGGAACAGTGTGTGCCGCGGCTTGTGCCGCGGTTTGGGAAAACTGTGTGCCGCGGTTTTGGACTTGGATCTCGGGCTTTCGTTGGGCTTCGTTTTGGCTCTTTTGGGGCTCTTTTTAGCTTCTTTTCTCGAGGAATGCCGCCTTTTAGCTAACCTGTATAAATCACTAGATAAACCGTGAAATACACGCCTTTTTACTTGAATACAAGCCAATCTCATTGGTTTGAGAACTGAAAATAACGCCAAAAAGTGGCGTTATCAAAACCCCTTATGAAGTTTTCCATGGCAGAAAACCAAATATTGGCTTTCTTCATGTTTTTGGCTGTGTGTGCTTCATTCTAAATGATCATGATAATCGTGGGAAATTTGATCCCAAAGCTGATGAAGGAATCTTTGTTGGATACTCCCTATCCTCCAAAGCATATCGGGTGCATAATCTCAGGAGAAAATGCATTGATGAGTCTATTCATGTCAAATTTGATGATCTAAGATCATCATCTCTCTCAAATGATGATGATGAATTACACAGATAGATTTCTTCATGCATAGGTGATGCTCCTATAGTCACTCCCATCGATACATCATCTATTCCCTTAACTCAATCAAATCCTTCTACCTCTTATAACCAAGTTGGGTCACCTTCTAAAGTGCCTGACTCCTCTCTTACCGAAATTAACCATGACCATCTTCCCACCGACATGAATTCTCCCACCGACATACTTTCTCCCACCGATATGCTCCCTTCCTCCGACATTCAGCCCTCCACCGATCCTTTACCTACCATTGACAATTCCGCCTTCCACCGAACCTCTGATCCCACTCCACCAACATACTCCACACAAAATATTCCACCACCTTTACCTCCTGCCACAAAATGGACCAAAGATCACCCAATAGACCAAATCATTGGTGATCAACAAGCTGGTGTCCAAACACGCAGAGGAGTTGGAAATATTTGTCTCTATGTGAACTTTCTCTCACTTATTGAACCCAAGAAGATTGATGAAGCTCTAGCAGATCCCTGTTGGATCACTGCCAAGCAAGAGGAGCTTTCTCAGTTTGAAAGAAACAAAGTTTGGAGATTGGTTCCCAAACCTCCAAAGAAGACAATCATTGGAACCAAATGTATCTTCAGAAACAAAATGGATGAAGAAGGTACAGTTGTCAGTAACAAGGCCAGACTGGTAGCTCAAGGATACAGACAGGAAGAGGGCATTGACTATGATGAAACATTTGCCCCTGTTGCAAGACTTGAAGCTATAAGAATCTTTCTGGCTCATGCTGCCTACCGAAATTTTAGGGTCTTTCAGATGGATGTCAAAAGTGCCTTCCTCAATGGGGAACTTGCAGAGGAAGTCTATGTGAAACAACTACCTGGATTTGAAGACCCAACTCATCCAGACTATGTGTACAGATTAGACAAGGCTCTCTATGGACTCAAGCAAGCTCCACGTGCTTGGTATGACACTCTTGCTAACTTTCTTCTAAAGCATGGTTACTCCAGAGGTAAAATTGACAACACTCTCTTTATCAAGAAGATCTCAGGTAATCTCATTCTTGTTCAAATCTATGTAGATGACATCATCTTTGGTGCCACTGATGAATCACTATGTGATGAGTTTGCTTCTCTCATGATGAGTGAATATGAGATGAGCATGATGGGAGAGCTTACATTATTTTTGGGCCTTTAGGTCAAACAAACTTTAGAAGGGATTTTTATAAATCAAAGCAAATATATCCGTGACCTTCTGAAGAAATTCAACTTCTTAGATAGCTCTCCTATGAAAACTCCCATGGCACCAGCTCTGAAAATTCATGCTGATCCGGGTGGTCAATCTGTTGATGTAACGAATTATCGAGGGATGATTGGTTCTCTTCTTTATTTAACTGTTAGCAGACCGGACAATATGTTTGCTACTTGTCTATGTGCCCGTTATCAAGCCAATCCAAAAGAATCTCACTTGGCCGCTGTAAAACGGATTTTCCGGTATCTTAAAGGTATCTTGCATCTGGGTCTTTGGTATCCCAAAGACTCAGGATTTGAACTAATTGGGTATTCAGATTCAGACTATGCAGGTTCCAAAATTGACAGGAAAAGTACCACAGGCAGCTGTCAACTTCTTGGTGGCAAATTAGTCAGCTAGTCCAACAAGAAACAAAACTCTGTGTCAACCTCTACTGCTGAGGCTGAATATGTTGCTGCTGGTAGTTGCTGTGCTCAAATTCTGTGGATGAAGAATCAGCTCCGAGACTATGCTCAAGTCTACTCCAAAGTTCCAATTCTGTGTGATAATTCAAGTGCAATAGCCATTGCAAATAATCCTGTTCTACATTCAAGATCAAAGCACATAGACATCAGATATCATTTCATCAGGGACCATATCTCAAAAGGTGACATTGAGCTTCATTTCATTCCTACTGATCTTCAGCTTGCCGATCTGTTCACCAAACCCTTAGATGAAACCAGGTTCAATTTTCTAATAAGTGAACTTGGAATGTGCAATCTTCAATAACTCATCCTTCACCGATCTCTCATCGATACTCTTTCTTTCTTCTCACCAACCTCTGTACACCGATGACATCATCTTGATGATGTCATCACCATGATCTCATCTCTCCATAACCCTTACCGATCCCTTGTATATATGTCCTACATCTTTACCAAATAAACTCACCGAAGCTCGATCCTTTTATCGGTGACTCTACACAACACCGACGTCTACATCGGTGACCTCCATCTTAACCGACGCACTTCTTCCTGAAATTTCGGTGGAGTGATCGATCCCTCTATCGGTGGCTCCACATTTCACACCGACACATACCAATCTCTCAGCTCTCCTTCGGTAATATTACCCTACTGATTTCTCACACTTCTTATTCACCGACCTCTCTTGGTTCACTCTCGTTGGTGATGAGTGTCCCACCGAAATCCACACCGATTCTTTGAAGCTTATCAGATACGACTCCCTATGCACCCATGAGCCTAAAAACCCTACGTGTCAGTATGATGGGTGACCCTTCCCATTCCTAGACACTTCTCAGCCACACTTTTCAAAATCCTTCATCATTACCTTTTAAATCTTATTTAGTTTTTTTAAACCATAACCCTTCGATTCCCTCATAACCGTTCCCTCTCTTTTTTAAATCCATGACCCATCACCCCCACTTCATTTTTCCTATAAATACCCTAATTCTCCTTCTTCATTCCTTTTCGAAACCTGCAACCATCTACCTTCTCTCTCATTTTCTCTCACGACAAATCTCAAACCACATCTTTTCTATCATTCTCCATGGCATCTTCTACTTCCTCCAAAGCATCTAAGGCTACTAAGATCGTGAAAGGGGTGCCAACATGCTTTGATGATCTCAAGTTTAACTCTTGCAACCATGTCGCACGATTTGAATCTGACCCTGCTCATCCTGAATTCAATACGGTAACTAAGTTCTTAACCCGTTCCCCTCTTCTCCATGCATTCTCTTGCAACCCTAATATGAGCAAAATGCTCATTGGGAAGTTCTGGCTCACCTGTGTGTATGATCCTTCCAACGAGGATATTCATGCTTCTATCCTTACTGATGAGGAAGGTGATCACGATCTCACCTTCGGCGTTGATGATGTTGGCCGTGCCCTCAAGATCGATGCCTTTTCCGAATGTTGATGATGAGGAAGGTGATCACGATCTCACCTTCGGCGTTGATGATGTTGACATGCATGTTGACAATTTTCATGAACAAGTTGTGGATGCTATTGGGTATATCCACCAATCTGATGACAAAGCCTCAAAATCCTCCAAAGGTCCAGGTACATTAACAAGAAACAAAATGGGTGGTGTTTGGAACTTCTTCTTTGCACACGTGATCCATTGTCTTTCTAGAAAGACAAGTGGTCAAGATCAATCCCCTTCCTACATTACAAAGTTGGCCCATGCACTCATTTTACTTTGCCCAGTATTTCTTTACTGAATTGACTGAAGTGGTCAAGCATCCAAAACGGTGTCATGTGGCCTATCCTCGCTTCATCTCTATGATTCTACAACACAAGATTGGCTCGGCTTTGGATGCAGACCGCAAATCTTCATCCCCTCGATTTATTTATGACTGGCCATCCCCCATTGTTGGCCAAAAGACACTTGATGTTGGTCGACTTGCTACTGATCTTCCTCTACGCCAAGGTATGATCTCGTTTGCTCACACTCCAAATCTTCACTGGGGTGAGGCGGAAGCTCCCGGGTTTCAACACCCGGAAGTTCCCGCGAAACCTCAAATTGTAGTGGCCCCTTCTCCCCGTCCTCGAGTGAAAGTCGGGTGGCGCTAAAAAGAAACAACGAACGGCCACCGACACCTCCGCACCCGCTTCTAGAACTATGCCACCGAGAGATCCCTCGGAGGCTTCCCCAGTTCATACCTCATCTCATAAGCGGAGGCACTCAAAATCCCCTCCGAGATCTCCTTTAAAGAGGTCTCGGAAACCTTCGGCCAAGCCATCTAAGCCAACTGTCGATTCTCAAAAATCGCCGGTTGTTGAAATTCTCCCCTCCGGGCCAAGGGAATCTGTTATCACCCATACCGACTCCTCCGTTGCCTCTCCATAGGCCTCGGTTGTGTCTTTGGAGAAACCACATCTTACCTCCCCACTCACTTCCTTGGGTGGTGGAGATGACTTCGGGGTCTCTCCCCTCGAAGGCACAAAATTCACACTTCACAGCCTAACACCCGATCATTTTTTGATCGATGATGCACAACCCGCTGAGGGTTCCCCCACAGAAAAATCTTCCCCACGTGATTTCTTTGATTTCTTATTGGAAGACACTGGTTCTCCCCGAACCATGCTCCCACCGACGATATCATCAACGATCCACCATCCACACCAAAAGTTACATCACCAATCCCCACCTCCCCCCCACCGAAAGTCACTTCACCGATTACTTCTCCTCATCACCGATCTCCGAGCCTCCACCGATCCCCTACACCCCACCGATCTGAGGCAAGTTCTTCCTCATCACAATCAACTCCCCGTCGGCCACCATCACCCCCACTGAGGCCGCCTTCTCCCCGACGAAGGATCCTTTATCCCGACCCCTTAAGCACTCACCCCTCCTCATCAAATTTTACTGAGGAAAGAGTACTTCCACATACCCGCTTATCCCCGACAACTCCCCGATTTCAACTCCCCGAAGTTCGTACCCCTATTCCTACAGGTATTAGGTTGCCGAGTGACTTAATAACGGAGGTCCAAGAAAGTGTCCGTCAATGTAGGATGGTGGGTACTCAGTTCGAATCCTTCAAAAGATCTACCATCTCTATGATTGCTCAAGCCAATGATCAGGTTTCGGTGCTCGAGTCACGGCAACCTCAACTCTTGGCAGATGCTCTTCAGGAAGCTCTTCGGCCAATCTCTGAAAACTTGGTTTTATTATCCAACAAGGTGGAATCTTTGACCACCTCCCATTCCGACATTGCAGTTTCCTTCGGCGCCTTCAAAGCTTCCACGACAGTAAAAGACATTGAGCTCTTCCGTCTTCACAGTGAGGCCCGTCGGCATCAAAATCTTCGGACCAGTCTCTCTGAGTCCCTTGAAACTCTACATCAAAAAGTTGATCTACTTGAACAGAGCCTGGATTGGGATATGGATTTGGGTGACTTTACCTTAACCAATATTGATCCTGCCAGTATCCACCTTCTTCACTCGAAACTTGATAAGGTATTTACTCTGTTGGGTTTGACTGTTATGGCTACTGCTGAGGGGGAGAAATCTGTACCACCACCGAAAATGCCTTCAGTTAAACGAACAAACAGCAATCAGCCTCCACATTCAACTGATCAACCACATATCCGCATCTCCAAGAAAGCCACCGATCTTCCAGGTACCATTTCTACTCCATCCAATCAACCATCGGTGGAAAACCCTCCACCGAAACCATTTGGTATTTCGTCCTCTCCATCTCCTCAAAAATCGGTGGAGAGACCATCACCGAAAGTCACTCCACATAAGTCACCACCGAAGTCATCACCACCACCGACCTCACTTACACCAAAATCATCACCTCTACCGAAGAAAACTCCTGCAAGGTCTGAGGGGGAGCAAGATAGTAAGGCTCCAAAAGACAAAGGAAAGAAAATACTATCTGCCGAGCAAGAAGCAGAAGAATAAAAGAAAAAGAAAGAGTTGGCCAAGTATGGGGCCTGACCTGAGGGTGCCCAAACTCTAAAGCTGAAACCACCAACTCAAGAATCCAACCCCAACCTTGGTCTATCTCCTCAAGAAATTGAAGAGGCTAGACTAATTCAGAAAGAATTGGATGAAACTAAGGCTCTCTCTTTGAAAGTTGCAAAAGAGGAAGCAGCAAAAGCCGAGTCCACCGACCCTATCAAGACCCAAAAATCGGCCTTGGGCGCTATAAACGAAGAAAAGAACGAGGAAATAGACTGGTACAAGAAAAGGATGTCTTACCGAACCAACAGGTCTCCGATCTCAGGTATCAAAATTGCCACTTCTAAAGCTAATCCTACCGATATAAGGCTGATCATAGAAAGAGAAGATGGCTTGTCTAGAAGTATTAGAGATTTCCACCTGAAACAATTCGGCCTATCTGAATGGTATGAACTCTCTAAGCTTCTAGTAAAGAGTGTCAACCCAAAGAAAGATATATTCATCAAGTGCATTGATGACTTGATGAATAAAATGAAAGAGCTGAAAAAAGCACAGCATCGTCCTCTCCACCGATGAAAGAGGCAAACTTCAATCTCTCAAGGAAGATATCCGTCTACCGAATATCAAAAACCAAAAGGTCACCGACAACATCTTCAAAGAGATGGCCGCAAAAGGAAAAATCCCCTATGTGAACAATCTCAACTTGTCCCTTCCCACATCAAGTATTTACCCTTCAACCACTCTAAGCCTCTCTCCTATTCCGAGTATCTACTTCAATGACGGCTTTGGCCACCTACACTTCTTCAGATTTTCTCAAATCCACTTGTCCGACATCATCTTCCTTCAAGGCATATCAAATCTGATGCCTCACATCCCTGAAGCTCAATCGTTATACCAGAACATCATCGCCGAAATGAAGCGCCATCAAGAAATGAGAAAATAATCTAAGTGTTTCTCTTTTTCCCATTTAAGTACTTGTAAAGTTTTCTTCATTTCCAAATGTATGAAAATTTATGCAATGCAAGTACTTACTTTTCTATTTGAATTTCCTTGTTGCACATAGCTATACTTTTCTTACTTGTAAATATTACTCATAGTGTACAAACTCATACAAAAGAAAAATAAACCAAAAAGAACAAAAAGAATGGTCTATGTGAAAAGAACCCAAAAAGAGTAAAAAGGGTCAAAATGCATTTTATTTTCTGATACTCTTAAAAATTCTAAGAAAAGAGCTCAAATTCAAATAGGGGGAGATTGTTGGGTCACCAAAGATTTGAAATTGACTCACCGATGTTTTCCCTAAAATCTTACTTAGAATATTTCATCATGGTTCTTTAGAATGACTTGTACAAATTAGCAACTGTTCGGTGAAGTCGAAGATCAACCGAAACCAAGCTCGAAGACATTCTCATTGTGGAAATGAGAATAATCTTCTCAACATGCAACAAGTCAGTGTCCACCGACTGTGTTCCCACACATCGGTGGACACCCTCTCCACCGACCTGCTTTACGTCGGCCGAAGGCATCCCACCGATTAGGATGCTCAAAATCGCTAGGATCTCCTTCCTCTCATAAGTGTTCTTCTTCAAAGATTACAAGATCCAAGTTATTTATATCGGTGAAACTTCATCGGTGTAACTGTTTTGGAAAACACATCAAGAAGATCATTTATTATGGGACAATATCTATTTCCAGGTAAAAGTGACTTTTTGTCATCTTATCTATTTTTAGATAAAGTCTCTTTCAGCATGGGTATTCTTCCTAGTACCAATGAAAAGGTGATAAAGACATATCAACTTTTCAGAAGTCAACAACTACAAGCAAATCTCCTGATGACATGTGTCCCAAGCATTAAATGCTCATCTCACTATAAAAGGAAGAAGAGGCTCCCATGCAAACTACGCAAAAACTGGAAGATTTTCTCAGTGCAAAAACTCTCCTCTTTGCTAAGAACTTTATAGCTTTGTTCTAAGTGTTCTAAGTTGTTTTGTTTAGTATACTTTGTGAAAGATTGTTACAATAGTTTATCTGTTCTTTTCCGCAACAGTCTTTAGTTTCTATGTGTAATTCTTGTTGAAAGTTTTTCATTAATAGAATTAAAACTTTGAAATTTTTGAGTATTGTATTCAACCCCCCCCCCTTCTACAATACTTGTTAAGCCATCTGGGACTAACAAAAGGTTATAGTCAAACTGAAGGCTTAGATTATTTTGAGACCTTTATCCCTGTTGTGAAACCTACGACTATCCGTATAGTTCTGTCGCTTGCAACAACTCATAAATGGTTTCTTCGACAACTCGATGTTCAAAATGCCTTCTTACATGGCGACTTGTGTGAACAAGTGTATATGAGCCAACCTCCGGGCTTTGTTGACCCTTCTAATCCTAATCTTGTCTGTCGACTTAACAAGTCGTTATATGGCCTAAAGCAGTCTCCTCGGGCATGGTTTCAAAAGTTGAGTTCTTCTTTACTCAAACGTGGCATCATCGGTTCGCGAGCTGATCATTCTATGTTTATCCTTTCCACTAATGCTGTATATACATTGTGGTACTTGTTTATGTCGACGACATTGTCATTGCAGGCCCAAAATTGGAACCAATACAATGCCTCATCAGTGATCTCAGTTCTGAGTTTGCTGTCAAAGACTTGGGAGATGTAACAACCCAAATTTAAAATAAAGCATACATAGCATTAAAATTAAAGAATTTCAATACTGGGTCCCAAAATTTCATTACATCAGTCTCAAAACTTAGGTTGGCGGAAACAACCTATACACAACTGAGAACATACTAGCTTCTATAAGTGGCACATGCACTGTCTCTATCTGCAACTGTACCCTATCCTGCTCTTGCTCACTTACCTGAGCCTCCTACTATTTGCTTACCTGAAAATGGTAGTGTTTTGAAAAGCGAGGGTTAGACCGAAAGGTCTAGTGAATTCCCTCCGTAAACAGCATATATCAACAATATAAAATCATTTTATAAAACTCATTAACATTCTCCACATAAGCATTCAATCATGGTACTGCACAGTGTTCAAGGATCACATTAGCTAACCACGATCGGGGCCCAAGCGGACTCCCTCTCGGCTCACATCGGGGCCCAAGCAGACTCCCCTCTATCCGAGTAGGAAGGAAATGAATTCCCTCCTACAAGCTCATCAAAAATGCCCAAGGGATCATCGGATCCCGAGGTACCCTGACCCCACTGTGCAGACCGACTCCACATAGCATGCACATAGCTTATCGAAAATCACAAAGCGTGAAATCCTTATACATCATTTCATCTTGCTAAATAGCCTTTTAAATAAAACATACTTTTCATGGAAAGCATACGTAACAGTTGGTAAGCAATTCATACTTATAAAGGAACCATAATCAGTAAAATATTTTGCATATCATTTCGTGTAAAAAGGGTTTAGGGAACTCACCTGACTTTCTTGCTTCAAGACTTCTCACTTGAACATCCGGCCTCTAGATGAGACACCTATAATTTTAGGAAACACATATCATTAATCTAATGATTGCTACCTGATAACACCACTTTTTGGCGTTATTTTCAGTCCACAAATCAATGAGATTGGCTTGTGTTGAAGCAAAAAGGCGGAATTTTATGGTTTATCGAATGAAATGTGCAGGTAATCCGAAAGAAGATGAGCATCGAGAAAAAGAAGCGGAAAAGAATCCAAAAGAGAGTCCAAAACGAAGCCCAACGGAAGCCCAAGATCCAAGCCCAAGACTCGTACCCAGATCCATGAACCAGACCTGACCCGGACCCATCAGGAAACCACGCGGCCTGCGCCGCGACGTGAGACCGTGGGCCAGGTCGCGTATGTCTCTGGTCATTTCATATACTTGGCGTTTTCCGGATTTTAGGTTATCACTTTTCGACGTGCGACGGTAGGCTAGGAGAGGGCGATTTTCAGAGGTACTTTGCATACCTTTGAGCCACGATAGAGGACGTATTGAAGAGGAGTTCACCACGCGAAGCGGATTAGAGCCGAGAGAAGGGATTTCATCGTACATTCTTCACGTTTACGATCATGATGTTTACACACACCATTTTCTACCCTGATTCATGTGTTTTTGTCCACCCCAACATGAACTAATCTTTAGATGTTGGGGGTTGGAATAACTATGGTTTTTATGATGGATGACATGTAACCGAAGGATTGTTTATTCGATTTGATCTATGAAGCATTTGATTTTAGTTTTCACTCCCAAATGTAACTTGATCACCTTCAATTGACTTTTATGGTTTTTGATTAAGTTTGAGAAAATTAATTAAAAGCTAGATCAAGTAAGCAAGTGCCGGAAAGGAGATTCGGATAGAGATAGCCGAATCACTTTCTGCTCGGAACAGTTTGACCTAATGTATTTTAAAAACCTAGGTGGAGATCGAGAGATAAAACCTATGAGTCTTGAAATAAAATCTGTTATTGCTTGAGGAAGAATAACAGCGAGCTTTTACAAACTAGGGTTCATAGAAATTATCGGTAATCATCGTTCGGGTTCGTTCATCGAGAATATAACCATAGGAAGTCCAACCCTCAACCTTTTCTCTATCAAAGTCCTTTCAAAACCTTCCGTTAATCGATTTTAGTTTTATTTAGTTTTTAAACAAGTTCTAAACCACACATCTAATTTCGACCGTTCAGTTAATAGATCTTATAGTCATTGTGATACTTAGTTCCTAGTTCCCTGTGTTCGATACTCGTACTTCTGTACTATTACTTGATTTCGACACCGTACACTTGCGGTTAGATTTAGGGGGTGTAAACCCACCTATCACTACCCGAGTTCACTTCCGAGCATACCCCAAAATTATCTTAGTTTGGCAAGCTACCCTTAGGTTAAAAGAATTGGGTTCTGGACTTACGACCCAAAATGAATGAATACTGGATCACCACATGCCAAACCCATCTACTTTAATTAATTCCGGAACACTACGACCAACTAACAACTTTCGGATCTCGGTCCAAGTATTCAAAAAGGGCTTCCGGACTTATAGCCCAACAGCACCGGGTCCACTTACTTGGACTCCGGATCCCATTTAGTGCAAAACACCGGATCCCATTTGATGGTGCAGCTCCGGTTTTCTTCTCAGCCCACTACCGGATGTCTAAATACCGGATCCTACCCTTAAGGCCCAAGAGTGATAAAATTCCGGATCCGCAAAGGAATACCGGATCACCACAAAAGCGATGGGTTCCGGATCCTTAAGAGTAGGCCCAACTTCCGGAACTGTATTCCGGTTCCAATAACTTTCCGGATCTACTTTTCAATACCGGAACTACAACATTTTCCGGATCTCATCAAGGCCCAATACCGGATCTGGTACATTAAGCCCATTCCGGATCTGAGAAATCCCAGATCTCTAGCAATAAGATATGAATGTAGTGAGAGAGAATCTAGAGAGCAAATATGTCATCCATGTATTGAGCTCAAAGGATTACAAAAGGTTTCTAAAAGATTACAAAAGCTTTTTAAGTGTTTTGAAGTGTTACTAACAAATGGTCTAGACAAGCCTATTTATACCCATGACATACAAGGTATAAAGGCATTCACAATACTGTATAGACTCATACAGTACATTGACTTTACAGTAAATCTTGAATACAATAATGCTCTAACAATCTCCCCCTTTGGATTCAAGATTTAAAAAATTTGACAGCAGTCTTCAGCTCTTTGTAAAGTCAATCTTCTTCAACAGATACTTTATCAAACTATCTTCAAGTAGCTTTATCTCCACTAGTTCACGGCGAACTATATGCTTTGACACTCTTTAAGAACTCAGCTTTGAAGAATCTTCAGACAAACATGAAAAGTCATTGTCTTTTTCTTTGAAAAATCAACCTTCTTCAATACAATCTTCAACAGATTGTCTTCAAGTCTTGAACATGGATTTCATATCTTTATATAGAACCATCAATTCGGAACAAGATAAATCAGAAACGATTAGAGTTTGGATCAGAAAGATGTGAAACCATCCACATTGTTGAACTTTTAGGTGTAAGCGCATTCCGATAACCACTCAGAACTAAGATAACCAAATTCAGCAACATTTGGACTTCACATGATCCTTCTCCCCTGATCTTCAGTCTTTGTTCACGAATCATTGACTTGAAATATCTTTGATTTGAAAATTCTTTGACATGAAATTGAAATTAAACTTTTCTCCCCCTTTTTCGATGATGGTGAGCATCATAATCATCGAAAACCATTTTCAATTTCAGTCGTGTCTTTGAATATTGCTAACAATCTCCTCCTTACAGAATAACCTTGCTCCCCCTCAAAATAAGAATTCTGGAGCAATTTGTTTTCTCCCCCTGAAAGTATGCATATGTTTCAATAACGCACAATATACAAATTTTAAAAAAAATTTACACAAGGAAAATAAAATTCATTGAACTTCATTTTATAACTACTAACATTTGATCATTTGAATGCTTTACAAAAGAAATTCAACTTAATGAAATTTAACAATATTTCAATCAAATGAAATCAAATGCATGTGTTTGGATTCAAGGACAAGACATCATTGCTTATCAAGTTATAATTGTTCAGTGTCCACCCCTTTATCAAATCTATTTGGTGTGCTAGCATGCGAAATATGATTGGCATAAAGCTTATGTATTTCTACAATATATAAGAATACTTTGCTCTACTCACACTATTTGTCCAAAATCAGAATTTTCACAAATTTACGGGTTTATCGCGACTTTGTATTTTCCCAAGTTTCAAGAGATATGTGCTCTTTGGCATCTTTTAATATTGTGCACATTTGAATCTTTTGATTTTGTGCTCATTGGCATCTTTTGATTTTGTGCTCATTGGCATCTTTTGATCAAAAAGTTTAGTAAGAATAAGATACACCGTTAAACATGACTTTCTATCTGGTTCTATAGCAGGATTTGGGTTAGCAGATCCCAGACCAGTTGGCCTTAGGTGCTAGGTGACGAGCACCCCTTAGAACTTAATTTCCCAAACCAGAAAGGCCACATCGATATATCTTAAACCCATTTGTACCAGTAAAACATGGCTTTCTATCTGGTTCTATTGCAGGATTTGGGTCAGCCGATCCCAGACCAGTTGATCTTAGGGACTAGGTGTCGATCACCCCTTAGGACTTACTCTCCCAAACCAGAAAGGCCACAGGCACAAACTTTCAAACTAAATGATATTCTATATAAGTTCGAATTTCCATCACAAAATATGAATGATATCTCAATCACTTGGTTCTTAATCATAGTGCTTCCCCCATATTTTCGTTTCCATTCATCATTCTGATAAATAGGCTTTTTGAGCATTATATTCTATATAAGTCCAGATTCACATATCTTTGAGCATTCAGCATAATTTCATTCATGTTTTGCTTACCTTTCGATTTATTTTAGAGATGAAAATTGAAGCAAATCTAACTCAGATAATACAAAGATTCTTGAAAAAAAAAATCTTTTAGCACGCATTTAATTCATTGAATGAAAATTGAAAATTGCATCTCATTGAATTAAATTTGTAAAGATTCAAGTTTTCAAATCAGTAGAAACAAATATAATCCAATGTTACCTTTTGCCACGTTCCTTGAAACAGAAAGATGTAACAGTTAAGGATATCACCTGAGAAGTGTGAGTTCTAAACTGATTTGTTTAGAAGTCTTAGTCGTTGAAGTACGGGTCCTGAACTGAATTGTTCAGAAGCCATTGTCGTTGAAGCACGGGTTTTGAACTGATATGTTCAAAAGCCATAGAATTACGCCGCTTCTCTTCTGTTTTCAGTCATGTGTGTGGTATATATGTAACATTCAGCACAACACATGATATACCTACAAAACAGTTTAAGCAGATTTTGGTACCCAATGGCACTTGGGTCCTAGTGGGTTAGGTGTAGATCTCTTTGAAGGAATACTATAAGTACCGTACCAAAAAGAAGTATAATCTTTATGCACAAAATCATTTGAACCACAGTAAGAACAACAGATTTTCTTATGGGCCAACCTAATCAGATGATTTACATGATGAATAGGATTAGGTTTAGCATAAGATTTACCTTTTGGCGTATTGTTCTTCTTTGCATTTGATGTGGATACAGATGATTTTGGCACTTCTTTCTTTGGAACTGTTGTGCCTTTTACTCTCCATTCCATCTTCACCCTCTTGAAGACTGGAACTTCTTCAGGTTTGGAAGTATTAACTTTAGGCACTTTTGTTTTGTTATCTGATTTATCAAACAGAGGATTATAGAAAAGATTAGAAGAACGAATCTGACCTTTTGAGAAATCTGTTGATCTATTAAATTGTTTAGAAGGAATGTTTTTAAAACTTGAACTTGAAGCAGTTTTAAAAGAACATTCAGAATCATTTGAATCAACAAATGGAGTCTGAAAGATAGAATTATGACTGGCCTGCTTTGAGACATCAAATTTAAAAATGACGTCTTCAAGTTCTTTGACTTTGTTTATTAAAACATTTTTCTCTTTAGAAATTAGATCAAATTTCTTTTGGAGATCAGATTTGATCAACTGATCCTTCATAATATCAGCTGATAAACCAGATAATCTTTTGGTAAGATTAAGAATCACATCTTCAAAATATACACGTTCCGATTCAAAATCTTTTTCCAAAAACCTTCTTTTATCAGTAATCTCTTTGAAAATTTCCATATTTTTCTTTTTAAGAGTTTTACTTTCCTTTTCAAAGAGATTTTTCTTTTCCGTGAAATCTTTTCTTTCCTTTTCCAAAAGATTTTCTAATTCAGAGATTTTCACGGAAAGTTCAGAACTTTTAATTTCAAAAGATTTGCGTTCAGTTTCAAATTTAGCTCTTTCTTTTCGAGCTTGTCTTTTTCTAAAAATAAAACTTTCTCAAAGTCAGAAACTTGTTTTGAAAGTTTTATACAATTAAGTTCAATTATTTCCTTTTCTTTAAGAATCTTCTCTCTCCTGTCTTCAATGCTCTTCAGATCAGCATTTTCCTTTTTAAGAGTTGTTACTTTCTCTTGAAGTTTCTCGATTTGATCGTGCAGACTTGAGTTGTCTTTGTCTTTCTTTGTTTCAAGACCTGCAATATAAACTTCAAGATCAGTTATTCTTTTAGTAAGTTTAGCATTTGAAGAAGAAATGTCTAAAATTTGTCTTTTCAGATTAACATTTTCTTCTTCCAATGCTTTATTTAAAATAGGAGTTGAAGAATTTGAAGCATTATCTTTAACAGGAGTTTCTGATATAGGAGATGTTTCTGATAAAATAACTTGTTGCAAAATTCCATTATTTGCCTTAGCTTTTTCAAGTGGCTTTGGAGGTGTTTTTGTTATTATGACTTGTTGCAACACTTCATTATTTGGTTTAACAGATACATGTGAATTAACAGATGTTTCTGTTATAATGACTTGTTGCAACTTTACATTTGGTTTAACAAAAACTTTTGCAATTGGAGGAATCTCCTTTTTCAGAGTTTGCTTCAAATCTTCACCACTGCTTTTAACAATAACTTGTTGTAAAACCATTTTGAATATTGCTAGAAATTGATCGTTCAGAAGATCAAGCAGACAGTGTATGAAAATACACAAAAAAATATATAAAATTTTTTCTTGAAATGCTCTTACAGTGTATGAAATACACTATAGAAAAAATTTCGGGATAAAAATTTTTCTCAAAAAACTCTTTTTTTTTTTATATTTATTCACAAGAATTCGGATGAAGAAGGGTTCAAATTCAATGAATTCGGATGCTGAAGGGTTCGAATTCACTCAATTCGGACTTAACTTGGTTCGAATTCAATGAATTCGGATGCTTAAGGGTTCGAATTCAATGAATTCGGATGCTTAAGGGTTCGAATTCTATGAATTCGGATGCTTAAGGGTTCGAATTCTATGAATTCGGATGCTTAAGGGTTCGAATTCAATGAATTCGGATGCTTAAGGGTTCGAATTCTATGAATTCGGATGCTTAAGGGTTCGAATTCTATGAATTCGGATGCTTAAGGGTTCGAATTCAACACTTGGAAAATTTAATCAACTCAATTCGAATCTAACACAGTTCGAATTCTCCTCAATTCGAATCTAACACGGTTCGAATTCTCCTCAATTCGAATCTAGCTGGGTTCGAATTCAATCAATTCGAATCCTTCTTGAGTCGAATTCTACACTTGTATTTCCAAGAACACTCCGAATTCTTCTTTGAATGATCCGAATTCACCAAGAATGATCCGAATTCACCAAGAATGATCCGAATTCTGCACTTCGAACACGAAAATCACTAAATCAGCCATAACTTTTTCAATTCTTGATCAATTGTTATGAAATTTGCACAGATTTGTTCGAAATTTGATTCCACACACTTTCTTAGTTAATCACAAATCCTAATTCGATCAATTTAATCGAATTTTGATCCAAAAATAGTAGAAAAAGTTTTCGAACAAAAATGATATAAAATGATCAGATCTGCAAATTCTGTGCAGATTTTGGTGTTGATCCAAGAATTAAAGATGTTCAGGAATCAAATCCGAGTGCAATGATGTCAAGAATCAATCCAAAAGATCAAATATTAAAGAAAAGATGAAATTTGGATGAATAGTAAATGAAGAAGGGTTAGAATTCTTGATGAACAGTGATGAATAGTGATGAACACCCAATCCGAATTCTTCAGCTTTAGTGTAAAAAATCTTCAATTTGGTCTTCGATCTGCTTGAATCTTCTGTTTAGCTCTGATACCAATTGATAAATCCCAGATCTCTAGCAATAAGATATGAATGTAGTGAGAGAGAATCTAGAGAGCAAATATGTCATCCATGTATTGAGCTCAAAGGATTACAAAAGGTTTCTAAAAGATTACAAAAGCTTTTTAAGTGTTTTGAAGTGTTACTAACAAATGGTCTAGACAAGCCTATTTATACCCATGACATACAAGGTATAAAGGCATTCACAATACTGTATAGACTCATACAGTACATTGACTTTACAGTAAATCTTGAATACAATAATGCTCTAACAGGATCTCAAAGTAAACCAATTCCGGATCCGTCACCTATTACCGGATCTCTTTAGATTCCGGATCTGATAGGGATTCCGGATCATCGAGTTCTTATTCCGGTTCCTTATTAAATTCCAAAATCTCGAAATCGGACATGGCGACGATACAGAATAACATTAATACTGAAATTAATCCAACTTAAATGGATTAATAACTTCTTCTTTTTTTCAACAAAATAATATTTTAACACTATTAATCCGTTCAAAGCTTCCATTTAAGTTTTTAAGCAAAAGCTCACACATAACCCAAACCCAATAACCAGTTCTAATCCAGGGTGTGAGAAAAGAGATTACCTGAATGATTAGATTCCATCTCCCATTTCTTCTTCCAATTGCAGGTTGGTGATGTCTCCTTCTCCAATTGCTCTTGGACAATTTCTTTCCTGCTCTCTTTCTTTTCTAGCTGTCAGGATCGAATCTTAACAAGACTAAAAATACTTAGAACTCAGAATTAAAGAATCTGCGGAATAGAACTTTAATTCACACAATCAAAGAACAATATATCAGAAAACACACAGCTGTTTGTATTCACTGATTCAACTCACAAGCTTACAACCAAACCTCAATCTTGATGAACAGGCTCTATCAAGACGACTTCTACTTCTCTAGAAATAGGGTTCTAAACCTTGAGGTTAATTCTCTCTAAAACAGAATGTATTCTAAAAAACTCTCGTATATCGCGTATTTCGTATTATTTGAATAGCTATCTATCAACATCTACTTATACTAAATAGTTACAAGATAACTATCAAAAATAAATTGATCTTCTGAATCTTCTTTAAGCATATCTTCATCCATTCCATCTTTATCTCCAAAATCTTCGCATACCAAACTTATCACATCAGCAGTATTAACTTTATTCAGCATGAGCAGTACTAATATTCTCCAGCAGCATTAATTCATTCCAGCAGCATTAACTTGACTCAGCAGTATTAATCTTGACAAGCAGTACTAACCTTGTTCCAGCAGCATTAATGCATCAGCAGTACTAACATTCTTCCAGCAGTATTAACTTTGTCTTGCAGTAGTAATTTTGTTCTGGCAGTACTAACCTTTACTGGCAGTAGTAACTTTGTTCTGGAAGTAGTAATGTTGTTCTGGCAGTATTATCCATACTTAGCAAATCTTCAGTTCCCAACAATCTCCCCCTAACTTGACTTTTAGAAAGAGAAGTCAAGTTCTTCAGATGATGATGCTTTCAAAACTTAATCTTGAACACACAAGTCAGGATTCAATCCCAAACTTTGATTGATGATCCTTCTTACCAGGTATCTTGCCATCTTAGAATCTTTGTTACCCACCAACTTAGTTTTTAGCATTCCTTTCAACCTTGTCATGCTGTGCTTGTATACTTTATCCACCAAATAATACTCATGATATGCATAGTCAAGTGTTATGACATACACACCACAGTTTTCAATAAGCATCCAGTTGGTAACAGTTTGAAATTGCCTTTCTGTCAAATACTTAACTGCTTCTGTATTGAACATTAGGCACAAGTATTCAAGTACCATTTTGGTGATGGACATTCCATTCTCAGTCAGCATATTTCCATAAAGCTTCATTCCTACCTTGAACATCTCCTCAATGTCAGATCTAGAGCACATCCTGATAAGTCTTCCCCATATAGAACTGACCTCAAACTTCCCATCTGCTCTTTTTACTCTAATGTACTCCTTTCTCTGATCTTTCAAAGTATCCCAGAAGATGATCTCAGGAGCCATAGAAGCTAATGGTTTAACTTTGATTGGACTAGTATCAACCACAGTAATATACATATCACATTGAGCATTTGTTGGTGATTGTACATTGCTTGGTTGACCTGATGGAGTTGCCACTTCTTCTTCAGCAACTTTTTGATCAGCTTTCTCTTTCACAACTTCCTCCTTAGCTTCTTCTACAATGGGTTCCACCCTAGGCTTCTTTACAACTTTCTTCTTTGAAGCTATAGACTTTGTTCTAGGTCTTTTGTTTGACACCATCTTGGTTCTTTTGAGTGATTTAACAGCTTCAGGAATGGTTTCAGTTGTTTCCTTTGTTTCTGCTGTTTCAGGGATCGTTTCTGCTGTTTCCTTTGTTTCTGCTGCTTCAGGGATGGTTTCTGCTGCCTTATGTTTTTCAGCAACATTAACCATTTCTACTGCTTGAATGGTTTCTGCTGCCTTTTGACTAGCAGCATTAACCATTTCTGCTGCTCTATCTGTTACTGCTTCTTTTATAATCTTTGATACTGCTGCTTCAACACTATTCTTCACAATCTCAAATACCTCTGCTTCAATCTCAGATTTGGTTACTGTAGATACAGATACTGTTTCCTTCTCACTTTCAGATACTGCTGCATCAACAAGACTCTTCATAATTTCAGTTACTGCTGCTTCAATCTCAGATACTGCAGCCTCCCCCTCAACCTTATGCTCATTCTCCCCCTCAACCTTTGCATCCTCCATGTTTAGTTCAGTTTCTAACTCCCCCTTTTTGGAAGCATCAATGGTTGAGCTTATCCTTTTCAGAACATACTGAGCTTTCTTCCTTCTTTGCAGCAGGTTGGTGATCATCTTCTTATTCTTCTCTATCTTGGTGTGTTGATAAAGAACCACCTTCTTAAGCTCATCAATCTCCTTCTGCTGATCCATGACATCAATGTTGATGTTGGCAATGGTTTCCATCAATTCCTCATAAGTATATCTATCCTCACCTGGTTTAGAAGTGTTTACCTCCCTTGCAGGATCATAGGAAGTTTTAGTAGGTGTCTCTTGCCTAGCAAAAGTACAACCTACTCCCATGGTTTCTTGGCGCCTGGGTCCTCTGAATGTTTTCACATTCTGAGTTGCCGTGGGGAAGGTCTTAGTGATGTTACCACTGTCCTTCTCTTTGCTAGCAGAAGTAGTGGCAGCCTTGCAGCCCACATGCTCATCCTTCTCCTTAGAGAGCACCTTCTTGGGGTTGGGAGACACCCCTGTGGTTACCCTTTTGATATTATCTATTGGAGAATGCTCCAATAGAGGGCTTGTAGGCTTTGGGCTATTAGGAGATACATCAAGGGAAGGAACCTTGTGTACCTTTCTTCTTTCAAACTTCTTGGTGATTTTTGGAGTGGGTCTTAAAAGAATGGACTGTGGGATTTCTTTTGGTGATGGAAGGTGGGGATTGGCCATTAGTGGGTGTGTCTAATGGGGGCCTTGACCCTGATTCCATACCTTCAGTGGTGTGGGACACAACCATCATTGTAGAGAACAATGGTGTGTCAACTCCTTCCGAGTCCCTAGGAATTCTTCTCATATTTGAGAAAACCTTCCCTTTAGGGGGTTTTGGCACATATACCTCAGCGGACTGAGGTAAATCCGTCAATTCATGGTTAATTACTTCTTGGACAAACCTGGGATACATGTAAAAGCGCTTTTTGGATTCTAGGTTTGCCACAAGATCATTAAAAATCATTGCTGAAAAATTGAACTTTCTGGCAGTGGCTAAGCAGACCAAGGCATAAGCAATGGTACTGCTAAACTCACTCCATCCAGTTGTTTTCTTTGAAATACAGTGCATAAGAGTATGAACAAAAAATCGCCATTGGGTGAAAAACTTTGACTTGTAGAATTTAAAAATTCCAATGGGACCTTCATACCCCATTCTTGGTAAGGTCGAGAAAAGTTCATCATTAGAGAGATAGGTTATACCTGAGGCATCATCTAAGTGAAGAGTGATGCGAATAACCTCCTCTGTGACCTTCAAGGGTTTGTCACAAACCCTTGTTCGAATGATTTTCTGCCCATCTTCGAATATAACAGTGGCATTCTCCCAAAATTGCTTTTGATGCTCAATATATATGGTTGGGCACACTGTTAGGGCATGAGAGATGTGTGTGGACTTGAGAAAATCCACCATATCATGAAATCCTGCGGCCTGCTTTGGCTTCTGAAGCATCGCAATCTCATTGTGCTCATCGACAAACTCCATTGTCGTCATTCTTCCTGAGGATTTGGATAGAGAACACAGAGATTCTAGGGAGAAAAGGTTAGAACGAGAGAGAGAAATTGAATGCAAAGAGACGTTATGAACTTTGGCGGGCTGAAAGAGTATTTATAGCAGTACTAGCCCTGATTTTCTTTAGAAGCAGTATTAACGACTTAGCAGTATTAACGACTGAGCAGTATTAACTACAAGGCAGTATTAACTACACAGCAGTATTAACTACACAAGCAGTATTAACTACTAAGCAGTATTAACTACAAAGCAGTATTAACTACAAAGCAGTATTAACTACTAAGCAGTATTAACTACAAAGCAGTATTAACTACACATGCAGTATTAACTACTAAGCAATATTAACTACAAAGCAGTATTAACTACAAAGCAGTATTAACTACTAAGCAGTATTAACTACAAAGCAGTATTAACTACTAAGCAGTATTAACTACTAAGCAGTATTAACTACAAAGCAGTATTAACTACACATTAGCAGTTGAAAATATGTACTAGCAGTAGTAATTCTGCACTGGCAGTAGTAACTATACTTACACTTTGCAGCACTTGTCAATCTGAGTCATACTGAGGTTCTGAGAAAACTAGTTAGTAACACCAAATATACAAAGAAATACAGGTATAAAAAATTAAAAATCATGAATTTATTCAAGGTTGATCAAGCCCACACTTGCTACCAAGAAAGTGAATCTACCCACATCAAATGCTTTTGTGAATAGATCTGCAAACTGGTCATTGGTATGAACTTTAGCAACTTGAATCAATTTCTTTTCATTACAGTCTCTAATAAAGTGATACCTGATCTCTATGTGCTTTGTTTTTGAGTGTTTGACAGGATTGTTAACAATGCTAATGGCACTGTTGTTGTCAATGAAGATTGGAGTGTGAAGAAATGTTACCCCATAGTCCAACATCTGATTCTGAATCCATAACACCTGAGAACAGCAACTTGCAGCAGCTATATACTCAGCTTCTGTTGTAGATAAGGACACTGTGGTTTGTTTCTTACACTGCCATGATACAAGTCTTGCACCCAAAAATTGACATCCACCTGAAGTAGACTTCCTATCCATGTTAGCTCCACCTAAGTCACTATCTGAGTATGCAAGCAAGTCAAACGAAGATTCATAAGGATACCAAAGACCTAATCTAGGTTGCCCTCTTAGGTATCTAAAAATTCTTTTGACTGCATGAAGGTGTGATTGCTTAGGTGTAACCTGAAATCTGGCACAAACACATACAGGAAACATAATGTCTGGTCTAGAGGCTGTGAGATACATGAGTGATCCAATCATAGATCTGTAATGATGGACATCCACATCCTCCCCCTCAAGATCTGCAGTGATCTGTTTGTGTGTCTCCATTGGTGTGCTTGCTGGCTTTGAGTCTGTTAAACCATACTTGTCCAGGATGTCTTTCACATATTTGGATTGGCTTATGAAAATCCCATCTTTCCTCTGTTTCACCTGAAGCCCAAGGAAGAAAGTAAGTTCTCCCATGGAACTCATCTTGAATCTCTTGTGCATTAACTCTTCAAACTCTTTACACATGTGATCATTTGTGGATCCAAAGATGATGTCATCCACATAGATCTGAACAAGTAGTGTGTCTTTCTTTCTCCTCTTAATGAACAAGGTCTTGTCAATGACTCCTCTTTCAAATTCATTTTTCAAGAGATAGGTAGACAGGGTGTCATACCATGCTCTTGGGGCTTGATGTAAACCATAAAGTGCCTTCTTCAACTTGTACACTCTGTCAGGGTGCAATGGATTCTCAAATCCAGGGGGTTGACAGACATATACTTCTTCATCAATACTTCCATACAGAAAAGCACTTTTTACATCCATTTGGTAGACCTTGAACTTCATGAATGAGGCATAGGCTAGAAATAGCCTAATTGCTTCAATCCGTGCCACTGGAGCAAAGACTTCCTCATAGTCTATGCCCTCTTCCTGAGTATACCCTTGTGCAACCAGCCTTGCTTTGTTTCTGATCACAATTCCTCTGTCATCCTTCTTGTTTCTGAAAATCTACTTGGTGCCAATTGCTCTATGACCTTTTGGAAGGTCCACCAAGTCCCAAACATCCTGTAATTTAAACTGTAGCAGCTCCTCTTGCATTGCTTCTATCCAACTTGGATCTTTCATAGCATCATAAGCCTTTTTGGGCTCAATTTGGGATAGAAAGCAAGTAAGTACAGTATTAACTGTATTCTGCTGATCTTGTAGCTCTTGAAGTCTGCTTTGATTCCTAGTCATCATGGGAGAAGCAATGTCTCCTATAACCAACTCAGGAGGATGATTTTTCTGAGTTCTTGATGGATGACCAGGTTCCTCAACTAAGTTCCCATCCAAATTTGACTCATTTAAGTCTGGATTTTCTTCAGCTTCTTCAAGTACTTCAGACTCTCTTGAAGTCTGATTTTCCTCTATTCTTCTCTCTTCTTCATTCTGAATGGGTTCAGCTTCCTTTTCTGGTTCACAGAAGTCAACAGGATCAATGGTAGGGAGTGGAAATATCACAGACTGAATACTGTTATCTGATGGTGGTGCATCCCTTTGTCCTGCATTTACATCACTACTGAAACCCAAAGAATTAGTGAGTGAATCAATGTCAAATAGCCAATCAGGACCTGAACCAATAGGATTTGGTGTGTGCTCATTGCATTTGACATTGTCACTTTCTTCAATTATTCTAGAAGAGGTATTAAACACTCTGTAAGCCTTACTCTGAGATGAGTAACCAACAAGAAAGCCATCATCTGCTTTGCTATCAAACTTACCTAAGTGAGATTTGGTATTGAGAATTGTACAAGGACACCCAAATGGTTTGAAAAATCCAATAAATGGTTTCTTTTTCAGAAAAAGCTCATAAGGTGTCTTGTTTTTAGGCTTTATGACCAAGACTCTGTTTTGAACATAACAAGCAGTATTAACTGCTTCTGCCCAAAAAGTAGTGGGTAATTTTGAATCAGCTAACAGAGATCTAGCAGCCTCAATCAGTGTCCTATTCCTTCTCTCAGCAACACCATTCTGTTGTGGAGTCCTAGGAGCACTGTATTGTCTCTCAATTCCTTTTTCCTCACAAAAGGTGTTTAGATCAAAGTTTTTAAATTCAGTCCCATTATCTGATCTAATGACTTTCACTTTTTGATTTGATTGGTTTTCAATTCTAAGAATAAAAGATTTGATCAGTCCACTTGTCTCATCTTTAGATCTCAGAAAATATACCCAAGTAAATCTAGAGTAATCATCAACAATAACTAAACAGTATGACTTCTTGCCAATGCTCATGACATTTGTAGGGCCAAACAGATCCATATGCAACAACTGAAGAGGATTTGAGATAGTGTTTATCTCTTTGGACTTATGAGAAGTTTTGTGTTGTTTGCCTTTGAGACATGCAACACAATGATCATCACATGAATAGACTTTTGATGGTAAACCCCTAACAAGATTATTTTTAACAAGTTTATTCATTGTTTTAAAATTCATGTGACACATCCTTCTGTGCCAAAGTGAAGATTCATCTATTGAAGCTTTTGAAACCAAACAATTTAGAGATGAATCAGATGAAACACTTTCTAAATATAAACAATACACATTATCCTTTCTAGGAGTTCTCAATAGTATCATGTTTTCATCAACTACTTTGAATCCAGGAGCAAGAATAATGCATTCAGAATCAGTAAATAATATACTATGTTTCTTGTCACAGACCTGTGATACACTTAACAGGTTGTATCTCAATTGCTCAACATAGTAAACATCCTCAAATGTCATCTTACCTTTTGACACATCACCTTTACCACTTATCTTACCTCCTGCAGGATTATTTCCAAAAGCAACATGTCCTCCATCAATTCTTTTGAAATTCTTGAGGCAGGCCAAGTTACATGTCATGTGCCTGGAACAACCACTATCAACATGCCAGATTCTCTTCCCATTGAGCTGTTGGTTGCCCTGCACATCAGATAAATCAGTTAGTTTTTATTGGGAACCCAAGCCGAAGTGGTCTTGGGTCTCCCTTGCTCATCAAAGTACTTGCACTGGGTTTTGATGAGATTTTCAAACTTAGGTACTGCAGAACTGGAGTACTTTGTCAATATGATTGGTCTAGCAGCACAAAAACTAGAAGCAGTATTAACCTTGGAAGAAGTACTAACAGTGTTAGCAGCACTAACACTGCTAGCAGCAACATTCTCTTGAAAAGAAGTACTAACAGTGTTAGCAGCACTAACACTGCTAGCAGTAGTATTCTCTTTAAAAGCAGTACTAACAGTGTTAGCAGCACTAACACTGCTAGCAGCAATATTGTCTTTAAAAGAAGTACTAACAGTGTTAGCAGCACTAACACTGCTAGCAGCAGTGTTGTCTTTAGTATTGCTTCTAGCAGCACTATCCTTGTCAGCAGTACTATCTGAGGTAGCAGTACTAACATTAGTGCTTTTGGGGACCCATATATTGACACATTCCTTTTCAGTCTGTTTTCTCATGTGGCTTTTGGTTTCAGCTTGTTTCTTAGCCACATTATTCCTTGCAGGCTTCCTATAACCAGAAGATTTTTGAAAACTTCTTTGAAAACTTTTCTTTTGGTTAATAGGATTGAAATAACAGTGTTTGGCAAGATGATTCAATTTGCCACAAATAAAACAAGGTTTTGGTCTGTTAATCCTTTGCAGATCAACTCCTTGCTTTTGTGCCCACTGGTTATTCCAATTTCTTTGATTTCCCCTCTTTTTATCATGTTTTTGGGGCTTATTCTCTTGATGTTTCTTGCAAGAACAATGTTCACAAGTATTAGAGTTCACAACAGTGGTCTGTGTATAATGAACTCCCTTTCCCTTTCCAGTCCTTTTCATCTCATTGTTCTTAACACATGGACTTACACATTTCTCATCAGATCCTTCTTTTTCAGTCTTATCCTCAACAACTACTTTATCTAATGGATCTACTTCAGTGGCTCCTTCAGGTAAGTCCTTCCTATCCTTGGTTTCTAATAGGTCTGACTTAGGAGGGATGTAGTTGTTGTTGTAGGGTGGAGGTGTTGCATTGTACCCTATGCCTGGTTTCAACTTACTATGGATTTGAGATTTGATTATGTTGTCCATGACTTTAGAGGCACAATTAAACTTTTCTACATCAAGTTTAACTTTCTCAAGCTCTCCTTTTAGTTTCTCACACTCTTCCCTGGATTCTCTAAGCTGGAACTCTAGACCATCCTTTTCCCATTTCCAGTAGTTTGTATCATAGGAGTGTTGAAGTTCATTGGCTTGAAAAGCCCTAATCTGTTCTTCAAACTTCTCAACAATTACTACATAGTATTTTCTGTCCTTTTCTAATCTCTTAAGGTCATCACACATTCCCTGATTGTGATCTCTATACCTTTTAACAGTGTCTATACAAGCTTGAGTACAGAGATTAGATTTTACCTCAGTGGGAAGATCTGAAACTTCAGCCATAAGTGCTTGATTTTGGATGGCCTCTTCAGCTTGATCACTCCAATCAAATCCCATTCCTTGTTGAGAGACAAGAGCTTGAATAGAGTTTCTGTTTTGATTGGAACTTCCAGCCTGAGTTTGTTGATGGTTGTTGTGAGATGTTCCACCTCTGCATTCCCTGGCAAAGTGTCCCATCTTGTGACACTTGTAGCATTCAACTTTGGACTTGTCAAATCCAGCACCATCTTCTCTTCTTTGGGAAAAGTTGTTTCTCCCTGTCCTCTTTATGAATTTCTTCACCCTCATAGACAGCATAGCCATCTGCCACTTGATATCCATCTCTTCAAGATCATCATCATTAATCTGTTCTAAGTCATCATTAATCAATGAGGAATTAACATGACTAGAAAAAAAGCTTCTAGTACTGAATCATTGGTCTTTTCCTGATTGACTCCTCCAGCAGCACTAACTGATTCAGGGTTAGCAGTAGAATCAGGTGATGCTGAAAGGAGTGCAGCATTATGTACATATCCAGAGGGCTTCTTTTTGGCTTCAACCTCTGCTTCAAAGACTCTAAGATCATTGTAAAGATCATCAAGCTCTTTATCTTCCAATTGGTCATTCTGTCTGAAGGACACAGTATACATTGTCCACTCTTCACCTAATGATCTTAAGAACTTTCTGTTAACATCATCAGCCTCCATCTTGACTCCCACTGTAGCCAATTCTCCAATCAGCTTATTAAATCTATCAAAAGTTTGAGTCATAGACTCATTCTTAGTAGAAGTAAAGTTTTCATACTGCTGCTTGAGAATTGCCTTCTGATTCCTCTTGGTGCTTTTAGTGCCAGTGAATCTCTTTTCCAATGCATTCCACAGAGTCTGAGCATCAGTGCAGTGATGAAATTGATGCTGATATTCATTGGGGATAGCCAAAAGCAGAGTGCTTAAGGCCTTCATCTCTATTTGTCTGACTTTTCTCTCTGCATCAGTCTTTGGAGGAGGTCTTTTGCCATCTGGTCCAATTCTTCCTTCAGCACATGGACCATTCTCTATGATATCCCAGATGGAATAATCAGTAAGCAGAATATACTGCTTGATTCTAATTTTCCACATGTCAAACTCATTGGGTCTGAGCATGGGAACCTTAGAAACAAGAGTACTGTTTGATTCAGTAGAATTGTCCATTGTTGAGTTCTAAGAAACACAAGCTCTGATACCACTTGTCAGGATCGAATATTAACAAGACTAAAAATACTTAGAACTCAGAATTAAAGAATCTGCGGAATAGAACTTTAATTCACACAATCAAAGAACAATATATCAGAAAACACACAGCTGTTTGTATTCACTGATTCAACTCACAAGCTTACAACCAAACCTCAATCTTGATGAACAGGCTCTATCAAGACGACTTCTACTTCTCTAGAAATAGGGTTCTAAACCTTGAGGTTAATTCTCTCTAAAACAGAATGTATTCTAAAAAACTCTCGTATATCGCGTATTTCGTATTATTTGAATAGCTATCTATCAACATCTATTTATACTAAATAGTTACAAGATAACTATAAAAAATAAATTGATCTTCTGAATCTTCTTTAAGCATATCTTCATCCATTCCATCTTTATCTCCAAAATCTTCGCATACCAAACTTATCACATCAGCAGTATTAACTTTATTCAGCATGAGCAGTACTAATATTCTCCAGCAGCATTAATTCATTCCAGCAGCATTAACTTGACTCAGCAGTACTAACCTTGCTTCAGCAGTATTAATCTTGACAAGCAGTACTAACCTTGTTCCAGCAGCATTAATGCATCAGCAGTACTAACATTCTTCCAGCAGTATTAACTTTGTCTTGCAGTAGTAATTTTGTTCTGGCAGTACTAACCTTTACTGGCAGTAGTAACTTTGTTCTGGAAGTAGTAATGTTGTTCTGGCAGTATTATCCATACTTAGCAAATCTTCAGTTCCCAACACTAGCCGCCACACACACACACATAATAGAATTTTCCTAGGGTTTTGTGCTATAAAAAGGGTTTTTATACCTTCTTTCTCAATTTCCAAACCGACCCCAAACCGTCAACTTTACAAATTTCTCCACGAAACTTAACCTTTCCAATTAAAAATCTCGGTTATTACAACACTCCCTCCTTAAAAGAATTCCGTCCCCGGAATTCCTTATTGGAAAAGATGAGGGTATTTTGCCTTCATTTCCGATTCCCACTCCCAAATCGCCTCGGGACCTTTATGATGTCGCCACTGTACCTTTACGATACTGATCTCCTTGTTCCTCGATTTCCTCACTTTTCAATCCGAAATGGCTTCGGGCTCTTCTACAAAACTCAACTTTTCATCTACCCTGATATCCTTTAAGGTACAACCACATCGGCTCCCGTCAAACACCTATTTAGGTTTGAGACATGAAATGTCGTATGAAGTCCTCTTAACTCTTCTGGAAATTTTAACGTGTAAGCTCCTACTCCAAGTCGCTCAATAGTAACAAGAGTCAGCTCTTGCCTCCCGTATTCCTTGCAAGGCCGCCATCATCACAACTTCCAACGTATGCTCTTCACAACATAGACGGGCATCACACTATAAATTTTCCAGGGTCTCATCGGACACCCCAAGTTCGTACACTCTCTATCCAACCTTCAAAACTTCGACGGATCTATTAAACATAATCCACTTCACTTTTCTCTGGGACAAATCGGCTACCACCCATCATCCAATTCATACGTTCTCACCACTTTATCACTCACACTTATATGTAGTTAAAAGCAGGAACCTCCATGATCCCTCGCTGAAGTGTTCACCTACCCGAATTAAACTTATCCTGAAACATCATCAATTCCTCACTGCTTGCCACGAGCATTCAGTCATATAAAACATAACTTCGGTTACTCTCACTCAACTAGGAGGAGTAGTCGTGGCCACACAAAACTATTCTCAATAGCCTATCACCGAACGACTGGTTCGTTTGAACATTTCTCACAACATTACCAACTCAACCCATTCAACTGCCCCTTTCCACTTCTTTCCCGCACTTAAAGCATACACAATTCCCCTTTCTCATACCCTTACCAGGAGTTCGCACCCTTACCGATGACAAACTACACACACTACTCCACTTTTTCGGTGTTACTGCCAAGCTTACTACTTCCAACCTACTCACTTATTCCGACATACGATATTCACCTCCCCACGTTAGCGTAGAGCATCGCCCACCAAACATTACTTTCCCCTCTCTTCCGACCCTTCCACATGCTGACAACACTATCTCATTACCATACATAACCAAACGGTTGCATCAAAATTCTAACTTAAGGCATTCAATCAAGTCATCTCGAAATGACACCAGTGTTCGAAGTTATTACACATTCTTTAAAGATTTAGCATCTACTACACCACGTTTTCGACCAACCCATCCAACATCTGCTTTAAGCTTCTAATGATCCCAAATATACTTACTTAGCGACTCACACAACCAAACACTTGGTTTCTTACTTGGGTAACCACCCACTATCGCTCCGACATTCTATTCCGATAATAATCGTACTACAATGCCAACTGACAAACCACGTGCTCCCACAACTTGATTAACAAATCGCTCCTTATCCGAAATCCTGAAAAGATTTCCATCCGATGCTTCCTCTTTCTAACATCACAATACTACAACACCGGGTGGCACATTTATTTTGACAATTGAAGCCACTACTCATTCGTACATCCTCTACCCCTAACATCACACTGCATACTAGGTCTCTCATGGTCATTCGTACACAATTCAAACTTTCCTTCATATTCTCCCACATACATAATCGAGTCTATCTTGCTACTTTGTCCTTCCCAAACCCTAGTTGAACTATAACCCACGAGTTCCCAATTTGCTCAAACATAAACGTTCTTGCTAGCTCTTTACGATCTGAGCCCTTACATAGACAGGGCACAATCCCTCACTGATCGATATAATCTACACACTCGCTTCGTTCGTGCTACATATCTTGTCCTCCTACGAACTCTCCATACCTCGTATGTAGAATTCTTATCCCAAAACCGCAGTCACTCATCATCTTAACACCCTACAAGGTGCTCTATCAACTTTCAACCTTCTGGTTCAAGTCTTCGGCCTCAGCCACCTTACACAGCTGCCGACTTCAACATCAATAGTCAACCTGTTGATACTTTCTTAACCTATTATTTCACATGGGATCCATACTAAACCTAATTCTTCCAACATATCATAATCAACCTCATATTCCGTCGCCCTCATTTCAAAGCTTACTCCTGTAACATCAATATTCCAAGATCACCTTAAGACTCTTATTCGACGTCGAGGATATCTCATTTCTGCCTTACCACTCTACTCATAGCGAGTTGTTAATTCCAACACCTTTAAGGCTTCAAGTCCTTCCTCCGGACGTAACCGCCCTTCGACAACTGTATTTCCAGTTACCGAACAAGGTACAGACCCTCATATAACCGACACTAAAGTCCACTCCCGACTCTTCTACTGTCCACCTGTCCTCTTGAACACAAATACTAAAACTACAAACATTCTCCCCTGATTTGTCCAACACCTTTTCACTCTCGGGGTTCTTCTTTATCTTAAAATGTAATACTCCACGACCTAGTGAGTTTGTAGCCTTCATGCATGACAACGCGTTAAATAAATCATTTCGCACTTTATATTATTTTAAAGAACAACACTTGGAACAACTTGGGTACACATGACCCCACATTCTCATGACTCCAATACCCTACACGACGATCTCGAGAATTGTTTGTATGCATCTTTTCGTAAGATTTAATCTTACTTAACCACAACGATGTTGTTACGACAGTAATATATTGAATGAAAATCTTTTCATACGACAAAATTCTGAAAAAGGATTACCGACACAAAGTAAACCAGTCGGTTCCCATACTCATCTTTATGATATCAACATGTCAATACTCATTTTGATTATAAAAGTTTTGCTTTTCTCGACTTTTGGCAACAATTTAACTTATCATGAAAAAGGTGAAGTATTTCGCAAGTCGTTAAGCTCAAAATTTTCATTGTGCGACGTAAGTGAAGTCGCCTTTCCTTTAAACATACGCTTGTACACGCTGACTCATTTCCAATCAAAATTGATATTTACACATTTACCTTAAATCGTGAAAATTTCATGTTACACATAAGAACGCAATGCATGAAACTCTACTTGCAATTGAAGGCTACTCACTCTAACAAGGTCAACCGCTTTACTCACGCAATTTATCATTGACACTCTACCTTCGACCAGTGGGTTATGGGCCCACGTACTCAACCATTTCACACTATTTTCATCATGATCAAATTATCTCACAATCTACCTCTACATGTTTCAATCCGTCACTGAAAAGCTCGACTAAAGGGTCATGGCTCTAATCCCCTGCTCGCTCTTGAATTGACACTTTCAAGATCTCGACACTGTCCTTCCTTACCATCCGAACTGATCTATCCCAAGATTTCTAGAACTTGGACTCTCCAGAAACAGGAGTCTTCCTCAAACTCAATCATTCATCCTCTTCGAACCCACGGAGATCTACCTCTAGACGACTCATAACATTCTAAACAACATTTCTTCTCTACGATGTATACGTACATCACATCATAAATGATCTCTCATGATACTTCCCCAACAAGGGGTCTTGCTGACATTATAGATTACTGGAACATGACATATAAACTAGCTTCAGACTACAACTTCGAAATAATAAGGCAGGTAAAGCACATACATGTACCTGTAAGTTCGTAATTACACTGACCAGGTGTAATCCCAAACTTACCTTACATGACTGTCCTCGGTACCCTATTAGTCCTATCTCTACAATAGTGCCCTCCTAACGCATTTCCTGATTCTCAGTTGTGATTTCTACTCCCACAGTTTAAGTTTAGGCCCGTCCGCTCACCTAAATCCCTTAAACTATGGCTCTGATACCATTTGTAACAACCCAAATTTAAAATAAAGCATACATAGCATTAAAATTAATGAATTTCAATATTGGGTCCCAAAATTTCATTACATCAGTCTCAAAACTTAGGTTGGCGGAAACAACCTATACACAACTGAGAACATACTAGCTTCTATAAGTGGCACATGCACTGTCTCTATCTGCAACTGTACCCTATCCTGCTCTTGCTCACTTACCCGAGCCTCCTACTATTTGCTTACCTGAAAATGGTAGTGTTTTAAAAAACGAGGGTTAGACCAAAAGGTCTAGTGAATTCCCTCCGTAAACAGCATATATCAACAATATAAAATCATTTTATAAAACTCATTAATATTCTCCACATAAGCATTCAATCATGGTACTGCACAGTGTTCAAGTATCACATTAGCTAACCACGATAGAGGCCCAAGCGGACTTCCTCTCGGCTCACATCGGGGCCCAAGCAGACTCCCCTCTATCCGAGTAGGAAGGAAACAAATTCCCTCCTACAAGCTCATCACAAATGCCCAAGGGATCATTGGATCCCGAGGTACCCTGACCCCACTGTGCAGACCGACTCCACATAGCATGCACATAGCTTATCGTAAATCACAAAGCGTGAAATCCTTATACATCATTTCATCTTGCTAAATAGCCTTTTAAATAAAACATACTTTTCATGGAAAGCATACGTAACAGTTGGTAAGAAATTCATACTCATAAAGGAACCATAATCAGTAAAATATTTTGCATATCATTTCGTGTAAAAAGGGTTTAGGGAACTCACCTGACTTTCTTGCTTCAAGACTTCTCACTTGAACTTCCGGCCTCTAGATGAGACACCTATAATTTTAGGAAACGCATATCATTAATCTAATGATTGCTACCTGAGTTCACTTCCGAGCATACCCCAAATTTATCTTAGTTTGGCAAGCTACCCTTAGGTTAAAAGAATTGGGTTCTGGACTTACAGCCCAAAATGAATGAATATCGGATCACCACATGCCAATCCCATCTACTTTAATTAATTCCGGAACACTACGGCCAACTAACAACTTCCGGATCTTGGTCCAAGTATTCAAAAAGGGCTTCTGGACATATAGCCCCACAACACCGGGTCCACTTAATTGGACTCCGGATCCCATTTAATGCAAAACACCGGATCCCATTTGATGGTCCAACTCCGATTTTCTTCTCAGCCTACTACCGAATGTCTAAATACCGGATCCTACCCTTAAGGCCCAAGAGTGATACAATTCCGGATCCGCAAAGGAATACCGGATCACCACAAAAGCGATGGTTTCCGGATCCTTAAGAGTAGGCCCAACTTCCGGAACTGTATTCCGGTTCCAATAACTTTTCGGATCTAGTTTTCAATACCGGAACTACAAAATTTTCCGGATCTCATCAAGGCCGAATACCGGATCTGGTACATTAAGCATGTTAATGCCAAAAATCGCACTAAACTGTCTTATGCCGAAAATTGTATAAAAATACGATTTAAGGTTTGGTTTTGGACCTTATCAACTAAAGATTGAACCATAGAAATAAACAAGAAAAATAACGAAGAAAATGTAGACGAAACAAGAGATTTTGGTGATGCAGAAAACCCCAAAACGAGGGAAAAAATCGCGGTCGACTGTGTTAGAGTCGACAGTGCACTATGGTCGCCAATCAGGGGAGATAATCCTTTTGTAACAAGTGATATGTGTACAACATATTACAATAAGAGATAAAATGTACTCAGACGTGTGTAAAAGTCGTGTGTCATGTCTAAAACGTACGAAATAAGTGGTCGTCGTATGGTTCGAATTGCCGTCGTGCGAAACTCTGCGTAAGTGAGATATGTTCCATTGCCTTGGAAGAAATGTAGAATTGAGTCTTAGTTGGAATGTATGTAGCCTCCCCCCTCAGATTGATAACCGTGGGCCTTTATTTAGCTTCCGTTGGTAATAAATGTGCTATAATGGTTGGTTTTGTAACCGCTGTCGAGTATTTAATGTCATTAAGAGCTCGTCCGTTACTGACCGTTGTAACATAATTGTTTGTAGACCTGCATTAATGAACAAAAGAAACAGCTGTTGACCATTAATGGTTATTGTAATTGTAAGACCGTCTTGAGTTCTGGACGTCGGTCTTATGGAGCATAGGATCGTCGCCGAAATACACGACCAGGTATATGACTGTAAATGTCTTGTAAGACCTTATCTTAATATAAGAATGGTCTTATGAAAATGTCGTAAGACTAGGATGAAAATGTCGTAAGACCAGGTCGTAAGACCAAGATGATGATGTCGTAGGACTAGGTCGTAAGACCAGGATATCAGGACGATGCTTTCGCAGGACCAGAGCGATATAAGACCGACGACAGGAGACTGTCGACGTAAGACTGAAGAGTCGTAACTGGCGACACATTACTGGCGACATAAGACTAGTGACGTAAAACTGGCGACATAAGACTAGTGATGTAAGACTAGTGACGTAAGACTAGTGACATAAGACTAGTGACATAAGACTAGTGACATGAGACTAGTGACATGAGACTAGTGACATGCGACATGCGATATGCGACATGTGACGTATGACGTGCGATGTATGACATGCGATGTATGACATGCGACATGTGACGTATGACGTGCGATGTATGACATGCGACATGTGACGCAAAGATACTATCTCGGATGACTATTGACACAAGATGTCATATGACGATAATGGGTATTACCCTTGTCAGTTGGCGGTATGACTGTTGTAGATATTAGGGTAATCAAGATCCATGGGTCATGTCGAGGGAATTTCCCAAGTTGGTCGAGGGTGTGATTTTTTACCCAAACAGTTACCCCCCCCCCCCGAGATTTGAATTTCAAAGCCATTTGAATTTCAGATCTCGTACCAAAGTAAAATGTGTTTCTACGGAGACGTGTCACTTTTGCTAATTGGATCATTTAGAAGAAAATCGACTTGGTCAATTAGAATTGTGAGACCGGTCGACAGTGTACAAATGACACAGCTGTTAAGAAAAACGTTTTCTAAGTAAGTTGTGACGATCGAAAGATAACCTTTAATGCGCAAGTTACTTGTGATATTCATCCGCTAATGTGAAGGATGAAAAACTAACGCGATCTTAAGACGATCTTAAAACACAAGGAACTGATGATGATCGATCAAAATGAGACGTATGGATTGGGAATCAATCGTAAGACGATTGGGCCGAAATAAAGCTTGGCGACGATCATAAGATGATCGAACCAAGATAAAATTTAAGAATCTTGTGATACAGTCGTTAAAGACTTATGTTATGGTGTTCCGAGCCGATACGGTCGTTATAGACTTGTGATCTGGCGTTTAGAGCCGATATGGTCGTTAGAGACCTATGATCTGGCGTTCCGAGCCGATACAGTCGTTATAGACTTGCGATCTGGCATTTTGAGCCGATATGGTCGTTAGAGACCTATGATCTGGCGTTCCGAGCCGATACGGTCGTTATAGACCTATGATCTGGCGTTCCGAGCCGATACGGTTGTTATAGACTTGTGATCTGGCGTTTTGAGCCGATATGGTTGTTAGAGACCTATGTTACATTGTGTAAGTTTTGCTTTAGCGATAATCGGTAATTTTTTTACCTTACTCGTGATTATATGGTTAATCTTGCGACTTGCCTTTATTGGCAATCCTGAGATTAAAATGTGCGAGTCGCACTTATTGGCGACTTTTGCGTTTTGAATGCGTCTTACCATGACTGGTGATTGTGAGATTCAATGTACAAGTCGTCTTTATTGACGATATATGTCATGACTATCGATCATGAGATTTCAACATGCGAGTGGCTTTTATTGGCGACCGAGAATTTTAACCTGTGTTTGCCATGACTGGCGATCATAAGATTAAAAAGGTGAGTCGTCTTTTATCGACGATTATAAATTGCAACCTGTTTTTGCCATGACTAGCGATCATAAGATTTAAAATGTAAGTCGTCTTTTATTGACGATTATAAATTGCAATATGTTTTTTAAGTCGTTGAGACTTTGTTTCTCACGATATAAATCGTAAGACCTGCGATGTAAGTCCTAGAGACTTTTGTTTCTCACGATATGAATCGTAAGACCTGGGTTTTAAGTCATAGGGACCTTTGTTTCTCACGATATAAATCGTAAGACCTGCGTTTTAAGCCGTAGAGACTTTTGTTTCTCACGATGTAAATCGTAAGACCTGTATTTATATGATCTTGCGAGTCTGCAATGTAAAATCGGGGGTGGTCGTTGGTTTGACCAATGATCCTTTGATGCTTAAATCAACATTTATATGTTAGATCATAATAATTGAACGAGGAGAATATACTTAGAGTGTATATATAGAGTTGTTGTACCATATTCCATCCAAGTGGGATGTCACAGTTACCGTAACTTGGAGTCGATAAGCGCCTTTTTCCAAGGACTTTTGAAATCAAAATATGGTATTTCCCATTTTGTGACGGGTGTTCCGAGCCCCCGAGCCCCTCGGATGATGCGATACATGTGATACATTGACTGAGCATTTTTTTTATTAGTGTCTTCCAACTCCGCTTGGATCTTCGTCGTGTGGTCAAGACTTGAAGTTGACAAATAGAAAACGAAGATCTACATAAGAGGAAACGTTAGTAATACGATGTTTATTTCTAAGGAAATCCTTAGTTGGGTCCCACGGATGGCGCCAAACTGTTAATCCCAAAAATCGCACTAAACTGTCTTATGCCGAAAATTGTATAAAAATACGATTTAAGGTTTGGTTTCGGACCTTCTCAACTAAAGATTGAACCATAGAAATAAACAAGAAAAATAATGAAGAAAATGTAGACGAAACAAGAGATTTTGGTGGCGCGGAAAACCCCAAAACGAGGGAAAAAACCGCGGTCGACTGTGTTAGAGTCGACAGTGCACTATGGTCGCCAACCAGGGGCAATAATCTTTTTGTAACAAGTGATATGTGTACAACATATTACAATAAGAGATAAAATGTACTCAGACGTGTGTAAAAGTCGTGTGTCAAGTGTAAAACGTACGAAATAAGTGGTCGTCGTATGGTTCGAATTGCCGTCGTGCGAAACTCTGCGTAAGTGAGATATGTTCCATTGCCTTGGAAGAAATGTAGAATTGAGTCTTAGTTTGAATGTATGTAGCCTCCCCCCTCAGATTGATCACCGGGGGCCTTTATATAGCTTTCGTTGGTAATAAATATGCTTTAATGGTTGGTTTTGTAACCGCTGTCGAGTCTTTAATGTCATTAAGAGCTCGTCCGTTACTAACCGTTGCAACATAATTGTTTGTAGACCTGCATTAATGAACAAAAGAAACGGCTGTTGACCATTAATGGTTATTGTAATTGTAAGACCGTCTTGAGTTCTGGACGTCGGTCTTATGGAGCATAGGATCGTCGCCGAAATACACGACCAGGTATATGACTGTAAATGTCTTGTAAGACCTTATCTTAATATAAGAATGGTCTTATGAAAATGTCGTAAGACTAGGATGAAAATTTCGTAAGACCAGGTAGTAAGACCAGGTCGTAAGACCAAGATGACGATGTCGTAGGACTAGGTCGTAAGACCAGGATGTCAGGACGATGCTTTCGCAGGACCAGAACGATATAAGACCGACGACAGGATAACCAGAGCGATATAAGACTGTCGACGTAAGACTGACGAGTCGTAACTGGCGACACATAACTGGCGACATAAGACTAGTGACGTAAGACTGTAGACATAAGACTAGTGACGTAAGACTAGTGACATAAGACTAGTGACATAAGACTAGTGGCATAAGACTAGTGACATGAGACTAGTGACATGCGACATGCGATATGCGACATGTGACGTATGACGTGCGATGTATGACATGCGACATGTGACGTATGACGTGCAGTGTATGACATGCGACATGTGACGCAAAGATACTATCTCGGATGACTATTGACACAAGATGTCATATGACGATAATGGGTATTACCCTTGTCGGTTGGCGGTATGACTGTTGTAGATATTAGGGTAATCAAGGTCCATGGGTCATGTCGAGGGAATTTCCCAAGTCGGTCGAGGGTGTGATTTTTTACCCAAACAAAGCCCATTTCGGATCTCAAAGTAAATCAATTCCGGATCCGTCACCTATTATCGGATCTCTTTAGATTCCAGATCTGATAGGGATTCCGGATCATCGAGTTCTTACTTCGGTTCCTTATTAAATTCCAGAATATCGAAATTGGACATGGCGACGATACAGAATAACATTAATACTGAAATTAATCCAACTTAAATCGATTAATAAGTTCTTTTTTTTCAACAAAAGAATATTTTAACACTATTAATCCTTTCAAAGCTTCCATTTAAGTTTTTAAGCAAAAGCTCACACATAACCCAAACCCAATAACCAGTTCTAATCCAGGGTGTGAGAAAACAGATTACCTGAATGATTAGATTCCATCTCCCATTTCTTCTTCCAATTGCAGGTTGGTGATGTCTCCTTCTCCAATTGCTCTTGGACAATTTCTTTCCTGCTCTCTTTCTTTTCTAGCCGCCACACACACACATAATAGAATTTTCCTAGGGTTTTGTGCTATAAAAAGGGTTTTTATACCTTCTTTCTCAATTTCCAAAACCGACCCCAAACCGTCAACTTTACAAATCTCTCCACGGAACTTAACCTTTCCAATTAAAAATCTCGGTTATTACAGGAGATTTACATTATTTTTTTGGAATTGAAGCTCATCGAACCTCTCATGGCCTACATCTCAGCCAAACCAAATATATTGAAGATCTTTTGCAGAAATCTTCATTAGTCGCTCCAAAGCATCAAGCGACTCCCATGGCTGCTAGTGCTTCTCTCTCTATTAATGATGGCATGCCCCTACCCGATGGTTCTGAGTATCGTTCCATAGTGGGTGCTTTGCAATATTGCACTCTCACTATACCCGATATTGCCTTCAGCGTGAATAAAGTGTGCCAGTTTATACATGCTCCAACTGATTATCATTGGCAATTAGTTAAATGCATCCTACGGTACTTAGCCGGCACACGCCAACATGGCTTATTCTATCATGCAGTACCTGACTCCTCATTATTATGCTACACAGACGCTGATTGGGCCTCCTGTCCAGACGATCGCCGAAGTACTAGCGGCTATTGCATATTTTTGGGTTACAATCTTATCTCCTAGTCGTCTTCTAAACAGCGAGTCGTCTTTCGTTCGAGCACCGAATCCGAGTATCGTAGCCTTGCCAATGGCACTGCTGAAATTATGTGGATACAATATATTCTCTGAGATTTACACCCGCCCTTGTCTCGATCTCCCCTACTTCTATGTGATAACATAGGGGCAACCTACTTAAGCTCTAACCCAATTATGCATTCTCGTACTAAACATGTTGAAATTGATTATCATTTCGTACGAGAACGTGTTGCCGTCGGTGATCTAACTGGCAGATACATTCCAGCTAAAGAACAACTTGCCGACTGCCTGACTAAACCTCTTCCTACCAATCTTTTTCTTACATTACGTACCAAGCTCACCGTTCTTCCTCGACCGATGAGCTTGCGGGGGGATGTTAAGACATTTAAAGAAAAGGAAGAAAATAATCTTTCCAAGACAAAGTGCAGTGCCTAGCTGTACCTCTGCTACTACCCCTTATACTATGCTTCCTGCTGTTACCTGTTGTACATAGTTTGTTCCTTAGTGCTTATATGTTGTACATTTTCTGTTACAAATTTGTCAGCCATCCTTGTATATACAGGACAACTACGCCTTGTTTTTAATATATTGAAATTATTCCTCAATCCATAAAATATCTTCTTCTCTCTGTTTTTACTGGTTGTCCCGCATTGATGAGAAAGTGAGTATATAAAGAAGAATATGTCAACTTGAAATCTTGAATGTTGATCAAAATCTTAAACCAGTTTTGGGTTAAAAAGTTGTTATTTATTTACATTACAAAACATTTCACCTAATAGTAAAAAAATTATTTTCATTATATACACCCACAAATAATGGGGTGACATTCTAAGGAATGGGCAGTCTCCAATTTTTGAGTTGTGCTTGAATTTTGTATATCCATATTGATGGAGAGATGAAAAATTGACAATGAATTATTGGTATATGAAGGGAGGTTGAGATGCCTTTGTGGCAACTCATTAGGTTAGCCTCTTGGCCAAACCTGTAAATTCATGTTGTTGGTTCCCGTTTTGCTTATACAAGATTGTCAGATCTATTAGTTCGAGTTTATGTTTGATGCGGAAGCGTATTTGAAGAACTAACAGATAAGTTTGATAGATTTAGAACACACACTATCAAATAAACAGTGAAGAGAATAGATTTATAGCACAAAGACCCACTGTATTTAATATATCAAGAACACTTAGTACAGATTTGACGCTAATTGAGTGTAAGTGTTTTGTGTTGTGTGTTAAGTGATTGTGTAAACTTTTAAAGTGTAAAAACGGTGATTCTTAGGAAGAACTCAACATGAGTCTTCCTTTTATACTACTACAAAAGATCTATTCTAGACAAGAGACTGTTGCTATAGGAAAGAAGAGATGGTATGAACAGTTGGAAAACTGCATGCATTAAATGTCGCAGACGTCTATGTTGTACTAAGCCCTATTGAGTCCACTCAGAGTTTGACACGTGTTGAAGTTGGACAGGGCATGCTACCATACAAGTTGATGAACAGATCCTGGAACAGTAGCAAGATATTTCTTTAACAGTGGTAAGATATTATAAGTATCTTGAGTCTTCAGTGAGGACAACAGAGGCTCTGTAAAGTGTTTGTAGAAGTTCTGCGGTCTGGTCCTTTGTAGAGTAGTCTTCACTGGGTTCCTTGTCTTCTGAAGTTGTCTGCAGAGGCTCTGTTATTGGTGACAGAGGTTCTGAGGTCTTGATCTTTTGTAGTGTTCTTCTGTAGTTTCTTCGGTCTTTGATCACTTTTGATCAAACTTCCTTTGCTTCTTCTTAGATGCCCGTCAGAGCTTCTGTTGCACTCAGCAGAGCTTCTGTGTAAGTTCTTCTGTACTTGGCCATTTTTCAATACTTCTAATGTTTCAGAATATTGGAGCTAACAATCTCCCCCCTAAGTATTGAAAAATAAATTTTGAATTTTTGAATTTTTAGGCTAAGTTAAGATAGACAGAGGTTAAACAATACCTCAGAAGATTATTTCTTTCATTTGGAATTTATGACAGAGGCATTTACATTTGAGTACATTAAATGAACAGAAATAAAACGTTGACAGAGGTTCTTTGGGTTTTGGGGTTGGATGCTCTGATGTTTTGGTTGTTGCCTCTAAAGGTTTTGATACTTCGGGTTGTGAGGTCTCTGCTGGTGAGGAGTCTTCGGGTCTTGGAGGTGGGATGTCAAAACGCTTTGTTGATTGAAAAGCCGATACAAATTCCATTCTGCGAAGAATGAACTCTGCAGAGCGTTTTGGTCTTTGGGGTTTTCGAGCTATGGTTTTGACTCTAGTTTTGCGCGGGATTGGTTGTGAGGTTGGTGTTGGTTCTTTGGATGAGGGTGGAGTTTGTTCTGTGGATGAGGATGCAAGAGTGATTACCTTAGGTTCTGTGGTTGGTGCATCCTCTGCTGAGATAGAGGTGTTTTGCCTCTGTTGTGTTCCTTGTGTTTCCTTCGGGGTTTCTGTTGTAGAGGGTTCTGCAGTTTTCTCTATAGTTTTTGCAGAAGCAGCCTCTGTTGTTTCCTTTGTTCTCTCCCCCTCAGGATGACCAGATGCACCATCATCAGGATCATCCTGCCTTCTTTTAGCAGCAACTTCTGTTCTGCAGGTGTCTTGAGCTGCTTGCCTTGCTGCTTGTTTCTTCATTGTTTCAAAGTAGATTGCGATCGAAGTCTTGAAGGCTTTGGTCGCACTTTTCTCGAATTCTGCAGCGGTTGTTTTGGCAATTTCAGTGGCAGAGGCGATGGCAGCAGCAGCAGAAGTTTCTTTATTTGACTTTATTTCTGCAAGGGCTTCTTTAACTTCTGTGGATAAGGTATCCACTTTGGTATTTAATCCTGTAAGCGCGCCTGAAGTTGAATCTGTAAAAGTCGTGAATGAGCTTTGCAACTTATTCAATGTTTGAGTTACAGAGGTTACAAAGACTTGGAACTCATTCTTCGTAACATGTTCCTCTTGGGTAACCTCTGGAGGAACAACCCCTTCTCCAGAGTGAGTCCCTGTTCCTGGGACACCTTCTTTCATTCCTGTTTGATCGTTGAGAATGGAAGGATTTCCTTCTGATCTTCGAGAAGAAACTAGAGTTTTAGTCTCTACAGAAGTTCTGTGAAGAACAGTGTCCAAATCCACTCCAGAGGTGGGTATCGGAATGTCCTTCTTTTGACTTGGAGACTTGTCTAGAGTCTCTTCGTCTTTGTGCTTACTACTTCTCTCTGAAAGAAGTTTTGGCCCTATATTGTGCGTGGCAGAGGAAACAAATTCCTCTGTTGGGTGTTCTAGTGTGATCTGGGGCGATTGATCACGAACTATAGGTGAGTCTCTTTGAGGAGACTCCCTAGGAATGGATTCCCCGGTTTCTGTGGGCGCAGAAGTCGAAAGAGTGACTTCTGGCTGTTTGGTTTGGGTAGGGGTCGAGTTGTGCGACTCTTTTTCAATAACCCCTTCTGCAGCTAGACCTGCGGAGTTAGATGTGTGGGTTGCACTAGGAGGGGGTGAGGGATGTGTGCCTTCTTCATCTTTGGCATCTTTTTCTTTTTCATTTTCTTTTCCTCCAGATGTTTCTACCCTATCCTCTAACCTATTTTCAGTAATTTTACCTATTTGGACCTCTTCTTCTGCAGTTTCTTGTCTTGGCAGAAGTGAATCAAGACCCTCTGTGATTGTATGGGTTTGCAGAGGTGGAGGTTGAGGTTGTTGTTTTTCGATTCCCTTTGTAATTGATTGCAGAGGAGAAGAGAGTTTCTTCTTCTTTGATTTCCTTTTCTTTGGTTTAGGTGCCCCCTCCTCTGTAGATTTTGACTTTCTTTTTCTTTTGGAAGAGGGAGGGGCAGAGTGACCTTGGGTTTGTGGTGGAGATGAGGGTTCTGTGGTATGTTCAGTGGGTTTAAATTTTCACCACAGAAAAGTTACCGTTAAAAAGTTACCGTTACAGAAGTTCCTAAGTGAAAATCTTTACAGAAGCTCTGTGGGTACAGAAGCTCTGTGATTTTGAAAAACTTTTATCTCTGTAGATTGTATCTTATGAAAATTGTTTGAAAAACGCAAGGAGAGGATCGATAAATCTTTAGTAGAGAAATAGTCCTACAGAGGTTTTTGGACCTCTGCCAGAGCCAGCAGAGGCTCTGTTATAGGAAATTTCTAATAACTAATAATTTATAAACATTTTTAATCATCCAAGTTTTGATCAGTTTTAACAATGTATTTAGGACCTATTTGAAAGTAGGTGTCCTAGAAAATTGTAAATCTCAAAGATTTTGTGCAGCAGAAGTCTTTTGAAAGATTTGAGTGATCTACAGAGGTTCTTTGGATGAAAGTACTCTGTAGCTTAAGACTTCTGTAGCATTGTGCGAGTAATTGGTTTCCGAGATGACATTCCAAAAGATCGATAGAGGTTAAATTTGCGATCATAGAGCATATTCCTGGCAGAGCTTCTGTTGAGCCCAACAGAAGCTCTATGACCTCAAATTTCTCATAACTCAAATTTTATGAAACTTTTTGATCTTTTGATTTTTGAAATGTTATCCACAGTATATTTAGGACATATTTGACACTTTTTGTCCTAGAAAACTGTTTTCAAAAACCTAAAAGTACGAGATACCAACCTTTTGTTCTTTTAGTTTGGCGAGTGTGATTTCTTCTGTCGCATTCTTAGCTCCCCCTTGACTTATAAATCTCTGTAGATTCAGCAAGGTCTCCTTTTTCGCTCCCCCTTGATCTAACATCCTCTGTAGATCAAGTGTCTTCTTCTGCTCCCCCTTGACCTATGTTTGGTTCAGAATAAGATAAGTTGTGCACAGGACATAGGTCAAGATCATCAGAGGTTCTGTGAAGGTTGTCAGAGGTTCTGAGCAGACCTTACAGAAGTTATGTGATATCAAGAACTATTGTAGATTTAAGAATTTACATACAGAAAATAATAAATAAACAAAAATATTTACATAATATACAGTATCTATGTTATACTTACAGAGGTTTTGGGTACCCATAACCGTATGGGTCCTATTGTATGAAACGCCTTTATGCATTTGTCATACATACCAGAAATGAAAGGTTTTTTGTCTTTTTGAGCATTTTGAACAGGTATAGAGCCTTTCACTATCCAAACCTTTTTCACCTTTTTAAAAGTTTGATTAACTAATTTGTCCAACCTATGATCATGCAAAAATTTCGATGTTGAGGTCTGAAGTTTTGAAAACATATTAGGCTTAAAAGATCCTTCACGATTGAATTTCCTGATCTGTTTAGCAAAAATATTCTTTTTCCTTAAATTTTCCTCAAGCATCTTTTGGAGATTAGATTTGCATATTTTCTCCAACATGATTTCAGTTGATAAATTAGAGAGTCCTTTTGTTAGTTTGGATATTTCTGTTTTAAAAATCCTTCTCTCTTTTTCAAAGTCATCTTTTTGACTTAAATCTTGAAATCTTTGAACCTTCAACTGTTCAGATTCTTTTCTTTCAGAATCAGATTCTTTCCTTTCTTTTTCAAGGATATTCTGCAATTCTGAGATTTTATAAGTAAGCTTCATCGACTTTGTTTCAAGAACAGTTTTCTTCTCTTCATAATTTCCTCTTTCATTGACCACAATCTTTTCAAAATTGAAAATTAGTTTAGAGAAGTTTAAACATTTTAGTTCAAGTCTTTTCTTTTCTTCATCTGACAAAGATAAGTTCCTTTTTAGTTCAAGATTTTCACAGTTTAAGTTTTTAACAGATTTTTCAAGTTTAGCAATTTTATCAGAAATAATAAAAATGCTTTTGTTCTTTTCATCTAGTTCTTTTTCAAGAGAAGGAATTATTTCGCGAAAATTTGTGCTGAGTTTTGAATAAAAAATTGAGTCAGCATCACCATAAAATTTCATTCTAGATATTTTAAATGAAGTTTTTAACGAAAGAAACAGTTTCTATTATGTTACCAGATCAAATGAATCGAAGATGACAGTAAAACAGAAACTGTTTGAAGGAATGAAGAACAGGTTAAAAACAGACAATTTCTATCAAAAATCTTTGTAAAAACGAGGATCACTTGATATTGAAAATCAAGCTTCGCTCTGATACCAATTGTTGGTTCCCGTTTTGCTTATACAAGATTGTCAGATCTATTAGTTCGAGTTTATGTTTGATGCGGAAGCGTATTTGAAGAACTAACAGATAAGTTTGATAGATTTAGAACACACACTATCAAATAAACAGTGAAGAGAATAGATTTATAGCACAAAGACCCACTGTATTTAATATATCAAGAACACTTAGTACAGATTTGACGCTAATTGAGTGTAAGTGTTTTGTGTTGTGTGTTAAGTGATTGTGTAAACTTTTAAAGTGTAAAAACGGTGATTCTTAGGAAGAACTCAACATGAGTCTTCCTTTTATACTACTACAAAAGATCTATTCTAGACAAGAGACTGTTGCTACAGGAAAGAAGAGATGGTATGAACAGTTGGAAAACGGCATGCATTAAATGTCGCAGACGTCTATGTTGTACTAAGCCCTATTGAGTCCACTCAGAGTTTGACACGTGTTGAAGTTGGACAGGGCATGCTACCATACAAGTTGATGAACAGATCCTGGAACAGTAGCAAGATATTTCTTTAACAATGGTAAGATATTATAAGTATCTTGAGTCTTCAGTGAGGACAACAGAGGCTCTGTAAAGTGTTTGCAGAAGTTCTGCGGTCTGGTCCTTTGTAGAGTAGTCTTCACTGGGTTCCTTGTCTTCTGAAGTTGTCTGCAGAGGCTCTGTTATTGGTGACAGAGGTTCTGAGGTCTTGATCTTTTGTAGCGTTCTTCTGTAGTTTCTTCGGTCTTTGATCACTTTTGATCAAACTTCCTTTGCTTCTTCTTAGATGCCCGACAGAGCTTCTGTTGCACTCAGCAGAGCTTCTGTGGAAGTTCTTCTGTACTTGGCCATTTTTCAATACTTCTAATGTTTCAGAATATTGGAGCTAACACATGTGGTTGGTTTATTTTGGTGACCCGATTTGGTTCATTTTTGCCGACCAGGTTGGCTAATTTTAACCTACTAATTAAAAATTTATTATAAGATTTAAGTAATTTAAAATCTTGAAGTATGCTGTGATTTTAGTTATCGCACATTGAATGCTTTAGTTTGATCATTCCTTTAAAAATGTAAAAGTTAGTTGGCTAAATGACTATTGCAAAACAGACCTATTTATATTAAATCTGTATGATATTAAGGAATGATTAAAGGGATATGATGTGGCATTACGAGGGTAAAGTACTATAAAATTTTGGCGTAGTGTGATTTTGGTTATCCTATATTAATGAGACATCTTTAGTGAAAAATAGATGTGTGTATATGAAAGTATGACGTTTTTTTAAAGATGATTAAAGGGATATGATGTGGCATTACGAGGGTAAAGTACTTTATAATTTTGGCGTAGTGTGATTTTGGCTATCCTATATTAATGAGACATCTTTAGTGAAAAATAGATGTGTATATGACATCTTCAGGGGAAAACCTCAAATAACCGAAAAACTAAAGAACACCCTTACAGACATTGATTAAACACAATCCAAAGGATATTAATAATAAGTCATTAAATTAATTAAAATTAATGAAAAGGGTAGTAAAGTAATTTGGCCACTATACCCTACCGCCAAAACAAAACAAATCCACCCCAACTAATCACTACTCCCGGTCACAAATCCACCTCCATGAGTTTTCCGGCGAAAACTTGCAGATTCCGGCGAGTTCACGGTTTTCCGGCGAGTTCACGGTTTTCCGGCGAGTTCACGGTTTTCCGGCGATGCTTACTGTCGACTGCCAAACTTCTGAAAATCACAGAATCAAAAAGTTTCCAACAAACATAAAATCCACTACACAATTTCAGATCTAAACAACCAGTTCACAAAATCGAATTGTAGATATGCACTTGTGCATATTATGCACAAATCTGGCGTTTTTCTACTGAAACGCGATCGGTGATGGAGAAGAAGACGGAAAACCCAAGCACGGTCTGTTCGAGACGAAGGTGAAGACAAAAAAAACCCAAACCTTGTCAAGCCCGGATTACTTGTGCATATTATGCACAGATCTGGCATTTTTTTACTGAAAACCCAAGCACGGTCTGTTCGAGACGAAGGTGAAGACGAAAAAAAACCCAAACCTTGTAATAAGAAATATTTATTCGACAAAAATCAAACTAACCTGAGATCTAATTGGGGGATTAAGCTCGGTGCTGAAGAGGAAATGATGAAAATCCTCTAAAGAAAGAGCTATCCTGTGAATAAACTTGGAAAGATGGTGTCTCTTGTGAAGTATCTGCTCGACTAAACGCTCTGCATCCGAAATCGAGACGACGTGGCCATCGGAAATGGTGGTGGTTTGGAGTTCGCCGTCGGAGTCGAAGTAAGATAAGGTGGATTCGGGGAGCTTGTCGCCGACGGAGATTGTGGCGGTGATTTTGGGAGTGGTGGTAGAGCATTTGATGGATTGATGGTGAAGGAGGCGAGAACGGGGGTTTGTGATTGGGTTTGGATCTAGGAAAGGAAAGGAATGTAGAAGAGAAGAGATGGAGAACATAGAGAAATGAAGGTGGTGGCGGTCGGCGGTGGTGGTGGCGGCAGAGAGAAGAGAGGGTAGGTCGGCGGTGGTGGCGGCGACAGAGATAAGAGAGGGTAGGTCGGAGGTTGTGAGAGGTAGGGTTTGAGTTGGGAGAATGATACGTAGGGTTTCTAAGTATTTGTATCTGATCTTTTAATTTTCTTTTGCCAATTTTACCCCCAACCTCAAATAACTTGTTATATAATTTACCTTCAACTTCCTTTTAATTACAAAACGGCCATTCTAATAATAACCATTAGATTATCTAATCCTATGTGTGTAAGAGTGTTCTTTAGTTTTCTAATTATTTGAGGTTTTCCCTTGAACCTCCATCTCTCTCTATATATATGTATTATATATATAGAGGGAGGATCATGCGAGAAGAGATATCATATGCGAGAAGGCGAGAAGGAATTTAGACCACATAATTCATTAGAAAATAAAATAAATAGAAAATGAAAATATTTTTAAAATTTTGGATAACTATTAATTTTAATTGAATAACAAACTCTAATAAGGGTAGTATTGGAACAAAAAAATAATTAAAACCCCTTAAAAATCTCGTGATCCTATATAATAGGATATAGCATATTATTTTAATTCATCTTCAAAATAACAAAGACAAAATATTAGTATTTCCAAATTAACAATTATAAAAGACGAGATTTTTTCGTATTTCAATCACAACAAAAAAGAAGTTCGGTAGTGAATGATTCTTTTAGAATAGATTAAATATTTTAATATCATACTCATGCTTAAAAAGTTTAAGTAATGATCACAAGCGATAATATCAAATATCATATGTGATACTATCACATTTGACAATATCAAATATTATATGTGATGTTATCACACATCACATGTAATTACATATGATAGTATCAAATATCACATGTGATAATACCACCATTCGACAATCTTGAAGATTTACCAACGAAATATCATGTGTGATAATACCAAGTAATCATATGTGATAATACGGGTAATCATATGTGATAATACCAATTAATCATATGTGATAATACCAGTAATCATATGTGATAATACTAACCAATGTGTTATCACATATGATTACTTAGAATATCAACATATTCTAGGAATAACATGTTAATAATCACAAATAATCATATGTGATAATACTAAATAACCAATGTGTTATCACATATGATTACTTAGAATATCAATATATTCTAGGAATAACATGTTAATAATCACAAGTAATCATATGTGATTGACAACATATGTGATAATACCAATTAATCATATGTGATAATACTAAATAACCATTTACTTGCTTGTTGGTGTTGTCAATCACATATGATTACTTGCGATTATTAACAGGTTATTCCTAGAATATGTTGATATTCTAAGTAATCATATGTGATAACACATTGGTTATTTAGTATTATCACATATGATTATTTGTGATTATTAACATGTTATTCCTAGAATATGTTGATATTCTAAGTAATCATATGTGATAACACATTGGTTATTTAGAATTATCAGATATGATTACTTAGTATTATCACATATGATTAATTGGTATTATCACATATGATTACCCGTGTATTATCACATATGATTACTTGGTATTATCACACATGATATTTCGTTGGTAAATCTTCAAGATTGTCGAATGGTGGTATTATCACATGTGATATTTGATACTATCATATGTAATTACATGTGATGTGTGATAACATCACATATAATATTTGATATCGTCAAATGTGATAGTATCACGTATGATATTTGATATTATCACTTGTAATCATTACTTAAACTTTTTAAGCATGGGGATGATATTAAAATATTTAATCTATTCTAAAAGAATCATTCACTACCGAACTTCTTTTTTTGTTGTGATTGAAATACGAAAAAATCTCATCTTTTATAATTGTTAATTTGGAAATACTAATATTTTGTCTTTGTTATTTTGAAGATAAATTAAAATAATATGCTATATCCTATTATATAGGATCACGAGATTTTTAAGGGGTTTTAATTATTTTTTTGTTCCAATACTACCCTTATTAGAGTTTGTTATTCAATTAAAATTAATAGTTATCCAAAATTTTAAAAATATTTTCATTTTCTATTTATTTTATTTTCTAATGAATTATGTGGTCTAAATTGCTTCTCGCCTTCTCGCGTATGGTATCCCTTCTCGTTTGAACATGCCCATATATATATATGTATTATATATATATAGAGAGGGATATTTAAACGAAAATTCAAGGATGATGATATGTCAACATGAGATTTGAGTAATTTTCAAATTCTGAAATGATCCCACATTTCTTTATATATTGAAAAGAAAACCCAATGATGATGGCAACATGAGATTTGAGTAATCCTCAAATCCTGAAATGTGGGTGAATTTCATCATCCCACATTGATAAGAAGATGAAAGTTGTGAAGTAGGAAGTGAGTATAAGAAATGAGGGATTGATGTTTTTGAGTAAACTGTGTGGTTGGCTCAATTAAGTTTACCCAATTTTGCATCATCCCATATTGGTTTGAAGATGCAAGTTTTGAAAATTGAAATGAGTATAAGATAGGAGGGGTGGATATATTTGTGTCAACTCATGTGCTTGACTCAATTTAGCCTATCCTATTTTGCAAAAGCTTTTTGAGGTGGCACTATGAGAGTTTAATATTTTCAAATGATGGATTGTGGTTGAGTTTAAGTTGTCCCATATTGGTAAAAAGTTGAAAAATTAGAACAAATAAGTGAGTATAAGAAATGAGGATGAGCGGTTTTGTGTCAAGTCATTGGGTTGTCTTAATTTAGTGACTTTTTTTGAAAAATATGTAAAAATCAAAACCCAAAAGAAGATCCAAAAGGAATTGATGTGGAAATCATGAGAGTCGAGTAGACGAACTGAACAAACACGAACGGAGGCTTGTTCGTGTTCGTTCGTTTAACTTAACCGCACAAACAAACGAATACGAACGGTAAACGAATGAAATTTATATGTTCGTGTTACTTCATTAAGAAAGTTTGTTTGTTCGTGTTCGTTTATGTTCGTTCATTAAGACTTAAACGAACATAAACGAACGAACTTAAATGAACATAAACGAACGAACCCAAATGATGTTCATATTCGTTCATCTAAAAATTTAATGTGTTTATGTATGTTTGTTCGTTAGACTAACAAACAAAAACAAAAGGTCCACCCACATTCATAGGTATTCCCAACTAAAATCTTGACTCAAACTCAAGACACCTAGCCCAAGCTAAAGGATGAAGCCTATTTATATTAGAATGCAAAGCTTTGGATGGTTTATCCCACCGATGTGGGATGAAATCTTAAGCGCAAGAGGAGAGTCATCAGCATACAACAAGTAAATGCAAAGGTTTTTATCCCACATCGGTACATCAATGAAAATAGGAGAGAAATCAATATTTATATAATGATACCTAGGGACAACATCAATTCTTATTACTTTTTTTAAATGTTAATAAATCTTTATTATTAATAACTATAGCTGTTAATTGAAATAATTATAATTATAAGAGTAAACTACACTTTTGGTCCCTGTGGTTTAGTGTTTATAACACATTTGGTCCCTACAGTTTAAAAATTACACTTTAGCCACTGCAGTTTGCTATTTCGTCCGAATTTGGTCCCTCTGACCAACGTTCGTCCAATGTCAGGCGTTAGGGGCAACCATGTGAGTTAAGCATGAGGGTAAATTAGTCTTTTTCCCTCTAAACCCTTTTTTGTCTCTACCACCAAACCACAGGGACCAAATTCGGACGTTTACTCAAACCCACTCCACCCCACCCCTACTCCCTTTCTCTTTCCTATCTTCTTCTTCCCCAACTCACTCCCTCCAAACAAACCCACTTAATACACACACACACACACATATATATATATATATATATATATATATAAACACACACACACACATATATATATATATATATATATACTTAAAAAATACACAAACACACATATATATATAAACACAACACACACACTGTAACGTCCCAATTCCCATATACACAACAATTCACATAATGTATCATAACATTCATATAACAAAAGAAACATCATATTACAAGTTCGGTCCTGCAGTCTTTTACAAATAAAAGAAACCATTGTACTACAAACTTTGTACTATTTACATACATAACATTTAATATTATGATACAACTGCTAAAACAAGCCAAAATCTTCATCTTATAATCCTTCACAAAAGCCATCCCTTGGTTACTCTAATTACTTGCTCTTACATGATCCACCACCTGGAACACATATTTTAAAACAAAAATGAGGGTTAGACCTTGTGGTCTAAGTGAGAAAAATCCCTGTTAGTTTACAAACCATTTATATAAACTTCATTCATATAAATCACGCGACACAATCATATATATCTAATCAAGCTCACATATCATGTACCTTCTCATTCCTCCTGGCCATATTAGTTGGTAGCAAGCCAACTAATAATATACAACGCTGTACAACATCTACAGCCAAACAACGCTATACGAATTCTATAGCCAAACACATCGGTCCTAAACCCGACCAACGTATTATAACACCTTATAATACTCATGTAAATATAATACCTCAATATATTATGATTCACATTTAAACACATAGTCCTCAACTATTACATTCCCAATCCACACATATACGTATTCCAGTTAAAAACGTTTTTAAAGTAAAACTCACCTGATTGCTTATTAACACGTTTCCAAGCCTTCTTAACCGGTTCAGCCCTTTACCCAGAATTCACAGGATCTGTAACACATAGATACAGACATCTCTTTACCACATAAAACACATAAGTCTTACTAAGGCTAACAACTCTAAAGAACTCAAACCCTCAAATGTTGCCCCCAAACCCGTACTCAAGTCAAGATCACAGTCAGTCCTCATTCACTCCCTATCTAATGGTTAACAAAATACAGGTTACTGGATACTCGACAGCATCTAAACTCTCAAAATTGGCCAAACAGCAAAAGTATCCGGACACAACAGAGTTTTCCGGACAACACTAATAATCCGGACAGCATGCCTTTTCCGGACAGCATAAGTAATCCGGACACTATCCGGAAACATACTTCATCTGGACAATCAAGAAAAGAGAACTTACCCGGAAAAAGACTTGTCCGGACACCTTCAACTATCATCCGGACACCAACAACAAAACTATCCGGACACATTCATATTGTGTCCGGACACTACTGTCGGTTTGTTCCAATTTGCCCAGAAATCCGACAGAAATCAACCCTAGACTAGATGTGATGATTCTAATCCGATAGATACTTCCTACTAACCATTATAAACATAAATTGTACTAGAAACATACCTTAATCAGTTCCAATAACTCCAATTTGAGCCTTTACCCTTCTTTCTCCTTTCTTTCTTCTTTTTTTTGCTCCCAACACACACACACACACCTTAATCTGAGTTTTGTTATTCTGAAGACATCTGTATCCCTAATTCAGATATTATCAACTAATGTTACCCTTTTAGACCCTAATCTATTCAATAATATGCAAAGTACCCTTAACTTAATAATTCATCTCAACTTACCCAAAATAGTAACTTTAAAGTTAAATAATTTAACGGAAATAATATTTTTAACTAACGGACTTACCCGGGGTATTACACACACACACACACACACACACATATATATATATATATATGTATAACACTTAATTAAATTTCACACACACACACACACACACACACATATATATATATATATATATATATATATATATATATATATATATAAAACACTTAATACACACAGACACACACACACACACACACACACACATATATATATATATATATATATATATATATATATATATATATATATATATATATATATATATATATTGTTCTTTTCTTTAAAAGAAGGAATCGTGACTTTATGATTATTTTCTATTCTATTTAATTGGTTACTCATAGTATACAGAATTTCATTTGAATAATTATTTTGACAAATAATAGCTTTAAGGTTTTCGTCTTTATCAGGTTTTGGAATTGTTAAAGGTAATCCTATAAATTTATTATCAATTACAACTGAGTCCTTTGGAGGATGTATTGAAGTTATAGTTTCATCGCTTTTCATGATTTTATAATTTTGAGTTATTTTTGGGGTCTCATAAATATTAATGAATGGGTTTGGAATGTCTTGTTCTTTACAATACATTTCGTACCAATTAAAAAATGTTATATGAGTTTTATTTCTATTAATGTAATCTCTCCATAAGAGTTGATGTTTAAATTCCTTTTGAGAATTATTGACTGATGAATAGTATAACTCTCTTCTTTCTTTATTATAATCATAGTCAAATTCTTCTATAAGGTATTTCATATTAATATTTGAACTACTCATTTTGACTTAATTAAATTTGGGTTCTTTATTGATTAATTTCAGATTGAATTTCTGAAGGAGTGGGTTCGTAAACATAACTTTGGGTTTCTTCAGATCCTTCTTGATAAAAGGCCTGAGGAATTGGTCTATTAAAGTCTACATTTTTTTAACTTTAAAGATTGAGATCTTTGAAAAGGAGGGGTTTTTGTTCTATTTATTGTCCCTGTTGATAGCCTTGAGGAATTAGATCTAAGATCTTCAAGATTAAAATTATTAAAATTGATATCAACTGATCCATCTTCATGTTCAGTGATATTTGATATGTGGTTTGAATTATCTATAGGTTTTGGATTACCAATATCTTGGAGATTCCAATTACATGATTGAGTAATTTCATTCCATTTTAGTCTTTTAGGAATTTGAATTTTTGTATTTTGAGGGTTGGCTTCGAATATTAATGTTTCATCTCTAGGGCTTGATATTTTAGTTTTTGGTTCAATAGTTGAAGTCATAGTTTTGTAACATACTCTGTAGATTACAGCTACAGGCTTAGTGTCTTCTTTAATTTCTAAATTCTTTGTTTTGATAGTGAGAACTAAAGTATCTAATATATTTGGATCAAATAATCCTACTGAAAAGTTGGGATAGCAATTGAAATAAATCGGGCCATTTGAAACATTAGTCTCTGCCATGGCTAAGACTGAATTTTGGAAATTAGTGTGTCTAGCATCTCTTAGTATTAATAAAACTGGGGCATCTATTCCTAATCTGAATAAAGGTTTGATAGCAACTTGGACCAATCCAATATGCAGAAATTTGTATTTTTGTCTATGTTGTATTATAGATGATTTGGATAATAGGGTAAGATTACTGTAATCTTTATTTATTGATACAGTTTGTTCTGTAGCTTTGATTGAATATCCTTGAAAGTAATCAAAAGTTCCTACTTTATAAACGGTTTTGACATCTTGTTTGGGAATTGTCCAATTTGTTAAACTTTGCTCGATATTTGAAATATGTACTTCTGAAGAATTCATATTGAGATCATTCTCATCTATTTTATCATTTTCAGAAGAATGTTTTTTAGTAAATAAATTCAACATAACTTTATATTTTTAACAAAACGTATTTAAAGGGTTGTTTAGAATTTGAAGAAAATTACCTTCTTTTAAATACTTCTTGAATAATTAGAGGGACCACCTACTGCGGGACCACCCATGGATAGTCTGGACGGCTTACTATACTTTCTGCGTCACTTACGACAGGGCTGACCAACACAGACCTAAATAGGCTGACCAACACTAACATTCTTTTCATATTAAAAGAATATATTTTCTTGAATTTAAAACAATCTTTAAATATATCCTGAAAAATTTTACAAAGTTTAGTAGTATTCATTTACTTATTTCCACCTTTTCTGGCTCTGATACCATTCTGAGAACGATTCAGGGTCGTTAAAAATATATTTGTTTTTGCAAAATAATTTAAATGTCTTTTATTAATATATGAAGGCTTTGCTATATTATTAGAATATAATACGATTAGGATTCTTAACGATATTATAAACTTTTTTATTTTAAATCATATATCTCAATTTGTAGTTATTCATCAACCAAATTATCGTTATAATAGTCTTTTACAAAGAGCAAATCATAATAACCATTCTGGCTCTGATACCATTCTGAGAACGATTCAGGATCGTTAAAAATATATTTGTTTTTGCAAAATAATTTAAATGTCTTTTATTAATATATGAAGGCTTTGCTATATTATTAGTTATAAAGAAGCTTGAAAGGTAATGATATTATGATCTGCTCTTTGTAAAAAAAAATTTAATTATAATATTGATGAACGTATGAATGGTTATTATGATCTGCTCTTTGTAAAAGACTATTATAACGATAATTTGGTTGATGAATAACTACAAATTGAGATATATGATTTAAAATAAAAAAGTTTATAATATCGTTAAGAATCCTAATCGTATTATATTCTAATAATATAGCAAAGCCTTCATATATTAATAAAAGACATTTAAATTATTTTGCAAAAACAAATATATTTTTAACGATCCTGAATCGTTCTCAGAATGGTATCAGAGCCAGAAAAGGTGGAAATAAGTAAATGAATACTACTAAACTTTGTAAAAAATTTCAGGATATATTTAAAGATTGTTTTAAATTCAAGAAAATATATTCTTTTAATATGAAAAGAATGTTAGTGTTGGTCAGCCTATTTAGGTCTGTGTTGGTCAGCCCTGTCGTAAGTGACGCAGAAAGTATAGTAAGCCGTCCAGACTATCCATGGGTGGTCCCGCAGTAGGTGGTCCCTCTAATTATTCAAGAAGTATTTAAAAGAAGGTAATTTTCTTCAAATTCTAAACAACCCTTTAAATACGTTTTGTTAAAAATATAAAGTTATGTTGAATTTATTTACTAAAAAACATTCTTCTGAAAATGATAAAATAGATGAGAATGATCTCAATATGAATTCTTCAGAAGTACATATTTCAAATATCGAGCAAAGTTTAACAAATTGGACAATTCCCAAACAAGATGTCAAAACCGTTTATAAAGTAGGAACTTTTGATTACTTTCAAGGATATTCAATCAAAGCTACAGAACAAACTGTATCAATAAATAAAGATTACAGTAATCTTACCCTATTATCCAAATCATCTATAATACAACACAGACAAAAATACAAATTTCTGCATATTGGATTGGTCCAAGTTGCTATCAAACCTTTATTCAGATTAGGAATAGATGCCCCAGTTTTATTAATACTAAGAGATGCTAGACACACTAATTTCCAAAATTCAGTCTTAGCCATGGCAGAGACTAATGTTTCAAATGGCCCGATTTATTTCAATTGCTATCCCAACTTTTCAGTAGGATTATTTGATCCAAATATATTAGATACTTTAGTTCTCACTATCAAAACAAAGAATTTAGAAATTAAAGAAGACACTAAGCCTGTAGCTGTAATCTACAGAGTATGTTACAAAACTATGACTTCAACTATTGAACCAAAAACTAAAATATCAAGCCCTAGAGATGAAACATTAATATTCGAAGCCAACCCTCAAAATACAAAAATTCAAATTCCTAAAAGACTAAAATGGAATGAAATTACTCAATCATGTAATTGGAATCTCCAAGATATTGGTAATCCAAAACCTATAGATAATTCAAACCACATATCAAATATCACTGAACATGAAGATGGATCAGTTGATATCAATTTTAATAATTTTAATCTTGAAGATCTTAGATCTAATTCCTCAAGGCTATCAACAGGGACACTAAATAGAACAAAAACCCCTCCTTTTCAAAGATCTCAATCTTTAAAGTTCAAAAATGTAGACTTTAATAGACCAATTCCTCAGGCCTTTTATCAAGAAGGATCTGAAGAAACCCAAAGTTATGTTTACGAACCCACTCCTTCAGAAATTCAATCTGAAATTAATCAATAAAGAACCCAAATTTAATTAAGTCAAAATGAGTAGTTCAAATATTAATATGAAATACCTTATAGAAGAATTTGACTATGATTATAATAAAGAAAGAAGAGAGTTCTACTATTCATCAGTCAATAATTCTCAAAAGGAATTTAAACATCAACTCTTATGGAGAGATTACATTAATAGAAATAAAACTCATATAACATTTTTTAATTGGTACGAAATGTATTGTAAAGAACAAGACATTCCAAACCCATTCATTAATATTTATGAGACCCCAAAAATAACTCAAAATTATAAAATCATGAAAAGCGATGAAACTATAACTTCAATACATCCTCCAAAGGACTCAGTTGTAATTGATAATAAATTTATAGGATTACCTTTAACAATTCCAAAACCTGATAAAGACGAAAACCTTAAAGCTATTATTTGTCAAAATAATTATTCAAATGAAATTCTGTATACTATGAGTAACCAATTAAATAGAATAGAAAATAATCATAAAGTCACGATTCCTTCTTTTAAAGAAAAGAACAATAAAAATAATGACAATAAAAATAATGACAATGAAAATAATAAAAGTCCAATTTTTAAGCCTTATCAAATTGATTCTAATACAAATTTAGGATATAACAAAAAGCTAGTTAATGAATTAGAACAAAAATTAAGTAATCTAAAAGTAAATGTTTTAAATCAAGAATCTGAATCAGACTCTGAATCAAATAATATATCTCAAATAAATGAACAGTTCACGAATAAATTAAATTTTAGAAGTAATACTAATACTAGTCGTCCTCAAACAAATTTTTTTTATCATAGACCAACTTTCCCAGATGTTCAGTTCGAAGAACGAAACGACGCATGGATGAGAAGTTCATACGATGGTTCTTCAATCTATGAATGGAACAATGATGGACTAACAGAACATCAAATTCTCAATATGATTCAAGAAATGAACATGGCTGCAAATGCTTATCGCACTATAGATAATACTGAAAAAACTATTGCAAGCATGATCATATCAGGGTTTACAGGAATTTTAAGAAATTGGTGGGAAATGTATTTAAATGATAATGATAAACGTCAAGTTCTTGACGCAACAAAAACTGTTGTAAAACTCGAGAATAACCAACAAACTCCAACTCAAGAAGAAGATGCAATAGCTACTCTTCTTTTTAGCATTATAAAACATTTTATAGGAGATCCATATATATTCCAAGAAAAAAGTTCAGAAATACTTCTAAACCTCACTTGTAGAAAACTACAAGATTACAGATGGTATAAAGATATGTTTCTTTCAAAAGTAATGATAAGACCAGACTGTGGCGAAGCCTTTTGGAAAGAAAGGTTTGTTGCAGGTTTACCAAAGATTTTTGCAGAAAGGATAAGACAAAAACTAAGAGACGGTTATAATAATCAAATACCTTACGCAACCTTAACTTAGGGACAAATATCTGGATACATTAATAAAGAGGGATTAGCTATTTGTTCAGACTTAAAACTTAAAGCAAAGATAAAGAAAGACAGAATTAATAATAAAGAAGAACTTGGTAATTTCTGTCAACAATACGGTTATGAAAATATAACTACTCCTACAACATCTAAACCAAAAAAATATTCAAAAAAATACTCAGACAAAAGGTTTAAAACAAAATATGATAGAACTAATAAATATGATAAAACTAATAATTATCATAAGAAAAAACCATATAAAAAATTTAGAAAAAACCTTCATAAACAAACCGACTCAAGAGACATAATTATTTGCTATAAATGTGGTAAAACTGGACACATGGCAAAAGATTGTTATGTTAAGAAAAAGATCAATGAATTACAAATCTCTGATCAATTAAAAATTCAAATAAGCAAACTAATCCTAAATGATGATTATTCAAGCTCAGATGAATCAAGTATTTCAGATTATAATAATAATGACTTAAATGTTGTAGAAGAAAGCTCAAACACTAGCAACTCAGATTCTGAAATATGTGAATGTTTAGGAAACTGTACTTGTAACAAAATAAATGTTATAACCAAAGAAGATAGAGAAATTCTTGAATTATTAGATAAAATCCCAGATCTAACTATTAAAAATGAAGCTACAAAAAAGTTTCTTAATTATAATCCAAAGAAAGAAACTAATACGTCAAAAGCTATTGAGTCATTTAACCTTCAAGAAGTCTTTAACAGGTTTTCCCAAACAAATAAACCAATATCTACTCAAGATCTTAAAGAAGAATTAACTACAGTTAAAACAGAAATAAGAATAATCAAAGAACGCCTCTCAGAAGTTGAAAAGAATAAAAATATTCAAGAAGATGGTCCTAAAATCACAATCATTACAAATAAAGAATCAAATATTAATAAAGTTAAAATCCCTAAAAATATTTCATATCAAAGATGGCATACAAGTATTAATCTTTGTATACAGAATGAATTCAAAATAACTGTTATTGCTCTTATTGATAGTGGCGCTGATATGAATGTTGTTCAAGAAGGACTCATTCCTACAATTTATTATGAAAAAACTTCAAATCGTTTATCAGGAGCTAGTGAATCAAAACTTGACATTTCTTACAAAGTTTCTAATGTTCATATTTGTAAAGATGATTATTGTTTCAAAACATCTTTAATCCTTGTCAAAAACTTAACCTCAACCTTAATATTAGGATCCCCTTTTATTTATCAACTTTATCCAATTACTGTTGATCAAGAAGGAATTTGCACAAAAGTTTTAAATAAAGAAATAAAATTTAAATTTACAGACCCAATTATTCATACAGAGTTAAATACCTTAACTAACAAAGCTAAACATGCAAAACATTTAATCAATGAAATTAGTTATAAAAGAATTTTTGATAACTTACAAGATCCAAATGTTCAAAATAAAATTAAAAAGATAAAAGAAAATTTTGAAAACAATGTTTGTTCAACTTTTCCCAATGCCTTTTGGAAAAGGAAACAACATACTGTTAAATTACCATATATAAAAGAATTTAATGAAAAGGATATTCCTTCAAAATCTAAAGCTATTCACATGTCGAATGAATTACAAGATCACTGTAAGAAAGAAATCCAAGATTTATTAAACAAAAAACTCATAAGACCTTCAAAATCGCCTTGGTCTTGTTCAGCCTTCTATGTCATGAACGCAGCTGAATTAGAAAGAGGCACTCCAAGACTTGTTATTAATTACAAACCTTTGAACAAAGTTTTAGAATGGATTCGATACCCAATACCAAATAAAAGAGACTTATTAAAAAGACTTTACGACGCAAAGATATTTTCAAAATTCGATATGAAGTCTGGATTTTGGCAGATACAAATCTATGAACAAGATAAATATAAAACAGGCTTTAATGTCCCATTTGGACATTATGAGTGGAACGTAATGCCTTTTGGTCTCAAAAATGCTCCTTCAGAATTTCAAAATATCATGAATGACATTATCATCCCTATAAGCAATTTCGCTATTGTTTACATTGATGATGTGTTACTTTTTTCAAAATCTTTAGATCAACATTTTAAACATTTACATGTATTCTATGATCTAATTCTCAATAATGGACTAGTCATTTCTTCCACAAAAATGAGTCTATTTCAAACTAATATTAGATTCTTAGGACATGATATTGTTCAAGGAACTATCAAACCAATACAACGAAGCTTAGAATTTGCAAATAAATTTCCAGATGAAATAAAAGACAAAACCCAACTTCAAAGATTTTTAGGATGTCTAAACTATGTCCATGATTTCTTTAAGGATTTAGGTATTATTTGCAAACCCTTATATCAGAGATTAAAAAAGAATCCATCACCATGGACTCAAGAACATACAAATATTATCAAAAACATTAAAGAAAAAGTCAAATACTTACCTTGTCTTAGTATACCACAACCAAATGCTAGTATCATTGTAGAAACAGATGCTAGTGACTTAGGATTTGGTGGGATATTAAAACAAAAAATTAACAATGATTCAAAAGAAGAATTAGTAAGATTCTTTTCAGGAGCTTGGAATGATACTCAAAAGAATTATTCAACTGTTAAAAAAGAAATTTTAAGTATTGTTTTATGCATCAAAAAATTTGAAGACGATCTATACATGAAACCCTTTTTATTAAGAATAGATTGTCAATCTGCAAAACCTATCTTAGAAAATGATATAAAAAATATTATTTCAAAACAAATTTTTGCAAGATGGCAAGCATTGTTAAGCAATTTCGATTTCAAAATTGAATTTATAAAAGGCGAAAATAATTCTCTCCCAGATTTTTTATCACGAGAATTTTTACAGGGGAAATGAATCAAAGGGAAGATAAAAGGCTTGCTACTATTCAAGGTCCTGAGAAAAAACAGCTTTCTCCCTTCAAACCCACTTCCTCATCATCCATTGTTCCTACCCAAAATAGATTTACCCCAATTACCCCTATCAAAAAACAGCCCTCTTATTCATCTTTAGTTCAAAAACCGGTTACCATTTCGCCAAACTTCACTCCCAGAAAATCTATCATACTACCCCAAACCCAAACAATCACTCCTCAGAACTTTAAGAGTACCAGATCTTCTTCTTCAAAAGAAGGTAGCAACTCTTATTTCCAAAACCCTAATCAACAGCTTGTAAAAATCCTTGAAGAAGGAGAAGTTCAAATATATAACCAAGGATTTCTATCTCTTACGGATTTCCTTTTTCCCAAGAATTCCATGTTCATAGGAAGCGAGATAAAACCAAGAGAGTATTACCAAGCTATCCTAGAAAACACAGGTTCCATCAAAATAACCCATAATTACAATTCTCCAGAAAAACCGATATAGCTTACGGTAGAGTCCACATCCTTCATGTTCTTTCAATCCAAGAATGGAAAGCCCGTCCTTACACAGACAAAACCACAAACTACCCAAAACACCCCTACTTCAATTACTATGATTACCAAGATGCGTGGTATAACCTTTTTTATCTTAAGAGTTATTCGCATTCATGGTTCATATTTTTTGATAGAAACTTTGAATGTTCATACCCAAAGTGGTTCGTTAGATGGTTTAAGTTTTTAGGTAATATCCCAGAAACTCTTCCATACCCAGTCTTAGAAGGTTTTAAAAGGTTCAAGGAAATCTTCTATTAAAAAATCCCAGATTTTGAATATCTCCTCCAATTCTCCATTTTATTCAAGATTCCATGGATTATTTCCTGGACTTTTAGTGTTACACCTGCATGTGACACTTCCCCAAGCCTACTACAAAGAACTGTCCGAGTCAAATGGTGGGACAACATCCCTGCAGATCAAATTCAGAAGATGACAATTCAAGGAGTTTCAGATTATTACTCCCTGAACTATGAAGATTCTTCCTCCAAAGTCATTCAACCATCAAAAGAAGAAGACAATGAAGACAAAGAGATAGAACAACTCTTAGCCACAAGTTCAAAAGAAGAACTCAAGAAAATAATCAAAAGAGTCAGAGAGGCATCGTCAAGCGGTTCCAGCACTAATCAAGATACCGAGGTTATTCAAGCGCTCAAGATCCGTATTCCGATATTAATATTTACGAATAATAAATATAGTGTGTGTTTGGTGAATTGTCTTTGTAGACAATTTCTTTCTTATTCAAATTGTGTTATTATTCATATGTAGAAAATACACCTCTTCGTATTTTCGACTTTATATTAATCAAATAAGAATTATTACTAACCTTTACAGGATTGAAGAAAAAGGCAATTGATTTGATAAAATCTATTGTCGGCCAAAAACAAGAAAATGGCAAGGAAGTCAAAAGGCTACAAAAGAAAATGGCAAAGAAGTCAAAAGGCTACAAGGCTATGCAAAAGAAGACAAAGAAAAAAGAAGAGAAGATTGTCTACCACAAATAATGCATAATGCATTTACAGCCAGTTACCAGTCATGCTCAATTATTCAAGAAAAGAAACAGACAAATGCCGGTCACAAAGAAATCTCCAACGCCTATAAAAGAAGATCAAAGAAACGAAGAAGATCATCAGTTTCTTCTCCCATCAATTCTTTCCATATTCTCTCAATGTTATGTCTAAAAAATCCCTTAGATTTTCTACTTCAAGATGTTCAAAGTCTTTAGATTTCCAGATATTCATATCCCCAGATGTATGCAAAGCTTGTCGAGAAGACAACTGTTCAATTAATCATTTAATCAAAGAAGGTATTTTCTAAACATGCTTTTCGTTATTGTATTTGATAATGGTTGCCTTATTTTACAAAAATTTAATAATATGCATCTTATGAATATAGATAGTACATTTCAAATAAAAATTTTTGTTCCAGAATATAATACGATTAGGATTCTTAACGATATTATAAACTTTTTTATTTTAAATCATATATCTCAATTTGTAGTTATTCATCAACCAAATTATTGTTATAATAGTCTTTTACAAAGAGCAGATCATAATAACCATTCATACGTTCATCAATATTATAATTAATTTTTTTTTTTAAAATATGCTTCGCATAATCTTATTTAATAATGGTTGTCTCATTATTAAAACTTTCAATCATAATCATCATTTCACTTTATTCATTTCTGGTAATTCTTCGATTACAATTTCTCATTACCTTTCAAGCTTCTTTATAACTAACAATATAGCAAAGCCTTCATATATTAATAAAAGACATTTAAATTATTTTGCAAAAACAAATATATTTTTAACGATCCTGAATCGTTCTCAGAATGGTATCAGAGCCAGAAAAGGTGGAAATAAGTAAATGAATACTACTAAAGAATTTCTCTATCTTCTTTGGTTATAACATTTATTTTGTTACAAGTACAGTTTCCTAAACATTCACATATTTCAGAATCTGAGTTGCTAGTGTTTGAGCTTTCTTCTACAACATTTAAGTCATTATTATTATAATCTGAAATACTTGATTCATCTGAGCTTGAATAATCATCATTTATATATATATATATATATATATATATATATATATATATATATATATATATATATATATATATATAAACACAAACACATAAGTGGGTTTGTCTGTGTTTTTTTTTGGTGTGTGTGTGTGTCTATGTGTATTAAGTGGGTTTGTCTGTATATATAGGTGTGTGTGTGAACCTTTATCTTGGTGTATAAATTTTGCATGCAATGAACATGTGGGGGCAAAGCAAATGAGGTTTGAGAACCTTTACCCAATAAATTAAATGAGAACAAATGTGTGGAACCGTAAGAACTTGTTTCCTATGTGAAACATTAAGTGTTGTTTCACATGTTAAACACAAAACATGTACATACGTTCCATATATGAAACACACTCACACACACACACATGAATGATAATACCACCTTGAATCCTAGCCTGATTGAAACTTATAGAATGGTTAGGATTGGTTCTCACTGTTCTTAACATTTTTGTAGTCGTCAATTGATTTTTCCCCACTAGCAACGACCAATGTTTTGTGATATTAGTACTCCACTTATCCCTAATGATGTTTCCTCTGAACACTACATATATTATTATGTGCAGCTTGCATGGTCTTTTGCTGTATAATAGTAGTATATAAAGTTGATGGAAGCGACTTTCAAAAGTCACACCCTAGATCGTAAATGAGTTTTCGACATTTATTTTTTGGACAAAAGTGCGTTCCTTGGGTCATCAAGCTGTTACGCACTGGAAGCTATTTTTATGATGGATTGGACAGAAAACGAGCGTTGTATATTCTGTGATAAAGGTGGCAAGCTCTTGGTTTGTAACGATGATGGATGCCCTATATCTATCCATAAGGATTGCAAGACTTCGTTAAGTGACATCAGCAACTTTTATTGTCCTTATTGTCTCTATAGACGACTGAACATAGAAACACGCCAATTGAGAGATAAGGCCATATTAGCAAAGAAAGCATTGTCAAATTTCTTAGGTGAAAAAACTGAGATGGCTGATGAAAAAGAGCATATTTTATCAAATAATGTATATGTGTGTTTAATTAAGTGTTATACATACATATACATATATATATATATATATATATATATATATATATATGTGTGTGTGTGTGTGTGTGTGTGTTGTGTTTATATTTATATATATATGCGTGTTTGTGTATTTTTTAAGTATATATGTATGTGTGTGTGTGTGTTTATATATATATATATATATATATATATATATATATATATATATATATATATATATATATATGTGTGTGTGTGTGTGTGTGTGTGTGTGTGTGTGTATTAAGTGGGTTTGTTTAGAGGGAGTGAGTTGGGGAAGAAGAAGATAGGAGAGAGAAAGGGAGTAGGGGTGGGGTGGAGTGGGTTTGAGTAACGTCCGAATTTGATCCCTGTGGTTTGGTGGTAGAGACAAAAAAAGGTTTAGAGGGAAAAAGACTAATTTACCCTCATGCTTAACTCACATGGTTGCCCCTAACGTCTGACATTGGACGGACGTTGGTCAGAGGGACCAAATCCGGACGAAATAGCAAACTGAAGTGGCTAAAGTGTAATTTTTAAACTGTAGGGACCAAATTTGTTATAAACACTAAACCACAGGGACCAAAAGTGTAGTTTACTCTAATTATAATTATATATTATTTCTATTATTATTGTTATGTTAATCTTTTTAATATTTGATTTTTACATTATTATTAATAATTAAACGAACGTAAACGAACATAATTGAACGAACGTTCACGAATATAAATGAACGAACGTTCACGAACATAAATGAACGAACGGACCTTTGTTCATGTTCGTTCGTTTAACTAAACGAACAAAAAAATTGTTCGTGTTCGTTCGTTTATTAAATAAACAAACATAAACGAACTTCCCGCCGAACGGTTCGTTGAACGTTCGGTTCGTTTACAGCTTAAGATGATGACATGGCATAATGAAAAAAAAATATGGTGAATTGTTGATTCTTCATCAATCTTATTAAAAAAGTAAAAAAAAAAAAGGTTAGTCGTGGTTGTGTTTTATATATCACACATCAATCAATCAAAATCTTTATATATATATGTTAGTCCCAGATGGCTATAACAAGTATTGTAGAAGGGGAGGGTTGAATACAATACTCAAATTTTTTCACAATTTTAATTCTAGTATTGAAAAACTTTCAACAAGAATTACACATAGAAGCTTAAAGACTGTTGCGGAAAAGAACAGATAAACTATTCTAACAATCTTTCACAAAGAATACTAAACAAAACAACTAAGAACACTTAGAACAAAGCTATAAAGTTATCAAGCAATATGGAGGTTTCTTGCACTGAGAGAATTCCAGAAAGCGTAGTTTGCATGGGGATATCTTCTTCCTTTTATAGTGACAAGGAGTGTACAAGCATTAAATGCCTGGGACACTTGTCATCATCATATTTGCTGAGGATGTTGACTCCTGAAAAACTGAGATGTCCTTATCACCTTTTACTAGGTACTAGAAAAAGAACCCATGCTGAAGAAAGGGACTTTAACTGATAATGGATAAAACGACAAACAGTCACTTTTATCTGCCAAAGGATATTGTCCCATAATAAATGATCTTATTGATGTGTATTCTAAGAAAATCACACCGATGAAGTTTCACCGATACAATTGACTTTGGAACTTGAAACAATCTGCAGAGAGAGAATCATTTATTTGATGACATATAGATCCCACCGATTTTAGCACCCTTATCGGTGGGATGATGCTGACCGACAAAGGATATGTTGGTGGAGGGGTTGTCCACCGATTTTTGAGAACAAGATCGGTTATGGGTTGTCCACCGATTTGTGAGAACAAATTCGGTGAAGGGTTGTCCACCGATTTGTAAGAACAAATTCGGTGGAGGGTTGTCCACCGATTTGTAAGAACAAATTCGGTGGATAATGACTTGGTTGAATGTAGAGAAGAGTCTTCTATTTTCCACAAGTAGAGTGTCTTCAAGCTTGGTTCCGGTTGATCTTCGACTTCACCGAACAGTTGATATTTTGTACAAATCATCTTTAAAAGAACCATGCTAAAATATTCTAAGTAAGATATAAGGGAGAACATCGGTGAGTCAATTTCAAATCTAGGTGACCCAACAATCTCCCCCTATTTGAATTTGAGCTCTTCCCTTAGAATATTTAAGAGTATAGAAAAGTAAAATGCATTTTGACCCTTTTTACTCTTTTTGGGTTCTTTTCACATAGACCATTCTTTTTGTTCTTTTGATCTATTTTTCTTTTGTATGAGTATGTATACTATATACTGTATTTACAAGTAAATGAAAGTAAAGCTATAAAAAAATAATTCAAATAGAAAGGTTCTTGTATTTAGATAAGTTTTCTCGTACATTCGTAAGAAGAGAAACAAACTTTTACAAGTATCATTGAGAGAGAGAACCTATTTCTTGGAAGTTTGTCGTTGCTTGATTTCGTCCAACAAATTTCGGTAGAAAGGTTGAGCTTCGGGGATGTTGGGAAAGAGGTTGGAGATGCCTTGAAGAAACATGGTATCGGCGATGGGAATTTGTGCAAATCTGAAGAAGGCACGATGACCAAAACCATCATTGAAGAACATTCCAGGTATCGGTGAGAGGCTCAAAGTCGTGGTAGGATAAGGCACAGATGTGGGGAGGGACAGATTTAGGTTGCTTACATTTGGAATCTTCCCTTCAATTGCCATTTCTTTGAACACCTTGTCGGTAGGATTCTTGACTTTGGGAAGACGGATTTCTTCTTTCATCGATTGAAGTTTCGCCCTTTCATCGGAGGAAAGGATGATGTTGTGTTTTCTTTTAATCTCCTTCATCTTTTCCATCAGTCCTTCAAAGCATTTGATAAAAATGTCTTTCTTTGGGTTTGCACTTCTGACCAAGTTTTGACAGATCTCATACCATTCGGGAAGACCGTAATGTTGGAGGTTAACATCTCTCACACTTTTCATTGAGCCGTCTTCTCTATCGATGATCATCCTGATATCCTTTGGGTTGGCTCTGGAGGTAGCAATTTTGACATTTGTGATCGGGGATTTGGACATTCGGTGGTACATGGTCTTTTTGTACCAACTTATTTCTTCATTCTTTTCTTTTTCAATGGCACTCAGCACCGATTTTTGGGTTAAGAGTGGATCGGTAGACTTAGCTTTGATGGCCCCTTCTTGTGCAGCTTTCAAAGATAGAGCCCTGGAGTCATCTAAATCTTTTTGAGCAAGTCTGGCTTCCTCAATCTCCTGAGGAGTCAGACCGAGGTTGGATTCCTGAGATTGTAGAGAAGGAGGCTATAACTTCAAAGTTTGGGCATCAGCAGGTCGATTCCCATATTTTGTCAATTCCTTCTTTTTCTTTTCTTCTTCGGCCAACTGTTCAGCAGTGAGGGTTTTCTTGCCTTTGTCTTTGGGGGTTTTAGAAACTTGCTCCCCCTCAGACGTTGCCTTACTTTTTACCCCTGATGGAGACTTGGTCGGTGTGGAGATTTGATCGGTGGTACCTACAAGTTTTGGTGAGGTTTGAGATGTTTTTGGTGAGGGCATAAGTGGAGCTTCGGTGGCCTGTGGTGATTTTTCGGTGGAGGGTGAAGATATTTCGGTGGTAGGTGAAGGCTTGTTGATGATAGATCTCTTAATCGAAGGCATTTTTGGATGACTAAGAGTCTTCTCCCCCTCAGCAGCAGCCGGAACTCTAAAACCTAATTGCACAAAAACACTATCAAACTTGGTGTGAAGATGAGCCAAGCTTTGAGTGGTGTCACCGGAGATCATAGAAAAATCACCCAAGTCCATTTCCCATTGAGCTTTCTCCAGCATGTTGTCAGCTTTGGTGTGAAGAGAGCTAAGAGAATCGGCGATGCTTTTGTCAAGATCCTGATGAGTTTTGGCCTCTTGAATAAGCCTCTGAAGTTCAGTATCCTTGACCAGATATGATGCCTTGAAAGAATCGAATGAAACTGCAATGTTGGAGTGGGAAGTGGTCAAAGTTTCCACTTTGTTGGATAATAAGGCCAAGTTGTCAGACAGTGACCGAAGTGCTTCACGAAGAGCATCGGTAGGGGGAGGATTGCGAGCTTGGAGATGGGGTTCTGTTGGTGCCAAACAGGAATGAGGTAGTATGCGATCCTCAATAAAGTGAGAGGAAGTTGGTTGAGCCCAGGAAGGTTCGGGGTAAAGGAACCGATGTCGGGGAGAGGGTGGCGTCGGTGTAGGGGAGAATGTTTGGTGAGCCGGAGAGAGAGAGGCTCGGTGGAGATGCCTTCGGTGGGTTGAATCCGCGTTGAGGGAGGCTCGGTGGGAATTTTGTCGGTGGACGGGATGGTTCGGGGAGAACTAGTGTCCTCCAAAAGAAATTCAAAGAAGTCATTCGGGGGGGGGGGATTTAGGGGGCAACTCAGATCGAGTTGTGCTTCATCATCGATCATAAACTGACCGGGTGAAAGGCCGTGCAGTGACAAGTCAACTCCTTCGAGGGGAGAGTCCCCAAAGTCATCTCTACCACCCGAAGAGGTGACGGAAGAGGCAAGATATGGGTTCTCCATTTCTACAATTGTAGTCTTTTGAGAAACTGCAGAGGAGTCGGTGGGGATAATGACGGATTCCCTTGGCCCGGAGGGGTGAAGTTCAACAACTGGCGATTTTTGAGAATCGACTGTTGGATTAGTCGGTTGGGTCGATGGTTTCCGAGACCTCTTTGAAAGAGATCTCGAAGGGGAAGTTGAGTGCCTCCGCTTACGAGATGGAGATTGAACCGGGGAAGCCTCCGAGGGATCTCTCGGTGGCATAGTTCGAGAAACGGGTGCGGAGGTGTCGGGGGCCGTACGTTGTTTCTTTTTCACGCCGCCCGAATTTACTCGAGAATGGGAAGAGGGGGCGACTACAACTTGGGGTGCCTCGGGAACTTCCGGGTGTTGAAACCCCGGAGCTTCCGCATCACCCCAATGAAGATCGGGAGATAAAGCGAAAGAAATCATACCTTGGCGTAAGGGGAGATCAGTAGCGAGATGGACAATATTGAGCGTCTTTTGGCCAACAAAGGGTGATGACCAATCGTAGATGAAGCGAGGAGTTTTAGACTTACGATCCGCATCCAACACCGCACCGAGTTTGTGTTGAAGGATCATAGAGATGAAACGAGGATATGCGACATAACACTTTTTCGGGTGTTTGATTACTTCAGTCAGCTCAGTAAAGAAATACTGAGCAAAGTCCACCTTTCTTTGAAAAATTAGTGCATGAGAAAGCTTTGTAATATAAGATGGGGATTGGTCTTGACCACTTGTCTTTCTAGAGAGACAATGGATCACATGAGCAAAGAAGATGTTCCAAACCCCACCCATATTTTTGCGAAGAAGGGTACCTGGTGCTTTAGAAGACTTGGAAGCTTTATCCTCAGAATGTTGGACATAGCCAAGGGTGCTGATGACTTGCTCAAGAAAATTGTCGACATGCATGTCAACATATTCTGAAAAGGCTTCGATCCGGAGAGCACGACGGACATCATCCATGCCAAAAGTAACATCGTGATCACCCTCTTCGTTAGAAAAGATAGAGGCATGAATTTTTTCATTTGAAATATCATACACACAGGAAAGCCAAAATTTGCCAATGAGCATTTTGCTCATCTTTGGGTTGCAGGAGAAAGCATGGAGAAGAGGTGAGCGGGTTAAGAATTTGATAATGGTGTTGAACTCGGGATGTGCGGGATCGGATTTGAACCTTGCTACATGGTTGCAAGGGTTGAAGATGAGGTCTTCAAAGCACGTAGGTATCTTGGTGGGTGCCATTGTTTGCAGGTGAGAATGATAAGAAGTAAGAAAGTGGAGGAGGAGTTGCAGGTTTCGAAATAAGAAAATGGAGAAGGAGGGCGAAGGGTTTATATAGGAGGAAAGTGAAGGGTTTAGGTATATTTAAAAAGAAACAAGGAGGGAACGGTTATGAGAATTTTTTTAAAATAAAATAAACAAATTGGAAATGGTAATGATGAGGGTTTCGGGGTATGTGGTTGAAAGGGTTTTACATGGAAAAGGAACGGTCAAGGTCACTGACATCTAGGGTCTTAGGGGTGATGTGAGCATGGGGAAGCGTTCGGTGTAGAAAGAGGAAAGAAGAGAGTGTCCACCGATGAGATTTCGGTGGAAGAAGAGAGAAGTAGAGAGTGTCCACCAATGTGAGATCGGTGGAAAGTGAGGACACACAGTTATTGAAGATTACACATGCCAAGTTCACTTATTAGGAAGTTGAACCTGGCTTCATCTAGGGGTTTGGTGAACAGATCAGCAAGCTGTAGATCGGTAGGAATGAAATGTAACTCAATGTCACCTTTGGAGATGTGATCCCTGATGAAATGATATCTGATATCTATGTGCTTTGATCTGGAATGAAGAACTGGGTTGTTTGCAATAACTATTGCACTTGAGTTATCACACAGAATTGGGACTTTGGAGTAGATTTGAGCATAGTCCCTGAGTTGATTTCTCATCCACAGGATCTGAGCACAACAGCTTCCAGCAGCTACATATTCAGCCTCAGCAGTAGAGGTTGACACAGAGTTTTGTTTCTTGCTGGACCAACTTACCAATTTGCCACCAAGAAGCTGGCAGCTTCCTGTAGTACTTTTTCTATCAATCTGGGAACCTGCATAATCTTAATCTGAATACCCAATTAGTTCAAAACCTGAGTCTTTGGGATACCAAAGACCCAAGTGCAAGGTACCCTTGAGATACCGAAAAATCCGTTTTACAGCCTTTAAATGTGATTCTTTTGGATTGGCTTGATAACGGGCACATAGACAAGTAGCAAACATAATATCCGGTCTGCTAGCAGTTAAGTACAGAAGAGAACCAATCATGCCTCGATAAAGGGTAACATCCACAGATTCACCTTTAAGATCAGCATTGAGTTTCAAAGGTGGTGCCATGGGAGTTTTCATAGGAGAGCTATCTAAAAAATTAAATTTCTTCAGAAGATCACGAATATATTTACTTTGGTTTATAAAAATCCCTTCTGAAGATTGTTTGACCTGAAGGCCCAAAAAGAATGTAAGTTCTCCCATCATGCTCATCTCATATTCACTCATCATGAGAGAAGCAAACTCATCACATAGTGACTCATCAGTGGCACCAAAGATGATGTCATCAACATAGATTTGGACAAGAATAAGGTTACCTGAGGTCTCCTTGATGAAGAGAGTATTGTCAATTTTACCTCTGGAATATCCATGCTTTAGAAGGAAGTTGGCAAGTGTGTCATACCAAGCACGTGGAGCTTGCTTGAGACCATAAAGGGCCTTGTCAAGTCTGTACACATAGTCTGGATGAGCTGGATCTTCAAAACCAGGAGGTTGTTTCACATAGACTTCCTCTGCAAGTTCCCCATTGAGGAAGACACTTTTGACATCCATTTGAAAGACTCTGAAATTTTGGTAGGAAGCATGAGCCAGAAAGATTCTTATTGCTTCAAGTCTTGCAACGGGGGCAAAAGTTTCATCATAATCAATGCCTTCTTCCTGTCGGTATCCTTGAGCAACCAGTCTGGCTTTATTTCTGATAACTGTACCATCTTCATCCATTTTATTTCTGAAGATCCATTTGGTTCCAATGATTGTTTTCTTTCGGGGTCTGGAACCAATCTCCAAACTTTGTTTCTCTTAAATTGAGAAAGCTCTTCTTGCATGGCAGTGATCCAACAGGGATCTGCAAGAGCTTCATCAATCTTCTTGGGTTCAAAAAGAGAGAGAAAATTCACATAGAGACAAATGTTTCCAACTCCTCTACGTGTTTGGACACCTGCTTGTTGATCACCGATGATTTGATCTATGGGGTGATCTTTGGTCCATTTTGTTGCAGGAGGTAAAGGTGGTGGAATATTTTGTGTTAGGGGTGAAGATGGAGTGGGATCAGAGGTTCGGTGGCAGGCAATATTTTCGGTGGAAGAAATTGGATCGGTGGAAGGCTGTTCGTCGGTGGAGGGTTGCACATCGATGGGAGAAAGTACATCGGTGGAAACATGGTCAATTTCGGTGGGAATTATAGAGGATGACCCGACTTGGTTATTTGATGGAGATGGATTGGAGGGAGTGAAGGATGTATCGGTGGAGTTTGATAAAGGAGCATCACCGATGCATGAAGAGATCCATCTGTGTAAATCATCATCATCATTTGACAGAGATGATGATCTAAGATCATCAAATTTGACATGAATAGACTCATCAATGCATGTTCTCCTGAGGTTGTACACACGATATGCTTTGGAGGATAGAGAGTATCCAACAAATATTCCTTCATCAGCTTTGGGATCAAACTTCCCAAGATTGTCACGGTCATTTAGAATAAAGCACACACAGCCAAAAACATGAAGAAAGCCAATGTTTGGTTTTCTGCCATGGAAAACTTCATATGGGGTTTTATCATGTCTTTTGGATATCACTGACCTATTTTGGGTAAAGCAAGCAGTATTTACAGCTTCAGCCCAAAAATAGATGGGAAGATTTGATTCACTTAGCATTTATCTAGCAGCCTTACAGAGAGTTCTGTTTTTCCTTTCCACCACTCCATTTTGCTGAGGAGTTCAGACTGCAGAGAAGTTTTGAGAAATTCCTTTCTCAGTGAAAAAGTCTTCAAAAGCACTGTTTCTGAATTCAGTGCCGTTATCACTTCTTACCGAACGAACAAGTTGACCATTAAGAACTTCATTTTTCTTGACAAAATTGATGATTTCTTCAGTTGCATCACTTTTATACCTGAGAAAAGATACCCAAGTATATCTAGTAAAATCATCAACAATTACAAGAATGTACCTTTTGCCTCCTAGACTTGGAGTGCTGACTGGTCCACATAGGTCCATGTGCAGCATCTGGAGAGGAAGAGTGATGGAAGAGCATTGCTTGGTCTTGAAGGAAGTTTTGGTGAGCTTCCCTTTTTCACATGCATCACACAGCTTCTCTTTGACAAAGTTCAACTTTGGCATACCAGTCACCAGCTCTTTGTTGGAAATTTTATGAAGGGTTTTGAAATTTAGATGAGAGAGACGCTTATGCCACAACCAGTTCCTTTTGGATGTGTCATCTGACACAAAGCAGACATTGGATGAATTGTTATTTAGTCCCATATCAATGATATAGACATTTTCCATCCTTTTTCCAGATAACACCACATTGAAGTCCTTGTCCACCACAGTACAGATACAAAGTTCAAAGATAACTTTATATCCAAGATCACATAGTTGGCTAATGCTGAGAAGATTATGCATGAGGCCGTCAACAAAGGCCACTTTATTGAAGGTGACAGATCCATTAGTGAGAGTTCCATATCGTTTGGTATAGCCTTTAGAGTTATCACCAAAAGTTACAGATGGACCTTTTCCAGGCACATAGTTGATAAGGAGAGATTTGTTTCCCGTCATGTGGCGTGAGCACCTACTATCCAGATACCATATTTGATGGTGCTCAAAAGCCTGCATGCAAAAACAGATTAGTTATTTGGTACCCATTTGGTAATGGGTCCTTTAGGGTTAGAAGAAGAAGAGTCCTTAGGTTTGGTTTTATCTATTCTTTCCTTGGGACAATCCTTAGCCAAGTGAAAGGTGTCACCACAGTTATATCATTTTCTATAGACAAAAATCTTTTTAGATACATGACCACTTTCCTTGTTGAGATTTTTCACATTAATTTTTATGGTCTTAGTTGAAGAAGAAGACGCATAAGGTTTGGGTCCAAGAATTCCTTTGTCAGAGTTATAAGATGATGATTCCTTGAGTTTTGACTTTTTCAAAAGCACCGATCTGGGAATGGGAAGAACAGATGAGTTGCCAGAAAATATCTTTGGAGAATTACTTTTGGGATGGAGATCAACAACAGATTTCCCTTTGTCGGAAGAGGAGAATCTGTTTGATGAAGGTTGATGTTCTCTCTTAGGGATCTTTGAAGGTTTATGATCAGAAGAGGGGTATTCATCTATGTGAATAGATTTCAACAGCTTATGAAGAGGTATGGGAAGATCATCGGTGGAGAAATCGGTGGGGTTTGCTCTTTGAAAAGGTTTAGCTTTTGAGGAGTTAGAGGAAGAGGCTTCATCCATGACTGAATCTTTTAAAAAATTATGGATGGGTTTTGAAACATCATTGGAATCTTGCTTCTCAATGTTTTGAATTGAAGAAGATTCTTTTGCCTTTATAAACATTCCATACTTTAAGGCTTCACCCAGATCTAAAGAGTTTAAGGAAACAGAGTCACAAGAACTTGACTCCGAGGCATCATCCCATGCACTAGAGGAAGGGATGAGTGCAAGAGAAGAGGCATCAGCAACGGTTTTCCCAAATCCTAGACCGAATTTATTATCACCATTGATTTGGCCTTAAAAGATTTGTTCAAGATTTTTGGAAGAATTTGACCATTTTCTAACAACCTCTTGTTCCCTGTTTAGTTTCTTAAAAAGGTGATTTTTCTCTTTTGAAATAACGTGATTTATGGTTTTCACATTTTCAAGATCAGGTTTGATTTCCTCAAACTTTTCAAGTTTAGACATGCAGACTTCAAGTTGAGAGGTGAGAGATTTAACTTGAATGGATTTTCTTTTCTTGCTATCCTTGACAGCATAAAAATCTTTAGTTAATGATTCGTAAGCATCAATCTTTTCACTATCAGTCATATCATTAAAAGGATGTACCTGAGCATAAGCTGTCGAGCACCCAGTTGACACAAGAGCTATTGGAGAGGTAGCTTTTTCAGAATCTTCCATCTCTTCTGAAATGGCCATGAAGCACATATTGTGAGAATCACTGTCAGAGGTGTCTTCTTCATCCCAGTCATGAGTTTCTGCCATTAGACCTTTTCCTTTTCTTTCAAGACCCTCACTCCTTTCTTTCTCTTTCTTGTACTTAGCTTTATACTTCTCAGCACGCTCCTGATGGTCTAAGGATGAGGATTGGGAGTCCTTTTTGGAAAAGGTTGATTTGAAAGAATTATTTCTGGGTTTCTCATTCTTTGAAGAATATTTGTCAGAGGATGGGTTCCTAGACTTAGTAACACGCTTGCTCCTACACTCAGATGCAAAGTGTCCTTTCTTGCCACGGTTATAACACTCTTCATTTGACTTATCAGATGAAGTCTTGGAAGATGAAGATTTTCTAAAATTTCTGGATTTGTTGATAGGACGAGACTTGTTCTTAGAACCAGCCATCATTTATTACATAAATAAATTAGAAACTCTCGAGTATTGAGTCTTGACATCAACAAAACGACTTCCACAACAATTCACGTCTTTACGTCAACACCTCAAATAAAACACTTGGATGAAAACGGATAAAACACTTAACAAAGGTACAAAACTAATACTACGTCATTAAATATTTAAATATAATAAATATATAAATATAATAAATATATAAATATAATAAATATATAAATATAATAAATATATAAATAATTTTTATTAAAAAATAGCGGGACCGGGTACCCAGCGGGTAACGGTTCCCAAAAAATGAGAACCAGAACCGGAACCAGTCTTAATCGGTTCCGTATTTTAGGAACTGAAACCGGAACCAATCACATCGGTTCCGGTTCTGGAACCGACAGTTCTAGAGCGGTTCCGGTTCCAAAGGCGGGTACCCAGTTCCAATGCTCACCCCTACTTATAAGGTTGTCTTATTTTGAGTAACCCTCATTTTGCAAAAAAAAACCCGTATAAAAATCATTTGGGAAAATTGATCATAAAAACCCATATATATATATATATATATTAATGGAACAACGGTAAGATTTGAGTATTCTCAAATATTGAATTGTGGCTGAGTTTTGGTTATCCACGTTGGTGATAAGAGTCAGATATTAGAAGATGAAAGTATATAAAATTAGAATGTGTAATGCAAAATTAAAACGAGGGTGATGATTGTTGGAATAAAGTTTGATTATACAAATATCAATAAATATATTTATATAAAACAAAGTTGTAGCATGTCATGAAGCCATAAGATTTTAGTACTTTCAAATAGTGAATTGTGATATATTATCAGATGTTTATAATAGAGGTGTCATTAAAAGTTAAAAAGATATTAATGATTGTTAAAACAAAGCTTGTTTACAAAAACAATTAAACAATCAATAAGGTACGACCCAAAAGACATAAGATTTTAGTATTGTTAAATATTGAATAAAACAATGTATATATATATATATATATACTATATTATAATGCATAAGAAATAACCAAAAGAATTTAAGGTACCATTGTGAAATGTCTTTTGACCAATACCTCAATAGATATTTTACAAGCATAACATAAATATTTATATAACATACGTGTGTATATATATATATATGTATATAAAAATAGAAAAATCTTCATATTTTCTATCTTTTTTATTTTATATGTGTAAAAGAAATAACCGAAGGCATTTGAAGTAACATTGTAAGATTTTTTATTCTCAAATTTTGCATTGTGGTATTGTTTTAGTCATCCCACATTGATGATGGAATGCTAGATTGGAGAATGAAATGGACTACAAGAAATGATGAAGGAAAGTTGTATATAAATTTGAAATGAGTTTGATAATCCCCATTGATAAGAAGATTAACATTTTTATGAAACATGTTAACATATATTGGCAACATGAGATGATTTATGTTATTGTGGCAACTCATATAGTTCACTAATTTTAGTTAAACCCTTTTTGGGAAAAATAGTCATATGGTTGTGCGGTGTGTCGTTTGAGTTTTAAACAGTATAACTACAAAATTATTAACAATAAATCTCAATTTATTCGTAACAACAAATGGTAATCAGTAGATGAAAATGAACCACATATCTTATCTATACTATATTATAAAGCATTTAACCCCCAAACTTTTAAAGACAACAATTTAAGCACTATGTACTACAACTTAAAGCATATTTACTTAATTTTATTTAGACAGAGAAAGCTGATTCTTTTTTTTTGGAAACCAGGGACCCTGTACATTCATTCACGCCTCCATACTACATCCACACCTCTGCATTCACGCCTCCATACTACATCCACGCCTCCATCGCAGATATGATGCAGCAATTTCAGAAATTGATGGAAGCAAGTCGGTGTTTCTATAAAAAAGCGCCCTAATGTTCTTCAAATCTGTATTTGTTTTGATATTCTTTTCATTTTATGTTTATTTGATCTGCAGCACCGCTAACATTTTTTCATTTTCGTTTTCAAATTTGTTGTTGTTTCAGTTGACGAACCACTCAAGATTACATCGAGGTATAGGTTTTTGCTCTCTCTCTCTCTCTCTTTGTTTGTTTATATGATTTTGTTTGTTCTGGATCTGTTGGATGTAGTTCAGATTATGTATTTTGTGCTGATCTTGTTTTGGTTACCGATTGCAGGGTAGGTGTCCTCCATCGATAAATCCATGGCATTTGTTAAATTTTCGAAGAGGAGAAGATTTGGTCCAAAGGGTAGAGGGCCCCTATCCAAAACAAGGTTTGTTTCTGTCTAAAACCCCTAGATTTTCTTGTACTACTATGCTTCGTTAATGATTTCTTCATTTTAGCAGGTTCTTTGTTTGCTGCAATTTCTTTATTCACGATCTGGTTCCCGACTTTTAAGTAATTTTTCGTGGTTTTTTTTCCATGGCATTTGTTAAATTTTCGAAGAGGAGAAGAAACAAGGTTTGTTTCTGTCTAAAAACCCTAGATTTTTTTTCCATGTAATTTCAGCTTTTGGCCTAGAGATTTGTGCATCAGCTCTCAAAATATTCTCCAGCTGCATAATGTTTGTGTACCATTCTTCTGTAATCTGACAAAGAGGGTGGTCAAAAAATTGTTAACAAGAAAGTTATAATAATTTATCACAAACAGAAAAAGATAATACTCATTTACAATGTAAACTACAATGAATCTCATACCCATTTTGGAATCTATCACAAAATTTGGAAGGTTTTTTTTTTGGCCAATATGTTTAAGGTAAGGTATATTCTTAATTTATCTTCTGTTTGGATTTGAAATTTAATTTCAGGATTTCATTACCCTAATATATTTGATTTTGGTTTGTTACCTAATTTACCTAATATACTTCTTTGCAGCTCCATTCCTAATTTACCGTATCCATTCCTTTTTTTACCGACCTTGTTTTCTTATTTATACGGTTTACGTGATTGTCACCATTGTCGAATTTTACAGAGAAAGAGGAGCAAGGGTCTGCAAGTTCTTGATTTACAGAGGAAAGAGGAGCAAGGGACCAAATAATTCCGTTTCAACAGGTATGCAAGCCATGTTTTTTAAACCATCATATGCTATTAGGTTTTCCAAAGTGATTTTTCTGGGTTTTCCTCTTTGAATTTCTTTTTTTTCTGGGTTTTTCTACCCTTCTCATTCCGTTTTCGTTTTCTAAATCATTCGTTTATTGTGAGTGAAACATACAAATTTGACACTTTGCAATGATAAATTCACTTACATATTGAAATCATGTTTTTGGTGTGCATGTGAAATTCCAGATTGAAAAAGGTACTACCATTTGTTACCATGTCTTTGTTTTTGTTTTTGTTAGTGACTTTGTTCTTTTTGATTTTTACAACAAATCTGATACCTTTTTCTTCATGCATATACAAATCGGTTTTTACAGCAGCTCTAAACTGTGGATTTGTTGAATCAAGTGTTCTTAAGATCATTTCACAAAGCAAACAATGCAAATGTCATTGGTGTTTATGGTTTATATTTGTAACATAAGTGATCTGATAATGTGTTTTCTTGTTTATGTTATTTTTTGTTCATTTGTGTTTATGGTTTATTTTTGTAACATTATGTCAACAACAAGAACAAAAAGGTGTAACAAACTATTTGTTGGTAAATGTAGGTAATTGTTGATCAAACTGAGGTGAGATGAAGGTAAATGTTGCACTTCTTCCTTGGTCTTTTTTGCTTACTAAATACGAGCATGGAAGGCTTAGACCTGAAAAAGTCTGGCTTTGTGCATCTGTAATCAAGCAATACTTGTGTTTGGAATCTTTTTTTCTCTGGTATTTAACGTTAACACGAATTGTGGTTCTGAAATGGCAGGATTACCCATAGGACTATCATGTTCATTCTCTAACAATCTTCATCAATGCAACCCGTCGATTGTACACCGTGATCTTAATAAGAATTGGACAGTGAAGGAATGCTTTCTTTTATAATCAATCTGCTCCTCATTGTTATTCTTGAATTTTTCTAATATTACTTGTTTGGATTCTTAGCTATTTTAGTGCCTCTGTAGTATCTTTTGTATGGTTAAAAGTAATAGTGGATGCATTCAAATTGAGGTTTCTAACAATTGGCTCTTTGGGTTGCCCCTGAGATTGGTATGGTTAGCAATTTAATGTTCTATGCTTTCTTTCATTTTTTTTAACCATTTAATACTATGGTTTCTGCAGTTATTGGATTTGATAGTTGTTGAGGTATTGTTCCAACTTCCAAGGTCATCCATCAGTAAAAGAAAGCTCAAGGAACTGAACTCTTTTTATACTTCACTGCCATTTGAATTCAATGGCTTTAAACATTATTTTTTGGAATATATATATATATATATATATATATATATATATATATATATATATATAGGGGCTCCTTCTTTTGTTAACCAGTGCATATATGCACATCAGACAATTGTAATATGTGCATATATGCAATGCCCGATGTGCATATATGCACATCATGAAAAAGTTAACAAAAGAAGGAGACCCTATATATATATATATATATATATATATATATATATATATATATATATATATATATATGTTATTAGAAGTTTCTTTTATTCTGTTGTTGGAACGTTAGAGTAGCTCGGCTTCAACTTGTAGAATTTGAGTTAAAATATCATGTGGTTGTATTTTTGGCTAGGACTATTAGAAGTTCAATTGTATATTCAATTTTAACGTCTTATATATGCACTTGTTAGTTTTAAATTGCATACTTTATAATTAATCATTTTGATTAATTACTTCTTAACACAAGCGCATGACCACTTTCATTCTACAAACAAGACCATTTGATTGTAGGTTATGTTTTACGAACCCAAAAAATATTTCAAATGCTGATCGTGGTAAAAAAGAAATTATTATATTTTTTACTAAACTACGATATTTGTCCTTATGGTTTGTTGTTTATAACGATTTTCGTCCCTGTTCTTTAAAAAAATCTTTTTTCGTCCACATAGTTTACAATTCGTTTCTCATTTCGTCCCTCTTACTAACCCACTTAATAAATCCAGTTAACGTTAGGGGAATTTTTTCTCTTTCCATATTTCTTTATCCTTTTAATTATTTATCGAATTTTTTTTCTTTTCCTTTTGAGTAAACTACGATTTTCGTCCCTGTGGTTTAATGTTTATAACGACTTTAGTCCCTGGTCTTTAAAAACTGTTTTTTTCGTCCTTATGGTATCTATTTTGCTTTCATTTTCATCCCTCCATCTAACTCTGTTAAAAGCAAGTGTTAATTCATCCAAAAAGTGAATGAACAAATTACATATTTGGTCCTTGTAGTATACCAATTTGTACATGTATATTCTTAAATTACATAATTTATATTTTTACTCTTTACTTTTTCTTTATTTATTATATTTCATCAAAATCTTTATTTTACTATTAATTATATTGCATATTTTCAAAATAACTATATCTTCAATTATAAAAATTATCAAATAATTTCTTTAAAGTTATTGATAAATACATGCTTTTTTTAAAAGCTTTAGCTTTAAATAATTACTCTTATTTTATAACAACCGGTTGTTGTTTTTGTTAAATGCACTTTACTAAACTATTACATATTTTAACAACCGATTTAAACTTTATCTTTTATTAATTAATCAAATTTGTTTAATATTTAATTAAACTTAGGGTGTGTTTACTTTTGACTTAATCAGCTTAATGGTAGAAACGGCTTATTCGCACAGCCATTTAAGGGTGTTTACTTGCGACTTAATCATACATCCAAGGGCTTATTCGCACAGATGCAAGGGAGGTGTTGTCCCCATTAAGCCAAAATTTTGACAATTATACCCTTTATTAAAAACAACAGGTCCTTAAAGAAAAATCACGTCTCATTTGCACAGATGCAAGCGCCTCCTTCCTCTTGTTGCTTCCCTTCAAACCCTAGCTACAGAGAACGCCGTCGTCCCCATCGCTGCTCCTCATCTCCGGCGACCGTTGCTGCTCCTCATCTTCGGCGACCGTTTCTGCACCTCCTCCTTCGTTAGCACAAAAGGGGGCCCATGCTGTCGCCCTCGATCTTCCTGGTTCTGTTTCGAAACGGTGACAGAAGAGAAGGTGATCGGGAAGCTCGTTGAGTTGTATAATGAAATCAAGGAAAAGGGTCTATTTTGGGGGTTTGATCAGTTTTTTGAAGTAGAAAGTAGAAACTCTGAAAGCCATTGAAGTAGGTCCTGAAGAAATTGGTAGGGTTTTAGGGCAAGTGATTGACACAATTGGTTCTAAATCAGGTGGTGGGTTTTGTGTTTATGGGTTTTCTGTCTTTTTTCTCCTTTCCTGGATTCATTCTCAATATTTGATCACTGTTGTTGTTTGAATCATGGATTTTATTCTTGATCATTATTGTTAAATTTCACTATTCAGGACTATTGCTGCTGAAATTTGACAATATGATTATGGAGGTCTTATTTTGTGGGTTGAACTTTTGTGGATACTTGTATAATATTCAAAACAATATGATTCATACGTAGGGGTAAATTGGTCATTTATGTCGTTCAGACTGTTGATTCAGATAAAAAAGTAAACAATAACACCAATTTATCCGGACAGACAAATTTATCCGGACAGACAAATTTATCCATACAAAACTTAATGGAAAATTTGGTAAACAGCCCCTTACACGCACGCACGCACACACACACACACACACACACACACACACACACACACACACATATATATATATATATATATATATATATATATATATATCAAAGTTCTAAATAACAAGTGCATACCGTTCAGATGAAATGCTACTAGGGTGTTCTTCAGTTTCCCGTTTTTTTGAGATTTTCCCTTGAACCTCCCTATATATATATATATATATATTAAAAACAAAAAATAAGACAAAGCCGCTGAAGAAGCCGAATGGCTTAAAAGCTTCCTTGAAGGTATTCCGTTATGGCCTATGTAACAACCCAGTCTAAAATAAAGCATGCAATTCATAATAACTGAAACATCCCAAAAACGGGTCCCAAAATTTCCTTACACAAGTCTCAAAATTCAGGTTGGCGGAATCAACCTATTACACAACTGAGAAATACTATAATTAAGTGAAATAGTGCCAAAGCTTCTACTGCCTCTATTCTCTAACTGCTCCGTTCACCTACTAGAGCCCTTTGCTACCTGCTTTCCTGAAAAGGGTTTTAATTTGAAAAGAAGCGAGGGTTAGACCATGAGGTCTAGTGAGTCCCTCCTGACAGTTCTCAAAAATCGTTTTAAAACTTTTCATCACTTTCAGATTATATAAATACTCTTTCAATAAATAAACTTTCACATAGCTGAACAGTAAAAATCTTTCACGGATAAATCCGCTACCGTAAATGGCACCCTGAAGTCACCCGAGGGTGACAACGAGTCAGTATCACGCTGCCTTACTGGGACTCATTCCCATGGCATAAACGGAACCTCCCCCCGACGTGAGTACTGGCGGAACCTCCCCCCGACTTAGCCAATTTACGTCTACCCAATGTATGCATACATCTCACATAAAACTTTAAACAACTTTCATGCAATAAAAGCATAAGAACAAAACATGGCATTTCTCATCATGTATCCACTTTAGAAAAACACGTTAAAAGACGCGTATTTTAGTTAGAAAACTCACCTGAGGCTCTTACTTCTCGTTCCTAAACAGATCCAAACTTCCAAATCGACTTCCCTGAATAAACGGGCATAAAACAACAACTCAACAAAAGTATCCGGACAACTCAGTTTTCCGGACAACCCTACTTTTCCGGACGCTAAAGAGTCCGGACACCCAACTAACCGGACAACAACCTAGTCCGGACAACACCCTTATCCGGGTAACTACTACATTCCGGACGATACCCCTTTCCGGATATCGAACTTACCAGATACTAGACTTTACCGGACATAATACCTATCTGGGTAGCTTTCCTATCCGGACAGTCTCCACACCCGGAGACCTTCTAACGCATCGAGGAGTCCGGACGTCCGAGAAGGTTTCCGGACGTCGACCTAGACCCTTTTTGAGGCTGAAATCTACTGGTTAGCTCGATTCTCTCGAAGTAAAGATTAGCATTAGCAACAACATCACTAAACTTAACAATTACTGAGTTCTTAGCAATCGAAACACACTATAAGACCCGATTTCTCTCATTTTAGCTTCAAACTTCACTTTTGAACAAAAACCCCAAGACTAACCATTCTGCTCCCTAATCAAAGATAAATCGATGAAACAAGAGAGTGTTACCTGGTTGATTGCTTGCGATAAACGAAATCCAAATGCTATTTCTTCTTCAAATCCCAAGGTTCGATAGCTCCTTTCTTCCAAATGCACCAAAAACCTTCAAGAACCTCTCCTCTTCTTTCCCTCACAAATTCAGCCGACACACACACTAAAATCAGTAATATGGAATGTCCTCTAGGGTTTTGTGCCTTTTTATACCCCAACTCCTATTTACCTACTAGCCCCTCAACTTCTACTTCTGCTTAAAAGTCCACACCAAACGCAAAACATTTCGAAAAAGGTCTGGGTCGTTACAACACTCCCCCCTCAAAAGAATTCCGTCCCCGGAATTCCATTCTCGAAAAGGTGAGGGTAACCGAACATCATATCTGATTTTACTTCCCACGTTGCCTCTCGTCCCTTATGATAACTCCACTGAACTTTTACTAGCCAAACTTCTATGTTCCTCGTTTAGCAAACCTTACCGCTCACGATTTATATCGGTCCTTCTACTTAAGTCAACCTCTCATCTATTGTAACACCTTAGGCATATCCCACATCGGTCGTGGACAGGAGAGATGCTGGGTATATTAGTAAACCTTGGCCTTACCAGACACAACGCGTTTTGGGGCCACAAGCATGCGGGTTCCTTGGGAACTCTGTGGTTAAGCGTGCTTGGGTGGGAGTAGTACCAGGATGGGTGACCTCCTGGGAAGTCCTTGCGAAGTCCTTGCCAGGTCGCCAAGAACAAAGCCGTGAGCCAGTGGGGCAAAGCGGACAATATTGTGTCGTGGTAAGGGGGTGTTATAAATGGTATCAGAGCCACTCCTGTGCCGTTCGAGATGTGGGGCAAACCTCATCGAGGACGATGAGTCCCTGAAGGGGGGGTGTGTGTAACACCTTAGGCATATCCCACATCGCTCGTGGACAGGAGAGATGCTGGGTATATTAGTAAACCTTGGCCTTACCAGACACAACGCGTTTTGGGGCCACAAGCATGCGGGTTCCTTGGGAACTCTGTGGTTAAGCGTGCTTGGGTGGGAGTAGTACCAGGATGGGTGACCCCTGGGAAGTCCTTGCGAAGTCCTTGCAAGGTCGCCAAGAACAAAGCCGTGAGCCAGTGGGGCAAAGCGGACAATATTGTGTCGTGGTAAGGGGGGGGTGTTACATCTATACTGATGTCCCCTCAAAGGAACAGCCACAACGACCTCTGACAAACACTCCTTTAAGTCTAAGACATGAAATGTCGGATGAACACTCTTTAATTCTTCTGACCAGTCTAACTTGTATGCTGCTGCTCTAACTCGCTCACTAATGACAAGGTCAACTTCTTATCGCCTGCATCTCTTGCAAGGTCGCCATCATCTCACTTCTCACATCGGCTCTCCACAAAAGAGACGTGCATCACACTATGAATTTCTTCTCAAATTCACATCGAGTACCTCAAGATCGCGCACTATCTATTCCACTTTCATGCTTCGACGAATCCGCAGACTTAGTCCACCTTACCTCTCTCTCAAACTTCAAAGCTCAAAGCCTTATATTTTCAACCCAACCACTCTTTTCTACCTGGTTGCCTCAGACCGTTCAGATGGGAAACATAACCACACCCCATACTTTGAAGCCGCCCTCGGCGAGACACCACTTGCTAAATCGTGCCATCTTGCACTACCTACTTGTACTCTCTTCGATCACTATACTCGCTTAAAACTACCTGATAAAACCAAGGCCAACCGCGCCTCCATTTGCTCGCCTCCGTCCACACATCGGGACTCACGGTTTTAATCACGTCTAAAAGGTCTCTCATACATTTATACTTCCTTAAGAGAAAGAACTTGGCGGAAATTCCTGCCACAACAACGAGGATCTTCCACTAGGAAAACTCACTTACTGACAACTTGGCACAAGGCCAACCTTGTACATCTCGACAAGCTCACACCTAAGAGTCCCCTCCTCGGGTTACATGTAATTCTAGATCACTTCTTGCAACTGACATACGTCTATGCCGATCATATTCCCTTCCCGATTCACATCGGCTACAGCTCGGCAACTAATTCGTACCTTCTCACCACACCAACATTTCACACTTAACGTGACTAAAAGCAGAAAACTCCCATGATTCCTCATTGAAGTGTTCACCTATCCGAATTTACTTATCCCGAAGGCTCATCGATTTCTCACTGCTAGCCACAAATGTCCAGTCATATAACATAAATTTGGTTTCCCCCCACTCAACTGGGAGAGGTAACCATGATCACACCCTACTGTTCTCAATAGCTTACACTGAACGATCAGTTCGTTTGACGTTTCTCACGAAGTCACTAACTTAACTCATTCAGTTGTCTTATCCACTTTTTTCCTACACGAAATCATACACAATTTCCTTCCTCAATACTCTTTCCATAAGTTCGCACACTTATCAAGGACAATCTACACAACACTACGCCTATCGGCATTACTGTCAAGTTTACTACTTCCGATTTACTTACTTATTCCAACTTGCTGTCTTCACCTCCCCACGTTAGCGTGGAGCACTGCCCACCAACATTACTCGTCCCTCTCTTCCGACAATTCTCAAGCTGCAAATGCTGTCTCATTACTATACATAACCAAACGGTTGCACTAAAATTCTAACTTAAGGCTTTCGACTAAATCACCTCGAACTGACACCAGAGTTCGACGTAACTATACATTCTTTAAACTCCAACTTTTACTTTCTCAGACAATTCGTTCACACATAAGCAACAGCTCACATTCTTTAAGGATTTCACATCTATTCCACCACATTTTGACTAATACATCCATCCTCTTCTTTAAACTTCCAATGATCCCAAAATGTGCTTACTTAGCGACTCTTACAACTAAAAACACTTGGTTTCTCCTTTGGGTAACTACCCACCACCACTCCGTGATGCTATCCCGAACATAATCATATCACCACGTCAACTTACACTCTACGTGCTCCAACAACCTGGTTAACACTCGAACACGTCATCCGAAACTCCCAAAAAGCTTCTATCTGATGCTTCATATTTCTCTAACATCACATCACTACGACGCTAGCTGGCACATTTAGCTTGGCAATTATTGCCACTACATAACTGTACATTCCTCACTCATAACATCACACTGCAGACCAAAACTCTCATGGCCATTCATACACAACTCAAACTTATCTTCAAGACCTCATGCATAAATAACCGAGTCTATCTCGCTACATTGTCTCTCCCCAGCTCTAGTTGAACCACAACACCCGAGTTTCTGATTGATTCTAACATACTCGATTCTTGCTAGCTCCTTGCAATACCAAACCATTACATCGACATGGCGCATTTCCTCACAGATCGACATAATCTATACCCTCACTTCGTTTGTGCTAAATACTTCATCTTTACGCACCATCCACCTCGTAAGTAAAACGTTTATCTAAACAACATCCTTTCACTAGCTCAACACCCCTACGGGGTGGCCCTTCAACTTCCAACCTTATGATTCTAGTCTTCGACCTCATACACTTTACACAACTGCCGACTCTGTCGTCAATAGTTGACATGTTGATACTTCGTTGATACTTCCTTAACCTATTCTTCAACCAGGGTCCCCTACAGGACCTAATCTTTCCAACACCAACCTCTTAATCAACTTCACATCCCGTCGTCCTCATTTCAAACTGACTCGCGTAATGTCAAAATTACAGGATCACCTTAAACTCTTATTCAACGTCGCGGATATTTCATCTCTACTTCACCACACTACTCATAACGAGTTGTTATACCAACACCTCGATGACTTCTAGTCCTTCCCTGAACACAACCGTCTCTCTGCAACTGTACTTCCAGTCACCGCATGAGGGTACAGACCCTCATACAACCGACATTAAAGTCCACTTCCGACTCTTCCACTGCTCACCTCTCCTCTAGAACGCATCTACCAAAGCTACAAACATTCTTTCCTGATTTGTCCAACACCTCTCCACTCTAGGAGTTCTTCCTTAGCTTAAAATGTAATACTCTACAATAGTGCCCTCCTAACGCATTTTCCTGATTCTCAGTTGTGATTCCTACTCCCAAGTTTAAGTTTAGGCCCGTCCGGTCACCTAAATCCCTTAAACTATGGCTCTGATACCAATTGTAACAACCCAGTCTAAAATAAAGCATGCAATTCATAATAACTGAAACATCCCAAAAACGGGTCCCAAAATTTCCTTACACAAGTCTCAAAATTCAGGTTGGCGGAATCAACCTATTACACAACTGAGAAATACTATAATTAAGTGAAATAGTGCCAAAGCTTCTACTGCCTCTATTCTCTAACTGCTCCGTTCACCTGCTAGAGCCCTTTGCTACCTGCTTTCCTGAAAAGGGTTTTAATTTGAAAAGAAGCGAGGGTTAGACCATGAGGTCTAGTGAGTCCCTCCTGACAGTTCTCAAAATTCGTTTTAAAACTTTTCATCACTTTCAGATTATATAAATACTCTTTCAATAAATAAACTTTCACATAGCTGAACAGTAAAAATCTTTCACGGATAAATCCGCTACCGTAAATGGCACCCTGAAGTCACCCGAGGGTGACAACGAGTCAGTATCACGCTGCCTTACTGGGACTCATTCCCATGGCATAAACGGAACCTCCCCCCGACGTGAGTACTGGCGGAACCTCCCCCCGACTTAGCCAATTTACGTCTACCCAATGTATGCATACATCTCACATAAAACTTTAAACAACTTTCATGCAATAAAAGCATAAGAACAAAACATGGCATTTCTCATCATGTATCCACTTTAGAAAAACACGTTAAAAGACGCGTATTTTAGTTAGAAAACTCACCTGAGGCTCTTACTTCTCGTTCCTAAACAGATCCAAACTTCCAAATCGACTTCCCTGAATAAACGGGCATAAAACAACAACTCAACAAAAGTATCCGGACAACTCAGTTTTCCGGACAACCCTACTTTTCCGGACGCTAAAGAGTCCGGACACCCAACTAACCGGACAACAACCTAGTCCGGACAACACCCTTATCCGGGTAACTACTACATTCCGGACGATACCCCTTTCCGGATATCGAACTTACCGGATACTAGACTTTACCGGACATAATACCTATCCGGGTAGCTTTCCTATCCGGACAGTCTCCACACCCGGAGACCTTCTAACGCATCGAGGAGTCCGTACGTCCGAGAAGGTTTCCGGACGTCGACCTGGACCCTTTTTGAGGCTGAAATCTACTGGTTAGCTCGATTCTCTCGAAGTAAAGATTAGCATTAGCAACAACATCACTAAACTTAACAATTACTGAGTTCTTAGCAATCGAAACACACTATAAGACCCGATTTCTCTCATTTTAGCTTCAAACTTCACTTTTGAACAAAAACCCCAAGACTAACCATTCTGCTCCCTAATCAAAGATAAATCGATGAAACAAGAGAGTGTTACCTGGTTGATTGCTTGCGATAAACGAAATCCAAATGCTATTTCTTCTTCAAATCCCAAGGTTTGATAGCTCCTTTCTTCCAAATGCACCAAAAACCTTCAAGAACCTCTCCTCTTCTTTCCCTCACAAATTCAGCCGACACACACACTAAAATCAGTAATATGGAATGTCCTCTAGGGTTTTGTGCCTTTTTATACCCCAACTCCTATTTACCAACTAGCCCCTCAACTTCTACTTCTGCTTAAAACTCCACACCAAACGCAAAACATTTCGAAAAAAGGTCTGGGTCGTTACAGCCTAAGCCTGTGACGGCCATTTGTATACATTGTGACAACATGGATGCTATAACTAGAGCAAAGAATCAGATTTACAATGGCAAATCAAGGCACATAAGGCGTAGACATAATACAATCAAAGACTTGCTGAAAAATGGAATAATATCCATTGATTATATAAAGTAAAAGGAAAATATAGCAGATCCTTTGACAAAGGGCCTAAATAGAGAGCAAGTCATCTTTACATCGAGGGGAATTGGCTTAAAGCCAATACAATGAGTCGATACTTGGCGGAAACCTAACCTAGCAACATTGGAGATCCCATGGTCTAGGTTCAATAGGAAAACTAGTTAAGAAAGACGCAAGCGGGAACAAACACAAGGTATGCCTATTCCTATGATGTCCTCAATTGTGTTTTTCCATTGACGTTTAAGGGTTGAATTCTAATTCTTAATAATGATAATAGCTACTATAGTGGAACACTACAGAATGTTCTTGATTGGCATTACCTATGTGAGATCGATGTGTGGTCGCATCTATGGGAACCAAGATGGTTACGTTCTCTACAAATCTCATGAAGAAAGGATATCGTTCACGACCGAAATGAACAAATCTGTAAGAATCGATGTGTGTATAAATATGATGCATGTGATACATTTTGTCTAGATTTACTATCAAACGTGGTTAGTTCAATACTATGTTCACTACCCACAAAGTAGATCTGATTTGTACTCACTAAGGACGATTCAAGTCCAAAAGACACATTTCCTGATGTATATCATATTTAGCTTCTTGAATAGCAAATAATTTCCTATGTGTTTTATCTTATTTTCTATTCAAATGTGGGGTATTGTTGGAAGTTTGAATAGAAAATGTGGGGTATTGTTGGGTATTCATCTTACAATGTTGTACCACATAGAAAAGTACTTGAAACTATTATGGGTTTTTATGACCATACCCATATGAGTTATCAAAATGGAGAAAGATCCAAGTAATGGAACTTCCTTGGGCTTTAGTGAGAGAGCATAACAATATTTAATGGTCAAAAGATTGGGCCTTGGGCCTTGGGCGCGGGTCCTGGAGCAGTTTGGCGGTTGGTTTCGGTTACCATGAGGAAATCAATAAATATGAGAGGGTTCCCTCCATATTTTGGTACGAAGTTATCAGACTTTTCTCTCAATCTTCTTCTCCAAATTCTTGCTATTCAACGCAACATTCTATTGATTCGATGGGATTGAATTGACGTGCATCAATTCGATCGGATAGTTTTATCCTCTAGGCGACGTCCGAAACCAAGCACGATTGGGGACGAAATTTCGTCTTAGGACACTGATTTATCAGGCCTCCATCCAATTTCCTTCACGTTCAATCCGTTGGAAACATCGAAAAGGTACACAATTTCTATCTCTACTTGTTCGTTTTTGAGTTTTCTATTCGCTTATTTGTTTTATTTATATTTATCGTAAGATTGGTGCTATCATTTTTTATGTTTGATTTATAACCCAAACAACTCTGTGGTTTAACCAAGTTCGAGGGTTTCACGATTTTCACGGTTTTAGTTTTCGATTTTATGCTTTGTGTTTAAACCCAAAATCGATTTTACTGTTTGATGTTTGATTTTTAACCCAAACAGCTCTGTGGTTTAACCAAGTGGACTAGACTGATAAAGTTTTAGATAAAAAGCGTCGTATAAATCATTTGTATATACCTTAATTACCGAATGGTTGATCAACTCAAATACAATCAAGCACTCCAATAAAAAGAATACTCCATATCCATGGAGGGTTTAATTTCTGCAATTCCGAAAAGGCATCGAACCATTAAGCTCGTTCAAGCTAAAACACAAATTAATTCTCCAAATGAACATATTATGTTGTAAACAAAAAGGTTACTGGTTCAGTCCCGCAAACTGAGTATACGCATAAACTGATCCGAACACCCACGATTGGGGAAAAAAACTCATGTAAATATATCGATCATAATTGGTTTATCATCTTAACTATTTTGAACCATTTTGTATGTGCCCACAAAACATATGATCATTTAGTCTCTGTAAAAACTTGTTAGTACACAATGTATCCAAGATTTAGGCTAAATGTAATTAGTCAACAAATGTCAAAGTCAAGAAACAAATGTCAAAGTCAAAATAGGTATTGTGTTGGTCAAATGTATAAATACCCTAATTGTAGGGTTTGTGAGGTGAGGTCATTAGTGAATAGCATACTGAGTGTGTATGTGTGTGCAATAGAGGAATGGCCTCCATGAGAGAGAATTAGGGCAAAGTTCTCATCTTCTACAATTCTCTCTCAATCTATGTTCTAATTGTGTTTAATCTTGTTATCTGAAAACTCTCAATTGGTATCAGAGCCTAGCAGAAAGGAATTTGTGCATCAATCCATTGTTGTTTATCAATTTTTGAGAAATTGATGAGTTTTTGGGTAGGGGTGAGCAAAACCCGACCGACCCGATTAACTCGACCGAACCCGAACCCGATAAACCCGAACTTGAGCCACCCGATTAACCGAAACCCGAACTTGCCCGAAACCCGAAACCCGATCAAGGTATTACGGTTCGGTTCGGTTTGGGTTTTCCCAAACCCGAACCCGACCGAAACCCGAACTTTTAATTATTTTTTTCAATAAATCGTAAATATATTGTATATATTTATAATTTATAATAAATATAAATGTATTATTAAAGTATGTTGTATATATATATATATATATATATATATATGATCTTACACATTTCTTTCTTGGTAAAAACTGGGCTGAAACCATCAAAAAACTGGGCTTGGGATCGGCCCAACCCGAACAACTCGTCCGAGGAACCCGAACAACCCGAAAAACCCGAAAAACCTTTGGACGGGTTTCGGGGCCTCCTCCTTCCACCCGAAAAACCCGAACCCGAACAACCCGAAACCCGAGAAACCCGACCGATGCTCACCCCTATTTTTGGGTTTCTGAGATTTTATTGAAATTTTTTAAAAATCTAGAAATCGTTTGAGTTTTGATTGGATTCAAGTTCATAGATCGATTCTATTTGTTGATTGGAACAGTTTGCTATTTAGAAATTTAATTTTCATCAACAAATCAAGTTTTTGGAAACTGAAAATTCTTAAACAGTGTTCATAGTGTTCTTCATGAATATTTTTGTTAGATCTCAGATTTGATTGTGTTTCACTATGATTTGATTCCACATATCTGATTGTTGTGTATTTTCGATCAAATTATAGCTTCCAGATTCAAATTCCAGTGACATTCACAGATCGATCTCCAGATTGAAAAAAAAAACTGATTTGACGGTGTTCTTCGGTGTCCAAAGTGATAGTGGTGATCGATCTACAGATTGAATGTGTTTTGATCGATTTTGATGTCACAGATCGATTCTTTGTGAAATTTCGAGCGGACTACAATTTTTAGATTTCAAAAACACTCTCAAATCAGTAAGATAAGTGGGCTGAAAGTCTCGCCGGTTTCTGGGTTGTTTCACCGGAAAAACGAGAAAACCCGCCGGAGTTCATAACTATCGCAACCACAGACCTTATCGCAACCTCTTTGTTATTGCAAGGCTATCTTATCGCAACACAGACCTTATCGCAACCTCTTTGTTATCGCAACATCTTATCGCAACTGTTATCGCAACATCTTGTCGCAACCACATCTCGCCGGCAAAACGTAACCATCGCCGGAATTGTTGCATGAATGGATTTTCTATAGTGGAAATTGTTGGTTGATGAATTTAAAACCTATAGAAACCGAAAGAAACCTATTTGGCCGTGAGAAATCGAAGAAAACAGAAGTAGAAACTTGCAGATCAACGATTGAGGTGGTGATGAACAGTACTAACGGAGTCCGTTAGTAATCCGTTAGAGTTATTACTTTTTTGGTCCTTTTTCCGTTAGTTTTGTTAGTATTCGTTTGTTTTTCCGTTTATTTAGTTAGTTTTTGTTACATTTTCCATCCTAATTCTGTTAGAGTCCATTAGGTTAGTTAGTTAAGTTTTCCGTTAAGTTGTCCGTTAGTTTTCTTACATATTTAGTCCTTCCGTTAGTTTCTTCGTTAGGTCAGTTAGCTGGTTTTGAGTCTGTCACTTTTGATCCCTTGACTTAAGGTTTCAGGGTTGAGCAGTTTCAGTCCCTGGACTTTTAGTTTTAGTTTGTGTCAATTTTGGTCCTTAGAGTTTTAAGTTTAGTTTTATTTCATTTTCAGTCCCTTGAGTCTTAAGTTTCTATTTTTGTCAAATTGAGTCCTTTTAGTTTTTAACTTTAGGATTTGTCACTTTTAGTCCTTATTTTTCTCAAGTTTTAGTATTTTACACTTTTAGTCATTGTTTTTCATTTTAGTTTCGTAAGTTGTCAGTTTTAGTCCTTTTTCTTCATTATTTTACATTTTTCGTCGATTTTATCAGTTTTAGCCTGCAGTTAACCATAACTGATATATTTTCTCATATTTTGCAGGTTTATCGATTTAAAGTCCAGTTTTCCGCATTAAATTTTCGGAATTAATTTTTGGAGACAAATTTACAATTTGTTTTTCAAATTTTATTTCTGAAAATTTTTCTGACTTTAATCGTGTTTTCTCTGATCGTACAAGCGCACAAATTCTACTTCTCACGAAGTATCTGTTAACGATCCGACGTTTTTTAAATTTTCAGGTAACAATGTCTCTATAGGAGGAAAATGTTATTCTCAAGGACATGATGTCAACTTCCGATCCTCTTGCTAAATGTATTCAAATACAAAAAGTCCAACAAGATAAGTTAGATGATTTGACTGCTCAACTGAAGAAACCATGAGAATCAATTACTTATAAAAATGATATATTGAGAGAGCAAGAGATTCTCATTGATAACTTGAAAAAGAAAAAGAACGAATTTGATGGGGCTCTATTGTATACTCACAAAAGAATGACTGAACTCAGAACGAAACTAGCGGATTCAGAAGCTAAGAAGAATGACCTTCAATATCGTTTGCGTGATTATAAAGACAAAAACACCAAGCTCCTTAATGAAGTTATAGGATTGGAAGGAAGACTTTACAATATCGTTCAAACTGAACAAACAAAGGAGATAGAGCAGCTAAAAGAAGAGATCTGTACAATACAGAAAACTAATCAAGATCTCCAACAACAACTTTCTGAACTGAAATCACAAGCTGATATGAAGACATACGATTGTGAATCTAAAGCGAGGCTGATGATTTCTTTAGAGGGGAAGAATGCCGAGCTGACAAAGAAAATATCTGATTTTGAACAAGTGATGAGAAAGGAAAGAGAAGAATTTGAGAAAGAAAGAGATGGGATAAAGGAGACTGAGGAAAAAGCAAGAAGATCTTTAGAAACTGAAAATGCTGAGTTAAAGCATAAGAATTCTAAGTTTGCTAAGGAGATTTCTAAGTTGCAAATGGAAGTTGCAAGAGAAAAGACAGATTTTCAGAAAGCAAAAGACGAAATTCAAATAGAAACACAAGTTTATGCGAAAGAGAGAAAATATTTTGAAAATGAACGAGATACTTGTGCGAAAGAGAGACGAGATTTTGAAAATGAACGAAATACTTTTGCAAATGAACGAAAGATGTTTAAACAAAAGTTTCCTGATTTTTCAAATAAAGTTGCTGAGGAAAAGAAAGCTATTGAGCTAAGATGCATAAAACTTTCCATGCAAAACTCAGATTTTGAAAAAGTTTTATTTCTCGAAAAGGAAAAGTTTGAGAAGGAAAAGGTATATTTTAATGCTAAAAGAAAATCCTTTGAAGCAAAGGTTGTTGAGCTTTCACTAAAAATATCTAATTTGGAGAAAGAGTTAGACATCGAAAGAAAAGAACTTGTAAATAAGAAAATTGATGATTTTCAAACAAAGAGTGTGAAGGATGTCTATTCAAATGAAAGAAAGGTCTTTCAGGCAGAAATCTCAAAGCTAACGAGGAAGTTGTCTGCTTTAGCAACGAAAGCTATGAAAGAGCAGAAGATCAAATCTGATCTACAGAAGAAACTTGATTTGATTTCTCAAGAAAGGAATGTTATGTCCGACAAAGTTCAGAAACTGGAAGCAATTAACTTCAAAGTTGAATTATCTGAACAATTTAGTGCCGATACTATTGTTCAATCGCCATATGATGATTCAACTGCTTCGGAATGTGTAACGTCCCAAAAATTACAAGGAATTTAAATTTTTTAAAAGTAATTCATTTCATTATAATCAAACCAAAAGTTAACAAATCCCATTACAATAAGAATAAACGCCGTTATTTAAAACCGTCAACAAAGTTTAAGCAGCGAAAAAAATTATATAATTAAATCCCCATTTACTAAAAATCAATTTAAACAATCTTCGCCTTGCGCCCGTGTGTACCGTCATGCCCGACTGCTACTCGCACCTGAAAACATAAGACATTGGGAAGGGGTAAGCACAAAGCTTAGTGAATTCAATCCTTACATAGGATCGCAATCATATCAGCATCACCCTTAAACATACCAGCACATAAATTTTTTGGAACATCCATCAAGAAAATATAACACGATTAATAATAATTCTTATACTCCTTGGAACCACCATCAAGAAGACATAATCACAACACATTATACCAATACACCTACTCCTTGGAACAACCATCAAGAAGTGGCCTTATACTCCTTGGAACAACCCTCAAGAAGATATAATCACAACTCATTATACAAACGCATATACCTCTTGGAACATCCATCAAGAAGTACATCAATCACAGTTCAATATATACACACAAATATATATATTCCACACCACAATAATATCAACAAACAATCATAATCAACACACTCGAACTATAGCAACACAAATATAATTCCCATCCTATATAGTGAGAGAACTCACCTCGAATGCAAAGCAAAGCTCTCGCAATCCGCAACACCAACCCGTCAACTTCCCTCACCTTTTTCCACCTAAATACGTGTTAACAATTGTCAAAACGACGCCCCAAACCAAAGTCACGACTACTAATTTTAAACGCATAATTTTCCAGTTTTTACTCTCAACACGCAGGTCTGTTCGGGACCTGTTTAACCCCTTAAAAACTGATTAAACCAGAAATATTTTTCCATAAACACAAAGTCCCATGTCTTAGGGTTCTAGGGACATATCGCATGCACTCTAACGATTTTTCTACAATTTACTATGGATTTTACAAAACCAACCTGCTGCACAGCGAAAAACAGTACCTTTCAGTACAAAACTGCGGTTTGACACTAGCTATAGTCCGAACTGGTTTTTCCGCAAAACATAAGAAACTTACTAGACTCCGAATGGGAGATTTTGGCACTGGTTTCACCCCAATACGACGTTCCTATAAAAAGTTATGGCTTTCCCAAAAACAGTGACAGCAACTGCCAATTTCACATAAAATGACAAACATAGATTATCTTAAAATCTTAACCCATTAAGCCACGACTTAAGCATTCAGACCTGTGATTCCAGTTTTGGCTTAGGGTGTTGCGTAACAAGGTTGCCATAGGTACCACCTGCTGCCACCTCCGGCCGCGGTGGTCGGTGGTGGTCGGTTGATAGGCGAAACGACTATGCTACAACGAGGATTCGTCTATCGATTCAAGGGCCGCACACACACCACGACAACGAGACCACAGCCGCAACCCGCCATCACAGCCTCCGCTGTGGAGGTGCACGGCGGCACCTGCCGGCGGCAGCCCTAGCCGCGGCGGCGACGGTGGTTGTGGTGTAGTAGCGACAACGTAAACAAAGACGGAAACGAGGAGAAAACGTACCCCTTGACGACCACAAAACTGCAGCAAGAAACGACAACCCCCTTCTCCTTCTCGACCCACTCCCTCACGATCTCCTTCCCGCCGGCGGTAGCAGTTCCGGCAGCAGCAGTGCCGGCAGTAGCAGCGGTGGTCGTCTTGGTCCTTTCTTTCTCCGGCCGATGACACAAAACGGGGAGGGGGAAGGGTAGGCGCCGTAGGGTTCTTTGTTTTCTCTTGGTTTTCTTCTCACGCCACCACTACAAACAATTCAAGGGTTTTATTTTCCTTTGGTTTACTTCTCACGCCACCAACACCCTAACAAACCATATGGATCTCGCTAATTTCCTGCATGGGCCGAAACCCATGAGGGTTTTGGCCTTTGACACAAATAGCCCCTCAACTTACAACCCTCTCGCAACTAACCAAAATTCCGACACTTTAACGATTAAACCCAACTCGACTAACCCCGTTAACGGAAACCACAATAAATTAAACTTAAAAGAAAAGAATTAAAAAAAGAAAATACATACCGGGATACGGGCTTTACAACTCTCCCCCACTTGGATTAGACTTCGTCCTCGAAGTCTATGCCCGTGCATAGCTAAAGATAGTTCTCCCACATCTCAACCTCCGGTTCCCAAGTTCGCTTGAGACCCCTTCTAAAACTTCTCGAATACTTTCCTTACTAACGTACTCCTTCTAGGACACTGAAATTATGATCGATAGAACACTTCACCAATTGGAATCATTCCTAGCCAAGCGACTTCGGTTGTCTCCCAACCTTAGATATTCTATACCTCCCGATTCAAATCTCAAGCTCCAACATTCTAAAGTTGCTTACCAATATACCCAACTGGATACTCGGATCCGATCATTCCCACTATTAACTGTCGATTAACTCCTACGAGTTCTACTAGACTCCCAAAATTTACCCTACACGAATCGTCAAATCAGTAAATTTAAAACCACTCACGAAGGTCACTCCACCATAACCATTCACCACAAGCAAACACCTCAGGATTACTACTACCATCAACATAATTTCCTTAAAATCGGCTACAATTCTCCGATTACACTAAAGGTGTTTGGCCTCAAGCCCAAAAGTCGACACCTAAATATACCACTTACCTCAAAAGGTTACTGCGCATTTATTCTCTTAATTACAAATGGCATCATTCCCTTAACCGATACTATTCGACCTACAATACCAACATGCGTGGAATACCCAACCTTCCACCGTCGACGTATTTTCCACACTCGTTCTATGAAGCCAGGTTACACCGTATCGAGGATACACCTTGACTTCTACCTCCCAGGTAACGCCTCAAGGCCCAGCACATCGGAACTACCTCCCAGGTAAGTGCTCAAGACTATATCCTCCTAGTGTCTACTGGAAAGTCAAGGTCATAACACATGAATACCGGGGTCCCACCCCGAGATACCCAACCGGCCATTACTAACGACTGACTAACGTGCCTAAGGATCTAATGCAAAACAGTCTACCAACAACATGCCTATCTCGGAATGACTTACTCACCCAAACATGAAAATATTCAACGTGCAATAAATGCAAAACTGTGCAACAAAACAACCCATCAACAAGACTCCACATCGAGTCATTAAAACCGTGCAATTGACCCATGACTATCTCAAAGTCAAAACCGAGCAAAATGCTCCACGCTTGCTAGACCCATAAGTCGGTCAAAAACGCGTTTAAATAAAGTTTAAGCAAACAATACTCTAAAATCAACATTAGTCCCAAACTCAACACGGGTTAAACAAAGGAGTTTTTCCAAAAGGACTCGCACGCTTAAAATTCTCAAAATGACACATAACACTTAAAAGCGCATTTCCCAAATGGTTTAAAAAATCATTTACAAAATATTTTCAACGTCAAGATTTTCATCTCAAAAAGATCGTATGCAATAAAACTACTATTACCAGGTCGGTAGTTACGCAAAAATGGATACGCTCGTCTCACATAGTAAAAATCATGTTGAAAATCACTCCATTGCCGTTCAGTTTACTTACAAAACACAAAGCGTAATGAATAATTTCTTTAAAAATGAACCGTCACGGTTCTAGCATGGATTGACTCATGACATGTACTTAAAGTAACCGCTCGACCTTACACCGGGTGCGACAAAAGTGTGCACATAATTTCAAAATCAGTTCCACGACATTTGACCCCAAAATTTCTCTTTTTAAACATAAAATGTCGTGGCACATGGTTCACCAACAAATTTTTACGCGCGTCGGCTAGTCATACAAAACGATGAAACGGTTTACAATTATATTTTTGTTAAAACACAACTGTCTCGTGTAAGTTTCAAACTTAAAGATAGAAACCAATCCGTTTCCATCATTTGAAAATATCGACTAAAACCTCATAAAATCTCAAAGGCGGGGTTCTTTAAATTGATTTCCAAGATTTCCCAAATGGTCACATAAACAATTAAGATATGCACCTCGTGGAATTAAACCCATACGACTCAACATGCCGTAAAACAAAGCTTATTTTAACCAAATCACTCAAAAAGTTTTATGCAGACATCGTGGAATGTAACTTTCTTCCTCAACTCTAACATATGTGGAGGAGTTCCAATGTTAAAGTCACAAGCCGTAGTCACTTGCCCAACATTTAAAACACCATAAAACACGGATATCATCTTGCCCGCAAGAACCGTAGGGAAATAGTAAAATAAAGCAAATTCAAACAAAGTTTGCAACTACCGTGATAAAACGATTTCATGCACTTTCAAAACCATAATTCAAAATCTTGTGTGTGTGCTGAACATTTCCCAACATTCCAAAACACCATCCATAAAAGGATTTGAAATACCAGAATTTGTTAATGCAATCTATTTCAAAATCAAACTTTGTGCATGACTTAGTCGGCATTCTACGCCTCGACTCCTACTCCTCCAAATCTCTCCGGTCCACTAACGTCATCCGGACATTTAAACCTTTTAGGGCAAGTTGGAAAATTACGTCAAATAATCCTCAAATCTATGTCGGCTCAATAAGCCTATGATTCTAGCACAAACATCCATCTTGACCCGAAATGGTCTACCTAAAACAAATATCGTCCTTAATGTCACTCCAAGAGATTAATACTAGAATCGTCCTTTTATTCCAACGACTACTAGATTAAAACCTTCATCACTACCCCCAACGATCATCACATCAAGCAATTAAAGTACACACTTGCATTGGCAGTTTTACTATAGTTGTTCCTCCTTGTGATGACTATTCTGGGTAGACATTACAACGAGTTATTAGCACCCAATAACTCACACTAACAACGCTCACGCTCAACTCCTTGGATTCCTCGTGACTTTCTCCGACTCGAGCATTGATCCTGTGTTTCCGATAGTAGGAGCTCTACTACTACCTTCCACACCTATCATCACTCGTTCCGAGTTCCATCCGATGTGTCCAAGTAGTTCCTTGCCGAAAAACTATACACATATGCCCGCGCCGGCATATGTACACACTATTCCTAGCTCCCAAGGAATTCCACCCAATTCCACCACCCTTGCTATGACGGAATCCCCACTAGTCATGACGAGTCGCCTCACGAATGCATAGTCGCACACAGTGTAAAACCAGATAGACATTCGAATATAAGATTCTATCCTACAACGGTTGGACTCAAACAAGAGCTGCGCAATAGAACTAAATCCGACATTCTAGGGCTATTCGGTTCCTACCGCATACAACCAATAGTGCATTCACTTAACAACCTATCAAGGCTAGCATAAACTCCTATTAGCAAACAACAAACATGCAGTACAGTGTAATAAGCACCAAGCAATCTAGCATACATACTCCTATGTTCTAGAAAGCAATCTAGCATACATACTCATATGTAAACACTCTTCCCAGCTCACTAGGAATTTCATCTCATCCCACCACCCTTGCTACAACGGAATCCCTATTAGCCATAACGAGTTGCCTCGCGAATACCCAGTCGTATGCAGCGTGAATCAAATAGACATTCGAATACAAGATTCTATCCTAGAACGGTTGGACTCAAACAAGAGCTGCGCAATAGAACTAAATCAAATATTCTAAGGCTATATGATTCTTACTACATACAACCTATAGGGCCTTCACTTAACAACCTACTATAACTAGCATTGATTCCTACTAGCAAGCAATCATCATACAGTACAGTGTAAACCACATAAGCAGTCTAGCATGCATACCCTATGATCTAGAAAACAATAAATGCACTAAGTACTGTACCTTCCCACTTAGCGTCGGCTGACTGTACACACTGCGCCCTCGATCACCGTTTCCCAAACGGGTTTTCCTTTTTCCTTTACTCTAAAGGATTTTAGTAAAAGGATTTAAAATTTCATAGCCGCAACTTGAGACCAAACACACCGAGATGTGTTTGATTCACTCAAGTTGTGCTCTGATACCAAGTTGTAACGTCCCAAAAATTACAAGGAATTTAAATTTTTTAAAAGTGATTCATTTCATTATAATCAAACCAAAAGTTAACAAATCCCATTACAATAAGAATAAACGCCATTATTTAAAACCGTCAACAAAGTTTAAGCAGCGAAAAAAATTATATAATTAAATCCCCATTTACTAAAAATCAATTTAAACAATCTTCGCCTTGCGCCCGTGTGTACCGTCATGCCCGACTGCTACTCGCACCTGAAAACATAAGACATTGGGAAGGGGTAAGCACGAAGCTTAGTGAATTCAATCCTTACATAGGATCGCAATCATATCAGCATCACCCTTAAACATACCAGCACATAAATTTCTTGGAACATCCATCAAGAAAATATAACACGATTAATAATAATCCTTATACTCCTTGGAACCACCATCAAGAAGACATAATCACAACACATTATACCAATACACCTACTCCTTGGAACAACCATCAAGAAGTGGCCTTATACTTCTTGGAACAACCCTCAAGAAGATATAATCACAACACATTATACCAATACACCTACTCCTTGGAACAACCATCAAGAAGTGGCCTTATACTTCTTGGAACAACCCTCAAGAAGATATAATCACAACACATTATACCAATACACCTACTCCTTGGAACAACCATCAAGAAGTGGCCTTATACTCCTTGGAACAACCCTCAAGAAGATATAATCACAACTCATTATACAAACGCATATACCTCTTGGAACATCCATCAAGAAGTACATCAATCACAGTTCAATATATACACACAAATATATATATTCCACACCACAATAATATCAACAAACAATCATAATCAACACACTCGAACTATAGCAACACAAATATAATTCCGATCCTATATAGTGAGAGAACTCACCTCGAATGCAAAGCAAAGCTCTCGCAATCCGCAACACCAACCCGTCAACTTCCCTCACCTTTTTCCACCTAAATACGTGTTAACAATTGTCAAAACGACGCCCCAAACCAAAGTCACGACTACTAATTTTAAACGCATAATTTTCCAGTTTTTACTCTCAACACGCAGGTCTGTTCGGGACCTGTTTAACCCCTTAAAAACTGATTAAACCAGAAATATTTTTCCATAAACACAAAGTCCCATGTCTTAGGGTTATAGGGATATATCGCATGCACTCTAACGATTTTTCTACAATTTACTATGGATTTTACAAAACCAACCTGCTGCACAGCGAAAAACAGTACCTTTCAGTACAAAACTGCGGTTTGACACTAGCTAGGGTCCGAACTGGTTTTTCCGCAAAACATAAGAAACTTACTAGACTCCGAATGGGAGATTTTGGCACTGGTTTCACCCCAATACGACGTTCCTATAAAAAGTTATGGCTTTCCCAAAAACAGTGACAGCAACTGCCAATTTCACATAAAATGACAAACATAGATTATCTTAAAATCTTAACCCATTAAGCCATGACTTAAGCATTCAGACCTGTGATTCCAGTTTTGGCTTAGGGTGTTGCGTAACAAGGTTGCCATAGGTACCACCCGCTGCCACCTCCGGCCGCGGTGGTCGGTGGTGGTCGGTTGATAGGCGAAACGACTATGCTACAACGAGGATTCGTCTGTCGATTCAAGGGCCGCACACACACCACGACAACGAGACCACAGTCGCAACCCGCCATCACAGCCTCCGCTGTGGAGGTGCACGGCGGCACCTGCCGGCGGCAGCCCTAGCCGTGGCGGCGGCGGTGGTTGTGGTGTAGTAGCGACAACGTAAACAAAGACGGAAACGAGGAGAAAACGTACCCCTTGACGACCACGAAACTGCAGCAAGAAACGACAACCCCCTTCTCCTTCTCGACCCACTCCCTCACGATCTCCTTCCCGCCGGCGGTAGCAGTTTCGGCAGCAGCAGTGCCGGCAGTAGCAGCGGTGGTCGTCTTGGTCCTTTCTTTCTCCGGCCGATGACACAAAACGGGGAGGGGGAAGGGTAGGCGCCGTAGGGTTCTTTGTTTTCTCTTGGTTTTCTTCTCACGCCACCCCTACAAACAATTCAAGGGTTTTATTTTCCTTTGGTTTACTTCTCACGCCACCAACACCCTAACAAACCATATGGATCTCGCTAATTTCCTGCATGGGCCGAAACCCATGAGGGTTTTGGCCTTTGACACAAATAGCCCCTCAACTTACAACCCTCTCGCAACTAACCAAAATTCCGACACTTTAACGATTAAACCCAACTCGACTAACCCCGTTAACGGAAACCACAATAAATTAAACTTAAAAGAAAAGAATTAAAAAAAGAAAATACATACCGGGATACGGGCTTTACAGAATGTCCATTTAAGACTGCTTCTGGTTCAGTTCATGAACATCTTTCTTCGGCAAAGTCCGTCAAATCAAGCACTCCTTCAAAGGATCAGACGCGCCCTTCTAATCTTTTCTATAACCATGCTGCTACAAGTTCAAATACTCCTATCTTTAAGCCTGTTAAGATGGTTTGGAATGTGAAAGGTTCTTCATCTGAAAAAGATGTGCCAAAATCATATGTTCCTCCACCCGCCGTGAACAAGAAGAACAATCCTCCTAAAGGTAAGTCTTTTGTTAAACCTAACCTTGTTTATTCTGTAAATCATTTGATTAGGTTAGCACAAAAGCAAATATGTTGTTCTTATTGTGGAACTCATGATTTTGTCAAGAAAGAAAATGTTCAGTACTGGTATGGTACTTATAATATTTCTTCAAATAAAACTGCACATAACAAGCCAGGACCCAAGTTCCGTTGGGTACCAAAATCTAGTTAATCTGTTTTGCAGGTTTATCATGTGTGGTGCTGATTGTCAGAACTATACCAAACACATGACTGGGAAACAGAAGAGAACTGTGCAGATTTGAAGAAGAATACCTATGCTGAACTACTTGCATAATTTCAGGGGGAGAGATTTTATATTCTTGATATAATTTGGGCTTATTGATATATCTTTCTACATGTTTATGGTTTCTGAATAATTCAGTTCAGAACCCGCACTTCAATAAGATTATTGGCTTCAAAACACTTCAGTTTAGAATCCGAGCTTTCAATGTGTTTGACTTCTGATCATATCAGATCAGGACTCGTTCTTAATCTCTAATAATCTTTAAATAAAAAATAATAATAATAATAATAATAATAATAAAATAAAAAAATAGCCTTTGATTGTTACATGTGCTAATTTTGTCAAATTAAGATCTTTGCAGATTTTGAGGGGGAGCTTATCCGATTTTAAATCAGTCGGTCATAATTTGAGGGGGAGCTTAATTGTTTAGCACTGTAAGTATCTTCTGAACTTCATCTGAGATTGTTTGAAAGAAGAACGACTTTCAAGCATGAAAAAACTATTCTTAAATGTTCAAACCACTTCTATAGTTCAAACAGATTTTATAATTTTAGAAGTGTGATTTTAAATGTTTTCATGTATCTCAAATTATTACATCATTATTTCTGACCGTGTGTTTCCAAAGATTAATACTTGTGTATTGTCTTTTCTATACTTTCAAGTATTCATGCACACCGGTTCACCTTTTTATTGACTTTGTTATTACCATGTCTCAAAATGAAACAATTTTTCGATGGTAATACTCCCGTTTGAATTTCCAATATTGTTGAGCATCATATTCATTTCAGCGTAAGAGCATAACCGTTTCATTCAAAGATTGTTTATATTTGTTCATATAAACAAAAGATCCAATTCTTTGATACCCTAACCGTTAATGAATATCTTTCATATTTGACCTGATTGATACATTGTCAGATTCTCAAACAAGTCTTTCGAATTCACTTCATTCATTCAATATCCTTGTTTTGAGAAATCTTCAACATTCAAATGCTCAAATATTTCATGATATTATTGAGAAGCATACATTCTGATGACAATGTTATTCACATGATGAGATTTATAATTGTTTTCAGCTAAACTGTTGAACAACACACCTTTAGGACAAAATTTCATGGGAATCAGTGTGTGAGCTACATTGTACTTCTATGGATCCACGTTAACCAGTGTTTCCTACCCAAGAAGTTATCCTTGAGTGATTGAGGGGTGAAGGGTCGAAATCAAAGAGTGGGGGAGATAACTCATCCGGTTGAGTAATCTCATTGTGCTGAGGTAAAATGAAAAAGAGAGTTTGGTTAGAAGTGAGCGAATGAAAAAAGAAAGAGGGTGTGAGAACAGAGTTAAAAGAATACGATAACTCTGCACCAACCACTTTCTGAGCCGGACAGCCACATTACTGATTGGTTCACATTCTTTGGTGACCATCATTGAAACAGGCAGTGAGCCCATGCCACCTCTTGCATTAAACCCCACCAGCTACTTATTTCTTTCTCAACAAAGAAATGTTTCAATTTCCTTGGGGACGCAGCGTATAATCTATCTAATCTTCATTCGGAAGGTTTGGATATTGAAAAAGAAGGAAGTTTACCCCACCTTCGCACTTCAATCATGCACATTGAGTTCGTGGAAAACTTGTTGCTGTCTCAACAGTTTACACAATTTGAGTCTAACTATTATCAAGCATAAGTTGCTTCAATCATTACTACACTAGCACGTACACACAAGGAATATGTTTTCTTGTCATAACGTTCATAGAAATTCCTTACTGTTTTTCGATGATTGAATGGAAGCCCTGGAGGAGTGAACATCAAAAAGCTCCTTTCCAAAGTACATTCGTTGTACTAAGTGGCTTTGTGCAACTTACAGGCATTTTAACTGTCTCATTCGTTGATTCAGGGTTACAACTTTCATATTATCTGAATTTGAAATGATTCGGATAAACATTTTTGGAATTGACGGTTAAACAGATCAAGAGGAGGAGATTATTTCTGGTACTCAAAGAGAATGCTGAAATTGAACAAGAATTTTGATGATCATGATGCTCACAATCATTAAAAAGGGGGAGAAATATCAAACAGAAGAAAAGGCGGAGATAATTCGAATATTTCAATTTCCAAGAGTTAATGTTGATATTTGCCAAAGTCAAAGAAGTTCAAGATAAATCGTTTCCGAGAGATAAGTTTAAGACAGTTTGTTCAAGATGATCAAACGTGTGAAGATACAAAGACAATTCGTGCTTAAAGATTATTCAAGAATGTCTTTGTAACACCCTAAAAACAGGGCTAATTTAAACCTCAAATTATTACAAGTTTTAATCATAAACTTTCTAAACTTTATATATAAGCAAAGATTCAACCTTGAGGATCATATTTACATATATAGAATTCTTCAAATAACCTATTAATCTAATCATGTCACTATAATCAGATTAACTAGGTTATCTAAGTAAACTATCCAAAAACCTCAGTATTCAAAAATCTTCTTTGCTAATCCAAAAGCTCTCGTCCCACATCCCTTTACCTTCCCGAACCTGAACCTGGTAAGAAAACATTATTTGAAACGATTAGGCTGACGCCTAGTGAGAACATTCAATTTCAAAATAATATTTATAAAATCAAATGTAAACAAGTTATAACAAACCTGGTTACTCTTTTCTTACCGTTCACATAACCATCCATTTAGATTAAAATCCAGTTCCATAACTATGACCTGACCCTACGTCAGCCATTTCTCATGATCTAGAGCCGCACTACGAATCTTTACTGACTCTAGCTTTAAGCTCTTATCCAATAAATCGCAATAACACATGCCCATTTATTAGAAAGGAAGTAGAGATTACAAGCACTTATGTCAATCCCTTTTTCTTCCTTAAGAATCGGGAATTACGTTTATTCCACGATTTCTCACGTACATCAGAATTATGAATAACCCTCATACATTCTACGTACACATAACCATTTCTTACGTACATCAGAATTATGAATAACCCTCATATATTCTACGTACACATAACCATTTCTTACGTACATCAGAATTATGAATAACCCTCATTTATTCTACGTACACATAACCACTAGTGCGTATGGATCCATATCACCTACTTGTACTCATACAGGTATTTACTCAATATAAATTCCTCATAGCAATCATATAAGCGAATTATATTTATATCGCATAGATTCCTTATAGCAATCGTATAAGCGAATCTCCTTTAAAATCTTTCATATCATTTAATATAAGCAAATCACATTTAACATGTCAATCTCTTATAACATACGTCTAACCATCAAACAGGTTCATAATATAATTCTATTTCATAAAATCATTCTCCCAAAAACCTTCATATCATTTATGAATTTAAACAAAACCAATAATTTAGAATATTGGATTTTACTTTATAAAATCCTTCTTTCAAAATCCAACCAAACAATTCATTATAAAATACACCTTACCGTAATTTGAAAAACATTATAAAATGGGTAAGGTAAGAATGAACTCACTTGAGTTGTAGATGATGGAATACTACAATCGGATGCCAAGACGTTGATACAAGTCACACCCAGAACGCCTTTACCTAAAACCACAACCGATTACTATCATATAGTAATCAACACACTTGTTCCGATAAACGAGACGTAGACCAAACTTTATACTTCTTATTACCCCTAGAATAGTCCTAGATAAGTTCACAGCTAATTTACATAAGCTTTAACAAATTACACAACCCTGAAATGCATCATGTACAAGCATAACTGCAGTTCAAGTTACTACACCAAAACAGCTTATGTCCTTCAAATGTTTGGACGTTTTTCTCATACTTAGAGCACAAATTAGGCTTTGACATCTAAATGAAAAACGTACTACTATATCTTAGGAAACGAATCGCACAGGATTCACCTTATTTGGATCAATGACCAATTTTATATGAATTTTACAAAAACAGTCTGCAAATCCCGAGTTTCATACGAACAGATCTGGAAAATCAAGGTTTTGAGCCATTTAGACTCCAAATCAGCTCTTACTGTAAACTACAAAAATGGTCTACACTCTTAAAGCTTTCCAAAGATATATTACACATCTTATTTGGACAAACGGTTGATTTTCTATGAATTTTCTAAAAACAGGACAGAAGTTTAAAGTTACAAATGTCTCTCAAACATTTTATCAAACACTTAATATGCAACATAACTTTTGAAGCTCAATCTAATTTAACCATTTCAAGCCATGCATGTTTGATTTCATAACCTTGCAGATATGTTCAACACTACTAATCTAACATATCTTTCAACCCAGATTTCACAAATCATTCAAAAATCATCAAAACCCAATATCTAAACTCCATAGAAAACTTTATTTATATAAAATGGAGAACTTTTAGCTATACAATAAGAGGATAGATGAGATGAATACCATTGATTCTTTAGTTTGATTTCTGATACTTTTCAGCAGCTATTGCCCTTCCTTCTTATTCTTTCTTTCGTTTTCTATCTCTCTCTCTCTCTTGGCCGTACACCAACACTCACACCTATACACTTAAACAATTAAGTGATATTTTGGAGACACCTCTCCATGTTATTGAAAATGGGACGGTGGGTGATGAGTCACTCACCGTTTTCCCCAAACAAACCCCCCAAGTTCCAAATAAATAGCAACTTATATCCTTCAACTTTCAACAAAGATAAAGTTTACCCCTTAACTTATAACTTCATAAAACAAATAACTTATCTTAAATGGGGTAAACTCTAAAATTAATCCATCACATAATAAATTATAACTTATCAAATAATTATACTTAAATTATTTAATAAACCCCAAACATCACATTTTATAAAAATTGAGATGTTACAATACTCCCCAACTTGAAAATGATTTCGTCCTCGAAATCAAAGCTAGGTAAACAAATGAGGATCTGAAATCTTCATATTCCTTTTTCAAACCTAAAGTCAGATTAACATCTCTAGGATATAACACCATTGTACCCACAACCACATACTTAGATTGTAATTTCTCAAAAGATCTCTCTAAAATCGCTTCCAGTTCCTTCTCATAACGACTTTTCTTATCCATTATTACTTCAGTAAAGGGAATCACATCCTATCAATATAGAGTAGGTCATATATCCCTTTCAGTTTCTAGTCTTATATACTCAATCATAGATAAAAGTCCATAAAGAATAAAGATTCATCTTTCATATTTTCTGAACTTTATCTCTTTCATCATTACTCGCTCCACAACTTGGATTTGCAAGCCTCCTTAGAGTAATTGTATATCATTAAATATTTATACGACTATTGCTTGATCTATCGTACCGTCATCAACCGTAACTGAATTTCCAGGTTTCAAAATAACATTAACGTATACTGCCTGAAATTTCACACACACTTTAATTTGAACATACTCATTACCTTTGAATACTTCAATAATTTCAGAAATCCATCATTACATCCCTGACTTACACGTTTCTTCGGTACAAAGTGCTACCACTTCCTCACACCGATATTGCACCACTGAACCATAATGCAACCAAGAACCTATTGTAACCAAGCACTAAAGTGTTGTATATCAAGAGTGATAATTCTATTGAACCTGTAGTATGACTACATTCTTAAGTCCAATCTTTCTATCATTGCTTCCCCACGTTAACGTGGAGTACTACCCCCCAAGTATTACTTGTCTCTTTCTCCCAACTTTTCCACATGCCGATAACATTTTCCCATTACTTATACATAACCAAACAGTTTCACTAAAATTCTAACTTAAAGTATTCAGCCAAATTATTTTGAAATGACATCACCGTTCGATGTCTCTACCCATTCTTCGGTCTTCAATTAATACTTTCTCGGATAATTCTTTCATACATAAGAAACAATTCACATTCCTTAAAGATTTTGTGTCTACTACACCACATTTTGACTGACACATCCATCATTTTCGTTAAACTTCCAATGATTTGAAAACATAAATTTACTTGGAGACTCACACAACCCAATATTACTTTGGATAAATACCCACTACCGCTCCGACATTCTATTCTGATATTAGCCATATCACCACGCCATCTTACAAACTACATGCTCCAACAACTTTATTGACAAATAGTACTTTTCATCCGGAATCTCCGAAAAAGACTTTCATTCGGATGCTTCGTCTTTCTAACTTCACATTACATAGACAAGGCACAATCCCTCACAGATCGACACAGTCTATACACTTACTTCCTTCGTTCCTAATACTTCTTCCTTTATAAACCATCCACATCGTGATTAGAATGCTTATCTAAAACAATAGCCTTTCACAATCTGAACACCTCTACAAAGTGATCCTTCAACTTTTAATCTTCTGATTCAAAACTTAACATTCATACATGACCTCAAAAGAATAACCAATACATTCACATCATGTACTTCAATTATAATACAAATCATGTAATTCCAACCCCAAGCCTACATCGAGTTTATTAAACTAGGCAATTGCCCTCAAGACTCAACCGAGTCCAAAATCAAGTTATCTACTCAAAAGATATAATGATCATTTATCAATATCAGCTCATATAATTAAAATATATCTAACTCACCTCATGCAACACACGCTCCGAGGCGTGAAAATCTCACAACCCTTCATGGCTACCTTCTCAATGAAGTCAATTCATATATGCATCTATATGTACACGTATATGCAACTCTTTTATACTCAACAATGCATATATATATATATATATATATATATATATTTTACCAAAGTTCATTAGTACCAAAGGTACTAAGAATACAAGATCATTAATTCTGATACCATTCTGTAACATCCCCAGTCCACCGTACACGATATTGTCCGCTTTGCGGATACCCTCTGCATAACAGCATGCCGGCACCGCTCACGGTTTTGTTCCTGCCCGCACAGGCATACGCGGGACGCACCTAGACCGCACCCTGTGACAGGCAAAAGGCCTCATACACCTTACGCAACTGTCGACTTCAACGTCAATAATCAATCTGTCTATACTTCCTTAACCTATTCTTTAACTAGGGTCCCTAACTGAACCTAATCCTTCCAACATATCATAATTCAATTCACATCCCATCGTCTTTATTTCAAATTTATTCGTAAAACATTAATATCACAAGATTACCATAGATTCTTATTTGACGTCAAGGATATTTCCTTTCGATCTCACCACATTACTCATAGCGATTTGCTAATTCCATCATCTTGATAACTACTAGTCTTTCCTCCGGACAGCAACCGACACTAAAGTCCACTTTCGACTTTCTCACTGTTCACCTCTTCCTTGAACACAAATACCTAAACTACAAACATTCTTCCATGATTTATCCACCACCTCTCCACTCTCGGAGTTCTTTCTTAGCTTATAGTGTAATATTCTACGACCTAGTGAGTTCATAGCCTTCATGCATGACAACGCGATAGATAAATTATTTCGCTCATTTTCTCATTTTAAAGAACAACATTTGGAACAACTTGGGCACACATGACCCCAACATTCTCATAACTCCAATGTACTGCACAACGATCTCGAAAATTGTTTGTATACTTCTTTCCATAAAACTTAATCTTTCTCGATCAAAACGATGCTATTACAACAGTAATATATTAAATGAAAATCTTTTCATATTACAAAAGTGTGAAAGAAAATTACCGACACGAAGTAAGCTAGTCGGTTCTCACACTTGTTTATATGATATCACCAAGTCAATACTCTTACCGGTTATAAAAGTTTTGTTGGTCAACGTTTTCTTGACTTTTTGCTACGATTTAACTTTTCATGTAAAGTATGGAGTATTTTGCAAATTGCCAAGCTCAAATTTCGTTGTGCGCCGTAAATGAAATTGCCTTTCTCCTTTAAATACACATTTGCACAAACCGACTCAACCTCGACTAAAATTGATATTTATGCATTTGTTTTAAAATCACGAAAACTCATGTAACACACACTAGGACACCATACATAAAACTCCACTTGCAAATGAAGGCTACTCACTCAAACAAGGTCAATCGTTTTACTCACGCACCTTATCATTGACACTCTACTTCCGACCAGTGATCGCCTTCTCGGCCTTGTAAAACTTGCTATACATGCATTCCACGGCCCACTTACTCAACCATTTAATACTATTACTGTCTTGATCAATCAACTCACATTCTATCTCTACACATTTCAATTCACCTATTAAAGTTTGCCTCGGCGGACTTTCATGAGTCCCGCCAGTTCCAGGTTGTCCTTCCAACCTCCAATCATTTACTGTTCTGTCCTTAAAAGAATTAGAGGACCTTAGTGGTGTATTCACCATCGTTCTGCTATAATACAAAAGCATATCCACAAGAAAAGGTTACATCTATTTAAACATACAAAGCATATAATACCAATCGTTAGTCATTGTAACAATTAATAAACAAGTATACTCATGTAGTAATATATTCATAATAACCGTAGCAAATTGAAATTGTGAATATATCGTACATAAGAATTCTCGTTACCATCGCTACAGTACTAATTTCACGTATTTCCGTCGACTCTAAGACTATCCCGTCTTAGTATTTCTACCCAGATCTCACGAATCATAACTTAATTCATCTCAGCTTAAGTCTAAGTATCTCATTAGCATACTTAGTTCGCTTAAACTAATGCTCTGATACCAATTTGTAACACCCTAAAAACAGGGCTAATTTAAACCTCAAATTATTACAAGTTTTAATCATAAACTTTCTCACTTTGTATATAAGCAAAGATTCAACCTTGAGGATCATATTTACATATATAGAATTCTTCAAATAACCTATTAATCTAATCATGTCACTATAATCAGATTAACTAGGTTATCTAAGTAAACTATCCAAAAACCTCAGTATTCAAAAATCTTCTTTGCTAATCCAAAAGCTCTCGTCCCACATCCCTTTACCTTCCCGAACCTGAACCTGGTAAGAAAACATTATTTGAAACGATTAGGCTGACGCCTAGTGAGAACATTCAATTTCAAAATAATATTTATAAAATCAAATGTAAACAAGTTATAACAAACCTGGTTACTCTTTTCTTACCGTTCACATAACCATCCATTTAGATTAAAATCCAGTTCCATAACTATGACCTGACCCTACGTCAGCCATTTCTCATGATCTAGAGCCGCACTACGAATCTTTACTGACTCTAGCTTTAAGCTCTTATCCAATAAATCGCAATAACACATGCCCATTTATTAGAAAGGAAGTAGAGATTACAAGCACTTATGTCAATCCCTTTTTCTTCCTTAAGAATCGAGAATTACGTTTATTCCACGATTTCTCACGTACATCAGAATTATGAATAACCCTCATACATTCTACGTACACATAACCATTTCTTACGTACATCGGATGCCAAGACGTTGATACAAGTCACACCCAGAACGCCTTTACCTAAAACCACAACCGATTACTATCATATAGTAATCAACACACTTGTTCCGATACACGAGACGTAGACCAAACTTTATACTTCTTATTACCCCTAGAATAGTCCTAGATAAGTTCACAGCTGATTTACATAAGCTTTAACAAATTACACAACCCTGAAATGCATCATGTACAAGCATAACTGCAGTTCAAGTTACTTCACCAAAACAGCTTATATCCTTCAAATGTTTGGACGTTTTTCTCATACTTAGAGAACAAATTAGGCTTTGACATCTAAATGAAAAACGTACTACTATCTCTTAGGAAACTAATCGCATAGGATTCACCTTATTTGGATCAATGACCAATTTTATATGAATTTTACAAAAACAGTCTGCAAATCCCGAGTTTCATACGAACAGATCTGGAAAATCAAGGTTTTGAGCCATTTAGACTCCAAATCAGCTCTTACTGTAAACTACAAAAATGGTCTACACTCTTAAAGCTTTCCAACGATATATTACACATCTTATTTGGACAAACGGTTGATTTTCTATGAATTTTCTAAAAACAGGACAGAAGTTTAAAGTTACAAATGTCTCTCAAACATTTTATCAAACACTTAATATGCAACATAACTTTTGAAGCTCAATCTAATTTAACCATTTCAAGCCATGCATGTTTGATTTCATAACCTTGCAGATATGTTCAACACTACTAATCTAACATATCTTTCAACCCAGATTTCACAAATCATTCAAAAATCATCAAAACCCAATATCTAAACTCCATAGAAAACTTTATCTATATAAAATGGAGAACTTTTAGCTATACAATAAGAGGATAGATGAGATGAATACCATTGATTCTTTAGTTTGATTTCTGATACTTTTCAGCAGCTATTGCCCTTCCTTCTTCTTCTTTCTTTCGTTTTCTATCTCTCTCTCTCTCTTGGCCGTACACCAACACTCACACCCATACACTTAAACAATTAAGTGATATTTTGGAGACACCTCTCCATGTTATTGAAAATGGGACGGTGGGTGATGAGTCACTCACCATTTTCCCCAAACAAACCCCCCAAGTTCCAAATAAATAGTAACTTATATCCTCCAACTTTCAACAAAGATAAAGTTTACCCCTTAACTTATAACTTCATAAAACAAATAACTTATCTTAAATGGGGTAAACTCTAAAATTAATCCATCACATAATAAATTATAACTTATCAAATAATTATACTTAAATTATTTAATAAACCCCAAACATCACATTTTATAAAAAATGAGATGTTACAGTCTTAAAGTTCAAAGCCCGTTAAACCTCAAATCATGTTCATAATTCAAAGACTGAAGAAATTTTCCAAAAGTCAAAGCTGCAAAGATCGAAGATTTGAAGATATAAAGATTTTATTTTGAAGACCTTGATCAACCTTACACAAATTTTGAAGTTCGTGTTTTCAAAACTTTGTGACTATTTGTTTCGGAAGAGCCTAAATGAAGATTAAAGCCGCCAAAGTGGATTCTTGAAGATAAAAGCCTATCTGAAGATTCGTCAAAGATTTAAAGTGTTGAAGATCTGAAGATTAAAGAGCTGAAGACTATCGTCATAATTTTTTTTTTAAATCTTGAATCCATAGGGGGAGATTGTTTGTACCCAATGTATCCAAGATTTAGGCTAAATGTAATTAGTCAACAAATGTCAAAGTCAAGTAACAAATGTCAAAGTCAAAATAGGTATTGTGTTGGTCAAAGGTATAAATACCCCAATTGTAGGGTTTGTGAGGTGAGGTCATTAGTGAATAGCATACTGAGTGTGTATGTGTGTGCAATAGAGGAATGGCCTCCATGAGAGAGAAATAGGGCAAAATTCTCATCTTCTACAATTCTCTCTCAATCTATGTTCTAATTGTGTTTAATCTTGTTATCTGAAAACTCTCAAAATTAGATAAAACCTTCATCCGAAACAACACTTTTTCAAATCCATATATTCTCTATCTCACTTCCTACTCATATTTGCAACTTTCAAAATAAGCAAAAGCAACCACAATCTCAATCTGATACCGATGATGCCGAATTAATGACGTCACTACTTTCACTGCCACAAAAATCATCACTGTAATCGATCAAAGGACTCTGGAAATGCTCAAGTTTTTTACACATCGACTCAAGATCACCATTCAATTCCACATTCCGACACCCTTCGATATCAAGATGAGTCAGCGACTTACATTTTGTGACGATTTCAGAAACACCAAATCACCAAATCGACCATAACAAAGTTCGATACGCTGGAGACAAACCATGGTGGCTGTAATAGTCTTTGCTTCAGAATCATCGATGGGAGAACAATCTTTAACTAATGGCGGAGGCATGTTTCTTTTGAAATGAACCAAAGACTTGCAATGGCTACCAAATGATGCAATCCCTTTGTGTGTGATTTTGTAACAATGGCTGATATCCAAGAGTTTAAGATTTGGTAATGGATTTATATGCTTCAACACCATATGATCGATCAGTGATGCTACTCATCGGGATTTGCAGAACTTTCAGACTTCTTCCACTGCAACAAAAGGGTTTTCAAAATCCATTTATTTCCTAGGGCATCTCCAATGGGTCACACTATATTTTACTCTAAATTTCAAATATAGTGTAAAAAGTAGTGTAAATTTTAGTGCTAATAGTAAATCTTCTCCGATGAATAGTAAAAAGTAGTGTAAATGAATAGTGTTACACTAAATATAGTGTAATACTATTCATTACACTAAATTTAATGTGAAAAATAAAGACCCTATTGGAGATGTGAATGATGTCATTTACACCAAATTTAGTGTTTACTGTAAGATTTAGTGACGCCATTGGAGATGGTCTTAAGGCATCTCTAATGGATCACACTATATTTTACACCAAATTTCAAAAGTAGTGTAAAAAGTTACAGTAAATCTTCTTTCATGTAACACGATTTTTTTACCCGAAATTCTAATGTAGTAGAAAAAATGATGTAAAAGTAGTGTAAATGAATATTGTTACACCAAATATAGTGTAATACCTCTTTACACTAAATTTAGTGTCGAAAATAGACACCATTGAATAGTGTCATTTAGGGGGTGTTTGGGATTGCTTATTTAAAACAACTTATGCTTATTTCTAAAAGTGCTTATCAACTTATGTCGTGCTAAAAAAGAGTTGGGGTAAAAATGTAATTTGGACAAATAAGTTATGAGCAGTTTCAAATAAGTTAAAATGGATTAATTTATCAAAAACAACTTATTTATGATGAGAAAAAGTCATAAACACTTTTTTTTTCCAATCCAAACACTAAAAATAACTTATTTGCGGTGAGAAAAGGCAATAACCAAATAAGTAAAAAAAACTCCCCCTTAGTGACCTCATTGGAGATGGTATTAACAACAAATAATCAAACACCTTGATTACAAATGGGGATTTGAAACGTACCAGTTGGCGACTAAGAAGAATCCGAATTCTCCCATACGGTAAGCGGAAAGTCGTTGAGCTTTAAACTTGCTCCGGCGGACCAGTTTTTTCACCACCAGGTCTACGTCCACCGCACGATTGACGTTGCGGCGGCGACACCACGCCTGCATATCGATATCTTGCCAACAACATGGTCCTACCACCACCTCCATCCATGGCTTACACACAAATGGCACACACCTCACCATCTCATCCGCTGCTATTCTTACGAAAACTTACGAAAATCAGTGCCAGTATCTCAGGATTCAATTCTTCCCACCTCTGCCGCTGCTGCACCACCACCACAGCAGTCGTTTCATTGTTGGATTCCACCACCCTCTTCTTGCTCATTTCTGAAAAGACCCACGTCGTTTGCTTCCTTGGCTGGTCAGTTATTTTGGCAGAGGAGAGAGAGATAGTGAATTGGGGTTTTGCCATATTGTAACAACCCGGTTTCCCAAACATGCTTCAAATAACATATATTGCATAACATTGTTACATTCATAATAAAAGTTACAAAATAAATCACAAACGGTCCCTTCGGTCTCGAAACTACAAAATACATAAAAGTTCTTAATCAACGTCCATCAAAAGCTTCCTATTCTTATCCCTTTCCTTCGCCGATCCTCAACCTGGAAAACATATTTTTGAAAACAAAATGAGGGTTAGACCAAACGGGTCTAGTGAGTTAACACCGGTCCTTTCCAAAAATCATTATAAAACCCTTTCACGTAATACTTTGTATCAAAATAGTTTATATAAACTTTTCGTCAAACCACACTTATATCATAAGTATACAAATACTACATCAAGATTCGTGAATCGTGTAATTCCCCTTCTTTTCGCTCTCATGGCCATATTAGTTGGTAGCAAGCCAACTAATCATCGTCACTATACCCAAATACAGTCAACTCCGCTGCAATCACACACATCCCCGCTGCAATTACCTACAACTCCACCGTAATTCCATACAGTTCCGCTGCATTTCCATACAGCTCCGCCGACTAATAGATCGGCTAACATATCCTCGTGTAGTGCAGTGCTCATATAAATACAATATATATCTCAATATATCATATCGTCATTTATAAATATATAAAATCATATTCTTACCACATCATCGTCTCATATATATATATACACATATATATGTATCCCAGTTTAAAAACGATTTAAAGTAAAAACTCACCTCGTGCGTTTATCACAAAAACTCTTTCAAGATAATTCACGTATGTCGATCCTTCACAGAATCTGAAATCAGACAAAATACCAAATATCTCTTTTAACTCTTAAACTTACAAAATTCCCAAATCAAATCGCAATGAACAGTACCTAAGTCGCAGTCTCCTATTGCGATTTCACTCTGGAGTCGCAACCCCTTATTGCGATTCCACCCTGGAGTCGCAACCCACTATTGCGATTCCACCCTGGAGTCGCAACCAACTATTGCGATTCCAAACCCGAATCGCAATCAACTACTGCGATTCCAAGCCAAGTCGCAAACGACCATTGCGACTTCATACCCAAGTCGCAACCAACTATTGCGACTCCGATGAATGTCGCAGTCGTCCATTGCGACTTCGATGAATATTAGCCTACTGCGATTTCGATGAATGTCTCAGCCTACTGTTTCATCCTAAAACCCAGATTTTTGCAGTTTTATTCTATGCATGTTTATGTAACTTTGCATATATGTTTTATACTACCATTAGAACACTATTTCAAACCCAAAATTATCATATCTTTCTAATAATAGCATAACCCACTTCTAAGGTTCATGTAAAACCTATTATACATAAAAAGGAAGAATTAGGATAGATTGTTACCTTGTTTTCTTCAGTTGCTATAAACAATTCCAACAGAAAACCTAAAACTTTCCTTCTTCTTCTTTAGTTTTCCTTCTTCTCTCTCTTTTCTCTCTTTTTCACGAAAAACACACACACACACTAGGATATTTGTGTTTTTGCTAAGAAGGAGACTTCATCTCCTAAATGTTTACTCAAGGGTCGGTTTTGGCAAGGAGGAGGTGTCACCTATTTTTCCAAATGAACCTTAAACTTGTTCCATTTAACAAAATATGCCCCTAAACTTCCATATTAAAATTAAAACTTACCCCTTAACTTCTCATTCCTTAAAATACCCATATAAACTTATAAAATTCTCATATTTTAATTTAAATAAAATACCTGGTTATTACAACATCTCCCCCTTAAAAGAATTCCGTCCCAGAATTCGGCTAGACAAAAAGGTATAAATTCTTATCATTACTACTTCGAACTCAAACAAAACCATAGAAACTAACTAAATAGCCACCCACACCAACCTATGTTTTTAACACAGATCGGCAATATAAGCACAGAAATACCAAGAACCACTTCGTACTGAAATCAGATAACACCTTAGCACGTATAGAGTTTATTAGAAATGTACCTGTATTCTCATCCAGAATTTCCTCCTCATTTTGCGTTGTCATTTGGAATACTCGTCCCTTTGCTTTCGGTTCCTCAGACCCTTGTATCTCTCCCGTCCTGACGCTTATTGGTTTCCCCGTCGTACTACCCTGACGCGCTTTCCATTGTGGACAGTCTGACTGAATATGATCAGGGGAATTGCAAACGAAACAGAATCGATTTGCGCGACAATTTTTAGCGACGTGTCCAGCCCTTCCACACTTGTAACAACTTCTTGGATCAACATAACAATTTCCTTGATGTACGCGGTTGCATTTTGGACATAGTTTTTCATTTGGTCTAAAAGGTATGCGACTATCGAACCTCTGAATTTCGTACTCCGTTGAATCATGCGTCATCTCTTCCGATTTTCTTTTCCCAGCACTCCTATCACTAGTATCTCTTTTAATATCTCGTTCCACATTTTCCGCAGCATTAACCGCTTCTGAAAAAGTATTAGGTCTCGCTGCAGTCACTAACTTTCTAATCTCTGAATTCAATCCGAACACATACCTTTCCATCTTCATCTTTTCTGTGGCAACATAATACTCCCCAAAACACGACTTTTCCAAGAAACGAGCAGTGTAGTCTCTTACTGACAAATTTACTTGTTGTAGGCTCAGGAATTCCTCTTCTAACTGTCTAACTGCAGCTTGCGGACAAAACTGTTCCTTAAATGCTTTCGAGAATTCGCCCCAAGTAAAAGTTGAATATACATCGGGTCCTTCAGAGTCAATAAGGGCCTCCCACCAATACAAGGCATCTGCTTTCAACATTGCTGTTCCATATAACACTTTATCTTCTTCCGCGCATTTACTAGTTTTAAATACGGCTTCAACCTCTTTCAGCCATCGCATTGCTTTTACCGGATCTCTGTCTCCTCCATAAGTGGGTGGTTTACAGCTTAAAAACATTTTATAATCACACTTTCTTGGTACTATTGGAACAATAGGTGTGATAGGCGCTTCGTTTTCAAGGGTAGGGTCTGGTATTGCTGTTTCCGTATGGTGAGCCTGGTCAAACATAGCTTGGATATTTGCCTGAAGCCTTCCCATTTCAACTGCTAGATCATCTCTCGTAACAAACTCCGTGCCTCGCCCCTGTACTCTGCCCCCTGTCCTACCTCTGCCTCTTTCTCCCCCTCTTCCTCTTCCTCCGGCTGTTGGATTAGATCTATTAGGATTTCCTTCCCCTTCTCGGTTTGTTTGTCTCGTTCCACTTGCCATTCTGTTGATTCAAACAATGTTAATATACACATAAGCACATACCCCATATAATAAAGTATTCTGGTTCAAACATGTACCTGTAAGATCACAATTACACTGGCCAGGTGTAATCTGAAATTACCTTACATGATGTTCCTTCTACCTTCTTATATTTAACATCCCATGGTTCTAAAATAACAAGGACATCCTACTTCGCATGCAGTTTAAGTCTAGGTACAGATACTAATACCTAAATCTCTTAAACTAAAGCTCTGATACCATCTGTAACAACCCGGTTTCCCAAACATGCTTCAAATAACATATATTGCATAACATTGTTACATTCATAATAAAAGTTACAAAATAAATCACAAACGGTCCCTTCGGTCTCGAAACTACAAAATACATAAAAGTTCTTAATCAACGTCCATCAAAAGCTTCCTATTCTTATCCCTTTCCTTCGCCGATCCTCAACCTGGAAAACATATTTTTGAAAACAAAATGAGGGTTAGACCAAACGGGTCTAGTGAGTTAACACCGGTCCTTTCCAAAAATCATTATAAAACCCTTTCACGTAATACTTTGTATCAAAATAGTTTATATAAACTTTTCGTCAAACCACACTTATATCATAAGTATACAAATACTACATCAAGATTCGTGCATCGTGTAATTCCCCTTCTTTTCGCTCTCATGGCCATATTAGTTGGCAGCAAGCCAACTAATCATCGTCACTGTACCCAAATACAGTCAACTCCGCTGCAATCACACACAGCCCCGCTGCAATTACCTACAGCTCCACCGTAATTCCATACAGTTCCGCTGCATTTCCATACAGCTCCGCCGACTAATAGATCGGCTAACATATCCTCGTGTAGTGCAGTGCTCATATAAATACAATATATATCTCAATATATCATATCGTCATTTATAAATATATAAAATCATATTCTTACCACATCATCGTCTCATATATATATACACATATATATGTATCCCAGTTTAAAAACGATTTAAAGTAAAAACTCACCTCGTGCGTTTATCACAAAAACTCTTTCAAGATAATTCACGTATGTCGATCCTTCACAGAATCTGAAATCAGACAAAATACCAAATATCTCTTTTAACTCTTAAACTTACAAAATTCCCAAATCAAATCGCAATGAACAGTACCTAAGTCGCAGTCTCCTATTGCGATTTCACTCTGGAGTCGCAACCCCTTATTGCGATTCCACCCTGGAGTCGCAACCCACTATTGCGATTCTACCCTGGAGTCGCAACCAACTATTGCGATTCCAAACCCGAATCGCAATCAACTACTGCGATTCCAAGCCAAGTCACAAACGACCATTGCGACTTCATACCCAAGTCGCAACCAACTATTGCGACTCCGATGAATGTCGCAGTCGTCCATTGCGACTTCGATGAATATTAGCCTACTGCGATTTCGATGAATGTCTCAGCCTACTGTTTCATCCTAAAACCCAGATTTTTGCAGTTTTATTCTATGCATGTTTATGTAACTTTGCATATATGTTTTATACTACCATTAGAACACTATTTCAAACCCAAAATTATCATATCTTTCTAATAATAGCATAACCCACTTCTAAGGTTCATGTAAAACCTATTATACATAAAAAGGAAGAATTAGGATAGATTGTTACCTTGTTTTCTTCAGTTGCTATAAACAATTCCAACAGAAAACCTAAAACTTTCCTTCTTCTTCTTTAGTTTTCCTTCTTCTCTCTCTTTTCTCTCTTTTCACGAAAAACACACACACACACTAGGATATTTGTGTTTTTGCTAAGAAGGAGACTTCATCTCCTAAATGTTTACTCAAGGGTCGGTTTTGGCAAGGAGGAGGTGTCACCTATTTTTCCAAATGAACCTTAAACTTGTTCCATTTAACAAAATATGCCCCTAAACTTCCATATTAAAATTAAAACTTACCCCTTAACTTCTCATTCCTTAAAATACCCATATAAACTTATAAAATTCTCATATTTTAATTTAAATAAAATACCTGGTTATTACAACATCTCCCCCTTAAAAGAATTCCGTCCCAGAATTCGGCTAGACAAAAAGGTATAAATTCTTATCATTACTACTTCGAACTCAAACAAAACCATAGAAACTAACTAAATAGCCACCCACACCAACCTATGTTTTTAACACAGATCGGCAATATAAGCACAGAAATACCAAGAACCACTTCGTACTGAAATCAGATAACACCTTAGCACGTATAGAGTTTATTAGAAATGTACCTGTATTCTCATCCAGAATTTCCTCCTCATTTTGCGTTGTCATTTGGAATACTCGTCCCTTTGCTTTCGGTTCCTCAGACCCTTGTATCTCTCCCGTCCTGACGCTTATTGGTTTCCCCGTCGTACTACCCTGACGCGCTTTCCATTGTGGACAGTCTGACTGAATATGATCAGGGGAATTGCAAACGAAACAGAATCGATTTGCGCGACAATTCTTAGCGACGTGTCCAGGCCTTCCACACTTGTAACAACTTCTTGGATCAACATAACAATTTCCTTGATGTACGCGGTTGCATTTTGGACATAGTTTTTCATTTGGTCTAAAAGGTATGCGACTATCGAACCTCTGAATTTCGTACTCCGTTGAATCATGCGTCATCTCTTCCGATTTTCTTTTCCCAGCACTCCTATCACTAGTATCTCTTTTAATATCTCGTTCCACATTTTCCGCAGCATTAACCGCTTCTGAAAAAGTATTAGGTCTCGCTGCAGTCACTAACTTTCTAATCTCTGAATTCAATCCGAACACATACCTTTCCATCTTCATCTTTTCTGTGGCAACATAATACTCCCCAAAACACGACTTTTCCAAGAAACGAGCAGTGTAGTCTCTTACTGACAAATTTACTTGTTGTAGGCTCAGGAATTCCTCTTCTAACTGTCTAACTGCAGCTTGCGGACAAAACTGTTCCTTAAATGCTTTCGAGAATTCGCCCCAAGTAAAAGTTGAATATACATCGGGTCCTTCAGAGTCAATAAGGGCCTCCCACCAATACAAGGCATCTGCTTTCAACATTGCTGTTCCATATAACACTTTATCTTCTTCCGCGCATTTACTAGTTTTAAATACGGCTTCAACCTCTTTCAGCCATCGCATTGCTTTTACCGGATCTCTGTCTCCTCCATAAGTGGGTGGTTTACAGCTTAAAAACATTTTATAATCACACTTTCTTGGTACTATTGGAACAATAGGTGTGATAGGCGCTTCGTTTTCAAGGGTAGGATCTGGTATTGCTGTTTCCGTATGGTGAGCCTGGTCAAACATAGCTTGGATATTTGCCTGAAGCCTTCCCATTTCAACTGCTAGATCATCTCTCGTAACAAACTCCGTGCCTCGCCCCTGTACTCTGCCCCCTGTCCTACCTCTGCCTCTTTCTCCCCCTCTTCCTCTTCCTCCGGCTGTTGGATTAGATCTATTAGGATTTCCTTCCCCTTCTCAGATTGTTTGTCTCGTTCCACTTGCCATTCTGTTGATTCAAACAATGTTAATATACACATAAGCACATACCCCATATAATAAAGTATTCTGGTTCAAACATGTACCTGTAAGATCACAATTACACTGGCCAGGTGTAATCTGAAATTACCTTACATGATGTTCCTTCTACCTTCTTATATTTAACATCCCATGGTTCTAAAATAACAAGGACATCCTACTTCGCATGCAGTTTAAGTCTAGGTACAGATACTAATACCTAAATCTCTTAAACTAAAGCTCTGATACCATCTGTAACAACCCGGTTTCCCAAACATGCTTCAAATAACATATATTGCATAACATTGTTACATTCATAATAAAAGTTACAAAATAAATCACAAACGGTCCCTTCGGTCTCGAAACTACAAAATACATAAAATTTCTTAATCAATGTCCATCAAAAGCTTCCTATTCTTATCCCTTTCCTTCGCCGATCCTCAACCTGGAAAACATATTTTTGAAAACAAAATGAGGGTTAGACCAAACGGGTCTAGTGAGTTAACACCGGTCCTTTCCAAAAATCATTATAAAACCCTTTCACGTAATACTTTGTATCAAAATAGTTTATATAAACTTTTCGTCAAACCACACTTATATCATAAGTATACAAATACTACATCAAGATTCGTGCATCGTGTAATTCCCCTTCTTTTCGCTCTCATGGCCATATTAGTTGGTAGCAAGCCAACTAATCATCGTCACTGTACCCAAATACAGTCAACTCCGCTGCAATCACACACAGCCCCGCTGCAATTACCTACAGCTCCACCGTAATTCCATACAGTTCCGCTGCATTTCCATACAGCTCCGCCGACTAATAGATCGGCTAACATATCCTCGTGTAGTGCAGTGCTCATATAAATACAATATATATCTCAATATATCATATCGTCATTTATAAATATATAAAATCATATTCTTACCACATCATCGTCTCATATATATATACACATATATATGTATCCCAGTTTAAAAACGATTTAAAGTAAAAACTCACCTCGTGCGTTTATCACAAAAACTCTTTCAAGATAATTCACGTATGTCGATCCTTCACAGAATCTGAAATCAGACAAAATACCAAATATCTCTTTTAACTCTTAAACTTACAAAATTCCCAAATCAAATCGCAATGAACAGTACCTAAGTCGCAGTCTCCTATTGCGATTTCACTCTGGAGTCGCAACCCCTTATTGCGATTCCACCCTGGAGTCGCAACCCACTATTGCGATTCCACCCTGGAGTCGCAACCAACTATTGCGATTCCAAACCCGAATCGCAATCAACTACTGCGATTCCAAGCCAAGTCGCAAACGACCATTGCGACTTCATACCCAAGTCGCAACCAACTATTGCGACTCCGATGAATGTCGCAGTCGTCCATTGCGACTTCGATGAATATTAGCCTACTGCGATTTCGATGAATGTCTCAGCCTACTGTTTCATCCTAAAACCCAGATTTTTGCAGTTTTATTCTATGCATGTTTATGTAACTTTGCAGATATGTTTTATACTACCATTAGAACACTATTTCAAACCCAAAATTATCATATCTTTCTAATAATAGCATAACCCACTTCTAAGGTTCATGTAAAACTTATTATACATAAAAAGGAAGAATTAGGATAGATTGTTACCTTGTTTTCTTCAGTTGCTATAAACAATTCCAACAGAAAACCTAAAGCTTTCCTTCTTCTTCTTTAGTTTTCCTTCTTCTCTCTCTTTTCTCTCTTTTCACGAAAAACACACACACACACTAGGATATTTGTGTTTTTGCTAAGAAGGAGACTTCATCTCCTAAATGTTTACTCAAGGGTCGGTTTTGGCAAGGAGGAGGTGTCACCTATTTTTCCAAATGAACCTTAAACTTGTTCCATTTAACAAAATATGCCCCTAAACTTCCATATTAAAATTAAAACTTACCCCTTAACTTCTCATTCCTTAAAATACCCATATAAACTTATAAAATTCTCATATTTTAATTTAAATAAAATACCTGGTTATTACACATATGGAGTCATCCGATGGTTGAAATTTGATATATTCTCAAACCTTAATTACCCACTTACAACTTTATTTACTTATATCAAATTCTTCTTTTTCTTCCTTTATAAATACCATATTTTATAAAGACTCTAAATTAATCAAGTAATTTTATTGAATACACAACTTTTCTATTATAAATCTATATCTATATTAAAGCAAAACCAAAAGAGAATGATGTGGCATGCTTGGTTGATTAGGAACTACTCTTAGGAATTTTCTTAGAATTTTGACTTTCTAATCAAATTAATTTGTAAAAGACATTACAACCCCTGTATGGAAACATTGTGTTAAATCTATATCTATATTAAAGCAAAACCAAAAGAGAATGATGTGGCATGCTTGGTTGATTAGGAACTAATCTTAGCAATTTTCTTAGAATTTGGACTTTCTAATCAAATTAATTTGTAAAAGACATTACAACCCCTGTATGGAAACTTTGTGTTAAATCATGAATGGGTTATATTGGTCATTTTGTAATGGATTAACCTCCAAACTCTTCATATGCTCTTGACACCTAGCCAACTCCTCTTTATGTATGATGTTTCAATATGCACGTCTCTTCGTTTGCTCTCCATCATAAATGCTTATTATTCCATCTCCATTATCCTTATTATACCAAACGCTACCAAAAGTTGGAGAACCATCAACCATGAACCATTATGTGACAACGTGCTACCGTAATCCCTATTATCTTTTTTTCTCAATTTGTCTATTGAAAATTGTTGTTGAGATTAAAATAATCCCCTCCCCTTTTGTTTACCTACTTTGCTTCTCCACATCTAATTAAGTTTTCCTTTCAATCTCCTTGCCAGCAGATTCAAGAAAGTCGACCGGCATTTTTTCATTCGGTAATTTCAGATGCTAACGGAGAGAAGTAGAAGCACGTCACAGTCGTAGGTCTAAAAAGCTTTTTTACGGTTCGTTGGCCTAGTGTAATCCATGTTGACTTTGTTTTGGGTTTTTTGCAAATTTTTAACAAACTGTAATTAAGACGTTGATAGATGTTTGCTTCTTCTTTGACATGTATGGATAACTTTTTCAAAAGTATTTTGAATTAGAGCATCAAAAAGATGCCTTATGTTACTGTAATTAAGATGTTTATTCTCTACTTAATATCAAGGTTCTAAATAGCGTGAGGCGTGGCGTGGCGGCGAGACGAAGCCTTAAGCCTTAGGAGCCACGACGTTTATCAAGGCGTGACTTATGGCGGCAAATTTTTATATCATATATAATATTATATATAAAAACATATGTTTTGTACTATCACTCCATAATTTAATGATAATAAACAAGTTAAATTAGGTTATATATATATATATATATATATTCAAAACTACGAATAAGACATTAAAAATGTAAAGAAAAATCAAATATTGCGTCATAAAAGACCGCACATTGGGCCATGGCGTGCCACGGGCATAACGTGGCTTGAGGCACAAGCCTGAAGCCACGGCGCGCCATGACAGCTGTTGCGGCGAGCCTTTTAGAACAGTGCTTAAGATGCATACATTTGATAAGTTCAATTACAAAGAGATACAAAAGTAATCCCCTTGCCTATTGAAAATTGTTGTTGAGATTAAAATAATCCCCTCCCCTTTTGTTTACCTACTTTGCTTCTCCACATCTAATTAAGTTTTCCTTTCAATCTCATTGCCAGCAGATTCAAGAAAGTCGACCGGCATTTTTTCATCCGGTAATTGCAGATGCTACCGGAGAGAAGTAGAAGCACGTCACAGTCGTAGGTCTAAAAAGCTTTTTTACGGTTCGTTGGCCTATTGTAATCCCTGTTGACTTTGTTTTTGGGTTTTTGCAAATTTTTAACAAACTGTAATTAAGACGTTGATAGATGGTTGCTTCTTCTTTGGCATGTATGGATAACTTTTTCAAAAGTATTTTGAATTAGAGCATCAAAAAGATGCCTTATGTTACTTTTGTATCTCTTTGTAATTGAACTTACCAAATGTATGCATCTTAAGTAGAGAATAAATTGGTTTCTTGACTATTGCCAAATTTCTTTCATATGTGGATGTTATGCTTTTTACTTTATTTTTTTGTACAAAATAGTCTACTTCAGTAAAGGCATGTTTTAAGCATGTTAATGTCACATGCTAAAATGCTTCATGATGCAAGGTTAGAAAGAATTAGTTTCATCATTTTACTTTAATACAATAGTTGGTTGGTTAATTATTTTACGCTTTCATTGATGATGCACACAAACCATACCATCTTCTTTATGTATATTGAATTGAACAATCTCCACATGTTTATGTATATTTCGTTTCGTTTCGTTAAGTAACTAATACAACTTTTATTTAATTTAATATTATTTGTTTGCAGGAGAATCTAACTATACGAATCTTTGATTTTGACTAGACAACACAGTTTATAAACAAAATTGCTTATAATATATTGGTTTTATTTATTTATGTAATCGTTTCCAATCATTTCTATACACCACATTTTATTAGTTGTATGTCTCATGTTACATTAAATAGTTCTTATTACTTTAATATCTGATACATGATCATTGATCCAGTAAACTTACTTCAACATTTTCAAAAGAGTCTCGCGTCACCGCGCAACGCGCGGTGCAGAAGACTAGTTTCATGTATTTTTAAATGGTTTTCTTATTTACATGGTTATCTACACACATCTTGTATTTGTTTGTATTAATATAGATATAATTATGTTGGTTGGTGATAACGCCACTTTTTAGCGTTATTTCCGGTTCTCAAACCAATGAGATTGGCTTGTATTCAAGTAAAAAGGCGTGTATTTTACGGGTTATCTAGTGATTTACACAGGTTATCCAAAAGGCGGCATTCCTCGAGAAAAAGAAGCTAAAAAGAACCCAAAACGAGTCCAAACGAAGCCTAATGGAAGCCCAAAAGCCAAGCCCAAGACCCGCGACCGAACCAGGACCCGACCCGCGAACCAGAAATCGACCCACGCTGCAAAAACAACACGCGCGACTTACCACGCGACTTGCAAGTCGCGTGGCAAGTGGCGTAACCCTCTGTTTGTTGAAAATCAGCTATTTTATTCGGGGTTTAGGTCATTCGTTCGGTATCCAACTTTCGGCAGACGACCAGGGGCGATTTTGGGGCGATTTCCGGCAACTTTTCGGAGCTTTCGGAGTCACGTTAGAGGGCCGATCACAGAGACAATCATCACGGAACGTAGATACAAGCACGATTGAAGGGAGTTCATCACGTTATTTTTCATGTTTTTAATCTTTCGCGTCACCATGTTTACATACGTAGTTTCATCTTTCTCTCTTGTGTTTGAATCCACCACCGACATGAACTAACCGGTTCGTGTTGGGGGTTGGAATGAATTCGGTTTATAAAGCATGTAACCAGATGATTTGAACTTTTATTGGTTTTTCCTTGATTAATGAAGCATGTGATTTTGCGTTTAAAGCCTTTGAAAGTCTAGCTAGCTTTTAATTGATTTATTATTTTCAGTTGAGTTCGAGAGAATTAACTGTTAAATAGAACTAGGAATTGCATGCCTAAGACGATAAATCAGTGGTAGAGATATACTGAATAAGTCTTAGTCCCAATTAAACCGTTAGGTTTATATCGAGAGATAAAATCTAGCCAATTTAACATAAATCGAGTACTTAATGTGTTTTGGAATCCATAGGTGAGATCGAGAGATTAATCTTATCCTTTTCAAAGTAAAACCCGTTGTGGCTTGAAAGAGAACAACGGTGACTTTAAAAGATTTGGGAATCATTAAGGGGATAAACTGGTAAGTGTTTGAGTTGTCTGTGTGCATGTGTAGAACCGGAGGAGTTGTGATTTGCTAGAATTTAGTTTAAAACCCATCTTCCAAATTCGACAGTCCAGTTAATAGAGCCTATAGTAATTGTGGTACTTAGTTCCTAGTTCCCCGTGATTCGATACTCGTACTTTCCAAGTACTATTACTTGACTTCGACCCGTACACTTACGGTAAGATTCGCAGGGTGTTAAAAACCCCGTGTCAAGTTTTTGGCGCCGTTGTCGGGGAACTAGTTGTAGCTAATAGCACTACCGTCTATAAGCATTATTAAATTGGACAAATTTTTTTTATTTCGTGTTTTATTCCATCACTTTCAGTATTTGGATTATTGACTTTGCTTTCTTCTTTTCAGGTACCACTTGGTTTATGCCAAGGACGACCCGAGGAAAAGAGATCGAACAATTTGATCCGGAGATCGAAAGAACCGCTCGTCGGCTGCGTAAAGAAGCGAGAGCCAAAAGGAATCTGAAATTCGAGATGTCTGACGACGAGAGACCACCTCGCCGCAATAATCCACCACCACCTCCGGAGAGGGTGCCTATGCGGTCATTTGCCAATCCGAACGTGGCAACCGCACGGATAGGCATCCAACCGCCCGCCACTGCAGCAAACTACTTCGAGCTCAAACCGAGTACCATTGTCATGGTACAACAGAATCAATATGGAGGAGCGCCAACTGAAGATCCTCATGCACATCTCCGTGCATTCGAGAGGATCTGTAACACATTCAAGATCAATGGCATGAACGAGGATGCCATCAAGCTGAGGTTATTCGGTTTCTCTCTCAAAGGCCGAGCCGAGACATGGACCTAGAGCATCCAACCAGACTCAATCACCACTTGGGCGCAACTGAAGGCAGCCTTCCTTCAGAAATTCTTTCCACCGGGAAGAACCACGCAGTTAATGGCCGAGATCACCCATTTTTCTCAATGGGATCAAGAAACGCTATATGAGGCGTGGGAACGTTACAAGGACATGATCAAGAAGTGTCCTCATCATGGGCTACAAGGCTGGGTCATCATCCAGACCTTCTTTAGTGGGCTCCACCCACAATTTAAAAATGATATCACTGCTGCCGCGGGTGGAGCACTAATGGACAATCATACGAGGAAGCGTGCGAGCTGATTGAGAACTTGGCCGAACATAGTTTCTCCACTCCGAGATCAGCGGTAAGACGAGTTGCAAGTGTCCAAGAGAGTTATGAGCTGAATGAACTGAAAGCTCAACTGGCTGTCATCACGAATCGGCTGAATGGAGGAAACCCTCAAGAACCTGATCAGGTTCAATTTGTGTCAAACCGGAACCAACCGAGAAACGATCCTTTCTCGAATACTTATAACGAGGGGTGGAAAAGGCATCCCAATCTTTCATGGAATCAGCCCGGTCAACCACAGTCAGGTAATTTTTCTAACTCTTCTAATTCTGCTCAAACTAATAATGTGTACCGTCCTCCAGGTTTTCAGCAAAGAAACGAAGGACCATCCGGGGAGAAGAAGCCGGGCCTAGAAGAGATGATGATGAAGTTCATGACGAAGATGGACAGCACAGTCGAGGGATTAGCGAGCACAATCAACACAGTCAAAACCGCCACTGATCAAAATACGGCTGCAATAAAGATCCTCGAAAGGCAAGTGGGGCAGATCTCCGAGGCCCTACAAAACCGACCTTCCGGTACTTTTCCGAGTCAACCCGAACGGCAAAACCGGGAACACTGCAATGCCATCTACCTTAGAAGTGGCAAGGAGTTGACCAGAGATCCGGTAAGCAAGTCTTCACCAAAGGAAGCCGATAGAGAGAGTTCGAATGAAGAAAACGAGAAGAATGAAGAAGAGGTCGTGGTTGAAGAGAGCAAGAAACCGAAAGAGAAAGAAATCAAACCACCGGCCAAGCTGGAAAGACCAAAAGTGCCTTACCCGAGCAGATTGAAAGCGCAAAAGGATGATGTCAATTTTTCAAAATTTCTTGATGTGTTCAAAAAGCTAACTATCAACATCCCTTTTGCAGATGCGCTTACACAAATGCCCTCTTACGCTAAGTTCATGAAGGAGATTATATCGAAGAAGAGGACACTTGATCACCAGGCCACCGTTGCACTCACTGAAGAGTGCAGCGCGATTTTTCAGAATAAGCTTCCCTTGAAGCTTAAAGATCCAGGGAGTTTTTTTATCCCTATTCAGATTGGGGAGTTTACTTTTAATAAGGTTTTATGTGATTTAGGGGCTAGTATTAATTTGATGCCTCTTTCTATTTTCAGGAAACTTGGCCTGGGTGAGGTAAGCCCGACATACATGACTCTGAAGCTCGCAGATAGATCAATCCGATACCCGTATGGAGTGGTCGAGGACGTGCTCATCAAAGTAGGTAAGTTCTATTTTCCCGTCGACTTCATAGTCATAGATATAGACGAAGACGAAGAGGTCCCGTTAATTCTGGGGAGATCCTTCCTGGCTACGAGCCGAGCTTTGATTGACATGGAAGAAGGCGAGATAACCTACCGAGTCGGCGGCCAAAGCGAAATCTTCAAGATGTTCGAGAAGGTAACAGTTGGAAGAGATGAAGGATCTGAAGCTGGTCATGGAGGGCCAAAAGTAAGAGAATCCGCGAAGAATCGCAGGTGTGGGCGATCCAACTCCGCGGATACTGAGCCAAGCTGAAACCACACAGTCGTGTCACGACTTTAAATAAGGCGCTGGGTGGGAGGCAACCCACCAAGGTTTGTTTCCTTTTTTTTAGTTTAAGTATGTTTTATTTCAGAAAAACCATAAAAATCAAAAAAATCGAAAAAAGTCAAAAATAGCTGAAACAGGGACATACGCGACTTGTCACGCGGTTTGCATACCGCGCAGCAAGTCGCGGGACCCTCTGTTGGTTTTCTGAAACAGAGGGTTACGCGGTTTGCCACACGACTTGCAAGTCGCGGGCTAAACCGCGGGAGTCCCATTTGCCTCGTTTTTCGTTTTTCGTGCAGTTTTTATTCCTTTCTTGCTTCGTGTGTTTTTGTTTTCCTGTTTTTCTTTCGTCGTTTGTTTGTTTCTTTTGTGTGTGCATGTGCTCCCTCCATCCCCTCTAAGTGCTCGAATCTTATAAGAGAATCTCAGTCGGCCGGGCAAAACAGGTACGTTCTAAACCTTGCTTTTAATGAGTGGTGTATGATGTTTATTCCTTAGTAGTTTAACGAGAGGCAACAAACCTAAGTTTCACTTAGGTTTGGGATGCCTCATCTTTCGCATCTACACACTCAATGCTTTTGACCCTGTGCAAACCTCGGTTTTACCGAGGTTTGGGGTTGGCTTCTATTTGGCTTTTATTTGGCAAACCTAGGCCACGGCCTAGGTTTGGGGTGCCTAGTTTTAGAAAATTTGGGTAGTCTTTTTATGCTATATATGTAATGCCTTGCCTGTTCTTTTAATAACTGCACAATGAGTCGCATCACCCACGACTTTACTTGCACATTGGGGACAATGTGTGGGTAAGGTTTGGGGTTGCCCAATCGGGCCCAAGTTATGCACGTAGATTTCCTGCACTTCTGAGTGTCTAGATCAAAGTAGCTAAAATTTTTGTTTTGAATGATTGAGACCGACCATTGTGGGAAGAATCTTGTGATAGTGACGTGAAAGTTAGGGAAGGACCGGGAAAGGACATGACTAGGGACATTAGTGGAGACCACCCGATAGTGAGTTTTGAGCCTAAAAGACGTTTTTTCATTTCGAGGGATTCATACACTAAATTCATATACACTTTTTTGAATTCCTTGTCGTGAATGTAGAATGATCTCGCTACATTATTGCATTGAGTAGCAAAGATGAACATCGGGATATTAGGTAAGGGTATAGTAGACCATATCGTGTGGACCTTAAGACGTGATTCCAGGCATTGTGTGTTTTGTCAAGCCTGTTTTTAGCTATCGTCCCTTTTTACCCTTGTATGTATCCATAGCCCCTTTGCAGCCAAACACTCACCCCTTTCGTTTCTAAACCCCCATTACACCTTTAGCCATAAGCCTTAGCCAACCCTTATCCGAAAGTGTGTCGATCGGAAGCAGTAATGAACTTAGAGAGATAGAGCGGAAAAGAAAGAAATCAGGCCAGTTACGAGAATAAAATGGGTCAATGCAACCCATGAATTAGAAAAGAGGACCAATGAAGTCCCAAAAAAAAGTAAATAAATACCGTTAGTTAGATAGTCTCTAGTAGAGGTGCATAATATGTGAGTCAAAGCGACTCCAATAGTGACGAAAAAGGACCAAGTGAGCAAATGTGAAGCAACGAGAAGTTCGGAATTGCCAATGATTGACACGTCGAGGATTTTTGATCTTTTATACCCTTCATTTCTATAACCTTAACCTTAGCCCCGTTACAACCCGTGTAAAGACCTGGATGATCTTCTGGAAAACGTGATTAGAGTCTATGACCACCTTTACCGATATTTCTTGTCTTGTTATTTGATTCCTTCTGAGATCAAAAGTTTGGACAATTGTGCGTCTTTCTTTATAGTTGTCATGTAACTACTGCGTGTTCTTGTACATAAACTCCATACACATGACAACACGAGCGATAACCTAGGTTCGAGCGAAATGAGAGTATCCCGTGAGGTAGGGTCGAGGCGAAATGTTTTCCCCAGTATGTTCAGACTTAGTCTAACCCTGATGTGATCGGAACAGTCACGAGTTCAACTCCCAATGGAAGGTCATAGGTCAAACGAAATGAGAATTAGGCGAGAGTGAGATAGATATTCACGGGTATGGGAAATCACCGATGCATCACTTGGTACCGATTGGAAATTGTGCAGTTATTATATTTTCGCTGATATGTGCTTTAATTCTGTGTTTATCGCTAATTTGCTTGGGGACAAGCAACGCTCGGTTTGGGGTTGTTGATAACGCCACTTTTTGGCGTTATTTCCGGTTCTCAAACCAATGAGATTGGCTTGTATTCAAGTAAAAAGGCGTGTATTTTACGGGTTATCTAGTGATTTACACAGGTTATCCAAAAGGCGGCATTCCTCGAGAAAAAGAAGCTAAAAAGAACCCAAAACGAGTCCAAACGAAGCCTAATAGAAGCCCAAAAGCCAAGCCCAAGACCCGCGACCGAACCAGGACCCGACCCGCGAACCAGAAATCGACCCACGCTGCAAAAACAACACGCGCGACTTACCACGCGACTTGCAAGTCGCGTGGCAAGTGGCGTAACCCTCTGTTTGTTGAAAATCAGCTATTTTATTCGGGGTTTAGGTCATTCGTTCGGTATCCAACTTTCGGCAGACGACCAGGGGCGATTTTGGGGCGATTTCCGGCAACTTTTCGGAGCTTTCGGAGTCACGTTAGAGGGCCGATCACAGAGACAATCATCACGGAACGTAGATACAAGCACGATTGAAGGGAGTTCATCACGTTATTTTTCATGTTTTTAATCTTTCGCGTCACCATGTTTACATACGTAGTTTCATCTTTCTCTCTTGTGTTTGAATCCACCACCGACATGAACTAACCGGTTCGTGTTGGGGGTTGGAATGAATTCGGTTTATAAAGCATGTAACCAGATGATTTGAACTTTTATTGGTTTTTCCTTGATTAATGAAGCATGTGATTTTGCGTTTAAAGCCTTTGAAAGTCTAGCTAGCTTTTAATTGATTTATTATTTTCAGTTGAGTTCGAGAGAATTAACTGTTAAATAGAACTAGGAATTGCATGCCTAAGACGATAAATCAGTGGTAGAGATATACTGAATAAGTCTTAGTCCCAATTAAACCGTTAGGTTTATATCGAGAGATAAAATCTAGCCAATTTAACATAAATCGAGTACTTAATGTGTTTTGGAATCCATAGGTGAGATCGAGAGATTAATCTTATCCTTTTCAAAGTAAAACCCGTTGTGGCTTGAAAGAGAACAACGGTGACTTTAAAAGATTTGGGAATCATTAAGGGGATAAACTGGTAAGTGTTTGAGTTGTCTGTGTGCATGTGTAGAACCGGAGGATTTCCAACCCTCAACTTTCCTCTCTATCAAAGTTCCTAATTTGTTCTTTGCTTTGTTTGCGTTTAAGTTGTGATTTGCTAGAACTTAGTTTAAAACCCATCTTCCAAATTCGACAGTCCAGTTAATAGAGCCTATAGTAATTGTGGTACTTAGTTCCTAGTTCCCCGTGATTCGATACTCGTACTTTCCAAGTACTATTACTTGACTTCGACCCGTACACTTGCGGTAAGATTCGCGGGGTGTTAAAAACCCCGTGTCAGTTGGGTCACTCATGCTTTCGACTCTTTTTACAGCTATTTTCAGGACAAATATTTAAGAAAACACCCGTTGACAACCAATTCTACGCTTCTCACATTACCCTCAACTTTCACCGGAACCCAACCACACACACACACACACACACATATATATATATATATTTAAAGGGTTTTGTTGACCTTGAAATTGTGAATTTTCTTACATTTTTTCTAGCCCCTCCTTAGATAAGTTTTATGGCTCCGCCCCTGAGAGCATGAGAGCACTGGTACGTCTGGACTTATCTATCTTATCGATCAGATTACATTATCAACCATCAAAATGGATTGTTGATAAGTACTCCGCATTTTTTTATTCTGTGCATGTTTTTCGACATGGTGCACATGGCAATAAAGGTGGATCGATAAATTAAAAGAAATGTAACTCGCCCATCTCAAAACGTGGCGACTTCTGGAAAGAACAATGAACATGTTATTTTAGGGTGCGTTTGGTACGCAGAACAGGATGGAACATGACAGAACAGAACAGGCCTGTCCCATGTTTGGCGTGTCTCTAAGTGGAACAAGCTAGAACTAACTACCACTAAGATGGGACACGCTTGTGACACCTTCACCCCTGGAACTAAGTGGAACATGGGTCGCTTTTACCAAAATAACCCTTAAAAATTAGAAAACCATACCCATCGTCTTCCCTAATTTTGAAGCAGCTTCCAAAAATCAGTTCCATCTTCCTCTCATAAGCTCTCCTCATCGTCTTCTATCCATCGAATCAGCTTCAATGAGTTTCAGGTAAACCACTTCTTTTTCATGTAATCGATTCTTGAAATCGATTCTCCTCATGTAATCTATTCTTGAAGTCGATTTCTCCTCATTCAATCGTTTCTTGAAATAGATTTCTCCACTGCTCATGTAATCGATTCTTGAAATCGATTCTTGAAATCGATTTCTCCTCATGTAATCGATTCTTGACCTACGTTTTCTGCATCATCTTCCTTGTGATTTGGAACTGATTTTTGGAAGTTTTTTTTTTGTAATTTCTTACCATCGATCCAGTGTTTTGTAATTTGTAATCGATTCTTGACCTACATTTTCTGCATCTTCTTCCCTAATTTTGACCTACGTTTTCTGCATCATCTTCCTTGTGATTTGGAACTGATTTTTGGAAGTTTTTTTTTGTAATTTCTTACCATCGATCAAAGAAACTAAAATAAAAGCAAATCAAAGAAGCAAATCAAAGAAACTACAATAAGAATCAATTCAAGTAACACCAGATGTGGAACACTGCAAATGATTTGGGAAAAAAAACATAAAGCTTGTTTCCAGTCATGGTTATTATCTGGGGAAAAAACATTAAACAAATTACAGGGGTAAATTGGTCATTTAACTAGTTTTGTTATGTCCTGTCCAGTCCTATTTGTGTCTTACCAAACACTGAACAACTGTTCTGTTCTGTCCTGTCCTGTCCTGTCCTGTCCTGTCCTGCAACCAAACGCACCCTTAAAGTCCAAAACCATATATAAGTTAGATGTTTTGGATTGTATGAGTGGTTGGCCATTGCACAAAGATCACAAATGAATGGAATGATGCACAAATATCACCCGTTTGGGCTTGCTAGTTTTAATCGGTTATAATTTTCATACAAAAACAAGCCTTGGCCCTAATTTTATTATAAAATTTATTTTTAAGTATATTTTAAATAAAAATATATTTGTTAGTGTAATTAATTGATCCAAAAAAGTATATTTTACGGTATTTGATAGACTCAATTATAATAAAAACGTATTTGTTAAGTGTATTTAATTGACCAAATTCTTTAAAATATATTTTTATACGTTAAAAATCAATTAGAAAAATTAATAATTTTAAGTGGGACCGATCGGATCGGGACCGATTCTCATAATCATATCTTAGAGCATCTCCAACAGCTTCCTAAAATAGAGAAAATAGATGTTTTTTTCTCTATTTGTCTACAACAGTTTCTCTATCTTGTTCTCTAAAATAGAGAAAACATGAAAAAAAACTCCAAGTTTAGAGAATTCTCTAAAACTTGATAGGAGGTGAGAGAAATTTTAATTTTATTGATTTTCACCAATAAGATTAAACTATCATTATTTTATATAATTTCATTTTAAAAAGTGCATTGGGATAATAAAGTTTATAATATTTTAATAATATAATTAATATTGAAATATCTAGAATAGAGAATCTGTTGCCTGTTGGAGTGAAATATAATTTTATTTTGAGATTTTGACTATTGGTTCTCTATTTTAGAGAAATTATAGAAAATCTGTTGGAAATGCTATTATAAAGCTTAACCAAACCTTTGTATTAGGATCAAAATCACAACGAATCTATACAGTTAAATATTTTGGAGTAATATATTTTTCCTAAAAAATATGAAATATACTACTTTTTCAAGATAAAGATTTGTTGTTAATAAAAGAAACACTTACATGTAATTCAATAAAAATATTAATTATTGATTAATACAAAAACAAAATAACCATTCGACTTCCGACCATCGAACTACTTCACAAAGCAAGGCGTTAAATACCCAACTCACTCCATCTCCTCTTCCAAATGTGGATCATTCTAGACACACAGAAATGACCAACAATGAGGATGCGGTGGTGGAGGGTGGGAGGCATTGAATCCGGAGATACTGGCATTGATTTTCGTAAGGATACAACCAGCAGATGAGATGGTGAGGCGTGTGGTGTTTGTGTGTAATCCATGGATGGAAGTGGTGGCCGGACCATACTGCTGCTGGCGGGATATTAATCTGTTGCCTTGGTCTCGGCATCTGATTGATAGACTTGGTAGTGATGCGGTTGCTGTGGAGCGGGAGGTGGACCTGCTGGTGGAAAAGCTTGTCCGTCGTAGCAGCTATACGCTTCAACGACTTTTTGTCAACCACATGGGAAGATCCGGATTCTTGTCAGTCATCAACTGGTACGTTACATATATATAAATCTTTCGTATGTATATGTATGTAGTTAAGGTGTTTGATTATTTGCTGGTGATGCAACCTGAAGAAACATAAACACCCATTGTTTGTATATATATAAAAAGGTTCAATCTCTTTATATATGTTTGTTGCAGTGGAAGATGTTTGAAAATACTGCATATCCCAAAGAGTAGCATCACTGACGATATGATCTTAAAGCATATAAAGCCATTGCCAAATCTTGTAAGCTTGGATATCAGCTTTTGCTCCGAGATCACAAGCAAAGGTCTAGCAGCATTCGGTAACCATTGCCAGTCGTTGGTTCATTTAAAAAGAAACATGGGCCTATTTACCGTATTTAACCGATTTATTGATATTGATGAATCTGAAGCTAAAACCATAGCTCACACTATGCCGAGTCTCCAGTGTATTGAGCTTTGTTTCTGTCAATTTGGCAAATCGGGTCTTTCTGAAATTCTTACCAAATGCAAGTCATTAACTTATCTTGACATTAGTGGTTGTTTGAACGTTGATTTGGATGGTGATCTTTTGGAGATTTGTAAAAGGCTAGAGTATTTCCACAGGCCTCTGATTGATTAAGGTGATGTTCATCTATACGATTCTGTTAAAACATAATTGTAAAATTGACTAATCTTGACATTGCACATAATTAACTTATTTTTATTCTTTAAATTCTGAGGGCCAAATAAGGATAATACTGAAAGTATGAGGATGATGCTGCTAAATGCTGATTGACTGAAGGGTAGCGGTGCAATGTGGAGATGGCTGAAGGACTATAATGGAATATATTTTCTTATATATACAATGCGATTTAGGGTTTATGTTGGTGCAAGTGTGCCACATCTCTATATATTTATTTTGATGATTCCAAACACACCGTATTATTGTTTTTCTAACAATCTTATCCAAGTGTGCAGTTAATTGGACAACATGAAGATTTTATCTGAAGAGTCCAAGCCTGGTGTTTATGTCGTCATTATTTATATATATCTCATAATGATAAACACCCTAAAATAATATACCACTTGGATATTTCAAAAACCTAACCCAACTATTTCTTAAATTAATAAAATCCCTGATTTATCTATTTAGAAAAGATTTTGTTCTTTAAAATTCAATCTTTCAAAATTTAGCCAAAAGGAATGTGCTGATTTTTTTTGGAAGTAAGGAAAAAGCATTCAGACCCCTTTTTAAGCTATGGTCACTCAACAGGGTTCTGATCCATCTGACGCCGGTATACCGCATGGTGCTCGGCGGTATACCGCGGCTCTGCTGGTACGAGTTGCAGGCTTTGCAGGTTGACTCTCCTTTTTGTCAGGATCACTTTTTCTGGGCGGTATACCGCGCCCATATAGGCGGTATACCGCGGTGAGCTTTTGACCGTTGCCACGTCCAGCTTAAATACATGCAGCTTCTCAGCATTTAAAAAAAAAGATGAGTAGACATTGAATACCCAGCTCTTGAAAGAATACTCAGCTCCTCATCTTATTTAATAACTTATTCAAGTTATAATTTTTGAGTGATCAACCTCTCACAAATCCAAGTGTTATACTTATACAAGAGTGATTAACATTGTGAGATATATTCTCTTGTAAGTATTTGAATAGTGTGAGTGATTCACGTTCTCAAGCAAAAGCAAGAGATTTTATTATCATTGTATCAAGGTTTGTGTTCTACCATAAAGAACACTTATAGTGAATCAGTGTGTCGAGAAGTGTCTCGGCAAGTGGACTAGCCAGCCAGTTGGTGGTGAACCACTTTAAATCTCGGTGTCGGTATCAATATTCTCTACCCTTATCTCTTTATATTCCCGTTGTGCACTTAATTTTATTTATATATTTGTTGTGCATGCAATATTTGTTGTTGATTTTGATAAGAGAATTTTTATTTGTGAAATAATTTTAAATACAACCTTTCCCCCCCCTAAGGTTGTCCTAACAATTGGTATCAGAGCAGGTTGCAAGTTTTTTTTAAAATCGTTGTATTTTTAAAACTTGTTCCTATATTTTAAATGGCAACCTCTGAGGGAATTATTTCTACAAAAATTCCGCAAATTGACACCGAAAATTTTGGTCTTTGGGCAAATCTTTTTGAATGCTACGTTCGTGGCAAAAGTCGAAAAATTTGGGACATTATTAAAAATGGAGATTATAAACCCACCAAAACCAAAGATGGAGTAATTAGTGAAAAACCAGTAGCGGAATGGTCCGCCGCTGAGGATGCTTGGGTTTGCTTAAATTTTGAAGCTAAAAATATTCTTTTTTCGGCACTTACTAAAGATGAGATTGAACGTGTTTATTCTTGTGAAACTGCTCACGATATTTGGGAAAATCTAAATAACACTCATAGAGGAAATTCTCAAGTCAAAAGCTCAAAAATAAATATTCTTGTACATGATTATGAAATGTTTGAAATGTTAAAAGATGAGTCAATCGACTCAATGTTTAAACGTTTTAACCTTATCATGGTGAGCTTGAAAGGTCTTGGTAGAACTTATCCAAACGAAGATTACGTGCGAAAAATTCTTCGAGCGCTTCCTCCGGAGTGGATGCCGAAAATCACATCGTTGGAAGACTCCCGTGACCTCTCAATGATGAAATTAGATGATCTCATTGGAAATCTCAAAGTGCATGAAATTGCACTAAAAAGAAACAAAGATCTGGAGCATGATAAAAAGAAATCTTTGGCGCTTAAAGCTTCAACTTCAAGTGACGAGAAGGAGAAGAAGAAAAAGAAGGAGAAAGCTAGCTCCTCAAAGGATCAACCCGAACATCTTGACGATGTAGCCATGTTGGTAAGAAATTTTTCTAAATTTTTAGCTAACAAAAGGTTTTCAAGAAATGATAGGTTTCAAAGAAAAGGAGATTATCGCCGTGGTGGAGAAAACCGAAGCCGAAAGTTCCATAAACGGAACGACAAAATAAATAAAAATGGCGAATCAAGCGATGATGAAGAAGCCAAGAAAAAGAAGGGCTTTTGCTACTCATGTGGAGACAAGGATCACTATGCCAACGAGTGTCCAAAAAGAAATAAACCTAAAATCAAGAAGGAGAAAGCCTTCGTTGGAGGCGCGTGGAGCGCAAGTGAAGATGAAAATGAGTATGAAGCCACTTGTCTCATGGCGGAAGGCGACGATGAGGTAAACTCGTGTTACTCAAATTACTCTAGCGATGATGAATGTAATGATGATGATGATCTTGATATGTTAAATGATGCCTTTCAAAAAATGGTTATGCTTACAAATAATTATAAAGATGAGAACGCAAAACTAAAGGAAGAATTATTATTAAGTAAAAAGGAAATTCATGATAGCAAACAAAAAATTGCATGCGATAATGAAAAAATCATAAATTTAGAAAATAAATTAAGTGAAAAATATGTTTGCAATTCTTGTGACATTTTAAATAAAGAAATTGCATGCCTTGAGAAAAGAATAGTTGAAAATGATTTATGTGCTAATTGTGATGTGATTAAAAAGGAAAATGCATGTTTAAAAGAAAAATGTGATAAACATGAAAAAGATAATTTGTTAGCACATGCCTTTCAAAGTAGCAATGAGAAAGTGCTTAAAATGTTAAATATGTCAAATAGCACTAATTGTAGAAAAGGCGTTGGTTCCGATACGTGTAAAGATAAGTGCTTATGTATGCCTATCAAAAGATATTTTGAACCACCTAAAAATGTTGAAATGAGAAAACCGTATGTGCAAAAATCCTCATATATGTCCAACATAAATAATGTGAATTATAAGTCTAGGAAATCTTATGCATGCATGTATAATAGTAAATTTTCTAGACCAAAAAATAGTGTGAATATGCATGCTCCTTTTTACGTCTTTGATAAATATGATCGTAAAATTAAAATGGTACCAAAGTGGATTCCTAAAGGCTCCTTTAGTGTTGATAATCCCGGTGGCATGCGTTTATGGTTTCTTATATATACAATGCGATTTAGGGTTTACTTTTTATATACACTTCTGTTACTTTTCATCTTCCTCTCGATACACAGTCTTTCATTTTTAGGGTTTCTTTAACTGTAAAGATTAACTTCACTTCTCTTGAAGTTAACATGAGGAGTGTTATTGTAGTGAGGTTTAAATGTAAGTATTAGGTTAGATTTCATAGTGTTGGTAATAAAAGTGATTTTCATTTTGTAATATGGTATCAGAGCACTAAGGTGTGATTCTCGCCGGAGGTCCTCTGGATTAACGTCGTTTCTCTGGTATTATCATCTCTTTTATTATCCTCTATGATTTCTAAACTTCTTTCTGCTCTATTTCAAATGTATATTCAATAATCTGTGTTTTCTTTACTTCTGAGTTGTGGATCTCGACTCTGATAGTCGTGATTATATTCACTCCTCAGATGTTCTTTCTGCATGCTATATGTCAAGAAACTTTCAGATCGTCTTTTGTTAAGGAATTTTCAGATCGCTTCTCAGTTGTTCAGATCTGTTTGGTCTTCTTTTCCTGCTTTAAGATCTGTGTTTTTCCTTTCTTTCTGCTCTGTGTACCTGAGATTGTGATTGTTGCCTGTTATATTCTGTTATCTTCTCTCAGTGTTTCATAGATTCATTGGTTATTGCCTGTTAATGTCCAGATTTTGTATCATGTCTTTCAACTGATAAGTCTGGTTTTCGTTTTATTTTCACAACCAAGATCTGATCAGACTCTTGTCCAGATTCATATTAAAACCTGATTAGTCTGGTTAAAGTTTTTTCTCAGACTCTTGTTTTTCAACTCAGACCTGGTGGTTATTTACATAGATCTGTTTTGTCTTGTTGATTAATCGTTCAGTTTTGGGTTCTTGTCCTTAGCAAAAGGTTTTTTTTTGCTGCTGTCTTCAAAATCAAATTCGTATGATCTGACCTCGGTAGATCTGGTTATCCGTTTGGTTAAAAATTTCACATCCGCTTATCTCAGTTCATCTAGTGCTACTTTAGAACAGATCACCTGATCAGGTCTAAGTCACTCTGACCTGATATCTGCAGATTGTGGGATTGTTTCTTGCTGTTTTCACATTGTTGGTTGTTCCTCTGGATATATACAATGTGTTGTTCTCTTCTCTCTTACATATCTGTTCAGGTTTGTATTCTGATTATTTGAAATCTCTGATAAAAGAGGTTTGTGTTTCCGCTGCGTATTATCCCTGGTTGCTCACTGTAAGTATCCGCTTATCCTATTATTTTTTGTTTGTTCTTTACTGGTTAATCATCATGACTGGTTCTGTTGTTCACAAAGAACCAGAGTCGCGATCTTCGATTGCGAAACTGGACTTTGGTGATCCTCTTTATCTTCATTCCAGTGACACTTCGGGTGTGGCTATTCTTAACCTAAAGTTAACTGGAACTGAAAACTATAAGGTCTGGTCATGTGCTATGATTTTGGCCCTTGAAACTAAAAATAAACTTGGATTTGTTGATGGTACTGTACCTCGTCCCAAGGATGATGAAGTGCTTGGTAGGCAATGGGACAGGTGTAATTCTGTTGTGCTTTCTTGGATCCTTGGATCAATATCTGAGGAGCTGTTTCTCAGTCAAGTTTTTTCTAAAATTGCTAGTGAGGTCTGGCAAGAGCTTAAGGAAACGTATGATAAAATTGATGGCTCAGTTACTTTCAGTCTTCATCAAAAAATAAACTCTATTAGTCAAAATGGCATGTCTGTTTCGGATTACTATCACAAATTGAATGCATTATGGAAACAGTTTGATGTACTAGTTATGCTTCCATCTTGTACCTGTAATGCATCCTCAGAATTTTCAAAACATAACCAACTTCTGAAACTTATGCAATTTTTGATGGGATTGGACGATGGTTACATGCATCTGAGAAGTAACATTCTGACCACAGACCCTCTACCCTCTGTTAAAACTGCTTTTTCTCTTATTTCAAAAGAAGAGTCACATCGGGGCATGACTCGCTCAGCTCCCGATTCTAAGACTCAACACACTGCCTTCTTTAGTAAACCTGTTGATAATAGGAAGAAATCTGGAAAACCCCCATTAGTGTGTAAACACTGTGGGGTTAATGGCCACACAATAGAAAGGTGTTTTAAACTCATTGGGTTTCCAAAGGACTTTCAGTTCACAAAAACTAAATCAAACCAGTGTGTTAAAACTCAGCCTAATAATACTTGTACTAATGATGTTTCTACTAGTGGTTCCACTTCTTCCAAATCCCTTACAGAAGAGCAACTCAACAAGTTACTGTCGTTGTTGGACCAGAAACAAAGTGATGGCTTATCTGCCAATATGGCAGGTAATTTTTTTGCCAACATGACTAGTAACTTCATTTTTCCTAAGATGTCTAAATCTGGATGGATAATTGATTCAGGAGCCAATCAACATATGACATCATCTATTTCTCATCTTGATAATATTGTTGACATATCTGACTTAAACTTGAAAGTCACCCAACCAAATGGGAATGAGGCCAAAATTAACAAAATTGGAAATTATAGGTTGAATGATCATGTTGCCTTGTTTGATGTTCTTGTTATTCCTGACTTTCATGTTAATCTGCTTTCTGTGCATAAACTTGCTAGAGATAGCAAGGTTTTTGTTTTATTTGATGAGTTCAAATGTTATCTGCTCCAGGGTTTACATCCCACGAAACTTGTGGGGACTGGTAGTGAGCTTGGGGGTCTGTATTTCGTTAATCAGGAGTTTAAGAGTGAGTCTACTAATACTAATATGTTGAAAAACAAAACAAATGCTTCCAATATGACTATTTTCTGTTTTGTTTCGCGTCAGTTGTGGCACAGTAGGTTAGGCCATCCCGCTGATCAAGCCTTATCATGTTTAAAAGACCAATTAGACCTAGAAAGTGAGCCTGAGTGTCCTCCATGTGAGATTTGTCATATGGCAAAACAAACTAGGGAAAAATTTAACCTTAGTAGCCACTCTACCACATGCCTAGGTGAATTGATCCATATGGATTTATGGGGACCATACCGAGTTGCTAGTAAAGATGGATTTAGGTATTTTTTAACCTTAGTAGATGACTACTCTAGATCTGTTTGGGTTTACTAGTTAAAACATAAAGATGAGGTGTTTAATCATATTGTTTCTTTTCACAGCTTGTTGAAAAATCAATTTGACAAAAGTATAAAAATTTTCAGGAGTGTAACACCCTAAAATTCAGGGCCAATTTAAACCTCAAAATACACGCGTTATGATCATCAACATATCAAAGTTTTATAAACCAAAGGATCATAAGTAAATTTCTATATATACACAAAGTCGTCTAACTTAAATAGCCTGATCAATCTAATTATACATCACAATAAGATCAACTAGATTATCTAAGGCTCGTCCCAAAAGTCCTCAAAAGAATATCTTGATCCTTCGTTATTGCCGAGTCTGATTCCTTTCAACTGAAATCTCACTTCCCAAACTATATCCCAGAGCCAGTACCTGGTAAGACAGTTTAATTTGAAACATTAGGCTTTCGCCTAGTGAGATTATCCAAATCAAATTAAAATTAATCAACAAAATATTAACAGATATACCAAACCTGTTATCAACAATCTTACCATACCAAGCTCTTATCGACCATTGGAATCCACCTATTCCCTTACTCATGACTAATTCATCTAGTCATCATACTATCAACGAGAATTACTATAAATCCCACCGGACTTATAAATAACTCTAACTCCCAGAAATTACAGTTTCCAAACCTGCTTCTTTCTGAATTAGGATGTCAAATCCTCAACAACAATAAAGATATCTCATCTTTCGCTTGAAATGGGAATTACAACTCCAAGTCTGCCATTCCTCATTTCGTTTCCTCCCCATCTTGAATCACTGGTCCCAAATGAGATTTCCTTCTTATCGCGATCAACAACCACCAGACACCCTCACAGATGATTCAAGATTCACTCCAACAACTAGAAATACATCCTAACGATCCCCAGCTAGTAAACGGTTCTCATTATACCGTACTATATGCCCACTAGATCAGATGTAGATTTCTAGCCAACGCCACACAATAATTGTGTATCATCACTCATTCTATTGTATACTCAAGCTATACAATTCAACATATATTCTATATCTCTATGTACAGAATATTAAATTCAACGATTATCCCCACTTTGCCATTTGGCATCGGGGACCAACACCTCAACAATTAACTATGGCTCCGGACTTATACTTAAGTCATTACAATTCAACATATCATGGTTTTTACATCAACAACAGAGTTATAAACATATAACAATTAGCATATTCATATCAGATTGCATGTCACATAACAGCCTCAAAATGCTACTGGAAGTCAAACTTTTCGCAAGCTACTGAAGCGAAAACTACACTTTTCGCAAGCCAAGGCTGCGAAAACCTCCACTTTTCGCAACCCATAGTTGCGAAAACCCCACTTCTCGCAATCCTCTATTGCGACAACTTTTCTCAGATATAATACCATCATACCTATAATCAATCTCTTAGATTGTAATTTATCAAAATATTTCTCTAAGATCGATTCTCGCTCCTTCACATAACAACTTTTCTCATCAATTATGCTTCAATAACTATGACAATCCATCATTGCATCCATGACTTACACGTTTCTTTGATACAAAATACTATCACCTTCTCACATTACTATCGCACTACACAAACATGCTGCAACCAAACACTCAGGGGTTGTATATCAAAGGTGATAACTCCATTGAACTTGTAGTATAACTACCTTCTTAAGTCCAATCTTTCTATCCTTGCTTCCCCACGTTAGTATGGAATACTATATTTCAAGTATTAGTTGTCTCTTTCTCCCAACTTTCCACATACCGATAGTATTTTCTCATTTCGAAACATAACTAAACAGTTTCACCAAGATTTCTAACTTAAAACATTCAACTAAATTATCTTGAAATGACATTACCGTTCGAAGTTATTACCATTCTTAAATCTTCAACTATAAATTTCTCGTACATTTCTTTCACACATAAAGAGCAACTTATATTCCTTAACGACCTTACCTCCGCTACACCACATTGACCGACATACTCATCATATTTTTTTTTTAAACTTCCAGAGATTCAGAATACAACTTAATTGGCAACTCATACCATCGAAGTTTCTTTGGATAAACACTCACCACTGCTCCGACATTCTATTCCGATATAAGCCATATTACCACGACATCTTACAAACCACATGCTCCATCAACTTTATTGACAAATAGTACTTTCCAACCGGAATTCTCGAAACTTCCATCTGGATACTTCCTCTTTCTAACATCACGTCTTATACTAGATGGCACATGTATCTTGGCAATTAATGCCACTACTCGTTCGTACATTCTCCACCCATAACATTTACCACAGACCATGTCTCTCATAGTCATTCGTACATAATTAATTTTATAATCCTGTTTTCTTGCCCAAATACCCGAGTCTATATCACTAAATATCTCCTCCCCAACTTTAGTTGAACCACCACTCACGATTTTCTATTTAACTTGAACTTATTCATTCTTACCAGCTCTTTGTGATTCCAATACGTTGCATAGGTAGGGTACAATTCCTCACAGATCAACACAATCTATACACCCCCTTTGTTCATCTCTAGTATTTTATCTTTTATAAATCTTCCACATCAAAAGTAAACACTTATCTAAAAGCAACAATTCTTCACTGTTCTAACAATCCCACAAAGTGATCCTTCAACTTTTAAGCTTCTGATTTAAACTTAACATTCATACACGATCCCAAAGGGATAACCAATGCATTCACTTCATATAAACTTAAATTTACAATACCGTTCATGCAAGTTCAACCCCAAGCCTACGTCAAGCTTATCAAATCGGGTCAAAGTTCTTAAGACTTAACTGAGTCCAAAACCGAGTCATCTACTCAAAGGATCTAAAGATTAATGATCAATATCAACTCACGCAATTTAAATACATCTAACTCACATTATGCAACATACGCTCTGAGGCGTGATAATCTTACGACCCTTTTATTGCTACTTTCCTAATGAAGTCAATTCATTTGCAAGTACACATAAATGCAACTCTTTTCATACTCCCCAATATATATAGTACGCCCAGGTTCATTAGTTCCAAAGATACTAAGAACAAGTAAAATGTCAAACAGTCTTCACACCTAAGACCAACACTTAAACCGTCACTGGTTCAAATACAATGCAGTTAAGCATATAATACATCCAATACTCCATCTCGAGTCATTAAAACTGACAAACATTCAAAAGACTTCTTTGAATATAAATCAAGCCTTTAAGGACAAAATATTCGTTTTGTTAAACATGTGCCACTCATACGATTTCGTAAACCAAAATACATTGTTACTCAAACTCTTTACCTTTTTAATTCCTTTATTGACCATCGGCCCCAAAACAAAGGTTTACACTCAAAACTTTACATGGTCAGATTTGCCAAAATCCCCCATCTCACATGTTCATATTTTAAAACGTAATACATCAAAAATATTGCACACTCACAATATATTAAAAGCGCGTTTTGACTACATGTCTTTCACTTGTATAACAATTAATCAAAACTTCTTTCATTAATAATTTATTCGACAATCATCCAAAATCCCCCAATTGTCATACACAATAATATCCACATTGCGCATACCCTCTGCATAACAGCATGCCGGTACCGCTCACGGTTTCGTTCCTACCTGCACATGCATACGCGGGATGCATCCAGACCGTACCCAGTGACAGACCAAAAGGCCTCATACACCTTACACAACTTTCGTCTTCAAAATCAATACTCGACATGTCGACACTTTCTTAACCTTAAGGTCCTTAACTGAACCTAATTCTTCCTCTGGACACAACCGTCCCTCGTCAACTATATTCCTAGTCAGTGAACAAGGGTACAGATTCTCATGCAACCGACACTAAAGTCCACTTTTGACTCTCATACTGTTCATAACACAAATACCAAAACTACAAACTTTTTCCCCAGGTTTATCCAACACTTCTCCATTCTTGGAGTTCTTTCTTAGCTTAAAGTGTAATGCCCTACGACCTAGTGAGTTCGTAGCCTTCATGCATGACAATTTAATAAATAACTCAATCCACACTTTTCTCGTTTAAATAAACAACATTCGGAACAACGTGGGCACACGCGATCCCAATCATTTTCATAACTCCCATGTACTACACAACGATCTCAAAAAATCGTTTGTATATAAATTCCGTAAAACTCAATCTTTCTCAACCAAAAGATGTTGTTACAACAGAAATACGAAGATCTTTTTATACGACAAAAGTTTAAAATTTACTGACACAAAGTAAACTAGTCGTTTCTCAGACTCATTTATACGATATCATCAAATCAATACTTTTGTTGGTTATAAAAAGTTTACTGATCAACACTTTCTTGACCTATTTGCTATCATACAACTTTTTATGTAAAGTATGAAATATTTTGTAAGTTGCTAAACTCCAAAATTTCGTTAGGCAGCGTAATTGAAATTGCCCTTTTTCTTTAAATACATACTTGCACTACTAATTCATCCTTGAATAGAACTGTTATTTATACATTTGGTTTGAAATCAAGAAAACTCATGTAACACACACTAAAACACCATGTACAAAACTTACTCGCAATGAAGGCCACTTACTCAAACAAGGTCAATCTTTTTACTTACGTAACTTATCATTGACACTCTACTTCCGACCAGAGGTCGCCCTCTCGGCCTTATAATAATTGCTATACATGCATTCCATGGCCCCCATACTCAACCAAGTCATACTAAAATTCAGGGCCAATTTAAACCTCAAAATACACGCGTTATGATCATCAACATATCAAAGTTTTATAAACCAAAGGATCATAAGTAAATTTCTATATATACACAAAGTCGTCTAACTTAAATAGCCTGATCAATCTAATTATACATCACAATAAGATCAACTAGATTATCTAAGGCTCGTCCCAAAAGTCCTCAAAAGAATATCTTGATCCTTCGTTATTGCCGAGTCTGATTCCTTTCAACTGAAATCTCACTTCCCAAACTATATCCCAGAGCCAGTACCTGGTAAGACAGTTTAATTTGAAACATTAGGCTTTCGCCTAGTGAGATTATCCAAATCAAATTAAAATTAATCAACAAAATATTAACAGATATACCAAACCTGTTATCAACAATCTTACCATACCAAGCTCTTATCGACCATTGGAATCCACCTATTCCCTTACTCATGACTAATTCATCTAGTCATCATACTATCAACGAGAATTACTATAAATCCCACCGGACTTATAAATAACTCTAACTCCCAGAAATTACAGTTTCCAAACCTGCTTCTTTCTGAATTAGGATGTCAAATCCTCAACAACAATAAAGATATCTCATCTTTCGCTTGAAATGGGAATTACAACTCCAAGTCTGCCATTCCTCATTTCGTTTCCTCCCCATCTTGAATCACTGGTCCCAAATGAGATTTCCTTCTTATCGCGATCAACAACCACCAGAGACCCTCACAGATGATTCAAGATTCACTCCAACAACTAGAAATACATCCTAACGATCCCCAGCTAGTAAACGGTTCTCATTATACCGTACTATATGCCCACTAGATCAGATGTAGATTTCTTGCCAACGCCACACAATAATTGTGTATCATCACTCATTCTATTGTATACTCAAGCTATACAATTCAACATATATTCTATATCTCTATGTACAGAATATTAAATTCAACGATTATCCCCACTTTGCCATTTGGCATCGGGGACCAACACCTCAACAATTAACTATGGCTCCGGACTTATACTTAAGTCATTACAATTCAACATATCATGGTTTTTACATCAACAACAGAGTTATAAACATATAACAATTAGCATATTCATATCAGATTGCATGTCACATAACAGCCTCAAAATGCTACTGGAAGTCAAACTTTTCGCAAGCTACTGAAGCGAAAACTACACTTTTCGCAAGCCAAGGCTGCGAAAACCTCCACTTTTCGCAACCCACAGTTGCGAAAACCCCACTTCTCGCAATCCTCTATTGCGACAACTTCACTTTTCGCAACCAACTGTTGCGAAAAGTTCTACTTTGCGCAACCCTCTATTACGAAAAACTACTGTTCATCGTCACTTCCATTTTTTATTCAGTTCTCTACTGTTCATTAAGCTTATCATTTCTTAATCAAATCATACCAGTGTTATTAAATACAAGTGTAGTATATCTATAACACTTTTAATTGCTTAATTTTAACAAGAATGAATAACTCACCTGGGTAAACTTGAACACAGTAAACTTCCAGTCCAAATGGCTTAATCAACAGCTTAATCCCAATCTTAACACAATACTATAACTTAAATTCATGGAGATGAATGATTATAACTTAGAAAGTAAGTTCTTACCACAATAATCACCAAAATGCTTTCTCTTCTTTTCTTCTTTTCTTCCTCTCGTCTACTTCTCTCGCTATTTCTCTGTTTCTCTCTATAACTTTTCTTTTTAGACAATTAAACAAAGGAAATCAGTATTTTCTAACACCGATTCCTCCTAATGTGACACCTCACATTTAAAACATGAGTCATTAACTAGGTTTCCAAAATAAACCCCAAACTTCCAAATAATTCAATTTAACCCTCCAAGTTAATTTCTTCACAATAAATTATATCAAAATACAAAATATATCTTATTAATTTACAATAGAAATTTCGGGGTGTTACAAGGAGCGACAATGGTACCGAGTTTGTGAATAACAAGCTGAGTGAGTTTTTTATTCAAAAGGAATTTTGCATCAAACTACCTGTGTTTACACTCCTCAACAAAATGGAGTTGTTGAGCGTAAACATAGGCATCTTTTAAATGTTGCTAGAGCTCTTATGTTTCAAGGGGGTATTCCTTTAAACATGTGGAATGAGTGTGTCTTAACTGCCACCTATCTTATAAATAGGACACCATCCTCTGTGTTAAAAGGAAAATGTCCGTATGAATTAGTGTTTGGTTTTGCTCCTGTTTTGTCACATTTGCGAAATTTTGGTTGTCTGTGCTTTGCTACTAGGCCTAATGTTTCTGACAAATTCTCCTCTCGTACTGAAAAATGTGTTTTTATTGGATATGCAAACGGTCAAAAGGGCTATAGGCTGTTTAGGTGGGCGTGATGTAAAGTTTTATGAAACCATTTTCCCTTTTAAAATGGGAGCAAACAATCAGTCTAATGACTCCAGCAATATTGATTTTTTAAATTTCTTTGATCATATTCAACCTACTGATGTGTCTTCAGAAAAACCCTATGATGATATAAGGGATACCTCACAAAATGAACCTTTAAATCTTAATTCTGAACATAATAGCAACCCTGGTCATTCTGGTAGCCAATCTGGAGCTGCCACTCCTAATGAGTTTGGTGGCACCAATGGTACTGCCACTCCAAGTGAGCTTGGTGGAACCAATGAGACAAATGTCCAAGGAAGGCCTGATGGCCCAGAAGATCTTGATGATCTTGATTTGGTAACCAATGATCAGAGTGCTGCTGATGGAGATGTTAATGATGATGTTCATTTGAGTTTCCCTCCTGAGGGTGGTTTTGTGGAGCCCTCTACTAGAAAGTCAAATAGAGTGTCAAATTTGCCTAGAAAGTTCTCTGATTATATAGTAGAGGGTAAGGTCAAGTATGGAATAGAAAGAGTAGTGAATTATTCTTTTCTAAATCAAAATAATTTGTGCTTTGTAACTACTCTTAACAAATCTGTAGAACCCAATAATTTCTTTGAAGCCTGTAAGGATCAAAATTGGGTATCAACTATGAATGATGAAATGGAGGCTTTATATAGGAATAACACATGGACTTTGACTACTCTCCCAATAGGTCAAAAACCGATTGGCTGTCGATGGATATATAAAATTAAATATAAAGCCACTGGTGAGATTGAGCGATATAAAGCTAGATTAGTGGCTAAAGGATACTCACAGCGGGAGGGGTTAGACTATGAGGAGACTTTCTCTCCAATTGTAAAAATGGTTACTGTTCGATGTGTTATTGCTTTAGCTGTTCAATTTAACTGGCCTCTTTGTCAGTTAGATGTGAATAATGCATTCTTATATGGTGATTTAAATGAAGATGTTTATATGACTCTACCTCCTGGATATTTTTCTCCAAATGATAAAAGAGTGTGTAAGCTTGTTAAGTCATTGTATGGATTAAAACAAGCACCACGACAGTGGTATGCAAAATTATCAGCATGTTTGCATGATCATGGTTTTGTTCAAAGTACTTGTGATTATTCTATGTTTACTAAGATAAATGATTCCGTTTATTTGGTATTACTGGTATATGTAGATGACATTATTTTAACAGGGAATTCATTAAATGAAATTAATAAAGTGAAAAGTCATTTACAATCCAGTTTTAAAATTAAAGATTTGGGTGAGTTAAAGTTTTTCTTAGTTATAGAAATTTTGAGAGCTGAAAAGGGTATATGCATGTCGCAACGAAAATATTGTCTCGAACTTCTTAGTGACTTTGGGTATTTAGGGTGCAAACCAGTTAGCACACCCATGGACATGAATCTGATTGTCACAGAGTCCGTTGGTCCTGAATTAAAAGATCCACTTTTGAAAGATTTTTTTCTGAATTTCAAAAATTAATTGGTAGATTAATCTACTTATTGGCAACAAGGCCTGATATTGCCTTTGCAGTACATTGCCTAAGTCAATTCATGCATTCTCCAAGACAGTCACATCTTAAGTTGGCTCTTCGAGTCTTACGGTATTTGAAGGGTTCTCCAGGAAAAGGTGTATATTTTTCTTCTTCCTCTGAGTTTAGTTTAAAGGCATTTGTTGATGCAGATTGGGGTAAGTGTCTTTCTACTAGACGTTCAGTTACAGGTTATTGTTTGTATTTAGGCAAGTGTATGATATCTTGGAAGAGCAAGAAACAATCAACTGTTTCTCGCTCTTCAGCTGAATCAGAATATAGGGCAATGGCTTCTGCCCTATGTGAAATCATTTGGGTTTTAAATGTTTTAACTGATTTAAAAATTAAAAGTCTTTTGCCTGTGAATTTGAATTGTGACAATAAGTCTGCGATACAAATTGTAAACAATCCTGTTTTCCATGAGAGAACAAAGCATATTGAAATCGATATACATCAAGTGAGGAATAAAGTAACTTCTGGTATGCTTAAGACTGTTAAAGTACCGTCTTTAGATAATCCGGCAGATATTTTTACAAAATCACTTGGTGTAAATCAACACAATTATTTGTGTTCTAAGTTAAACATGTTAGATCTGTTCCAACGTCAAGATTAAGGGAGGGTGTTAAAACATAATTGTAAAATTGACTAATCTTGACATTGCACATAATTAACTTATTTTTATTGTTTAAATTCTGAGGGCCAAATAAGGATAATACTGAAAGTATGAGGATGATGCTGCTAAATGCTGATTGACTAAAGGGTAGCGGTGCAATGTGGAGATGGCTGAAGGACTATAATGGAATATATTTTCTTATATATACAATGCGATTTAGGGTTTACTTTTTATATACACTTCTGTTACTTTTCATCTTCCTCTCGATACACAGTCTTTCATTTTTAGGGTTTCTTTAACCGTAAAGATTAACTTCAAATCTCTTGAAGTTAACATGAGGAGTGTTATTGTAGTGAGGTTTAAATGTAAGTATTAGGTTAGATTTCATAGTGTTGGTAATAAAAGTGATTTTCATTTTGTAATATTTCAATGGTAAAGTTGACATTGATTTGCCATCCAGCGACATCAGATTTAGATTTTGGTTGGTTCCGATAAGTTTTTTGGGTCTTTTGCTTATTTTTTAGAATGCAAAACAAGAATGTAAGCATAGATATAAAATATATGGAATCCATCAAATATGTAAAGTGTTGTTTTTGGAATGCTGATTAAATATGTTTTTGTGGGTATTTTGCTGATATATTTGAATGAATACTTTGTGGTTTCCAGAATCATGACTGCATACTCGTTTCTTTAAATGTTGCTGCAGGCAAAAGCCAATTGAATATTGTTTTTGCTGATGTTTTGTGGCTATTCTATTCTATTTTAGTTTATTTTTATTTTCAAAAAAGTGTAATTTCTATAATCAACATATATTTACATTTTTGTGTTTTATATGATTTCGTGGATTAGCTCAAGTGTCTATAAGACTTTAGATGCTATTTACTTTTCACTTATTGGGCTTAATGGTTTAGGGAGCTTATTTGCACAGCCATATTAGGGTTATTACTTAGAGCTTAATGAAAAATATATCGTCTTATTCGCACCGCCAAGAGACCTCTCACTTGTCCAGATTCAGCCTACAAAATGACCCCTCCTACCCTTAGTTAAACACGCTTCACGACACTCTCATTCTCTTTCCCCCGGACCCTCTCTTCACGAAATTCCTCAGCCCAATGACCAAGTTCTTCACTGTAAAGAGCCGCCTTGCAACTGGCAACAACTTCTGATTTCTACTTTTTTTCGTCTATTCTCTTTCTCGAAGAACTAGGACCATGTGCATTCATGATCCCTGGCAATCAGATCGTGAATAAGTACAAAAGCTCATGCAAAAAAATAAGCATCTCTTTGTTGAAGATCAAAGTTAGAGAACTTCATTTGATGTTGTTTTGGTTCTTGAAGAAAGTAGCATCTCTTTTTTGAAGAACAAGAGCATAAGCATACTTGTTATTTTGGTTCATGTGGATAGCATATCTTTCTTTTAATTTATATGGTTAATTCTAGGCTTTTGTATCAACATCAAAGAACTTTATTTGATAATTCGGTAAAAAGTAGTGGAGCTCAATTACTTGCTTTTGATGCAGATCATTGATTTATAGATTTTATATACTGATTTGATCTTGATTCCTATACTTGTGATCTTGGAGGGTGCATTAGCCATTTATGTTATTCAAACAGTTGATTTTGGGAAAAAAGTAGACAACACCACATTTTTATTCATACAAGACAAATTTGACTTCATAGATAATTTGGTATACAACCCTTTAGGTTTTGGGGTTTCTTTCCATAGGCATTGGTTTGAATCCCATCAAGACAAATGAGGATTTTCTTGTGTATTGTTGGGGACGCCTGAAAAACAAACCAAGAGCAGATGAGATATTCCAACACATCCCCGACCTTTTTAGAGTGATTTTGATTACCCTTTGACTTTCAGAAGAAGAGGGTCGAGAACGACTTCGTTTTCTAGTAACATCATCTCGCTGTCGAAGAACAACTTAGTTGTCCGGTAACACCATCTTGTTGTCGCATAATCTGGAGGAGGAGACATCCACGATTTCCGACACGTTGGAATCAACCACCCGCCTTCTTTCAAAACCGACATGATCTGCATTTCGTACGTATCGACTCATTTCGGGATCTCGGATCCATAGGCGGGCCTAGTAAGGAGCGAAGGAGTCTCGTGGACTAGCTAGCTCATTTGATTACCGTAAGAGAAAATATTTTATGCGTTATAAAGGTACACCTACTTAATTTTGAGAGTGTCATCAAATATTTCAAAACGAATTTTGTAACAAAATCTAGAGCTGGGCATGATGGCTTTGGTCATATGAATTAAAGTGCCTCTTTAGTAGGACGTCTTGGATTAATCCCTACTTGCAACAAATATGTAATCTTTTCTATTAATAACAAGAGAAACTTCTGTTTCCACTCTTATCTATTTCAAATGCCTTTAAATCACATTTAATATTCTATTAATTCCCAACTTTTTCCACTTTTTGTTTATTAACTACACCTCTTGTAAATTATGATATTCTTGTAAATTATTTTTTTTTCTTTTTATTTGTTTGTATTTGTAATTTGCATTTTAGTTATTATTTTGATTATTACTGAATCTTAGGCTTTGTTGGTTTATTTGAAAAAATCTCTTATTAGTCTCTTATATCTGATTCGTTAAGAGGTAGGGCCATTTAGACTGTTTGTCTTTTTCATATTTTTAGAGCGACTTATGCCGTAAGAGGTAAACATTTGTCTCTTATTGTTCTCATTGAATTAACCTTAATAGATAATTTCTCTCAATCGATTCACTTATATTATAATAAAACTCAATTTACTATAATTAGGTAATTTTCTAATTGAAATTTATATAATGTAAATATATTATTATTGATTAAACGTATTCACTTAAACTAATGCTAATTTTATAATTTAAATGTAAATTCTGTAACGATAATGCATAGATATGTGAAATTGTATAAGTTTATGTGTATAAATTCTAACAATATAATATTCTAATAGGTCAAATACATAATTTAAACAAATTCAGGCATTTATCAGTTTACAAAAACAATTATTCTTATTGATTCAGATTTCAGACATCAGCACCATCTCTTATCAATCAAAAGTGAAACTTCAAACTTCAACATCTCTTAAAAAACAAACGCCACCTTAGACACGAATACGAAAAGAAAAAAATAAGATGCATAGTTGGTTTGATTTACATAACATTTTATTTAATAGTAGGAGTTCTAGATGCACGATGAATCGAAGTTGAAAAATATAGGAAAAACAGAGGACCATCAATATGAAATACTAAAAATTGAATTTTTTTATGAAATCAACCAAAAAACCAAATAAGTTATTCTTAATGACATAAATTAAGCTAAAACACGTTCGGGCATAAGCTGTAGTATTGTGTTTTACTGATTCACAATGAAAAAATGTATTATACTCGAAATCGACATAACTGGATTTTCCTCAGATCAAACCGCGTCGACTTTTGCAACAGAAAAAAAAACCCATGATTTTACGAACCATTGATCCACCTTAAATAGTACACCCGCTCAAGAAAATTCCTACCTGTCATATAGTAATACAAACATAATAACGATGGGCTAGCTAAGCAAGAAGGGTCGGGTGGTTCTTTAGTATGTGTAATTATAGTCTCATTTGAAAGAGAAGGCGATGGATTTGCGGAGGAGATGTGAGGATGGTTTTTTGGATTGAGTTGTGAAATACTTAAATTACTAATATAATCAATTATTAAATAATATTAATAAAATTAAATAATTGCTTCACATATTTTGAAACAAATATAAATAAAAAATATTTATTTTGAGATAGAAAAATTAAAACTACTACTTCATAGTTCATATCAAAAAAATTGTGCACTTATTTTTCATGGGATCTGATATGTGCCTTAGATCATCTTTAATCCACCACTAAAAACATAAAAATGAAGATATTTTCATCTTCAATTCAACGCTAAAACACAAAAAGTATGGATGTCAATAAAATAGCCCTCTATATTTGAAGACCGATAAAGTAAGTCTTTATAATGACATATTAATATTTTATTCAATTTTTATAAGTATATATATATATATAAATATAAATTAATAGTTTAATATATTAAGTAATATTTTATATTAGCTTTATAATTTATTATTATAATATTAAAAATGTTTTTAGTGTGGGTTAGAGTTCAATTTTTTTAGTGTTCAAGAAAACCATCATTTTTAATGTTTTTTGTGTTATTTTTTTAGTGATTGAGTTGAAGATGTCCTTAACTGCCCTACTCGAAACCCCTTCTTGTATTATTTTGTTAAGGAATTTCAGAATTTGTTTTTAAGATATACTGCACTTATGTGTTTTTTTCTTTGACCATTTCTTAACATTTCCAACTTACTCGTGTAAAATAAAAAAGGTAGGTACAAACCTGATGAATATAATTCTAGTTTATTAAAATTGATATTACACAACAAATAATATAAAAACACAAGAATCTAAAAAGTAGAAGAGTTATTTTGTAATTATCAGAAGTTAGAAAAAAATGGAGAGTAGTGAATAGTAACTCTCTATATGTAGAGAGTTACTATTCAATTCTCTATTTTAAAGAGTAAAATAGAAGGTTCATTGGAGATGAAATAGATAGTAAAATAGAGAGTAGAGAGTAAAATCGAGAGTTCATTAGAGATGGTCTAAGGCTTGACCTCACCGCCCCTCCATGCCTAACGTCATTTAGAACCTTGATCAAAACTAAAAGTAGGCCTATTATTTGTGAATATTTTTTAACATTATTAGGATACCGTGGATTTTAATAGGTAACTTATCAAAACTAAAATTAGACATAATATTTGTGAACAGTCTTTTAAATACTGATAAGTATACGATTAAAATTTCAAGCACGTCTGAATATGGTGGTTTGAAGGTTGCTAAATATACCCATTTTCAAATTAGCAAAATGTTCAACTACAGTTAAATCCTATTTTATTAAAACATAAATTTTCATTTATCTTTTTTGATTAGATTTGTATAAATAAATTCTTTATTTTCAAATTAATTAATTAAATGATCTTAAATGAGGTTTTAATTAAGTTCACAACTTTTTAAAATCTAAATTAAATCGGTAATCTTATAAATGTGTTATTCCTAAACTACCCTTAATGAATCTCTTTCAGACCAGCCCCCTCCCTTTCTTCCTAGTCGACCCATCTTCCCCAAACCCTACTCCCCGGATTTGCTCCCTCCCCCTTCTCCAGATCAACCCCCTCCCTTTCTTCTTCGTCGAACGCCTCTTCCTCCCTAGCCTCTCTTCTCTTCGTTGGATTGTGGTTCGACTTTCTCTTTCTTCGTCAGACGGTGGTGGTGGTCGGATCGGACGGTGGTGGTCGGATCATGATGGTCCGCCATGAAAGCTGCTTCTGCTAGGGATAGGATGGTCATTTGCTTGTAAGAGAATAGAAGAAAGTCATTTTGCATAATGAAGGTTTACGGAAGGTTATATACCTAAATCATCCAATGAGAACTCCTTCATTTTACACAAACGCGAGAATACCCTTATCACATGTGATAATACACATGAGGGGACCTGTTGGTGTGCATACGACATAGCCTATGAATAATAGTTATTTTAAAATTATACAAAACTATAAAATAAAACCGAAAAACTAATGGAAAATGAGAATGTAATAGTAATAAAAAAAGGGAAATTAATTAAAATACCCAAAGTTTGACTTTGACTTACCAAAATACCAATTTTCTCGCTGAGTTTACCAAAATACCAAAAGTTTCCGCGGTAGGCCCCGCGATCACGGGCTAGGGCCTACGTGGCACACCAGTTGGGCCAAAGTGTCCCGCGGAGCCCCCCAACTATGACCGCGGTGACACTTTTGGTCCCTGTCCGCGGTGGTTGTCCGCGATGGGCAAAAAAAATTACATTTTTGGTCCTTTTTTGCACGAATCTTTGCATGCTTTTACTGTTTGTTTCTGTTTTTTTCCACAATTATTGTACTTTGAAGACCAATTTGTGGTTGAAATTCACTGGCATGTTTGAGATTTCATCCATAAATATCAGTAAAATGCAATTCACAATTCACACCATTCTATCATTCTTTCTTGCTTTCTATCACTTGCTTTGTTTCTTGCTTTCTTTCTTCAGTAAACAAATGGCATCGTCATCTAACCCATCGTCTACACCTGAAAGAATGCCACCTAAACTCCAGAAGGCGATAGCAGCAAAGGAAAAGGAGATAGACCAACTGACAGAAGAGTGGAAACAGATGATCGCCAGGAAGAATGTCCACTTGACAAGGATCGAAGTGGAAGAAAAGGAGATCAAAAGGATGAAAGGGGATATAAAAGATAGGGAGGCTCGTATTCGTCGAGAAAAAGAAGAAATTCACCACATTACGCAAGACTTCGCAATTCTTCAAGCGAAGGTAAGCGAGAAGCAAAGTTGGATTGATCAAACTAAAGCAATTTTTGAGTAGGTGGTGGTACGGGTGTTGCTTTAGTACTTTGTTGTTTATGTGTTGTTGTTTTGTACTTTTTCAGTTTGACATTGTTGTTTCGTTCCTTTCCTGTTTGTATGTTGTTGTTTAATTTGTCATGAATAAAGGTCTTTAATTTGTCTGAAAAGTTGTGTTTAAGTAGTCTGAAATTTGTCTAAAAAGTGGTTCATATTAAAAATACAACCCATAGATGTTATACAAGATTATTTCATAACAAACACATACTAATCAATACAGTACAAGTAATATGTTCTCGTATATGTGTTTTATGACTAATCTAACGTGGGTTATTTATAGGCAAATGTGGACAGGGACCAATTTTGAAAAATCTTCTCCCGCTATTGAATGATTTTGATTGTTTTGATTTGCAATTTACACTTTCAACCCTTATACTTATTTACTTACTTTACTTTATACCTTTTACTTTCATAATTTTAATTTTACATTTAACACATATAATCGTTTATTAACTAAAATACGTTAAAAAAATACGTTTTAATTTTAACAAGTTACACCATTATAATCGTCTCTTCGATACGTTCGAAATGAGCCCAATATTGAATATTTTTTTATTTATATATTTTAATATATATCATTATAATCGTCTCTATATAACCATTACTATTCTCTCCATTTAGACTACTACCATTATGATCATCATCTCATGTTCTGTTTCAAGTACCTTTCAAAAGATAACTGGTCCCAATCAAGGGAAATCAATGTTCAGATCAACGTACATAAATTATGTTTGATAAATTACAACGGGCCGATAAAGTAGATAAAATCATGTTATATATAAACAAACGCACTAAACATACAATATTTATCGTCCCAATCAAGGGAAATCAACGTTCAGATCAACGGTATCATATGATGGGCCCTGCGTGTTACTTACTTGGCTGACTGAACGTCTACTCGGCACGGTTGAAGGGGCGGGATTCTGTAACGTCCCAAAAATTACAAGCAAATTTAAATTTTTAAAATAAACATTTCATTGATAATAACTCAATAAATGATCCCAACGTTTCGTTTGCAAACACATAATTAATATCTTTATAAAATAAAACCAGCGGAATAAACGTTTAATTATTAAAATCATAAAGCAACCAGCTCTTCTCGCGCGCCAGTGTGTACTCGTCACGCCTTGGAGCCGCCCGTACCTGAAACCACAGTTTATTGGGAAAGGGTAAGCACGAAGCTTAGTGAATTCCAACACATGCGCAGATAGGAATTATATACACATCACCCCTATCCGCACATAAGCAACAACATCACAGATACATAAAACGAGTAAACATCTACAAGTAATTATGTATCCAACACCTCAGTACCATCGAGGCCTCGGTCCCACCGAATTGTAATGTATCCAACACCTCAGTACCATCGAGGCCTCGGTCCCACCTAATTGTAATGTAACCAACACCTCAGTACCATCGAGGCCTCGGTCCCACCGAATTGTAATGTAACCAACACCTCAGTACCATCGAGGCCTCGGTCCCACCGAATTGTAATGTAACCAACACCTCAGTACCATCGAGGCCTCGGTCCCACCGAATTGTAATGTAACACATTTATACCAAGCATTCAAACCAATCAAATATTACACACCACAAACAACTAGTTCACACCACAAAAACAATAGTACATACAAACTATTATGACATGCATACAACCCCTAACCACACAGTGAGAGAACTCACCTCGAATGCGCGCCCAGCTTAATAACACAATTCAAGCTTCACAAATACGGTCACTTCCCAGCACCTAAATACATGTTAAAACGTGTCAATACGAGACCCGGACCCTGTGACACGACACACGCTTAAACCGTCACTAAAACTATTTTTCCGTTCTCACTAAACAGGTCTGTTCGGGACCTGTTTCGACCCCTTTAAACCCAGAAAATTCCCAATATTATTTCGTGACCAGAAAGTACTCTGAGTTAGGGTTCCAAAGACATATTATACGCCTCCTAACGATTTTTCTACAATTTACTACGGATTTTACAAAAACAGTTTCCGGAACAGCGGAATTCAGCACCTTTCAGTATAAAACGACAAATCGACCCATGCTACGTCCCGAACTGGGTTTTGCACAAAACACAGAAAAGTTTCTAGACTCAAAAAGGGAACTTTTGACACCGGTTTCACCCCAAACCGAGTTACGATCAGAAAGTTATGGTTTTCGCAAGATCAAGGCAGATTCCAGAAGTTTTCACATGAAATGACGAAATACCGAACTTGCGACCACTTTTCCGCCCAGTTAGAAACCGAACCAGTTTTTCGCTAAAACACGGAAAACGTGCTCGACCCTGAACTTGAACCGTGGGAGCCAGTTTCGGCTCAAACGGAGTTACGACGGAAAAGTTATGGTTACATGAAAACTGGACAGCACACTTTAATTTTCATAAAATAACGATTTTATAAACGGTAACGTGATTAAGGTTTCGGGTTAGGGTTTAGCTATTACGGGTTAACGAAACTGAACAACACCCGGCACCACCCACTGCCATCTCCGGCCGTGGTGGTCACCGGCGGCGGCGGTATTTCCGGCGACTCTTATATACACGCACACGCACGCACACCCTCACGCACACACCACTCCATCCTCACACCACCGCTCTCCTTACTCCCGATCGTCCCACGCAAAATGACACATACACCCACACAACCTTCCGCCCACCCACGGCCACCACAGCGGCGGCGTGCGGCGGTGGTTGTTCCACCGGAAAAACGAAAAAGGAAAGGAAAGCGAAACGAAACGAAGAGACGACTTACCTTGCGACGTCTACCCTCTTCCCCTCGACTTCTCCGACGAAAGGTGGTGTTGGCGGCGGCCTCCGGCGGCAGCAGCGACGATCCTCCGGCGTCTCTCTCTCTCTTCGTTTCTCTTGTTCTCTTCCTCTCTCTCTTCTCGCTACCTCTCTCTCTCTCTCTCTCGCTCACTCTCGGCTCTTTTTCTTCTTTCACGACCGGCCGAACACCAAGGGGAGGGGGGGTGGCCGTAGGTTTTCTTATGGTTTCTAATAGGTTTCTTTGCTTTCTTGCCATTCACGCCACAAACACCAAGCCACAAATATGGAATTGGTTTAAGGAATCATGGACCGAAATATAGTTTAAGTTTTGGCCCTTGACACAAATGGTCCCTCAACTTAACTTTCTCGCAACTAACCAAAATTCCGACATTTTTTCGATTAGGTCTAACTCGACTAACCCCGTTAACGAAAACCACCTTAAATCAAACTTAAAAGAAAAGAATTAATAAAAGAAATTACATACCGGGATACGTGCTTTACAACTCTCCCCCACTTGGATTAGACTTCGTCCCCGAAGTCTACGTCCGCAAACAGCTCTTAATAATTCTCTCGCATACTTCCTTACTAACAACACTCCTTCAAGAACACTGAAAACGCGATTGGAAGAACACTCCAACAATCGGAAACATTCTTAGTTAAACGACTTCGGTTGTCTCCCAATCTTAGATGATTCATACCTCCCGATTAAATTTCCAGCTCTAACCATTCTAAAGCTGCTCACAGAATACCCTACAGGATACTCGAAACCGATCATTCCTACCATTAACTGCCGATTAACTTCTACGAGTTCTACTAGACTCCCAAAATTCACGATGAATCACATTAACAAACACCGGCCCCCGCCGAACATCGGTCCAACCGAATAAATAACACACATCGGCCACCCGCCGAACATCGGTCCAACCGATTACAATAACAAACATCGGCCACCCGCCGAACATCGGTCCAACCGATTACAATAACTCACATAAGCGTGGTATTATCCTAGACACTACACCAATAGATATCCCCCACAACCAAATCAACTAACACACACGTTGGTCATTCCACCAGAACCATTCATCACAAGTGATCACTTCAGGGTTACTACTACCGTCACCATGATTATCTTAAAATCGGCTACAACTCTCCGATTATACTAAAGGTGTTTGGCCTCAAGCCCAAAAGTCGACACCTAAATATACCACCTACCTCAAAATGGTTGATGCGCATTTATTCTCTTAATAACAAAGGGCATCAATCCCTTAGCCGATACTATTCGGCCTACAGTACTAACGCGCGTGGAATACCTACCTTCCACCGACGACGTACCATCCACACTTGCTCTACGAAGCCAAGTCACACGGTATCGAGGATACACCTTGACGTCTACCTCCCGAATAACGCCTCAAGACCCATCACATCGGAACTACCTCCCAGGTAAGTGCCCACAACTATATCCTCCTAGTACTTACTGGAAAGTCTAGGTTAAAACACATGAATACCGGGGTCACACCCCGAGATACCCAACCGACCATTACCAACGACTGACTATCGTGTCTAAGGATCCAAAGCAAACAGCCTACCAACAACATGCCTATTCCAGATTGACTCACTCACCCAAACATGTAAACACTCAACGTGCAAAGAATGCCAAACGGTGCGACAAAAACAACTCATCAACTAGACTCCACATCGAGCCATTAAACCCGGGCAATAGGCCCATGACTAACTCCAAGTCAAAACCGAGCAAAATGCTCCACGCTTGCTAGACCCATAGATCGGAAAATGCGTTTAAACAAAGTTTAAGCAAGCAATACTCTGAAATCAACCTTAGTCCCATACTCAACACGGGTTAAGCAAAAGAGTTTTCCAAAATGACTCACACCCTAAAAATTCTCGAAATGACACATGACACTTAAAAGCACATTTCCCCAATTGATTTACAAAATCATTTACAAAATATTTTCAACATCAGGATTTTCATCCCAAAAAGATCGTATGTAATAAAACTACTATTACCTGATCGATAGTTACGCAAAACTGGACACGCTCGTCCCACAAAGGAAAATCATGTTGAAAATCGTTCCATTGCAGTTCGGTTTACTCACACAAAAGCAAAGCGTAATAAATAATTTCTTTAAAATGAACCGCCTCGATTCCAGTATGGATTGACTCATGACGTGCATTTAAAGTAACCGCTTGACCTTAAACAGGGTGCGACAAAGGTGTGCACATAATTCAAAATAAGTTTCACGACATTTGATTTAAAAATTCTTCTTTTTAATCTTAAAATGACGTGGTACAGGGTTCGCCACAAATTTTTCGCGCGTCAGCTAGTCACACAAAACGATGGCACGGTTTACAAATATATTTTTGTTAAAACACAACTGCCTCGTGTAAGTTTCAAACTTGAAGACAGAAACCAGCCCGCTTCTATTAATTGGAAATATCGACTAAAACCTCATAAAATCTCAAACTGGGGGCATGCATGCACGCTTGTAACACTTCCTCAAGTTTCGTACTTGGGACATATAACGTCAAAACATTATAGTTTAAAAATGTATTTATCGAAAATGCTCAAAATACTCGTTTCCTCCAAAGCAAAAGTTTTTTTTTTACTTTCCCAAAAAAAAATGATCGGTAATTCTAAATTAACCGAATGTCAAAAATCTACGCATTTATATTTCCAAAATATAACACATTGTAATCGTATGCATGATGTTCACAATATTAAAACACTCCTTGGATCAAATGGTCTTTCATTTCGACAAAAAGGAACTAAAACATTTTCATGCACGACTCGTTCATCAAAATGTCGAGAACAAAGGTTACCCCAGTATGCATACCCCTAAGTCGATAAATCGCATTTTCATGAAAATGTCAATAAAACCTTTATCTGACTAAAAAGCGCACTAAACAATTCCTTATGAAATGTTACCAAAATTCCTCCATGCATCACTTATGTCACGCATGAATCAATCCACACACTGAACCATTTGCAATAAAACACTTAGTAATACAAACTCTCGAACGAAAAGTTAAGCGACACTAGAATTCCAAACTCATTTTAGACAAATCACTAAAAATAGCCTTATACAGACACCGCGGGATGTAACTTTCCGTCTCAACTCTAACATATGTGGAAGAATTCCAATGTTAAAGTCGCAAACCGTAGTCACTTGCCCAACATTTTAAACACCACAAAACACGGATATCATCATACCCGAAAGAACCGTTGGAAAATAATCAATGATACAATTTTAACAAAGTTTGCAACTCTCGTGATAAAAAGGTTTCATGCACTTTCAAAGCCATAATTCGAAATCTTGTGTGTGTACTAAACATTCCCCAAAATTCCAAAACACCATCCCTAAAAGGATTTGAAACACCAGAAGTAGTTAATGCAATTTTATTTTCAAAATAAACTTTGTGCATGACTCAGTCGGCATTTGTAAAACCCGTATCCCGGTATGTAATTTATTAGTCTTATTTATTTTCTTTTAAGTTCGTATTATAGTGGTTCACGTTAACGGGGTTAGCCGAGTTGGGTCAATTCGTTAAGTACTGAAAATTGTGGCTAGTTGCGAGAGAAACATAAGTTGAGGGGCTAGTTATGTCAAAGGGCCAAACACCCTTTTTGAGTTTCGGCCCATGCAGCATTCTTGCCGAGACCCATTTGCTCTTTTGGTTTGTTGTGTCGTGAGGTGGAGGTAAAGAAAAGAATACTATAACCCAAAACCCTACTTGCAATGCTCCTCCTTTTTCCTTGCGCCGTGAACCGCCATCTCTCCTCCCCATTCCGTTCCTTTGCTGCCGCTGCTAACCACCAGGACCACCGCCGGCGTCACCGGAGTTCTGCTGGAAAGAGAGAATGCAGAGAGAGAGAGAGAGTCGGTCGAGAAGAGAAGGGAGTCGGGTTTCCGCCGTGTTGCTGCTGCGTCTTTGTCGAGAGGTAATCATCTTCTCCTTTTCCTTCTTCTTCGTGTCGTTTTACCACCGTCGCCGCCGGTGGCCGCCGCCGCCGACCACCATTGCTGGAGGCGGCAGTGGGTGGTGTTGGGTTTTGTCCGGAAATGGTTAATTAGGACTGAACCTTAATAGCTAAACCGTAACCCGAATCGTATAAACGTAAACCGTTTTATAAAATCGTCAATTTATGTGAAAAACGTCCTTCTGCCACTGTTTTGCGTCAACCGTAACTTTTCCGTCGTAACTCCGTTTGAGCCGAAACTGGCGCCCACGCTTCAAGTTCAGGGTCGAGCACGTTTTCCGTGTTTTAGCGAAAAACTGGTTCGGTCTCTAACTGGGCGGAAAAGTGGTCGCAAGTTCGGTGTTTCGTCATTTCATGTGAAAACTTCTGGAATCTGCCTTGATCTTGCGAAAATCATAACTTTCTGCTCGTAACTTGTTTTGAGGTGAAACTGGTGCCCAAAGTTCCCTTTTTGAGTCTAGAAACTTTTCTGTGTTTTGTGCAAAACCCAGTTCGGGACGTAGCACGGGTCGAATTGTCGTTTTATACTGAAGGGTGCTGAATTTCGCTGTGCTGGAAACTGTTTTTGTAAAATCCGTAGTAAATTGTAGAAAAATCGTTAGGAGGCGTATAATATGTCTTTGGAACCCTAACTCAGAGTACTTTCTGGTAATGAAATAATAGTGGGAATTTTCTGGGTTTAAAGGGGTCGAAACAGGTCCCGAACAGACCTGTTTTGGGTGAACGGAATTTAGTTTTAGTGACGGTTTAAGCGTGTGTCGTGTCATAGGGTCCGGGTCTCGTATTGACACGTTTTAACATGCGTTTAGGTGCTGGGAAGTGACCATAATTGTGAAGCTTGAATTGTGTTATTAAGTTGGGCGCGCATTCGAGGTGAGTTCTCTCACTGTGTAGTTAGGGGTTGTATGCATGTCATAATTGTTTGTATGTACTATTGTCTTTGTGGTGTGAACTAGTTGTTTGTGGTGTGTAATATTTGATTGGTTTGAATGCTTGGTATAAATGTGTTACATTACAATTCGGTGGGACCGAGGCCTCGATGGTACTGAGGTGTTGGTTACATTACAATTCGGTGGGACCGAGGCCTCGATGGTACTGAGGTGTTGGTTACATTACAATTCGGTGGGACCGAGGCCTCGATGGTACTGAGGTGTTGGTTACATTACAATTCGGTGGGACCGAGGCCTCGATGGTACTGAGGTGTTGGTTACATTATAACTCGGTGGGACCGAGGCCTCGATGGTACTGAGGTGTTGGATACATTACAATTCGGTGGGACCGAGGCCTCGATGGTACTGAGGTGTTGGATACATAATTACTTGTAGATGCTTACTCGTTTTATGTAACTGTGATGTTGTTGCTTATGTGCGGATAGGGGTGATGTGTATATAATTCTATCTGCGCATGTGTTGGAATTCACTAAGCTTCGTGCTTACCCTTTCCCAATAAACTGTGGTTTCAGGTACGGGCGGCTCCAAGGCGTGACGAGTACACACTGGCGCGCGAGAAGAGCTGGTTGCTTTATGATTTTAATAATTAAACGTTTATTCCGCTGGTTTTATTTTATAAAGACATTAATTATGTGTTTGCAAACGAAACGTTGGGATCATTTATTGAGTTGTTATCAATGAATTGTTTATTTAAAAATTTAAATTTGCTTGTAATTTTTGGGACGTTACAGCATTCCACGTCTCGACTCATACTCCTCCAAACCTCTCCAATCCACTATCGTCCTCCGAGCATTTAACCTCTTAGGGCAAGTTGGGAAATTACGTCAAATAATCTTACGGGTTTTCCTCAAATCAAAGTCGGCTCAAAAGCCTATGACCCAAAATGGTCTACTCAAAACAAACCACATCCTTATCGTCACTCCAAGTGATTGATACTAGACACGTCCTTCTATCCCAACGACTACTAGTTTAGAACCTTCGACACTACCCCAACGATCATCCCATCAAAGCAAGTCAAGTACTCACATGTACCAGTGGATCTACTATATTTGTCTCTCCTCGTGACGGCTATTCAGGGTAGATAATACAACGCGTTATTAGCACATAACAACGCACACTAACAACACTCACGCCCAACTCCTTGGATTCCTCGTGACTTCCCCGACTCGAGCATTGATCTTGTGCTTCCGGTAGTAGGAGCTCTACTACTACCTTCCACACCTATCATCGCTCGTTCCGAGTCTCATCCCGAGGGTCCAAGTAGTTTCTCGCCGAAACTATACACATAAAATAATTAATCCACACATGCCAGTTCAAGAACATATCCTAAACAGGCAACTCATACAACTACTGTATATATAACACCATCGGTCTCCCCGATCAGACAGCCACAAATGTATACTTAATAAACCATCGGTCACCCCGATCATACAACAACAATTAAATATATAATTAACCATATGCCTGCACCAGCATATATATACATCCACCCTTCCTAGCTCCCTAGGAATTTCCTCTTATCCCACTACCCTTGCTACTACCGAATCCCTACTAATTATGACGAGTGACCTCGCGAATACCCGATTATATGCAGTGCGAAATAAATAGACAGTTGAATACAAGACTCTATCCTAGAACGGTTGGACTCAAACAAGAGCTGCGCAATAGAACTAAATCGAATATTCTAAGGCTATAAATCTCTTACTGCATACAACCTAGAGGGCATCCCCTTAGTAACCTATCATAATTCGCATAAATTCCTAATAGCAAGTAGTTCAACATACATCATAGTGTCCACAACAGGCAATCTAGCATGCATACTCTATGATCTAGAAAGCAATAAAACACTAAGTACTGTACCTTTTCCCCTGGCTCCGGCTGACTGTACACACTGCGCCATCGATCACCGTTTCTCAAACGGGTTTTCCTTTCTTTTATTTTCCAAAAAGATTTAATAAAGAATTTGAAAATTTCCCCAGCCGCAACTTGAGACCAAACACACCGAGGTGCGTTTGATTCACTCAAGCTGTGCTCTGATACCAAGTTGTAACGTCCCAAAAATTACAAGCAAATTTAAATTTTTAAAATAAACATTTCATTGATAACAACTCAATAAATGATCCCAACGTTTCGTTTGCAAACACATAATTAATATCTTTATAAAATAAAACCAGCGGAATAAACGTTTAATTATTAAAATCATAAAGCAACCAGCTCTTCTCGCGCGCCAGTGTGTACTCGTCACGCCTTGGAGCCGCCCGTACCTGAAACCACAGTTTATTGGGAAAGGGTAAGCACGAAGCTTAGTGAATTCCAACACATGCGCAGATAGGAATTATATACACATCACCCCTATCCGCACATAAGCAACAACATCACAAATACATAAAACGAGTAAACATCTACAAGTAATTATGTATCCAACACCTCAGTACCATCGAGGCCTCGGTCCCACCGAATTGTAATGTATCCAACACCTCAGTACCATCGAGGCCTCGGTCCCACCGAATTGTAATGTAACACATTTATACCAAGCATTCAAACCAATCAAATATTACACACCACAAACAACTAGTTCACACCACAAAAACAATAGTACATACAAACTATTATGACATGCATACAACCCCTAACCACACAGTGAGAGAACTCACCTCGAATGCGCGCCCAGCTTAATAACACAATTCAAGCTTCACAAATACGGTCACTTCCCAGCACCTAAATACATGTTAAAACGTGTCAATACGAGACCCGGACCCTATGACACGACACACGCTTAAACCGTCACTAAAACTATTTTTCCGTTCTCACTAAACAGGTCTGTTCGGGACCTGTTTCGACCCCTTTAAACCCTGAAAATTTCCAATATTATTTCGTGACCAGAAAGTACTCTGAGTTAGGGTTCCAAGGACATATTATACGTCTCCTAACGATTTTTCTACAATTTACTACGGATTTTACAAAAACAGTTTCCGGAACAGCGGAATTCAGCACCTTTCAGTATAAAACGACAAATCGACCCATGCTACGTCCCGAACTGGGTTTTGCACAAAACACAGAAAAGTTTCTAGACTCAAAAAGGGAACTTTTGACACCGGTTTCACCCCAAACCGAGTTACGAGCAGAAAGTTATGGTTTTCGCAAGATCAAGGCAGATTCCAGAAGTTTTCACATGAAATGACGAAATACCGAACTTGCGACCACTTTTCCGCCCAGTTAGAGACCGAACCAGTTTTTCGCTAAAACACGGAAAACGTGCTCGACCCTGAACTTGAACCGTGGGCGCCAGTTTCGGCTCAAACGGAGTTACGACGGAAAATTTATGGTTACATGAAAACTGGACAGCACACTTTAATTTTCATAAAATAACGATTTTATAAACGGTAACGTGATTAAGGTTTCGGGTTAGGGTTTAGCTATTACGGGTTAACGAAACTGAACAACACCCGGCACCACCCACTGCCTTCTCCGGCCGTGGTGGTCACCGGCGGCGGCGGTATTTCCGGCGACTCTTATATACACGCACACGCACGCACACCCTCACGCACACACCACTCCATCCTCACACCACCGCTCTCCTTACTCCCGATCGTCCCACGCAAAATGACACATACACCCACACAACCCTCCGCCCACCCACGGCCACCACAGCGGCGGCGTGCGGCGGTGGTTGTTCCACCGGAAAAACGAAAAAGGAAAGGAAAGCGAAACGAAACGAAGAGACGACTTACCTTGCGACGTCTACCCTCTTCCCCTCGACTTCTCCGACGAAAGGTGGTGTTGGCGGCGGCCTCCGACGGCAGCAGCGACGATCCTCCGGCGTCTCTCTCTCTCTCTTCGTTTCTCTTGTTCTCTTCCTCTCTCTCTTCTCGCTACCTCCCTCTCTCTCTCTCGCTCACTCTCGGCTCTTTTTCTTCTTTCACGACCGGCCGAACACCAAGGGGAGGGGGGGTGGCCGTAGGTTTTCTTATGGTTTCTAATAGGTTTCTTTGCTTTCTTGCCATTCACGCCACAAACACCAAGCCACAAATATGGAATTGGTTTAAGGAATCATGGGCCGAAATATAGTTTAAGTTTTGGCCCTTGACACAAATGGTCCCTCAACTTAACTTTCTCGCAACTAACCAAAATTCCGACATTTTTTTCGATTAGGTCTAACTCGACTAACCCCGTTAACGGAAACCACCTTAAATCAAACTTAAAAGAAAAGAATTAATAAAAGAAATTACATACCGGGATACGGGCTTTACAGATTCGGACACTCTCCACGAGTATGTCCTACTGCTTGGCACCGAGTACATTTTCGTTGTATTGAACCTTCACCACGTGATGGACGTCGGTTGTTCTTTCTTGGTCTCCCGGCTCTGTTCTTATCGTTTAACGGTGGATAGCATGGCGGAAGGCGGTCGGGTGGATACACCCATGCTTCAGGGGGTCCAACTGGATTTATTACCTCTGCGTATGTTCTCCGGTAAGTTTCGGACGTGAAGAAAGTTACAACCAAGTCACTACAATCTCTACGACCCATATGTCTTGCCGCAGCGATGGCATGGCCGCATGGTAACCCAGATTTTTGCCATTGGAAACATGAACAAACATGGTCGGTCATATGGACAGTCGCGTGAAGATGGTTATCCCGAACCTCGTGCCTCCCATACCCGATTTCGCTTACCCTCCATGTCGACGCGTGACGCGCCCTGAAGAGAACTATCTCCTCCGCCTTTGGTGTGAGTCTATTTTGCAGCTCAGCTTCTTTTCGGCGTCGAAGTTGGTACCACTCTTGTTGAAAGGTCCGAAAGTAGTCCATAAGATTAACAATCGGACATCTACGCGCAAAACGGGAGAGTGCATTCACCGACTCTGCATTATTGGAGGTCAGAATGTCATACCGTTGTGCAGGAAAATGGGCCGCGGACCACCTCTCCGGTCCAACATCGTCCATGACTTTGGCTGCTTTGTCTGCACTAATTCGTAGAAGATTCATGTACCAGTCAAACTCCCGATCCGTATATGCTCTGCATGCCGCCCAGTAGACATCCTTGTAGGTGGTAATACGTTTGTCCTGGGTTTTGGCGTTCATCTCCAAATGTCGACAACAATAGACGTGAGGGGCGTTTGGGTACATGGCAGAGATTGCGGCGCTTATGGAAGGAGCCCTGTCGGACATAAACACCAACCCTTGCGGGTCTCCGATAGCTTGTCTCAACATGGACAGAAACCAAGTCCACTCGTCCCCGGTTTCGGACTTGCCTACTCCGAAAGCTACTGGAACGATGGAGTTATCCCCGTCCATGGCAACCGCCAGGAACATCATACCCAAGTAAGGGCCCTTTAAATGGACAGCGTCTATTACCAGGACACGACGCAGATTTGCCAGAAATGTGCGGATCTGCAAAAACGTAGGTGGTTTCCCTTTGTAAATGTTATAGTTTATAATGTGTAAATATATGACGTGTTAAAATACGTACCGCGGGTCCAAGGGCCACGAAGCACATCTCAAACCGTCCATGTGAATCGGTCCTTAGCTGGGTGATAGTACCTGGATTCTGCAGCTGCAAATTATATAAATATGTTGGGAGTCGTTCATACGACTCCTCGAACGTGCCTCTCACCAATAGCAGTGCCCTGCATCGCGCACACCAAGCCTGGTGGTAACCAATCGTGACGCCGAACTGCTGGTGTACATCGTCCATGATGTCCTTTGGACGCAATGACCTGCTAGCATCAAGAAATTTGCTTTTCAGTATCGCACCCAAAGTCCTTTTGGTGGCTTGTTTGTGGTTAGGATTCAGTTGCGTCCTCGAACAAGTGTGTACGTCGTGCAACTTTCTAATAAGTAATGCCCCTCCTTTCTCTCCCGCGGGAATCGCGTACATCCTCCACTTACAATTTTATCTCGCACATTCAACTACGTATCTGCCTTTGTCGGATCTCGGCGTGTGACTTTCAAAACCCTCTTCCATGAACTTAAGTCCGACCTGACTTGCCAAGTAATCCTTCGAATCAAATATCTGGCATACTTTTAACCTTAAACTGCGATTATAAGGTGTAGATTCGTAGGTTTGTGTATGGGTATTCTGGTCTGGAAGAATATGGGGCATATCAAAATAGTCATTTAACTGACTAAATGATTTATTACTAGGGGTATATTCTTCGTGATCATCACTATCGGTATCTGATCTGTCTATATCATCATTACCCGTTTTGAAAACATAGGTTTTGTCATCAGCAACTCCAGCACAGCGTCCTTCTTGTGGTTGTTGTTGTTGCGTCTCCGGAACATAATCAGGCTGTTCCATTTGGAGGTCTTCGTTATCACATTCGTCGTCACCGTCGTCATCATCTTCGTCATCGTCTTCGTCGCACACCGAGGATTCAGCATACACAAAAAGTAATGGCGGTCTTTCTGATTCGGCTGCAAAGTGCAGAAAACCAGGGATATCCCCATCGTTGGATAACTCCACAAATGACCCATCACCATTCTTAAACACTAACTTGCAAACAACAGAAGGGTCGATTCCACATTTTTGCATGGCGTATGCAACAAACTTCTGATAAGTATAGTTTACTGACAATTTTACACCATGCTTAGATTTATAAGCAAAATTCCACTCATTGTTGTCTTGCACCCATTCACCATCGAAACAGAAAAATAGCTTAGCTTTTGCAACAGATGAACTCATATTTTAAGTAGTATCTCAAAAACAAAATACCGAAGGAAGAAAGCAAGAAAGAAGTATGGAATGGGTGTGAATTATGGATTGCATTTTACTGATATTTATGGATGAAACAACCAACATGAATTGCAACCACAAATTGGTATTCCAAGTACAATGATTCAACATTGATGAAACAAACCAGTGAATTTCAACCAAAAATTGGTCTTCAAAGTACAATAATTGTGGAAAAAAACAGAAACAAACAGTAAAAGCATGCAAAGATTCGTGCAAAAAAGGACCAAAAATGTAATTTTTTTTGCCCATCGCGGGCCCATCGCAGACAACCACCGCGGGCAGGGACCAAAAGTGTCACCGCGGTCATAGTTGGGGGGTTCCGCGGGACACTTTGGCCCAACTGGTGTGCCACGTAGGCCCTAGCCCGCGATCACGGGGCCTACCGCAGAAACTTTGGGTATTTTGGTAAACTCAGCAAGAAAATGGGTATTTCGGTAAGTCAAAGTCAAACTCTGAGTATTTTAATTAATTTCCCTAAAAAAAATACGAAATGCATAATATACAAAACGAAAAGGGGAAAAATTCAAAATAAATGCCTTGGTTGGCATCTCTCACAACAAGAGTCTGCACACGAAAGAGGGGGTTTCGCAACTCTGATCTTCCGTCACTTTCTCTGTGTGTGGAGTGGAGTAATCAATGGCAGGTCTCAAACCACCGCAAACTGCCTCCTCCACCCACCATTCCTTTGCTTCCAAGTTAATTCTCCTCCTCACTCTTCTCCCAATCACCCTTGCAGCCTTCGCTTTCGTCCTCCAATGGCGCGGCGGAGGCGATGTAGATGTAGACGATCCGATCTCTCACTGGTCACCTCAACACAACTCTCACAAATTCCCTGGAATGGACTCATCTCCGCTCGCCACCGTCGTTGATCGCCACTCCTCCTCTTCCGATTGTCTCTCCCTCGGACAATCCTCTTCTCCATCGTTTCCTTACTATCATGATTGGAAGTTCCGATTTGAAACCGATCTTAAACCTAAGGTATAATCGTTTCTCTTCGATTATTTTTTACAATTTTAGGAATATATACCTAATTCGTTCCAATAATTGGTGGTTCAACTTTTTAATTTTGATGGCAAGTGAGTAGCTTTTAACTTAATGGATCTGACATTAAAATTTCTGAGAAGAATATGCTTATTAACTACATTGAACTTGGATACAAGTAGTGCAGATAGAATAGTGGTGGTGTTAACTGTATAACAGTAGCCATATGAACTTGAATTTGAGATAAAATATGTTCCACTTGTATGAAACCTTCAAATCAGAATTTGATTTAGTTGAAGACAAGCGACAAATTATTAGTATTTATACAATCTAGGCCAATGAGAGAAGATGATTTTGTTTGTTTAAGTATATGGCCATATGGGTTCGATTATTCTATATGTGATCTTCTACACTAGATTTACATTTTTTACTTGAAAATAAATACCATGAAACTGTAAATTCTAATATTTTTTGGGCCTGCATTCAATGTGATTGGCTGATTGCTAGTCAATCTGGGATCTTAGGCACTCAGTTTTGCTCAAGTTCATGTTGGTTATGTTTTGATAGAGTTCATGTTGGTTATGGTTTGCTCGGTAATTAGGATTAGATGCTGAAATTTGGTAGATGAGAAGATGAAGGCCTCTTGGTTATCAAAGAAATGCCCCGTACATGTTTTTAGTTTTTTTGATCAAGCTATGTGGACCACAAGCCGAGCTTAAGATTTTTATGAGCTAACGACTTAAAGGAGGCCTGTAGTGATGTTGACAGGGGCAGAGCCTGGATTTACGATTAGGGTTTCCTTAGAGAAAAAATTATAGAACAAATTATGGAGTCATCAGAGAGTGACCTATTGAAGCAATTTATAGTTTTTGATCCAAGAAGGATCTGTTCATGCATTAATGACCTAAGCCGTTTGAAGGACTTGTAGGCCGAGTGAGAGACATATACCAAAATGAGTGGCTTAATGCATATGTTTATTTGCTACTTAGGTGATTAAGTAACAATTTTTAGAATACACGCACATCAAGAAATAATATAGTTTAAATAAATATCTAATCTTTGAAGATATGTCTCACTATATAAACATCTACTATTTACCCGTGCCACTTTACCATTTTACCCGAACATTTGCAAAGATGTATAGATAGGCTTCTAAAGTATAAATAGTAAGCATCAGTTATACAGTATACCTTGGGGCTGTTTGTTTACCTCTTAATAGTTCCATTAAGAGACAACCTCTGAATCGCTAAGAGGTAAATCTTGTTTGGCAAAAAAAGGGCTGCCTCTTAATGGTTCAAAAACCTCTGAATGATTTTTCTTGGGCCTCCCTTAACCATGCAGCGCTCTAATTTCATTTTGAACAATTACCAAACAACCATATTTCATTTTGCACTATATCATAAGAGCTTCTTAATCATTCTAACCATATAATCATTCTGCACCAAACCATTCAGCAATTGCCGAACAGCCCTAAGCGGTTGTTTGTCAGATGCAAAATGATTAAAAAGTTCTATATGACTTGCTGCATCATGAAAAGTAGCTGTTTGGTATGTTCTATAGATATTCTGAATGGAAAATAATTACCATTGTAAACTTCTGTATGATTTAGTGTTGAATGAAATATAACTGTTTGTAAGTGTTCTGAATTAATCAATTACCCTGCATATATATTATGAAATTACCCTGCATATATATTATGAAGATTGTACTTTGGGTGGCTAACTAACAAGAAAGTATTGAGCAGAAAACTTTTTATGACACTGCATAAAAGCTTAGGTCTCCCCTCTTTGTCTATCAATAAAGATACGTGCATATATCAAAGAAAAATAAAATAAAATTTTGAAAGCAATTACAAGACTAGGCTAGACAACAAGCAGGCAATTAGCCATAACCTAATCATGAACGCAACAAGAAAAACACATGGCATGCAAATTGGTAAAAAGAAAAAGGAACATAGAACGTAGAGTGTCCAATGATATTAGTAATACAAAATATATTGAATAAAAAGCGTCACATGTAACTTGCGGTTTTATCTGAATGAACCATGAGACATGCAGTGACATGGGAGGTTTGAAGGGTAGTCTTGTATAAAAGGGGCCTTGAATGATATGGGGATGCTTTAATGAAAAATCACTCAAAGGATTTTTGAGTGATATTCAAAGTTCAGTTTTTCGGCAAACAATATCATCCTTTGACTGAATAAGAGGTTAACTCTTAAGTCGTAATGGCATCATTAAGAGCTAACCTCTTATTTGGTCACAGGGAGATCTTGTTTCGCAAAAAAAAAAGAACAAATATGTGAATCGCTCAAAATTCCTCTGAGCGATATTTGATTCAGGGCAACCCCAAACCATTCATCGACCCTTTTTTCCAAAACTACCCTTCAAACCTCTAAAGCCTTTGCATCTCTTAAGGTTCATTTGGATAAAACCGCAAGTGACATATGAAGCTTTTTATTCAATATATTATGTATTACTATAATACTAGTCACTCTACGTTCTATGTTACAATTTGCATAGTATCTATTTTTTTGTTGTGTTCATGATTAGGTTTATGGCTAATTATCTGCTTGTTGTCAAGCGTTATCTTGTAGTTGCTTTAAAAGTTTCATCTTTTTCTCTGATATATGTTCGTGTCTTTATTGATAGAGAAAGAGGGGGAGATCTAAGTTTTTTTATATTAATGTCATAAAAAGTTTTCTTTATGGAGTAAATCATACGAAGATTTGTAATCATTAAGACCACTTAATCATTCAACATCCGACAAACAACCCCTTAGTGTACCTAACAACCAATTGATGTTTTACTATTTACGCTTTAGAAGCCTATCTATATATCCTTGCAAATGTTCAGGTAAAGTAAACAATATATGTTTACATAGTGAGATATAACTTAAAAGATTTAGATATTTATTTAAACTAAATTGTTTCTTGACGTGTCTGTATTCTATAAATTGTTAACTGAGGGGTCCTTGATCGCCTAAGCAACATGCCAACAACTAAATGTATACATTAAACCACTCATTTTGGTATATGCCTCTCATTCAGCTTGCAAGTGCTTCAAACGGCTTAAGTTACTATTACATGTACAAAGCCCTCTTGGATCAAAACAAAAAGTTGCTCCAATAGCTAACCCTCTGATGACTCCATAATTTGTTCTAGAAAAATTTCTTTGAGGACCACCCTGATCGAAAATCCTTGCTTTGCCCTGTGTATTAGTGCTAATTCTTTTTCTGATTCAAATTGGGCCCCTTTTTTTTGGCATGAGCCTCCTTTTATGTACCAGAAGGTAGCTTCTTAGCATGATGCTTAATCATGACTTGTTTGTTTTCAAAGAGTTTTGGATCCTGCGATGTACTTAAATGGATTAGTTGTCATATCTTAATGTGCATATCATGTACATGAGACACAAATGAAGGAATTGGAATGAAATTGGATTATGCATGTTTGCTGGCTGGATGTAGTTTCACAATTTGAATGAAATAATAATAAATGACCAAAATATCCTTTATGATATTTTCATACTTTCCTGCTTAAATTATAAATACTATTTAATGATAATATTAATTGGTGGTAATGTGGTGGTGGCGATGACGGTGGTGAGGTTGGTGGTGATGTTGGTCATGTATACAGTAGGTTAGTTTTTTTTTGGGTAGTTGCGTTTTTTTTGGGTAGTTGCATTTTTGAGAAAATGGGGAATGGATTTTAATTCCATCGCATATGCGATGGAATGATGAAATCAGTGAACAGTGGAAATGTGGAATCAATGGAATTCAATACCATTCCATGTACAAACCAAACAATTACTGGAATCTGGTTGAATTGGCCATTCCAATTCCTTCAGATTCCATAGGAATCCGGCGAACCAAAGGGTGCTTTAGTTGCACTCATAGAAAATCGCAGATATTTTAGAGATAATCTGCACAGATCTTGAGAGTAATAAAAGAAAAGCATGAGGTGCTGTGTAGGATGGACGCTCGTACTGATCTAATTTTCACTCACTATGACTTTTTCTAACTTCTAACAACATTTTTATGTGTTCAGATATGTATCACAACTAGTACATCAGCTGGCTTAGATCAGATTTTGCCATGGATGTTCTATCATAAAGTACTCGGGGTTGGAACCTTCTTTCTGTTTGTTGAAGGAAAAGCTGCCTCCCCTAGTGTATCCAAAGTTCTTGAATCTATTCCTGTAAGTTTCAATTCTTAGTTTTCTTTTGTAGCAATTTTTTTAATAGATTGGCGTTTTCATAGTGTATTTAAAATATACTTCTGTTTTCTCAATTTACTTTGTGCTTGTTTTCAGGGAGTCAAGGTCATATACAGAACCAAAGAGTTAGAACAACAACAAGCTAACAGGTTGGTTTTTTCTGCTTATTGATGATTGCCTGCCCTTAACTGTTTGATTTGAGACAAACTAAGATGTTTGAAAAAGGATTACTTTAATGCAAACAAATTCTAGTTATCGATTGCTTTTATCTGTTTGTTTGACATTTAACTTTTCTATTTTCCGTTTGCATCAAAAGTCGGATCTGGAATGAGACGTGGCTGTCAAGTTTCTTCTATAAACCATGTAACTATGAGCTTTTTGTGAAGCAATCACTCAACATGGAGATGGCTATTGTTATGGCACGGGTATGCTTATGTGGCAAGTCAATAAGTCATCAATTTGTGTTGCTTTTATAGCTTATCAATGACACATTTGCTTGTGAAATTGGTAGAAATCAGGCATGGACTGGATACTTCATCTTGACACAGATGAATTAATACACCCGGCTGGTGCTGCGGAATATTCTCTAAGGCAGTTACTTCGTGATATTCCTGGAGATGTGGATATGGTGGTCTTTCCAAACTATGTAAGTTATATAGTTTAATAGCTGACATTGGGAATATTTTGTTAAAAATTAAAGTACAATCTTTTGTACAGGAGAGCAGTGTAGAGCGTGATGACATCAAGGATCCTTTTATAGAGGTATTTCTTTTACTATTATGGTTTTGACTTCACTACTTTGTTTTAGTGTTTATATTTTTGCTTTTATTTTCTATTGTGTAATCGGTTTAAGTGAACAAGATATTCCTCAATCATTCAATGTTAAGTTTAATGTGCAAGCATATTATAGGCCTGTACCAAATTACCAATATCATTGTCTAACATATTCTTTTTATATCCATTTGATTAGGTATCTATGTTTAAAAGAAACTATGACCATCTTCCAAAGGATACATATTTTGGCATGTACAAAGAATCTACTCGTGGGAATCCAAACTACTTTTTGACTTATGGGAATGGAAAAGCAGTTGCTCGGGTTCAGGATCATTTACGGCCTAACGGCGCTCATAGATGGCACAATTACATGAAAACTCCCAAGTATGCTGATTTTATAAACTCTCTAATCTATGTAGATATGCCTGGTTTATATGTGCTTGTTGACCTTCTAATAGTTACTTTTTTGCGCCTTTTACTTTATAATCTTTAGAGTATTAGTGTGCATAAAGGTATTAAGTTTATTAACTTTGTTGTGATCACTCACAGGGAGATAAAACTAGAAGAGGCTGCTGTGTTACACTACACGTATGCCAAGTTCTCCGATTTGACTTCACGAAGAGATAGATGTGGCTGCAAGCCTACTAAAGACGATGTCAAAAGATGCTTTATGTTAGAGTTTGACAGATCAGTGAGTTGTTTGATTTATTTCTGTTTCTGTTCTACTTTTGGTTGTTCTCTCTCTCTCTCTCTATATATATATATGTTATGCTACCGTTTAGTTCAGAAGGATTTGGAGGTATTATCTAATAACTTATTCTTTGATTAATTCAGGCATTCATAGTTGCTTCAACCGCAACAGAAGAAGAAATGCTGAACTGGTAAGTTATAAACTTTTTAGTTAGATGAACTGATATTTATCTTGATCTAATCATGCTATGACTTATATCACTAGGTATCGTGAACACGTGGTGTGGACTGACAAAACAATCAACTTGAAGCTGTTGAGGAAAGGCATTTTAACTCGCATATATGCCCCATCCGTAAGAATGTTTCTATCACTTCCTCTGTTCCAAAATAAGTGTGCATTTTCAAAAGCAAGTGTCTACTTTCCAATTCCACCCTTAACTATAAGATGGAGAAATTCATTACTCCCTCTATTATCAAGGGTAAAATTGTCGATTAGGTAATTAAAAAGGGTAATAATTAAACATTCTAAAACGGTGCATCTTCATTTGAATATTTATTGGGAACTGAGAATGGATGAAAGGCTGTAGGATAAAATGTTTTTCACATGGGCAAAAAACTCTATCATTGTTATTGTGTGGTTTGATACAGGTTATCATCGAGGGTTTAAAGGAGTCGGGTGTGTTTAGTTCTGTAATCGCTAAAGCCCCTGCAACTCTCTCTCGGGACAAATTCTTAGCGTCCATCGAGAGTAGTAACTCATCAAGAGCCAGTGGGACCCATTCGCAGCCCCCAAGAAAGATCGGAAGAAACACAGATCATCAATCCCTAGCAACTGTTAGGAAGGCTTTAGAAGCCACACAACTTCACGAAGCAGCCGTACCACCATTGTCTCCTCCGGGCCCCACCATGGAAACACACGAAACCGACATCATAGTCCAGACCAGATAGTTCTCCGTGTACGTGTGCAGCTTTTGTGCGTGTTTCATGATTGCAGTCAGACTTGTCAGTAGTGTTGATTTCGACTTGGTTTTGCAGGTTGTTCCCGATCGTGTTACCCAAGCGGGCAGGCGTACGTTGAAGTTGTGGGGTAGGGTTGTAGAAGCATACATATTGCTCACATTTGAGTATTCTTATGGGTTATTGATATATGTATAGATGTATTTAAGTAGCGCAACATTGCTTATGGGTTATCTTCTCTAAGGCCTAAACACTAAAACAATCAGTTTTAACGATTTATCTAAATTTGAAGAATTTTACGATCTCTATCATAATTTTTTCATTTTGCATAAGGTTTTGAAGATTATCTTTTTAAACTAAACATTAGATCAAAGTCTATTCTTTTCATTTTAAAGAACTAGCCATCCTACCCGTCCGATGCGGCGGGAGATAAAATTTATCTTGATGTAACAAAAACAGAATATGTGAAATCGTCCAAACAACGATGTATAAAGTTTATTGTGCAAAAGTAACAATTCTAATAGACAGATGTCAAGGTTTTGAATTGTTGGTCTCAAATTACATGGATAAAATTGGATAAAAATTTTGTTCTAAATAAAATAGACAATTAATATCATCTTCCATCACAAAATAAATCTTATAACAAAGGAAAAAAATCTAATAATATACAATCATACATTTATTCACATGTTGCTAAATTTGTAAATTGTAAACTTGTAAATTGTCTTTTATAATAGATGTGTGTGTCGAAGAGAGATCTGTGATGCAACAAAATTGTTCATTCTATGCCCACTTGACTTTCACAATAGTCTGAGATGTTGTTTGGTTGAATTTACATTAAACTATATGGATTATGTTATCTTCATTAATTAATTGTCTATACGATCTAAGATAAAGTTGTTATAAAAATACACAATTTACAATTTTACCACTCCCTTTTTTATTCTTCATCTTTCACAAGCACCATCTTTGGTGAGACCGGATCATCAAGTCATCTCGAGAGTCTACGAAGTGAAAACCCAAGAAAATGCAATTAGAAAAATCAAAATCAACACGAAATCAAGATGCATTATAAATACAAACGCCGTAAATTACAATCAAAATCAACCTCAATATTTAACAAATCAATACATTAGATGTGCCCAAAATCACAAAGAAAACCTACAGGTTGGAATATCAAATTTACAATTCAGTTTTCTTTTTCTACTTTAGACGTAGTTCGGATTAGAAAATTGTACATGAACTGAACTCAAATTCAATAATCGGAATAGTGATTTAAAAAAGAAGTAGCTAAAATGTGGTGCGTGGAACCAGCATGAAGCAGAATTCGAGGAATGTAAGTGGGCAGGGGTGGTTGTGTAGCTGTAAGAGTTGTACATATAGCATCAAAAACCATACAACTTAATTTTCAACTTTAACTGCTCTTTCATGCTTATATATATAGTATAGATATAAATATTGTAAACGGGTAACTCGATCAAAAATCTTGAACCAAACAAGAACAACGAGCAAGACCAAACAAATCCAGATAATTCAAATTTTCAATTGAAACAATACAAGTGTTCGACTTAAAATATGTGCATATATCATGAGCACCTTTAATTTTCGGAGAACGACCGCAAAAAACAGTCGAAACTGTTCTTGCCTTTGATTGTATGTCCTAGCCAATGCCATCAAAATGGGTTAAATTCCTCCCATTGGCCTCAAGACCAAACAAAGAGTCTGATTAAGAACAAACAATGGATGATTGCAAATTAGACATCATACAATTGTAAAAAAAATCAGAAAACCAATCATATTGACATTCAGTCTAAGTTTATTTATGGAATACCTTTGTTAGACAATTCCAATATGCACTACTCTAACTTCATTTCTTAGTCCAAGAAAAGTAGTGATAGAAACAATGTGTTACTTCTATAAATCATGATAAGAACTCAACATCAAAAAATCATCAAAACTAAAGGAATTACATACATTATATTTTTACTCCAAAATATGTAGAGAGAAAATGAACTCTAAAAAAATTGAAAATTGTTACATTTGGTTGTAGGTTGTTACCTAAATCTTTTTCAGTGATGATGATTATGATTGTGAGTGAAGACAGTTGAAGACTTTCTCAAACCAATACAGCTAGTGCCATCAAATGAGTATATGGGCATGCTTGTGCCAAGGCTTTCCAATAACCAACTCCATAAGACGATTTGGTTGCATTATTGTTGTATTTACTTGTCCATTGAACAGTTTACTCCCGTGGGTACCAAATCTATTGAATGAAGCAAAATAGTAGTTAAACCACACAAAAACTAAAATCTTGACTTAGATTCCTCTAGTAAAGTAGCATAAGAAAACTAAAACATGACTTAAATATGTTGATTATTAATGACAAGGTGCATGTTGCATTTCATTATACCCAAGCAACTTTTAACAATATGCTCAACCATTCCTAGCTATATTCTGCAGGAAAATTAAAGCATTACATATATATGTAATAATCCCACAAAAAGCGAGGCACTTTACTAAATCCTTGGTGCTTGTCGATTCCTACTAAAAGAGAGTAACCAAGTAGGACTCACCCGAGCTTCAACTTAAGAAGCATTTTAGTTCTTAAATATAACAACCTCAAACAAAATCACCGCATTAGCTTATTTCTGGAAAAGTTCATTGATAAAATACAATAAAACATCTTTAACGAACTAAACTCTAAAAAAGAGGACGATTCGAAAACCAAAAGCTCTCTACCCATTATAAATAAGAGGTGACGTATACATAATTATTTAATCTTTAATCAACTGTAAAACAGGGGTAAGAATCATCAGGGAGAAGAGGATTCAAATCACCTCAAGACTACAAAACTGAAAGATGGAGAATAATGGCAAACAGGGCTGCAGTATTTAAAATAATATTGAATATTGATATAGAATGAGGTTAGTTTGGACATTATCTAGATGTTTTACATATTTTAGGATATTCCAAAAATGAACATCTTCTTTTAAGTATAGCCTCATTCAACCTATTAAGAACCCATGTTGAGGCACACAAAGATACCAAATGCAATGAGGTGCACCCGTCATTAATAGAAGAATATATCTCAAATGAAACACGAACTAAAAAAACCCAACCAAAATACAAGAACCATATAAATATTGTATACCTTGGAGAGATCAAACCCAAATTCACCGGTTTGCGTCATTCCTTGAAGATGTTGAATCGGAGTCTTAGAATCGATGTCCTTGCTTGGTGAGTTGAATCACATTAACTGATTTGGAAATATAGAACACTTTGAGTGAAGAATAATATAATCGATTTAACAACTATATAAAATTTGAATCGATCGCTAGCGAGATGCAAAATAATCGTAACAATGGCTATATTACCTGAGGTACCATTCTCTTACCAAAAAAATACAAAATATATAACAAGCGAAATACTTTACCTTTTATCTCATCCCTTTCACTGACCATTGAGAGCTCTGTTAGTGAAAAAACACAAATAGGAATCAAATGAAATCAGATAAGATGGAGATGAAGCACACTGATTGAGACCTTGAAATCGAATCGAGATGCAGACCTCGTTATTTTAGGAAATCAAAAGTCGAACAGATAAGACCTTTGTGCAAAAATCAAATGAATTGATGGTGAGAAATCATACCTCAGAACCTTTGGTGATTCGAAGTAAGCGTGAAACCAGCAAAAGCAAAATCAAAATCAAAATTAAGAGTTAAGCCAAAATCGTGAAACTGAAATCGAAAATCCAAGAAACCATAGAGCCAAACCAAAATTGAGAAACAACATGTAGAAAACTAACCTGAGAAACCCTAATTGATGAAACGAATAAATCCAACCTGGTTTATAAGAAATCAAAATGAGTGTGTAGAAATCGCAGGTGGAGAAGAAAGGGAAATTTTAAAGAGATAAATTAGGGAAAGATACCTGTGATATAAGAAGGAGGTGCTTTCAAATCGAGCTTGGTAAATCGCATCTTGAAGAAGAAGGTGATTCCATATGTATTTATAGCAGGGAAGCCGACTACGTGGGAGAGAATTCAGGAGGTGGAGAGGAGAGGAATTCGTGCCATATTGCAGAACGTGGAGGAGAAAGGTAGCTGATTTCAGTCATGTGAGAATGGAGGAGTGGGGTTTGAGAGAGAAATTAGGGTTTTGCAGAGGTTAGAGGAACGTGGTTTAGAAAGAAAACAAATTGTTTAGAAAAACTGAATGTTGAAAAACGGTAAGTAGAATAGATACGTAGGATATGGTCCAAGTAAAAGACCAGGGCCCGTTTACTAAATGTTTATTGAGTCACTTTTTTATTATCGAACGAACATGACAATAACTGAGAATCTTATCCGGTAAGAACGATGACAAATAACAAACTCTTAGAAATTTGCATAACTGATTTGGACAATTCAGTCCCATACCACTGATATATTATTAACCGGTTGGAAACTTATCCTAGATACCCAATTCTATATTGACTATCTGTTGTTCGTTAAAAATAAAATAATCAATGGTTATGATTATTTGAACAGAGAAATACAATGATTAATTGATTTTTTTTAATTCAACTTTTATGAAGTTAGCCGGAAATAAAATTTTGCAACTTTTGAAGGGTATTTTTGTGCTATTGTTCATATTGTAGGGGTCTCTTGTGCACTACTGAAATTACCCGTAAAACGATAAACTGACCACCCAGTTTGAGCCATTGGTGGGGGTGGATGGATAATGGTCATGGCGAGTTTCACACTAACCCCCAACTCAATCTCATCCTCCCTCCTCCGCCTTCACTCTTCATCGCCGTCGCAGATTTCCCCACTTTTACCGAGTTATCAACACCAATTGGGTGGTAGTTGCCGCAGAAGCAGAGGTTCATTGGTGGTGACACGAGGGGGACCCCCAGGAACCAGCACTTACATCTTCGCATTCGTCTTTCCGCTCTCTCTCCTTGCTGTAACAATCTTCACCGCCATCAGAATCTCTGATAAACTCGACAAAGACTTCTACGAGGAGGTAAAAACTAAAAACCCCATTTTCTTTTCAGAATTTTAGTTGATTTTGTGATTCTGGAGTCAATGTTCGTATGATGCACACCAACTGTTTGATGAAAGTATCATGATGAGGTTTTGTCAAATACGTTTACTATCTTTGTTCATATTGATCTTACGAATACCATAAATTCAAATCCTGAAGAAATCATTTCAAGGATGCGCATAATTTTATTAGCTGCTAAGTTTCAAATTACAAATCATGTAGAATCTTTAATCGAACAATTAAGCTATTGCTTGCAAAAGTTTCTTTTGCTTATAAATGCCTTTTACATGTGACACTGCTAATTACACAGTAAAGATTCTGATTATATATATATATATATATATATATATATATATAGAGGTTTATAAGGGGGCCAACAAATGGACATACATTCACATGGGATAATGCATATATGTATCTCAGATTATGCATATATATGCACATTGGTTTGTAAGGGGTGCAACAAATACATGGTTTGTATTTGATTTGTATCCTATATATATATATATATATATATATATTTGGGAAGGGTGTCGTAGGCTATGTCTAGACTAATCCGTTGACAAATTATGATTGTAAGACATAACCTACGCCACAACCCTTGTGGAAGATTCTGATTATTGTTTTGAACTAAAACAGTTAGCAGTTAATCAATCAATATTAGAAGGGGAGGATGGGGATGAAGATGTTGCAACTCCAACCAATGAAGAGCCTCCTCGTCCACGAACTCGCAATCGGCCCAAACGAGAAGCTGAGGCTCCAGGAAGGTAGTTCATTTCATAAATCTCTTAGGCAGGACAAACAGATTGGTGGTTTTACGAAATTGAATTCACGCAGTTAATCTTCATTACTTTGATATTATGCTTGATTCAACATAATCTTGTAATCTAAGTCCAATTATATGTATAGTTCTGTGATTAAGAACTTGTGGAAATATTTTAAACATGTCATGCAGAAATCCCTTCTGGTTTATTCTTTAATACACAGTTTAATATTCTAATTGATATTATTAGCTATCTGTAATGATACTTTGGGTGCTTGGATCTCATTGTGAGACATAGTATTGTCCTATATGAATATCAATTAGTACCCCTTTTAATTCACATGTGAAGACAAGTTGCGAAAGTTAACTAGTATGAATATCCTTTTTATATTATTACATAAATGGTTTTCTAATGTGTCGTTTTAGTTCATTTCTGACAAAGGGGTTGTTCGGTAACGACTTAATGGGATATATAGTTTATTCGGGAAACTTTACAAAGTGATTGGTTGTGGCAGAACAACTTATTTAGTAAGCCGGTTAAAGGGTCTTGTTTTTACATTCATCCCTTCTTTTTTCTTTTAATACCCTTGTCAGAATTTCTCCAATCTGCATCATTTTTTATTCCATTTTCTGTAATACCTTTTATATTTTATATGCTTACCATTATTATTTATTTATTTAGTAATTAATTTGTTTTGTTTGCAAGTTATATCTACTTAATTTCAATTATTAATAATAAATTAAAGTTTTCGTAATTAAATATTTGTATAAATATATATTTTTAGCAATGTATATTTTTCCCTTATTGTTGACACTTTTCAGTTTCCGACTCTTTATATTTGTTCTCTTTTAGTTTCTTCTATTTTAGGCATTTTACTTTTTTGTTTAACGTAAATTAGCAACTTACTTTTGATTTATTCCATTTTAGGCAATGGCTATTTTTTTTTTGCTGATTTGTAGTATTAGTGCCTACAAAAAGATAATGTGCCATTTATTGATCTATGTACCAATTAACACAAAGGATAATGTGACATTTATTGATCCACATCACCAACCACGCTCAACACTGCCACCAATTGACCACCGTTAAAACATAAGGGTAATGCTTCTTCCATCTTTCCCATGGCTTTTACACTTTGTCCATTACCATTGATCTTTATGAAATTATGACACCTATCTCCTCCCTTGTACCACCCTGTTGATAGTGCATGCCACAACAGGTGTGTCATCAGAATGGTATTTATGGTCGCACTCCGATGGGCCACCTCCCTTTTGGAAACTGTTTATTGTTAGAGTCGCCTTTGTGTTACTTGAAACAGGTGGTGAACATGTATATATATGTGGTGTAAAACTTGCCTTGGACACAACAATCTGAGTCGTTCTCTGTGTTGCATTGTCCAGGTGGCGGTTTCTATACCACCACTTGGCTTGCATGTTTGAGCATCAATATTCAGTGGAAAGGCAACCAAAATGACAACAAGACATGCACTGATGCAAACGTTCTTCATAATTGTTTTTTTTAATGAAGGAAAAGATATGAATGCTTGATGGAAGGTAGGATGGAAATGATCAATATTTATAGAATGTTTGGTATAGAAAATGCCAATGTTGTCATCATAAGTGATGACTTTGTTGCAAGGTTTTCATTCACTCCATGAAATGATCAAGTTGTCTAGTTATGAAATTTAATATATTTCTTTTAACATTAATAATTCATCTAAAATTCCATTCAACAATGGGTAGTATCACAAAGATTAAAAATTGACTAATTTTATTTATTTAAATATAGTTAAAGAACCTTAATTTGTTTTATTCTAATGATATATTATTCATTAGCAAATTTCAGAATAACTTTTTGTTATTTAGTTTTCACCAATGTTTTTCCCATTAAGTATTCATTAAAAACTACTTAGTTAACCTCCAATAAAGTCATTATATAATCTGAATACAAATTTGCGGGCTTTTAATGTATCATCAAATGCATAGTTTATGTAGATCAACCTTTTTACTTATATTTTACGTTTTTTTTATGAGCTAATCTAGATGAGTTCAAGTAGACATAAATCAAATGACCACAACAAAGATAAAGGATAAAAAAGTAAATAACTTATATAGCAAAAAGAAAATCGACCAGGCTCGGATGATTCCAGCCCGTTTCTCATTATCATTTTGACATCGGGCCCAAAGCCACATGTTGTGCTTACGGTGTGTGTAAAAGAACCGACTGACTATAATCGAGTAACAAATTATAATTGGATTAGATTTAAAATTTCAACATTCAAATTGGATTGGTTGCTTCTTGGATGAATCCAATAAAAAGGAACAGATCAATCCAATAGCCATCCAATTATCATCCAACTCCTATACAGCTAATGACTATGTATAATTAACATTTTACGATATTTTTATTTGATATTTATACGTAGTTGTTTAAAAAAACAACAAAATAGACAAATATTTGGCTAAAACGATTGATTAATTGGTTGAAAATCGTAATAAAATATTGGATGAATCTAATTCTATCCAATTGATAACCAATAGTTACACCCTAAAAATAGGGTAAATTTAAACCTGAATAATTGCAAAATATGACTTCCTAAATGTAACACCCTCAAAATTTGGAAAAAACAACTAAATAAAAACTTCATTAAAATAAACAAATATAGATAAAACTTCTTATACTAACTATCCTTGGAAATACCTCAATAATCAAAACGTAACAACTTCAACAATACAATATCCTAAGTCCTATTTCAAGACTATAAAAGATCGGGTGCTACTCAACTCAATACAAAATTCATATTCCCAAAACGAAGAAGACTTCACCAAGCCACTTACTTCTTGAACACACATCTAGCTATCCACTCTTCATAGTGTCACTAGAACTATTCCCCAACCGGAACCTGTTGCACATGCTGACAAATAAAAAGGTTAGGCTAACGCCTAGTGAGTTCAAGAGTTTTCATCATGATAGAATAATTCGTTAAACGAAAATGATGTAGTTTGAAAACATAATTTCCAAAATGATTTATAACAAATATGCAAACAACCCATTTTCCCAACACACACAATTTATGTGACGAAAGCTCTCATATAAAGCGTTTCCCAAATATAAACTCAAATCCAAAACTCACTCAAAACGTGATAAATGTTAGGTTTCCAAATAATATAATTGTGAATAAAACTCCATTACTCAAACATCCAAACAAGGATGAGGCATAATACATCGTCCATAAATCATGGAAAACAATTCATTTAAATATATATAATTACGTCACCGAAAACATGGATAAAAGTAAATACCCAAAACAACACATTACGGTGACGGGGGAGACCCGATTCCATCGAATGTGACGGGCACACAAAGTTAGGTCACTTATCAATGTTATCGAGATTCATTATTGGATGTTGAGCTCGGCTACTTAAAGCGTACACCCATGAATTATCAACTTCAACCCCTCTAGGTGTATACACTGAGTTATCCATATCCAAGAAACATACTAGCACATAGGACTTACACCTTACCTCAAGGCCTATTTCGTGCTACAATGTGGAAAACTAGCGTCCTATCATTGAACGTAAAACTCGAGTGCCTATGGATCCATAGCAATAAGGTCTAAAACATTACATGACTCCAAACGAATGAACTAGCGCATTCAAAACATGTAATTCTCAAATAAGTATAAATCATGACCAAAGCTCTACGTTGAGCCATCAAAACTTGGACAAATGTCCCCAAAACCCAAAAAAATCAAATATCGAGCCACAAGTTCAATAAATCAAAAGACCATTTGTTAAAAGTCAAAAAATGCAATAAAAACGTAAATATCTCACGTTTATACGAAACATGCTCCATATACATAAGTAACTCCACGCCACTCTAGATTAAGACAAATTATTTTCCAGAACACCCATCAAGGTGCATTTATACCAAAAGATTTACACTCGTAAGTTAAAGTGTTAAAATATCAATACTTAAGATTTACTCATCAAAATACTCAAAACATATATTTTCCCCAAACCAAAATGTTTACAATTTCCAAAATGTTCGCAAGGACGAGAGTGTTCAACATCTAAAGACTCTGTTAGTCCCAGATGGCTAACCAAGAACAAGAACAGGTATTGTAGAAGGGGGGGGGGGTTGAATACAATACACAAAAATTTTCACAACTTTAATTCTTTATATTGAAAATCTTTCAACAAGAATTACACATAGAAACTTAAGACTGTTGCGGAAAAGAACAGATAAAATCTATTCTAACAATCTTCACAAAGTAATACTGAAAACTAAATAACTTCTAAAACACAAAGATAGAAAGCTGTAAAGTTTAAAGAGAGAGATGAACAGAATATCTTGAACATATAGATGTCTTCAAGAGATTCAAGGGATTCCAGGTATAACGTCTGCACTTAGAGAGATCACCCAAAAGTCTGCTTTGCAAGAAGTCTTCTTCTTCTTTATATAGTGATAATGGGTGTACCAAGCATTAAATGCTTGGGACACTTGTCATCACCATATTTGTTGACTTCTGAAAAGTTGATCCGTCACTATCACCTTTTCCTTGAAATAAGGTATGGAAACCATGCTGAGGAAGACTTTAGCTGAATATAGATAAAATGACAGATGGTCACTTTTATCTGGCAATAGATATTTTCCCATAATAGCTGATCTTTCTTGATGTGTCTTCCAAGACAAAGTTTCTTGAGACTTGAAATATTTCTTCAAAGAAAGCATTTGACAAACAAGTCCACCGAATTTAAACAAATATCTTCGGTAGAAATCTTGACAAATTTGTTTTGTCACAAAACAAATTTCTTTCTCATTTTGTCTTATTATGTCTCTCATTTTTGTCTTCTTTTTCTTCTCAAAATCTTTTTCAACAAATACACCACCGAAGAAAGGTTGTAAGATTTCTTCAAAGACAAAATGAATTTGCTTCTCATTTTGTCTTATTATGTCTCTCATTTTTGTCTTCTTTTGCTTCTCAGATTTTCTTTCAAGAAAAGCACCACCGATGGAAACTTGGGATATGTGACACATCTTTGGAGAAAACATCTTTGAAGCTTCTTTGAGGTCCCACCGAAATGTCATTTGGGATATGTGACACATCTTTGAGATATGTGACATCATCTTTGAGATATATGACATCATCTTTGGGAAAAGCTTCTTTGAGACTTGGCCGAAATAGAGAGAAGTTTCGGTGGAGATACCACCGAAATTGTGAGAACAATTTCGGTGAACAATGACTTGTATGTTTGAGAAAAGATCTTTCACTTCCACAATGAGAGAATCTTTAATCTTGACTTTGGTTGATCTTTGACTTCACCAAACATTTGATATCTTGTACAAGCCATTACAAAGAACCATGCATCCAAAATTTCTCTAAGTATGAAATGTTTTTCAAAGTATAAAAGGAGATCATGAGGTCATCTTCAAATCTTGATGACCCAACAGACTCACATGATCGTATTTTCAAATTTCAAAGCGTACCATAACACAAACTATGCATATTTCCAACAAACACTAAAATGCATTTTTACCAATAACCTTCATTTATGCAATAAATCATCAAAACATTTTCATTTATGATTCATTTGTTAAATTACCGAAAAATCCCAAAATATGGGTATTTTACAATGTTTATAAAGTTAAATACTTCAAATAATCAAAACCCACCAAATAATTCAACAATTGATAATTTCATGTAAAACACATGAATACTTGGAAAATAACATTTTTTGGCATGTACAACGTTTTCACAAATCAACTTGAACTCACCTTGCTAGATTTAGGCTAAATCTAGATTTTCCCTAACTTGAGCTCCTTTGAAGAAATTTGGATCTTCAAGCTAAAACTTCCAAAAACCTAGATCCACAAGTTTCCAACCATAAATATTCATATCCAACCACTTAGAATCGTTCACCCAAACATATTACATCAATATCTCAGCTTATACCAAAACTCTAATTTCCATAGATGAAGAAAAGAGAAGATTACCTTAACCATAACTTGAATTCACTTACTAAAATACCTCTAGAGTTACCAAAATGAACCACAAACTCCCAATCTTCAAAATGGAGAAAAATGGTTGGATGAAACCCTAGAAACTTGATGAGGAAGATGAAGTGAAAGGGTTCTAGAAAGGTTAAGATTCATAAAAATGGTGTGGGGTTTGATTTGGGAGAGAAATATGAAGAAAGGAGATAGGATTTAAGGTTTTTGGAGAAGAAAATCGAAGTGAGGGAGAGGAAGATCAGATTTAGATATTAGGGGTAAAAGTAGGAGAGATAGGAGGGAAAAGTTGGAGGTGAAAAAGGGTGAAAAATTCGTCAGACTCAATTCGGACGTCTACTTGGAGCCCTATGCGGACGTCCACTTGCGTCAGGACTGAAACTTTCGTTGCTTCCGCGGAACCACGCAGACTTCTGCTTAATGCAGACATCCACTTGTTTCCTTATGCGGACGTCCACTTAATGCGGACGTCCAGTTGACACTGGTCGCCCGGTTTATTACCGATCACTGTTTTGGTCATAACTTTTTTGTTTTAGCTCCGTTTTCGCTCCGGAAAGGCCCGTTGGATTCGTATTTGAATTCTCCAATAAAAAAGACTATAAAATCTAGGATTCAATCCAAAATCCTATTTCTCTTGAAAGATCGATTTCTACACTGACTTGGAATTATACTTACTCGAAAATTACGGGTGTTACACTAAACATGAATATATCACCTAAAAATGGGGAATTTAGTAAGGCGTTTACAAACCAAAAGTATAAGAGATAAATTGGACAACCTACTAAGCAAAACTAGACTAGTTTAGATTAAAGACGGGTGTCACTATCTCTCTCCAAAAGGAATCCTGTTTAAACCAAAAGGGACGCCACTGCTAGTCTTCACAAAAATGTTATGGCAGTCCGCTTGTCTCTCCACTCAAGCCCGATGAGCCCCACCGCTAGAATGACCTGATATACATGTCATTTTAAGAAAAATGTGTTAGGCTAAAGCCTAGTGAGAACAAACAGTTACAATATTGAAATCAAAATGAATAACTTTGGAGATATAACTTTGAAACGATAAATAATGCCTTTTGAGTAAGAAAGCCATCAATATAACACATAACATCTTGCGATGACAAGGCATACCCGATTTCCAAGACTAGTGACGGAACACAAAAGTAGGTCACCTGTCATGCATGTTAGTTAAGCCAAACTCATAGATTATAATCAATTGATATATCGAGCTCAACTCCTTTAAGTCTATTGCTTGTGAAGTCTCAAGCTTAACCCCTCTGTATCAATACCTTAAGATATCCAAATATGAGAGTTAACTCGTTCACAATAGAATTACATTTTACTGCTCATGGGACGATGTCCGACCATGTAGGGCCACATCTTACTTACTATAGAGACCCAATGCCTATTCTATGCTACAACAAGGAAAATTAGTATCCCGGCAAAACCAAAACATAGAGACTCTCGTGCCTATGGTTCCATTATACATAGCCAAACATAGATGTACATTCAAGACGTACCAAACCATTTCCAATACAATAAACGTGTTGGTATAAAACATGGTAAGTGAAATCCCATTTTGCTACCATGACCCCAAATATGGACAAATGACCATTTTTTTTCAAAGTTTACCAAAACATCAATAAGAGCAATATTTAAACATGAGGAACTATCCTTCATATGTTTTGTATCAAAACCTCCAAGTATTTCAAAACCCTAGTTTGGACCTATGTTTCTAAAATCCATAAACATGAGAAAAGAGTAACAACCACCATATTAAATCATAAGAGCACATTTAAACTTATTTTAAACTCATATTTACACATTTTCATAATAGTTAGTCAAAACCCTAAAATCTCCTAAAACCAAGTTTAGGTCAAATTTTGTATAAATATGAAAATGAAATCAAGAAGATGGTTTGGGTTAAAAAAATAGTTTTAACATGTATAAGGTTTTGAAAAGTAATAATGAACTCACCTTTAGGTTTTGTAAAAAAAAGCCTAGAAAACCCTATATGAAGGAAGATGATGATTCTTAAAGCTTTTGAGTCTTGGATCACCTCCCTTAATAAATGCTACTCATAAATGTGAAAAGGTTCCACCACTAATGAACAAGGTTGGGAGTAAATGAATGGAGAAGGTTTGGGGAAGGAAACTTACTAAATACCGCAGAGAGAAACGTTCCTAAGCAACTCCAAAATGAAAATATTTGATAAAAATTAGATATGTTTCTTTTATACCCAAGATTGCCGGACGACGAGGATGGCCGACGATTATGCCATGTGTCATTCTCGCAGGCACATCCGTTAGATGTGTACCGCGACCAACCCAAAGGCCACATAGTGACTCATGTCATTCTCGCTGGCATCATCGCACAAACGGTAGCAAGGGGTTCCCCAACCCAACGATTATCACCCGCGGCTTGCCTTATGGGCTATGGCATTGTCGCCGAGCACTTTCGCACGAAAGGTACTAGTGTCCAAATTTTGGATTTTTCATCTAAATGAAACGCTAATCTCTTGGTGAGAAATTTTGGAACAATTTAACATAGAAAATCTAATAGGACTCACCTCAACCAAGGTTTTTCATAATCAAAATTATGGGTGTTTATAGTTTGTGTGGCAAACTATACAAAGTGATTCGGTTGTGGCTTAACGAAAACATATGACAACTTATTTAGTATGAATGAAGTGGAGAGTGGGGCCCAAAATGAATATTAATATGAATGTATTCTTTTTTACGTTTTAGTTACCCGATTAAACCATAAACCATTTTTAATTAGTGAATACATGTCCAAATTCCATTTGTACAAGTCATCAAACTTTAAATGTCTAAAGAGTTGGAGAGCAGGGAAGAAATTTAGAAACCAAATAATTATCATTAAACTCATATTTAAGATGAAACGCGAAATATGCTTCTTTTACTAGTTCAATACACTCAAATACATTCATGTGGTTTATATGTTCATACATACATACATACATACAAGACAAAAGTTACAGGAATTATATAAAACAACATCGCTACGCATCTGACCAAGAGATATCTAAATCTCACCCAATGCCTTCCAAACAGCTTTAGAGGCATCAACGATGTTGTTCGGGCATGGAGGTTGGTAGTCATGTTCTTCATCACAACCCATTTTGGAATCACATTCGTCTACAACCACGGCTTTTACACTTCGTCCGTTACCGTTGATCTTTATGAAATTGTGACACCTATCTCCTCCCTTGTACCACCCTGTTGATAGTGCATGCCACAACAGGTGTGTCATCAGAATGGTATTTATGGTCGCACTCCATCACCTCCCTTTTGGAAACTGTTTATTGTTAGAGTCGCCTTTGTGTTACTTGAAACAGGTGGTGAACATGTATATATATGTGGTGTAAAACTTGCCTTGGACACAACAATCAGTCATTCTCTTTGTTGCATAGTCCAGGCGGCGGTTTCTTTCCCTTTATACCACCACTTGGCTTGCATGTTTGAGCATCAATATTCGGTGGAAAGGCAACCAGGATGACAAGAAGGCATGCATTGATGCAAACGTTCTTCATAATTGTTTTTTTTTGGGAAAAAAGATATGGATGTTTGATGCAAGGTAGCAGGGGTGTACGCGGGTTGGGTTGGGCGGTTTTTGACAATTTTACAACCCAACCCAATTAATGCGGTTTGAAAATTTTCAACCCAACCCATTCAAAAGTATAACCCAACCCAACCCTTGCAGGTTGGGGCGGGTTGGGCGGGTTGAGCGGTTTGGTAGAAAAAATAAATATCACAATTAAAATACGGCAAATAAAACAAAAAATATTCCAACAAAGTTATTAGTTATTACAATCATTTGGTGTTTGGGATTGCTTATATTTTTGACTTATTTGCTTATTGTTTTTCCTCACCGCAAATAAGCTGTTTTTAGTGTTTGGATTGAAAAAAAAAAGTGTTTATGACTTTTCTCCACCACAAATAAGTTGTTTTTGATAAGTTAATCCATTTTAACTTATTTGAAACTGCTTATAACTTATTTGCACAAGTTACATTTTTACCCCCAACTCCATTTATCGCAACACAAGTTGATAAGCACTTTTGAAAATAAGCATAAGTTGTTTTAAATAAGCAATCCCAAACACCCCTAAATCCTTAAGTCTTAAACATCAAAAGTGTGAATTGTAGCACCAAATTCAAACTTCCATCACAAATCAAACAGAACAGTATACTATCACAAATCAAACAGAAACGTATACTATCAAAAAATCACAAATCAAAGAGATACAGCAAAGTATGTAGCACAATATACTATCAAAAAATCAAAAATCAAACAGAGGCATATTATACTATCGAATCAAAAAATAAAAAAAATAAAAAAATAAATATGAAGCAAGTGGAGAACACATATGTGTTTGTGAAGTAACTAAGCAAAAATCTGTCGAAGAGCAAGTATACTAGCAAGTGAACAAACAAACAGGTTGTAAGTTTTAACCTATTGAAGTATTGAACGACGAGCAACGGTAAGCAACGGTAAGCAACGAAAGCCGAGAGGTTTGTAATCTGTCGAACGACGAGCAGCAAGTGAGACTCGAGAGGGTTTGTAATCGTTCCGACTTCTGACTTCGAGAGGGATTTTCGAACTGGACTGGAACGTGAGGGCTGAGCTAGTGAGCTGTATTGTCTGTTGATTGAGAGCCGAGAGAGGGAATTCAAACCTAGTTCTAAAATTTGGGCCTTCTGAGTTTGGGCTGTAAAAATGTAAATTGTTTTATAAGTTATGATTTAAAGTAATTTGAATTTTGGGCCTCACTAAGGCCATCAGTACCCCATGACCCCATCTTTCAAAGATTTCAGCTCCACATCAGCGGCACATCAGCTTTTCTCAATCCCTCACTCAATCCCTAAACACCCTTATTCCATTCCCTCAAACCCTTTTGCCACCTCATTTATTTTAATTCTTTTATTTATACATTTAATTATTTAACAAAATAAAAATATTTATATATTTTTTAATAAATAAAAATAAGATAAATAATAAAATTTTCCTTTGTAGATTCAACAACTCGTCGGTGTCTACGGATGATGATGATGCGGTTGGTGAACCGGGTTGTGGCGAATCCATATTGTTTAAAATATAGAGAATGGAAGAGTGTTTGAGAGAGTTTGAGAGGTGTGAAAAATATAAGGTTGAGAGAATTTTAGAGAGTTTGAGAGGTGTGAGAAATAAGAGGTTGAGGGTTAAATATATAGTGGGATTAAATTGAGAAAAACATTTATTTATTTTTGTTTAAAAAAAGCCGTTCAACGACATTATTTTTAAAAATTAATTTTTTTTTTAATAAACCTTCGGGATGAATCGGGATCCCGAACCCGGAATCCATCCCGCACCCCGCATCCCGCAAGGCCCGTAGCCCACCCCGCACCATTCCGCCCTCCATCCCGAGCCCATCCCAGCTGCGGTACCAAAGGCCTAAGGTCTAAGGTTATATAATATAACCGATGTGCATCGTGTTAACTGTTAATATATAGTTTTATTAAAATAAAATTATTAGCGGCAGGTTGGCGGGTTGGGTTGGGTTAAGTTTTCGTAACCCAATTTCAACCCTTATAATTAGCGGTTTAGCGGTTCGACGGGTTGAGTTTAATTGGGTTATTAGCGGGTTGGGTTGGTCGGGTTTTGCGGGTTGACGGTTTTCTGTACACCCCTAGAAGGTAGGATGAAAATGATTAGTATTTATAGAATGTTTGGTTTAGTAAATGCCAATTTTGTCATCATAAGTGATGACTTTATTGCAAGGTTTTTATTCACTCTATGAAATGACCAAGTTTTTTTTTTTTGGAAAGGACATGAAATGACCAAGTTTGTCTCGTCATGAAATTCAATTTATTTTTTTATTAACATTAACAATTCATCTAAAATACCGTTCAACAATTGATAGTATCACAAAGCTTAAGAATTGACTAACTAATTTTATTTATTTAAATATAATTAAAAAAACCTTAATTTTTTTAGGGAAATTAATTAAAATACCTCAAGTTTGACTTTGATTTACCAATATACCACAAATCTCGCTCAGTTTACCGAAATGCCACAAAATTCCGCGGTGGGCCCCGCGATCGCGGGCCCCAGCCCACGTGTCATACGAGTTTGACCAAACAGCCCGCGTAGGTCCCTCAAGAATGCCTGCGGTACAGGTTTGGCCCCTGCCCACGGAGGATGCCCGCGATCGCGGGATACCCTGCTACGTGTCAGCATGGGGTTAACCCTAAAAAAATTTGTGAGACACAAACCCTAATCTCTTTCTCATCGCCGCAACTATATAAGAGAGGTGGGGGGACCAAACCGGCCACACCTCATTTTTTTAATCAAATTCTCTCTTCTCCTCTCCCAAACTCTCTCAATTTTGTCGTGTGGAATACGCGCTCGGGTTTTTTTGAAGATGACTCGTATTATTCAGTTGGTAAGTTTTTATTAAGTTTTTTGTTCTTTTTTATATGTTGTTATTTTAAGTTAAGATATATGATATGTATGTTGTTATAGTGTTTATAACTTGTTATATGTTTGAATATGATATTTGTTCTATGTTTAAATTTTAAAATATATGATATGTATGTTTTTATGTTTGAATGTGATATTTCTATGTTATAATGTGTATGTTGTTATAGATGTTAGAGTATTTTTATAAAAAAATGTTAAGAATGTGTTTTTATAAAAATAATTCTTAAGAGTGTGTTTTTATAAAAAAATTGTTAAGAATGTGTTTTTTATAAAAAAAAAATGTGAAGATAGTGTTTTTTATAAAAAATTGTTAAGATGGTGTTTTTTATAAAAATAATTATTAAGAGTGTGTTTTTATAAAAAAAATGTGAAGATGGTGTTTTTTATAAAAATATTTCTTAAAAGTGTGTTTTATAAAAAAAAATGTTAAGATGATGTTTTTTATAAAAAATTGTTAAGAATGTGTTTTTTATAAAAATAATTATTAAGAGTGTGTTTTTGTAAAAAATGTTACGAATGACAACTTAGGTCCCTAGGGTTTTAAGAATGACAACTTAGGTCCCTAAACTTTTAAGAATGACAATTTAGGTCCATAAACTTTTAAGAATGACAATTAGGGTCCCTAAACTTTTAAGAATGACAACTAGGGTCTCTAAACTTTTAAGAATGACAATTAGGTCCCTAAACTTTTAAGAATGACAACTTAGGTCCCTAAACTTTTAAGAATGAGAACTTAGGTCCCTAAACTTTTAAGAATGACAACTTAGGTCCTTAAACTTCACATGCCACACTAAAAAACATCTATATATAACACTATTATATGTTGAAATAAAATAAACCGCAACATCTATATATAACACTATGATATGTTGAAATAAAATAAACCGCAACCTATCTATTTGGATTTTGTCAAACGGGTGTAAATAGCCCTAAGGTATGTCGGGATTTAAGCAATCCTTGTGATTCCCCTGCTACCTGGAAGTCCAATAGATTGAGTGGTTTCTTTTCTAAAACTAAAACAAACGAATAATTATCAACACAATAAACCAAACAAGCAAAAGCATCTATATATAACACTAACTATAACATCTGTGAATGACTATGTAGAGGGATTTCTTTAACATTGACTTGACGCTAAAGTGCAAAGTTGGCTACATCGAGGAGTTAAGAGAGCGCTTTAGGGGATTAGGTGATCGTGCATATACCGTTGAGGCCATCTTTAGAGGGACACCTTTCGGGCCATGGATGGATGTGTCTTACTCTGGTGGCGACCCTACGCTAGTGCACATGTTTATACAGTTGGAGGTCGAGAACTCCAACGCTGAGCCGGGGGAGATGCATTTTGATTTCTTCGTCCATCGATTGTATTTTGGGCGTCGTGAGTTCTGTCTAATTACAGGACTACGTTTTGGAGAGGCTCCCCCTTCCTCCCTTAGCAGACTGCTCCTTCGTTCCTAGGGTTTGGGGCATTTCAGCATCTCGTTTGAAGCTGAAGGCAGCCTGAGACATGATGAAAGAGGGCCTTAGTGCCCTAAGCGACGCCGATGCTGTCCGTGTATGCTTGGTGGTGATCGTGGATATGGGCTTCATGGGCCGTGAGTATAGCCAGACTGCTTCCGAGACGGTCATTAGGGCCGTCGAGGACTTTGATGTGTTTAACAGGTACCCGTGGGGTAGCCATATCTGGACACATTGCTACTCTATTCTGCACCGAGCCATAGCCAGACGCGCCGATAGACATGCAAAGATGAATCTTTGTGGTTTTACATACGCCTTCAAGGTTAGATACGTAGTATAACATAAATAATAATACATACAAACTGTTTGGCTTTCCTTTTTACGTACTTGCTCTTCTTGTGTAATTCCAGATATGGATCTTGGAGATGTTTCCCGCAGTCGTCCAATATTTCGTCAAGCGCGACGACATATTACTTAGGGGAACCCGTTGGGACAAGGGCCCTATTTCCCTAAATAGGACGCTTTGGCTTCAGTTCTTCAGTCAATCTAGACATGTAAGTTCTTTTACTATGTTTACAATGTTGCATACGTTAGTCCCGCTTATTAAATTTTTTATGTTTTATCATATATTTAGCCACCGCATGCGCCTTTCGCTCACCTTGAGCCTACTGCCGACGAGAGGGAAACGCATTGGTACAGAAACATCGTGACCTTTATTGACGCAGAGGCGGCAAGGGCTCGACGTCCCTCTCCTTCCACATCTGACGAAGATGAGGAAGACGACGCGAGGCCCTCCTATCAGCCGGCCCGTTCCTCCTCCAATCAGCAGCCCCCTTCCTCCTCCCATCAAGATCCGACTTCCACCGATCCATCTTATGGCACCTTACACGACCTGTGGTACTACGTTCGGGGGGCCAATATACACGCGTATTGATAATCTGGAGGGCCTCTACAGACAGTTTCGCGCTGTAAATGTTAGTGTGTAACTTAATTTGTCGGCCATGATATTTTTGTTTGTATACTAATATTACGTTCTAAATTTGTTTTAGCTGTCGAGTACGACGCCGATCCCCGCTCCGTTCGGACAGGGGGCACATGAGACGTATGCCACCACATCCTATCCGTCATTCCCTGAGAATGTAAGTGACACTGAGTAACCATTATAGTTATATGTTAGTTCCTAAGTTTGTAACTCTTATAATGATCAATGTCACGCAGGCCAGGATGTCGGGGGCATACACCTCCCAAACGACATTCGCCACCACAGCATTCATGGACATCTTTGGCGGTTCGACCGGAGAGTATTACAGGCCGGAAATGTCGGGGTCGTCGTACGTCACACCGCCAGCATCCATGCATACTTTAAGTTATTTTGGTAGTTTTGGTTTAATTGTGAACATTTCCTAAATTGTACTTAAAACATCTAATAACTTAATTTTCAGACGATGGGGTCTCCTATTCTCGAGGAGCACTTCTCGGAGCCGAAAGATGACCCGATGGATGTTGTAGATCCACAGGTGACCCCGTTCCCTCAAAAGCGGCAGCATAAACTTTCAAAATGGTTGAGTTACCAGTTTAGACAACAAGAATCTACGACACCACTGCCCCCTAAAAAGCAAGCGAAGAAAGCGGGGGGGAAACAAGGGAGGAAAGAAGGCGGGAAAGAGAAAGGAAAAGGTGCCTTCACCGGAGCGTCAACCGGCATCGGATATATTGAGGATGTGCCGGACTGGTGGCCTCCCCCGCTTGAAGTTCATCACTTACTTGAACCTGGAAATCACCCCCCCCTTTTCAAAGTATTGCTGGCGAATGACCCTTTGGAGTCTGACTTACAGGATGTGGTTAGTATGAAGTTTAACTATAGTCATATAATTAAATATATTTATATTACATGTCTAACAATCTATTTTTTATGTATAGCACATTGATTGTTGGGTCTCGCTGCTGCAAAAATATCGTGGAACAGACACGAGGTGGACCATGATGCTCAGTATTTTCTTTCACTACATGGTGCTTGAGCATCAAGGTCCTGTCTCCGTGGCTAGCTCATGCAATGGCGTGGAAGGGGTTTCTTGGGCTCTCCTCGATGTGGTATATAAATCGTTCTACTCTTATTTTATTTAAGTTGTTTTGTTGCTAACTAAGTTGTCTAATATTGTAATATTTCAGGTGTACATCCCTATATGCATTCGTCCCAAACATTGGCTGCTCGGAGTGTTTGAGCTTGACGCTATGACCATGACCATATATGACAGCGACAGTGCCAGTCTCTTCAGAGACCAATTGGATGACCAGATGAGAAGGTTTAAAGCTGTGCTATATGACTTCTTTTGCCGGGTCAAGGACACGAGGCGTCGCGATAGGACACATGTCTTTCGCCATAAGTTCGCCAACAATACACGCCGGGATTAATGCGGATTGCGGTGTCTGGGTATGCCGTAATGCTAGGATGTTGATAAATAACGATGTGGTATGGGTACACCCTGACCACACCGAGGACGAGGCCAATAAATTTTGCCAACATATGGCGGAGTCCATTTATGAGCATTGTCAAATAGTGCAACGTTAGGTTGTCAAATAGTGCAACGTTAGGTTTTTCCAACACCTAGTAAGTAGGTTTATGAAACTTACGATAATCCTAATACAGAGATTATTGGATGAACAAGCATTTATTTCTTGATTATTGGTGTATTGGTTCTTGTTGTCTGGAAGTGATTCATATGATGCAAAAATTGGTATTATGTAATGTAGAACAATATCTATATTATAGAAACTTGCATTTGATAGTACCATATAAATCTGATCTAAATTCTCATTAATTTGCTATGTTTGACTACTTAAAGACTAATTTTCTGCCCAATGAAAGACCTTTATTCAAGAGCAGCCGAATATTGCAGTTACTTTTTCAGTCGAATCTTACAGGCTCTTTTCAAACGAATCTTGCAGTGAACTATTCAGACGAATCATGCAGGCAACTTTTTCAGACGAAATCTTTGACCATATCTGATGAAGAACATACATTTTCACGGCTATAAGTAGATGGCATGATGAAGTAGTAATTCACAACTTCCTATCTATCTTTTATACATTCTCTCCTCACCGTTTACAAACACACTCTCTCTTTTCTTAACACCATGGTTGGAGGTTCAAGATCAAGGGGGAACAGGTCGGCGAATGTGGCTGGAACTTCACGTTCGGGAGCCTACCAACCACTGAACGATGGAGCTCGCCGGAGTACTTGAAAGGTACCGGAAACAGACGAGGAGTGGACAAACTGTGGGCGAACTGCGACCGATTTTCCATTCACGCCTGAGGAGGAAGCAGACTGGGAGATGGCATCCGACAATTACTACTTCGATAATGGCATGAGAACCCCACCAATGTATGATTTTATGCCGACGGGTCTTCGACAAAGTCAACGAATTACTCCCGCAGTGCAAAAAGCCATTGATGAGGCGAACGCCGATATCGAAAAGGTAAAGGGTATGTGGAACCATAACAGGGGGATTCAGCAGGGGAAAATGGAGTATCTAGCGGAGAAGAAACGAGAACTGGCCATGACTAGGGCTCACGTTCGGCAGCTGCAACGAGAGATTAAGGAAGCTGAAGAGGAACTAGAAGAACTCGAATCGGACTACATGAGAATGGAGGACGTGATCAAGGAAAAGGTTAACTTGATCACTGGACTCCAGGACGCCTTCTAGTAATAGATTTATTTGTTTACCTGCACTGTATCCGTTTCAGTTGGGAAGATGATTTGCAATAATTTCTAGATGATCTTGTTAATTAATTTCCTTGTTAAATAACTTAAAATGGGGAAAACATTTTCTTAAGTTAATTTCTATATTAAAAACATTAAAATGGAAAGGAAACAATACATTAAAAACCACATAAAATGATAACCTAAAAACTATAGGGACCATTAATGTTTTTTTAATATTGCCACAAACTTCAGGGGCCAAAACTGTAATTTCGGCATATCGCGGGACCACCGCGGGGTACCCTTGCGGGACAGGGGCCAAAAGTGTAAACGCGGGCATTCTTGAGGGGCCAAACCTGTACCGTGGGAATTCTCGAGGGACCTCTGCGGGACTTTTTGGCCAAAACCGTATGACACGTGTAACACCCTCAAATTTGGAAAGAGCAACTAATTTAAAATTTTCGATATTACATCCGAAACAATAGGTAAAATACCTCCAATTACAAACAATGGTTATCTCCAAGTAATACATACTACACAAGTCTCATTACCAAGACTAAACCCACTTCGGACATCACCTAATCCAAATACAAGTGCTACTTCCCAAGGGTAAATGCGGAAGACATAACTTAAGCTATTCACCTCTCGTGCACATTACTAGCACTCGCCACTTCACAATGTAGTTAGAGCTACCCCAACCTGAGCCTGTTGCACATGCCGACAAATAAAAAGGGTTAGGCTTACGCCTAGTGAGTTCAAGCATTTTATCATGACTATATAAAATCATAAATCGGAAGTTAGTAGCTATAGTCGTGATTTAAATAAATCTTTAAATGAAAGCGCTTGCGACAAAGATGATCATTTCCAAAAAGATTTCTCAAACGGCATAAACGACTCATTTTCCAACACACTCAAAATCCATGGAAAACCATTCCCGAAAAGTGTAAAGCATTTTCCAATATGAGTTACAAATCCTAATTCACCCAATTACGTGAATAATTCTAGTTTAGGCAAAACTTTCAAATACGGTTGACAAATCATACTCAACCCATAAAACATGGAAACCATCCATTCAAGTATAACCTTTATTAATACATAATACGAAGCTAAACTCACGCAAACGTAAAATGTATTAAAATCCCAATACCAGTTAAAACATTCAATAAGAATGTAACATAAATCCATCCATCAATCCTGGAAAAACAATCCATATACAGGTAATATAACCTCAACAATGTGAATAGATAAAATACCCGAAATCAACACCCTTCGGTGACGGGGGAGACCCGATCTCATCGAATGTGGCAACCACATAAATTAAACCACAATTAAATAAATACAAGTAAGCTTCTTGGATGTGGAAAACGGATGACATCAACCATACTAGGTCTTTAGTCAATCCTCGGCATCAATCATACTAGATCTTTAGCCCATCTTAGACATCAACCATACTAGGTCTTTAGTTCGTCTTTGGCATCAACCATACTAGGTCTTTAGCCCTTCTTAGACATCAACCATACTAGGTCTTTAGTCCATTTAAACCACCAAGTTCAACCATACTAGGTCTTTACCTTGGCAAACCCACCATCCAAAACAAGCTTACTTAACTTAAAAACTTATACATGACCTCAAAAGAATAACCAATGCATTCAAATCATGTAAACCTCAAATATGATGCAACTCATGCAATGCAAACCCCAAGCCCACGTCGAGCTTATTAAAACCGGACGAATGCCCCCAAGACTCAATTGAGCCCAAAACCGAGCCCTCTGCTCAAAGATCTAATGATCATTTATTGACGTCAAATCATGCAAATAAAAATGCAATTAAGCATATAACACATCCTAGACTCCACCCTGAGCATGTAAAATATCAACAACGTGCAATAATATGCAACACGGTGCAATAAAAGCGACCCGTAAATAAGACTCCACATCAAGCCATTTAAACCGGACAAATGTCCCAAGACTAACTCAAAGTCAAACCGAGCAAAGTGCTCCAAGCTTGCTAGACCCATAATGTCGGTCAAAAACGCGTTTAAACATTGTTTAGGCAAGCTATACTACAAATTCATCATTAACCCCAAAACTCTTTACGGGTTAAACAAAAAGGGTTTTCCCAAAGGACTCACACCCTTATAATTCTCAAAATGACACATAACCCTTAAAAGTGTATTTCCCAATTGGTTTTCAAAATCATTTACACATATATGATTAAACCTCATTTTGAGCAAATAATCTTTTAAAGACAATTTATGGTTTCTAACCATCCAAACATCCAAAAGCCCCAAATATGGGTGTTTTACACATTTATGAAGATAAACACTTCAAAAGAGTTAAATCAATCAAATAACTCAACCACATATATTTTCAATTAAAACACACACATATTTGTAAAATATTCATTTTGGCATGTACAACGTTTTCGCAAAGTAACTTGAACTCACCTTGCTAGATTTAGCTAAATCTAGGGTTTCTCCAAACGTAAGTGTAATAACCAAAAATAATGTAACATGTTTTTAAAATGAAAGTTAGGATGGTTATTGAATATTGCACATAGTATGGGGGTAAAACATGGAAATTAGGAAATCAATTCCCTTTTTCCTTTTGTGATGAGTCGATGTTGCTACTGGAAGAAAAAAAAGGGCATTTAGTTTTAGGGTTTTGGTGGAGGCTGCCATCGAGATAGACAAAAAGAGAAAAGGGAGATGGTTTTGGGTGTGCCTTATGTGTGCAGCCGGCAGAGAGAGAGAGAGAGAGAGAGCAGCGAGAGGGAGAGAGATAGACGACAGAGAGAGAGACTACAAGAGAGAGAGAGAGCAGCGAGAGGGAGAGAGAGATCGCGTGAGAGAGAGAGCAGCGAGAGAGATAGAGCTGCGAGAGAGAGAGAGAGAGAGATAGACGACGAGAGAGGGAGGTGGTGGCTGAGTTCGCCGGCGATGGAGAAGATGACCGGAGGGGCGGCTGGTGAGCGCCGGCAGTCGGCTGCCGGCAGTGGTATGGCTGGACAGCAACCTTCCTTTTCGTGAGACTTTATTCGGGTAAGAAACCATTCTCTTGCGTTTTCTCTTTAGCAAGTAATGTTAGATTTGTTAAGTTCTAATTGTGCTCGGTTACGAAAACTGAGAAATCAAGTAAAAGTATTAATAGAGTTTTTATAATTCATATTGTCAAGTTAATCAAATGTTATGCGAATTCTTGGTTAGGGAATTGTGTATCGGTTAATTAATAAAAGAAGAGGTTGTCGCCAAAATTTGTGTAAATTTAGAATAATGGCGAAGAATGTGGGTTTTTGTTTTGAACCGTGTGTACCGGAAGTCGGTATGTTCCGGGAGTTGACCCGTAACTTAAGTTTGGGCCGGGATTGGTCTATTGGGCCGAATTGAGTGTTGGGCCGAGAGAATTATTAAGTCCTTTTGGGCTTAGTTATTAAAGTTGGGCTTAGTTTATTAATAAAGTCTATAATTATAAATAAGGTCTAGTATGTAATTTGGTAGCCTATTTATTTATTTGGTTTGGGCCACATTATTAGTAACATGATATAATATTGATATTTAGGATCCAGTGTTATTACCAGTATGTTGAGAATCTAGAGTTGGGTAAATTAATGGATCCGGTATAGTATTTCACGTGGATGGGCAAGCAAAGACCAATAATATTTATTTTTGGACTAGAAGTGTAATCTGCCAACTTAGATAAGTTTGGGTTGAGTTCGGGATTTAACTCGAGTAATAAATGAACGAATTATGACGTACATTATTAATATAATAGGTGTTCCACCTAGAGATCGGAATTGTAAGTGAGGAGCTTTGGAGCAAGCAAGCCAGGTGAGTTTTCTAAACTAAAATGTATGGCTTTTAAAGTGTTTTCAAATGTGTTATGAATGTTGAGAATTGCCATGCTTTATTATTATGCTTTAATTGCATGAAAGTTGTTTAAAGTTTTATGTAGAATGTATGCATACATCAAGGAGACGTAAACTGGCAAAGACGGGAGAGTAGTTCTGCCAGCTCTTGTGCGAGAAGGGGGGGTCCCTATATGCCAGGAGCGAGGCTCCGCAAGGCAGCATGAGGCTGACTCGTTGTCACCTTCAGGTGGCTTCAGGGTGTCAGATTACGAGGAGGCGGACTTTAGTCCGTATATGATTTTGACGTGTTGAGTATGAATGTTTAAAGCTGAAAAGATAAACTGTTTTTAAATGCTTTGATAACTGTTAGGAGGGACTCACTATACCTCATGGTCTAACCCTCGCATTTTCAAATTCAAAACCTTTTCAGGTAAGCAGGTTTCCAGGAGCTCGGGCAAATAGGCTGAGCTTAGCAAGAAGAGTCAAGAAGCATAGTGACACTCTAGTTATTAGTTTTTCTCAGTTGTCTAGGTTGTTTCCGCCAACCATTTTTGGATGTTATGTAAAGAATTTTAGAGATGCGATTTTGGGATATTTAACTTGTATGAAATGAATTGTTTGTGAATTGTTGGGTTGTTACAGTTGGTATCAGAGCCATAGTTTAAGGGATTTAGGTGACCGGACGGGCTTAAACTTAAACTTTGGAGTAGAATTCACAACTGAGAATCAGGAAATGCGCTAGGAGGGCACTATTGTAAATACAGAAGATGCGTTAGGAGGACACTATTATAAAGATAGGACTAATAGGGTACTGAGGACTGTCATGTAAGGTAAGTTTGAGATTTCACCTGGCCAGTGTAATTGCGAACTTACAGGTACATGTATGTGCTTAACCTACCTTATTAACCTACCCCGTGTTTATGTCGTGTTTCAGTACGTTAGAATGTCAACGAGATCTCCGAGGTGTAGACTGAGACCCCTTGTTGGGGAAGTTTCATGGGAAATCATTATGAAGTGAATAATGTATACATCGTAGAGGCGAAATGTTGTTTAGAATGTTATGAATCGTATAGAGATAGATCTTCGTGGGTTCGAAGAGATAAAATGATTGATTTTGAGTAAGACTCTTGTTCTAGAAAGTCCCAGTTCTAGAAATAGTGGGATGAGATCAGTTAGAATGATAAGGAATAACAGTGTTGAAATTTTGAACGTATCAATAGAACCCTGACTTCTTAGTCGAGCTTTTCAAAGGCAGTGTAAATGAAATAAGATACCTATTGTGAAATGAAAGCATGTAGAAGTAGAAAATGAGATAGTGATTAAAAGGAAGTAGTATGAAAGGGATTGAGTAAGTGAGATGTGGAAAGCGTGTTCAGTAAGTTGTTGCATGATCGAGAGGGCGACCGTTAGTCGTAGGTAAGGTGTCAAGGGTAAGCTGCGTGAGTAAAGCGGTCGACCTTGTTAGAGTGAGCAGCCTTCAATTGCAAGTAGAGTCTCATGCATGGTGTCCTTTTTTTATGTAACATGAAATTTTCACGATTTAAGTTAAATATGTAAAGATAAATTTTGATCGAAAATGAGTCAGAATGTGCATGCGTACGTTTAAAGAAAAAGGTGATTTCATTCACATGGCACCATGAAGTTTCGAGTTTTATGATTTGTAAAGTATTTCGCTCTTTTCATGACGAATTAAATTATTGCAAAAGTCAAGAAAACGATTGAATGCAAACTTTTATAACCGCAATGAGTGTTGACATGTTGAATTTATATAAATGAGTATGAAAACCGGCTGGTTTACTTCGTGTCGGTAAATTCTTTCAGAATGGAGTCGTATGAAAAGATTTTCACCCAATATATATATTTCTGTCGTAACGACGAATTTTGGTGGAGTAAGACTAAGTTTATGGAAAGTTGCATGCGAACGATTCTCGAGATCGTTGTCCGGAACATTGAATTTATAAGAGTGATGAGGGCATGTGTACCCAAGATGCTTTCAAACGTTGTTTAATTAAAATGATAAAAGACGCGAAATGATTTACCTATTGCGTTGTCATGCATGAAGGCTATGAACTCACTAGGTCGTAGGATGTATTTTGAAGCTAAGAAAGAACTCAGAGAGTGGAGAGTTGTTGGTCAGGAGAGAACGAAGTAGTATCGGGATATGTGTTCTGTCAGTAGTGGGTTATAGTGTCGGTTGTATGAGGGTTTACACCCTTGTTTGGTAACTGGGGGTGCGGTTGTCGCGGGGCAGTTGTGTCTGGAGGGAGGGCTTGAAGTCTTCAAGGTGAAGGTTTAGCGACTCATTATGAGTAGTGATGAAAGGTAGAGGCGAAGTGTCCACGGTGGTGGGTATGAGTTTTGAGACGAGCTCGTAATATTGATGTGACAGGAGTAAGTTCAGAAAAGAGGGAGACGTATTACGAAGTGACTATGATATGTTGATAGGATTAGGTCCCGTAAGGGAACCCTTGTTTAAAAAAATAATAAGTTAAGAAAGTAGCTACAGGTTGTCTGTTGTTGTGGAAGTCGAGAGCTGTGTAAGATGGCCGAGGCCGAAGACTTGAACCAGAAAGTTGAGAGTTGATAGAATACCTTGTCGGGGTGTTAAGAAGATGAGAAGTTTTCATTTTGATTAAGCATTCTATTTACGAGGTATGGAGGGATACGTAGAATGATGAAGTATGTCGTACAATCGAAGCGAGTGTGTAGATTTTATCAATCGGTAAGAAAAGTGTGGTGTCTTTGTAAGGGCTCGAATCGTAAAGAGCTAGTTAGAACGTTTGTGTTTGAATTAATTGAGAACTCGTGAGTTATAGTTCATCAAATTGGGAAAAGAGTACGTAGCGAGATAGACTCGTTTGTGACATACGGGAGAATATGAAGGAAAGTGTGAAGTGTGTACGAATGACCATGAGAGATTTGGTCTGCAGTGTGATGTTATGAGTGAGGAATGTACAGTTAGGTAATGACATTAGTTGCCAAGTTAATGTACCAGCTAGTATTGTAGTGAGGTGATGTTAGAGAGAAAGAAAGCATCAGATAGAGGCTTTTGGGGTTTTCGGATGAGATGTACTACCTATAAATCAGATTGTAGGAGCACCTAGAGGGTAAGTTGACCTTCTAGTGTGATTACGATCGGGATGGAAGGACAGAGTATTGGTGGGGGACTACCCAAAAGAGAAACCAAATGTTTTGGTTGTAAGAGTCGCTAAGTAGGTATATGTTGGAGTCATTGGAAGTTTAAAGAAGATGAAGAGTGTGTTAGTCAAATGCGTTATAGTGAATGCTAGATTCTTGCAGAACGTGAATTGTTTCTTATGAGAGAGGGAATGACCTAGAAGGAAACAGTTAGAAATTTGGTTATGTTTAAAGAATGGTGATTATGGGTCGGAATGGTGGTATGATCATTAATTGATTGGAAATGTCATGTTAGATGTATAAGCCTTGGGTTGGTTGATTAAAATTTATGGATTTGATAAGTAATGACATTTATTAGTTATTACAGGATGCGCTGCAATTCTACCGAAATTCTTACTAAGAATTGATAGGGGAGGATCGATTTGGGAAAGTGAGAAGTTGATGATAGTATGATAGAATGAGTAATTTTCAAATTATTTTGAAAATTGTGAATTGTTGGGTTACTCGGTGGGAGTTGGTAGTTAAGAAATCAGTTTAGACTGAGGAATCTTGTGATTTCCAAATATCGAGATATTGATATTAAGTTATTAAATATGATAAATTATGGTTAGTAGGAAGAAATGAACTGAGTTTCAGTTAGAGTTTATCGTTTGAAGCAAGTTGATAATTACAGTTGGAATGAGTTGGTCAAGTTAATGTTTCTAGTGATAAAGAGAAGGAACTGTTTTGTTTTGCACTAGCCAAGAAAGGCAGTCGAGTTCTAGAACTGTTATAGTGGTCATGAATCAGACAAGGTAATTAAGGAGGGGTAAGCATTGAGACGTTTGCAACCTTTGTTCGCATGTTACGATTTATAAGATGGATTACGAGAATTCTGGGGGAAGTGTTATTGAGATTAACACACTGATCGTTAAGGAACTAATTAAGGTAAATCTAAGTAAGAAAGTCGGGAGGATTTTATAGCTACCTGATTTATATGGACATTGTGGCTAATCGAAAGAATTATGGAACCTGAGTATCGAGGTATTCCTGAGTTATAGTTTTGTTAAGGAAACGAAAAATAAGATGATAGTGTTTTCCTGTTATGATCAGAGGTTGTGAGTTCAATCAGAGTTGTGCAGCTAAGGCGTGAAGGTATGTTACTATTGTTTTGTTAATAATTTTCGCCAGTTGTCTTTGGAGTGAATTCCGGGACGGAATTCCATTAAGGAGGGGAGATTGTAATAACCCAAAATAATGTAACATGTTTTTAAAATGAAAGTTAGGGATGGTTATTGAATATTGCACATAGTATGGGGGTAAAACATGGAAATTAGGAAATCAATTCCCTTTTTCCTTTTGTGATGAGTCGATGTTGCTACTGGAAGAAAAAAAAAGGGCATTTAGTTTTAGGGTTTTGGTGGAGGCTGCCATCGAGATAGACAAAAAGAGAAAAGGGAGATGGTTTTGGGTGTGTCTTGTGTGTGCAGCCGGCAGAGAGAGAGAGAGAGAGCAGCGAGAGGGAGAGAGATAGACGACAGAGAGAGAGACTGCAAGAGAGAGAGAGAGAGAGCAGCGAGAGGGAGAGAGAGATCGCGTGAGAGAGAGAGAGCAGCGAGAGAGATAGAGCTGCGAGAGAGAGAGAGAGAGAGAGAGAGAGAGAGAGAGAGAGAGAGATAGAGAGATAGACGACGAGAGAGGGAGGTGGTGGCTGAGTTCGCCGGCGATGGAGAAGATGACCGGAGGGGCGGCTGGTGAGCGCCGGCAGTTGGCTGCCGGCGGTGGTCGTCGGCGGCGGTATGGCTGGACAGCAACCTTCCTTTTCGTGAGACTTTATTCGGCTAAGAAACCATTCTCTTGCGTTTTCTCTTTAGCAAGTAATGTTAGATTTGTTAAGTTCTAATTGTGCTCGGTTACGAAAACTGAGAAATCAAGTAAAAGTATTAATAGAGTTTTTCTAATTCATATTGTCAAGTTAATCAAATGTTATGCGAATTCTTGGTTAGGGAATTGTGTATCGGTTAATTAATAAAAGAAGAGGTTGTCGCCAAAATTTGTGTAAATTTAGAATAATGGAGAAGAATGTGGGTTTTTGTTTTGAACCGTGTGTACCGGAAGTCGGTATGTTCCGGGAGTTGACCTGTAACTCAAGTTTGGGCCGGGATTGGTCTATTGGGCCGAATTGAGTGTTGGGCCGAGAGAATTATTAAGTCCTTTTGGGCTTAGTTATTAAAATTGGGCTTAGTTTATTAATAAAGTCTATAATTATAAATAAGGTCTAGTATGTAATTTGGTAGCCTATTTATTTATTTGGTTTGGGCCACATTATTAGTAACATGATATAATATTGATATTTAGGATCCAGTGTTATTACCAGTATGTTGAGAATCTAGAGTTGGGTAAATTAATGGATCCGGTATAGTATTTCACGTGGATGGGCAAGCAAAGACCAATATTATTGATTTTTGGACTAGAAGTGTAATCTGCCAACTTAGATAAGTTTGGGTTGAGTTCGGGATTTAACTCGAGTAATAAATGAACGAATTATGACGTACATTATTAATATAATAGGTGTTCCACCTAGAGATCGGAAGTGTAAGTAAGGAGCTTTGGAGCAAGCAAGCCAAGTGAGTTTTCTAAACTAAAATGTGTGGCTTTTAAAGTGTTTTCAAATGTGTTATGAATGTTGAGAATTGCCATGCTTTATTATTATGCTTTAATTGCATGAAAGTTGTTTAAAGTTTTATGTAGAATGTATGCATACATCAAGGAGACGTAAACTGGCAAAGACGGGAGAGTAGTTCCGCCAGCTCTTGTGCGGGAAGGGAGGTCCCTATATGCCAGGAGCGAGGCTCCGCAAGGCAACATGAGGCTGACTCGTTGTCACCTTCGGGTGGCTTCAGGGTGTCAGATTACGAGGAGGCGGACTTTAGTCCGTATATGATTTTGACGTGTTGAGTATGAATGTTTAAAGCTGAAAAGATAAACTGTTTTTAAATGCTTTCATAACTGTTAGGAGGGACTCACTAGACCTCATGGTCTAACCCTCGCATTTTCAAATTCAAAACCTTTTCAGGTAAGCAGGTTTCCAGGAGCTCGGGCAAATAGGCTGAGCTTAGCAAGAAGAGTCGAGAAGCATAGTGACACTCTAGTTATTAGTTTTTCTCAGTTGTCTAGGTTATTTCCGCCAACCATTTTTGGATGTTATGTAAAGAATTTTAGAGATGCGATTTTGGGATATTTAACTTGTATGAAATGAATTGTTTGTGAATTGTTGGGTTGTTACAGTAAGTGATAAGTGCCAATTTCATACATATTTATACGTCATTTTCCCCATCATTTTGGAAGAATTGATACTCAAAGAACCCCATTTCGTTAAGTTTTTTATTTTATTACTTGTAATTGCGTTTATTTGTATAAATATGTTTTATAGGTGTTTTTAGGAGAAAAGGATGCATACGTCGAAAAGCGGGATCGCGAAACAGAGAAACGAGCGAAAAACGGCAAAACGTTGCAAAACGAACAGAAGCCGGCACCGATGCTCGGCGCCGATGCATCGGCGCGGAGCAATCGGCGCCGAGCACCTGTGTGAACGCAGAATGAAAGACAGATTTAAATTCAGTCGACTCCCTCCCCCTTTGTGGGGTCCGGACCCCTACGAGTGAGCAGAAAGGGAGGAGGAAAGAGGCCCTGGCGAACCGTCATAATTAGTGAACAAGTGTAAGCTTCGCTGCCCGACAGTATGGAGTACTGACCACACCGAGGGACAGGCCCTGAAGCGAAGGACGGGAACGAGCGGAATCAATGTGTTCCAATTTCTGGCCTTGCACCGACCATCCAATGGACCATGGACTAAACGGCCACCTTTTAGTCTCACTTTCGACGATTGAACTCCACTTTCATATCAGGCTTGCACTGGAATTCACTTTCAGGAATCCTTGCTCCTGGCTCATATTCACGGAAAAACAGGGGGAAATATTGGGCCTTAAATTGCCTTCTTTTAGCGTATTAATGACCTTGCTTGCTAGCTAGATTTGGTTGTTGACCAACTACAGGGAGAAAGAAAGCCTATTGAATAGGGACATTTAAGGCTAACTCTTTCTCGTCTTCAAAAAAGTATCAAAATGCAGTTATATAAGCTATCACTTTTGCAATTAAAGATCAGCTCATCGAAGGGAAAAGTGAGAGTATCAAAGTTTGGAACCCTAGTAGCAGAATGGAATCAGCGGGCTGACTTCCATGCTAACACGAGTAGTTTAACTCATAATTACCTCGTAAGGGCTTTTTTAATTGTTTTTGCTTTGCTATAAACTTTTTAAAAAGTCTTCAAATAGCCATTGCATAGTTTACGAATTATGCTTAGTAGGGACCTAAACACAGGAATGGTTCAGAGTCAGACCACGCCTTATGACGAAAGGGGGAGAAAGGACTGTCGATCTGTGATCAAAGAAAACTATACCTGAAGAATGGGATACAGATTGACCGGCACAAAAGCCATCTCTATCAATCTACGCTCATTGATGAGAACACCTCAATCACCCTGCCTGTGTGAATTGAACGAACTGACAAGTACAACCAGCTTAAGCTGGTTTTCCACCTATTTGTGAGTGTTCGGCCATTTGAAGAAAGTCTAAAGGACATATTCGTTGCCGATTTGGGGTTCTGATGGAAGATACTGCTGAGGTTATACACCAAGTACACACGTGATTCTGCTCTGGCAGAAGTGCACGCGCAATTCATCTCTGGAAGGACATGAGTGGAGAATTGTCACCGGATTTGATCCAAAAAACACACGGTGGAGTTACCTTATTGGTGAGTCTTGGCCGGGTTAGTGTTTCAGGAAGAAAACATTATTGTACGTTATTTTTTATTTCAATAGTGCCATTTTAAAAATGAAAGGAAAAAGATGCTTGTACGCACATTAGATTTGCTAACTCAATTGATCCTACTGTGTCTAGATCAGGGTTCCCGTTTAAGAAAGCAGTGTTAGCTTTGTATTGGCTCCCATCTTACTTAACGGGGCCCTTAGTTGAATACCTAACAGAGTGTGCTCGATAGTCATCACTATTATGTCCCCGAATGGAATGTATGTCACCTTTTTTCTTTCCCTTTTAGACCAACCTGCCGCGTATAGTTTAGTCGTCTCTCGAGGGTTGATTCTCCAGTTTCGGATGCGGGAAGAAGCCCTAATCTTCGAGTCAGGAGATACCTTGAGAACAGTGAAAGCAGAATCCTATTTTATTTAGTTTAGAAGAAGGCTGTCTCGTCCCTTCCCATTGTAATTGTAGGAGGGAAAGTAAAAGGAGTGATTTACAACCACTCTGCCCCTAGCCCTACCATGGAAGAAAGATCTAGCCCTATAACCTGGTTTTCAGCAGATCTAGAATCTACTGCCCCTCTTTCAACAAACTTGCTTGCTATCCCAGCGCGTCTATCCTTAGTTTTCGTGTCTAGCAAGCGAGAAAACGTAACGCGCTAACGAACGCACTTACGTAGTAACCCCTACGCTTGCGGCTGGCGCTACCTTGGTACTAGTACACCTTTGCGTGGTTTCTGTCTTCACTTTATGGCAATTCTCTCGATCTCTGATAAGTCAGCTAAAGGAAGCAAACTCTAATATAAGTTAGTAGCTTTCACATCCTTACTCTCTATAGTCAGTAGCTTTCGCATCCTTTTCTTATCTATGTTCTTACCTTCATTTTTATAAATATGATCTTTTTCATTCCCCAAGGGGAAAAGGTCTCTTCTTCTGCTTCAGTTGATCCTGAAGCAGATCTTTTTTCGACTTCCTTCCTGTCTGGGATTTGAAAAAGCAAAGTCCTTACTTTGACTTACCCGAATCAAGTCAAGGCGATGAAGCAGGCTCAAGGCCCATTTTCTTATAAGAGTTCTCTCTCTCTCCGGGAATCATAGCCTAGTATCGTACCCCAGAAAGGGAATCCACTTCTGACCTGACCTTCTGACGAGAATCCTTCTAACTCTTTTTTTCAAGTCAAGAATGTGTAAACCGAGGCCATTGAATCTGCTGCGGATGTCATCATAGAAGAAGAATAGCTGCAGGGCTTTTATCCCTGCAAATGGAGGCCGACTTACACTGCTTTGGGAGCTGATTATCCCTGCAATGGAGGCATACTTTCCCCTTCTAATGATGATTCTTGGGCCATTCATTAGATATTAGTTGTAGTTTTAGAGAATATCTCATCTCTTCCTTTATAATCTCTCTAAGTAAGTTCTAGGGCTGACATATAGAATCTCTCACTGGTGAATAGAGTTTTTGAAGGAGAGAAAAAGCAGAGCAATTTCTTCCAGCCTTGTATCTTTCATTTTGGTAATCTCTTTTCAAGTTTATATTAATCAAGTTTACATTAGTTATGAGTAGCTAAAACTTTCTGCCCTAGTGATGAGATTGTAACTATTTCTTTGTATGAATATTGTTGAGGTTTGATATACCTTTGTTATCTATCTAATTTCATTTATGCAAGCCTTGTCTAAAAGCATGTTCTTCATTTGTTAGGTTTTTGATTTAAGAATGATCACTTAAATCTTACATCTAATCTTGAATAGCTAGTTGAGATTTGGAATACGTAATCGTTCTTAATCTCATTTTAGTAGCAAGACAGTACACCAATTGTGTTAGTCAATTGGTTTGTATTATGGGGTTGTATAATCTAACTTTAATGATTGGGCTTCCGATCATTAGTTAGGATTGGTGTTTGTTTGATCATATTGCAATTGACAAGATAAATTTGAGTTCGTAACCAAACTAACCTTAGTCAATTAGGAACTACATCGAGCTTCTCATGTTAGTTTATTCTTAAGACAAACGGAGTGTGTGACGCTTGTCAAACACTTACGACCAATCTGAAATTATTGGTAAAAAATGTACTTTTATTCAAATCAATGATATAAGATTTCAACAAAGAATTGGTTATACTCATCACTAGGACCTTTCTCATTATTATCACATCTTATTTCAATTTCGTGTCTAGTATTAATCAACAACTAAACCCCCCCCCATTTGGTATCTTATATGAATATGTTTTGGTTTTACAATTAACAACGAGTCCCTGAGGAAACGACCCTACTTATCATTATCGCAATTTATTGTGTTTAAGAGATAATAGGCTAATCATATAAATTACTTATTATTTGACGGATTCGACACCCGTCAAATTTTTGGCGCCGTTGCCGGGGACTCGGCAAGTTTAACTGTTTTATGCCAAGATCTATACGTACAGGTTCACCGATCCCAATCGATCTAGAAATTGAGAAAACCGCCAAAAGATTAAGAAAGCAAGCTAAGCTTAAAAAGAAGCAAGGCGTGTCAACTTCTTCAACGCAGCCCAATTTTTGGGAAGATATCGAGCTATCAACAGAATCAGAAAGCGAAAAGGAGGAGAAACCTATTTCTGAAAAAGAAGAATCGGTCACCGATTCCGAAGGAGAGGAAGAAGAAGAAATGGCGAATCCCGAACGCACATTGAGAGAATGGGCAGCTCCCAATGTCGATGAACAACCTCTTTGCATTACATACCCAACGGAAGAGGTAAGTACCGAACTCAAAACAGGTTTAATTCACTTATTACCTCATTTTCATGGTTTAGCCAACGAAGACCCGTACAAGCACATGACAGAATTCCATATGGTGTGCTTGGGAATGAAGCCAAAAGACATCACAGTTGAGAACTTAAAGCTAAAGGCATTCCCTTTTTCCCTAGTCGACGCGGCTAGGGAGTGGCTTTTCTACCTACCACCAGGTTCTATCACCACGTGGACGCAAATGGCGAGGGCTTTCTTAGACAAATACTTCCCCGCATCTAAAGCCGCCGGGCTAAGGAGGGAGATTTGTGGAATCAAACAAAGGGACATGGAGTCTCTATACGAATATTGGGAGCGCTTCAAGCGCCTTTGTGTAAGTTGTCCTCAACATGGTATTTCCGAACAACTTCTAATCCAATATTTTTATGAAGGTTTATTACCAATGGAGAGGAAAATGATGGATGCGGCAAGCGGAGGAGCAATCGTAAACAAAACACCGACTCAAGCAAGGTCTTTAATCGACACCATGGCAGAAAACTCCAAGCAATTTGGAGCTCGTAGTGATGTTGGTCGAGGAGCTAGTGAGGTACATGTAAAGTCTTTAGAAACTAAGATTTCTGATTTGACTGACCTTGTTAAGCAGTTTGCTGTGGGGAACATGCCTCAAGTCAAGTCATGCGGATTTTGCTCATCGGTAGCTCATCCCACCGACGCATGCCCCACACTACATGAAGAGGAAGAACAGGTGAATGCCATAGGAGGTAACAATTTTCAAGGCTCAAATAATCGGGCGTTTAATCCATTTTCAAATACCTACAACCCCGGTTGGAAACAACATCCCAATTTGAGTTATGTACCTAAGCAAGAACAAGGACAAGCTCAAAGTCAACAATATCAACCAAGAGCTCCTTACCAAAGACCTCAACAGTATCAACAAAATCAACAATACCAAGCACCACCAGGATTTCAACAACAATCCAATCCACCATCCAACTTTCAGCAACAAAGACCACCCTTCCAACCACAACAACAAGCATCGTCTCAACTCCCTAGCGGATCAGGTATGTCCCTTGAGGATATTGTAAAATCTTTAACTACTAACATGGTTAAACTTCAGCAAGATTCTCAAAACACATAAGCATGCATACAAGAGCTTCGAAACTCCGTAGGGCAGTTAGTAAACAAAGGGAAATTGCCTTCCCAAACAGAGACCAACCCAAACGCGAATGTAAGTGTAGTAACTTTGAGAAGTGGGAAGGAAATCCAAGATGATGCCGAGAAAAAGAAAGCGGTTGAAAAAGAGCTGGAGATTAAGGAACCCATTTCTGGTGAAAAAGAGGAGAAGATTGAAGAAACGAAGAAAAAGACACCCGAGGTAATAACACAAGTACCACCCTTTCCGGAAAGATTTGCCAAGACAAAACGAGAGCAAGATGAAAAGAGATCTTAGAGACCTTTCGTAAGGTGCAGGTAAACATTCCACTTCTTGATGCAATTAAACAAGTTCCTAGGTATGCTAAATTCTTGAAGGAACTTTGTACAAATAAAAAGAAGTTAAAAGGAAATGAGAAAATCACCATGAGTCAAAACGTATCTGCAGTCCTACAGAAAAAACTACCACCTAAATGTAAGGACCCCGGCATGTTCACCATACCTTGCAAGGTAGGTAGCGCCGCAGTAAATCAGGCTATGCTAGATTTGGGGGCATCGATTAACGTCATGCCTTATGCTATATACACATCCTTGGATGTGGGCCCCCTCAAGCCAACAGGTGTAGTAATTCAACTCGCTGATAGGTCAATTGTATATCCTAAAGGGGTGTTAGAAGATGTCCTTGTTCAAGTAAACGAATTAGTTTTTCCGGCCGACTTCTATGTGATAGACATGGAGGAGAAGAATTCCTCCAAGGCCGGAATGATTTTATTAGGAAGGCCATTTCTCAAGACCGCCAAAACAAAGATAGATGTACATGATGGTACTTTGACAATGGAATTCGATGGCGAGATAATTAAATTTAATATATATGATGCCATGCGATATCCGAGTGATGTGTCTTCATTATGCTTTGTTGATATTATTGAGTCTTTATCTGAAACTATGCATGATTTATCTAATGATGATGTTTTAGAAGTAATTTTAGACAGGGATTTGACTAACGGAAGCTTGAAAAAGCTTGCTCAAGAGTACAAGCTAGATGATGATTTTGCAGAATTGGTTTCTTGGATGGAAAAGGGGCGAACACCAAAGCCAAGGTATGAAGTTTCTAAAATTGAGTTACCTTTATCTAACACGAAACTTTTGCCTTCTATTGAACAGGCACCCGAATTGGAGCTTAAGCCGTTGCCGAATCATTTGAAGTATGCTTACCTAGGTGAAAAGAATACACTTCCGGTGATCATTTCCGCAAACCTTTCACCTAGGGAAGAAGGCGAGTTGGTAAAAGTTTTAAAGGAGCATAAAGGCGCCATCGGATGGACCATTGCCGATATCAAGGGTCTTAGTCCCTCATTGTGCCAACACAAGATACTACTTGAAGATGAGTACAAACCCTTTAGAGAGGCGCAACGTAGATTGAACCCTCCGATGATGGAGGTCGTAAAGAAGGAAATTCTGAAGCTTTGTGATGCCGGTATGATCTATCCCATCTCTGATAGTAAGTGGGTAAGTCCTATCCAAGTGGTACCGAAAAAGACCGGCATAACCGTGATCGAAAATTCGGAAGGTGAGTTGGTACCCACCCGAGTCCAAAACGGGTGGCGGGTATGTATTGATTATCGCAAGTTAAATGCTTCTACTAGGAAAGATCACTTTCCCCTTCCTTTTATTGATCAAATGCTTGAACGCTTAGCCGGTAAAACTCACTATTGTTGTTTGGATGGATACTCAGGTTTTCATCAGATCCCCGTCGCATTGGAGGATCAAGAGAAGACGACGTTCACCTGCCCTTTTGGCACATTTGCATATCGAAGGATGTCGTTTGGACTATGCAACGCTCCCGCCACCTTCCAAAGGTGTATGGTTAGTATTTTTTCAGATTATGCGGAGAATTGCATAGAGGTTTTTATGGATGATTTTACGGTTTATGGGGATTCATTCGAGTCATGTTTATCTAATCTCACCAAAATTCTTAAAAGATGTTTAGAGACTAACTTGGTGCTTAATTATGAAAAATGTCATTTCATGGTTAGTCAAGGATTGGTGTTAGGACATATAGTCTCGAAAAAAAGGTATAGAGGTAGATAAAGCAAAGATTGATGTTATTAAGTCTTTACCTTACCCCACGAGTGTGCGGGAAGTTCGTTCTTTTCTTGGCCATGCAGGTTTTTACCGAAGATTTATAAAGGACTTCTCCAAGATCACTCGACCGATGTGCAAGTTGCTACAAAAGGAGGTTGAGTTCCATTTTAATGAAGAGTGTAAGGAGGCTTTTGACCGATTGAAAGACATGTTGACTTCAGCCCCTATCATCCAACCTCCGGATTGGACGCTTCCATTCGAGATCATGTGCGATGCGAGCAACCATGCCGTGGGTGCGGTACTTGGCCAGAAAATTGGAAGGGCGTCACATGTTATCTACTATGCTTCCAAGATGCTAGACAGTGCTCAAAGCAACTATTCCACCACCGAAAAGGAGCTTTTAGCTATTGTTTTTGCTTTAGATAAGTTTCGTTCTTATTTGCTTGGTACTAAAGTTATTATTTATTCTGATCATGCAGCGTTAAAGTACCTATTGAAGAAGAAGGATGCGAAGCCACGGCTAATTCGGTGGATCTTATTACTTCAAGAGTTCAACCTAGAGATCCGAGACAAGAGTGGAGCAGAAAATTTGGTGGCGGATCATCTTAGCCGACTCTCTTTCAATGGCGAGCAATCTCCCCTCAAGGATGACTTTCCAGATGAGCGCCTATTTGTTATTGCCCAAGACTCTCCCTGGTATGCAGATATTGTCAATTATTTGGTTACCAAGACATTCCCAGGTGAGTTGACTAGATTTGAGAAAGATAAGATTAAGAGGGAATCTCATTTTTATATTTGGGATGAACCTTACTTGTGGAAGCACTGTCCCGACCAGGTCATTAGACGATGTGTACCCCAACAAGAGTATCAATCTGTTTTTCAATTTTGTCATTCATACGGTTGTGGGGGTCACTTTGGTCACAAGAGGACGTTTAGGAAAGTACTTGAGTGTGGATTGTTTTGGCCGACACTAATGCGTGATGCTTATACTTTTTGTAAGAGTTGTCCACGTTGTCAAATGACGGGAAACATTAGTTCCCGAAATCAGATGCCCCAGTTTCCCGTACTATTTTGTGAGATATTTGACGTATGGGGCATAGATTTTATGGGACCGTTTCCCGCTTCATGTGGTTATTTGTATATCCTCCTTGCTGTCGACTATGTGTCGAAATGGGTTGAGGCTAAGGCCACCCGAGCTGATGATGCACGTACGGTTATAGATTTTCTAAAATCTAATATTTTTTCCAAGTTTGGGACGCCAAGAGCCATCATAAGCGATAGAGGAACCCACTTTTGCAACAAGGTTATGGACGCTTTGATGAAGAAACATGGAGTCATACATCGGATATCGACCGCTTACCATCCGCAATCCAATGGCCAAGCCGAAGTGTCTAACTGCGAGATAAAGGCTATCCTAGAGAAGACGGTGCATCCCAATCGGAAGGATTGGAGCCTGAGACTAAACGACGCTCTTTGGGCCTATCGGACGGCGTTTAAAATGCCTATAGGTATGTCTCCTTTCCGTCTAGTTTTTGGTAAACCGTGTCATCTACCGGTAGAGTTGGAACATAAAGCATTCTGGGCCGTGAAAGAATGCAATATGGATTTGGATGAAGCGGGACGGTATAGAAAGTTACAGATTCAAGAGTTAGAAGAGATCCGGAATGATGCTTATGAGAATGCCCGTATCTATAAAGAGAAAACAAAAGCATTCCATGACAACCGAATTTCTCGTAAGAACTTCACAAAAGGTCAGAAAGTGCTTCTTTACCATTCTCGTTTGAAATTATTTCCGGGTAAGCTAAGGTCCAGATGGTTGGGACCTTTTGTTGTTACTAATGTGTTTGACCATGGTGCAGTAGAAATTCAAAGCTTATCTACCGGTCAAGTGTTTAAGGTGAACGGTCACAGGTTAAAGCCTTTTTATGAAGGTTTTGGGTCGGAGGATCTAGAGAGGGTAGCTTTGGACACACCAAGCTACAATGAATGAACGGAATTGGGTCTAGCCAAAGACGGTAAAGAAAGGCGCTACATGGGAGGCAACCCATGGTAGGTTCGTTATTTTTTTTTTATTTTTTTTTTATTTTTTATACTTTTTAGCATGTTTTGGATATATTTGGGAATTTAGAGATGTATTACGGAGAGATTCGACGAAAAACGAAGAAAGTTAGACGAAAAAGGAACAAACGAACAGAGGCTGGCGCCGATGCTTCGGCGCCGATGAATCGGCGCGGAGCAATCGGCGCGGAACACATGGTCGAAACAAACAGAGGCTGGCGCCGATGCTTCGGCGCCGATGAATCCGCGCGGATCACCTGACCGTTTTTAAATACCATTTTTCTCATTTTAACTTCATTACACTCAAACCCTATATCTCTCTCTCGGCGCCGAACCACAAGATTACCCCAGATTCGGGTTTTTGGGTCAAATTTCTCCAAATCTCTTGCTACTAACGTGTATTTCATCCATCAAAGGTATGATTTCTTGTTCCAATTTCACATTTTGATGGTTTATTCTTGAGAAATCCAAGGTATGCATATTAGGGTTTGTTCTTCAATTTTTGTGTGTTCTTAGTGATTTTGTTTACCATATAGAGATTGGCCAACAATGTGATAGTGTTCTTCCACTTAGGGTTTGAATGTGAAGAAAGTGTTAGAGAAAGTTTTATCAAAAATTTTGTTATGCACTTTCTATATTTGTGTATTGTAGAGAGCATAAAACTCCCTAAGGGTTGAAATTGTTGGTAACATCTTGTTGTTGGTATGCTAAAATTTGTATACTTTTAGAAGTGCTTAATGACAGTGCTTAACGATTAAGTCACTGATTTCTTGTAAATCTAAAAGGTTGTTTTAGATTTTTGTGTGTTTTTAGGATGCTAAGACTTGTCATTTGTTGTTATATTTATGTGGGAAACTTATGTTTCAAATTGATCAAATTATGATATGCAAATCCAAGTTTGTTTTGGTTTTAGATTATCCACTTTTGTTACTTTTCCCACATAGCATCCCTTCGAAATCTTAACTGTGCCAAAGTTTGTAATATGATTCTTATCCTTTGATATAAACATGAGTTAAACCACAAATCTAGTCTTTGACTATGTTTTGGGGTAGTTTGTCTTAATCATTCATAACTAATTAACTCATTTCAATTTTTGCAGAATCATGGTACATACTCGACCTGATCTTCCAGGGAGGTGGACAAAATATTATCAATTAAACACGGCACAAAGACGTCAATTGTCAAGGGCACCAAACCGGGATTATGAACAACGGATCGTGAAAAACAGGAGCAGGAATATCCATCCCGAACAAGGGATGAATATTGATGAAATGAACAACCAACGATTACGCAATATTACAAATTTTCAAGGATGGGAGCATTTCATCAGAGAACCTGAGCCATATGATCCCGATTTGGTGAAGGAATTCTATGCCGCAATGGTACCACCCGCATTTGGCGAGTGGTCCACAGTTGTCGTAAGAGGCGTCAGAGAACAAATTTCAATGGACGATATATGTCGTCATTACAATGTGGCTCGACGCGCAAATCTTGACAGTACATATGGCATTCCACCAATCCCAAATGTTGCTCAAGATGAGCAATACAGTCCAATCATAGCAGCAAATTTAAGGCGAAGTGGTCGTGACGATTGGGCCCCTAAACACGACATGATAAAGAAGACGAAACTTCGGCCAGAAATTGCCATGTGGTTGAGATTTGTCAAGTGCCGTCTAGCACCTTCAACGCACTACTCAACAGTCGATTGGTATGTAGCGCGCATCCTATATTGCCTCCAGAATGGCATGCTCCTAGATGTCGGGCATATCATCATCCTCCATATGATGGACACCGCGGCCGAGCGGGCTACAGGTATACTTCCTTTCCCAAGCTTAATAACTAAGCTATGCAGGGACGCGGGAGTGAGGATTGGACTAACAATTCCCCCACCACCACCATTTGATCGAGCGACATATCGTGCGCACATCAGGTCCGTTCATAGGTTCGACGGACGAGGGGGTGGTGAAGAAGAGGAAGATGTTTTGATGTCTGACGAGGAGGGTGCTGACGTGGAGTACGACCCAACTGAGGATGCAGAAGAGGAGCCCGAGGACCCTCGGATACTTGCTCGCATAAACATGCTTGAGGCCAATATGAATCGAGGGTTTTACAACCTATCGTTGTTGATTCGAGGACAACCGGTGCCGGATGACGCATTCCCAGCACCTGATGGTGCAGGTCCATCTAACCCAAGACCCGCAAGGCAGCAAAGAAGAAGAAGGAATGAATGACAATAAGCTCAGAAAAGCCTTGATACATCCAAACTCCAACGATCCATAAGGGGAGTTTACTATTTCCCTCAATTATTAACTGTTTTGAATGTCCTTTGCTTTATATACACACACATTGAAGACAATGTTGGATCAAAGTGTGGGGGTAGGATAATTTCGACTTTTTAATGTCAATTGCATGATTTGGACTTACTTGGGTATATGCTTTTTCTTTTTAGGGGTAATTTTTTTGAAAATTTTGTGCTTAAATGTAGATTGTTGTCTGTTTTGGAAATGTGTTAGCATGTTTTAATGAGCTTAAATGATTGATGATGATTAGTTTTGACGCATGTATAACATGATTGAGTTTGATTGATAGCACTTAGAGTCAAGTAGTGGTGTATACCGGTCAAAAGTAGACTATTGCTAATCTCTTGAACTATCTTAACCCCGTGAGACTCGAGCCTATTAGACTAAACACCTTATGCTAGTCTCTAATTCATTTCTTGAGTGATTACGTCATGCCTAGTTACGCACCTCTAGAACTTGATTTGTCTCTCCTTAAGATTACAGGATATTACATGCTAATAAAGATGATAAAGGCCATCGCTTGCTCATTTTGTTAACTCACTAGCCTTAAGCCTACCCTATATGTTATTACTACCTTTTTGTACACCCTTTTGAGCCTTAGCCTATTTTTTTGTCACCCCTATTATAAACCAAACCAAACACAAACCACCCGACCAACCACCAATGGAGATTCCGATATCCCGTATGCTTGAAATATACAAATTATATGTCGGGAAAGAAAACAAAGAGCGGAAAAGAAAAAAAATCAAAAGAAATATGTGAAAAACTATGTCGTCAAGCTGATAAAAAAAAATAAAAAAAATAACGACGACGAAAACGATGATATGGTTGTTTATAAAAGTTTCATCTTTATTCCCTATCATCCAAAGGAAATGTGCTTCAAAGATAAAGATGTTAAATCCCTTGTTGAAAGAAAGTCAAATGTTTGTATAACTGGGTTTCCCATTTGGTGTACGGTCCTTAGCCACTTTTCCTAAATAAATCCCTACCTTAACCAAAGCCTTATTATTACAACCCAAAAAGTCCTTTTGATTTATATGCATGTATGTTATCCAAGTAGTGGAAAGTGAGAGGTTTTTCAAGCTTATGGTAGGTGCATAATAGCGTAGTGACGGTTTGAGCGATACACTTTTAACCCCGAGGAGTGAATTGAGTTTTATCTTGAGTATCCCATTCGTGAGAGTTCTCGTGATTAGCTTGTGTCTACTTGATTGTGTGTGCTAAATTTTTGATGCTTGATTGCAAATCTCAATCTCATGATATGCTATACGTATTGACATTCTCGTTTGATTCATTTTTATCACGACGTGCTAACTTAAGTCATTGCCGGGACGGACAATAATCTAAGTGTGGGGGTATTTGATAAGTGCCAATTTCATACATATTTATACGTCATTTTCCCCATCATTTTGGAAGAATTGATACTCAAAGAACCCCATTTCGTTAAGTTTGTTATTTTATTACTTGTAATTGCGTTTATTTGTATAAATATGTTTTATAGGTGTTTTTAGGAGAAAAGGATGCATACGTCGAAAAGCGGGATCGCGAAACAGAGAAACGAGCGAAAAACGGCAAAACGTTGCAAAACGAACAGAAGCCGGCGCCGATGCTCGGCGCCGATGCATCGGCGCGGAGCAATCGGCGCCGAGCACCTGTGTGAACGCAGAATGAAAGACAGATTTAAATAGCTGCAGGGCTTTTATCCCTGCAAATGGAGGCCGACTTACACTGCTTTGGGAGCTGATTATCCCTGCAATGGAGGCATACTTTCCCCTTCTAATGATGATTCTTGGGCCATTCATTAGATATTAGTTGTAGTTTTAGAGAATATCTCATCTCTTCCTTTATAATCTCTCTAAGTAAGTTCTAGGGCTGACATATAGAATCTCTCACTGGTGAATAGAGTTTTTGAAGGAGAGAAAAAGCAGAGCAATTTCTTCCAGCCTTGTATCTTTCATTTTGGTAATCTCTTTTCAAGTTTATATTAATCAAGTTTACATTAGTTATGAGTAGCTAAAACTTTCTGCCCTAGTGATGAGATTGTAACTATTTCTTTGTATGAATATTGTTGAGGTTTGATATACCTTTGTTATCTATCTAATTTCATTTATGCAAGCCTTGTCTAAAAGCATGTTCTTCATTTGTTAGGTTTTTGATTTAAGAATGATCACTTAAATCTTACATCTAATCTTGAATAGCTAGTTGAGATTTGGAATACGTAATCGTTCTTAATCTCATTTTAGTAGCAAGATAGTACACCAATTGTGTTAGTCAATTGGTTTGTATTATGGGGTTGTATAATCTAACTTTAATGATTGGGCTTCCGATCATTAGTTAGGATTGGTGTTTGTTTGATCATATTGCAATTGACAAGATAAATTTGAGTTCGTAACCAAACTAACCTTAGTCAATTAGGAACTACATCGAGCTTCTCATGTTAGTTTATTCTTAAGACAAACGGAGTGTGTGACGCTTGTCAAACACTTACGACCAATCTGAAATTATTGGTAAAAAATGTACTTTTATTCAAATCAATGATATAAGATTTCAACAAAGAATTGGTTATACTCATCACTAGGACCTTTCTCATTATTATCACATCTTATTTCAATTTCGTGTCTAGTATTAATCAACAACTAAACCCCCCCCCCCCATTTGGTATCTTATATGAATATGTTTTGGTTTTACAATTAACAACGAGTCCCTGAGGAAACAACCCTACTTATCATTATCGCAATTTATTGTGTTTAAGAGATAATAGGCTAATCATATAAATTACTTATTATTTGACGGATTCGACACCCGTCAAATTTTTGGCGCCGTTGCCGGGGACTCGGCAAGTTTAACTGTTTTATGCCAAGATCTATACGTACAGGTTCACCGATCCCAATCGATCTAGAAATTGAGAAAACCGCCAAAAGATTAAGAAAGCAAGCTAAGCTTAAAAAGAAGCAAGGCGTGTCAACTTCTTCAACGCAGCCCAATTTTTGGGAAGATATCGAGCTATCAACAGAATCAGAAAGCGAAAAGGAGGAGAAACCTCTTTCTGAAAAAGAAGAATCGGTCACCGATTCCGAAGGAGAGGAAGAAGAAGAAATGGCGAATCCCGAACGCACATTGAGAGAATGGGCAGCACCCAATGTCGATGAACAACCTCTTTGCATTACATACCCAACGGAAGAGGTAAGTACCGAACTCAAAACAGGTTTAATTCACTTATTACCTCATTTTCATGGTTTAGCCAACGAAGACCCGTACAAGCACATGACAGAATTCCATATGGTGTGCTTGGGAATGAAGCCAAAATACATCACAGTTGAGAACTTAAAGCTAAAGGCATTCCCTTTTTCCCTAGTCGACGCGGCTAGGGAGTGGCTTTTCTACCTACCACCAGGTTCTATCACCACGTGGACGCAAATGGCGAGGGCTTTCTTAGACAAATACTTCCCCGCATCTAAAGCCCCCGGGCTAAGGAGGGAGATTTGTGGAATTAAACAAAGGGACATGGAGTCTCTATACGAATATTGGGAGCGCTTCAAGCGCCTTTGTGTAAGTTGTCCTCAACATGGTATTTCCGAACAACTTCTAATCCAATATTTTTATGAAGGTTTATTACCAATGGAGAGGAAAATGATGGACGCGGCAAGCGGAGGAGCAATCGTAAACAAAACACCGACTCAAGCAAGGTCTTTAATCGACACCATGGCAGAAAACTCCAAGCAATTTGGAGCTCGTAGTGATGTTGGTCGAGGAGCTAGTGAGGTACATGTAAAATCTTTAGAAACTAAGATTTCTGATTTGACTGACCTTGTTAAGCAGCTTGCTGTGGGGAACATGCCTCAAGTCAAGTCATGCGGATTTTGCTCATCGGTAGCTCATCCCACCGACGCATGCCCCACACTACATGAAGAGGAAGAACAGGTGAATGCCATAGGAGGTAACAATTTTCAAGGCTCAAATAATCGGGCGTTTAATCCATTTTCAAATACCTACAACCCCGGTTGGAAACAACATCCCAATTTGAGTTATGTACCTAAGCAAGAACAAGGACAAGCTCAAAGTCAACAATATCAACCAAGAGCTCCTTACCAAAGACCTCAACAGTATCAACAAAATCAACAATACCAAGCACCACCAGGATTTCAACAACAATCCAATCCACCATCCAACTTTCAGCAACAAAGACCACCCTTCCAACCACAACAACAAGCATCGTCTCAACTCCCTAGCGGATCAGGTATGTCCCTTGAGGATATTGTAAAATCTTTAACTACTAACATGGTTAAACTTCAGCAAGATTCTCAAAACACATAAGCATGCATACAAGAGCTTCGAAACTCCGTAGGGCAGTTAGTAAACAAAGGGAAATTGCCTTCCCAAACAGAGACCAACCCAAACGCGAATGTAAGTGTAGTAACTTTGAGAAGTGGGAAGGAAATCCAAGATGATGCCGAGAAAAAGAAAGCGGTTGAAAAAGAGCTGGAGATTAAGGAACCCATTTCTGGTGAAAAAGAGGAGAAGATTGAAGAAACGAAGAAAAAGACACCCGAGGTAATAACACAAGTACCACCCTTTCCGGAAAGATTTGCCAAGACAAAACGAGAGCAAGATGAAAAGAGATCTTAGAGACCTTTCGTAAGGTGCAGGTAAACATTCCACTTCTTGATGCAATTAAACAAGTTCCTAGGTATGCTAAATTCTTGAAGGAACTTTGTACAAATAAAAAGAAGTTAAAAGGAAATGAGAAAATCACCATGAGTCAAAACGTATCTGCAGTCCTACAGAAAAAACTACCACCTAAATGTAAGGACCCCGGCATGTTCACCATACCTTGCAAGGTAGGTAGCGCCGCAGTAAATCAGGCTATGCTAGATTTGGGGGCATCGATTAACGTCATGCCTTATGCTATATACACATCCTTGGATGTGGGCCCCCTCAAGCCAACAGGTGTAGTAATTCAACTCGCTGATAGGTCAATTGTATATCCTAAAGGGGTGTTAGAAGATGTCCTTGTTCAAGTAAACGAATTAGTTTTTCCGGCCGACTTCTATGTGATAGACATGGAGGAGAAGAATTCCTCCAAGGCCGGAATGATTTTATTAGGAAGGCCATTTCTCAAGACCGCCAAAACAAAGATAGATGTACATGATGGTACTTTGACAATGGAATTCGATGGCGAGATAATTAAATTTAATATATATGATGCCATGCGATATCCGAGTGATGTGTCTTCATTATGCTTTGTTGATATTATTGGGTCTTTATCTGAAACTATGCATGATTTATCTAATGATGATGTTTTAGAAGTAATTTTAGACAGGGATTTGACTAACGGAAGCTTGAAAAAGCTTGCTCAAGAGTACAAGCTAGATGATGATTTTGCAGAATTGGTTTCTTGGATGGAAAAGGGGCGAACACCAAAGCCAAGGTATGAAGTTTCTAAAATTGAGTTACCTTTATCTAACACGAAACTTTTGCCTTCTATTGAACAGGCACCCGAATTGGAGCTTAAGCCGTTGCCGGATCATTTGAAGTATGCTTACCTAGGTGAAAAGAATACACTTCCGGTGATCATTTCCGCAAACCTTTCACCTAGGGAAGAAGGCGAGTTGGTAAAAGTTTTAAAGGAGCATAAAGGCGCCATCGGATGGACCATTGCCGATATCAAGGGTCTTAGTCCCTCATTGTGCCAACACAAAATACTACTTGAAGATGAGTACAAACCCTTTAGAGAGGCGCAACATAGATTGAACCCTCCGATGATGGAGGTCGTAAAGAAGGAAATTCTGAAGCTTTGTGATGCCGGTATGATCTATCCCATCTCTGATAGTAAGTGGGTAAGTCCTATCCAAGTGGTACCGAAAAAGACCGGCATAACCGTGATCGAAAATTCGGAAGGTGAGTTGGTACCCACCCGAGTCCAAAACGGGTGGTGGGTATGTATTGATTATCGCAAGTTAAATGCTTCTACTAGGAAAGATCACTTTCCCCTTCCTTTTATTGATCAAATGCTTGAACGCTTAGCCGGTAAAACTCACTATTGTTGTTTGGATGGATACTCAGGTTTTCATCAGATCCCCATCGCATTGGAGGATCAAGAGAAGACGACGTTCACCTGCCCTTTTGGCACATTTGCATATCGAAGGATGCCGTTTGGACTATGCAACGCTCCCGCCACCTTCCAAAGGTGTATGGTTAGTATTTTTTCAGATTATGTGGAGAATTGCATAGAGGTTTTTATGGATGATTTTACGGTTTATGGGGATTCATTCGAGTCATGTTTATCTAATCTCACCAAAATTCTTAAAAGATGTTTAGAGACTAACTTGGTGCTTAATTATGAAAAATGTCATTTCATGGTTAGTCAAGGATTGGTGTTAGGACATATAGTCTCGGGAAAAGGTATAGAGGTAGATAAAGCAAAGATTGATGTTATTAAGTCTTTACCTTACCCCACGAGTGTGCGGGAAGTTCGTTCTTTTCTTGGCCATGCAGGTTTTTACCGAAGATTTATAAAGGACTTCTCCAAGATCACTCGACCGATGTGCAAGTTGCTACAAAAGGAGGTTGAGTTCCATTTTAATGAAGAGTGTAAGGAGGCTTTTGACCGATTGAAAGACATGTTGACTTCAGCCCCTATCATCCAACCTCCGGATTGGACGCTTCCATTCGAGATCATGTGCGATGCGAGCAACCATGCCGTGGGTGCGGTACTTGGGCAGAAAATTGGAAGGGCATCACATGTTATCTACTATGCTTCCAAGACGCTAGACAGTGCTCAAAGCAACTATTCCACCACCGAAAAGGAGATTTTAGCTATTGTTTTTGCTTTAGATAAGTTTCGTTCTTATTTGCTTGGTACTAAAGTTATTATTTATTCTGATCATGCAGCGTTAAAGTACCTATTGAAGAAGAAGGATGCGAAGCCACGACTAATTCGGTGGATCTTATTACTTCAAGAGTTCAACCTAGAGATCCGAGACAAGAGTGGAGCAGAAAATTTGGTGGCGGATCATCTTAGCCGACTCTCTTTCAATGGCGAGCAATCACCCCTCAACGATGACTTTCCAGATGAGCGCCTATTTGTTATTGCCCAAGACTCTCCCTGGTATGCAGATATTGTCAATTATTTGGTTACCAAGACATTCCCAGGTGAGTTGACTAGATTTGAGAAAGATAAGATTAAGAGGGAATCTCATTTTTATATTTGGGATGAACCTTACTTGTGGAAGCACTGTCCCGACCAGGTCATTAGACGATGTGTACCCCAACAAGAGTATCAATCTGTTTTGCAATTTTGTCATTCATACGGTTGTGGGGGTCACTTTGGTCACAAGAGGACGTTTAGGAAAATACTTGAGTGTGGATTGTTTTGGCCGACACTAATGCGTGATGCTTATACTTTTTGTAAGAGTTGTCCACGTTGTCAAATGACGGGAAACATTAGTTCCCGAAATCAGATGCCCCAGTTTCCCGTACTATTTTGTGAGATATTTGACGTATGGGGCATAGATTTTATGGGACCGTTTCCCGCTTCATGTGGTTATTTGTATATCCTCCTTGCTGTCGACTATGTGTCGAAATGGGTTGAGGCTAAGGCCACCCGAGCTGATGATGCACGTACGGTTATAGATTTTCTAAAATCTAATATTTTTTCCAAGTTTGGGACGCCAAGAGCCATCATAAGCGATAGAGGAACCCACTTTTGCAACAAGGTTATGGACGCTTTGATGAAGAAACATGGAGTCATACATCGGATATCCACCGCTTACCATCCGCAATCCAATGGCCAAGCCGAAGTGTCTAACCGCGAGATAAAGGCTATCCTAGAGAAGACGGTGCATCCCAATCGGAAGGATTGGAGCCTGAGACTAAACGACGCTCTTTGGGCCTATCGGACGGCGTTTAAAACGCCTATAGGTATGTCTCCTTTCCGTCTAGTTTTTGGTAAACCGTGTCATCTACCGGTAGAGTTGGAACATAAAGCATTCTGGGCCGTGAAAGAATGCAATATGGATTTGGATGAAGCGGGACGGTATAGAAAGTTACAGATTCAAGAGTTAGAAGAGATCCGGAATGATGCTTATGAGAATGCCCGTATCTATAAAGAGAAAACAAAAGCATTCCATGACAACCGAATTTCTCGTAAGAACTTCACAAAAGGTCAGAAAGTGCTTCTTTACCATTCTCGTTTGAAATTATTTCCGGGTAAGCTAAGGTCCAGATGGTTGGGACCTTTTGTTGTTACTAATGTGTTTGACCATGGTGCAGTAGAAATTCAAAGCTTATCTACCGGTCAAGTGTTTAAGGTGAACGGTCACAGGTTAAAGCCTTTTTATGAAGGTTTTGGGTCGGAGGATCTAGAGAGGGTAGCTTTGGACACACCAAGCTACAATGAATGAACGGAATTGGGTCTAGCCAAAGACGGTAAAGAAAGGCGCTACATGGGAGGCAACCCATGGTAGGTTCGTTATTTTTATTTTTTTATTTTTTATTTTTTATTTTTTATACTTTTTAGCATGTTTTGGATATATTTGGGAATTTAGAGATGTATTACGGAGAGATTCGACGAAAAACGAAGAAAGTTAGACGAAAAAGGAACAAACGAACAGAGGCTGGCGCCGATGCTTCGGCGCCGATGAATCGGCGCGGAGCAATCGGCGCGGAACACATGGTCGAAACAAACAGAGGCTGGCGCCGATGCTTCGGCGCCGATGAATCGGCGCGGATCAATCGGCGCGGATCACCTGACCGTTTTTAAATACCCTTTTTCTCATTTTAGCTTCATTACACTCAAACCCTATATCTCTCTCTCGGCGCCGAACCACAGGATTACCCCAGATTCGGGTTTTTGGGTCAAATTTCTCCAAATCTCTTGCTACTAACGTGTATTTCATCCATCAAAGGTATGATTTCTTGTTCCAATTTCACATTTTGATGGTTTATTCTTGAGAAATCCAAGGTATGCATATTAGGGTTTGTTCTTCAATTTTTGTGTGTTCTTAGTGATTTTGTTTACCATATAGAGATTGGCCAACAATGTGATAGTGTTCTTCCACTTAGGGTTTGAATGTGAAGAAAGTGTTAGAGAAAGTTTTATCAAAAATTTTGTTATGCACTTTCTATATTTGTGTATTGTAGAGAGCATAAAACTCCCTAAGGGTTGAAATTGTTGGTAACATCTTGTTGTTGGTATGCTAAAATTTGTATACTTTTAGAAGTGCTTAATGACAGTGCTTAATGATTAAGTCACTGATTTCTTGTAAATCTAAAAGGTTGTTTTAGATTTTTGTGTGTTTTTAGGATGCTAAGACTTGTCATTTGTTGTTATATTTATGTGGGAAACTTATGTTTCAAATTGATCAAATTGTGATATGCAAATCCAAGTTTGTTTTGGTTTTAGATTATCCACTTTTGTTACTTTTCCCACATAGCATCCCTTCGAAATCTTAACTGTGCCAAAGTTTGTAATATGATTCTTATCCTTTGATATAAACATGAGTTAAACCACAAATCTAGTCTTTGACTATGTTTTGGGGTAGTTTGTCTTAATCATTCATAACTAATTAACTCATTTCAATTTTTGCAGAATCATGGTACATACTCGACCTGATCTTCCAGGGAGGTGGACAAAATATTATCAATTAAACACGGCACAAAGACGTCAATTGTCAAGGGCACCAAACCGGGATTATGAACAACGGATCGTGAAAAATAGGAGCAGGAATATCCATCCCGAACAAGGGATGAATATTGATGAAATGAACAACCAACGATTACGCAATATTACAAATTTTCAAGGATGGGAGCATTTCATCAGAGAACCTGAGCCATATGATCCCGATTTGGTGAAGGAATTCTATGCCGCAATGGTACCACCCGCATTTGGCGAGTGGTCCACAGTTGTCGTAAGAGGCGTCAGAGTACAAATTTCAATGGACGATATATGTCGTCATTACAATGTGGCTCGACGCGCAAATCTTGACAGTACATATGGCATTCCACCAATCCCAAATGTTGCTCAAGATGAGCAATACAGTCCAATCATAGCAGCAAATTTAAGGCGAAGTGGTCGTGACGATTGGGCCCCTAAACACGACATGATAAAGAAGACGGAACTTCGGCCAGAAATTGCCATGTGGTTGAGATTTGTCAAGTGCCGTCTAGCACCTTCAACGCACTACTCAACAGTCGATTGGTATGTAGCGCGCATCCTATATTGCCTCCAGAATGGCATGCTCCTAGATGTCGGGCATATCATCATCCTCCATATGATGGACACCGCGGCCGAGCGGGCTACATGTATACTTCCTTTCCCAAGCTTAATAACTAAGCTATGCAGGGACGCGGGAGTGAGGATTGGACTAACAATTCCCCCACCACCACCATTTGATCGAGCGACATATCGTGCGCACATCAGGTCCGTTCATAGGTTCGACGGACGAGGGGGTGGTGAAGAAGAGGAAGATGTTTTGATGTCTGACGAGGAGGGTGCTGACGTGGAGTACGACCCAACTGAGGATGCAGAAGAGGAGCCCGAGGACCCTCGGATACTTGCTCACATAAACATGCTTGAGGCCAATATGAATCGAGGGTTTTACAACCTATCGTTGTTGATTCGAGGACAACCGGTGCCGGATGACGCATTCCCAGCACCTGATGGTGCAGGTCCATCTAACCCAAGACCCGCAAGGCAGCAAAGAAGAAGAAGGAATGAATGACAATGAGCTCAGAAAAGCCTTGATACATCCAAACTCCAACGATCCATAAGGGGAGTTTACTATTTCCCTCAATTATTAACTGTTTTGAATGTCCTTTGCTTTATATACACACACATTGAGGACAATGTTGGATCAAAGTGTGGGGGTAGGATAATTTCGACTTTTTAATGTCAATTGCATGATTTGGACTTACTTGGGTATATGCTTTTTCTTTTTAGGGGTAATTTTTTTGAAAAATTTGTGCTTAAATGTAGATTGTTGTCTGTTTTGGAAATGTGTTAGCATGTTTTAATGAGCTTAAATGATTGATGATGATTAGTTTTGACGCATGTATAACATGATTGAGTTTGATTGATAGCACATAGAGTCAAGTAGTGGTGTATACCGGTCAAAAGTAGACTATTGCTAATCTCTTGAACTATCTTAACCCCGTGAGACTCGAGCCTATTAGACTAAACACCTTATGCTAGTCTCTAATTCATTTCTTGAGTGATTACGTCATGCCTAGTTACGCACCTCTAGAACTTGATTTGTCTCTCCTTAAGATTACAGGATATTACATGCTAATAAAGATGATAAAGGCCATCGCTTGCTCATTTTGTTAACTCACTAGCCTTAAGCCTACCCTATATGTTATTACTACCTTTTTGTACACCCTTTTGAGCCTTAGCCTATTTTTTTTGTCACCCCTATTATAAACCAAACCAAACACAAACCACCCGACCAACCACCAATGGAGATTCCGATATCCCGTATGCTTGAAATATACAAATTATATGTCGGGAAAGAAAAGAAAGAGCGGAAAAGAAAAAAAAATCAAAAGAAATATGTGAAAAACTATGTCGTCAAGCTGATAAAAATAAAAATAAAAAAATAACGACGACGAAAACGATGCTATGGTTGTTTATAAAAGTTTCATCTTTATTCCCTATCATCCAAAGGAAATGTGCTTCAAAGATAAAGATGTTAAATCCCTTGTTGAAAGAAAGTCAAATGTTTGTATAACTGGGTTCCCCATTTGGTGTACGGTCCTTAGCCACTTTTCCTAAATAAATCCCTACCTTAACCAAAGCCTTATTATTACAACCCAAAAAGTCCTTTTGATTTATATGCATGTATGTTATCCAAGTAGTGGAAAGTGAGAGGTTTTTCAAGCTTATGGTAGGTGCATAATAGCGTAGTGACGGTTTGAGCGATACACTTTTAACCCCGAGGAGTGAATTGAGTTTTATCTTGAGTATCCCATTCGTGAGAGTTCTCGTGATTAGCTTGTGTCTACTTGATTGTGTGTGCTAAATTTTTGATGCTTGATTGCAAATCTCAATCTCATGATATGCTATACGTATTGACATTCTCGTTTGATTCATTTTTATCACGACGTGCTAACTTAAGTCATTGCCGGGACGGACAATAATCTAAGTGTGGGGGTATTTGATAAGTGCCAATTTCATACATATTTATACGTCATTTTCCCCATCATTTTGGAAGAATTGATACTCAAAGAACCCTATTTCGTTAAGTTTGTTATTTTATTACTTGTAATTGCGTTTATTTGTATAAATATGTTTTATAGGTGTTTTTAGGAGAAAAGGATGCATACGTCGAAAAGCGGGATCGCGAAACAGAGAAACGAGCGAAAAACGGCAAAACGTTGCAAAACGAACAGAAGCCGGCGCCGATGCTCGACGCCGATGCATCGGCGCGGAGCAATCGGCGCCGAGCACCTGTGTGAACGCAGAATGAAAGACAGATTTAAATAGCTGCAGGGCTTTTATCCCTGCAAATGGAGGCCGACTTACACTGCTTTGGGAGCTGATTATCCCTGCAATGGAGGCATACTTTCCCCTTCTAATGATGATTCTTGGGCCATTCATTAGATATTAGTTGTAGTTTTAGAGAATATCTCATCTCTTCCTTTATAATCTCTCTAAGTAAGTTCTAGGGCTGACATATAGAATCTCTCACTGGTGAATAGAGTTTTTGAAGGAGAGAAAAAGCAGAGCAATTTCTTCCAGCCTTGTATCTTTCATTTTGGTAATCTCTTTTCAAGTTTATATTAATCAAGTTTACATTATTTATGAGTAGCTAAAACTTTCTGCCCTAGTGATGAGATTGTAACTATTTCTTTGTATGAATATTGTTGAGGTTTGATATACCTTTGTTATCTATCTAATTTCATTTATGCAAGCCTTGTCTAAAAGCATGTTCTTCATTTGTTAGGTTTTTGATTTAAGAATGATCACTTAAATCTTACATCTAATCTTGAATATCTAGTTGAGATTTGGAATACGTAATCGTTCTTAATCTCATTTTAGTAGCAAGATAGTACACCAATTGTGTTAGTCAATTGGTTTGTATTATGGGGTTGTATAATCTAACTTTAATGATTGGGCTTCCGATCATTAGTTAGGATTGGTGTTTGTTTGATCATATTGCAATTGACAAGATAAATTTGAGTTCGTAACCAAACTAACCTTAGTCAATTAGGAACTACATCGAGCTTCTCATGTTAGTTTATTCTTAAGACAAACGGAGTGTGTGACGCTTGTCAAACACTTACGACCAATCTGAAATTATTGGTAAAAAATGTACTTTTATTCAAAACAATGATATAAGATTTCAACAAAGAATTGGTTATACTCATCATTAGGACCTTTCTCATTATTATCACATCTTATTTCAATTTCGTGTCTAGTATTAATCAACAACTAAACCCCCCCCCCCCATTTGGTATCTTATATGAATATGTTTTGGTTTTACAATTAACAACGAGTCCCTAAGGAAACGACCCTACTTATCATTATCGCAATTTATTGTGTTTAAGAGATAATAGGCTAATCATATAAATTACTTATTATTTGACGGATTCGACACCCGTCAGTAAGCTCCGTTGATGAAGTTTGTATCCTCAAGCCAAAACTTCCAAGTCCTAGATCCATAAGTTTCCAACCATGAATATTCTTATCTAACCATAAGAAATCATCCTCCAACCTTTTATAACCCAAACCCAATTTATATCAAAACCCTAACTTCATAGGTGATGAGATTAGGAGATTTTCTTAACCAAATACCACCAATATCACCCAAAACACTTCAATAAAGAAGAGAAAGTAAAAGACAACAACAATCTAACTAGAAATTACCTCAATCACTTGATTCCTCCGAAAGAGAGCTCCTAGACTCCCAAAAAGCTTCAAACTCCCAAGTGTTCAACAATGGTGGAAATGGTTTATTTTGGGTAGAGGAGATGAAGAGGAGAGGGGAGGAGTTTTAGGGTTTCTAGAGAGAGAGAGACGATTTTTAGAGAGAGAAATGAGAGAGTTTGAAAGAGTTAAGAGAGAAGAGTGAAATGGGGAAAAAGAAGAAGAAAATGGTTTAAAACACCTTGGAACCCGTCGGCTATAGTGACACGGCTATTGTGACAGTGTCACTATCGCCAGGGCACAATAGCTCAAACCCTTCCCACTCGCGGTACAACTTCGGCTATAGTGACACGGTTATTGTGACAGTGTCACTATCGCCAGGGCACAATAGGTCAAGCCCTTCCCTTTGGCTATAGTGACACGGCTATTGTGACAGTGTCACTATCGCCAGGTCACAATAGCTCAAGGTGTACCGAAACTCGTTTTGGCCATAACTTCCTCGTTTTAGCTCCGTTTTCGCTCCGGAAAGGACCGTTGGACTCGTATTCGAATTCCTCATCCAATAAGACCATAAAATCTAAGATTTGACCCCAAAATCTTATTTTTCATAATTTTCTTAAAGATCGGTTTCCACATTGGTTCGACATTGGACCTCTCCGAAAATTACGGGTGTTACAACACGTGGGCTGGGGCCCGCGATCGCGGGGCCCACCGCGGAATTTTGTGGCATTTCGGTAAACTGAGCGAGATTTGTGGTATATTGGTAAGTCAAAGTCAAACTTGGGGTATTTTAATTAATTTCCCTTTTTTTATTCTAATGATAACTTCTTGAATAACTTTTTGGTATTTAGTGTTTTGCCAATATTTTTCTTATAAGGTATTGATTAAAAACTAGGTAGTTGACCTCTAATAAAGCCATCCTATGACCATATAAATTTGTGGTCTTTTAATGTATCATCCAATGCAAAGTTTATGTAGATTAACTTTTTTGGTCTAAATGTTACGTTTTTTTATGACTTGATCTAGATGAGTACATGTATACATAAATCAAATAACCATAACAAAGATAAATAATAAGAAAAAGTAAATAACTTATATAGCGAAAGGAAAATCAATTGGTCAGATGACTCCAACCCATTTATCATTATCATTTTCACATCGGGCCCGAAGCCACATGCTGTGCTTAGGGGTGTGTAAAAACTATCAGATCCAATTACAACCGATCGACCATAATCGGATATTCAATTGTAATTGGATCGTATCTAAGCTTCGGACATCCAAACTGGATTGGTCGGTTATTGGCAATAAAATTGGTTCCAATCCAATAACCATCTAATTATCATTCAATTATATCAAACTACAATACAATTAATAATTGTATATGTAACACCCTCAAAATTGAAAAGAGCAACAAAATAAAATTTTCAATAACACATCCAAATGAATAGTATTTCTTCCTATAAGTCAATACGGGAAATACCTCAAATTAAAAATCTATGATTACCCTCAAAACAATTTATAACTTAAGTCTTATTACAAAGGCTAAATTCACATCAGGTGTTGCTTAACACAAGTACAAGTTGTTAATCCCAAAATAAGTGCGGAAGACTTCACTAAGCAATTCACTTCTCGAGCACACTACTAGCACTCATCTTTTCACAGTGTCGCTAAAGCTATTCCCAACCTGAACCTGTTGCATATGCCGACAAATAAAAAGGTTCGGCTAACGCCTAGTGAGTTCAATAATTTACATCATGATTAAATAATTTGTTAGACAAAATGATTCAACTTAAATCATGATTTCCGAGAAGGGATTTGTATAAAATACACCGACAACCCATTTCCAAACGCACACAATTTTCGTGAGGAAAGTTTCCAATAAAAATCATTTCTCAGCAATGGACTCAAATCCAAAATTCACTCAAGATGTAAATCAATAACGAATTTCCCAATTAAAATCAATACAAATGAAACTCCAATAGTCAAAACATCCAAACAAGGATAAGGCATAAAATACCGCCCATAATTCATGGAAAAACAATCCATACGCATATAATACGATACCGACAATATGGATAAACAAAATACCCGGTGTTAGGATCCAAGCGCTTACCACTACGCCAAAAGCAATTGCTGGTGGAGAAGGCGCAACTTATTTCCATATAGCGTAGCAGTCAGCGCCACGTTTCGATTTAGGAAGATGCTGGTCAATGACCCAACAATCCCCCCCAGCATCTGCCAGCACTAACGAGAGCTTCGCTAGAAGTCAATGGCTGCACAACATGCTTTTGGCATTTTAAATGCACTCCATAGGATTCGAACCCGTGACCTGCGCTGATACCACATGTTAAACCCTAAAGATCTAATCAAGATAGAGAAGTTGTGAATCTGTCATCTCATTCAATATGAACACTGTTACAAGCTCTCTAAGGATATGAGTTATGAGTTATGAGAGACTTTCTAAGAGTTCTACCAACTAATACACAACAAAACCTATTTATACAAAACACATTACAAGGTGTAAACAACACAATACAACTCAATACATTGACTTTGACTTTGACCTTTCTATATTTAAACCTTGAAGACATATTGCACTAACAATCTCCCCCTTGGATTCAAGGTTTAAACAAACGCGATCAGCAAGCTTTAGCTTTCTTGAATCTTCGGTCTTCATCAAAGCTTGTCAAATTCAAAACGTCATCCAATCTTCAAACAGCAAATAACGAACTTCTTTCTTCGAACAAGAGAATATGAATCTTCACACAAATCTTTTTAACACCTTAAGCACAAGTTCAAGAAAAAGAGATCACAAAATGATCAATCGATTTTTCTCAAACTCTTGAAGAATTCTCCCCATTTCCAATGACTTGAGAATTTCATTCTTCAGTGTCGATCTTCATAAACGCGCGAGTTCAAAAGAAAGAGATCACTGAAATGATCAATCGATTTCTTAAAAACTCTTGAAGAATAAAACTCTCCCTATCATTTCTTGAAACGACATCTTCTTTCTACAAATCTCCCCGTTGACATTAAAACGAATCTTTGATTTTAAACTTTCTTTGACATGAAATTGATGTAGACATTCTCCCCCTTTTTCGATGAAAGTGAGCATCACGAGCATCGAAAATCTTTTCAATTTCAGTCACGAACAATCTTCCCCGACTCAAACAATTTCCCCTCTTGAAAATCACAAACAATCTTCCCATAAACGAATGATCTTGCTCCCCCTAAAAAATAAGAATTATAGAGCAAATTCATTTTCTCCCCCTAAAAATTTGCATAAAATTTCATCAGCGCACAATTTACCAAACTTATATAAGGAAAATTGAATTCATTGAACGACATTTTATAACTAACAACATTTAATCATTTGAACACCAAACAAAAGAAATTCAACTTAATGAAATGTAACAGATATTTCCATCAAGTGAAATCAAATGCATGCGTTCGGATTCAAAAACAAGACATCATCGCATATCGAGTTACAAAAGTTCAATTTTAACCCCTTTACAGAATCTATTTGGTGAACTAGCATGCGAAATATGATTAGCAACAAGCAAATGCACCTCTAAAACCTATAAGAATACTTTGCTCTTACTCACACTATTTGTCCAAAACCAGAATTTTCACAAATTTACAGGTTTATCGCGACTTTGTATTTTCCCCAAGTTTCAAGATGTGTGCTCTTAGGCATCTTTTCATATTGTGCACATTGGCAACTTTTATTATGTGCTCATTGGCATCTTTTATAATCAAGCAGTTTATTAAGACTAAGATACACCGTAAACGTAACTTTCTAACTGGTCCTATAGCAGGATTTGGGTCAGCCGATCCCAGACCAGTTGGCCTTAGGGGCTAGGTGACAAGCACCCCTTGGAACTTACTCTCCCGAACCAGAAAGGCTACATCGATATACCTTAATCTCATCTGTACCAGTAGAACATGGCTTTCTACCTGGTTCTATAGCAGGATTTGGGTCAGCCAATCCCAGATCAGTTGATCTTAGGGGCTAGGTAACGAGTACCCCTTGGGACTTAATCTCCCAAACCAGATAGGCCACAGGCACAGAGTATCAAACTGAATGATTTTATTATATATATATATAATTTTTTATTTTTTATTTTTTATTTTTTATTTTTTTTAATAGCATCTCAATCACTTGGTTCAAAAAACGTAGTGCTTCCCCCATATTTTCGTTTCCATTCATGATTAAGACGAATAGGCTTTGTGAGCATTGTATTCTGTATAAGTCTAGATTTACACAATTTTGCACTTGTATCAAAATCTCAAGCATGTTTCGCTGACCTTTCGACTTATTTTAGAAGCGAAAGTAGAAACAAATATAACTCCGACGATACAAAAATGCTCGTAAAATCATCCTTAACACACATTTTATTCATTGAATGAAAAATTGAAGAATTTCACTTCATTGAATTAAATTTGTGAAGGTTCAAACTTTCAACGTTAGTAGAAATAAAATATAACACAATGTTACCTTTAAGCACATGTTCTAAAAATAGAAAGATATGACAAAGAAAGGATATCACCTGATAAGTACGAGTTCTAAACTGATATGTTTAGAAGTCATAGCCTTTGAAGTACGGGTCCTGAACTGAATTGTTCAGAAGCCATTACCGTTGAAGTGCGGGTTTTGAACTGATGTGTTCAAAAACCATAAACGGTGAAATCCGGGTTCTAAACCGATGTGTTTAGAAACCATTGTCTTTTGAAATCCGGGTTCTAAACCGATGTGTTTAGAAACCATTAACTTTTATCTTTCTCCCCCTACAAAATACCAAAAGATTTGTCATTAATCACATGTATATAAAAAAATAATAAACTCCCTGAAAATATGTGATGTTCAATATCTTCTTGAATGCACAAGTACTTCATCTTCCGAGAGTTCAACACTTGTCTCTAAATCTGCAAAACAGATTAAGTAGATTTTGGTACCTAACGAGTCTTGGGTCCTGACACGTTAAGCGGAGCTCTATAAGAAGGAAAATGGTAAGTACCATACCAATATTGAACATAATTATTATTAACAAAATCATTATTTCCGCAATAAGAATTAACAAAAGAATTAACTTTCATTGTAAAATTCTTATTTGGAAATGATGATTTTGGTACATCTTTTCCAGGAAATTTACCTTTTACCTTCCATTGCATGTTGACTCTTTTGTAGGAAGGAAGATCAGCATAATATTTGGAAGACATATCCAGAGAATGCTCATAGAAAATGTTAGAAGGACGCATCGGATATTCTGAAAAACACTCGGAGTTGTTGAACGACCTCACTTTGTCTTTTAAAGCATTTCGTTCCTTTGTCATCAACTCGAGCTTTTTCCGAATATCACAATTCACTCTCTTCTCTTTCATAATATCTGTGGATAAACCTGCCAAATTCTTTGTGAGTTTCTGAATTTCCTGACGAAATATCTTCCTCTCTTTAGAAAAATCGTCTTTAATGCACTTGGCCTGAAAATCAGCTTTCTTCATCTTTTCAAGCTCACCTCTTTCCAAATCCAACTCCTCTTGTAGTTCAGAAATTTTCTCTGAAGTTTCCCATTTTTCACTTCAAACTCTTTCCTTTTAACCTCAAACTCGGCTCTTTCCTTCTCCACCTTTTTCTTCTCTAAAACTAATACTTTCTGAAAATCTGAGTTCTGCTTGGAAAGTCTTTGGAATTGGAGTTCAAAAGCTTTGTTATCTTCACAAGCTTTAGTCTTCATCTTCAATTCCTTTTCAAGATCCGAAATTCTTAGAGCTAGACCCTCTCTTTCTTTCTTATGTTCTTCTCTTTCATCTTTTATTAATTTTTCTAAATCTGATAGTCTCTTTGTAAGCTCAGTAATCTTCTCAGAATCTTCTATCACATCCTTCATGTCTTCCTTTTTCTCTAAATCAACTTTCTTTTCTTCTTTTCTCTTGAATTCAACCTTTGATCCATGCATAAGCTTCGTTAATTCACTCCACAAAAGCATTGGATTGTTTTTATACATTTCAACCTGTTTGTAGATGTGAGGCAAACTTTTGAGAATAGCAAAGAGTAAGTTTGACGAAGCATCCTTGTCTGCTTTCTTCCGTTTAATCTCATCTTCAGTAAAATCTTCTTCCCGTTTATAAAGGATCAACGGGCCTTCGGTGAAAGATTTTATCATTAAATCTCCATTTTCTCTTCTCGAAATGAAATCCATGAAGTCGATCGTCCATTTCACAAAATCCGAATCCTTGTTAAGCATCGGAGGACGATTACCTGAAGCTTGAAAATTCATCTTGAAAAAAAATTATATAAAATGTTTTCTTGAAAAACTCTTAAAATGTATGAAATACACTATATAAAAAATTTCAGTATAAAATTTTTTCTCAAAATACTTTTTTTTTAAATTGTCAGAAAATTACTAAGTCAGATGAACAGAAACAAATCGACTAAGTGTCAGTTTTCGCAAGCAACTGTTGCGAAAACTACCAGTATTCGTAAGCTGAAGAAACGAAAAATCAAAGGTTTTCGCAATCAATGGTTGCGAAAAGTCACTGTTGCGAAAAGTTTCCTTAGAAAAGCCTGAAGACAGGTTTGCGTGAATGTGGGATGCGAAAAGTCACTGTTTTTGTGTCTTTGAGTTGCGAAAAGTTACTGTTTTCGCATCTTTGAGTTGCGAAAAGTAACACTTAGATTCTGAAGAACTTCAAAGAAATGATGAACTTGCGAAAACCACTATGAATCTTGCGAAAAGTTCGATGAATCTTGCGAAAAGTCCAGATCTTGCGAAAAGTTCACAAAAAACTCAAAAAAAACGTCTGAAATCTGAACGTCTCTGCAAGAAATTTCACAGATATGCTCGAAATAGCAGTCTGAATGTACTTTCTTCACACAACAATCTCTGAAAACCTCTTATTTGGAATCTGAATGGATCGATCAGGACTGATACGAACAAAACCAAAAATCTGAATAATCTCAAAATTGATGCTAAAATCCTTGAAATTTCTGCAATTAATCTTCACAAAACAGTTAGAAACACGATTTCTAACAAATCTTCTTCAATCTTCAACTTCTGAAACCCTCTAATTCTCAAAATCAAAATCCCAACCAGTAGCCAGATACGAACACTCCAAGAACCCTGAAAAACTCTAAATCGAACCCCAAATCTTCTGAATTAGGCTTTGATGTAAAAATGAAATCTGTTCAGATCATCACCACGAATCCAAAGAATCAAATCACGAACAAATTCGATCAAACAATATCAAAATTTGATAAAATCACAAGAAAATGAGATTTTCTTGAAAAAATCAAGAAAATCAATCAAATTTTCTTGTAAAAACACCAAATCAGAATGAATTTCCAGTAAAATTCCTTCTCTGAATCTTGATCCTGCTCTGATACCACATGTTAGGATCCAAGCGCTTACCACTACGCCAAAAGCAATTGCTGGTGGAGAAGGCGCAACTTATTTCCATATAGCGTAGCAGTCAGCGCCACGTTTCGATTTAGGAAGATGCTGGTCAACGACCCAACAATCCCCCCCGGAAACAACACCCTTCGGTGACGGGGGAGACCCGATTTCATCGAATGTGGCGAACACACAAGCTAAACCACAAATATAAAATAGAAGGATGTTTCATGGATGGGAAAACATATGACATCAACCATATCCAAGTCTTTAGTCAATTTTGAACATCAACCCAAACTGGATCTTTAGTCCATGGAGACATCAACTCAAAACGAGTCTCTAGTCTAAAGAGACATCAACCCAAACAGGATCTTTAGTCTATTGTGACATCAATCCAAACCGGATCTTTAGTCTATTGAGGCATCAACCCAAACTGGATCTCTAGCCTAAACCACCAAGTTCAACCCGAACGGATCTTTACCTTGGAATCTCACCATCCAAACATGCTTATTTAATCTAGAAATTTATACATGACTCTAAAAGAATAACCAACGCATTCAAATCATGTAATTTCCAAATACGATGCAATTCATGCAAATCATAACCCCAGCCCACATCGAGCTATCAAAACTGGGCAAATGCCCTCAAGACCCAACAGAGTCCAAAACCGAGCCATAAGCTCAAAAGATCTGATGATCATTTGTTAAAAGTAAACTCATGCAAATGAAGTGTATCTAACCCACATCATGCAAACACATACTCCGAGGCATGATTAACTCAAGACCCCTTCATTTCCACCTTCCCAAAGAAGTCAAACTATATATGCATATATATATATATATATATAAGTGTGTACGTATACTCAAATCCTTTATAACTTGATAATGCATATAATTCGCAATGGTTTATTAGACCCAAAAGTACCAAGAATACATAATTGTCAAATGGTCTTCACATATAAGACAAAACACTCAAAGGGTGCATATTCTCAATTAAAACGCAAATAAGCGCATAACTCATCCAAGGCTCCATCTTGAGCTACTAAAACCGGTAAACACTCAAAAGATCCACTTGAGTATAAATCAAGCCCTTAAAGGCAAAATAAACGTTTTGCTAAATACACGTTGCCCACACGGTTACGTAAACCAAAATACATCGTTACCCAAAATCTTTGCCTTTTTAATTCTCAATTGGCCTTCGGTCCAAAATAAAAGGTTTACAACTCTCAAAATATTCATAAGGTCGAGATTGACCAAAATCGCCAACTCACACGTTCACATTTTCAAAACATAACATATCATAACCATTGCATAATCTCAACAAACACTAAAAGTGTATTTTGACCAAATAACCTTCACTTATGCAATAAATTAACAAAACACTTTCATTTGTGATTTATTTATCAATCACTCAAAATCCCAAAATGAAACACCCTAAAAACAGGGTCAATTTAAACCTTAAAATTTCCACAAGTTATGATCAAAAACTTTTAAACTTATATAGCCTGAGGATCAAATGTAAGGTTTCTATATACAAACGTCATTACTTAAATAACTTATTAATCTAATTATAACGCAACAATCAGATTAATCCAGTTATCTAAACAACCGTCCCAAAAACATCAAAGAATATCTAGATCCTCCGGTATCTCTAAGTCTGAATCTTTCCAAAAGTTCTCTTCTCTCATTCCCGCTACTTCCCGGAGCTTGTACCTGGTAAGAAGATTCAACTTGAAACATTAGGCTTTCGCCTAGTGAGGATACTCAAATCAAAATAAAATTTAATAATTAAAACATGAACAGATAACTCAAACCTGTTCTCACCCATCTTACCGTACGACAACTCCTTTTCAAATCGGGGAATCTACCCCACTCCCAATTTCCTACGACCAACTCATTTAATCGCAACAACAAAATAAGAGTTAACTATGAATCATTCCAGATTCTCAATCAATATTCACACCCAAGAAATTACAAGTCAAAACTTGCCTATTTCTTAATCAGGAAGTAGAGACTACAAATTACTTTATGCCTATCTCTAATCTTCCTCTCATCACTGGGAAATCTCCGATCTTCCCAAATCGAAATGAGAATCATTAAGCACAACTGCTTATTCCACATTCCACCTCAGAATCAATGGTCCCCATGGGATTATAATATCGCGATACTCAAATCGAGACTCATGATTCAAGGTACACCCAATTACTAAAATTACACCCATTTGGTCTATGGCGAGTAATCGGTTCCCATCATACCGTACCCAAGTGCCCTCGGTGACCGGATGCCTATTTTAGTAAAAGCACATAATCACATAATACAATATTTGTACTAATCGATACTACTATATGCGTCCAGCATACAATATATCATTTCTCCGAACATATTCTATATATATAACAATAAAGAATATTAATAACTCCTCATCTCAATCTCTTTACTATCCCTTCTCTTTAACTTAGCACAAAAGTTAATATCTCAATTATTAATCTACATTTTGTACTCATAAGTAGATCTTAATAATTTATCTCAATGAAGCTTCAAATTGTAATCAGAATTCATAATCATATCACAGATTGCATATAGCAATTAATCATACTTGACATACAAGAATAATGATAAATACTAGTTCATCAACTTCATAGCTGGCTCATCTTAGAAACTTTAGCATGGAATCAACATAACACAACTTTTAATCGCCCTCTTGGCTTATCTAGGATTTAATCAAATCCATATAAAACATATTCATGCATACATATAAAACATCTAATTCAATATTAATTACTGAATTTTAAAGAGAGTTGGATAAACTCACCTGATGCGTTATCACTCCTTTTAATCCTTTTTAACTTGTAAAGGCTCCTTTCTTCACTACCATAGCTTACTGTATTATCCAAATTACATATACTGATATTAACTTCTAAAACAGAACCCTTCACAGCTAAAAATCCTTAATCTCTTAAAATTACATCTCAAGTCTCAATCAACTGAAATCGCAGTCGTCTATTGCGATTCCAAATCCAAATCGCAACCAACTGTTGCGATCTCAACTCTAAATCGCAACTCACCATTTCGATTCTACCCCAAGTCGCAGTCCACTGTTGCGACTACAGTACCAAGTCGCAGTCAACTGTTGCGACTCCAACTCCAAGTCGCAACGGTCTACTGCGACTCCACTACCAAGTCGCAACTGCCCATTGCGACAATCATAAATGTCGCAACTCAAGGTTGCGACTTCGATGATATTCATCCAAGTCTCAGTCCTCTAATTTCATTCTGTTGGGAACTGAAGATATGCTAAGTATGGTTAGTACTGCCAAGACAATTTTACTACTGCCAGTTCTTCATTAATACTGCTTATGTGAAGTTACTACTGCTAGACACAGTTACTACTGCAAGTCAAGGTTACTACTTCTAGACAAGGTTACTACTGCTAGACAAAGTTACTACTGCAAGTCAAGGTTAGTACTGCTGGTGCATAATTGAATATCTGTTAGTACTGCTCATGATTAATACTGCTGGAGTGATGTTAATACTGCTGGAGATGAAATCGGTTAATACTGCTGAAGATTGTTAGTACTGCTCATGAAGAATGAAGGTTAATACTGCTGACTTGATAAGTTTGGTATGCGATACTTTTGGAGACAAAGAAGGAATTGATCAAGATATGTTTAACGAAGATTCAGAAGATCAATTTACTTTTGGTAGTTATCTTGTAATTATTTGTGTATAAATAGACTTCAATAGATAGCTATTAGAGGAGACGTGAGAGTTTCAATTTATACATTCTGCAAAAGATATTCTGAGAGAAGATATTGATTCAAGAGAGAATTAACCTCAAGGTAGAAGAACCCTATTTCTAGAGAAGTAGAAGTCGTCTTGTTCCATGCTCAGACCCAATGAATTTGACATGTGGAAAATTAGAATCAAGCAGTACATTCTGCTTACTGATTATTCCATCTGGGATATCATTGAGAATGGTCCATGTGCTGAAGGAAGAGTAGGAGCAGATGGCAAAAGACCCCCACCAAAGACAGATGCAGAAAGAAAGGTCAGACAGACAGAGATGAAAGCCTTAAGCACTCTGCTTTTGGCTATTCCCAATGAATATCAGCATCAATTCCATCACTGTTCTGATGCTCAAATCTTATGGAATGCCTTGGAGAAGAGATTCACTGGAACAAAGAGCACAAAGAGAAATCAGAAGGCAATTCTCAAGCAACAGTATGAAAACTTTACTTCTACCAAGAATGAGTCTATGACTCAAACTTTTGATAGATTCAATAAGTTGATTGGAGAGTTAGCTACAGTTGGTGTTCATATGGAGCCTGATGATGTGAATAGGAAGTTTCTCAGATCCCTAGGTGAGGAATGGACCATGTACACTGTGTCCTTCAGACAGAATGACCAACTGGAAGATAAGGAACTTGATGATCTGTACAATGATCTTAGAGTCTTTGAATCAGAGGTTGAAGCCAAAAGGAAGCCCTCTGGATATGTTCATAATGCTGCACTTCTTTCAGCATCACCTGATTCTACTGCTAACCATGAATCAGTTAGTACTGCTGGTTCAGTTAGTGCTGCTGGTTCAATCAATCAGGAAAAATCAAAAGATTCAGTACTAGAAGCTTTCTTTTCTAGTCATGTAAATTCCTCTTTGATTAATGATGATTTAGAACAGGTTAATGCTGATGACCTTGAAGAGATGGACATCAAATGGCAGATGGCTATGCTGTCTATGAGGGTGAAGAGATTCATTAAGAGGACAGGGAGAAACAATTTTTCCCAAAGAAGAGAGGATGGTGCTGGATTTGACAAATCCAAAGTTGAATGCTACAAGTGTCACAAGATGGGACACTTTGCCAGGGAATGCAGAGGAGGAACATCTCACAACAGCCATCAACAAACTCAGGCTGGAAGTTCCAATCAAAACAGAAACTCCATTCAAGCTCTTGTTTCTCAACAAGGAATGGGATTTGACTGGAGTGACCAAGCAGAAGAAGCCATCCAAAATCAAGCTCTTATGGCTGAAGTTTCAGATCTTCCCACTGAGGTAAAATCTAATCTCTGTACTCAAGCTTGTATAGACACTGTTAAAAGGTATAGAGATCACAATCAGGGTATGTGTGATGATCTTAAAAGGTTAGAAAAGGATAGAAGAGACTATGTGTTGATTGTTGAGAGGTTTGAAGAACAGATTAGGGCCTTTCAAGCCAATGAACTTCAACATTCATATGATACTAACTACTGGAAGTGGGAAAAAGGTGATCTTGAGTTCCAATTAAAAGAGTCTAGGGAAGAGTGTGGGAAATTAACAGAAGAACTTAAGAAAGTTAAAGCTGATGTTGAAAAGTTTTCAAAGGCATCTAAAGCCATGGACACAATAATAAATGCTCAAGTCCATGGTAAGGTGAAAACAGGCCTAGGGTATAATGCCACACCTCCACCCTATAACAACAACTACATCCCTCCTAAGTCAGACCTATTAGAAACCAAGGATAGGAAGTACTTACCTAAAGGAGCCATTGAAGTAGATCCATTAGATAAAGTAGTTGTTGAGGATGAGACTGACAAAGTAGAATCTGATGAGGAATGTGAAAGTCCATGTGTTAAGAACAATGAGATCAAAATGACTGAAAAGGAAAAGGGAGTTCATTACACACAGACCACAGTTGTGAACTCCAATACTTGTGAACAGTGTTCTTGCAGGAAATCTAAATAGAACAAGCCCCAAAAACATGATAATCAGAGGGGAAATCAAAGGAACTGGAATAACCAGTGGGCACTAAGGCAAGGAGTTGATCTGCAAAAGATTAACAGACCAAAACCTTGCTTTATTTGTGGCAAATTGAACCATCTTGCCAAATACTGTTACTTTAATCCTATTAACCAAAAGAGAAGTTTACAAAGAAGTTTTCAAAAATCCTCTGGTTATAGGAAGCCTGCAAAGAAAAATGTGGCCAAGAAACAAGATAAACCCAAAAGCCACATAAAGAAAACGACTGAAAAGGAATGTGGTACTATGTGGGTTCCAAAAGGCACTAAAAACAATACTGCTGCTAGCAGTGTTAGTACTGCTAACACTGTTAGTACTGCTTCAAAAGTTGGTGCTGCTAGCAGTGTTAATACTGCTAGTAATCATTCCAAAGTTAGTGCTGCTAGCAGTGTTAATACTGCTAGTAATCATTCCAAAGTTAGTGTTGCTAGCAATGTTAGTGCTGCTAACACTTTTAGTGCTTCTTCTTCAGATAGTACTGCTGCTAGCAGTGTTAACTCTGTTAATACTGCTTCTAGCAGTGTTAACTCTGTTAATACTGCTACCTCTGTTAGTACTGCTGATACTGCTGCTCCCAGTATTAGTACTGCTAGCACTGTTAGTACTTCTGAGGTTAATACTGTTTCTAGTGCTGCTACACCAATAATTTTGACAAAGTACTCCAGTACTGCAGTACCTAAATTTGAAAATCTCATCAAAACCCAGTGTAAGTACTTTGATGGGCAAGGGAAACCCAAGCAGAAACTGAGAAGGAAGCAGTAACTACATCTCAAGCTGAAATTGATGAAGAAGTATACTGGATTGTGAAGAACAGTGTTGAAGCAGCAGCATTACATGTTCTAAGAGAAGCAGTAACAGCCATAGCAGCAGAAATGATTATTGCTGCTGAAAAACTTAAAACAGCTGAACCAACTCCTGAAGCTGTTAAAACTCTTAAAAGAACCAAGATGATGTCAAAGAAAAGACCAAGAACCAAGCCCATAACTTCACAGAAGAAAAATGAAAAGAAGCCAAGGGTGGAACCAACTGCAGAAGAGGCCCAGGAGGAAACAGTGAAAGAAAAATCTGATCCAAAAGTTGCTGAAGAAGAAGTGGCAACTCCATCAGGGCAATCAAGCAATGTACAATCACAAACTGATGCCCAATGTGATTTGTATATTACTGTTGTTGACTCTAACCCAATTCAGGCTGAACCAATATCGTCTAAGGCTCCTGAAATCATCTTTTGGGACACTTTGAAAGATGGTAGAAAGGAGTTCATTAGGATAAAAAGAGCAGATGGAAAATTTGAAGTCTTTTCAACTTGGGGAATAATTGTCAGAACTTGCTCAAGATCAGACTTAGAAGAGATGTTCAAAGTTGGGATGAGGCTATATGAAAACATGCTGACTGAGCAAGGGATGTCAATCTCTAAAATGGTACTTGAATTCTTGTGCCAAATGTTCAAACCTGAAGCAGTTCAGTATAGGATAAACACACAGTTTCAAACCATTACCAACTGGATGCTCTATGAAAACTGTGGAGTATATGTCATCTCCCTTGACTCTGCGACTCATGAATACTATCTGGTGGATGAAATATACAAACACAGCATGAAGAGGCTGAAAGGAATGCTACATGCTAAGTTGACCTGCAACAAGGGTTCAGCAATGGGTAGATTCTTGGTAAAAAGGATTCTCAATCAAAGTCTGGGATTGAATCCTAATCTAGGCATGTATGATTAGGTTTTGGAAGCATCGTCTGAAGAACTTGACTTCTTTTCCTAAAAGTCAAGTTAGGGGGAGATTGTTGGGAACTGAAGATATGCTAAGTATGGTTAGTACTGCCAAGACAATTTTACTACTGCCAGTTCTTCATTAATACTGCTTATGTGAAGTTACTACTGCTAGACACAGTTACTACTACAAGTCAAGGTTACTACTGCTAGACAAGGTTACTACTGCTAGACAAAGTTACTACTGCAAGTCAAGGTTAGTACTGCTGGTGCATAATTGAATATCTGTTAGTACTGCTCATGATTAATACTGCTGGAGATGAAATCGGTTAATACTGCTGAAGATTGTTAGTACTGCTCATGAAGAATGAAGGTTAATACTGCTGACTTGATAAGTTTGGTATGCGATACTTTTGGAGACAAAGAAGGAATTGATCAAGATATGTTTAACGAAGATTCAGAAGATCAATTTACTTTTGGTAGTTATCTTGTAATTATTTGTGTATAAATAGACTTCAATAGATAGCTATTAGAGGAGACGTGAGAGTTTCAATTTATACATTCTGCAAAAGATATTCTGAGAGAAGATATTGATTCAAGAGAGAATTAACCTCAAGGTTGAAGAACCCTATTTCTAGAGAAGTAGAAGTCGTCTTGTTGAGCCTGTTCAACAAGATTGAGGTTTGGTTGTAATCTTGTGAGTTGATTTAGTGAATACACAACATTGTGAATTTTCTGTTACATTGTTCTTGATTGTGAGAATTAAAGTTCTTTTCCGCAGATTCTTTAATTCTGAATTCTAAGTGTTTATTGTCTTGTTAAGATTCGATCCTAACACATTCTTAAACCCAGATTTTGTACTTTTACTCTATGCATGTTTCTGAAAATGTGCAGATACGTTTAAGGGTATAAACTACACCTACTCATGTATTCAAAATTTCCCAAAACATCTACATATCATAATCACCCATTTCTACACTTATCTAACAACTTTAAACATAAAAGTTAAGAATAGTTTACCTTATGATTGCTTAATTACTTCAAAACTCAACTGGAATCTTTTGTTTCTCCTTGTTTCTTCTTCTTCTTCTCGATTTCCTTTCTTTCTCTCGGCTTTTCTTTCTCAAAACCGTAACACACAAATGACCCACACTCACACTTAACCAATTAGTCTATAATGACTAAGAGGTTGACACCTCCTCCTTAATTAACATGAGTCATAAGACACATTACTAAAAGAACCCTCAACTTTAAGAAAATGACATTACCAACCCTCAAGCTTTAAAGAAATAACATAACATACCTCATGAATAAATAAAACTCATAATAATAACCCTTAAGTTAATATTTCTCAAAAATCTTTAAACTTTCAACATTTGTATTTTAACCTTAATTGAATTATAACACTCTATACAATTCAAGGTCACTCCAAATACAAATACATTCTAAATCTTATTAAAATAATACCAACAAAATTTAGGATGTTACAATACTCCCCAACTTGAAAATGATTTCGTCCCCGAAATCACAATCAGGTAAACAAATGAGGATATCTAACCCTCATACTCTCTTCTGACTCTAAAGTTACATTAGTACCTCTATGGTGTTTCCACTACACTTTCAACATAGCTACCTCTTTACCACTACGTAGCTTTCTAACCGATCTTTCTAAAATTGCCTCTGGCTCCTCTACACAGCGACTCTTTTTATCTATTCTCACATCTGTGAGTGGAATCACATCTTCCTCTTCGGCCAAACACTTCCGAAGATAACATACATGGAAAGTATTATGAACCCCTTCCAACTCTGGTGGAAGATCTAATTTGTAGGCTTGTAACCCAATTCTCTCAATAATGGTGAAAGGTCCTAGAAAATGAGGACTCAATTTCCCACGCTTTCCAAACCTTATCACACCTTTCCATGGGGATACCTTGAGCATCACACGCTCCCCAACTTGAAATTCCTTTGGTCTCCGCTTCGGATCAGCATAACTTTTCTGTCTATCTTGGGCTGCTTTCATATGCTGCCGAATTTCTTTTACTTTATCCGCTGTTTGCTGTACCAACTCTGGACCAGCAAACTGTTTCTCCCCGGCTTCTAACCAACATACAGGAGTTCTACATTTTCGACCATACAACGCTTCGAAAGGTGCTCTCCCGATACTCGAATGATAACTATTGTTATACGCAAATTCTACTAACGGTAGATGCGTATCCCAGTTACCACCAAAATCTAAAACACAACACCTGAGCATATCTTCCAACGTTTGAATAGTCCGCTCACTCTGCCCATCGGTCTGTGGATGAAAAGCAGTACTCAAATTAACTTTAGTACCCAATTCTTCTTGCAGTGATCGCCAAAACCTCGAGGTAAACCGACTATCACGATCTGACACTATCGACACCGGTATACCATGCCTCGACACCACTTCATCAATATACAACTTTGCTAATTTCTCAATTGGCGATGCCTCTTTCATTGCTAGAAAATGAGCACTCTTAGTTAATCTATCCACGATTACCCATATTGTGTCGTTACCTTTTTGCGTCTTTGGTAACTTCGTCACAAAGTCCATGGTAATCTTCTCCCACTTCCATTCCGGAATTTCCAAGGATTGGAAACTTCCGTAAGGTTTCTGATGTTCAGCTTTCACCAACGAACATGTTGTACACATTTCTACCTTTCGAGCCACATCTACTTTCATCGCTGGCCACCAATAATGCAATTTCAGATCTCGATACATCTTCGTACTCCCAGGGTGAATGGAATACTTAGATCTATGTGCGTTTTCGAGAATCAACTCTCGATTTCCTCCCATTTTAGGCACCCAAACTCTTCCTTGAAATAATTTAACCCCACGACCATCTTCAGTTAACTGAAGATGTTGCTTACCCATTACTTCGTCTTTCAGATTTTCCTCTCGCAAAGCAACCACTTGTGCTTCTTTGATCTTTTCCATCAAACTTGACGTTACATCAATTCTAGCATTTACCGATTTCAAACACCCACCATATTCTTTTCTACTTAAGGCATCAGCTACGACATTTGCTTTACCAGGATGGTAATGCAATTCGCAATCATAATCTTTAAGTAATTCTAACCATCTTCGTTGCCTCATGTTTAACTCCTTTTGATCAAAGACATGTTGCAAACTCTTGTGATCAGTATAAAGAGTACACTTCGTTCCATACAAATAATGCCGCCACAGCTTCAAAGCAAACACAACCGCTGCTAACTCTAGATCATGAGTAGGATAATTCTTTTCATGCTCTTTAAGCTGCCTTGAGGCATAGGCAATCACTTTGCCTCTTTGCATCAGTACACATCCTAATCCCATCTTTGAAGCATCACTATACACAACAAAATCTTCTGTCCCTTCTGGTAGGGCAAGAATAGGTGCTTCACACAATTTTTGGCGTAAAGTTCTGAAAGCGGTTTCCTGTTTCTCCGTCCAAACAAATTTCTCATTCTTTCTAGTCAATAAAGTCAAAGCCGACGCAATCTTCAAAAAATCCTTTATAAATCTTCTATAATATCCTGCTAATTCCAAGAAACTTCTTATTTCAGATGCACTTCTAGGTGTCTCCCAATTTGTCATTGCTTCAATCTTTGATGGATCTACTTTAACTCCCTCAGAAGTAATCACATGACCTAGAAACTGCACCTCCTTCAACCAAAATTCACACTTAGAAAACTTTGCGTATAGCTTCTCTTTTCTTAAAACTTCTAAGACTTCACGAAGATGTTGCTCATGATCTTCTTCGGTCTTTGAATAAATAAGTATGTCATCAATGAACACAATGACAAACTTATCTAAAAATGGTCGACACACTCTGTTCATCAAATCCATGAATACTGCAGGAGCATTCGTCAACCCAAATGGCATTACAAGGAACTCATAATGCCCATATCTTGTTCTAAACGCTGTTTTCGAAACATCTTCATCTCTTACTCGTACCTGATGATATCCAGATCTTAAATCTATCTTTGAAAAGCATCCCGCTCCTTGGAGTTGATCAAATAAATCATCAATCCTTGGAAGCGGATACTTGTTCTTAATGGTTACCTTATTCAACTCTCGGTAATCAATACACATTCTCATGGTACCGTCTTTCTTCTTAACAAATAAAACTGGAGCTCCCCAAGGTGAAGAACTCGGTCTTACGAAACCCTTATCTAATAATTCTTGAAGCTGAGTCATCATCTCTTTCATTTCAGCAGGTGCTAAACGATAAGGTGCTCGTGCAATCGGTGCCGATCCAGGAATAATATCAATACGAAACTCCACCTGTCTTTCAACTGGTAAACCTGGAAGATCATCCGGAAATACATCCGGAAATTCACGCACCACGTTGATATCTTGAACATTTTTTATTTTCTAACTTTGTATCAATGACATAGGCTAAATAAGACCAACACCCTTTCGATAAACATTTACGCGCCTTCATCACTGATATCAAAGGAACATCTCCTTCCTGTTTCTCTCCAAATACGAATACATCATCTTTATCGCTCATTGGAATTCGGATCAGCTTTTTTGCGCACATAATCTCTGCCTGGTTGCTGCTCAACCAGTCCATTCCTACAACGATATCAAAACTCCCAATTTCCATTAACAACAAGTTAATCGGAAATTCTGTTCCCTCTATCATAATCTTACAATCGGTCAGGCTCTCCTTAACCAAAGACTGAACTCCATTAGCTATTTCGACTACTAAGGCATCTCCTAGAGTAGTAACAGGCATAGCTAACTTATGTTGAAACAACTTGGATACAAAAGAATAGTTTGCGCCACTATCAAACAACACACGTGCAGGAATAGAGTTTATAAGAAATGTACCCGAGACCACGTCCTTTGACCCTTTCGCTTCATCAGCAGTAATTTGGAATGCACGACCGGTTGGTTTGGGAATGACTAACTTTCTTCCCTGATCTCCTCCTCTCTTCAACTTCGGACAATCTTTCCGAAAATGACCCGGTTGCTGGTATTCAAAACAAACTGACCCAGGCACTGTACAATTTGACGCCATATGTCCCATCTTCCCACACTTGAAACATTGATTTCCGACCACACGGCATTGGCCAAAATGTTTACTTTTTCATTTTGAACACCAACTCGGTTCCCTACGAGAATCATTGCGAATGTTCTTTCCGAATAACCTTAATTTCTGAGAAGGTTCGGAACGACCCTCCCATTTTCTCTTTTCTCCAACCCGCGCTTTCTCCTCCTTATCTTTCACATACATTTCCTCTATCACCTTTGCTTCCTCAATCGTCTCCCTCAAGGTAGCAGATTTCGAACTGCGAACTCTTGTCATCATATCGGCTGGTAGACCTTTCAAATAATATTTAATCTTATCCTTCTCCGTCGGAGCCACGTGCCCCACAAGATTCAACTTTTCCATAAAGACCTCGGTATATTTTCTCACTGACATATTACCCTTTTTGATGTTCCGGAATTCTTCTTCAATTCGGTCCATCTCGTGCTCATTACAATATTGTTCTAAAATCTTTGCTTTAAACTGATTCCAAGTTACGGAATTCAAAGCTGTTTCCGTCACAGTTGATTACAACACGTTCCACCACTGCAATGCTTTGCCGCGCAACATTTGAGACCCAAATCTCACCTTAGACCTTTCATCAGTACATTCACAAGCTCGGAAAGCTTGTTCGATCTCTCTTATCCAGTTCATACAAACCACTGGATTATCATCTCCCTTGAACTCTGGCGGTTTACAGCTTAGAAACGTTTTGTAGGAGCAATTTCTTTCACCTCTCCTTTCTGTCTCCACTCCTGGATTTACAGTCGGATTTATCACGTTAGTATCAACCACTGTTCGTCTTGGTTCCACATTTCGATCATTAAACATTTTCATAAACATCTCTGCCTGTCTCCCCATCATGGTATTCATTATCTCTGCTTGCCTCTCCATTGAAGCATTCATCAGTCGGGTCACATTATCCATTATTCGCCCTTCCATACCTGAATCTGACGACGTTTGATCAGCATTACTAGTACCTCCTGGATGTACTTGACTTCGCATTCCACCTAAGGAAAGAAAATCTGTTGGCGTATCAGGAACTCCGCCTAATCCAGTTTGTCTCTCTCCAGCATCGTCTAACCAATTCCTATTCATCGAGGAATTTGGAGACCTCGGGGGTGTATTCACCATCGTTCTGAATGAGCACCACAGAATACTCATCAGTTAATGGTTTATACAACTAAACATACAATACATACTTTACCGCTGATCAGTCACTGTAACAATTTAGAAACAAGTATGCTTGTGTAATAATATATTCATAATAACAGTAGCTAATTGAAATTGCAAACATATTATACATGAGAATCCTCATTACCATTGTTACAGTACCAACTTCGCGTATTTCTTTCGACTCTAAGACTACCCAATCTTAGTACTTCTACCCATTTCTCACGGATCATAACTTATTTCATCTCAGCTTAAGTCTAGGTATCTCAAATTCATACCTAGTTCGCTTAAACTAAAGCTCTGATACCATACTGAAACACCCTAAAGACAGGGTCAATTTAAACCTTAAAATTTCCACAAGTTATGATCAAAAACTTTCAAACTTATATAGCCTGAGGATCAAATGTAAGGTTTCTATATACAAACGTCATTACTTAAATAACTTATTAATCTAATTATAACGCAACAATCAGATTAATCCAGTTATCTAAACAACCGTCCCAAAAGCATCAAAGAATATCTAGATCCTCCGGTATCTCTAAGTCTGAATCTTTCCAAAAGTTCTCTTCTCTCATTCCCGCTACTTCCCGGAGCTTGTACCTGGTAAGAAGATTCAACTTGAAACATTAGGCTTTCGCCTAGTGAGGATACTCAAATCAAAATAAAATTTAATAATTAAAACATGAACAGATAACTCAAACCTGTTCTCACCCATCTTACCGTACAACAACTCCTTTTCAAATCGGGGAATCTACCCCACTCCCAATTTCCTACGACCAACTCATTTAATCGCAACAACAAAATAAGAGTTAACTATGAATCATTCCAGATTCTCAATCAATATTCACACCCAATAAATTACAAGTCAAAACTTGCCTATTTCTTAATCAGGAAGTAGAGACTACAAATTACTTTATGCCTATCTCTAATCTTCCTCTCATCACTGGGAAATCTCCGATCTTCCCAAATCGAAATGAGAATCATTAAGCACAACTGCTTATTCCACATTCCACCTCAGAATCAATGGTCCCCATGGGATTATAATATCGCGATACTCAAATCGAGACTCATGATTCAAGGTACACCCAATTACTAAAATTACACCCCTTTGGTCTATGGCGAGTAATCGGTTCCCATCATACCGTACCCAAGTGCCCTCGGTGACCGGATGCCTATTTTAGTAAAGCACATAATCACATAATACAATATTTGTACTAATCGATACTACTATATGCGTCCAGCATACAATATATCATTTCTCCGAACATATTCTATATATATAACAATAAAGAATATTAATAACTCCTCATCTCAATCTCTTTACTATCCCTTCTCTTTAACTTAGCACAAAAGTTAATATCTCAATTATTAATCTACATTTTGTACTCATAAGTAGATCTTAATAATTTATCTCAATGAAGCTTCAAATTGTAATCAGAATTCATAATCATATCACAGATTGCATATAGCAATTAATCATACTTGACATACAAGAATAATGATAAATACTAGTTCATCAACTTCATAGCTGGCTCATCTTAGAAATTTTAGCATGGAATCAACATAACACAACTTTTAATCGCCCTCTTGGCTTATCTAGGATTTAATCAAATCCATATAAAACATATTCATGCATACATATAAAACATCTAATTCAATATTAATTACTGAATTTTAAAGAGAGTTGAATAAACTCACCTGATGCGTTATCACTCCTTTTAATCCTTTTTAACTTGTAAAGGCTCCTTTCTTCACTACCACAGCTTACTGTATTATCCAAATTACATATACTGATATTAACTTCTAAAACAGAACCCTTCACAGCTAAAAATCCTTAATCTCTTAAAATTACATCTCAAGTCTCAATCAACTGAAATCGCAGTCGTCTATTGCGATTCCAAATCCAAATCGCAACCAACTGTTGCGATCTCAACTCTAAATCGCAACTCACCATTTCGATTCTACCCCAAGTCGCAGTCCACTGTTGCGACTACAGTACCAAGTCGCAGTCAACTGTTGCGACTCCAACTCCAAGTCGCAACGGTCTACTGCGACTCCACTACCAAGTCGCAACTGCCCATTGCGACAATCATAAATGTCGCAACTCAAGGTTGCGACTTCGATGATATTCATCCAAGTCTCAGTCCTCTAATTTCATTCTTAAACCCAAATTTTGTACTTTTACTCTATGCATGTTTCTGAAAATGTGCAGATACGTTTAAGGGTATAAACTACACCTACTCATGTATTCAAAATTTCCCAAAACATCTACATATCATAATCACCCATTTCTACACTTATCTAACAACTTTAAACATAAAAGTTAAGAATAGTTTACCTTATGATTGCTTAATTACTTCAAAACTCAACTGGAATCTTTTGTTTCTCCTTGTTTCTTCTTCTTCTTCTCGATTTCCTTTCTTTCTCTCGGCTTTTCTTTCTCAAAACCGTAACACACAAATGACCCACACTCACACTTAACCAATTAGTCTATAATGACTAAGAGGTTGACACCTCCTCCTTAATTAACATGAGTCATAAGACACATTACTAAAAGAACCCTCAACTTTAAGAAAATGACATTACCAACCCTCAAGCTTTAAAGAAATAACATAACATACCTCATGAATAAATAAAACTCATAATAATAACCCTTAAGTTAATATTTCTCAAAAATCTTTAAACTTTCAACATTTGTATTTTAACCTTAATTGAATTATAACACTTTATACAATTCAAGGTCACTCCAAATACAAATACATTCTAAATCTTATTAAAATAATACCAACAAAATTTAGGATGTTACACAAAATGTGGGTGTTTTACAAGATTTGTAAATCTCAACACTTTGATTAATCAAAACCCACTAAATAACTCAACAACTGATAACTTTATATAAAGCACACAAACACAAAATAAACTTTATATACAACGTTTTCACAAATCAACTTGAACTCATCTTGCTAGATTTAGGCTAAATCTAGATTTTCCCCAAACGTAAGCTCCTTTGAAGAAACACGAACCTTCAAGCCCAAATCTTCCAAAAACCTAGATCCATAAGTTCCAACCATAAAGAATCATTCCCCAAACATTTTCACATCAAGATCTCAACTTATACCAAAACCCTAATTTTCCATAGATGAAGAGAAGAGAAGATTAACTTATCACAACTTGAATCCACTCACAAAACATCTCTGAGGTTACCAAAATAAAGGTTTGGGAAGTGAAGATGAACTCACAAATGGGTATTTGAAGAAAACCCCAAGTTAGTTCAATAATGGTGGAAAAGTGGTGAAGAAGATGAAGATCCTGAAGCTTTAAAACCCTTGAAGCTTATTTCATCAACCCACTTTAGTGTTCTTGAAGGAGACGGAGATGGGATGAGAGAAATGGAGGATTTAGGGTTTTTGGGGAGAAAATCGAGTGGTAGAGGAGAGGGATCAGACCTAATATGGTTTATAAAAGGTAGGAGAGAGAGGAGGGGAGTTGAGGGTGAAAAAGGTGAAAAATCACATCTGAAACAATGCGGACGTCCGCTTACACCCGGGCCAACTTTCTGCTGCTTCCGCGGAAGCACAAGCGGACTTCCACTAATGCGGACGTCCACTTGTACCATGCAGACGTCCACTTGACCCTGGTTTCCCGATTTGTTGCCCGATCACTGTTTTGGTCATAACTTCTTCGTTTTAGCTCCGTTTTCGCTTCGAAAAGGCCCGTTGTATTTGGATTCTCTATCCAACTAGACCATAAAATCTAGGATTCAATCCTAAATCCTATTTTTCATGTTTGCCTTAAAAGATTGATTCCACACCGACTCGAAATTGTACTTATCCGAAAATCATAGGTGTTACAGTATATAATTATTAACTTTTTACGATATTTTTTAATTGATATTTATACATTGTCGTTTATAATAGATTAACAAAATATATGAATATTTGGTTGAAACAGTTGATTAATTGGTTGAAAATTGTATCAAAACATTTGATGTATCTAATCCTATCCAATGGATAACCAATAGTAATTCAATGAATGGAATCGATCCGATCCAATTATCCATTGGATTGAATTGTATCGGATGTCCAGTATTAATTGGAAGACTCGAATAACAAAATCCAACATCTATTGAATAATTGGACCCATCTCAATTTATTAGATTTCAACTGATGAAACCCCTTAATTATGTTCATATGGTGTATCGTAAACATTATATATCGTCTAATTTTCTATTATATATATCTTGATCAGGGTTGTGCATATTTCTAGTTGCATACATGTAGGCTATATCTACTTGTTGCAAAATTAGTATTTTTCTAATATAGAAGTTGATATATTTAACTCTAAATATTCTTTAAAATTTTATAAAAAGTAAACGGTCTATCAAATTAATATATGAAGGTTCAAATAAGAAAAACAAAAAATGCTAAAAACGTACGATCATATGAATATCGGTAAAAAGAGACATACGTTCGTATATACATTTTTATATATGAATAGTTAATAAAAATATAGATAAAAATTCATTTGTTTATGTTCTCTAACATTTTTGTGCAATTATGCATTGAGACATCAAAACCCTAGGCTCGATTATACAAATCTCACACCTTGGTTTTCAGGTTCATCATCAATTTTCGATTGTTGATGTATATCTTGTTGGAACTTAGTATAGATGTGAGAAACCTTGTCCCACATAGGAGCCAAGGCAAAAGTTAGAACACTTAATAAACTCAAACCAGTGAGCATTAAATGAATCATTTAATTGTTTGGGCTTGGAGTGTGGTGTTCTTGGTGGGCTCTCTTTGACATGAATATATTTAATGTCAAAGATTGGGCCTTGGGCCTTGGGTCTCGATGGGGTCGAGATACAACGTTTGAAGAACGAGTGTGGTTGTGTGTGCAGTGGCTGGCGCGGATGACGGCGCGACCCGAGCCGTGCGAGAAGTCGCGCAGAACACTAGAGGGTTCGAGGAACAGTGCCCGGCGCGCACGGCTGCCTGGTGGTTTCTGGCGGTTAGCGACGAAAAACTATATAAACCACGTTTTTTCCTCTTCGTTGGATATGCGAAATCAGACGAAATATTCATAATTTATGGGTTCTCTCTCATCTCCTTCCATCTTCAAACATAAGATGATTCGCTAGGTTCAAGTACGAGACTTGAATATGATTGTTGTATCCTCGGGACAAACGCCAATACCACCGGCGAATTTTTGTCTTAGGACACTGCTTCCGTGCAGGCCTCAATCGACACGTTATCTTCGATGTGGTTTCTGGCGGTTAGCGACGAAAAACTATATAAACCACGTTTTTTCCTCTTCGTTGGATATGCGAAATCAGACGAAATATTCATAATTTATGGGTTCTCTCTCATCTCCTTCCATCTTCAAACATAAGATGATTCGCTAGGTTCAAGTACGAGACTTGAATATGATTGTTGTATCCTCGGGACAAACGCCAATACCACCGGCGAATTTTTGTCTTAGGACACTGCTTCCGTGCAAGCCTCAATCGACACGTTATCTTCGATTATCTACGAAATTCAAGTAAGGTTTACGTTTATTGTCGTTTTGGTATTGGAATTGTGATTGTAAAGGATTTGTTCTATACAGTTTTCTACCCATTTCTTTGTTGATTATATACAAAATAAATTATATGATTGATAACACCTAACAATCTAAGACAAAAATTTGTTAAGGAGCGATGGATCAATCATTGTTGAAGAATCATGTGGACAAACCCGAGAAATTCAAGGGTTCGGACTTCCGTCGTTGGCAACAAAAGATGTTGTTCTATTTGACAACTTTGCGGGTTGCCAACGTACTCACGGAAGAAGAACCACCGGAAAATCCACCGGTAGGAGTGGACGGGGCTGCGCTAACGCAAATACAAGTCTCCGCGCATCAGAAATCTGTCGAGAATTGGAGGTCTAACGAATATAGTTGTCGAAACTATATTCTTAACGCTCTCGACGATTCCCTATATGACCTATACTCCTCGTTCCGAACGGCAAGGGAGATATGGGATTTCTTGGACGCAAAATATAAAACGCAAGTGGCGTGTTCCAAGAGGTTTGCGATAGGGAAAATTTTGAATTACCAGATGACTGATAATAAATCTGTGTTGAAACAGGTTGAGGAATTGCAAGTGCCTATCCATGAACTTGATGTGGAAGGCATGGGCTTGAATATCAATCCGGGACATAAAGCCAAGGTTTGTCGATACAAAAGAGACCACGGTGGTGCCGGGGGTAGTGGAGGTGGTGGTGGTGCATTTTTTAGCCACGTCAACCTCACTCACTCTCCTAACCAATTTGTTGGTATAATTGAGACTCATATGGTCTCTAATGCTATTGATTGGTGGGTCGACACCGGGGCTACAAGGCACATATGCAATTCAAGGAGCCTGTTTGCAAGCTATCAAAAGGTGGATGATGGAGAACCGATGTTCATGGGAAACGCTTCGATTGCCAAGATTGAAGGTAAAGGGAAGGTCATATTAAAGCTGACTTCCAGGAAGGATTTGATGTTGACGGATGTGTTACATGTGGTGTGTATGTGGGTAAGGGCTACCTCAACGAGGGGCTCTTTAAATTAAGTGTTGTTATTGACATCGATACCGCCATTGTAAATAATATTAAGGCGAGCACTAGCTCTGCTAGTTCTGTGTATATTGTTGATCCCTCTTACCTTTGGCATTCGAGATTGGGACATGTAAACTTTAGGTCATTACAAAGAATGAACAAACTTGACATGTTGCACAAGTGTTCCTTTGATAATTTATCTAAGTGTGAGGTATGTGTAGAAGCAAAATACACAAACCATCCACATAAATCGGTTGAAAAATCAAATGAAGTTCTTGGATTGATTCACAGTGATTTGTGTGATTTCAAGGCAACTCCTACAAGAGGAGGAAAGAACTATTATATTTCTTTCATTGACGATTGCAGTAAGTATTGTTATGTGTACTTAATCCATACAAAGGATGAGGCCTTAAATATGTTTAAAACATATAAGGCTGAGGTCGAGAATCAACTCGACAAGAAAATCAAAATTCTAAGGTCGGATCGGGGAGGAGAATACGAATCCCGTGACTTTGCAGAATTTTGTGCTACACATGGCATTGTGCATCAAACAACCGCTCCGTACACTCCTCAACAAAATGGAGTGGCCGAGCGAAAGAATAGAACATTGAAGAACATGATGAATTCAATGTTGATCACGTCCGGAGCTCCACATCATTTATGGGGTGAGGCGTGTCTTACTGCAAATATGATCCTAAATCGGACCCCCCACAAGAAAAGTGATAAGTCTCCTTATGAGCTTTGGAAAGGGAGATTACCGTCCTACAAAAGGATGAAAGTGTGGGGTTGCCTTGCTAAGGTTCAAGTCCCTTTACCAAAAAGGACTAAACTTTGACCTAAAACAGTTGATTGTCTATATATTGGACCTGCCCTTAATAGTGCTGCATCTAGATTTTTAGTCTATAAATCGAATGTGGATGACATAAGAAATAATACAATTATAGAATCTGCTGAGGCGGAGTTCTTTGAGACGATCTTCCCATACAAAGTAAAAGAGGGAAATACCTCTAATAGAGGTAAACGACCGATTGATGATACACACTCTCATGTGAACATTGATTCAACTAAGGGTGATCAATCGGGGAATGATGAAACCTCTAAGGTTCAAGAAGAAATGGAACCTAGAAGAAGCAAAAGGGGAAGAATCGCCAAAGACTTTGGACTGAACTTTATGGCTTTTAATGTTGAAGGAGAACCTCTCTCTTATAAGGCCGCCATGGAATCATCCGAGGCATCTTATTAGGAAGAGGCCATCCACAGCGAAATTGACTCCATTGTGCAAAACAACACATGGAAATTGGTTGATTTGCCTCCGGGTCATAAAGTGATTGGCCACAAATGGATCTTCAAACGGAAATTGAGACCCGATGGCACTATAGAGAAATAAAATGCTCGACTAGTTGCCAAGGGGTACCGTCAAAAGGAAGGACAAGACTTCTTCGATACATATTTACCAGTTACTAGAATCACGTCAATAAGGACGTTGATTGCGATAACGGCTATACATAACTTAGAAATACATCAAATGGATGTGAAAACCGCGTTCCTGAATGGTGAATTAGAAGAAGAGATATATATGCAATAACCGGAAGGTTTTGTTGTAAAAGGCCAAGAGAACAAAGTATGTAAGTTGATTAAGTCTCTTTATGGACTTAAACAAGCGCCAAAGCAGTGGCATGAAAAGTTTGATAACACTATGTTGTCAAATGGTTTTCACATAAATGAATGTGATAAGTGTGTTTATGTGAAATAATACAAAGATGCTTATGTTATCATATGTCTGTATGTTGATGATATGCTCATCATGGGATCAAACTTGGATGTAACAAACCAAACCAAGAAGATGTTAAACTCCGCATTTGATATGAAAGATATGGGAGTTGCTGATGTTATCCTTGGTATAAAGATTCAAAGGAATACAAATGGTTACATCCTTACCCAATCTCACTACGTTGAGAAGGTGTTGCGAAAGTTTGGTCATTATGATGACAAACCGGTTGTGACTCCATTCGATCCTTCAAGCCAATTGAAGATGAATCAAGGAGATAGTGTTGCTCAGTTGGAATACACTCAAGTTCTTGGAAGCTTGATGTATATCATGAACTGTACACGACCGGATATAGCGTATAGTGTGAGTAGACTTAGTCGGTACTCACATAACCCGGGAAAAGACCATTGGTATGCACTAGTAAGGGTGCTTCGATATTTGAAATACACAATGGGTTACGGGTTACACTATACGAAATACCCTCCCATTCTAGAAGGGTATTGTGATTCCAATTGGATTTCCAACCATTCGGAGAGTAAGTCCACAAGTGGATATGTATTCACACTTGGTGGTGCTGCGATTTTCTGGAAATCTTCCAAACAAACGGTGAATACCAGATCGACTATGGAAGTAGAATTTGTCGCATTAGACAAAGCCGCTGAAGAAGCCGAATGGCTAAAAAGCTTCCTAGAGGGTATTCCGTTGTGGCCAAAACCGGTGACTGCTATTGGTATCCATTGTGATAGTAAGGCCGCTCTCACTAGAGCGAAGAATCAAATCTACAATGGGAAGTCCCGACACATACGAAGGCGCCACAACACTATAAAGGACTTGCTGAAAAATGGAATCATTTCCATTGACTACGTAAAGTCAAAGGAGAATATTGTCGATCCTTTGACAAAAGACCTAAGTAGAGAGCAAGTATCCTTCATATCGAGGGGAATGGGCTTAAAGCCAACACAATGAGTTTCCTCGGCGGCAACCTAACCTAGCGAAATTGGAGATCCCATGGTCTAGGTTCAATAGGCAAACTAGTCGGGGATAACTCAAGAAGCAATTAAACAAAGGTATGCCTATTCCTATGATGTTTTTCCTTTGTGTTATTCCATTGATGGTATAGGGATGAATATTAAATTCTTAATAATGCTGATAGCTATTATGGTGGAATATAACGGAATATTCTTGATCGACATTACCTATGTGAGACTGATGTGTGGTCGCATCTTTGAGGACGGAGATGGCTACGTCTTCTAAAACTCTCATGAAGAAAGGATATGTTCACGACCGAAATGAACACAACGGTAAGAATTAAATTATGTATAGCTATAATATGTGTGATGCCTATTGTCTCGATTTACTACAAAAAGTGGCTAGTTCAAGACTTTAGTTCACTATCCATGAAGTAGATCCGATGGGTATTCACTAGGAACGGTTCAAGTCCAAAAGACACCTTTTCCGATGCATATTATAACTAGCTTGGAGATAGAAACATAAGTTCCATGATATTGCTTATTTTCTATTCAAATGTGGGGTATTATTTGGGTTTGAATAGAAAATGTGGGGTATTGTTGGAACTTAGTATAGATGTGAGAAACCTTGTCCCACATAGGAGCCAAGGCAAAGGTTAGAACACTTAATAAACTCAAACCAGTGAGCATTAAATGAATCATTTAATTGCTTGGGCTTGGAGTGTGGTGTTCTTGGTGGGCTCTCTTTGACATGAATATACATATTTAATGTCAAAGATTGGGCCTTGGGCCTTGGGTCTCGATGGGGTCGAGATACAACGTTTGAAGAACGAGTGTGGTTGTGTGTGAAGTGGCTGGCGTGGATGACGGCGCGACCCGAGCCGCGCGAGAAGTCGTGCAGAACACTAGAGGGTTCGAGGAACAGTGCCCGGTGCGCATTGCGGGGCGACTTGAGCCGCGCCAAGAGGCGCGCAAGCCTCTGTTGGGTTAGGCATACAGTCCTTGGCGTGAGTCTCCTCGCAGGTTGACCCGCGCCGGCGGACGCGCGGCTGCCTGGTGGTTTCTGGCGGTTAGCGACGAAAAACTATATAAATCACGCTTTTTCCTCTTCGTTGGATATGCGAAATCAGACGAAATATTCATAATTTCTGGGTTCTCTCTCATCTCCTTCCATCTTCAAACATAAGATGATTCGATAGGTTCAAGTACGAGACTTGAATACGATTGTTGTATCCTCGGGACAAACGCCAATACCACCGGCGAATTTTTGTCTTAGGACACTGCTTCTGTGCAGGCCTCAATCGACACGGTATCTACGAAATTCAAGTAAGTTTTACGTTTATTGTCGTTTTGGTATTGGAATTGTGATTGTAAAGGATTTGTTCTATACAAATTTCTACCAATTTCTTTGTTGATTATATACAAAATCAATTATATGATTGATAACACCTAACATATCTGAACCCTAATTTAATTTTTTGGGTATATATATATATATATATATGTCTCCGTCATGCTGATCTCTTACAACAATAGATAAGCAGTTGATGTTAAAATCGGTGGTTTTCTATTTTGGGAAGACATAAGAGGTTTTCTCTTTGTTCATAACGTAGAAGGATGTTTGACTAGGTGTGGCGTCGAAATTTTAGGGTATCTTCATCACTGAAACTTTTATGTGCCACTGTGCGTCTATAAATACAATATAACATAATTAAGGGGCCGTTTACAAAACGCTTACCTGAGTAAGTGCTTACCAAGTCACGTTAGCTTACCGGATGAATATGGAAAGGACTAAGAATCTTACCCGGTAAGAGCGGAAGCAAGGACCGATAGTCGAAAGCAAGAACCGAGAGTCTTACACGGTAAGTGAGTGCGACGGCTCTTACCACGGTTAGAGCTTACCGGCTAAATTGTTGCATACGATGCCATTTTGATGGACTAAAATCTTACCCGGGAAGTAAGTGATAGTGTTGAATTTTACCTGTAAGCACTTACCCGGGTATGTGATTAGGTAAACGACCCCTAAGTTTTAGAATTTTTTGATAGAAAATGAAAAAACACGGTGAAGTGACCAAAATGCCTAGTCATTTAGGGTGCGTTTGGTACACAGGACAGGACAGGACAGGACATGACAGAACAGAACAGAGATCACTGTCCTATGTTTGACATGACTTTTATGTGGAACAGACAGGAACAGAGTGGAACAAGCTGGAACATGCCTGTTCCACCCCTACCCCATGGAACAAGCTGGAACAGACTTATGTTTTACCAATATAACCTCAAAATAAAATCTAATTCTCTTCTAAAACATTAAATACACATTCTATTTTATATTTTATTCATTTGTATTTTATCGAATGTTATCTGTTCTGTTCTGTCCAGTTCTGTCTACCAAACGCAGAACAACTGTCATGTCTTGTTCTATCATGTCTGCGTACCAAACGCACCCTTAATGAACAATTTTAACGGACATTAGTGAGATGAACTAAATCCAAGATTTATTACAGCCATGAGGGACAAAACTGGAATAAAAAATTTCTGAGGACCACTTACGTTTAAACCTTTGAGTTTCAAGGACGAAAAATGCAATTTACTCAACTATTTTTATACTGTTAATATTTAACAACCCATCTAAAATACTCTTCAACAATAAGTACAAGTTTTTGACATAGTTGATAGTATCACAAAAGATTAAAAATTCAATAACTAATTTTATTTATGAAAATATTATTAAAAACGTATTTTATTCTAACGATACATCATTCGTTAGCAAAATTTATGCTTGTGAATAATTTCTTGGTATTCAATTTTCACGAGATCCTTTAGTAAAGTAAAAATTAGGGAGCTGTTTGGTTGTTTTTTACATTAAATCCTGTATGGATAAAGTTGTCTGTATAGATAAAGTTGTCTTTAAGAATTAAGTAAAACTGTTGTTTGTTTGCCATGCTGAATAAATTGTCTGAAAGATAAAAATGACCATTTTACCCTCTATCCAGATTAACAAACATGACTTATAGTAATCACATTCTTTGAAGCATTTCATCAAACAGTTATGGACATCAACTCTTCAGCCTAAGAACACAACCATAAGACCGAACTCTTGGAACACCTTCAATCTTCATCCATGTAAAACAAAACAAAGGTAACTATTAAAATAATTTCTTAATTGGTCTTCATCGTCTAAACTTAAACCCTAAGAATTTGAAAGGGTCACAATTCACCTAATCATCATTTATAGCTTGAAAACAAGATCTAAAATCAAAACAATACCCTAAAATCGAAAGAAACAACCGAGTTTTGTTTACAAATCAACGGTGAAGCACGAATAGTTATAAGATCGACCAACAATGAAAATATCATCAACAGCAGCAGAAATCGATGTTGGAGAGCAGGGACAACCCCAAACCTTTAACTTAAGCTTTTGAGGGAAGAGCTTCCAGGGAAGAAAATTTGTTGAGTTGAGGGAGGGAGCAGGGACGAGGATGGAGAAGTTAGGAGGACGAGAATCGAGCATCTCTTCTCCCTCTGACCAGAAACCTTCCAACATCCCTTCATCTCCAACAAAAACTTCAGATAAAGAGAGAACCATAGATGGATAAATCACAGATCTCATGGATGAGGAGCATGAGCATGAACAGTAGTGATAGAGCCCAACGAGAGTTCAATGTTGCTGAGAGATGGATCAACGATTGAAGTCTTTTGTTGAGGAAGGGGTAGGAGCCATCTTTTACACGAATGAGTGTATACATGATAAATGAGGGAGCTTAGCGAATAAGTTATTTTCTTAGTGATTAAGCCACAACCAAACATTCTTATATAACTTAGGGTGTGTTTACTTATGACTTATTGAGCTTAATGGCTTGAATAGCTTATTCGCACAGACAAAATGATGTGTTTACTTGTGGCTTATTCAGACAGATGATGACTTATTCGCACAGATGAAAATACTATCTTGTCCACACCCAGCCCAAAAAAGGACAAGCCTACCCCTTTCTCCCATTTCATCTCTTCTTTTTATTTTATACTGCTTCAACCATCAACCTTAGATTTCTTCTCCATGGATGCTCCCTGGTTCGATTCTTCTCCATGGATGCTCCCTAGTTCGATTTCTTTTCCATGGACGTTGCTGATTCGATTTCCTTTCCTTTCTGTTCATCTCTCCCGGCGAATGGCGTTCCTGCATCGCTAAGATGTTGAAGCCCCTGTAACACCAAGAACAAAACCCATCTGTCTCAACTCTCTCAACTCATCTTCCACCCTCGTCTCTCTCGACTTCAATGCCCGTCATTAACCGAGAAGAAAACCCCAAATCGAAACCCTAATTTCACCAAGAAGAAACCCCCATTTCCCTATTCAGACCTTCGACTTTTGCCATGGTTAATCACCTGTGTTTCTGCCCTATTCATTCTACCAACGATTTCTCTTATTTCATCTGTTCTTCATCTGTGTTTCTGCCCTGTTCAACTTTGCGATTTCAGTAAATATTCTGTGTTTGATTCATCTTATTCACTGAAATTTGTTTCTATAGTTTGCGATGTATCATATAATTGCATGTATAAAGTTTGTTGTTTCTATTGTTTAGCTTTTTGTGATTACGAGATAACATCGTGAATCAGAAAATGGTTCAAAAAGTGACAAAATTGGTTGTGATTGAGTTAAAAGAACTGTGTTTGAAAGTTTTTCTTTTGGATCATGAGACACGTACCTTTTGTATTAGGGGTAAAATAGTCATTTTCATTGTTAAGACGGTTGATTCAGAAAGAAAAGTAAACACCATCACATTTTTATCTAGACAGACAAATTTATCCAAACAGACAAATTTATCCATACAGGACTTAATAGAAAATTTGGTAAACAGACCCTTATTCGGTAAGCTATATGGGCTATTAAGCCCATTAAGTCATTACCAAACATGCCCTAGGTTATTTACCTCTATTAATTATCATTATATAATTTCAATATAAATTTGTCGTCTTATACTGTATCATGCACATGCAAATTTCACGTCGATGAATTTTTAATGAGTTGATGCAAGTCCAAGTGGACGTACAAATAAATATAAAATCATCATAACAAATAAACAATCAAAAAAGTTAAATCAGAGCATCTCCAACAGCTTCCCCATTTTAGAGAAAATGGGGGAAATGGGGATTTTGGAACACAAATAAGCTCCAACAGCTTCTCCAAAAGTTTCCTCAAAATGGGGATAATAGGATTTTCCCCAAAAATTTCTCCAAATATGATTACAAGTGTTTTTCCAAATATGGGGAATCTGTTGGAGATGGGTGTAATTTTTTTGGGGGATTTTGACTTTTGCTTCCCCATTTTGGAAAATTTTTGGGGAAGCTGTTGGAGATGCTCAGGCACCGCAAGACTTTCATAACATTAATATGACTCAAAATGATTTCACTCCATTTCTCATTATCGTCATGACATTGGACATAAGACTATGTTTATCAGCAATCCAATCCAATCCAATCTCTATTAAAAAATTCATTTCTCTCTCTTCCACCTATCTAATTTCAATCTCAATCAAATCTTACATTTTTTTACAGTTTATTAGCAATCCAATCCAATCTCAAATATTTTTAAAAATATATATATAATATTTTTATTATTATTCTTGAATATAAAAAATAGATAAAAAAAACTATCTAATGTGATTATCATAAGAAGGTAACTCATGGTTTTCATATTGTGTGTTTAGTAATTTTGAAGGTTATCAGGATATTCAGAACTCAAACAATAATTTGGGTAGTTTGGATCCATAACAGAAAATTACAAAAAATAGAGTTTTCAAGATAAGAGAGTATTGAAATAGAGAGAAAGATTGGTGTGTTGAAAATATGTCAAGTTTGGTCTCTATTTGCAGGGAATTGAAAAATATGAATTTTGGTATATTTTTAATTTTTTTGTTAAACTTATCTTTTTATTAAGATAAGATTTATCTTAAAAAACCTAAACTAAACCAATGATATGTTGACACCTGTAAATGGTTTAATTAAAAAAAATAAAAAAGCAATCTCAATCCAAGATTGGATTGCAATACACCGAGCCCCTTTATTTTCTTTTTCTTTTTCTTTTATTAACTTTATTTTGTTTTTTCCTTGATTTGGCTTGGATTAGATTGGGAGAGTTCACCACTAGTTATAGTCTAAAGCCCCATGTTGTGCTCACGTAGTGTGTCGTCTATTTATATCTATTGATAATATATATATATATATATATATATATATATTCAAATAAAAAAGATAAAAAAGTCAGAATACATAAGAACATGTCAATCATCAAAAAATATGAATTCATATATACATCTTCATGTGTCTAATTGAAAATTTGTAGGTAAACAAACGTGAGGCTATATAAATAATGCACAAAATAGTTCCAAGCTCCAAGCTTGGCCCAGGCTTGGTGTGAGCCCCAACCTGAAAATATGCTTGGTGAGCCCGAAGCCTGGTCCAGGTGACCGGGTCAAAGCATTCACACGCGTCTTACAAGAGCTCTTGCAAGATGACATGTCATGCTATGTGTCTTGCAAGGCTTTGCAAGACTACCAACATCTTGCACAATTAGCAAGACCTTTTAACAATTAAATATATTAAACAAAATCATTTTTTAATTTAATTATTTTGTTTGTTTGTTTAAATATTAGTTATTATTAAATATGTTTATTAAATTTAATTCATTTATTAGTTTATTTGAACATTATTTTTTTAAATATTTTTATTAAAATTTCATACCCACACTTTATTTAAAAAAAATGATACGTTCATACAATGTTTTTTATTTAAACTGCTAAATTAAAAGTACATTAATATAAAAATTACGAAAATACAAATACTAATAGATAAACGTACACAATGTATTTATCTATATTTTATAATTAATTTATTAGTTATATTATAATTATCTATATTATCTATATTATAATTATCTATATTATTTATATTATAATTTATTAGTTTAGAAAAGAGTTTGGTCTTGTATGTGTGTGGAAGGTGTTATTGCAAAGCTGATGTGACACTTGTGAAAGGAGTAAGGTCTTGCAGGTGTATGAATAGTCTCAAGCCTCAAAAGCACGATAAAAAATTTCAAGTCAAAGCTTGACCAAGTTCGACCTTAAAAATGTCAGAATTATTTCTTACTCATTGAAAACGGGCTTGAAAGACATGCGCAAAAAGAACTCAGACCTTATATGTATTTCACAATACACATAAATGATTTTTTTTTAAAGTTTGATTTTTTTTTTATTGTCACTAAATTTTTTCCTTTTTTTTTAATTTAAACTTTCCTCCAAACAAAATATTAATAGGAGTGAATTGTGGATTCGGTCCTTGTGGTATTGTGTTTTCTTTGACTATGATCTCCATTCTATGTTTATTATGAATATAGTCCATATGGTATGCAATATATTGTGGCTAGGGTCGCTTAACACTAACACCGTTAAGTTTAAAAAGTTAAAGACATCATGTGCCTTGCACATGATGGGTATAATTGTCCATTTACTTTTCTCTTTTAATCAACCTATATGTTTTTAAAACAAAGAATACTAAATTGTGGATTTGATACCTATGCGTCACTCATTATCTTTAAAATTCATCTATCATCTCTCTTAATTATCATAATAAAGTTTTCCATAACTTTAATATAAAGTGATAATATATTCAATTTCATTAAAATCTTATATAAAATAATAATAATACATTTAATTTCATTATTATTTTTAATATTAAATAATTTTAATATAAAATAATAATACATTTAATTTTGTTCGAAAAATTTATATTTCTTCGATATTTTAATCATAAATGAGTCGTTCAAATTTATAGGTTTTCATTCCTTCTTCTCTACTTTAACCATATTTATGTTTAAATATTCATTCCTTCTTCTCTACCTAGAATAAATGTTTGCATGAGATTTTTAATATAGATTTTGTTTATTTTTTATTATCTTTAGAGCATCTTATAAAAATAAATATTTTGCAGTTTTTAATATATTCTTTACATAAACATGGTTAAAGTAGAAAAAAAGAAATGAAAACTTATAAATTTGAACGACTCATTTATGATTAAAATATCGAAAGAAATTCTTTTAACAAAATTAAATGTATTATTATTTTATATTAAAATAATAACAAAATTAAATGTATTGTTATTTTATATAAACTTTAATGAAATTGAATATATTATAATTTTATATTAAAATTATGGAAATTTTTGTTAGGATAATTAAGAGAGGTGATAAATGAGTTTTAAAGATAATGAGTCTTGCATATGGACTAAATCCACAATTTAGTATTTTTTGTTATAAAAAAATATAAGTTAATTGAAAGAGAAAAGTAAATGGATAATTTAATAAAGTCACATGATGCATTTAATCTTTCAAACTTAACGATGTTATTATTGAGGGACCATAACCATAATCAATGGCGGATCCAGAAATCTTGGTGACTGAGGTCTGACTTTTGTTAATTAAATACTTTTGTCTTATTTTCTCTCTTTAATTAAGGTCGCCAAAAGCCATCTAATCAAAATACTCACCATATTAATTTTATCTCTTTAATTAAGGTGATGTTTCGTTTTTTTTTCACTTTCGGAATCATCCTAATAAAAATCATTCTAATCAAGTTCTTTAGACATCCTAAGTCTACTCCTGAAAAAATGCCACCTCAAATCGAGGTTGTCATAGCAAAAAAGGAAAAGGAGATAGATGAACTAACAGAAGAGTGGAAAAAAATTATGGACAGGAAGGCAGTCCATTTGAGAAAGATCGAAGAGGAAGACAGGGAGATCAAAAGGATGAAAGGGGATATAAAAGCTCGAGAGGCTCGTGTTCGTCGAGAACAAGAAGCAATTCACCATATTCTGCAAGACTTCGCAATTATTCAAGCGAAGGTAAACGAGAAGCAAGCTTGGATTGATGAAACTAAATCAATTTTTAAGTAGGTGGTGGTTGTTTTAGTTGTTTTGTATTTTTTTTTTGTATTTTTTTTACTGTGTTGTTGTTTGTATTTTTTTTATTGTGTTGTTTTGTATTTTTTTGTTGTTGTTAATTTCTCTAAAAAGTAGTTTTTAAGCCGCTGAACCACGGTTAGGTTGGATACATCATGCAAGGTCAAGTCAGAGGTTACCTCATTCGGATAAACAAACATGGGGTTTTGTTTGTTAATGATGCTAGATTTTGGTAGCCGTACTCTATCCACGTGGGCCTACTCCTCTTGTAGAATATATGACAACCCTCAACTCATTTGCTAAAGTGTGTCCGGGTTGTGGTACACAATGGCCATACGTGGTTGCAAAAGCAGAAGCCGTTGAAGAAGGGTCAGAAAGATTGAAGATGAAGAGCATGTTGGATGGAATACAAACTAGCTGTGTTATCAATGTTCATTTAAAAGCATATGTATGTGTGTATATATAATATGAATATATATATATCATTTACAAACTAGCTGTGTTATCAATGTTCATTTAGAAGCATATGTATGTGTGTGTATATATAATATGAATATATATATCATTTACAAACTAGCTGTGTTATCAATGTTCATTTAAAAGCATATGTATGTGTGTATATATAATATGAATATATATATCATTTACAAACTAGCTGTGTTATCAATGTTCATTTAGAAGCATATGTATGTGTGTATATATATATAATATGAATATATATATATATATATATATATTTTACAAATCAGCGTTCAGATCAACAGTATCATATGTGTTTGTTCCATATGGTTCAAGCTGTGACGGGCCCGGGGTGTGACTGACTGAATGTCTCCTTGGCACGGTTGAAGGGGCGGGATTTGGACACTCTCCACGAGTGTGTCCTACGCATTGGCACCGAGTACATCTTCGTTGTATCGAACTTTCACCACATGATGGACGTCGGTCGTTCTTTCTCGGTCTCCCGGCTCTGTTCTTATCCATTAAAGGTGGATAGCATGGCGAAAGCGGGTCGAGTGGATACACCCATGCTGCACGGGGTCCAGCTGGGTTTATTACCTCCACGTATGTTTTCCGGTAATATTCGGACGTGAAGAAAGGTACAGCCAAGTCGCTGCAATCTGTACGACCCATATATCTTGCTGCAGCGATGGCATGGCCGCACGGTAACCCAGATTTATCCCATTCGCGACACGAACAAAAGTGGTCTTCCATATTCACAATCGCGTGAATATAGTCATCATGCACCTCGTACTTCCCATACCCGATTGCTCTTACCGGCCATGTCGCTGCACGACGCGCCCTGTACTGAACGATATTCTCCGCCGTTGGTGTGAGTGCATTTTGCATCTCAGCTCTTTTTAGGCGTCGAATTTGGTACCACTCTTGTTGAAAGGCCCGAAAGTAGTCCATAAGATTAACAATCGGACATCTACGCGCAAAACAGGAGAGTGCATTCACAGACTCTGCACTATTCGAGGTCAGAATGTCATACCGTTGTCCAGGAAAATGGGCCGCGGACCACCTCTCCGGTCCAGCATCGTCAAAGACTTTGGCTGCTTCGTCGGCACTATATCGTAGCATATTCATGTACTTGTTAAAATCCCGATCCGTATATGCTCTGCATGCCGCCCAATAGACATCCTTGTAGGTGGTAATACGTTTGTCCTTGGATTTGGCGTTCATCTCCAAATGTCGACAGCATATGGCGTGAGGGGCGTTTGGGTACATGGCAGAGATTGCGGCGCTTATGGAAGGAGCCCTGTCAGACATAAACACCAACCCTTGCGGGTCTCCGATAGCTTGTCTCAACATGGACATAAACCAAGTCCACTCGTCCCCGGTTTCAGACTTGCCTACGCCGAAAGCTACTGGAACGATGGAGTTATCCCCGTCCATGGCAACCGCCAGGAACATCATACCTAAGTAACAGCCCTTTAAATGGGCTGCGTTTATTATCAGGACACGACGTAGATTTGCCAGAAATGTGCGGATCTGCAAAAACATAGGTGGTTTTCATTTGTAAATGTTATAGTTTATAATGTGTAAACATATGACGTGTTAAAATACGTACCGCGGGTCCAAGGGCCACGAAGCACATCTCAAACCGTCGACGTGAATCGGTCCGTAGCTGCGTGACAGTACCAGGGTTCTGCAGCTGCAAATTATATAAATATGTCGGGAGTCGTTCATACGACTCCTCGAACGTGCCTCTCACCATAAACAGTGCATGGCATCGCGCACGCCAAGCTTGGTGGTAATCAATCGTGACGCCGAACTGCCGGTGAACATCGTGGACGATGTCCTTTGGACGCAATGACCTGCTAACAACAAGAAATTTGTTTTTCAGCATCGCACCCAAAGTCTTTTTGCTGGCTTGTTTGTGGTGGGGATTAAGTTGCGTCCTCGTACAAGTGTGTACGTCGTTCAACTTTTTAATCATTATCGCCCCTCCTTTGGGACCCGTGTGAATCGCGTACAACCTCCACTCACTTTTCTCTGGCACATTCAACTACGTATCTGCTTTTGTCAGATTTCCGCGCGTGACTTTGGAAACCCTCTTCCAAGAACTTGAGTCCGATCTGACTTGCCAAGAGATCCTTCGAATCGAATATCTGACCTGCTTTTAACCTTTCACTGCGAATATAAGGTGTAGGTTCGTAGGTTTGTGTCTGGGTATGGGAGTCTGGAAGAATAGGGGGCATATCAAAAAAGTCATTTATCTGACTACATGATTTTCTACTAGGGGTATATTCTTCGTGATCATCATTATCGGTGTCTGATCTGTCTATTTCAGAATTACCCGTTCTGAAAACGTGGGTTTCGTCATCAGCAACTCCAGCAGTACGCCCTTCGTGTGGTTGTGGTGGTTGTTGTTGTTGAGAATCAGGCTACTCATTGTTATCTTGCTCCCATTCACCATCAAAACAGAAATATAGCTTAGCTTTTGCAACAGATGAACTCATTTTTTCAGTAGTATCTCAAACACAAAATATTGCAGAAAGAAATCAAGAAAGAAGTATGAAATCGGTGTGTGGATTATGGCTTGCATTTTACATCTATTTATCAATGAAACAACCAACATTGATGACAACCAATCTCTCATTTCATCCACAAACTGGTATTCCAAAAACACTGATTTAACATTGATTCAAACATGCAAATGAATTTCAACCACAAATCGGTCTTCAAAGTACAATAATTGTGGAAAAAAACAGTAAAAGCATGCAAAATTCGTTTAAGTACAGGGGCTGAAAGTGTAAATTTTCAGGGACCAAAAGTGTAAATTTCCAGGGACCAAAACTGTAAAATTTGGTCCATCGCGGGCCATCGCGGGCTGCGATCGCGGGCAGGGGCCAAATGTGCACCGCGGCCAAAGTTGAGGGGCTCCGCGGGGCACTTTTGGCCAAAGTTCGTGCCACGTCAGCCCGCGATCGCGGGGGTCAAAGGAAGTCAAACGCGGGCAAGGACCAAAACTGCCAACACGGGCATTCTTGAGGGGGGAAATCTGGACCGCGGGCATTCTTGAAGGACCAACGCGGGCAAAGTGGGCAAAGTTTGGTGACACGTGGCCTGGGGCCCGCGATCGCGGGCTCCATCGCGGATTTTTGGGGCATTTTTGTAAGATGAGAGAGATTTGTGGCATTTTGGTAAGTGATGGTCAAACTTAGGGTATTTTAATTAATTTCCCATTTTATAATACAGTTTTGTGTGGTTTTGAGAAAACGATAATATTTTTTTTATAAATTTGTTTAGTTAAATTTTATTTTATTTTAATTTAGGTTTAATAATGATGTACATTATTTTAGGTTTAATAAAATAGCGTTTTTTTAAATAAGTATTCTGTTGGAATTCAGTAATTATCCTGATTATATTTTATATTTATAATATTTAAAATGAGATGTTTATCTTCTATTTGATTATGTTTATCAGTTAGTTATGAATTCAAATATGCAGCTTTAAACAGTTGTACTCATGCATCATTATTTGTAATCTTGAGTTTTAAGTAATGTGTATCAGTAAACAATATTTAATGCATAAAAACTTGTTTTTAAGAGTTTTTCTCAAATGCTTTATAATATAGTAGTGATAACATTTTCTTTTATTTTGTTGCAGTGGAAGATGTCTGATATCTTTGGTTATGCCAGTGGGTAATATCAAATGATGATATGGTGTTGAAGCATATAAAGCCATTGCCAAATCTTAAATACTTGGATATAAGTTATTGCTTCCACATCACACACAAAGGCATTGCAGCATTTGGTAACAATTGCAAGTCTTTATTTGACTTGAAAAGATGCATGCCCAATGTCCCATTTGAGGAACATTCCGAACCTGAGGATGATCCCGAAGCAAAAGCCATAGCTGACACCATGCCGAACCTCAAGCGGCTCAGACTTTGTTCGGGTAAATTTGGGAAACCGGGTCTGTTTGAAATCCTCGACAAATGCAAGTTATTGACTCATCTTGACATTTATGAGAGTTGGAATGTCGATTTGAATGATGCTGAATTTAAGGGCATCACTGAAAAGCTAAAAATGTTTCTTTACTAGTCTCATATGTTCATACAAAACAGAAGTTGCATTCTGACCCTCATTGTACGGTGTAGGAAATCTTGGGTTTTAATCTTGAAATGCCTACTTTTAGTTGTTATAATTCTTTTTGATATAATATTTGAAGTTGCCAAAAGTCTCCGAGTGGTGCGTTTGGTATGCAAACAGACGTTTATGAAATTATGATGAGATATGACATCTACCATGTACCACCGACTTGATAGTACCACAGTAGGTGTGTCCTCATAATGGTATTTGTGGTCGCACTCTGATCGGCCACCATCAACTCTCTTTTGTAAACTTTTAACGTCAGAGTCGCCTTTGTATTACTTAAAACACGTAGTGAACATGTGTGTGTGGTGTAAAACTTCCTTTGGACACAACAATCTGAGTCGTTCTCCGTGTTGCATTGTCTAGGAGGTGGGGTTTTCCCCTTATACCACCACCAGGTGTGCATGTTTTAGCATCAATCTATCTCCTTGTGGAAGATGGTATTATACTGTAAGAATACCAATCAATACCCCTATAATTCACATGTAAGAGAACGCTAGAGTTTTCTTTTTATCGGTTTTTTCAATTATGCCCCCTATATTTTAAAGAATTGGTTTTGCCTTTTTAGTTCACTTTACACTGTTATTGAAACTTATCAACTATTTTTTACCAAACATGATTAGTTTCACGTTTTTCTTTTACCTTCGTCATTGCCGACTTGCTGTTGACCCTTTCCAACTCTTTTCTTAGCTTCTTCTTTTGTCAAATGGTCATGGGTTAAATGCATTTTTGTACCTTTTCATTTATCGTAAAATAACAACTTCTAATTTATTCTATTTTAGGCACAAAAAAGACCGATACTCCCCTCATCCGATTATTTTTTGTTGATTGATCATATTAGTGTCGGGATGGTGCCACATAAAGATAACGTGACATTTATTGATCCACATCACCAACCACCACCGATTACCGATTAACTCAAAGGATAACGTGTCATCTATTGATCCACGTCACCACCCATCACCACCACTGTTAACACAAAGAGATAATGTCGCATTTGTTGATTAACCATCCTTAACACATAAGGGTATGCTTCTTCCTTCTTCTCCCTTTATGATTTTCTTATGTTCACACTTTTTAGTATCAATTACTGACTCCAAAGAATAAGCTATATTTGCTTGGAAGGCAGCTAAAAGAAAAACAGCAGCATAAATATACATGTTTTTTTTTTCTCGATTTAGTTACCTGATTTAGTTACACATTAATCATTTCTAATTAGCGAGCATATGTCCAAATTCTAATCGTACATAGGCTTGTAAACGAACACGAACGGAGGCTTGTTCGTGTTCGTTCGTTTAACTTAGCCGAACAAATGAACGAACACGAACGGTAAACGAACAACATCTTAGGTGTTCGTGTTCGTTTGTTTAAGAAATGGGTGTGTTCGTGTTCGTTTGTGTTCGTTCGTTTAAGTGCTAAACGAACGTAAACGAACGGACGAACATAAATGAACAACCTTAAACGAACAAACATAAACGAACAACCTTAAATGAACAACCTTAAACGAACAAACATAAACGAACAAGCATAACCAAACGAAAAAAAATACAAAAGCAACCATCATTACTTGTCATTTCGTTACCTAGTGCGCCAATTATCCAAATTCCACAGTTTAAAAGATAAAACCATCACCATTCATCAAATAACATCGTTTGAACAAAAAAAAACTATTCATCATCATGGTAATGGTATGTAAACTAGGTTAAAAAGGCCCACATATAAGTCCTAATCTAAGTAATGAAAGCCCAAAATATAATTCCCAAATTAAGTTAAGAAGACCCAACATCTAATATACATTTGTTTTATTTTAATTACACATATGAATATTTATATATAAATGTTATAATATAAAATATAAACGAACATAAATAAACGAACATAAATGAACGAACGTTCACGAACGTAAATGAACGAACGAGACATTTGTTCATGTTCGTTCGTTTAACTAAACGAACAAAAAAACATGTTTATGTTCGTTCATTTATTAAATAAACGAACATAAACGAACTTCCTGCCGAACGGTTCACGAACGGTTCGGTGAACGTTCAGTTCGTTTACAAGCCTAATCGTACATGCATGAAACTCAGGTCCGTCCCTGGGGGAGGGCGGGCCGGGCTTATGCCCAGGGCCCAAAGGAAATAGGGGGTCCGAAATTTTTAAGTATGTATTATATAGTAGTAATTAAAAATATTGTAAATAAGAAAGACAAAAAATTAGTATATAATAGGACCCAAAAAGAATTTAGCATTATATTAAGAGCCCAAACATGTATTAATTAATTATATTAGACAATATATTTTGTAAAAAGTTAATTGGTCTTTCATTTGCTCATTATTTCTCTAAGTTTTTTTTATCTAGTACTAATATCTGTTTGGGCAAAATTTCATCAGTCTCGACCACGACCAAGGTAAGGAAAACACTTATTTTACTTCCCCATAGTAAGGTAAAATTATAGTACATTGTCCCTTGGTTAAAAGTCAAATAGTATGTTATCTACCTCACGACACTCGACCACGATGTCGTCTAGTTCTCACGACCGTCGCATAAGACTATGCGACCTCGACCAACTAACGTTCATTATGACTGTTACGTTTGTTCAGTGTTTAATGCAGGAGTCAACGTCATTAATGACCAACGGCTACAACCAGTAAAGGGCCATTAACAGCATTAAAGACAACGTCCGTTACGACAGTTACGTAAAGCATTCAAGAAATCAATCAAAGCACCCGAATGCTACAAATATAGAGTTCCATCATCATTGAAGGGGACCGCATCCAAGAATCACACTACGTACTCAAGAACATACGAAGAAAAGAACTTCCTCACAACAGATCGCTCTCGACGCACGACATCGACGCACGACTCCCACGCTCAACGCATAGTTTTTACGCACGACACACTGACTATACACACGACGCATATTGTTTTTACATTCGAAACACTTGTTACTTTACATTTCGAAGTATTTCCTTCATTTGAATTGTAATCTCTGTACGATCGACACCTGAAACATAAGGACATCGCCCCTGATTGGCGACCATAGTGCAACGACGACTTCCATAGTCGCCCGCGGGTTTTTTCCTCGTTGAGGTTTTTCCCGCATCACCAAATTCTGTGTCTCTTTTACATTTTTTTATCTTAATCGCACGCTTTGTCGAGAGATTCTTTTCTTTAGTTGTTAAGCTCCACAATCAACCTCAAGTTGTACTTGTGTGCGATTTTTGGCATTAACAGTTTGGCGCCCACCGTGGGACCCCATCTAGAGAAAAGCTTCGACAAACGTGCGTCGTACTAACGGTTTCTTGGTGTTTCCCTTGTTTTCTGTTTCAGGAAGATGGCAGCCCCAGGAAATCAAGAGCATGTTATTGCTCATATGTATCAGGAGCTAGAAGTTGCTCGGAATCAAATCAATGCCATGGCCGAGCAGAGTCGAAGAGCAGCTGAGGAGATCGCGCGGCTGAGGAATCCCTTAGGATCCCAGAATGGTCCTAGGCCATTCGTTCAGAATCCATGCCAAGGATCGTTCAGTCAGAATGGTCCTAGACCATTCGCGCATAATCCAGGTCCAGGGTCGGGTCCGTTCGCTCAGAATCAGCATCCAGGTCCGTTCGCTCAGAATCAGCATCCGGTTCCGTTCGCTCAGAAACAGCATCCAGGTCCGTTCATGCAGAACCAGCAGCCGGGGCCGTTCAATCCAAACCCCCAGTTCGGGACGGTTTCTCCTCAGCATATAAGGCCACCACCCATGCAGAATGGATCGCAGCCGTTTCAGAATGGGCCGCAGCCGTAATTTGTCCATTTCAACGGGGACGCCAATGGCTCGTTGCACGGCAATGGCACCAGTTCAGGAGTCAATCCGCAGACAGGTGCGAATCCTGATCCTATTGACCCCGTCGCCCAGCGGTTGAAGATGCTAGAAGATCAGAACGAGCGTGTCTTGTCTTTGCTCGCCAAGCTACCCGGGGCAGCCGTGCCCGTCGACGTCGAGCCTCGATCAGGGTTTCAGGCGTCACCCTTCATCGATGAAATTGCGACCGTCGAGGTCCCGAAGAAATACAACGTCCTTGTTTTCACGCACAAATACTCAGGAGTGACAGATCCGATAGAGCATGTCGCGCAATATAAACAGCTCATGTGGAAGATCTCGATCCCGCACATGTACCAAGAAGTATGCATGTGCAAATGTTTTGGAGCAACCCTCACTGGTCCTGCCCTCCAATGGTTAATCAATCTCAAACCCAAATCCATCGGGTCGTTCGCTGAGTTGGTCAATCAATTCTCTCAGCAGTTCGCCAGCAGTCGCAAGATGGAGAAGCAGACCAGTGGCCTATATTATGTCGTACAGAAGACCAATGAGTCTATTCGAAGCTACTTTAATAGGTTCAATGCAGAGATGATTAGTGTCCGCAACTGTGACGTCAAGACCGCCATCGAAGCTTATAAGCGTGGTCTAGACGACAGTTCGGGTTTGTACACTGATCTAACCAAGTATCCTCCGGAGAATTTTAAGGATGTCCGAGCTCAAACCCTAGCATATATGAGGGTAGAGGACGACGCTGCCTTTCGTCGCAAGCATACCGACGACAAGAGGTCGTTAGGTGTGAAGAAGCCAGAATTCAAGACAAAGGCAATTCCCAAAGTAGAGCCCGTACGCTAGATTTTGAACGTCCGGTTCAAGACAAAAGCAGAGGCCAAGACTGCGACCAAATTTCCTCAGTACCCCAAGATATCCTCTTATGGATTCAAAGGGTCCACTAAGGACTTGGTCGAAGCTCTGAAGACCGCCCAAGCAACCATCCGGTGGCCAAAAAAGTCCGATCAGGACGACGCCAAGAAAGATAAGTCAAAGTGGTGCGACTTCCATGTCGACCATGGTCACGCGACATATGATTGCATAGCTCTCAAAAAGGAGTTACCATATCATGTCCCGAAAGGAAATCTCAAAGATATCATCGATAACGTCGTTGCTCCAACTAGCGACGATCGACCGCCAACCCCCGAGCATGCGAAGGTCGTCAATTGCATCACTGGTGGTTTCGACGTGTGTGGTCTGACGTACTCCGCAGCCAAGCGTCACGCCAGTCAAGCACCTGACGATCGACCTATCCCACATTCATCGAGGCCTAAAGGAGATATGGAACTAGAAGCTATGAAGATTGTGTTCGATCAAGACGACCTCGGTGACTCCTATCAGAAGCATCATGACGGGTTGATCATTCAACTCACGATTGGCAATTGTTTAACCCGACGAGTCTTGATCGATGGGGGCAGTTCAGCGAACGTCATTTTCCTTGACACCGTCAAGGCCATGGGAATCGATCGCTCGGAAATCACCCGACGTTCGACAACCTTGGTCGGTTTCAACGGAGAAGCAACGAGCACCTATGGAGAGATCATCCTGCCGGTCTATGCCAGAGGAATCAACAAGCTGACTAAGTTCAGTGTCATCGATTGTTCGTCGGCCTATAACATCATCTTAGGTCGACCGTGGATCCATGAAATGAAAGCCGTCCCCTCGACGTATCACCAGACCCTGAAGTTCCCTACGCTATGGGGAGTCCAAGAAATCAAAAGTGAGCCGAAAGTCGCCCGTGACTGCTATAAGACCACCCTGAAGCCGTGAAAATAAGCTGTTTGGCCGTCACAATTCAAAGAAATCGTCCTAGATAAAGGCAAACTTGACCATAAGGTCTCGGCAGATGCGTCTCTCTATATCTGATCTTATAGACAAACTAATGTCTTTTTTACAGGAATATGCCAACTATTCTGCCCTGTCGCACGAAAACACGGTCGACATAGACATTGATGTTAATCCTCGAAAACTCAGTGTCGATCCGTCATTTAAACCCTATTTTTTCCTGGAAAAAGTAGGATAGTAAATGACAGGGGGCAAATCCCCCACCAAGTAAAAAAGAATCTGAGAAGGTACTTTTTCTAAATTCTTTTCTCTTCTTTCATACGATTTTTATCACAAACGACTATTGACTTAAGCATTGGAGGGTCGTTGGTTAGCCAACGACCAACCTCTGACGATGTCTTATCGCAGGATCGCACGACATAAATCACTGAGTCTGTCGTATGACACCAGTATGCTTCCGCAGGATCGCACGATATAAGCAATTGAGTCCATGACTCGATTATCCCATCACAGGAACGCATGATTCAAGGGCATGATATGGTCTAGTCGTACGACCATAAGGTCTACCGACCCCACGATTTCAGTTCTTTAACTTAAGAGGCTTACATGCTATGAATGAATGATATGATTGCATATGCTTATGTACGCCAGCACGGCTTAAACGTCTTATGACTTATATCTTAAATATTATGTTGAGCTAGATGCCCAAGTCGCTTGAATTCCTGTTCCCTTACCACTTAGTGAATTTTACAATTGACGTTGTATCTATGTGCAAAAAATATAAGACACAAAATCAAAAGATATCTAAGTTTCATTCACCGAACCTACTGTCTTATATACATCCAAAATGCTCGACCACTGACGGTCGAGTAGCAGGGAACAAAAATAAACAAAGATATTTTCTAAGGCAGAGGAGGAGCATCGGTCGCATCCTTGCCTGACGTCTCACCCTGGGGACCTTCCTCCTCCTCGACCTCCTTCTCATCATCCGAGTCAGGATCCCTCTCGGTCCCGACCTCCCTAAAGAAGAGGTCCAACTCGTCCGATGCCGACGCCAGAGGATCTCTGCCCAACAAGTGACGTCGCATGATCGCCACACGCGCAGTAAGTCGATTAAAGGAAAAAAGGGATTTGTTCTCGTCCCTCAACTCCTCTATCTCCTTCTCTAAGCTCGCCACCTTGGATTTGGACTCCTCGGCTCCCTTTTTCTTTGCAGCCAAGGATTCCTTCATTCCATGATTTCCATCTAGCTCCTCTCTTTGGTCGTGCATCAAAGTCAGAGACTCCTTTAGACGCGAGTTCGCTTCATCCCTCGCATGGACGATGGCCTCCAACTCATTCAAGGCATCGTCGAGTCCCACTGACGTCGCTTCTTCACGTTCCAGAGCGGATCTTTCCCTCTCTAACGCCGCATCTTCTTCCTTAATAGCAGAAGCCATTAAGCCTTCTACCTTCGTCGTTTCAGCATGCAATGCCAAGGAAGACTGAAACGTCTGAAAACATAGGAAAACGTATCAACAAAATACACGACAACAATAAATAGACAAAGTCTTGAAAGATAGACTTACCAAGAACGTTAGCCCAACGACATGGGACTCCATATCTTCGAGGGAAACTCCATTGAAACGCTCTCTGAAAGAAGGGAGCTGATACTTTCCCAAATGGGGGAACAATTTCATCCCATCTAATACATTATCATCTAAGAAATCCGACGGCAACGTAAAGTCGACCGTCGTTTCCTCCCCAAAACTCGTCTGCGCACCTTTGCCCTTGTCGGCCGTCGAAGGGCTAGACGCGGCAGTAGGAGACATCGTCGCCGGTTGCGCAGTATGAGACATCGTCGCCGGTTGCGCAATATCAACAGATCTTGCGCCGATCGTGTCAAACACGGTCGACGCCTTCGCCTTCTCAGGCGGAACGACTCTCGATGAGCTACCCGTCTTCGACGACGGTTCCTTCAGGACGGACATCCTTGTCCTCTTTAGGAATCCCGACCCAGCTGTCAGGATATCCTTTCTCTTTAAGACCCCCGACCCAGTTGTCGAGGCATCCTTCTGCCTGCTTTCCCTCGCCTTGCGAGCCAGATCAATTTGAAGCATCTTCTTGGCAGCAGCAGGTGTCATTCCCGACCAAGATTCTCCTGTATGGTAAAAGAAAGAAGTTAGACGATTGAGAAACAGAGAAAGACCAGGTCGAGCAAAAAGAAGGCAAAGGGATACTTACTAGTTATCTCTACTTCTGTTTCTTCCCCATTCTCTTCCTCCTCGATCTCCTCAGATTCCTCTTCTTCTTCTTCTTCTTCTTTCTCTTCTCGACCCATCCGCATTCTATCGCCCAAGAAAACAGTGTCGTCGTCCTCATCTATCCGATGACGCGTGACGTACGATCGATCATCAACGCTAAACTCCAGGAACTTCTTGACCTTGGCTTTAGAGTCATCGTCAGGTTTTACATTGTCAAAATTAATATCTACACATAAGAAAAAATATTAGACGGAAAGCCCCCAAATAACAAAGTCACATAAGACGTACGACAAAAGGCTTACCCGTCATATTCCAACCAGATCTGATCCAGTCACTATCGGTATCTAACGTCGCCACTCGCACAAGCACATACCGGGTTTTCCACTTTCGGTCGTTGACTGCCGTCTTTAAAACCAAGGTGTGCTCGCCCTTGTACCTCGAAAATAGACTATAACGGCGGTACTGATCACTCTTGACCTTGTACGCCGTCAACAAATCCCTCACGTTCATAGGCGACTCCCAGTTCGAAGTAAGTCACTCGATAACTTGGATAACTCGCCAGAATTGGGGCATCAGTTGCCCCGGCGACAAATCAAACTCGCACATGAATGCCTTCGCCAGAGGCGAATACGGCCACTGGATGCCTATCTTGAAAGGATACTCGTATATCACGATGTACCCATCAGGGCATATCTCGGGACGAATCCTGCCCGCCTTGCTTATAGTTATCCCAGCAGAAATTCTCGCTAAACTTCCGAAGTCGTCGATATCCTCCTCGCTTTTGATGGTACTTCTAGGCTCTGTCGACATCTCTATCCCCGTCAACAACGTCTGTCTATCTGAAAGATCCCAGATATCCCAATTTTTCCTAGGCTTCTTAGCAATGGATTTACGACGCATACAAAAACTGAAGGGTCGTATCTTATATATATAAGCGCTCTAGACCTCGAAAAATCTAACTGAGTCGAAGATTCTTGCAAGATTAGAAAAGATCGGACAAAGAACAGCAAAGAAATCAAGAGGAAATCTATGTGTAAAACCTTTTGAAATAGTAAACGAAAATAGACCCATCGTGGTCTCTATTTATGTAAACGATCGTGTCAGATCGAGTCCCTCGATGGTCGACACGTGCCCCTGTCTTTTCGAATGACCACACAGATCGCCGACACCTGTCTGTGACAGCTGCTAAGCATCATCGTGCGTCAGCGTGATGTCACGACTTTACCATCTTTTCGACTTCCCTCTCAAGTTTGAATTGAACCGATTCAGTTCCAATACAACCAAGGTAACTTTCGACACGTGTCATAACCTCGAACCCCCGACAAGCAAAATTTAAAAAAACGTTTTTGCCACTCCACTTTTTCAAATTTTGGGGGCAAACTGTTTGGGCAAAATTTCATCAGTCTCGACCACGACCAAGGTAAGGAAAACACTTATTTTACTTCCCCATAGTAAGGTAAAATTATAGTACATTGTCCCTTGGTTAAAAGTCAAATCGTATGTTATCTACCTCACGACACTCGACCACGATGTCGTCTAGTTCTCACGACCGTCGCATAAGACCATGCGACCTCGACCAACTAACGTTCATTATGACTGTTACGTTTGTTCAGTGTTTAATGCAGGAGTCAACGTCATTAATGACCAACGGCTACAACCAGTAAAGGGCTATTAACAGCATTAAAGACAACGTCCGTTACGACAGTTACGTAAAGCATTCAAGAAATCAATCAAAGCACCCAAATGCTACAAATATAGAGTTCCATCATCATTGAAGGGGACCGCATCCAAGAATCACACTACGTACTCAAGAACATACGAAGAAAAGAACTTCCTCACAACAGATCGCTCTCGACGTACGACATCGACGCACGACTCCCACGCTCAACGCATAGTTTTTACGCACGACACACTGACTATACACACGACGCATATTGTTTTTACATTCGAAACACTTGTTACTTTACATTTCGAAGTCTTTCCTTCATTTGTATTGTAATCTCTGTACGATCGACACCTGAAACATAAGGACATCGCCCCTGATTGGCAACCATAGTGCAACAACGACTTCCATAGTCGTCCGCGGGTTTTTTCTTCGTTGAGGTTTTTCCCGCGTCACCAAATTCTCTGTCTCTTTTACATTTTTTATCTTAATCGCACGCTTTGTCAAGAGATTCTTTTATTTAGTTGTTAAGCTCCACAATCAACCTCAAGTTGTACTTGTGTGCGATTTTTGGCATTAACATTATCTAAAAACTATTTTTGCCTAAAAACCTTGTTTTATGCTCCATTACTCATCTTCCACATACTCTTTTGATTATTCCATCCGCATAAATTTTATTTTTGTGTTACAATGTAATAGATTTCTTGTTATTAACTAACAAAACTTCTATCTAATGAAAAAAATTACCAACTATATGAGACGACTCAACTTATATCTATATTCAGGATTTCAAAACTATCTTCTTCTTCTTTTCATACATTATTGACTTCTTATTACCTAATATTGTGTGCATGAATCTTAAGTACTCTCTTATCTCTAAATCGAGAATAAATTATCAAACTATAACACCAACATGGACTTTTGATCCTAAGTTTGATGGTTCTAATAAAGTTTGTTTCAACTCTAAAAGTTTAAAACGTTGATGAAAACCATTAACATCATGGAACATGTAGAAACTCAACTAATTTATGGTGATTTACTTAAAGTGTTATTCTGAATGGTCAACATAGTGACCTCATAAGATGCATTTGATGGTGGAACGGATTGACGATGTTATGTAAAAATGATATGGTAGATAATATTAGTTTAAAAATGATTATTGATTGATCTTGTGCTATAAATACCGGGGAAAACGGTTTTATATAAATTAGTATTTCTTAAATTCAATGTTATTTTTTATTATATCAACAATATATTGGAAAAAAATTGTAGTTCTCGAGGGCCCATTTTACATCTCGCCCGGTGCCTAAAAAATGTCAGAAACGGGCATGATGAAACTCCACAAGTCGTCAGACTTTAAATGCCCAGAAAGTTAGGGAATGAGGAAGAAAGTTAGAATGATATGGTAGATAATATTAGTTTAAAAATGATTATTGATTGATCTTGTGCTATAAATACCGGGGAAAACGGTTTTATATAAATTAGTATTTCTTAAATTCAATGTTATTTTTTATTATATCAACAATATATTGGAAAAAAAATTGTAGTTCTCGAGGGCCCATTTTACATCTCGCCCGGTGCCTAAAAAATGTCAGAAACGGGCCTGATGAAACTCCACAAGTCGTCAGACTTTAAATGGCCAGAAAGTTAGGGAATGAGGAAGAAAATTAGAAACCAAATGGGGATCGTTAAATTCGTATTTAAAATCAAACGCAAAATATGGTTCTTTTACTAGTTCAATACACTCACATATGGGTGATACATTCATGTATTGTGTTCATACATACATACATACATACATACATACATACATACATATACATACATACATACATGACAGAAGTTGTAGGAATCACATAGAAGGATCATCTCTATGCATCTGACCAAGAGATATCTAAATCTCCCCAATTGTCTTCTGATACACCCAATGCTTTCCACACAGCTTTAGACGCATCTACAATATTGTTAGGGCATGGAGGTTGGTAGTCATGTTCTTCATCACAACCCATTTTGGAATCACACTCGTCTACAACCATGGCTTTTACACTTCATCCATTACCGTTGACCGTGATGAAATTATGACACCTATCCCCTCCTTTGTACCACCTTGTTGATAGTGCCACAACAGGTGTATCATCAGAATGGTATTTGTGGTCACACTCCGATGGGCCACCTCCGTCACCTCCCTTTTGGAAACTGTTTAATGTCAGAGTTGCCTTTGTATGACTAGAAACGGGCGGTGAACATGTGTATGTGGTGTAAAATTTGCCTTGGACACAACAATCCGAGTCGTTCTCTTTGTTGCATTGTCTAGGAGGTGGTTTCTTTCCCTTTATACCACCACTTGGCTTGCATGTTTGAGCATCAATCTTTAATGGAAAGGCAACGAGGATGACGAGAAGGCATGCGCTTATGTAAACGTTCTTCATGATTTTTTTTTCACAAGTTAAATGTTCTTTTTGGAAAAAGAAAACGAAAGTTTGATGGAAGGTTGGATGGAAATGATTATTAGTATTTATAGAAGGTTTGGTTTTTGAAAATGCCAATTTTGTGATCATGGTATAATGATTTAATTCATATAATATTTTTTCTTAAACAATTTTTTTGAACAGGTATTTAATTTTATTCATTCAAATATTATTAAAAATGTTTATTTGTTTTGTCCTTTATTGGTGAAGTATCTTTTGTCACCACATATATGATATAACCTTACTTCACTCAAACCATAGGTGTGTTCTACTTTATAACAAAGTTTAATAATGAGATATTTGGTTGGTTTTCCATTAAGTCTTGTATAAAAGTTGTCTGTGTGGATTAATCTGTCTGTATAGATTGGAAAAGTTTTTGTTTGGCAGGGTGTTTTCATAGATGGAAGGACCATGTTTTTTAATTAAAAGAGACTGGTTTGGACAAAACTTGGCTTTCTGCATAAAACTCTCTCTTAAAAGCTTAATAAATAAGTCACTTTCTATATCATTAAGCCACTACCAAACAGTCATGTATAGCAGACTGAATAAGCTATGAGTCTCATTAAGCTCATTAAGCTGCTAACAAACAGGCCCTAAGACGTTTAGACGTTTTTGATGTACTATAAATTCAGTTCTCTTGTAATGATATTTCCATAGTAGTCGAGATAGTATTCATTAGCAAATTTTGTCAATCGAACAACTTTTTGGTTTTAACCCTATCTCATTTGATATTTATGAAAAACTTTGAGGGGTGATTTGGGATATTAGAAAATATAAAGGACATCAACCAAAACACCAAAAAAAGACTCGAAATCAACCAAAACCCCGAAAAAGTTTCTCGAAATCAACCAAAACAACTGAAAAAAATCCCTCGATGTCAACCAAAAAACTTAAAAACCATCAAAGTTGTAAAAAAAGGTTAAAAATCCATCAAAGCAGTATAATACAATTAAAAACACATCGGATGACCTTGTAACTTGTAAGCCTTGATCTACTTTAAAGGTGCCCAACTCAACAAAGATGATCGATCCTCCATACATAACAATAAACATTCTACAAACTACTTAATATAAATGTATATGAATAAGTCAAAACATAATTACGTTGAATTTATAGTTAAAAAAAGTATGTAACAAATAATAATAATAATAATAATAATAATAATAATAATAATAATTATAATAATTAACTTGGGTTTATATTTGTTTCTCAATTACTTTGTTCATAAAATCACTACCTTTAATTAGTACCATATAAAGGAATTTATAAATATGATAGAGAGAGAGCATCATACATAAAGGGTATTTATACTTTTATAGGACTTCCTTACCTTTAGTGGTACTAAACTACTAATATTGGGTGTCAATTACATATAGAATTGTTATAATAGGCCAATTTATATATTGGAAATATAGGAAAGAGGTTTGATGTTGACGAGTGTTAAGAAAAAAGGAGTAGAATAGGCCAATAGGGTGTGTATTTTACAAGTGAGTAGGGGGCATATATTTTTGATAATCCTATCATATATAGGATCAGGTTCAAAGGAAAACCTAAAAAAAAGAAAAACTGAAGAACACCCTAGGGGTCCTTCATCTGGACGGTACGCACTTGTGCACACGGGTAATTTATAACATGCTCTTAAAATGACAGTTCTCCTTGATTACAAACAAAATACAATCACAGATCTAAAACTAGTTACAATATGAAAGGAACTAGAATATAAACCTGTTGACATATTTATGCAATCGGTTCAGAGATTCATTTAAAATAGAACTCACCGCAAGTATACACTTTGAACTACTATCGTCTCAAACAAGTAATAATGGTACTAAGTACAGAATATCGATCCCACAGGTAAGCGTGGAAAAATTTATATTTAAAAGTCCAGTTCGTAAAAGCGAGTTTCAGATGGCGAATTCGAAAACAATATTTTGGAGGTTTGATTAACAACTAATGACAAAAATCAGTTATAAAAAGAAGCACATGGTATAAAGATCTGTTGGGATGATATTAATAAATAGATAAAAAGATGAGACGACATTCCTTGGTTATCTCAAGTGTCGACTATTATATGATACAACGTACCGGGTGTCAATTGGTCAATTGTGATTCACCATAAAATATAACATTGATTTAAATAACTTTGGACAATCATGCAGTATGATACACCTCTTTATTTAATTATCAGTCTCGGTCCCAACTTCACTTTATACCCCGGACTAGGACACTTAGCCCATCATCGTTCGGTTTCTAATTATAAAGGATGTGTAAATATGGAAAGCAAATAATGGAGATGAACAATACATAAACAACAATTCTTAATGAAAACACGTAACTTGTTATGCAAGTAAAAACGGATTTATCTAATGAGAAGTTAACGACAGCTTAAAAATTAAGTGGAAAATCTTGTTTTAAATGTGAAAATTAAAAATAGAAATAACCTTTAAGTGAACCACCACCGGTTACGTTTTGAATAAATTCCAAACGTTAAGCTATGAATTTGGTTACTTAAAAAGCCCGAAGTTTACTTAACGATGGTTTCATTAAAACACTTGCTTAGAACAATTAATTATAAGAACGTAAATTATAGTAACAAGATTTAAATGGCTAAGAACAAGGTTTTATACTTGGAAACTCAACAAAGTCGTCAAACACAATTAACCGTGAACCAATGGAATTGGGAACCCGAAAGTATTAGTCGGACTTCCGGTTAATAATGGTAACGAAATTGTTTTATCACCAAAAATATAGAAACCGTGAGTTGTAGCTAAAATCGTGAGTTGTAGCTAAAACCGTGAGTTATGAAAGATGAAGTTTAGTAACAATTAAAAAACTAAAACCGTGAGTTTTAAGGGAAGAGAAAATCGATTGCAAGTAACAATTAAAACCGTGAGTTTTAAGGGAAGAGAAAACCGATTGCAAGTAACAATTAAAACCGTGAGCTTTGAAACAACACAATATCGATGGTAAGTTAACAAAACCGTAAGCAATTAAAGGAAGTAACCAATAGTAACAAGATTATAAGAAAACAAACACGAGAGGTTAGTAATAAGATTAAGGGTGACGAAATCAGATTGAAATATAAGTAAACACGCAACCAACAAGTTAATGAACGGAAAGTATCGATAACGTAACGAAACCTAACTATGGGTTGAACCCGAATGGTTCGAACCGTGAGCTAGAGGCTCGGTTATGAGAACCGGCTCTATGCTCACTTTGAGATTACAACTACAAACTAAATAAGGAATTAATTGGTGTTGTTCTTGGTTACAATGGCCTTCTATATATAGCATGGAGAAGGGGAAATGACCATGGGTCATACCCATGGATGAAAAGATCCATGGGCCTAGAATTCAAGTCCACAAAAGAAGCAATCCAAAGCCCATACATCTTGTGCTTGATGCAAATCTTCGGCCCAAATGAGAGGTGTTCGGCCCGCCCAATGCTCATAAAAATCGGCCCAATTCGAGATACAAAAATAAAGCCCGGTCTTCAAAAGTTGGAGTCTTCGTTTCCGTTCCAAAAAGTTGCTATCCGCAATCTTCACTAATGTAGAACTCCAAACGACCGTCTTTGTACACCTAGAATACATAAAGTACATAATAAGCGTTTTTGGACGATTTTCATGCGATTTTATTTGTTTTTGGCCAACTTAATACCCAAGGGCATAAATTGTTTATTTTACGTAAATGCTACTAAAATTAATTAAAATTGACTCAATGGAATAACAAAATGACTTAAAAATTGGAATTATATGACTAAAATAGGGTTAAATAAATAACCCTATCACAACCGCAAATTCGAACTGTTGTTTGTCCTCAAGCAACTTTATTAAAAACACAATTTTTGAGCAAAACAATGTTGTTTCAAAATGGAAAGTAAAAATTCTATGAAATTTTCAAGAAAATCCAACATGCATGCATTTGTATCAACACGACGAAATTGCTACTAACTTTTGCCTAGTTGAGAAAAAATAGCCCTTCATAATCCAATGTTCCTCAACTCATTCTTTGAAACACATCAACCGTAAGCTAGCCAAACAACTAATTGCCTAATTGGGAAAAAATTGCACATGGATTGAATGTGTTGATCCAAACCCTCAGTGATTTGATAATGACCCTCCCTTATATACTTAGTGAAAATTGTAAGTAAACAATATGTATCAGAGTTTCACTATCGCTGATAAGTACTAAGATCTTACAGTACCGCTGATAGGAACTCTCGCTCTTTAAATTAAACATTCAGCGAACACTGTTCACCATAAATGCTCTGAGTCTGTTCAGTCATTATGGTGATCGCTGATAAGTTAGTTGTTTACTTATGATCCCTGAAGACAAGTTTCACGTCAACATAGGTTCTACGCTGAAGTCGAAGATCAAGCTCAAGAACCAGCGACAAGTCTCCTAATGAACTGATGCGGATCAGCGAAGACTCAGATTTGTCCACTCAACGTGAAGTATCAAGTACAAGACTTCAGCTATCGCTGAACTTTATCATTCGCTGAATAGAAACGATGAAGCGCTGAATCAACGAAAGCTGATCATGAAGTCCTCCGTACAAAGTATTTTTGTCTTAACCACCCTTGCACGACTCCGTACGAAATGTTAGAAAAGAACCTCCGAATTGTCTGAATCGTACAACCACTCTGACACTACACTGTTCATACATGCGGCTACTTAGGTTGTCACCAAAGGTCAATGACATGCAACCAACCAGCTGATGACACGTGTAAAGTGTATACTGACTTGCATTAAATGCATGCGGTATATATAGAGATGAACTCACTTCATTTGAAGTAACTTGCTAACTCTGGACAAGTTCAAATCTCTCAAGATAGGATTTTATTAGTAATCTCCTTATCTTTCTTAGTGCAAGAAACCTTAGTGTTCCAACTTGTTTAGATTTAGGTTTATCCTTAATCTTGTTTCCGCAACAAGCTGTAAATTGTTAATGATTTATCAATAAACAATTTAGAAAAGTAAAAATTGTGTGTTTGTATTCAACCCCCCTCCCCCCCCCCCCCTTCTACAAACTTGTATAGGCCTTCGGGACCAACAAGTGGTATCAGAGCAGATTTGTTTAATCTCATAAACAAGATCTAATCTAAGATATTTCTCTTCCTTGCTATTATCTGAAAATGGCCTCCAACACAAACACAAATTATATAGACAATGGTTCTCTTGCAAAACCCCCTAGATTTTCCAGAGATAACTTCAACTTATGGAAAAATAGGATGATACTCTTCTTAGAAGGTGTAGGCCCTACTATGCCTTACTATCTTGAAAATGGTCCATTCATCCCTGTAACAATTGATCCTGCGGTACCAGCCACTGCGAATAGACCTGCTATTCCAGAAAGGCTGATTCCAAAGGAAATCTTTCAGTGGACCGATGAAGATAAGAAGAAAGTGGCTATAGATACAAAAGCCATATCCATACTGTCCATGGCCCTTCCTGACGAAGTCTACCATTCCGTCATGAACCTGAAAACATCAAAGGCCATGTGGGACACAATATGTGTTCAGTATGAAGGAACGTCTGAAGTCCAGGACTCAAGAAAGATCAACCTGGTAAGACAATACGAAAGCTTCATTTCTGGTAAGAATGAAACTCTCTCTGAAGTTCACCAACGTTTTAATTGCCTAATTATAGATCTAAAACTGTTGGTAAGGAATATTCTAACTTTGAAGTGCTGACAAAGTTTCTAGAATGTTTACCTGAAAGCTGGGACAATTATTCCATGTGTCTCAAGCTGTCAAAGGATCTTAAATCAATGACCCTTTCAACCTTATATGGTACATTGCTGAATCATGAACAATCTAGCCATCTTAAGAAGAATCTTGTAAAAGATTCCAAAAGCACCCCTGTTGCTTTACTCTCAGAGGAACCGTCTACTCAGCGACCCGTGGTCACTATCACTGAGTTAGAAAGTAACTCTGAAAGATCATCAGACTCTGATTCTTCAGATGATGATGAATCCTTGGCTCTCCTAACTAAAAAGTTCAGGAGATTCGCCAAGAAGAAATTAATTAGAAAGAACAAACCTCTTTCAATAACTGACAAGCCTAAATCATCAGCTTTTGTTGATAAGGCTACTGCTACTTGTTTCAACTGCGAAAAGACAGGTCATTTCGCTAATGAGTGCAGGTCAAAGAAAGTATCCAGATCTTCAGCTTTCCCCAAGAAAAACTTTGTTCCAAGGAATAAAGATGACAAATACTCAAAGCTGAAGGAGAAGTATGCAAAGCTGAAAAGCTTTAAGAAGAAAGGAAAAGGCTTTATGGCCAACTATGATTGGGCTGCTTCTGATGAAGAAGAATCATCATCTGACTCTGAAGATGATGAAGGCAATCTCTGCCTTATGGCTAAGATTGAAGAAGAGGAAGAAAGTTCAGACATTCCCTCTACTTCAACCTCTGCTATTCAGGTATCGCCTTCTTTCTTTACCAATATTGCAAATATTGATGAAGCTGATAGTCTCCGCAAAATCGATCTGCTGACTAGAAGTTTATACGAAGCCATGAACGGCAAAACTGTGGTTGAAAACCAAAACCTTGATCTCGCTGAACAACTTAAAAACTGTCACCTTCAAATAGAAAAGCTTTCTAAAATTGAAGATGATTTTAAAGATCAAGTCTATTTAAATCAGCTAGTCAAAATCGAACGAGCAGAAGCTATCGCTGCATTAAAAGCTGAAAAAGCTACTGTTGAAGGATGGTGTAATTCTTCAACAAAGATCACTGAGATAATAAAGGCTCAGATTCCTCTGAGTGATAAACGTGGTTTGGGTTACAAATATGATACTCCAGAACCAACCACTGAACGTTCAATGCTGAAATTTGGAACGTTCGTATCCTCAGTCGCTGATACTTCATCTTCTCAGTGCTCCTCGTCCGTTACACCAATCCCTGAGGAAACTCCTACCTCCTCAAAAGGAAAGGAGAAAATGGTTTATTCAAAACCTACCTCTGTCTCTAAAGACAAAGGTAAAGGAATTGTTATTTACTAAAATCCTCAGAAGGGTACTGTAGTACCAAAGCTGAATGCCTCCAAAGCTTTAGTGATCCACCCCTCTGGCTCTAGAAATCAGATCTCTGGATCTATTCAGCGATCTGCTCCTAGACTTAGAGTGGATGTCCTTGGTAAGAAATCTGAAGAACTGAATGTTCGTCCCATTTCTAAAACCAATAGTTTACTTGGTGCTGGCACTTCTAATTCGAAATTAAAAGCTCAGCATACAAGTGGTCCTAGAACTACTTTTAGTTATAGGAAATGTTATCACTGTGGACTTACCGATCATATTGCTAGTAAGTGCCCCACAGCCACCAAAGCTGAAAAGATAGCTAAGGTGAAGACTGCCCCCAAGGCAAAGAAGACCAAACCAGTTGCAATTCAGGTCAAGGTGACTCCTACCGCTGAGGTCAAGAAATTGACCAAAGTGAAGAAAGACAAAGCTGAATCTTCAAATGCTGCGAAGAACGCTGAACCTTCTATTCCGACCACTTCCACTGATAAACGCATATACATGGTTAAGTGGGTACCCAAGCAAAACTAATCTTCCTTTGTAAATGCAGGTTAAGAAGGGTATCTGGTATCTCGATAGCGGATGCTCTAGACACATGACTGGAAAGAAAAACCTGCTCGCTGAATACAAGGAAGAGAAGGGTCCCTCTGTGACTTTCGGTGGAAATGGAAAAGGACATACCCGAGGGTATGGTGTACTTTCAAATGGTACAACCTCCTTCAGAAGAGTCGCATATGTTGAAGGGCTGAAACATAATCTTCTGAGCATCAGTCAGCTTTGCGACATGGATAACAAAGTGATTTTCACTAAGGAATCCTGCTTTGTCACTGACAAAAAGGAGAAGATAGCTCTCAGCGGTTATCGTTTGGAAAATGTTTATGTAATAAACATGGACTCAACAACCACTGAGAACTCCTATTTCTTCTCAAAGGCATCTTCTGATGTCAACTGGCTATGGCACAAGAGGCTCTCGCATCTAAATTTCAAGACACTGAATACTCTTTCTTCAAAAGAGTTAGTCACTGGTCTACCTCAGCATTCATACGCCAAAGAGTCTTTATGCTCAGCGTGTGAAAAAGGGAAGCAGACCAAGGCAAGCTTCAAGTCAAAGCAAGTCTCCTCAGTGTCATATCCTCTACAACTGCTCCATATGGATTTGTTTGGCCCTGTTAACAAGCAATCGATCGCTGGAAAGAAATATACGCTGGTCATAGTTGATGAATTCTCTCGTTACACATGGGTAATGTTTCTCCGTTCTAAGAGTGACACCCCTGAAGAACTCATCACCTTTGTTCGGAAGATGGAAACTCTGAACAATATGACTGTTCGCTCAATAAGGAGTGATCATGGAACTGAATTCAAAAACAGTTCTCTTGATTCCTTCCTTGAGAGTAAGGGTATTTCTCACAACTTCTCATCAGTGAGAACACCGCAACAAAATGGAGTCGCTGAAAGAAGAAATAGAACAATTATTGTAGCTGCTGGAAGCTGTTGTTCTCAAGTCTTGTGGATGAGAAATCAGCTACTAGACTATGATCTTCAGCTCTCCAAAATTCCAATCTATTGCGACAGCACTAGTGCCATCGCTATAGCAAACAATCCAGTGCTACACTCAAAGACGAAACACATAGAAATCAGATATCATTTTATCAGAGATCATGTGATGAATGGTGATATAGAACTTCATTTTATCCCAACTGATTATCAGTTAGCTGATCTTTTTACCAAACCTCTTGATGAGACAAGATTCAACTTTCTCATCAGCGAGCTTGGAATGCTGAACTTTGAAGGATAAATTCTTCAGCGGTTCACATTTGATCAGCAATAGGATAAAATCAACTTGTATAAACCATTCTCATCTTCTCTCTGAATAAACTTGGTTAGCTGATATCCAGGTATGTTTTCTCTCTCTGACAAACGCATGAAAATGCAAGATTTCAAAACAAATGCATCGCTGAATATCTCTTCCTTAACAGCGATACTTTGAAAGTTCTTAAAACCTTTACTGATATTTCTATTCAGTGCTTCATGTTTTTCAAAAGAGTCCCTGAGCTTTCAAAACCTCAGAGACATCCTAAAAAGAATGTGAAAGGACAGTTGTGGCGTCATTGCAACGGATAACACCAGGCACGATTTCTTTCTGACACACGTTTGCACGCTTCGTTCAAACTTCCAATCAAATGCAAACACGTGTCCGTGTCATGATGAAAACCTTTTCCCGCTCAAGGTTTTCTCTCTCTAAACTCCCTATATAAACAATTTCTTGGTTTATATTTGTCTTTTACGCGTTCAATCTTTCTCCGCAAGAAAAGAATTACTGTTGCATTTGTGCTCTCAATCTTCAAAGAACTGTTCATCATCTTCTTCATCAAAACATCAAGGTTAATATGTTCTTATTTTTCAAATGCAGATAACTTGTTTCTGATCTTATCATTGTTTTAAACAAGATCAAATAAAAGAACCTTTTAAAAATGAAATCATTTCTTTCATGGTTTTATGAACACAACCATTTCATGGTTGTTCTTCAAGTTTAAATGCAAAAATCTTAAACTTTTTCTTCATATCGTTTCCAGAATCTAGTTCTTCATAGAAAACTGGATAACAAGACTAAATGGGTTTTACATTTCGTTTCAAAATCATGAAAAACCCTAATCTTCATTAAGACATTTATGTCTGAATGAAATGGACAAAATTCGAACCATCTTAATGGAAATTCTTTCCATATTAAGACAATTCTTATTTGTTAATATCTTTGGTTGAACTGATAATACAGAGAAATGGCAACTTCAAAGATCAATGTTACCGCTGAGACCATCTCTTCTGAATCTGAGGAAGTGGAAATCTTCAAAGCCCCTCAGGTTAAGTTCGAACTGGATCAACTGGATTGGACTAAGGCCAACAACCTCTCAGCACTTCTCGAGTTTCCTCCTCGGAAGCAAGTCACACATCTGGATGATGCTGTGAATTTTCTGAAGAACTGCTGCATCTCCACAGCCCTGACCATAACACCTCCTGCCAGTAGCGGCTCTTATCCCAGTTCTGGTACTCTGCCAGACACACTGAGCTACCCTCTGCCAAAGATCCATCCAAAACCATCGACTGCATACTCAGCGATACTGAGTATGGAACCATCAAGATCACACCCTCCATAATCCGAAAAGCCCTGAACTTTCCCAATGCTACAAAAGAAAAACCCTTTGTTCCATTACCTGACCACAAGAAGCATTCTGACAGAGAAGAAATCATTGCTTTCCTTGATGCCATGGGTTACATCTGGGAAACTGGAAGGGACAAGAAGCCCGAGAAGAAGGTGACGCTGATAAAGTAGTCCAAAATGCCCAGCGAGATGAATTTCATCTTCGCACACCTGATCAGCTGCATGACAGCGAAGTCCGGCTCTTCTGATCAAGCCGCACAACCTCAGCAGGCCATGGGATACGCACTGCTGAAAGGTCTAAACATTGACTGGGCCTCCATTATTTATGATGACCTAGTACAACGTGTAGATTCTGCCGCTGACCGACTAGCATGGGTTCCTTACCCAAGATTCATCAGCGCCATCTTTCAATATGGCCTGAAGGACAGCTATCCTGAAGAGGGTGACCTGAAACTTTCTCAGGTTGGCCCTAAGGTTCTCGACTTCAAGCCTGTCGCCAACGAGGTACGTCTCTCTACCCTTCTCTCTCTTCTCAATCCTAATTCTTCGATTTCTGTGGCTCCTTCAGCGACAATACCCATCGCTGATGCCCCGACCACACACCCCTCTCCTTCTAAGAAAAGGAAACACTCTTCAACCCATCTTGGTTCCAAAAGGATCAAGAAAACTAAGGAGCAACCCCAGCAATTCCATGCTGAAGACTCCTCAGCTCTTTCTGCAGAGCTGAAGGAAAGTTCCGTGGTACGCTCTGCCACACCCGTGCAAGCCATCCCTCCAATCCAGACTTCAGCGTCTCTAAACGATGAGGTTAGAAACTTGGAACCTACCCAACCTCCCTCAGTCTCTCAAAAGACTGATGAAGTGCTTCTCAGCGAATCCAACGCTGAACTCGGTACCCGGACCCCATTCTTATCCTTCGCTTCTCCCTCCACTCACTTGGACTCTCCTCCAAAGAACACTGGAGATGCCATCATTCCAGAAGCCGCTGAAGCTTCTCAACGAATGGTGAAGACAGGACCTGCAGAGATCACCATACCTCACCGCACTTTTGAGGAAGATATGGAACACTATTCAGGAACCCGCAATTTTGACGAGTTCGTAAACCCTCCTGCAGGTACACAAAAAATCCTATACACTGTGACTAAACCCCAAACTTCTGAGCTTTCCTCTGTTCACAAGTTTTTACATGTTACAGGTCCTAATTTGGGAGACATCAACGAGTCTCTAAAGTCCGTGGAAACTAAGCTGACCGGTCTCACCACCACACTCTCAAATAACTCTAGAGCTGTAACAAACGCTGGAGAGAATCTGACGAAGCTGACTACGGCGGTGGAGAAGAAGGCTTCCACAGATGACATTAAGGGCCTTGATAAGACGCTCAGCGATTTTTCCAAAGTCCTCTCCGACATCTACACTGATTACCCAGCCTCAAAACCGCAGCTTCCAACATGTCCAGCGATGTTACAAAGCTGAAGACATCGGTTGAACATCTCGAGGGGGATATGTCAGCTGTCAAGACCGACTTGGGTTCTGTAAAGACCGACGTTGGTTCTATGAAGACGATGATCGAGAAGCTGGTCAACAAGGAAAATACTCCAGCTCCTGCCCCTGCCCCTGTATTGGAAACTTTCACAGCGGCGGATCGCAAAGAGCTGAAGAAGATCACTCCTGCTATATCTGGCCTTGAAGACAGATTAGCAGCGATTGAAGGTTGTATCAAAATCTCTGGCCCAGAAGACAGAGATAATGCAAATGCTGAATCAACCCATTCCTCCCCCAATCATGAGAAAGAGGGGGAGAAGAGCGCTGAAGACCGAGAGAAGAGCGCTGAAGACCTTTCCCATGATGAATCTATCAGGGGAGAGAGGAATGAAGATCTGATCGCTGAAAAACCTCAGGGAGATGAAAACCCTAAGGGAACCGAGAAACTCGCCTCTGTATCTGAGGGGGGGCAACTCGAAGAAGATGCTGAGGAATCCGAAGCAGAAGAAGATGAAGACATCGACATCCCTGAAGATGAACCATCCTCCTCTCCAAGGAAGGATGATGACGATGATGAAGATGATGATTATTTCTTTGTTGTCAAACCTGCTCCTCGAACCAAAGCTCTTAAAGGTATTTCAATAAAAGAACCTACAGGGGAGAAGACAAAGACAATGCCCTCAGCCTCTGGCGCTGAGAAAGGCAAAGGCAAAGGCCTCGCTGAAGATGAAAATCTGGCGATCTTGCTTGTAAAGCCGGTTTGTCAGGTACACTAAACTTTACTTATTCCTTCCCTGAACATCTATACACTATCAGTTCTCTACATACACAACCACCATACACAACCACATTCTTTTTCTATCTTTTCTACCCAAGTTCTTCTACCCAGTTCTTATTTGTAAGATCGCTGTGTTTCAGCTAGTCCTCTCCCCTGTTTGAGGATGTCGCTGAAGGTTCTACTACTGCGACTTCACAAATAAAGCCAGCTGCTGCTGATGAAATAATCCCAGTCTTAGATTTGATCTCTGAGACTGATGAACCAGAAGAACAACCTCTCTCGCACAGAAACAGACCTTCCTCAGCTCCTCAAAAGCTGAGTGAAGAGGATCAGAAGAGAAGAGAGGAAATGATAAAGCGATTCGAGGATCAGCGAATAATTCTGAAGCGTAGTCAACTTCCTTCAGCTCCTACAAAGTTCAAAATCTCCAAAGCTGAATATCAGGAACACCTCAGAGCTGAACGCCTCATCGCTGAAAGAAAGGAAGCAGAAGAGAAAGACAGAGAATACGCCATCAAGCTTACTCAACGATCAATCAAAGATTCCAAGCTGAAAAGAGTTCCCATTGATGTTCAACGTCAACTCTGGGATGATGCTCAAGAGATCGTTAGAGAAAAGACAAAGGTCTCTGATACAACTTGGGAATGGGCTAAACAAATGCTGACCTATCGATCAAGACCATCCAAAATTATCAAAGCCAACATCAGAGGAAAAATGTACGCTGATGTTCCTGTTGTTGAAGTGGATGTCTAAAGAGATGACAAAACCAAGCAAACCTTCTATGCTGCTTCATTAGAAAAGTTTGGTCTCTCTGAATGGTTAGAAACGAAATTAGCCATTCAGGGATCACGCTCAAAGTTCAAAAGCCATGTCGAAATGATCTTAAACAAACAGATCGACTTACTTTCATCTGCTGTGGATATTCCTCCTACTCTTCCTCAACCGAAGAAAGCCTCTGCTAAGAAGAAGAAAGTTTCTGATTCAGGTCCAATCATTCGAAATGAAACAGGTATTGGTTTCTCTCGCGCTGAAGTTCTTGGCCCTGATGCTGATCTCTCAATGCTTGACACCTCCCTACCACCTGGAGAAACTTTCATCCCTGGCACAGTGGTAAGTGATCCATATGGTATATTCTTTTTAGACTATGATGGAAACCCTCACTTTCAACGTGTCTCTGAGCTCCACATCGCTCCAATCGAACAACTCAGAGATCTCGTACAATGGTGCGAAGTCAGACGCGACGTCAAAGCTAGACACCTGAAGCCCTTGATTTTTGAAGCTGCTCTGAAGTTAAAGAATCAAGGAGTAAAAGTCCCTGACTGGATGATCCCCACTGACAAGACCCTTGATGAACTTCTCATTAAGGAAGAACCCTTTGAAGGCTGATATAATCACCTTATTCTCTATTGTATCAGTCATCCTTCTGTACTTGTAATTTATTTCGCTTGTACTTGTAATCTTTCTATATTCAAATTGTAACCTGATTCAAAGTTCTAAAGAAAGATTTCAGCGAATGTACTTTACTCCATCAGTACTGAAAAGATCCCAGAAAACAGTAAAAGCGACAAATATTTTATGAGTTCTTTTTATCCTTATGTTTTCACTAAATAGCAATTCTCTTTGTTGCTATGTCATAATCAAATAGGGGGAGATTGTTGATCCAAACCCTCAGTGATTTGATAATGACCCTCTCTTATATACTTAGTGAAAATTGTAAGTAAACAATATGTATCAGAGTTTCACTATCGCTGATAAGTACTAAGATCTTACAGTACCGCTGATAGGAACTCTCGCTCTTTAAATTAAACATTCAGCGAACACTGTTCACCATAAATGCTCTGAGTCTGTTCAGTCATTATGGTGATCGCTGATAAGTTAGTTGTTTACTTATGATCCCTGAAGACAAGTTTCACGTCAACATAGGTTCTACGCTGAAGTCGAAGATCAAGCTCAAGAACCAGCGACAAGTCTCCTAATGAACTGATGCGGATCAGCGAAGACTCAGATTTGTCCACTCAACGTGAAGTATCAAGTACAAGACTTCAGCTATCGCTGAACTTTATCATTCACTGAATAGAAATGATGAAGCGCTGAATCAACGAAAGCTGATCATGAAGTCCTCCGTACAAAGTATTTTTGTCTTAACCACCCTTGCACGACTCCGTACGAAATGTCAAAAAAGAACCTCCGAATTGTCTGAATCGTACAACCACTCTGACACTACACTGTTCATACATGCGGCTACTTAGGTTGTCACCAAAGGTCAATGACATGCAACCAACCAGCTGATGACACGTGTAAAGTGTATACTGACTTGCATTAAATGCATGCAGTATATATAGATATGAACTCACTTCATTTGAAGTAACTTGCTAACTCTGGACAAGTTCAAATCTCTCAAGATAGGATTTTATTAGTGATCTCCTTATCTTTCTTAGTGCAAGAAACCTTAGTGTTCCAACTTGTTTAGATTTAGGTTTATCCTTAATCTTGTTTCCGCAACAAGCTGTAAATTGTTAATGATTTATCAATAAACAATTTAGAAAAGTAAAAATTGTGTGTTTGTATTCAACCCCCCCCCCCCCCCCCCCTTCTACAAACTTGTATAGGCCTTCGGGACCAACAGAATGGTTTGGCAATTGCCTTTGTACCACTTTCTACATATGGCAATATTTGCCATCTTCTTATTTTGAGGAATTGCATTTGGACACATTGATCCCTTAAGTGTCTTTGACACTTGACTTGTATGCACGGAAAACATTTGTAGAGCTTTGCTCTTTTTGAGTGTGTATGTGTTTTCATGTTTTGTGCATTTTTAAATTTTGTGTGTGTATGTGGGTATGCATGGAGATATGTGCAAAATGACATGGTATGAATAATAACCATATCTCCTCCCCAAAACTTTGAAGGGTTCAATGTCCTCATTGAATATTGAAAGAATCAAACAAATTTTTGGTAAGATTTGTGGTATCGGTGTATGGTGTGCGCAAAAATCTATTTCTAAAAAAATTGGTGAAAACAAAGAGTTTTAAGGCTAGTTTTAGTGATGTGTGAAAAGAATTAAATGAGAAACCAAAGAGATTGTTGAGGCTATGGAACAACCAAACGAAAGGAGAAACAATTTTGCATGTGATACTTTTGCATGAAGTGCATGATTGCATGAAAATTGTGAGAAACAAAACTTTCCACATATAGCAACAAAAGAATTCACAGACTCAATAATTAAGGCTACTGCAAGACAGGAATTTTAAGACATAAAATAAAAAGGGATGATAGGAATGAACCTGGCCTATATGGAATGAGTAGGATGCCTATCGGCAGGCTGCCATAGTAGGTGCATCGGGAAAGGGGGTAGTGTGTTCAAAACTTCAGGGTGCTCCACACTCCAAATCATTCGCATATCATCATCTTTTACCTTCTCATATGCTAGCCATGTGGTCCTCTCCTATTTATCTTCTCTCCTCTATATTTTCACTGTCTCCCAATGATCATCAGAGCTGCCAGTGATCTGTGCGGTAATAAATTGTCGTTGCTCTCTTAGTGCCGCCCTAATTTCCTTTTTAAAGGAGCGAAGGGTTGCCTCTAAGGAAGCCAGACCATCATTCTCGCTCTTCGGTTGGAAGTACGTGTTGTTACGTAGCAACCGTTCAACATTCATTTTATCCATGACCAACTTATCTTTCGAGAAATGGTCAGTGGATAAAGTGGGTACCTTGGCGCGTTTCATGAGGGAGTGTATTATGGTGGGATGTGGCATTCTTGCATTAGCCCTATCAGCACCTCCAAGGATGTTGTTGGAGATGAGCCGGCCGACATCGAATTTATGACCCTCCATAATACAATATAATATGAAAACTCTAACCATGCATAAGCTAGTGTCATGTGTGGTAGGAAACGTGTGTCGCAGAAAATAAAACCAAACATTAGCTTCGGGTTTTAGACAATGCGTAAAACACGTGTGTTTCCCTGAAAATACCATTCTGACCCTTCATGGGCAATCCGTTTAAGGACTGCCTCCAAGTCAGCTTCAGTAGCATGGTTAGAAAGTCTCCAAAGTTCAGATTTATACGGAGGTGGCTCCAATCCCAAAACACTGTTAATGTGATCAGCAGAATAACAAACTGGGGTTTTTCGTACAGTGATTTCTATCCCATTAGTAACTGAAAGTTTGGTATAGAAATCACGTATCCAATCTAAGTTATATGGCTTAGGGATGCTGCAAAGCAATTCCCATCCCAGTTTAGTGATAGTGTGCTGAAAGTGCGGGTGTGCAAGTAATATACGATGATGAAAACCTTTTGGAGATTGACCTAGTTTGTTTGCAAATGATTTATGTCTAATTAAAGCTTCATGACAGCTAAACATATGCATGTGAGTAATACGAAGATGAAAAATGTTACCCACTTTCGATTTACCCTTTCCCTTGGTTGTGGCCAACTGTGGTGGCACAACAGTGTGATCACCATTGGATTCTTCATCCGAATCATCAGCATCCTCCTCGTTTTCATCTGCAACCGTGTCCTTATTTTCGATTTTTCTTTTCTTGAGGGGTGTGACAGTGGCTGCGGTCGCTGGTTTATTCCTTCGGGTATATTGAATCGGTGGTCGTGGTTGGGGTGAGGTGATGGGTGTAGTTTCAGTAGGTAAAGATGAAGGGAGTGAGGTGATTAAGGCAGTGGTGGTGGGTAGAATGGCAAGGGGTGCGGTAATGGTGGTGGTGAGTGTTTCGGTGGTGATGAGAGGTGTAGACACTGAAATGGTCGAGGTTGACAGATGATGGTCAACGGGGACAACCGTAGGGGCGATAGGTGGGTAGTCTAGGTTTAGTCGAGGGTATCGCCGGATTGGTCTAAAAGCCGATGGTCTGTGTAAAATAGGTTCACCACGGGAATCTAGCACAATGGCCGACGAGAACGATTGGGGTGCGGTCGTGGATGATCGAGAGCTTGGAGACACATACCGAGCAATAGGGAATCCTGGTGGAGGCGGTGGTAAGGTGGTGCGACGACTCTCCATCAGAAAGCGTTGAACATCCGGCGGTGCTCGGTGGAACTGTGGTGGCACACCAAGACCAAGAAAATCCCTAGTGACGACATTTGGTTGCTGTAGGGGTGAGTTCGGTGACTGCGGGGTACCGAAGGTCGAACCAAAGGGGTGTGTGGGATTAGGGTTTCTGTGATCCATGGTGGTGGTAGGTGGGTTTTCAGAGATGACAAATAAAAGGGGAGTTATGGGGATGTTTTTGCGTGAGGGAAATCAAAGAGTGTAGACTCGTGGGAATGGATTTTTGCTCCACTACTTGTGTCTACTGTGGTGTCTACAGAGATAGAGTGATCGGAGATCGGGGACGGGGGTTTTCAAATGCCGGGTTTTCATTTGCAGGTGCGATTGGGAGATATAAGGAGGAAGACGAAGAATTTGGATCAGCATTGGGAACATAAGAGAGATGGCAGAGGCGGCGACTGATGGTGACAGTGGTCAGAGACCGGCGGTGACGTGTCTCCGGTGGAACCAAGTGAGAGAGAAGGAGGAATGCAGATGGGTTTCGATTTGGTACGATGAGGCATTCTCCCCTCTGTGTGTGTATATCAGTTTCTAGATACTGACAAAATCCTCAATGTACTATTCCAATCTTTCCAAACACAGAATCAAATCCCCATTTAGTTAGAACTAAATTAATTTGGTTAGTCTAACCATAAAAAGATTTAGTTTAAAAAAATTCAGATTTTAAATGGGTAGTGGGCCGAAAATATCATATATGTAGGTCTTGGGCCGAAAATGACACAAAGTGTTTAACAGTTGGGCCGAAAATTTCATACCTACTTAAATACTATTTGGGTCGTACAATATGGATCGTATATCGAGTATTTTAGATGAAACGTTTTATCTCGATCGATCGTTATACCGTACATCTTTGGATTAATCGGTTTCTGATACCCAAAACAACCATTGTCATAAAAATTTGGCCATGGCCCAAAAATGTTTATTTGCTTCGTTCAAATCATGTTTAGTAATCCTCTTTACTCATAATTTCCCTATCATATTTTTGTTCTTTTTCATTTTTCTTTAAAATAACAAAATATACATAATATATATATATATATATATATATATATATATATATATTATTTTTTTCTTTTTGAAACAAACGAAATAAATAAAAAAAATCTTTTTCTTTCTTTTGAATGAAATTTACAATCTCCTGGATTTTATTAAAAATCCACGAGCTTACAAATTGTTCCTAAATTCAGGAGATGAACAACCTCAAGAGGTTGTTGTGTCAGTGCGGTAGGCTCGATGAAAGGTTTTACCCTTTGACCGTTTACCTTGAAAGTGATTCCCTTTTCCGGATCAATTAATTCTATAACACCATAGAGATAGACTTTTGCAATCTGATACGGTCCAATCCACATAGAGTTTAATTTTTCTGGAAATAACCTGAGTCTAGAATTAAACAATAGAACTTGCTGCCCCTCAAAAAACTCTTTTGGAACTATTTTCTTATCATGCCATTTTTTGGTATTTTTTTTGTAAAGTTTGGCATTTTTATAAGAAAAATTCCTATGTTCTTCTAGTTCACAGAGTTGCAGGGTTCTTTTTCTTCCAGCTTCATCTAAACTCATGTTAAGTTCCTTAATAGCCCAGTAGGCTTTGTGCACTAGTTCAACAGGCAGGTGACAGGCCTTTCCAAAAACCAATTTATAGGGGGACATACCAATAGGGGTTTTGTAAGCAGTCCGGTAGGCCCATAGGGCATTATCCAACTTGGAGGCCCAATCTTTTCTTTATGGCTTGACTACCTTAGCTAATATTTCTTTGATTTCCCTATTGGACAATTCAGCCAAACCATTGGTTTGCGGGTGATAAGCCGTAGCCACCCTGTGCTGAATGTTGTATTTGTCCAGGACTTCCTCTAATAAATTGTTAGTGAAGTGGGTGCCTTCATCACTAATTAAGGCACGGGGTGTGCCGAATCTAGTGAAGATGTGCTTTTGAAGAAACTTGACAACTGTTTTAGCATCGTTAGAATGACATGCCATAGCCTCCACCCATTTGGACACATAGTCTACAGCTACCAGAATGTAGGCACAGTTGTTGGACAGTGGAAAAGGTCCCATGAAGTCAATGCCCCAGACATCAAATAACTCTACTTCTAAAATTCCATTTAAGGGCATTTCATTCCGTTGAGAGATGTTTCCACTTCTCTGACACTCACCACAACTTTTTGCAAAGTTGTGAGCATCATTGTTTAAGGTGGGCCAGTAAAATCCCGATTGTAGGACTTTTGCAGCTGTCTTATGTCCACTAAAATGACCACCACATGGTCCTGTGTGGCAATGATGTAAGATGGATGTCACTTCTTCCTTTGGGATGCACCTTCGTATCACCTGATCTGCACAAACTTTAAACAAAAATGGATCACCCCACAGGAACTTCTTACAATCAAAAATGAGTTTCTTTCTTTGATGTTTGTTAAGTTCCTTGGGAATGATCCCACAAGCCAAATAATTAACAATGTCTACAAACCAAGGTAATGCAGCATGTTGTACAGCCAAAATTCTTTCATCTGGAAAAACCTCACAGATATCACTGATGTGCTCCTTTGTGTCTTGTTTTTCCAGTCTTGACAAGTGATCAGCCACTTGCCCTTCCTATCAACAATCTCCAAATCAAATTCTTGCAACAACAAGACCCACCTGATTAGCCTAGGTTTTGCATCTTTTTTGGAAATAAGATACTTGATGGCAGCTTGATCACTGTGCACAGTTACTTTGGCACCCATCAAGTATGATCTGAATTTTTCAAAAGCAAAAACCACAGCTAATAATTCTTTTTCAGTGGTGGTGTAAATTGTAATTGATTTGAGCTTCATTGAGGGTCTTACTAGCATAGTATATGGAATGAAAAACTTTATTCTTCTTTTGTCCTAGAACAGCTCCTACAGCCTAGTCACTAGCATCACTCATAATTTCAAAGGGTAAAGACCAATCAGGTGCTACTATTACAGGAGCAGTGACCAATGCTTCCTTTAAGATTTTAAAAGCTTTTTTACAATCTTCATCAAAGTTGAAAGCATGGTCATGTTGTAGTAGTGAACACAGTGGTTTGGATATTTTGGAAAAATCTTTTATAAACCTCCGATAAAAACCTGCATATCCTAAAAAACTTCTGATCCCTTTCACAATGGTTGGTTCAGGCAAATTTGCAATTACTTCCAACTTTGCCTTATCAACTTCAATACCTCTATTGGAAATGAGATGCTCTAGCACAATGCCCTCTTTAACCATAAAGTGACATTTTTCCCAGTTTAAAACTAAATCTGTTTCTTCACATCTTTTAAGACTTTTTTCAAGGTTTTCTAAACATAGATCATATGATGTACCATAAACAGAAAAATCATCCATGAAAACTTCCATGGACTGTTCAAGCATATCTGAAAAAATAGACGTCATACATCTTTGGAAAGTAGCAGGAGCATTACAATGTCCAAAAGGCATTCTTCTAAAAGCAAAAGTGCCATAAGGGCAAGTAAAGGTGGTTTTCTCTTGGTCTTCCGGTGCAATGGCAATTTGATTGTAACCTGAGTAACCATCTAAGAAACAATAAAACTCTTTTCCCGCTAGTCTATAAAGGGTAATGGAAAATGGTCTTTTTGGGTTGCTTGGTTAAGCTTCATGTAGTCCATACATATCCTCCAACCTGACACTACTCTGGTGGGTATAAGTTCATTCTTCTCATTTGTTACTACAGTTACTCCACCCTTCTTGGGTACACATTACACTGGACTGACACATGTACTACTAGCAATAGGATAAATTATGCCATCATCAAGCCATTTTAAAATCTCTTTTTTCACAACCTCTTTCATCATAGGATTGAGTCTTCTTTGAGGCTCAACAAAGGTAAAATCTTTGTTTTCTAAAATGATTTTATGTTGACAAATGGTGGGGCTTATGCCCTTTAGGTCAGCAATGGTCCATCCTATGGCTTCGGTGTGTTTTTTTAACATGATAACCAACTTTTCCTCTTGATCAGTTTCTAAGGATGATGAAATAATGACTGGTAACTTCCCTGGTTCTCCTAAAAAGGCATATTTCAAATGTGATGGAAGCTGTTTTAACTCTATGTCTGGAGCACATTCTAAAGAAGGAACAAGAGTTTTCCTATCCTTATTTTCTAAAACTTCAACAACAGAAGTGATCTGTATGTCTTCTAAGTCATCAAACTCTGCTATATCATCTTCACTATCATATTCTCCAACTCCTATGACCTCCCAAAACTTTGGTCTTGCACCAAGATTCAATCAAACCTAAGGTAGAACATTCCTCTCTGTCTTCAGGATATTTAAGGGAATCCAACACATTAAAAGTTACCTGTTGGACTTGAACTCTCATAGTGAGTTCACCTTTCTAGACATCTATCAGAGTTCTTCCTGTAGCTAGGAAAGGTCTTCCTAATATAATAGGAATGTCTTTGTTAGCTTCAAAGTGTAAGATAATAAAATCTGCAGGGAAAATAAACTTATCAACCTGAACAAGAACATCTTCAATCTTACCTTTGGGCCAAGCTATGGACTTATCTGCTAATAAGAGAGAAACAGTTGTGGGTCTAGCTTCACCTATGCCTAAAGTATTGAAAACAGATAGAGGCATAAGGTTTACACTGGCACCTAAGTCACATAGGGCTTGTCCTACTTCTTTTCCTCCTATGGAAGAAGGGATTGTGAAACTTCCAGGGTCTTTCATCTTTGGAGGGATTTTATTGGACAACATAGCACTACAGCCTTCAGTTAGAGCTACAGTTTCATACTCATTCAACTTTTTCTTTTTGCTCAAAATGTCTTTCAAACACTTTGCATAGGTTGGCATTTGTTCAATGGCTTCAACCAAATGTATGTTTATATGCAACTGTTTAAAAACATCTAAAAACTTTTTGAATTGCAATTCTTCTTTCTCATTTCTCATCCTTTGAGGATAAGGAATGTAAAGAGGAACTGTAGTGGGAGGTGTAATCTTTTGAAGAGTAGGTACTGATGTTGATGGTAAGATTTTGTCTGTCTTAGTATCACTAGGAACTTTGGGACTGTCACCAGCTTGTGACACATCCACAACAGGCTTTTCTTTAATTTGTGAATCTTTCTTGGGTTCATCAGGGATTAACAATGGGATGGTTGGAATGGTAGTGGAACTATTGGGCACAACAGTGTTATTTGCCCCAATAATTCCACTAGACTGAGTAGAGTTTGAAACTGTGTTTTTCTTTTCTGGATCTGCTTTGTCTGGCTTTTTAAAATCTTTTTGTAAATTTTCTGGTAAATCCTTACCACTCCTCAAAGTTACAGCTTTCACATGCTCTTTTCCAATTCTTGGGGGTGTTTCAGTATCACTAGGCAAAGAACCGAGAGGACGTTTCCTCATTTCTAAAGCCATTTGACCCATTTGGGTCTCCAGATTTTTAATGGATGCCTGAGTTTGGGACATGAATCCCTTCATCATTGCTTCCAAGGAAGTAGATGACTCGGCATGATGGTTGGACTTTTGAAAAGCATGTTGATTGTTTTGAGAATTTGCGTGCTGATTATTTTGAGGTCTGTGCTGAAATTGCTGGTTTTGACCTTGAAATTTTGGTGGTGGTGGATTTAAAGATGGACTGTGCCATGAAAAATTAGGATGGTTCCTCCACTCAGAGTTGTACGTCTGGGAAAAGGAGCCTCCCTTGTTATTGCTATTATTATTATGATTATTATGACCAACATAGTTGATACGCTCAGGATTTCCAGGACAATGTTCAAAATTATGGCCATCACCACAATATGTGCATTGTATAGATTGGACAGTAGGAGGTGGTGCAACAGGGTTGAGTGTCACATCATTGAGGTTTTTAATCAAAGACGCCATGTCACTTAACTGTGTAGATATTAATGCATAAGCATCGGGATCTTGCACTCCCACTGTCTTTCTTGGTGGCAATGCACGTGGATCAGCCCACTGGCCATTGTTGTTAGAAATTCTTTCAAGCATATCATATCCTTCATTATAGGTACAAGATGTAAAAGCTCCGTTTGCAGTAGCGTCGAGCATTTGTTTTGCAGTAATATTTAAACCACTGTAAAATGTCTCTAACTGTATGCAGTACGGAATGCCATGGTGAGGGTATTTTCTCAAAAGCTCCTTGTACCTATCACATGCATCAGGAACTGCCTCATCGTCCATTTGTCTAAAAGTACAAATTGCATTTCTGGACTTAGCATTCCTCGTGGGTGGAAAATATTTTTTTAGAAATTTCTCCGCCATTTGGGCCCATGGCACTATAGAATCTGGCTTCAGTGAGTTGTACCAAGACCGTGCACTATCTCTTAAAGAGTATGGAAAAAGTTTTAATTTTAGTGCATCGTCTTCTACACCTGGAAGCTTAAAAGAATCTGTAATTTCCATGAAAGACCGTAAGTGAGAATGAGGATCTTCAGTAGCCATACCAGAGTATTGACCGTTAGTTTGTAACATATGAAACATTATCGGTTTTAACTCAAAGTGGTGGGTTTGCAAAGTTGGTTTAAGAATTCCTGAATGTAACTGGGTTAAAACAAGAACAGCGTATGACATAATACCACCATCTTTGGAATTAGCTAACCGAAAAATGTTTTGTTCCTCATCATCAATATTATTTATTACTGGCGGGTTTTCAGGATTTTCATCATTATTAGGTTGCCCATCAGGATTGACAAACGGCGGAACTTCATCCTCACTGTCCGTCATATACTCGTGTTCAGTTATCTCGGGAGAATTTAAGACTCGATTAGCTCTTTGGATTCTTCTTCGTTGTCTAAACGTTCGTTCAATGTCGGGATCAAATTGGAATAATTCACCGTGAGGCAATCTTGGCATGCATTATTTTTTTTGGTTTTCTAAAAGATGGTAGAAAAACTTGCTTTTAAAAACTTTACTTTAAATAAAAGAAAAACTTCTAGCGTGCTTCCCCGGCAACGGTGCCAAAAACTTGTTGACAGATTTATGCAATCGATTCAGAGATTCATTTAAAATAGAACTCAGCGCAAGTATACACTTTGAACTACTATCCTCTCAAACAAGTAATAATGGTACTAAGTACCGAATATCGATCCCATAGGGAAGCGTGAAAAGTTTCTCTTTAAAAGTCCAGTTCGTAAAAGCGAGCTTCAGATGGCGAATTCGAAAACAATATTTTGGAGGTTTGATTAACAACTAATGACAGAAATCAGTTATAAAAAGAAGCACAAGGTATAAAGATCTGTTGGGATGATATTAATAAATAGATAAAAAGATGAGACGACATTCCTTGGTTATCTCAAGTGTCGACTATTTTATGATACAACGTACCGGGTGTCAATTGGTCAATTGTGATTCACCATAAAATATAACATTGATTTAAATAACTTTGGACAATCATGCAGTACGATACACCTCTTTATTTAATTATCAGTCCCGGTCCCAACTTCACTTTATACCCCGAACTAGGACACTTAGCCCATCATCGTTCGATTTCTAATTATAAAGGATGTGTAAATATGGAAAACAAATAACGGAGATGGACATAAACAACAATTCTTAATGAAAACACGTAACTTGTTATGCAAGTAAAAACAGATTTATCTAATGAGAAGTTAACGACAACTTAAAAATCAAGTAGAAAATCTTGTTTTAAATGTGAAAATTAAAAATGGAAAGAACCTTTAAGTGAACCACCACCGGTTACGTTTTGAATAAATTCCAAACGTTAAGCTATGGATTTGGTTACTTAAAAAGCCCGAAGTTTACTTAACGATGGTTTCATAAAAACACTTGCTTAGAACAATTAATTATAAGAACGTAAATTATAGTAACAAGATTTAAATGGCTAAGAACAAGGTTTTATACTTGGAAACTCAACAAAGTCGTCAAACACAATTAACCGTGAACCAATGGAATTGGGAACCTGAAAGTATTAGTCGGACTTCCGGTTAATAATGGTAACGAAATTGTTTTATCACCAAAAATATAGAAACCGTGAGTTGTAGCTAAAACCGTGAGTTGTGAAAGATGGAGATTAGTAACAATTAACAAACTAAAACCGTAAGTTTTAAGGGAAGAGAAAATCGATTGCAAGTAACAATTAAAACCGTGAGCTTTGAAACAACACAATATCGATGGTAAGTTAACAAAACCGTAAGCAATTAAAGGAAGTAACCAATAGTAACAAGATTATAAGAAAACAAACACGATAGGTTAGTAACAAGATTAATGGTGACGAAATGAGATTGAAATATAAGTAAACACGTAACCAACAAGTTAACGAACGGAAAGTATCGATAACGTAACGGAACCTAACTATGGGTTGAACCCGAATGGTTCGAACCGTAAGCTAGAGGCTCGGTTATGAGAACCGGCTCTATGCTCACTTTGAGATTACAACTACAAACTAAATAAGGAATTAATTGGTGTTGTTCTTGGTTACAATGGCCTTCTATATATAGCATGCAAAATACTTGGAGAAGGGGAAATGACCATGGGTCATACCCATGGATCAAAAGATCCATGGGCCGAGAATTGAAATCCACAAAAGAAGCAATCCAAAACCCATACATCTTGTGCTTGATCCAAGTCTTCGGCCCAAATGAGAGGTGTTCGGCCAGCCCAATGCTCATAAAAATCGGCCCAATTCGTGATGATCCACAAAAATAAAGTCCGGTCTTTAAAATTTGGAGTCTTCGTTTCCTTTCCAAAAAGTTGCTATCCACAATCTTCACTAATGTAGAACTCCAAACGACCGTCTTTGTACACCTAGAATACATAAAGTACATAATAAGCGTTTTTGGACGATTTTCATGCGATTTTATTTGTTTTTGGCCAACTTAATACCCAAGGGCATAAATTGTTTATTTTATGTAAATACTACTAAAATTAATTAAAATTGACTCAATGGGATAACAAAATGGCTCAAAAAATGGAATTATATGGCTAAAATAGGGTTAAATAAATAACCCTAAAACACTAGAGAGAGAACTATGTAGTTTTAAGAGAGAAATTAGAAAAATGAATCTGATGGGTCAAAAGAGGAGTGACCCTTCCTTTAAATACATCAGCACTATTTTCACAATCAGCCCCTGAAGTTCCATTAATTGCTCCACTACCCTCCTAGATTTCTTCCAAGTGAGGCGCCGTCCAACAGATATTGAAATGTTCACTTTTAGTCCTTGAACTTTTGTTTCATCCTTTCAAGTCCTTATCTACTAAATCTGAAACTTTACAAATTAAGCCAAAGTCAAGATTGGTCAAACTTAACATATTCCAACATCCGCCCTCAATCTTGACCTTTGAATAAATCAAGCATTCTCATTTTAGAACATAAAAAATTGTGTTGATTTATTCCAAGAGATTTTGTAAAGATATCAGAAGTATTTTCAGCAGAAGGAATTTTAGGAACTTTTAACACACCCACACTAATTAGACGTCGAATTTGATGAACATCAATTTCGATGTGTTTAGTGCATTCTTGAAAAACAGGATTATAGGCAATTTGAATTGCTGATTTATTATCGCAAAACAGATTTACAGGAAGTAAATCTTTTATATGTAAATCATCTAGAATTTTCAAAACCCAAACAATTTCTCGACCAGTAGCAGCCATTGCCCGATATTCAGATTCAGCGAAGGAACAAGAAACAATATTTTATTTCTTACTTCTCCACAAAACTATACACCTTCCAAGAAACGAACAATAACCAGTAACAGACCTTCGAGTAGAGAGACACTTACCCCAATCAGCATCTACAAAAACCTTTTCAACAGAAATTATCTTACCTGGTGAAGCTGACACCTCTTCTTGGAGAAAGCTTCAACTATCTAAGTACTCTAAGGGCAAGTTTCAAGTGAGACTGTCTAGGAGCATGCATAAATTGGCTAAGACAATGGACAACAAAAGTTATGTCTGGTCGAGTAGCTAATAAATAAACTAACCTACCAATTAGTCTTTGGTAACCAGAAAAGTCAGTCAAAGGAAGATCTTTAGAGTTGCTAGAATCAGTGACCACCATATTCATATCTATAGGTGTATTACACGGTTTACACCCAAGATAACCAAAATCATTAAGCAATTCTAAACAATATTTCCTTTGTGACATACAAACACCATCAATACAGTCTAAAATTTCAATACCAAGAAAAAACTTTAATTTTCCTAAGTCTTTTATAAGAAATTGAATTTTCAGCTGATCTTTCACTTTATTTATTTCATCTAAACTATTTCCGGTTAAGAGAATATCATCCACATATACTAATAAAGCAAGGAAAACAGACCTAGAAGATTTTGTAAAAAGAGAGTAATCACTTTCACTTTGAATAAAACCACAGTTAATAAGGCAAGTAGATAGTTTAGCATACCATTGACGAGGAGCCTGTTTTAATCCATACAAAGATTTAACAAGTTTACACACTTTATGATTATCGGAATTATAATAACCTTCAGGTAAAGTCATATAAACATCTTCGAACAAAATTTGATAGCTGATTAGTTGATCGAGAAAATCTCGATAACACGTTGTAATCTCTCCCGGTTGGTAATAAACACTTGCTCTCTCTCTTTGGTGGACGTACATTATCACATCGATAGTGGAACCACATCCCGGTGTTATAGGTTGTTATCAAGACATGGATGCCAGTAACCGAAGGCATGAGACGGTGGCGGAGAACGTTGTGGTTGGTTTTGGAAGTACCGAATATGTTGTTGGTACAAAAGAGCATGCTAAGTGGAAGGGAGGAGAAGAGAGAAGAGTTGCTCATCCAAAACGTTCTTATGTAGTATACCGACAGAGTTCTCGAGGTACTATAAATCCAGTCGCCTACATGAACTAGATTCGAGAAGTGGAGTTTGCCTTCGAGGCTAGTGAATCTGGGGAACCACAGAAAGTCAAATTTGCATCTCAGATGTTCAAGGGAGAGGCCCTTATATGGTGGAATGTGGTGCGGTCAACTTTTTAGCGGACGGTTCTGGCTCGGCTCTCTTGGGGAACCTTCAAGAAAAAGGTGATGGATAAATATTATAATGAGAGAACGTTGGATCAGATCAAAGACATGTTCCAGAACCTAAGGAAGGGAGACAAGTCGATAGCCGAGTACTCTAGATTGTTTGTGGAGAAGTTGAGCTTTTTGGGGCACTTGTTCGCCGACGAGAAGGCCAAGATAAAGGCATACCACAAGGGGCTACCTGAGGAGATGAAGACCGTCGTGAGAATGCCAAGTTGACCACTTTGCAGGAGGCAATTGAAGAATCACAACTGGTGAAGGATGATCTTGTCCAAGGAAAAGAAGAACGAGTTCAAGTATGGAGAAAAGGAAGTGGGAAGGTCGGTCAGGTCCTCCTCAAAGGCCAAGGCCTTTTGTTGGAAATCGTGGAACCAAACCCCGTTGGGAGCCCAAGTGGTGCCTAATATGCAAAAGCAAACACTTTGGAATGTGTAATGCCACTTCAGGTGAATGCTTCAAATGGAAGGAAATTGGAAGGCCGGCCACACCATTAGAGGTTCTTCAATCAAGGGGTGACTTGCTACGAGTGCAATGAAATTGGCCACCACCGAAGGGATTGCCCCAAGTTGAAGACCGGTGAGAGTCGGGGAAAGAAAGAGAACCCTTCGAGGATGTAGGGTAGGGCATTTCTATGATCGACGAAAGAAGCAAAGGCATCGGCGAATGTGGTATCGGGTACGTTTCTCGTGAACTCCGTACCTGCACACATCTTATTTGATTCCGGTGTAAACTTATCTTTTGTGTCGAATTATTTTTCTAAATGATTATCTGCGCTTATCACGACCTTAGAAGATGCCTTAGTAGTTGAAGTAGCTAATGGTTGTCAAGTATTGATTTGTGAGTTGTTCAAGGATTTTGTAGTTAGGATTGAAGGTAAAGAGTTCCGGTGAATTTTCTACCTATGACGGTGAGTGCGTTTAATGTAGTCATTGGTATGGATTGGTTAGTAGGCAATAATGCTAAAATTCTTTGTACAGAGAAATTGATCTGAATCCCTACCACCTAGGAGAATGCAATGCTCATCTATGGGGAGAGAAGGAAAGGATACGTCGTTGTTATTTCCATGGAAAAGGAACACAAGTGCTTAGTAAAGGGATGCTCTTCCTACTTGGCATATGTATTGGATGCCAAGTTAGAAAAGAAGCGGATTGATGATATAAAAAAATTTCGTGACTACCCCGACGTTTTCCAAATGATCTTCCTGCCTTACCACTTGACCGTCAAGTGAATTTTCAAATTGACCTCGTTTCAGGAACGGCTTTAATAGCACAAGACTTTATTGAGAAGGGGTTTGTGAGACCGAGTTCGTCACCGTGGGGAGCGTCGGTGTTGTTCGTGAAGAATAAGGATGACACCATGAGGATATGCATCGATTACCGGGAGTTGAACAAGGCGACTATAAAGAACAAGTATCCACTCCCTATGATTGACGACTTGTTTGATCAACTCCAGGACCCGGGGTGTTTCTCTAAAATCGATCTACATTCAGGATATCATCAAGTGAAGGTGAAGAGTGACGACATCCCAAAGACGAAGTTTAGAACATGTTACAGTCATTATGGTTCCTAGTGATGTCGTTTGGATCGATGAATGCCTCAACCGTGTTTATGGACTTGATGAACCGAGTGTGCCAACCCTTTTTGGACAAATCAGTGATCATATTTATTGATGATATACTCATTTACTCTAAGAGCGAAGAAGAGCATGTGCAACAACTTTACGAGTTACTTGAAGTGTTGAGGAATGAGAAGTTGTACGCAAAATTCTTCAAGTGTGACTTTTGGTTGGAAGAAGTGCAGTTCTTGGGCCACATAGTTACCCGAGACAACGTGAAGGTGGACTCGTAAAAAATAGAAGCAATGACGAATTGGGAGCCACCAAAGAGCTCGTCAGAAATCCAAAGCTTCTTAGGCTAAACCCCTCACTCCTAGACTTTGTTTTGAGATAGAAGTTGCATGATTTGATTCTCAAGGATTTGAAATTAAAATGAAATGCAAAATATGATTTTTTTTTTACCAGTTAAATGCTTAAATACACTCAAATACATACATACATATAAGACATAAGTTACATGAATCATATAGAATGGTATAGCTATGCATCTGACCACGAGATATCTAAATCTCCCCAATTCTCAATAGATACACCCAATGCTTTCCAAACAGCTTTAGAAGCATCCACTATATTATTAGGGCATGGGGGTTGGTAGTCATGGTCTTCATCACAACCCATTGTGGAGTCACACTCGTCTACAACCATCGCTTTTACACTTTGTCCATTACCATTGATCTTAATGAAATTATGACACCTATCCCCTCCCTTGTACCACCCTGTTGATAGTGCCACAACTGGTGTGTCATCATAATGGTATTTGTGGTCGCAAGCCGATGGGCCACCTCCATCACCTCCCTTTTGAAAACTGTTTAACGTTAGAGTCGCCTTTGTATTATTAGAAACGGGTGGTGAACATGTGTAGGTGGTGTAAAACTTTCCTTGGATACAACAAACTGAGTCGTTCTCTATGTTGCATTGTCCATGATGTGGTTTTCTTCCCCTTATGCCACCACTTGGCGTGCATGTTTGAGCATCAATCTCGAGTGGAAAGACAACCACGATGACAAGAAAGACAAGTAGGCATGGACTAATACAAAAGTTCTTCATAATTGTTTCTCTTTTTTTTACAAGATAATGAATAAGTGATTAAAGGTAGGATAGAAATGAATAGACAAATAGTATTTATACAAGGTTTGATTTTTAGAAAATGCCAATTTTGCAATCTTGGTGTAATGACTTTGCTTTTATGTATTCATTTCATTCTATAAAGGTTAAAAAGTCTGTCTTATTTTATAACTTATATAATAAATATATATATTCTTTTTGGTAACCCATCTGAAATACCCTTCAACAACGATGACTAGAAATTTGTTGATATAAGTTGATTATATGGAAAAATTCATCATTACGATACTTGAATCAGTAACTTTATTTATTGAAATCTATATATGTCTAAAAGTAAAATGTGGAGGTGCTTAAGTGGCATAGTGAGAAGCCTTCATTCACTTTTTTTCTATTTTCTCATAATTTTGATTTTTTTAATAAAAGACAAGCTTCTCATTCAATGACCTTGACTTTTCATTTAACATCTAATTTTCTTTATTATTTTAGAATTATTTTTATTTGTACAACATAAAGACATCAACAAATATAATTTTTATTTACCTTATTTTTTTATCTAACATCTAATTTCTCTATTATTTTATAATTATTTTTATTTGCACAACATAAAGACATCAACAAATATAATTTATGTTTACCTTACATTATTTTAAATTAACCAAACATTTTATTAAATGAATCCACCATCTTTTATTTAAATTTATATGATTATAATCTATATCTATATAACTGTAACACCCTCAAATTTGGAACGAGCAACTAAATAAAATTTCAATAAAATACCCAACAAGATAAAATCATTTCTACAATTCATTCCTTAAATTACCTCGGAATTTAAAACATTATAATTCCCCCAATAAATTAACTTAAACGGGTGTTACTTAACACGACACAAGTTGCTAATTCCAAATACGTGCGTAAGACTTCACTAATTCAAATCACCTCGCGAGCACTCTACTAGCACACGGCCTTTCACACGTGTCACTAGAACTATCCCAACCTGAGACCTGTTGCACATGCCGACAAATAAAAAGGGTTAGGCTAACGCCTAGTGAGTTCAAACATTTTATCATGACTATATAAATTCATAAATCGAGAGGAGTGTAGCTTTTTAGTCATGATTCCAAAAGAGTTTACTTTAAATGTAAAGCACCCATTTTCCAAATCCCACAATTCCCATAAATGAAATATTTAATGCAATATGATTTCCAAAATAGACTCATTCCCAAAATCCACGTAATAGGGTGAAATGCCATTTGATACTCAAAATAATTAAATCCATAATTCAATTTGTCATTATTCCAAAAACATCCCAAACACGGTAAAAACATAATCCATAACTCATATAACATGGAAATGCAATTTTCATAAATATGATACGTTACCGAAAACATGGATAAACACAAATACCCAAAAACATCACACACGGATGAGATATAAACCACAACTTGCATATCATGGAAAACAATCCATATAAATATAACATGTCACCGAAAACATGAGTAGTAATAAATACCCAAAACAACACCTTTCGGTGACGGGGGAGACCCGTATACATCGCACGTGACGGAACACTAAAGTGGGTCACTTACTATGCAATAAAACACACACGTGGATTACTCCCGTAAACTGAGCTCAATCACTCCAGATCTATTGCCCACGAGACTAGGGAGTTCCCAACTTCAACCACTCCAGGTCTATACATTGGGTCACTCCAAATCCACAACAGCACATTAGGGATTACACCTTACTGCCCATGAGACGACGCCCGACCATATAGGTCCACGCCTTACTTATCATGGAACCCGATGCCTATCCCGTGCTAAGCACATATATGGAATTACACCTTACTGCCCATGAGACGACGCCCGACCATCTAGGTCCACGCCTTACTTATCATGGAACCCGATGCCTATTACGTGCTACAAAATAAACTAACGTCTCGTAAAACTGAGCTCAATCAATTCCGACCTCTTGCCCGCGAGACTAAGGGAAACTCAAATGCCTATGGATCCATAGCTATCAAGGTCTAAATATTACACGACCCCAAATAAATAAACACATGCATTCAAAACATGCAATTCCCCAATAACATAATTCATTATCAAAACTCAATCTTGAGTTACAAAAACTGGACACATTTCCCCAAGACTTAATAAGATTCAATACCGAGCCACAAGCTCAATTAACTCCAAAAAAAGGTAGTTTATGAAAGTTATAAAATGACATCAAATATAACAACACACACCGTTTTCCGGTAAATACTTCGATTCCATGAAAACCCGAAATAACACTTTGGATCGGGTAAACCCTCATTTCCAAGGACTCACGCCTTTACGTTTTCAAAACATTACATGATGTACTATATGCATATTTCCAAAATATCCACAATGCATTTTTATAATAAATAGACTCCATTTATTACATAAATCAACAACTCATTTCATGTATGATTTATTATCACATTTTCCAAAATATCCAAAAGTAGTGCTTTATAATATTTACAACAATTAATACCTCAAAAAGTAAAATCCACCAAATAACCCAATATTGATAATTTTCAGGTAAAACACACAATTACTTGGAAAAATAACATTTTGGCATGTATAAAGTTTTCGCAAAGTAACTTGAACTCACCTCTGCTAGATTAAGCTAAATCTAGATTTTTTCCAAACGTATGCTCCTTTGATGAAGTTTGCATCATCAAGCCAAAACTTCCAAAACCTAGATTTATGAATTTCCAACCATCAATATCACAATCCAACCATGTAGAATAATTCCCTAAACATTTAGAATCATTTCTCCCAACATATTACACCCAAAATAACCAATACATCGAAACCCTAATTTCCAAAATAAAGGGGAGAAGATTACCTCAATCATCAAGTGAACCCACCAACCAAACACTTCTAGTGTTACCAAAGTGAGCTTCAATCTTCACTTCACCCAAAGAAATGAAAGGTTTAGGAGAGGGTTGGGTAAAACCCTAGAATAGTGTAGAAATTCCAACCAAAAGGAGATGAGATGAGAAATACCAACCTCAACCTAAGGATCCTTGTAACAAGATGGATGAGGGACTTTGATTTACAAGATTTGTGGCTTCAATGGCTTCAAAATCGTTTTGAAGGGTTAGGGTTCGGTTTTGGGAGAGTTTAGAGAGAAAGAGATGGAATAGAAATGATAGAAAGCTGAAAGGCGTGGGTTTAAAACCCTCAGAGTCCGCTCGCGATTGTGACACGGCGAGAGTGACCATGTCACAATCGCCGGGGCACTCTCGCCCGCTATCCAAAATGCTCACGGTACACTTTCGGCGAAAGTGACACTGCGAAAGTGACCATGTCACTCTCGCGAGTGTCATACTCGCTGGCCCTCCCAAAACCCTCGGTACATTCTTGGCGAAAGTGACACTGCGAAAGTGACCATGTCACTCTCGCGAGTGTCATACTCGCTGGACTTGTATGGAGTCCAAACTTGGCCAAATTCTCGAGAGATCCAAATAGCATTACGTGTTCCACACTCCAAAGCAAAACCTTGTCCTTTTTAATAAATCTAGACGGAATCATTTACAATTGGAGTTAGGATTTTCGGGGTGTTACAATCCTCCCAACCTTAAAGAGATTCCGTCCTCGAAATCTAGTCCTCACTCACTTAATGGCCACCGCGCCCAACACATTCCAAATTCCCTCGGTTTCAACCCGGTTCCAATTTATTTCCCACATAACTGTCCACATCGGTTTCTTGGTGTTACTCACAACGATTCCCCGATTAGGTGTAAAACACCCACATTCAACTGAAGGACTAAGCTGCTAGAGGGGCCTTTTGGCCACCAGATTAAGTTGTCTCCCAACCTTAAGTGGTCCATACTATCCCAACGACAGGTTCGAATCCCCAATCATACCATCTTCACGTATTCTTAAACTTTCTCTCCAAACCAACCCAACGTTTAATCATTACTAACCTTTAACCAAAACTTCAGTATTCCCAATTAATCCCACTACTGAATTAGCATTCGCTCTCAGCGGATTCCATCGATTCAACACCAACGGTCTTCATCGTCTCGTCAATTACCCAATCCCAACGATATGCCTAATTATCAATCATCCGGTCAGCAGATTCCCTTACCACACGAGGCAAGTCATTTCACTAACTCCTCTTATCACCTAAGCAGTTAACACGACGATTGCGAAAATTTCGATCAAGACCTTGAATTGAAATAGCGGAAATAGCGATGAAATAGCGGTGAAATAGCGATAAAAATAAAATTAAATATGAATATATATAATATATAATTATATATATATATATAAAATATAACTTAAAAACTTAATAGAATAATGATCAAAAAAAAGTTTCCAACCACACAAATAACATAGATTATAGATAGCATCATAGCAATAGAGTAATAGTTTCAAAGTTCAAACCCCACAAGTAAAAAGTTTCAAAACATATAAGGGTCGTAGATGAGATCATGAGAACTAATTGGTTAATTGCAATCCACCGGCTCGGCATCTGAATCGACATCGTTTAGTATATCGATTGTTTCATTTATATCATTTCTGACTCCACGTTCTTCTTCTTCCCCAAGTTCATCATCATCATCCCGGTAACGCTCTCTCTTACTCCTAGTACTTGGACCGACATCCACATTGCCTCCCATTGCTTCTCGCACATCCGACCATAAAAGACCATCACTTGCATCCACAAATTCTTGAAGCTCGACCTCAGTTGGAATCACCCAATCATCATTTTCTTCAACATCTCTCAACAAAATAGGATCTAGATATTTGTTATTCGTAAGAGATTTGAACCGCCTTTCTAGCCTTGTGTTGTATTGAATGAATACGAGATCATTCAACTTTTGTTGTAAAAGGCAATTCCTTTTTTTAGAATGCAACTGGAATTATAAAATTGGCAAAATTAGTAAATTACTAAAGGTTTCAATTGAAGTAATGAATTAATAATTTAATATAATGTCTACAATCTTTTATAAAGAAAACTCACATTGTCAAATGCACTCCAATTGCGTTCACAAGGTGAAGCACTGCAAGTTTGACTGAGAACCCTTATGGCAAATTGTTGGAGAATAGGCGTATCAATCCCGTAAGAACGCCACCATATATCTATGTTTCATTAATAAAAGTACTCGGTTAATAAAACACGTAATCAAGCAAGAAAATAATATAATAATTACTTACATGGTGCAACTTTCTCTCTACTCCGTGTCGCCGCTGCAGATCCGAAGTGCCCTTTTGCATCAACATAGAGATCCAATTCTAGTCTCAACTTATCATTCTCTTCTGCATTGGGTACAAGTCGATCAATAGCAACATAAAGCCCGTTTCTAACATCTCTATTCATCACAATCGACTCTGTATTTTCTCCATAATATATCGCAGGATTAAGGTAATATCCAGCTGTACATGTAGTAAAAAGTTAGTACTTAGTACCACATCAATGAATTAGCTTAAAAACTAAAAATATTCACCAAAAAGTTGTATACCCGCATGTAATGGATGATGAAGTTGGTCACTCCAACGTGCCTGGATCATAGCCCACACCTTAGAGTATAATCTTTCATGAGAAGTGCCGGTAAGATTCTTTTTTATTAGCTCCTTTGCTTTGTCCATAGCATCATAAATATATCCCATGCATGGCCTCTCTTCTGTATCAACCAATCTAACCACATCAACTAAAGGAGCCATTACTTGACATGCAAGAAATATAGTGTCCCAAAAATCAGATTTGGCAACTATCCTCCCGATTCGTTTTCCACAAGCTTTCTTAGCAAAATCACTTTTTGTCCATTGCTCCGACACAAATAAAACTTGAATGTGATGTCGATTTTCATGGATACTCTTAATTGTATAGAACTGTGTTGCAAACCTCGTTACACACGACCTATGTAACTCTTTGTTGTTCGTCAATTTCCGCAACATATTGAGAATCCTTCCATGGTTATATATATAAACCACAACTGCTCTCGCATCGGCCAAAACACTTTTTATCTTGGGGATCTTCTCGCCAATATCTCCCAACATGAGATTCACACAGTGTGCTGCACATGGCGTCCAGAACATCTTGGGATGTTGTTCTTCCAAAATCTTTCCCGCGGCTTTAAAGTTTGAGCCATTGTCGGTAACAAACTATTATAAATAGAAAAGGGAAGTTAATGATTTACAAGTAGCAAATAGAAAAGGGAATTTAGTGATTTAAAGTTTGAGCCATTGTCGGCTTTAAAGTTTGAGCCAAAATCTTGTTACCTGCACTATGTTCTCCTCGCCAACATCTTTGATGACATCATTAATCATGCTCACAATCAATCGAGCATCCTTTACATGCTCCGACGCGTCAATTGATTTCAAGAAAACTGTTCCAACAGGACAATTAACCAAAAAATTAATCAAACAACGACCTTTCCCATCTGTCCAAAAGTCAGACATGATGGTGCAATGGTATTTCTTCCAATGTGGCCTAAAGGAATCCACAAACTTCTTAGTATCCGCTAGAACATCCTTCATCAAGGTTACCCGAATGTTGTGATAACTTGGAGCTGGCATACCTATCATATAATTTAAAGGAAGTTTAAAGATTAAGACATAACAAATTAACAACATTTACTCTTTATAGTTTATAAATAGTCACCTCTTCCGTATTCTCCAATTGCATGGATTACATCTTGAAAGCTCTCATCCCGCACTGCATTAAACGGTAACCCAACCGAGTATGCCCATATAGCAAATTTTTTCCAAGCATTCATTTTCAACTTTTCCTTTATTGGGTCATTTTTGTCCAACGTGACTTGTTTCATTTTGGCATAGTTAGGCTTGAGCATGGTATCAAGAGGACCCCGAACATCGCTAACCCTCTTTCTTTTTTTCCCCTTACCTTTAGCTTTAGAATTCTCAACATCCACAACTTGTAATTCATCATCCTCGTCTTCACTGTCAAGTGAATATCTTTGAAGAATTTCAACGGACCTTATCTTTTCCTTCTTTTGTTTATCTTTTACATTCATGCTTTCAAGAACTCTTTTCTTAATGTCTTCAGTCACGTTTGGACAGCCCGTCACTTGTCTTGAGCTATGAGTAAGGTGTTGTTTTAACCTTGTGATCCCCGAAGACATCTTCTTATCACACAAGGTGCACCAAACTAATTGTTTGTTTGTGGGATCTTTCCATACTCCCCATTCCCATGCCATGTCACCGTTTGAGCATTTTGCAGTACCCGCATCGGATGTAGTTGTATTGGTGGTGTTCGGAGTGGACAACGCTTTCGAAGAAACACCCTCCATGCTAACTTGTAACTAGAGACCTATCTAGTAGACAATAGCTACTATAAAAACAATACTCAACATAAAAGTACCAATGTGCTAAATTGTTATCTAGTTAAGAAAATTTATACAGTAATCACTAATCAGCAAAAACAGTAAGAAAGTAAGAAACTTAAAATTAAAACAACTAAATTGTTACTTAAAATTTAAAAATACATGGTGGTGTTTGATGCATAAAGCTGGAGAAACCATTGCATTTTAAAATTCTAAGCAAAACCCACAGAAAACTTTGCAAAGAAACAGTTAAAAACTTAAAATTAAAACAGCAAAAACAGCTAAATTGTTACAATGTTACTTAAAATTAAAACAGCAAACACAGCTAAGAAACTTAAAATTAAGTGATCACTGATCACTTGATCAGTGATCAGCAAAAAGCCAAAAACAGTTATTAATTAAGTGATCACTCATCACTAACAGTTTTAAGTAAAAGGAATCGAAGGACGAAGAATTGATCAACTGAATAGCAGATTTGAAGAAGAGGAACTGAAGAAGATAACTTACTGAGTTACTGTTGTGACTGAGTCCGTCGTGGAGAAGACCGAAGAAGTGAAGAGAAATCGATGGAGAAGAGGGAGACAGAAGTCGTGGTCTCCGGTCTCGTGAGTCGTGAGAAGAGAGAAATCGATGGAGAAGATGATTTAGTCGTGAGAAGAGGGAGACAGAAGTCGATTTAGGTCGATTTAGGTCAAACTGCGCATGTCAATAAGCCCAAAAAAATCGATGGAGAAGATGATTTAGTCGTGAGAAGAGGCTCGTGAATGACGCAGGTCAATAAGCCCAAAAAAAACACAAAAGTTTTTTAAAATAGGCCCATAACTGTACAGGCTCGAAATTTCGAAATTTCGTTCGAAATTTCGGTGTAGTATTTCGATCCAATTTCGGTGGTTTTCCACGAAATTTCGAGGTTCGCTATTTCTGGTCGAAATCTTGATCGAAATTTCGGTGGAGGTCGAAATTTTCGCTATTTTCGCTATTTCGTCGAAATAGCGACGAAATTAACTGCTTAGCTTATCACAATTGAGCGTCTTAAGAATATTACAGCCATTACCATCATTCCTTTAAAATCGGACTAAAATCCCCCGGTTACACTAACGGTGTTTAGCCTCAAGCCCAAAAGTCGACACTTAAATATACCACCTACCTTAATATAGGTTACTGCGAATTTATCCTCTTAATTTCAAAAGGACATCATCCCCTCAACCGATACCATTCGGCTTACCGTACTATCACGCGTGGAATACCCAACCTTCCACCGTCGAAGTGCTACACGCACTTATCCTTAACTGATTTACTTACCCTTTCCAAGGTCCTAACGAGTTCAAGGTTTCAAGTGCATTATTCAATAAATATTCCAAACAACAAAACCTTTCACAAAGTTTTCAACATAAGGATTTTCATATAGAAATAATCGTACGCATAGAAAACTACTATCATTAATTCGGTAGTTAAGCAAAAACGGACACGCTCGTCCCACATATGAAAACCATGTTGAAAAATTATTTCATCGCAGTTCAGATTATCAACAAAACGCTAAAGCGTAATAAACAGCTTCTTAAAATGAACCGCCACGGTTCTAGTATGGATTGACTCATGACATTCACGTAAGGTAACTATCCGACGTTAAACAGGGTGCAACAAAAGTTGTGCACGTATTTCAAAAAGAAGTCCAAACGATATTTGACTCCAAAATTTCCTTTCTAACCATAAAATGGCATGAAACAAGATTTACCAATCAAATTTGCGCGCGTCAGTTTATTACACAAAACGATGAAACGATTCATAATTACACTCTAGTCAAAACACAAACCGACTTGTGTAAGTTCCAGGTTTAAAGACAAAACTAATTCGTTTCCATCATTTGAAAATATCGACTAAAACATCATGAGAAAATTTCAAATTGGGGTAGGCATGCAAGCTTGTAACACTTCTTAGAAATTTCTTGTAATGACACACATGCACCAATTAACTCACACCAAAATTTCAAGGGATGAAATCCTTTAAATCGATTTCCCCAAGATTTCTCATCCGATCCGATAATAACATTTGAATAAGACCTTTTTGGCAACTTGCACACAACAATGCGTTTTTCCAAAATATACAAGGGAATAAGTGTTAATAATTTTATTGACACCAAAAAGGGTTCGAACTTATTCTCAAATTCCAAATTGCACCAACGGTGCGCATCAATGTTCAAAACATAAGAATCCCACACATCATAATTTTATACAAACGAGTTTTCTAAAATCTTTATCACGAAGCACTTTCCTCAAAATTTCGTACTTGGAACATAAAACGTCGAAACGTCATTGCTTAAAATGTATTTGTCAAAATACTCAAAATACACATTTCCTCCAAACCAAAAGGTTTTCAATTTTCCAAAAATATTCGGCAAATCAAAATTGACCAATGTCAATGACTCATACCTTCATGTTTTCAAAATGTAAAATATTGCGAACTATGCATGATTTCCACAACACCAAAACACCCTTTGACCGAATGGTCATCACTTGTACAATGAGTTAATAAAATAATTTCACTCACGATTCGTTCAACAATGTGACGAGAAACAATGGTTACCAAGCTATGCATACCCCTAAGTCGATATAACGCATCTACATGAAAATGATAATAAAACATTTAACTGACCAAAAACGCACCCAGTAAATCATTACGAATGTTACCAAAAATGTTCTTTCATGCACTACTTAAGTCACGTATAAGTTAATCCATACACTGAACTATTTGCAACACATTCTTAATAACACAAACTCTTGAAAGAAAAGTTACGCGACACTAGAGTCCCAAACTCATCTCTTCTTAGTCGTCTTATGGCATAAAATTAACTTTTCTCACCAAAACTCGAGTGGGACCAAATGCTCAACATAACTCGTAAACTTTTCACATAAGCAAATAGAGTATGCATATAGTAAAATTGTACCCACACGACACAAAACGTCGTACAATAAAACTCCATGAACTTCAATGGACTCAATGACCTCAAGTCAATAAAACGGCACTAAACATCATGCTTCCAAAGCCAAATCGCTATAAGCAAAATCATGAATGCGACGCCAAAATCCCAAAATCCCCTTCTAGGGTAATATCATATAAACAACATTGTTTAACTACTCACATTAAACAAATTCCCAAAATGACTTTACATAGACATAATGGAAAATAACTTTCCGTCCAAACTCTAACATATGTGGAGGAGATCCAATGTTAAAGTCACAAGCCGTAGTTATTGCCCAACATCTTAAACATCATAAAATATGATTATCATTATATCCGAAACAAATGTTGAACAACAATGAAATAAGGCAAAACAAATCCCGGCGGAGTTTGCGACTCTCACAATAAAATAATTTCATACACGTTAAAACCATGATTCAAAATCTTGTGTGTGTGCCAAACATTTCCCAAAATTCATAACACAATCCATATAAGGATTGGAAACACAAGAAATAGTTGATGAACTTTATTTTCAACATAAACTTTGTGCATGACTTAGTCGGCATTCAACATCTCAACTCATACCCTTCCAAATCCCTCCGGTCCACTATTGTCATCCGGATGCTTTAACCTCTTAAGGCAAGTTGGGAATCACATCAATTAACTTTACGGTCTTTCCTCAAATCAAAATCGGATCATTGGGCCTATGGTTCTAATCCAACCATCAATCTCGACCCGAAGCGGTCTACTTAACGCAGTTATCATGCTTATCGTCACCCCAAGTGAGTAATACTAGAATCGTCCATCTATTCCAACGACTACTAGCTTAGAACCTCCTTCACTACCCCAACGATTATCACATTAAAGTAATTCAAGTACACACATGTACTAGCAGGTTCACCATGGCACTGGCCATGTGTCACTATGAACGCACCATACATGATTATCCTTGTTACTCTCAACGTGACTCTCGTTTCTAACAACATCCATCAACTTCAAAACATCCTATCTTAAAGTGCCTAAAGGTGAATTTCACTCTCATTTACTTAAACAAACGCTAGTTTGAGTCTAGGTATCCAAAATCAACACCTAAATCTCTCAAACTTATGCTATGATACCAACTTGTAACACCCTCAAATTTGGAACGAGCAACTAAATAAAATTTCAATAAAATACCCAACAAGATAAAATCATTTCTACAATTCATTCCTTAAATTACCTCGGAATTTAAAACATTATAATTCCCCCAATAAATTAACTTAAACGGGTGTTACTTAACACGACACAAGTTGCTAATTCCAAATACGTGCGGAAGACTTCACTAATTCAAATCACCTCGCGAGCACTCTACTAGCACACGACCTTTCACACGTGTCACTAGAACTACTCCCAATCTGAGACCTGTTGCACATGCCGACAAATAAAAAGGGTGTTGGTGTACTTTACTCAAATCTTTTTCGGAAAATCATGATTTACGTTGAAACCTTTTGTCTAACAAATTATTTGATCATGATGTAAACTCTTGAACTCACTAGGCGTTAGCCTAACCCTTTTATTTGTCGGCATGTGCAACAGGTTCAGGTTGGGAATAGCTTTAGCTACACTGTGAAGTGATGAGTGCTAGTAGAGTGCACGAGAAGTGAATTGCTTAGTGAAGTCTTCCGCATTTATTTGGGATTAGCAACTTGTATTGTGTTAGGTAACACCCGTCTTGAGTTGTTAATTGTAGAAGTCGTGATGTTTAATTTTTGAGGTATTTTCAAGGATGGTTTGTAGAAATGATTTTATCCTATTTTGGTTATTTTATTGAAATTGAAGTTAGTTGCTCTTTCCAAATTTGAGGGTTTTACAAGTTGGTATTAGAGCATAAGTTTGAGAGAATTAGGTGTTGATTTTTTATCCATCTAGACTCAAACTAGCGTTCTTTAAGTAAATGAGAGCAAAATTGCACCATTAGGCACTCTAAGATAGGTTATTTGGAGGTTGTTGGAGTCACTAGAAACGAGGAGTCACGTCAAGAGTAGCAAGGATGACCATGTACGGTACGTTCATAATTGCACCTGGCCAGTGTTATGGTGAACCTACCAGTTACATGAGAGTACTTGAACGACTCTAGCGTGATGACCGTTGGGGTAGTGAAGGAGTTCTGAGCGAGTAGTCGTTAGAAGAGATTGATGATTTTAGCATTTGCCATTGGGAGTGGAGGTAAGCAAGGTGATTGCATTAAGTGGACCGTTTTGGTCGAAATTGATGGTCGGATTGGAGCCGTAGGCTTATTGAATTGACCTTGATTCGAGGAGAAATATGGGGTTAGTCGATGTGACTTTCCATTTTAGGTTAAGATGTGTGAGTATCCGGATGACAATAGTGTGATCAGAGTAATTGGAGGAATGTGACCTGGACGTTGAGTGCCGACAAAATGCATGCACGAAATTTATTTTGCTTTCAAAATAAATTGCATCAATTATTCCTTGTGTTTCAAATCGTTGTATGGATGGCATTGCGAAATTTTGGAAAACGTTTGACACACACAAGATTTTAAACCATAATTTTGGAACATGCACGAAATTATTTTACGACAGGCAGTTGTGAACCTGGTCGGGACTTACTTTGTTCTTTGTGGCTGTCCACTACTACTTTCGGATACTGTGATATCCATGTTTTAATGTCGTTTATGGTTTTGGATAAGTAACCGCGACTTGCGACTTTAACATTGGATCTCCTCCACATATGTTAAGGTTCAGACGAGGAGTTACATTCCCTGGTTTCGGTGTTGATCTTTAATGGGAATTTGGATTTTGCGAGTCTTGACGAAGAGGTGTTGTTTTATCTCGTAAAAAGGAGATTTTGGAATTTTCATGATTTGATCATATTGTTTTACGTGATTTGATTATTGAAAACGAAAACTTTGACACCATTTACTTGGTTGGATGTTGTTGAGTTCCATCGAGTTTGATGGAAGTTTTGTGGAGTACGATGGGGTTTCGTTTTACGACATTTTGCGGTGCATGGGTGACACTTTGTCATGTGCATACTTGAATGATTGCGTGCGTTAATATATAGGTTTGAGTAAGTATTGCATCTCATGCGAATTTTGTTGAAAAATGTGCTTTATGTCGTATTGCATCAAAAGGAGTGGTTTTGGAGTTTTAATGCCACATGGCTTCTCCTTCGAGAATCGTGGTAGCATATTTGTTACAACTTGCTAAGTGTGCGAAATGATTTATACGTGGCGTGAGTAATGCATATAGGAGCATCATGATAGTACATCTCTAATGTTCTGTTTTATGCACTCTCGTTTACTGGCATTTTTGATGTTCTTACTCGCAAATGCACTATATTGATTTATTGACATGAATAGTTTTGTAGCCACTATTTTGGGGCGTTAATGCACATCGCTTGTGCGGTTTACGGTTTGAAGTTGATTTGAATCATTTTATGTGTCAATCAAATTATGTGCACGTATTGTTTTCCGAAGTTTTGAGAAAAACACATTGAGGTGTGCAAGCCTGGTCAAAAGATTTTGTTTCCTTGTCAATGACTGAAGAAGAAAATTTGAAAATTTGATTTAATGAATCTCTACTTGGAAATTTAATATTGACTATCTGGTATGTGCTATACTATTTCAGAGTAACTACTAAGAAAGTGTTACAAAATGGCATGCATAATTTTGAATTGAAATTCCTTTTCGATGTTTAAACCGATATTTCCAAGTGATGAAAGTACCTTGTTATTCGATTTAAAAACTGGGAGATGACCCAAATCATGTCGTGTTTTAACCAAGGTGTGTATATGAATTGTTTCTCTATGAACAGACTGACACATGCGAAGTCGCTAAGGAATTATAGTTCATGTCGTTTTATGGTTAAAAAGAGAATTTTGGAAATGGATGTCGTGTAAATCCTTCTTTTGAAGTTCGTACAAACAGGCTGTTGAACACTATTTTAATGTCGGAAATTACTTTGCGTGTTTGGCATAAGTAAATCCGTGATGGGACCCTAGCGGTTCATTTTAAAAGTTGTTGAATACGTTTTTGCGTTTCGTTAGTAACCTGGTTTGGGATGAAACAGTTTTCAAAATGATTTTTCATATGTGGGACGAGTGTGTCCATGTTTACGCATCTACCGGATAGGTGGTAGTAGATTTTTATGCGTATGTTATATTGATATAAAAATCTTTGTGTTGAAAAATCCATTGAAAACTTTATTGGCATATTTATTGAGTCTGTCACTTGAAAACCTTGAACTCTTTAGGCTTGGTGAGGTTGAGCAACCCCAGTTAGGGGTGAGGGCGTGTAGAACCTTTCAGTGAAGGATTGGGTTTCTAACGCGTGTTATGGCCGTGAGCCGTTTGGTGTCGTTTGCGGAGTCGAATTCCTTGTGGGCAACTGAAAGGTGGGACTCGCGGTATTTTCTGGTAATGCTTATGGTAACCGTTCACTTCGGCAACCTTGTTGCGGGTTTGTCAGTTTGTATAAAGGTCGCGTAGGACCCTTTAGACCATGGAGGGATGACCATGGAATCGTGGAGATGTTCGAGGGATGAAACTCGTGTGTGGAGCCCTGTGATGGGTCAAGTTTAGTGGTGTGACTAGGTGTCAACTTTTGAGGATTCGAGGTCATTAACCACTAGTGTGATTGGAAGGTGTAGTCCAAATGTTAATAGTTGTGGGATCGGTTGTGATGATCCTAAGAGGTTCGATTGTGATATATAGTTTTAGCGGGATGACCCTTCTCATGTGGTAAAAGAATCTGTCGATTAGATGATTGGTAATTAGACGTGTTTTGGAAGTGGTGTAATTGACGGATCAGTGATGACCGTCGGTGTTGGAGTCTAATGGGACTCGTTAGGGGTAAGCGCCAGTTCAGCAGCGGGAACCTTAGATTTGGAGGTTTGTTGGTTTTAGATGTAATCAAACCTTGGACGAACTAGAGAAATTTAAGAGTGGGTGGACACGAATTGATTTAGAGTAGGATCCGTCGTCGGGGAAGTATGGAACACATAAGGTTGGGCGACGACCGAGGTAGTGTGGTTGGGAGTTGATCCAGTAGATGGAGCGTTCACCCTGACATAAGTACAATGTGCCTGAGAGGACATTGTTGGTAAGGATTGCTTGAGGTTGTTATAGCAGTCTACGTGGGTGAAATTAGATTCCAATTAGAAGCTACTGGAACATGGTCGGTGTTGAGTTGGTTAGCCTTGGTTGTAAAGGACCTAGATTTCGAGGACGTAATCATTCTAAGGTTGGGAGGATTGTAACACCCCGAAAATTGGAAAACCAAAATTGGAGTTGCGGACGTCCGCGGGAGGCACATGCCAGACGTCCGCGAGGGGCAGAAGTCCGCGGGTCATCCGCGGAAGCAACAGAGAAAAAGAGGGATTTGGCCAGGGCAAGGCGGACGTCCGCAAGGGAGCAAGGCGGACGTCCGCGATGCATCTGATGGGATATTTTGGTATTTTAAGATCTTTCTCCTCTCTCTCCCCTCATTTCATTTTCAAACTCCAACCTAACCATTTCTCTCTCTCTAAGTCGGTTCTCTCCAAGAAAACCCTAAAACCCAACCTCTTCTTCCTCATTTTCTTCACGCAAACTAAACCTATTTTCCACCATTGTTGAATGTGTGGAAGCTTGAAGCTTTTGTGGGTGATTAGGAGCTTTTGCTTGGAGATTCAAGTGATAAAGGTAATATTCCTCTACCCAAAAGCTAGGTTGTTGTTGTTTTTCATCTTCTTTCTATTTTGGGGTATTGTTGGATGATTTTGGTTGTGTTTGGTTGAGGTGATCTTCTCCTTCTTCATTTATGAAGATTAGGGTTTTGATATAAATTGGGTTTTTGATGTAATATGTTTGGGGAATGATTCTACATGGTTAGATTTGGATATTTATGGTTGGAAACTTATGGATCTAGGTTTTGGAAGATTTGGGCTTGAAGATTCGTATTTCTTCAAAAGAGTTTACGTTTGGGAAAATCTAGATTTAGCCTAATCTAGCAAGGTGAGTTCAAGTTGATTTGTGAAAACGTTGTACATGCCAAAATGTTTATTTTAAAGTATTTGTGTGCTTTATATAAAATTATCTCTTGTTGAGTTATTTAGTGGGTTTTGATTTAATCAAAGTGTTAAGCTTTACAAATCTTGTAACACACCCACATTTGGGGATTTTGAGTGATTTATAAATAAATCACGAGTGAAAGTGGTTTTGTTAATTTATTGCATAAGTGAATGTTATTTGGTCAAAATACACTTTTAGTGTTTGTTGTGATTATGCGATAATTATGATATGTTACATTTTGAAAATGTGAACGTGTGAGTTGGGGATTTTGGTCAATCTTGACCGTATGAATATTTTGGGAGTTGTAAACCTTTTATTTTAGGCCGATGGCCAATTGAGAAAATTAAAAGGGTAAAGATTTTGGGTAACGATGTATTTTGGTTTACGTAACCGTGTGAGCAACACGTATTTAGCCAAACGTTTATTTTGTCCTTTAAAGGCTTGATTTATACTCAAATGAGTCTTTTGAGTGTTTGCCGGTTTTAGTAGCTCGAAGTGGAGCCTTGGAGGTGTTATGTGCTTAATTGCGCTTTATTTGAGTATGTGCCGGTGTGAGTGTTTGGTCTTATGTGTGAAGACCGTTTGATGGTTTTGCATTCTTAGTACCTTTGGGTCTAATGAGCTATGGCGGGATTTACGCATTGTTGAGTTATAAAAGATTTGCGTATACGTATACACACATACACATATAGATGCATATATGATTTGACTTCATTGGGAAGGTGGCAATGAAGGGGTTGTGAGATTATCATGCCTCGGAGCATGTGTTTACATGATGTGGGTTAGATGCACTTCATTTGCATGAGTTGATGTTGATAAACGATCATTAGATCTTTTGAGCATATGGCTCAGTTTTGGACTCGTTTGAGTTTTGAGGGCATTCGCCCGGTTTTAATAAGCTCGACGTGGGCTTGGGGTTTGATTTGCATGAATTGCATTGTATTTGAGATTTACATGATTTGAATGCATTGGTTATTCTTTTGAGGTCATGTATAAATGTTTAAGTCGAGTAAACTTGTTTTGGATGGTGGGTTTCCAAGGTAAAGATCCAGTAGGATTGAACTTGGTGGTTTGTACTAAAGACCTAGTTTGGTTGATGTCTAAGATGGACTAAAGACCTAGTTTGGTTGATGTCTAAGATGGACTAAAGACCTAGTTTGGTTGATGTCTAAGATTGAACAAAGACCGAGTTATGGTTGATGTCATATGTTTTCCCTATCCAAGAAGCTTACTTGAATTTATTAATTGTGGTTTATCTTGTGTTTACGCCCCATTCGATGGAATCGGGTCTCCCCCGTCACCGAAGGGTGTTGTTTTGGGTGTTTCGTTTATCCATGTGTCGGCATCGTTTCATACGCGTAGGGATGGTTCTTCCCATGAATTATGAGTGGCGTTTTATGCCTCATCCTTGGTTGGACGTTTTCGAATATTGGAGTTTTATTCGCATTAATGTTATATTGAGATTTTAATAATTATTTACATCTTGAGTGAGTTTTGGATTTGAGTCCATTGCTGGGAAATGATTTTCGTTGGAAGCTTTCGTCACGGGATTTGCGTGCGTTTGGAAAATGGGTGTTGGTGTACTTTACTCAAATCTTTTTCGGAAAATCATGATTTACGTTGAAACCTTTTGTCTAACAAATTATTTGATCATAATGTAAACTCTTGAACTCACTAGGCGTTAGCCTAACCCTTTTATTTGTCGGCATGTGCAACAGGTTCAGGTTGGGAATAGCTTTAGCTACACTGTGAAGTGATGAGTGCTAGTAGAGTGCACGAGAAGTGAATTGCTTAGTGAAGTCTTCCGCATTTATTTGGGATTAGCAACTTGTATTGTGTTAGGTAACACCTGTCTTGAGTTGTTAATTGTAGAAGTCGTGATGTTTAATTTTTAAGGTATTTTCAAGGATGGTTTGTAGAAAGGATTTTATCCTATTTTGGTTATTTTATTTTATTGAAGTTAGTTGCTCTTTCCAAACTTGAGGGTGTTACACACAGAACCATAATGGTTGGATTTCCTTCACCTTCTTTTTACCTGCAATTTCCCAACTAATAGATCCATATTTCTTTTCACATTTTATGTCCTATAAAATGAAATCGTCTGGGTGGATTTCCTTCACCTTCTTTTACAATTTCCCAACCAAAATCAATGAACAAAACAATCTTGGGGATGGGAAGAACTATCGAGGAGGGAAAGAGATAGGGGCGAAGAGGACAACAAGGTGGAGAGTGTCGTCTGGGTTCTTAAGAGATTCTCCAGGAAGGGCTTTCTTCACAAAGGGTAGAGTCGGAAAAATGATGGTTGAGTCATAAAAGCTTACCCTTGTTACGATAGGTTTATAAAACATTTTTGGACGAGTTAACAAGTTTTTAGAGCATTTTGCATTTTTACTTCCTTTTGAAGTATTCCATGTCACCCTTTTTCTATGGTTTCATATGTTCTTCGGTTCTTCTACTTCCTAAAATTAGGCACATATACAACTCATAAGGGTTTCTTTTTCTTCTTCGCCTTTTCATTCCTTTCTCTATTGGCTGATTCATAGACTTTGATATGCTAAAGATAAACTTAAAGCATACAATGATGAAGTCGTCATCCCAGAAATCTCAAGTTCTAGATCGGAAGAAACAATCTCGAAACCAAATCCACCCCCCCCCCTTTCTCAACTTTCTTTCTCTAAAAAGTTCTTATATTATTTTCCGATTTTTCGTGATTCTTTACGGATTTCGATTGGATTTCTTTTAGTCTTGCCTTTTCTTTTTTAATCAAGGGAGGGTTATTTTGCATAAATGGGTCGAAGTCAGATAATGGGCAAAATATTTCACTGATCGTTCTTTAAAGCCCATACGTATAATTGTTTATGGATTCTGGATTAGAGAATGGTAAGGGTGGTGCATAGCAGGTTTGTCTTGTGACGTTGTGTTCAGGGGCGGACCGCCTTTGGGGCTACTAGGGGCCAAGGCCCCTGCGTTTTTTTCAACTCCATGAAGAAGTAGAAATATTTTGATGTATGGAAAAAACAAAACTCAGTTTGGACTCCTCCACTATTATTGGTTTGTCTTTAATTATTATTATAACAAGTAAAAGTAAAGAGATATAGCTGAAAATCTGAAATATGAAAAAAGCAAAACTAACTATTGCACCAGCTTCTCTTATATAAGTGGTTCCAAGACTTTACTTTGCTTTTATTTCCGATGTGGGATGCCTCACACATGTGACTCCATCAGATTCCATGTAACAAGTGCTTTCTCTCAAGAAGGATTCATCCCACATCGCTAGATTTTTAAACAAAAGTCACTATAAATACCACTGATCTCTTCTAAACATTGAATTGCCATCTCCCTTGGGTTGAGCCTCTTGGCTTGCTAAAATGTGTAGAGTCAAAGTGGCGGGCTGTAGTGCGTAAAATTTCAAACCTCTTGGTGCAGGGTTGAGTGGTAAATTATTAAGAGTAAATTACGTTTTTCGTCCCTATGGTTTGTTGAAAATTTTGGTTTTTGTCCCTGGTGTTCATTAATTACGGTTTTAGTCATCATGGTTTGTAATTTATTTCGGTTTTAGTCCCTGAGATTAACGGTCGTTGGTTAAATCATTAAACTCACAGGTATTTTGTCTTTTCATATTTATCTTTTATTTTATGTTAAATATTAGTTATACAAACTTCTGTCGATTGACAGTCTATACGATGAATCTCACTGCCCCTCTCATTTCCCTTAACTTCACCATCTTTCTTCCCCTCCCTGGCTCCACCGTATGTTCCAATCACCGCCGTAGAAGGACCAATCGGTATTGGGATTTTCTCTTGCAACCTAAGCCATCCAACCCCACCCTCTTCTTCCGCCCTTCATCGCTCACAGTCCGGTGACATCAAGAATTGATGAACGGATTGAAATGATGAACAGATCTATTGAGGCGGGTCGTCGCGGTGAAACCCAAGAAAAAACTTACTTTGACATTTGAGACTTTTCCAGTCATCTTCTTCGTTAACCACACTTACGTCTAACACACGCGCACACACACACACACACTGTGTAACTCTTCCTCGAACACACTAAAAAGTTGAATTCGATGATGTTGCAAATATTGATCACCTACCCTCGCACCAACCCAGAAAACGGGTTGAGGTCGAACCAAGTAGAAACTTAATCGAAATCTACCTAAGATCCAAAATAAACTCAAAAGAGTTTATAATACACAAACAATAACTCGAATCTCTCAAAGAAACATATTATCAAATACAAATAATAAACGAAACTTGATGGAAATAAATAAGGGAGAAAACACATCGGGTTTACGGGGAAAGCCGAAAACGGGCAGATTAGTCCACGGAGAAGTCCAATATAATCGATCGATGTTACGAAACTTGGAAACGGAGTAATCGATGAATAATTTACAGATAAATGTTAATCTAAATGATCTATTTTATTTTAGAGAAGTCATCGACGTGCTATGGAGAGTAGTACCCCATGAAGCAATCTGAAAATTGCACAAGGAAAAACCGTTCACTTCCCTTTGTGGCCAGTTGTCAAGTGAGTTTTGGAGACAACAAATTCGCCGACCATCCAAAAGAGTAAACAAACAGAAGCCATCCCGACTTATGAATTGAGTTTAGGAGCTGAGAAACTCACCCAAAGACCTTGCACCATTCCAATAACTTTGTATTGACTTTTAATGTTTACTTCTCTTCTTCCATGCATGATTTTATGAATCTCACAGTTCTATACATGCATAATGCATTACTTTGGATCCCACTATTTTCCAGCTTTCTCTTGAATACATCGATATTCATAACTAAAATCTATTAAAAAAAATTAACACAAAAAATGAAACTTGTAACTAAAAATTCAAAACCAGCAACCCAGAAAACCCAAAATTAAAAAATCAGAAGCTGCAACCTAAGTTGAGAACCTACTTGAAAAAGACCAACTAAAAATGTGTTTTCAATCATGATGTAAAGAAGCTGATAAAAAAGGAGAAAATAATCCACAGATTTTTAACGATTCCTTTTCACCACAAATCTCCACCCAAACCGGCCGGAGAAGATGGCGATGGGTGTCACCTGACGGAATGGTAGCCGCTCTTTATAGACCGGTGGATCCCCGAGGCTGATGCAGAGCGGAGATAAAGATGGTGACTGTCTTGCCGGAGATTTGTTCGTTGGAGAAGGAGATTTTCGCCTTAGTTCAGTGATTTGGAACCCGAGGTTTGTTCTTCGAGGTAGGGTAAGGGTGGGGTCAAGAAGGGGGTTGTTATTTCTATAAATAAACTATTTTTTGATAGAAAAGAAATTGAAAACGAAAAGACTGAGATTTGTTTATAAGTTAACGGCTGATAAACAAACGGCGTTAGGCTAGGGATGAAAACAGAAATAAATTACAAACCATGATGACTAAAATCGTAATTAATGAAAACCAAGGACGAAAACCGAAATTCTCAACAAACCACAGGGATGAAAAACGTAATTTACTCAATTATTAATTAAGGCAAGGTTAAAATAAAAATAAACTATAATCCAATTTGGCAATCCACATAATCAATTTTATAATTAAACTGACAACTTGACGTCCATGTCATCGAATGGTAAAAGTTTAATAAGTTGGAGGTTAAAATATGTATAAAATAAGAAAACTTGAAAGTTTGTTACATTAATTGAGAGAGAAAAAGTTTGTTACACAAAGTAGGAAGTAAACCAAATTTTGTTACATTTTTATGCATTTAGCCCATTTTAATATGAGAAAGTTCAATGGTTTATTAATTCAAATAAAAATAGTTTAAAGAATTAAAACAACAAAGTTAATACCTACAAAACATATATAATTTATCATGAGCAAACACCCAGAAGATACTAGCAAATGACATTTTTCCAATTAGTATATATGTGGCAAAAGCTCAAGTTGCATTCCAATATATGATACCCACAAAAACACTTGTATTTGATGCATTCCATATATATATATATATATATATATATATATATATCATCGCGATGCTCACTTTTTTTTCTCCATTTCCATGCCTTCTGCAAATCCGTATTGAAATGTCAACCTAATTATTGTTCATATTATGGCACCGAAAATACCGGAGCCTTTTCAAGATCTTCACAACATCGCCACCAAGGTTTAATTTGACGTTCCTGCTCCCATGAATGTCGAGATGAGTTAGTAACTTGCACTTGGTTAAGATTTCAGAAAGACCCGAATCTCTGAATTGAGCCGTCAAAAGTTCGATATACTTGAGAGCCGGCATGGTGTGAGCTATGGTTTTTGCTTCCGAATCATCAAGATCTACGAAATAGAGTAGGGTATGTGTCTTCTCAAGTGAACCAAAGACTTGCAATGGTTACCAAATGCTGCAATGCCTTTGTATGTGATATTTAAGCAATAGCTGATATTCAAGACTTTAAGATTTGGCAAAGGCTTTATATGCTTCAAGACCATATCGTCAGTGATGCTACTCCTCGAGATATGCAGCACTTTCAGACATCTTCCACTGAAATCAAAGGTTTTAATACATCACCATTTCATAGGCAGCAAATAATCAAACACCTTAACTACATACAAACGGTAATTTACGTAAAACGTACCAGTTGACGACCGACAAGAATCCGGAAAGTCCCATGCCAAAGGTACGAAGTTGTTGAACGGTATAATTGCTCCGCCGGACCAGATTTTCCACCACCGGGTCAACCTCCACCGGATTACTCCCATACACACGCTGACACCACCACGATAACAGATTAAGATCCAGCCAGCAGTATGGTCCCGCCACCACTTCCATCCATGGCTTACACACAAAGGGAACACACCTCACCATCTCATCCGCTGGTTGTATCCTTACGAAAATCAATGCAAGTATATCCGGATTCAACGCCTCCCACCGCACCTTCACCACCACCACCGCAGCCTCCTCGTTCTTGCTCATTTCAGTTTATATATGTGCAATTAAAGACCCACTTTGGTTGGTCAGCTATTTGTCTGTTTTTGGTAGATGAGATGAATTAAATTGGGTATTTAAGATGTTGCTGTATGGAGTAGTGCGACGGTCGGAAGTTGAATGGTTAATCTCGTTTTGTTTTAAACTTTTTATCTATAATCAGTGTTCAAATTAAAAGGCGTGTGTCATTATGATAAGGTCCATAGTGTTTCTACTAGTTATATACCTGGACAATGTAACGGGATCGTGTTTTCAACTAAAAGATGCACAAGATGATAAAAAAGAATACCATAGCTAACTAAACATAATCACATAGAAAATAAAACCCGAATAATACACCAATAATCCGATAGCATTCAAGTTTATCGGGGAGTACCCATTTTACTACCAAAAACCAAAGATCATTGAAAGCAATCAAATTAAAAAGGGGACATGATATTTTTATCGGGTCTCTCGTCTTACATGAAAAACAATGACAACGGGAGAAGTATGAAATCGCCATAAATAGATATTTTTATGGGAAGTGTTACACATTATTTAGACAAATGAAATAAATAAGAGTTTTGTATGGATACATACATAGATGCTTTATAAGTTGCTTACTAAGTAATCCTCAATGATCATACTAAGATTTAGGATGTAGGTTTAACAGCTGACATCAAAATCCGGCGTCGAATGTCCGGCCAACGATGCTCTACCACCGGAACCCAATCCATAAACAAGAAACCAAACATGAGACTAAATTATTTACCCGTAATTGTCAAATCTAGAGGTCGAACTCGAACCTTGACCTTTTTCTTGATGATGCGTTCCACTTCTACTTCCTTTCTCTCACGATTTCTTTCGGGGTTTTTGTTGGATATAGTGTCTAGAGTCATTAACTATTGGTAATATTTCTAATAATAGCAGGGTCCTTTGGGTTGCCCTTAAGACCCAAAATAAACAATCAGAAGAATAAAAAGGAGTTAAAGCAATTAGTTCAATTGATGATAAGCTGCAATATAATTAATTAGATTAATTATATAAAGTGCAAGGACTAATTGGTTAAAATAGTTTTAACAAGCTTATCGGTTCAAGGGGGCTAAGTGTAAAATAGAGGGTTATAAATAAACTGCTTGGGGTTAAACCCTAATGAGTTTTTTTCCATCTCTCTTGGAGCCGTCGATCTCCCCTCTCCCCCTCCCAAAATCGTAAACCCTAATTTAGGGTTTAGTGATTAAGCATCTTCCTATTGTTGGTATTTTGGTGTTCTTAAGTGTGAGCCACTAGAGGGATTCATATTATTGGTCTTTGACATCCAAGAAGCGAGATCAAAGGTTTGATTCATCATTGTGGTTTTCGACAATCGCAATAAACAAGTAAGTGTTCTTGATTCAATCTTTTGTAGTTAATTATCTAGAACACATGTATTCATATAGGTTGATAGTTTGTATAACCATTGATGATAAAAATTAAAATATGCTTCCGTTGCCTATATCATGTGGTTGTATGTTTACTCAAAACCTTACAGTGGTATCAGAGCCATTGTTCTTAGATATTATCTCAAAAGTGTTTCAATTTGATTTGCAAAACTGTTTATGTTGAATAGGATTTTTCGAAATTTTGGGTTTGAGGTTACAAAAAAAAATCGATTTCAAAATTTTGTGGCCATTGGATTGCTTAATCCCTAAGTTAGGGTTTCATGGTCATAACCTCAAAACATAATTTTTGGAAACTAATTTTTTACTTGCATAAAAGGTTTGTATTATTAGCGATTAAGTTTTATCGAAATCCCTAAAGGGTATAGGGTAGTCTTTTTTTTATGCAATGTTATACCCTAATTGTTTTTGGCTAGTTTCCTAACTTGCCTAAAACACAACAATAAACAATTTTGGCAAATATTGAATAGATAATCTTACATATTATCTTATCTTATATAAATATATTTAAGTTGAATAAAATTGTAAGATAAACATTAACATTATTTATATAGTGAATATAAATTGTATGTCAAATATTTACATTAATTATTAGCATGTGTCCTCACATGTTTAATTGGAATTAATTATGGAAACGATTATATTAATTATTAAATGTGCCCTCACATGGTTAATTAGAATTAATTAGATAATCATAATTTTAAATTGTTTAAAATTCCATTCAATTAATTATGGAAACGATATATTAAATTAATTATTAAATGTGCCCTCACATGGTTAATTAAAATTAATTAGATAATCATAATTTTAAATTGTTTAAAATTCCATATAATTTATTTATATATATATATATATTAGACCTTAATTATATATATAAAATTAAATTATACATTGATAGTCAAACCGAGACTAGACGTACTCACTATAAGCACTCTAAGGGGGTTTAAGGAGGTTACCTATAATATGGTTGCCGAATGAGTCAATGGTTTTTAAAACGCCCTGCGTTACCATGCTCACCGCCTCTTGTGTGGACTAGTGGAATTACCGAAAAGGTTTGATAGGTCAATGTGACAAGGTAAAAGTATTAACTATGAAGTATAAAAACAAAATCCCGTTTAGATATACTAAGAAATGTGAAAGTCTTATGCTACCCATGAAAAGAACACACATATTCTTATAGTTTGTTAACGGAGTGTGTGCGGTTTGCAGGCACGTTAATGTGAAACTATAGTCGAAAATGATGTGGCGCTCGTGATTCTCAAGCGTACTTGAGCCGAGGGGTCCATGTGTTCTTGCATGGTCGATTCACCATCTAGTTTGTGATCCTCGGCATCCCAGTCACAAATAGAAGATAAGCATAGTCGAGATTAACATGCCATTGACATAAGTCGGTGAATCTCAAAAGAACTAGGAGTTTCATAGTGAATGAAATTAACAAATAGCATTTGTTTACCTAAATAACTTTATGATGTGATTACGGCATCCCTTTTCACATCATAGAGTAAAATATGGATCCTAGCCCTGTTAAATAATTTTGGATAATTGTTTTTAAAGGTTAAATTTCAAACTAACTAAAATAAAACTATATCTACAGATGGCTGAAAATATTCCTCCTCCTCCTCCTACTCACTCAACATCCAACCTTACGTTACTCTCTATCCTAAGTAAAGATAAGATGATTGAGCCAAATTACTTGGATTGGATTCGTGCCTTGAGAATTGCCTTGAGGTACGAAGACAAAGAGTATTTGCTCGACGAGGATCTTCCTATACTTAATGATGATGCAAGCCCTGAAGCAGTAACTGAATACAATAAGCAATTCGCGGAATCCACAAAAGTCGCGTGTCTCATGTTGGCGTCCATGTCCCCGGAACTTCAAAAGAGTTTCGAGAACATGGGGGCGTTTGAACTAAATGAGCAGCGTCGTGAAATGTTTCAGGAGCAAGCGAGGCAAGAAAGGTTCCAAGTCGTAAAATCGCTTATGGAATGTAAGCAACAGGATGGTTCCCTTGTATGTGCGCATGTGCAAAAGATGAAAGCGTACATTGACAGGTTAGGAAATCTAGGTGTCGATTTCCCAAGAGAGCTTGCCATTGACATGGTGCTAAACTCTCTTAGTGGGGCATATAAACAGTTCATAGTGAACTTCAATATGAACAATATGGACAAGACCTTGATGGAGCTCCATGGCATGTTGAGATATGCTGAAGCAAGTATGGGTAAGACCCAAAGTGCTCACTCAACTGCTCCCGTCCTGGCCATTAGGGAAGGTGGCTGTAAGAAGAAGAAAGTTTCTCATCCCAAAGGGAAGGGAAAGGCTAAAGTTGTTCCTCGCAACCAAGGCCATAAGAGAAAAGCTGATTCTTCTGACATACCACCCATAAGTGACCCTAAAGAGGCCATATGCTTTTACTGTCAAGAAAGGGGCCATTGGAAGAGAAGCTGCCCAAAATATCTGGAGGACTTGAAAATGAACAAGGTCAAAGGGTGTGGCACCTCAAGTATTTTTACAATTGAACTCCATAGTACTTCGATTTCTAACTCTTGGGTCCTTGATACGGGATGTGGTACTCACATTTGCTCTAATTTCCAGGGACTAAAGGGAAGTAGAACGTTGAAGCATGGGGAGCTGAATCTGATCATGGGAAACAGGATGACTGCCGCTGTTACCAAGATTGGAGATTTTGAGCTCATGCTTAGTAGTGGTTTTTCAATAAAGTTATTAGATTGTTGCTACTCGCCAGAAATGGCTCGAAACATTATTTATTTTCATGCATTGTACAAGGATGGTTTTGAATTTCAATTTGATAATAATAATGGTTGCATTTTGGTTTATAAACATGGTTGTTTTTATTTTAAAGCCTCTCCTTGTAATGGTGTGTATAAAAGTGTGATTTGTGTTGGTAGAAATAATAATAACTTAACTCTAAATGTTGGTTCCTCCAATAGTGAATTGGATAAATCGTTGTTATGGCATCATCGTCTTGGCCACATAAACAAGAAACGCATCGCCAAGCTCCAATCGGATGGGATCTTGGAACCATTTGGCTTAAAGTCGGATGGAGAATGCGAGTCTTGCTTACTTGGCAAGATGACAAAAGCACCTTTCAAAGGAAAAATGGAAAGGGGTAAGGATCTGTTGGACTTAATCCACACAGATGTATGTGGACCATTCAGATCTGCCACGAGAAACGGTGAGAGATACTTTGTTACCTTTACTGACGATTTCAGTAGATATGGATTTATCTATTTGATGAAAAACAAGTCGGACACCTTTGAAGTGTTCAAAGGATTCAAAAACGAAGTAGAAAACCAACTGGGCAAGAAGATCAAGATGCTCCGGTCCGACAGGGGTGGAGAATACTTGAGTCATGAATTCTACGACTATCTAAGGGATTGTGGAATAGTTTCGCAATTATCTCCTCCCAGAACACCACAACTCAATGGTGTTGCTGAAAGAAGAAATCGAACGCTACTTGATATGGTTCGGTCCATGATGAGTCGAGCTACACTTCCAATATCGTTCTGGGGCTATGCCTTAGAAACTGCAGCTCATATCTTAAACCTCGTTCCAACTAAGAAGGTTGCAAAGACACCCTCTGAAATGTGGACTGGGACTCGTCCCTCGTTAGCACATATAAAGGTCTGGGGTTGTGAAGTCTTCGTTCGGCGTGAAACTAACGACAAGCTAGAACCTAGAGCGGAGAAGTGTCGGTTCATTGGTTATCCCTACAAATCCTTTGGATATATATTTTACAAACCTTCTGAGAACAAAGTGTTTGTAGCTAGAAGGGGAGTCTTCCAAGAAAGGGAGCTCATTTCCAAAGAGAATAGTGGGAGCAGTATTGATCTTGAAGAAATTCAAGAAACAACCAATGATGAACCTATAGTTGACACTAGCCCTCAACATGAGGTTGAACCACCTGTTGAGGAAACTGACATACCTCCACCACCTCTTCGCAGAACTATAGAGATAGTAGAGCTAATCAATCTCCTGATTTTTATTATGGTTTTCATATTACAAAGGAATGAGATACACTAGTCAATGATAAAACATTTGATAGTGCGGATGAGCCATCCAACTACAAGGAAGCGATGGCAGGCCCTGAGGCTGCCAAGTGGAAAGAGGCCATGGAGAGCGAGATTCAATCTATGTACGATAACCAAGTTTGGAAATTGGTTGATCATGCACCAGGTCGCAAGACAGTTGGGTGTAAGTGGATCCTCAAAAAGAAGACCGACATGGATGGGAATGTGCACACATTCAAGGCTAGACTGGTTGCGAAAGGTTACACTCAAACTCAAGGGATTGATTATGATGAAACCTTCTCACCAGTAGCAAAGATTAAGTCTATCAGGATATTACTTGCCATAGCTGCATTTCATGACTATGAAATATGGCAAATGGATGTAAAAACCGCTTTCCTCAATGGAAAACTTGATGGGGATGTGTATATGGCCTAACCTGAAGGTTTTGTACATACCGAGTATCCAGATAAGGTGTGTAAGCTTGAAAGATCCATTTATGGACTTAAACAAGCGTCTCGTAGCTGGAATCTTTGTTTTCATGAAAAGGTCAAGGAGTTTGGATTTTCTCGAAGAGAAGATGAGTCATGCGTATATGTTAAGGCTAGTGGGAGTAATGTTGTATTTCTAGTCTTGTATGTTGATGACATACTACTCATAGGAAACGATATTCCGATGTTGCAAGATGTAAAGGTCTGGCTCGGGAAATGTTTCGCTATGAAAGATTTGGGAAATGCAACATACATACTTGGAATAAGAATTTATCGAGATAGAACCAAGCGTTTAATTGGACTTAGCCAAAGTACATACTTGGATAAGATATTGAAGAAATTCAATATGAGTGAATTCAAGAAAGGGTATTTGCCCATGCAACATGGCATAAGATTGAGTAAAGATCAATGTCCCAGCACTAGTAAAGAACTGGACAGAATGAGTCGAATTCCATATGCATCTGCTATAGGATCGATCATGTATGCCATGACATGTACTAGACCTGATGTCTCATTTACTTTGAGCGTGGTGAGTAGAGTGCCGACTGAAGGAAATTCGGCGGATCCTTTCACGAAAGCATTAACTCGACCCAAACATGAGTATCATACTGAAGCCATATGTGTTAGAATTATCAATATACCTTGAATGTTTTAGTTGTTAGTTTGATGCATTAAAAACGTAATAAATTGTATTTGATTTGGAGATTATAATATATGCTGGATTGCGTCCATTTCCATTTAATTTATTATCGTGTTTTGTTTTGCATGTTTAGAACCAACATCCTGAGTATTAATTTACTTAAACCTCCACAGTCAGTCATACTCCTGGAAGTAAGTAGTGATTCAAGACTGTCATGGAGTGTTAGAAGCATAGAGAATGCAACTAACGCTCATGAGTACTTAATGGTGATTTAGGTATTGGAACAACCCGCACTCAAAAGTTTACTTCATGGATTAAGTCAGAGTAATTTTGAGATGATAATATTTTATGTTCTTCAAACGGAGATACATAGAGTTTTGCTCTAGGATTCTGTTATGCTTTGGTGTGCTCCAACGCTGACCGTAACTGGCAGCTATACAGGGTATGTCCATGTATAATATGATGAGTAGAAATGAACTGTGTAGTCAAAGTTTATTTGTTCCTTCTGCCTAAACAGGAGAAGCGATATCCATGGGCCCCTCGATGATTTGGTGTTGACATTAAGTGTTTGGCCAAACCCTTACTAGAATTGATGTGTTCAATTGAGTAGTCTGATGAATTCAACACATATCGGAAATCGGGAAACATAATCTTGATCCATGAGATAGACATTTATCCATGTCTCAGGTTCATATGATATCTTGTAGAACAAAGAAACATTAAATCACTTATCTTAGGACCGAATCTTTATCAGAGTTCGGCAGCTGCATTGGATGGCTTGCTCTCTGCTGATTATTGAAAGTGTTAAAACCAAATAGAGTTAATAACTTGTCCAAGTGGGAGACTGTTGGATATAGTGTCCAGAGTCATTAACTATTGATAATATTTCTAATAATAGCAGGGTCCTTTTGGGTTGCCTAAGACCCAAAATAAACAATCAAAAGAATAAAAGGGAGTTAAAGCAATTAGTTCAATTGATGATAAGCTGCAATATAATTAATTAGATTAATTATATAAAGTGCAGGGACTAATTGGTTAAAATAGTTTTAACAAGCTTATCGGTTCAAGGGGGCTAAGTGTAAAATAGAGGGTTATAAATAAACTGCTAGGGGTTAAACCCTAATGAGTTTTTTTTTCATCTCTCTTGGAGCCGTCGATCTCCCCTCTCCCCCTCCCAAAATCGTAAACCCTAATTTAGGGTTTAGTGATTAAGCATCTTCCTGTTGTTGGTATTTTGGTGTTCTTAAGTGTGAGCCACTAGAGGGATTCATACTATTGGTCCTTGACATCCAAGAAGCGAGATCAAAGGTTTGATTCATCATTGTGGTTTTCGACAATTGCAATAAACAAGTAAGTGTTCTTGATTCAATCTTTTGTACTTAATTATCTAGAACGCATGTATTCATATAGGTTGATAGTTTGTATAACCACTGATGATAAAAATTAAAATATGTTTCCGTTCCCTATATCATGTGGTTGTATGTTTACTCAAAACCTTACAGTTTTGTGTGATTTTGGGTTGGTATATAGTGCATGAAATGGTACACCAAATACAACAGTGTGATCTCTTGCTTAGGATCACTTTAGATTAAAATAATGGAGAAACATCGTTATTGTGTTCGTTGAAACACATTTTGGGTTTTAACCAAAAACAAAAAAGAAAAGATGAAAGCATATATAACAATTCAATTTCAAATCAACGATAGAGTAAAAGAAGATTCACCGATTTTGCGTTTGGATAGACTCCGTTTAGCAACTTGTTTGCTTATCGCCATTGTGAGTTTGGTGTTAATAAATACAAACTTGTACGGGTGAGGCAGCAGAAAAAGACAGGATCTCAAATGGTCCCTGCATAACCAATTTACAACCATCTTATATACACTATAAGGTTTTAGACAACATCTTCATTGATGTGACGGTTCCACTTGTGTGTTCTTCAAGCATTTGGTGACAAGACTTTAAAAGGATGTAAAATCATTGTTCATAAGCATGGGCTGCCCTTTGAATTTGTAAACCGTAAAAAACTTGGTTTGTTGATACTTGATAGTAGTAAATTGGGTTTTTATTTTGTGTTTACAATATTAGATTGTAATGTCTCAAGCAGATAGTAGTGCACCACCACTGCCTAAAACAGAGAAGATAAAAGCTACCGAAAAAAAGTCAGCTGTTTGGGATCACTTTGACAGAATTTTAGATGAAAGTATCTTGACTAATTGGGTTTTTAATCAGAAGAGAGTTAGAAAACAACCGCTAAGATGATCATCATGGACGAACTTTCTTTTAAGTTTGTAGAGGGTAGGGGGTCGAGACGATGGGTGTAAGAAGCATGCCCAATGTTTAAAATACCATCTAGATGGACGGTTAATAGAGACATATATGCTATTTTGTATAAAGAGCGGAATAGCCTGAAAAAGTTTTTATGATCTATGGTTTTTGTGTTGGTGTTCAGCTAATTGTCTCAACACACGACATTGCGTGTGTAAAGAGACCAACGTTTTTAAACGGTTTTAGAACCATGTACAAAGATCATCATTTTCACACACACTAGACTTACACACGGTTGCAAAACCGTGTATGAAAGCTTATGTTCTACTAGTGGCAAAATATCAGCAAGTAATAACATATTCAATTAGCATGTGCCTGTAGCAACATTCAAAGACACGAGTATGCAGTCATGATATGATTCTGGAACTTCTAATTCAACAAAACCACAAGTGATCATTCAACTATATCAGCAAAATACACACAAAACACATTTGATCTGCATTCTAAAATAACACTTTTACATTTGACGCATTCCATATATATATATATATGCGCACTTTCTTATTTAGCATACTAAAAGAAAAACAAAGGATCCAAAGAAAAGACTATCGAAGCCAACCAAATTCTTCTGATGTAGGTGATGGCACATCAACGCATGTATAATCATCATCATCATAATACATCACAGGGCGCTGGAAATGCTCTAAGCTTTCACAAATCTTCAAAAGATCATCATCCAACGCAACGTTCAAACATCCATGAATGTCAAGATGAGTTAATGATTTGCATTTGGTAAGGATTTCAGAAAGACCTGAATTGCCAAATTTACCAAAACGAATTTGAATACGCTGGAGACTTAGCATAGTATGAGCTATGGCTTTAGCTTCAGATTCATCAACACTAACAGTTCTGTAAAATGAGTGCATGTTTCTTTTCAAATGAACCAAAGACTTGCAATGGTTACCAAATGCTGCAAGACCTTTGCTTGTGATATCAGAGCAATAACTGATATCCAAGCCTACAAGATTTGGCAATGGCTTTATATGCTTTAAGACCATATCGTCAGTGATGCTACTATTTGAGATTTGCAATAGTTTCAAACATCTTCCACTGCAACAAAAAAAGAGATTGAACCTTGTTTATGTTTCTTCAAAGTGCATCACAATTTCAAAGAATTTATATAATATATATATATACAAGCAAGCAAGAGATGACGTGAGAAGTACTTTTAAACTGTTATCACTTTTAATCAAATACCCTCCTATGAATTGTGTCTTAAAAAAATGATCCAATGCATCTTGATGCATCTCATCCTAATGTTCGATTATTTCTGATAAGCACTTCTCACCAAATTTGATATTTCTAACCGGAACCCAATCCTATACAAGCAAATGAAGCAATAGGTACTGTTTATATTTTCTTCAAAGTGCATCACCATTTCATAGCAGCAAATAATCAAACACCTTAACTACATACTTACATACGAGAGATTTATATATAACGTACCAGTTGACGACTGACAAGAATCCGGATTCTCCCATGTAGTAGACAAAAAGTCGTTGAACCGTATAGCTGCTACGACGGACCAGCTTTTCCACCGGCAGGTCCACCTCCCGTGGATCCTTACAAACCGCATGACCAACAATACGGAAACACCAAGACCACCGCAACAGATTAATATCCTGCCAGCAGTATGGTCCCGCCACCACTTCCATCCACGGCTTACACACAAACGGCACACACCTCACCATCTCATCCGCTGGTTGTATTTTTACGAAAATCAATGCAAGTATATCCGTATTCAACGCCTCCCACCTCCGCCCCTCCACCACCGCATGCGCATGGGCAGCCTCCTCATTCTTGCTCATTTCTGTGTATCTTGAAAGATCCACATTTGGAAGAGGAGATGGAGTGAGTTGGGTATTTAACGCGGTCCTTTGTGGAGTAGTTTGACGGTCGGAAATCGAATGGTTAATTTGTTTTTGTATTCATCAATAATTATTATTTTTATCGAATTACGTGTAAAATAAACTTCGTATACTTCTTTAAAAGCGAACCAATTTTAAAACATCTTTTTACATATTCTTTAAGATATAGAAAATAAAAAATTTTGATAAATTTTTTATTTCAGTCAATTCAAAACCCGAGACACCAAGACTCCATTTATATTAAGGATATTTTAGTCTTTTTAAAAAAAAATTGGTTTATTATTTCTTTTTGATATTTTAGTCTTTTTAATTTAATAAAACTATATATTCTTTGATGAAATGATTAATATATTAAAAAGTTATATTAATTATTTTTGTTTTAAAATAATTAAGTATTTTGTGTACAATTTGTTTTTTCATATTTTTGGTCATTATAAATATTTATTTATTTTATCATAAATAATAGTAAAATAATATAATTTTTATCAAATATATAATTTTATTATATCAAAAAGGCTAAAATAACAAAAAAGAAATGAAAAACATATGTAATAAATCAAAAATACAAAAATACCCCATATGTTAGTGGAGTGTTTTAACCTATCTAATCATAAACGAAAATAACAATAAATTATACTCTTTTCATCCAAAAACATAATTAGCGATAAATTATAAAGATGAAAATGAAAATTTATATAAACCACGAGAATGAAAATTATAATTTTAAAATCTTTCTCAAACCACAATAACCAAAATTGTAGTTTACCTTTTTTTTAACAAGAGTGAGTTGGAGATGTTAGAAAATAGAAATGGTCAAAGAAAAAAACACATAAGTACAATAATACAATATATCTTAACCAAAATTTGAAATTCCTTACTAAATAGTACGAGAAGGCGTTACAGGGAGGGCGGGCTAGGCACATGCCATAGCCCACGAAAACTAAATGCACAAATTTTTGGACGTGAACTATGGAGTAGTTAGGGGTTGTTTACCAAAATTTCTATTAAGTCCTGTATGGATAAATTCGTCTTTCCGGATAAAAATGTGTTATTGTTTACTTTTTTCACTGAATCAATGGCCTGAATGATAAAAATGACCGTTTTACCCTTAGTATGAATTGTACACAGTGTGCATCTATCATCCTCCAAAAAAATAGATTTCAACACCAGAAATCTAAACACATTTCAGTAGATGCCTAAATGGAAAAGAAATCAAAAAAATAAGAAGAGATGAACTAAAAATCAAAAAGAAGATAAATCAAAACATATTACAGTGGTGTCCCATTCTTAACCCATGCTTAATCGAAAAGAAGAGAAATCAACTATATCCTCAACCTACATAGAAGAATTAAATAGGAAAACATCAAATTTTGAGAAATCAAAATCTCAACCCATGATCGGAGAAAGCGACATCTGCAAGCTTCAAATTCCAAACTTGGAGAAAAAGAAACCTGACCCTCGATTGGTATCTGCTAACTTCAAACTGAAACCCTGAGCAAGAAATCGTCAAAGAAGAAGATGGTAGGGGTGTACAGGCGTGATAGTGCAGGAGTGTTGAAGAAAGTATGAGAAGAGAAACCGATCTAAGAAGAAGATGAGCAAGAAATCAGGCAAACAAAATATGGGAAAGGAAATAGAAATCGAAATCAACAGTGGATTGGAAGAAATCGTTACCTTGGAGAAATCGAAAGTGTAGAGATCGTTGTATTTCGGGAAATCGTTCGATTTGGAAAAATCTCGTAGGATCTAGAGAGGTTGAAGATGGATGCTTGTAGAGAGGTTGAAGATCGAAAGCGACTAGGGTAGTATGAGCGTGTTTTTCATTCCAGGGGTAAGGGAAGTAATTTTGTTAGCTTAATCCGAACAAGATAGCATTCTGGACTGTGCGAATAAGTTGGGTTTTTTTCATTAAGCCCTAAGTAAACACTCTAAAACGTCTGTGCGAATAAGCTCATTAAGCCATTAAGCCCATTAAGTTAAAAGTAAACACCCCCTTAGAGTTGTTCATGGGCGGTACAGCGTACTAGATCTGGTCCGTTCAGCCCGTCAGAAAAGTAGGCTTGAACAACCATTATAAAAAATATGGATAGGCTCGAGTGAGACTACTAAAATTAATGAGCAGGCTTGGGCGATAGAAAAATAACTTTGGACAGGCCCGTCTGACACGTTATATAATTATAATCAATTTTTTTATACAATAATATTTCATTAAAAAAGTTTTATAGTGGTTTGGGTTAGACTCCATCTACCTAGTACCAATCACCTCCCAAATATATACTATATGTGTTATGTCATATGATACGTCTTGAATCTCGATCTTGAAATATTAGGTTGTTAAAATTTTGTTGTTAAAGAATCCGAACTTCGAAGGGTGATAATCCTTGAAGAGATAAAGTTCATACTCCATATTTTGTGAAAATTACTTTTTGCTTACATTGTGTACATTAGTATATTTTACATATTTTACATATTTTACCATTTTTTTTCAGTGTAATTTTTTAGGCTCGTTAGCCCGTTGGCAAGCCCAACCCACTTATAGGACAGGTATAGGTAAGTTCTTAAGCCCGCAAAAATGGGTTTGGGTTTGCTTTATTAGGCCCGTCGGACAAGAAAAATATGTTAGGCCCGGTCCATGGCCCGCCCAAGCCCGTAAACGATCACCTCTAGAAGTAGTAGTTTTATTTTTTCTATCTCATAAAATTCATTTTTTATTTATATTTGCTTCAAAACATGTGAACCAATTATTTAATTTTATTGATTTTATTTAATAATTAATATAAAAGGTTATATCAGTAATTTATGTATTTGACAACTCAATCCATAAAACCATGCTCACATATCCTCTGCAAATCCATCGCCTCCTCACATCTCCTCTTATGCAAATCCATCGCCTCCTCACATCTCTTCTGCAAATCCACCATCGCCTCGCCCTCTTCTTCTTCAACGAAAGCCAGATGAGCAAAAACCACTTACAGTGATCCCTGAATGACCTTTTTTGGATACTGCTAATGAGCAAACACCACTTCAGCTTCAGGCTAGGCTTTTCTTTGTAACACCTCGAAATTCCATGGTTAAAGTTAGGTTATATGTTGATATTGAAGGGTTAAAAGTGTATTTGGTAAAAGTTATAAGTTTTGTGAATGTTGAAACTTTGGGGTGGATTTTGTTATTTACTGATAGTTTAATAAGTATAAATTGGAGAAGTCAGTTTAAGATTGAGATTATCTCAATTTGATTCTGGAAGTCGGTTCTAAGGAAAGCAGAAAAGAAAGTGAATTCGAAGTCTGCTTTAGGTAAGAAAAATTGAATTGATTTCCTCCAAATAGTTACTTGAAAATTTGTAATCATGAGTAATCTGTTTTCATTTAGGTTACAAGTTTATGTGGGCAAATAGAATTAAATTTGGTTTCCTGACTTTGGCTTTCATCGATTTCGGATTAGCATCAGGTGAGTTCATCTACTCTTTACATATTTTCCAAGTTAAAAATTGATATGTTAAGTAGGAATAAACTCATTGATAGTATTACAAAAGAGTTATTGAGAATTTGGAATAAAAATCGTATGTAATAAACTGGGTAGAATCGAAATCCGGAAGATGAGTTTTCCGGAAAGTTCTGGATTCCGGATGTTTAAGTTATGATTTGTGAGATTGGGTAGAAGTACTAAGACGGGATAGTCTTAGAGTCGACGAAAATACGTGAATTAAGAACTGTGATGATGGTAACGAGGATTCTTATGTATAGTATGTTCATAATTTCAATTAGCTACTGTTATTATGAATATATTGTTACATAAGCAAACTTGTTTTTAAATTGTTATGGTAATTAATGAACGTTAAAGTACGTTTCTTGTGTTTGGGTGTGTATAGCCATTTCTTATGGTTATTCTTATGTGTTATAGCAGAATACGATGGTGAATACACCAAATCGATCTTCTACTTCTTAAGAAGATAGAGTGGAAAACGAAGTTGCTGAGAGTCCACCGAGGCCACCTATTCTGGGAGAAGGAGGAAGTCAAGTACATCGAACTAATATTGGTACTTCCAATCCGGTGACGACGGAATCCACTATGGAATCCCGTATGATGGAGAACATGATGCGAGTCATGAATAATGCACTGACTCAACAACAGGAGATGTTTATGAAAATGTTTAATGACATAATCGTTGAGTCACGAAGACCAGAGATGGGTACTGGTACGGTAACTCCACCTGTTAATCCAGTATAGAATGTGAATAGAAGGATGGAGAAAGTTTGTTCTTATAAAACGTTTTCAAGCTACAAGCCACCGGAATTTGCTGGTTCCGATAATCCAATTGCGTGCATGAATTGGATTAGATAAATGGAACAAGCATTTAGAGCGTGTGAATGTGATGAGGAATCAAAGGTCAGATTCGGATCCCAGATGTTATGCGGAAAAAATGCTTTGACCTAGTGGAAAATTGTGACATCAACAGTGACGGCTCCGGTTTTGGCAGCTATGACTTGGGAGTCGTTCAAAAGAAAGATATTGGAAGAATATTGCAATGAGAATGAAATGGATCGCATTGAGGAAGAATTTCGAACGCTAAAGAAGGGAAATTCATTTGTAAGAGAATATACTCGAATCTTTTTAGAGAAGTTGAACTTAGTAGGCATGTGGCCCCAACTGAAAAAGAAAAGATCAAGGCTTATCTGAAGGGTTTGCCAGCTGATATGATGTCCAGAGTCAGAAATTCTAAAGCCTTGACTCTAAGGGAAACAATTGAAGACGCTAAGATAATAGAGGAAGTATATGCTAGAGATAAAGCAGAGAAAGCTCAAGTGGGGAAAAGAGAAAATGGGAAGGTCGATCAGAATCTTCTCAGAAATCCAGGTCGTTTGCTAGAAACCCTCGTTTTGAGCCCCGACAAGAAACAAATTGGTGCCAGAAATGTAAAAGCAAACACTTTGGTCCGTGTCGAGTAACTTTGTTGGAACGCTACAAGTGCGGAAAGAGTGGTCATCGGATTGAGGACTGCCCCATCTAAGGCCCGGCATGCTTCGAATGTAAGCAGCCTGGTCATTATCGAAGAGATTGCCCGAAGTTAAAGAAAGGCGGAAATCAAGGGAGGAAGCCGAATACTCCAAAGCCAACGGGCAGAGCATTCCATATGATGGCGGAAGAAGCAAAAGAATCGAAGGATGTAGTTTATGGTACATTCCTTATTAACTCAATACCTGCAAGTGTATTATTTGATTGCGGTGCCAACCTGTCTTTTATATCGAAATCGTTTTATCAAAAGTTAGCTATGCCTGTCACTACCTTAGAAGATGCTTTAGTAGTTGAAATAGCTAACGGAGGTCCAGTCTTAGTGCGAGAAATACTTGAAAGTTGTACAATTATGATAGAAGGGAAGGAGTTCCCAATTGATTTGATTTTGATGGAGATTAGGGGGTTTGATATAGTCATTGGTATGGACTTGTTGACAAACAATCAAGCAGAAAGTCTTTGCGCCAAGAAATTAATACGGATCCCTATGTCCGGAAATGATGATGTATTCATCTATGGGGAAAAGAGAAAGGGGGAGGTTCCATTGATTTCTATTGCCAAAGCGCGTAAGTGTCTAGTGAAAGGATGTTCATCTTATCTAGCATACGTTTTGGATGATAAAGTAGAAAAGAAGCGAGCGGAAGACATAAAGATAGTACGTGATTTTCCAAATGTGTTCCCTGATGATCTTCCAGGCTTACCGCCAGAACGACAAGTAGAATTCAGAATTGACCTTGTTCCAGGAGCAGCACCGATAGCACGGGCACCGTATCGTTTGGCACCGGCTGAAATGAAAGAGATGATGTCTCAACTGCAAGAACTACTCTACAAGGGATTTATTAGGCCAAGTTCTTCACCTTGGGGGGCTCCAGTGTTATTTGTCAAGAAAAAGGATGGCACTATGAGAATGTGCATCGATTATAGGGAGTTGAATAAGCTGCCCATTAAAAATAAGTATCTGCTCCCAAGGATTGATGACTTATTCGACTAACTACAAGGCGCGGGATGTTTTTCAAAGATTGATTTGAGGTCGGGATATCACCAAGTAAGGGTAAGAGATGAAGACATACCCAAGACGGCGTTCAGAACAAGATATGGGCATTATGAATTTCTAGTGATGCCTTTTGGATTGACAAACGCCCCTGGAGTGTTCATGAATTTAATGAACAGGGTGTGTCGACAATTCTTAGACAAGTCGGTCATCGTGTTCATAGATGATATACTTGTTTATTCAAAGAATGAAGCAGATCACGAATGTCACCTTCGTGAAGTTCTAGATGTTCCGAGGAAAGAAAAATTGTACGCAAAATTTTCAAAATGTGAATTTTGGTTAAAAGAGGTACAGTTTCTTGGTCATGTGATTACTTCTGAAGGGGTCAAAGTGGATCCGGCAAAGATAGAAGCAATGACGAATTGGGAGACACCAACGAATGCTTCAGAGATACGGAGTTTCTTGGGTTTGGCAGGCTATTACCAGAGATTTATAAAAGATTTCTCTAAGATCGCTTCTGCCTTGACAAGTCTGACACGGAAGAATGTAAAGTTTGTATGGACTAAAAAATAAGAGTAAACTTTTAGGACATTACAAAAGAAGCTATGTGAAGCTCCTATCCTTGCACTACCGGAAGGAACAGAAGATTTGGTCGTATATAGTGATGCATCAAAGATAGGTTTAGGGTGTGTATTGATGCAACGTGGCAAAATGATCGCTTATGCATCAAGACAGCTTAAAGAGCACAAAAAGAATTACCATACCCATGATTTAGAACTGGCAGCCGTAGTTTTTGCTTTGAAGTTATGGCGGCATTACATGTATGGAACGAAGTGCACTCTTTTCACTGATCATAAGAGTTTGAAACATGTTTTTTATCAGAAAGAGCTGAATATGAGGCAACGGCGTTGGTTAGAACTACTGTAGATCCCAGTTTGATCAGGTAACAACGAATAAACGAAACGATTAATCTTTATTGATTGATTCAAGAGAGTTACAAGTATTGGATTGAAATTCTCAACTCTCTATCTCTCTTAGCCGTATGAAACTAAATTGATTAATCTTAACCTAATAATCAAAGAAACAAGCCTTAAATACCTAGGGCTTAAGCTTCAATCCCATGACCTATTAAGCTAATCTAAGCCCATTAAACAATTAAAGGCTTTTACAATTAAATAACTAAACTCTATAATTCTTTATATAACTTTCTAAATAATAGGACATTTATGGTCCTAACAATGTCCCCCTAAAGTTATATAAAGAAAAAATTGGTCTTGAAAACTTCAGATTTTGATATTCTCTTCCTCTTGAATTTTCGAAACACTTTGGTGTTGCTTGTCTTCATGACTTTCCAAGATCCCCCTTGAATAAATCTCTTATCTTTAGTTTCAACTTTATCACCAGATTCAGTGAACAATAACCTTGACTGAGTGCACGAAACGCAACTTTCAACTGTAGAAACTCAGCACATCGGATAAGTACACAAGAAAGATAATGTGCGAGTTACGTGACATTCCACAGTGCATCTTCAGTTTAAAATAAAGAATCTGTCTTTGAACCACGAGTTGAATAGGCTTTGAGTAACTTCGGAACTCGTTGAACCAATATGATCGAAGGAGGAAATAATGATTTGTAGCGAACACCACTTGAAACGGGATGAAAATTTGAACTCTTTTCGGAACTGATCAAATAACAGTCACTCCCCATCAGCTTTTGCAACAGTTACTCCCCCTCGGCTTTTGCTAATTCTCCCTCAAATTGATAATCCGTGTCTTTGAATAGGAGCATCCGGAGCATCATGTAACTTCAAAGACAAAACTGGTGAGTAGCAAAAATATCAGACATAACATTTTAAGTAGCCAAGATGGGTAAGAATCTAACACAGAAACACGATAATAACTGTTATCACATCAATTAAAATAATTGAGTGGCCTATGTTTAGAGTTGGCATCGAGGTATCTCTGATAGGACTTTCAGTTATCACTGAAGTAAAATTTTAAAAATTACTTCTCAAACTGTTCCGACAATATCACAAAGATATGCAATGGGAATCACAAAGACTCGTGCATGTGTGAAAGAATTAAATTATATCGATTTGGCTCAAAAATTGATTTAACCTGGGATGCAAGTTAAAAATCAATAGACTCAGTGATTAGAATATGAAGTTCGGAGACCGGAGTTGATGTCTTCCTTTTTCAATATCTAAGACCTCCGAGTGAGGAATAGATAGATTATGTGCTAAATCTCCGTGAATATATGAAACAAGCATCTTTTGTGAGATACTTGAGTGGCTAGGTGGGGTGACATAAGTTATCGATACTGGGTCCATGTTTGTTTCAATATTCATCTCCAAAGAACGAGAATGAATAGATTATGTGGTTACCCGGATAACTGACTCGGTTTGGTAAGGACCAATAATTCTTTTAAGTCCTGTTACATCCTTACCATATTCTTTTCACTCCAAACTCGTCTATGCATCTAGACCCCTCACTGATGTCTATAAGTGGATGTGTTTCTTGGGTAGGTCCTTCCGGTTCTGGATAGACCATAGAAATAGTATAAGTCCTAACACTCCTTTCATGCAACGAATAGAACAGTTTAGTAAACAGTGAAGTACGAGTTCTAAACTGAAATGTTTAGAAGTCTAAGCATTTAAGAACGAGTTCTGAACTGAATTATTCAGAAGTCATTGTTGAAATAACAGAATTTCAATGAACAAGATCAAACGCTAACCAGAATGACTCAGTAAGCACAATATTTGCAATAAATGAGACAATGATCAGAAAATTTAATTGTGAAGAACAAGTCACAATTATTATATCCGACAAGAAGTGAATCATTAGCAAGAAATGACGAACCTTGAGAAACAAATAGGAATTCAAACGAGTGTATTTCCATCGAAAATCAACAAATACATGAGAAACTAGGTCAAAAAATATTGGATGTGGCAATCATGGAGTTTAAAATTGGAGAATAACAAACACAGTTAGTTATTCAGAATGAATTACCACGGTTTTTGAATTCAGTTAAAGTTCACTTACTTTTCATAAAATAGTACCCCCCCCCTCAAAAATGGCATAACCCTTTTATTGATGTCATGTGAAGAGAATCTTCTGAACTATACGCACATGACATTCCTGCAAAACAGATTAGAAAGATTTTGGTAACCATGCTTTGATGGATCCTTGATGGTTAGATGCCTTAACATTAAAATGGGGACCGGGGATACCATAAGTACCATACCAACTATTTGCGTACCGTGGATTCACAAAGTCATTCTTCCCACAATTTGTACAACAGATCTTTGCTCGGCTTAGACTGGTTAGCTTCACTATAGAATAAACATGAGTAGGTGAATCAGTCTTGGAAATAAACGACGGTGTATCAACTACAGGAGATTTATAAGACGTGTTTCCATCATCATCTTCTGTAGTTGACTTCCTTTTCCAAACCATTTTGACTTTACGAAACAGTTGATTATCTTTATTATCAACACGAGAATTATAGAAAAGATTGGAGGGTCGAATCTGATCTTTTGAAAAATCATTTGATTTGACAAAACTCTTTGTAGAAATTGAACTTGAAGCATGAGAAGGTTGAACACTTTTGAACTTGCTTTCTTCAAGTTTCCTGACTTTAACGGATAAATATTTCGTTCTTCGAGAATTAAATCAATTTTTTTGTAGATCAGGTTTTATCATTTGTTCCTTCAAAATCTCGGTTGCTAACCCGGATAATTTTTGTGTAAGCTTTTGAATTTCTGTTTCAAAAATGGTTCTTTCACATTCAAAATCTTTTTCAATAGTGTTGTGTTTGTCAGATATTTCTTTGAAAAAAACAACGTTTTTCTTTTCAAGCTCTTTCTTTTCACTTTTCAAAGGATTTTCTTTGATTCTCAATTTTTTTTTCGCTCAAGTACTAAAACTTGTTCAAAATCAGAAATCTGTTTAGAAAGTTTAGCATTATTAAGCTCAAATACTTCTCTTTCCTCGAAAATCCTTTTGGAAAGATCAAAAAATTTTCTTTCAAAATTATTCTTCTCATTTAAAAAGTCGCTCTTTTCCCTTTCAAAAGCAGGAATCTGTTTTTCAAGAACAGATATCCTTTTCTTCAACTCAAGATTTTCACTCTCAGCGGCCTTTTCTTTCTCTTCTAGGGACCGAAACTTCTCTTCTTTGGATTCGAAATCTGCAACTCTTCGTTCAAGTACAGATAACTTTTCAGAAGCTTCAACACTTGTTGGTTCACTTTTCTTCATATCGGCTCTTTCAAGATCGGAAATTTGTTGCCGGAGATCCAAATTGCTTTTCTCTAGATCAAATTTTTTTTCCTCCGAAGCTTTTGCGCTCTTCTGATAAGTTTCACAACTTTCCCAAAGAGCATTTTTTCTCTTGTCAAACTCTTAATCTGTTTATCGTTGTAGTCGATTTGCATCTTATAGCCATGAATGTATTTTTCTAACTTTTCTATTTTTTCTGTTGGACTTACATACCCATTATAAAAATCATTAATTCTTGACATTGTTACGTGAAAAATTGATCGTTAATCGGTGTTACTTTGAAGAATCAAAAATGCGGAAGAAAATAAAAAATTAAATTTGAAAACAAATCTAAAAATAAATTCGTTTCCAAAAACTAAATTCTGATTATCGAATTCGGACGAACAAAAACTAAACTTCGAGAATAAACCTGCAAGAAAAATATGGCAAGTTAGATCAAGACGTCAACCAAAATCACATAAAATAATAAACGTCGTAAATAAGATCAAACTATCACAAATAGTCTCAAAACATATCGCTAAAACTCGCAACTAACAAACAACTACTGAACAATGTAAGAAAGGACATAAACACTTGCAACAAACGAAAGCAGCATGCAGTAGCTACAGGTGACAACGGTAGTAGATGAAGTCGAGGGAAACAAAAGAAAAATGGTCAAAACTGTCACTATGCATGCGTTGTATGTATATATATTATGTATGCTTCATGCGGTTATGATAACAATTAGAAACAAATTTAAGAGATAAAAATTAGAAACAACCATGAACATGAAGCCACGTATCAAGATTTGAATCACACAACAAATAAGCTCATGAAGCCACGTAACCACTTTGAATCATATTTGAAGCCACCATCTCCAAATTCAAAAGAATTTAGCCTACAATTATTGACTAAAGGAGTGTATCCGGATTTTAAAACATCCAAGAAATGATGTTATCCGGAAGAAAGGTTTCATCCGGAAAGTGTCTTTATCCGAAAAATGTCTTCGTCCGGGAAAGTTGTTTTGTCTGGAAAGTGGGTTGTCTGGAAAATGGGTTATCCGGTAACTTGGCTTACCCGGGAAATTGTTATCCGGGAAAGAAATTGTGTCCAGAAAAATGAGTTATCCGGTAAAATCACTTTATTTCGGAAAAAGATTGTTATCCGGGTACTTTTATTCGGGAAACGAGTTTATGCGGAAAAACTTACCTGAAAAGATTAGGGTTTATAAAATAAACTCATATGCGGCCGATTTTCTTCCCTTTGACACCTGCACTTTTCAAAAACTCACCAAACAATCATCAAACAAGCAGAAATTCGATTAAAATTGAAGATTTATCGAAATTTTTGATGAACACGAAGAACGCTTCGAAAATCAATAATTCCAAAAACCTTCAAAATTGAAACGAGACGGATAAAGATCGATCACAAACTCATTAGAAATCAAGATCTAACGAGATAATAATATCAAATCAATAAGATAAAATAAAAACCAGTTTGCAAACCCGATTGATGATTTTTACCCACAAAAAACTGCACTATATCGAACAGAAAACAGATGCCTTCTGGACCTCAAACGCCAAACTCCACCGTTCAGAATGTAGACCAAGATGTCGCGAAGCTACTGTCCAAAAATCACAACGATCCGACGGTTCAAACTCCTGGAATAGGCAAAACGGCACGACTGCGTTTTCCAGAAAATTGTTTACGAATTTTTTCTTTACTTTCTCACTTTCGATTGGCTTCTTCTATTTCTTCAAATCACCGATTCAGCTCTGATACCACGTGTAGATCCCAGTTTGATCAGGTAACAACGAATAAACGAAACGGTTAATCTTTATTGATGAATTCAAGAAAGTTACAAGTATTGGATTGAAATTCTCAACTCTCTATCTCTCTTAGCCGTATGAAACTAAATTGATTAATCTTAACCTAATAATCAAAGAAACAAGCCTTAAATACTTAGAGCTTAAGCTTCAAGCCCATAGCCCATTAAGCTAATCTAAGCCCATTAAACAATTAAAGGCTTTTACAATTAAAGGCTTTTACAATTAAATAACTAAACTCTATAATTATTTATATAAGTTTCTAAATAATAGGACATTTAGGGTCCTAACAACTACTTAAGGATTATGATTGTGAATTTCATTACCATCCTAGTAAAGCAAATGTTGTGGCTGATGCCTTAAGTAGAAAAGAATACAGTGGTGTTTGAAAGTGACTAACGCCAGGATTGATGTGATGTCGAGTTTGATTGAAAGAATCAAAGTGGCACAAGCGGAAGCATTATTAGAAGAAAATCTGAAAGAAGAGGTTATGGTTAAACAACGTCTTCAATTGACTGAAGATAGTCGCGGAGTCAAATTATTTCAAGGCCGTACCTGAGCGCCAAAGATTGGAGGAAACCGAGAGTTACTTCTTGAAGACGCCCACAAGTCCAAATATTCTATACATCCTAGAAGTACTAAGATGTATAGAGATTTGAAACTACACAATTGGTGGCCAACTATGAAGCTAGATGTGGCACAATGTGTAGAGAAGTGTGTGACGTGTTCGTTGGTAAATGATGAACATCAACGACCTTATGGGAGTCTACAATCTTTAGAGATTCCTGAATGGAAGTGGGATAAGATTACCATGAACTTTGTGACTAAGTTACCAAGGACGTTGAAGGGTAACGATACTATTTGGGTAATCGTAGATCGTTTAACTAAAAGTGCTCATTTCTTAGCAAAGAAATAAACTTCACCAATAGCTAAGCTAGCCAAGTTATACATTGATGAAGTGGTATCAAGACACGATATACCTGTGTCTATAGTTTCTGACCTTGATAGCCGATTTACTTCATGATTTTGGCAGTCACTACAAGAAGAATTGGGCACAAGAGTGAATTTGAGCACTGCATATCATCCACAAATGGACGGGCAAAGTGAAAGAACCATTCAGACTTTAGAAGATATGCTCAGATCCTATGTGATCGATTTTGGAGGTAACTGGGATACGCATTTACCCTTAGTGGAGTTTGCGTACAATAATAGTTATCATTCTAGTATTGGAAGGGCACCTTTTGAAGCCTTATATGGACGGAAATGTAGAACTCCAATATGTTGGTTAGAAGCTAGAGAAAAGCAATTTGCTGGTCCTGAAATTGTACAACAAACGGCCGATAAAGTGAAAGAAATTCGGAAACACATGAAGGCGGCTCAAGATCGACAGAAGAGTTACGCCGATCCGAAAAGAAGATCGAAAGAATTCCAAGTTGGGGAGCGGGTGATGTTAAAGGTATCTCCGTGGAAATGTGTCCTAAGATTTGGGAAACGTGGAAAGTTAAGTCCACATTTTCTTGGACCTTTCACTATGTTAGCTCCAATCTTTCTGTTTGTGAAAGTAGTGAAAATAGTCTAAGTACAGAAGTAACCCACAGAGGCTCTGCAGAAGAACCCAAGAATACCGAAGGCAAGAACCAGCAGAAGACTGCTCACAGAGGACCGAGCCGCAGAACCTCTGTCACCCTTGACAGAGCCTCTGCGGTTTATACTGAAGACTTAGAAGATTTACAAATATCTTTCTACTGTTCCAGGATCCGTTCATCCACTTGCTTAAGGCATGCACTGACAACAACAACACGTGTCAAACTCTGATAGGGCTCTGTCCAAGTTGGAACATGCGCATTTAATGCATGCAGTACCTGCTACTATTCATACGATCCTGTCTACTGTAGCATAAGTCCTTATTGTCTAAAGTATGTCCCCTTTGTAGTAGTATAAAAGGAAGACTCATGTTGAGTTCTTCCCTTAACAAAAACAAGAATTACACATTAAGCTACGCACAAACACACACACCAGCAGCTCTTTCTTGTTATGTTCTTGGTGTTCTTGATAATATCAAACACAGTAATCTTTGAGATATTCATGTTGGTCCCGAAGGGCTATACAAGTTTGTAGAAGGGGGGGGGGGGGTTGAATACAAACACTAAAATTTTACTTTTCTAAATTGTTTATTGATAAATCATTAACAATTTACAGCTTGTTGCGGAAACAAGATTAAGGATAAACCTAAATCTAAACAAGTTGGAACACTAAGTTTCTTGCACTAAGAAAGATAAGGAAATTACTAATAATAACCTATCTCAAGATAAGAAGGATGAACTTGTCCAGAGTTAGCAAGTTACTTCAAAATGAAGTGAGTTCTTCTTCTTATATACTGCATGCATTTAATGCATGGCAGTTTACACTTTACACGTGGCAACAGCTCATTGGTTGTACGTCATTGACCTTTGTTGACAACCTTAGTAGCCGCGTGTTTGAACAGTGTAGTATCAGAATGGTTGTACGATTTCAGACAATAAGGAGGTTCTTTTTCTGACATATCGTACGGAGACGTGCAAGGGTGGTTAAGACAAAAGTACTTTGTACGGAGGACTTCATGATCAGCTTTTCGTTGATTCAGCGATCTATCATTCTATCACAGCGAATGATAGAGTTCAACGATAGCTGAAGTCTTGTACTTGATACTTCACGTTGTGGACAAATCTGAGTCTTCGCTGATCCGCATCAGTTCATTAGGAGACTTGTCGCTGGTTCTTGAGCTTGATCTTCGACTTCAGCGTAGAACCTATGTTGACGTGAAACTTCTCTTCAGAGATCATAAGTAAACAACTAACTTATCTGCGATCACCATAAGGACTGAACAGACTCAGAGTATTATGGTAAATAGTGTTCGCTGAATGTTTAATCTAAAGAGCGAGAGTTCCTATCAGCGGTACTGTAAGATCTTAGTACTTATCAGCGATAGTGAAACTCTGATACATATTGTTTACTTACAATTTTCACTAAGTATATAGGAGAGGGTCATTATCAAATCACTGAGGGTTTGGATCAACAATATCCCCCTATTTGATTATGACATAGCAACAGAGAAAATTGCTATTTAATGAAAACATAAGGATAAAAAGAACTCATAAAATATTTGTCCCTTTTACTGTTTTCTGGGATCTTTTCTGTACTGATGGAGTAAAGTACATTCGCTGAAATTTTTCTTTAATCTTTGTAAAGATTACAGAGGGAAGTGGAAAAATTACAAGTACATCGAATACAATTACAGGTACAAAAGAATAACTGATACAATAGAAGAATGAGACGATCCTATCAGTTTATAAAGGTTCTTCCTTAATGAGAAGTTCATCAAGGGTCTTTGATGTGGGAATCATCCAGTCAGGGACATTTACTCCTTGATTCCTTTTGTTCAGCGCTTCTTCAAAAATCAAGGGTTTAAGATGTCGTGCCTGAATGTCGTTTTTGAAATCACACCAGTAGATGAGATCTTTCAGCTGTTCGATGGGAGTGATGGGAAGTTCAGAGATACGTTGAAAACGCTTTCGTCCATCCCAGTCAATGAAGAATATCCCGTAGGGTTTGCTTAAGACTTTCCCAGGGAAGAACGTCTCATCAGGAGGAAGAGATGTGTCAAGTGCAGAAAGGTCAGGTTCTGGACCAAGGACTTCAGTTAGAGAAAAACCAATACCTGTTTCGTTTCGTATCTGAGGACCATCTTCTGAAGATTTAGACTTTTTCTTTGCAGAGGCCTTTCTTTTCTGACTTTCGAGAGGAGGAGGAGGGGGAATATCCACACAAGAATAGACTAAGTCGATCTGCTTGTTTATCAGTTTTTCAAAATGATCCTTGTACTTAGACTGAGACTTCTGGATGGCTAATCTGATCTCCAACCATTCAGAGAGACAGTACTGCGTGAGCTTCAACATAGAATTTTTCGTACTGTCCATTCTCTCTGAATATCTCGACTTCAGCGATAGAAACTTTGAGGGTTGATCTTCCAGTGATGAGTACCTTGATTATTCTGGAAGGTCGATGTCTGAAGTGTACATTTTCTTTGCACCAGGCTAAGGTAGATTGAGACACAGATCTCTTTTCTTCAACGATCTTCTTGGCTTCTTCCCATAGCTGACGTTGAACTTCAATTGGAGCTCTTTTCAGCTTGGGGTCTTTCACCGATTTTTGAGTAAGTTGGATGGCGAGTTCTCTGTCTTTTTCTTCAAATTCTCTTCTTTCAGCGTTTAAGCGTTCATCTCTAAGGTGTTCCTTGTATTCCTTTTGAGAAATTCTGAACTTTGGTGGAACGGAAGGAAGTTGATCACGCTTCAGAATGATTCGCTGAGCCTCGAACTTCTTTATTATCTCATCTCTTCTTTTCTGCTCCTCTTCACTTGGTTTTTGAGAAACCAAGGAAGGTCTGTTTTTGTGAGAGAGCTTCTGTTCTTCACGTTCATCAGTCTCAGAGATCAAATCCAAGACCGGGATTATTTCTTCAGCTTTGGGAGCTGGGATTATTGTTGGTGAAGTCGCAGTTGTAGGAACTTCAGCGATATCCTCAAACAGGGGAGAGGACTAGCTGAAACACAGCGATCGTTCGAGTAAGAACTTGGGTAGAATATGGATAAAGAATGTGGTTGTGTATAGAGGTTTTGTGGAGAGTAGAGCTGATAATGTGTATAGAGAGGAGGGATGAGAGCAAGGAAGATTTAGTGTACCTGACAAACTGGCTTTGGAAGCGAGATCATCAGATTGTCATTGTCTTAAGCGACACCTTTTCCTTTGCCCTTGTCAGCTTCAGACGCTGAAGGCTTTAATTTGGTCCGCTCCCCTGAAGGTTCGTTTATCACGATCCCTTTAAGAACTTTAGACCTCTGAGCAGGCTTGACGATAAAAGAGTCATCATCATCATCATCATCATCATCATTCTTTGGAGAAGAGGATGGTTCATCATCAGATAAGTCGATGGCTTCTTCATCTTCAGCTTCAGACTCAGATTCTTCAGCTTCTTCTTCGAGTTGCTCCCCCTCAGATACAGAGGTAAGCTTCTCGGTTCCCTCAGGGTTTTCATCTCCCTGAGGTCCAGCGGCTGCTTTTTCAATTGTCTTCTCACCCTCTTCAGCAAGGGTAAGGTCTTCAGTCTTCTCCCCCCTGATAGATTCATCATGGGGAAGGTCTTCAGCACTCTTCTCCCCCCCCCCTTCCTCATGATGAGTGGGGGAGGAATGTGATGACTCAGCAGCTGGTTTTGGGTCCCTGTCTTCTTGGCCAGGGATCCCCACACAAATTTCAATCGCTGTTAGTCTGTTTTCTAGACCAGAAATAGCAGGATTGATCTTCACGAGTTCAACACGATCCGCCGTAGTAAAATGCTCAGGTGCATGAGCAGGGACGGTCATGTTATGCAGGATCTGCTGCATCATTGTCTTCATCGAACTTACGTCAGTCTTTACAGAACTAACGTCAGTTTTTAAGGAACTAACGTCAGTCTTCAAGGAACTCACGTCAGTCTTTACAACAGACATATCTCCTTCGAATTTTCCAACCGATGTCTTCAGCGTTGTGACTTCGCTGGACATGGTGTGAACTGATGTTTTGATGGCGAGGTAGTCTGTGTAGATGTCAGTGAGAACTTTGGCAAAGTTGCTGAGAGTTTTATCAACCGTCTCCAAGTCATCTTTGGAGGCATTCTTTTCCACCACTGTTGTCAGCTTTATAAGATTCTCTCCAGCGTTTGTTACAGCTGAAGAGTTGTCGGAAAGAGTAGTGGTGAGACCTGTCAGCTTTGTCTCTATTGTCTTCAGAGAGGTGTTTATGTCTCCCAAATTAGGACCTGTAACATATAAGAACTTGTGAACAGAGGAAAGCTCAGAAGTTTGGGGTTCAGTTACAGTGTATAGGGGTTGGTGTATACCTGCAGGAGGATTGGTGAATACATCAAAATCTCGGTGTCCTGAGAAAAGTTCCATGTCGTCAGCGAGAGTGCGTGTACGCATGGTCAGCTCTGCAGGTCCTACATCCATCATTCCTTGAAGAGTATCAGCTTTAGCTTCTGGAGGAATGACAGGTGCTTCAGTGACAACTGGAATAGAGTCTAATTGAGTAGAGGGAGGAGCGAAGTTGAGAATGTTGGTTGGGTGCGGAGTTCAGCGTTGGATTCGCTGAGAATTACTTCTTCAGTCTGTGGAGAGACTGAAGGAGCTTGGGTAGGTTCCAAGTTTATAACCTCAACGTTTAGAGACGCTGAGGCTGGGATAGAATGGGTGGCTTGTTCAGCTGTGGCAGAGCGTACCACTGAACGTTCCTTCAGCTCTTCGAGATGAGCTGAGGAGTCTTCAGCAAGAGATTGCTGGGGTTGCTCCTTAGTTTTCTTAGTTCTTTTGGAACTAAGTTGGGTATGAGAGTGTTTCCTTTTAAGAGAAGGAATGGAGGTTGCAGCCTGGGTATCAGCGATGGGTTTGTCCGCTGAAGGAGCTGCAGAAGTAGAAGAAGTGGGGTTGAGAAGAGTTAAAAGTGTAGAAAGACGTACCTCGTTTTCCACAGGTTTGAAGTCGAGAACCTTAGGGCCAACCTGAGAGAGTTTCAGGTCACTCTCTTTTGGGTAGCTGTCCTTCAGGCCTGTTTGGAAGACGACGCTGATGAATCGAGGATAAGGAACCCATGGAGATCTGTCAGCGGCGGAGTCTACTCTGAGTACCAGATCATCGTAGATTATCGATGCCCAGTCTATATGTAGACCTTTCAGCAAAGCATACCCCATTGCTTGCTGAGGTTGAGCGGCTTGATCAGAGGAGCCGGTATTTGCAGTCATGCAACTGATTAAGTGAGCGAAGATGAAATTTATCTCGCTGGGCATTTTAGATTTCTTGATGAGGGTCAGCTTCTTCTCAGGCATCTTGTCCCTCCCAGTTTCCCAAACATAGCCCATTGCATCAAAGAATTCAGTGATGGCTTCCCTATCTGAGTTTTTCTTGTGGTCAGGGAGGGGAACAAAAGGTTTTTCTTTGGTTGCGATGGGAAGGCTCAGGGCTTTGCGGATAATGGTTGGGGTGATCTTCATTGTGCCATAATCAGTATCACAGAGGATACGGTCGATTGTCTTTGAGGAGTCTTTGGTTGATGGTAGCTGAGAGTGTCTGGCAGAATACCAGAATTGGGATAGCAGTAGCTGATATGCAGGAGGTGTTATGGTCAGGGCTGTAGATAGACAACAATTTTTCAGGAATTTCACAGCATCATCTAGATGTGTGACTTGCTTTCGGGGAGGAAACTCGAGAAGCGCATAGAGGTTATTTGACTTTGTCCAATCCAGTTCTTCAAGAGAGAACTTAACCTGAGGAGCCTTGATGATTTCCAATTCCTCAGTAGTATTATCAGCAGCAGTGTTCTCAGCGATGGTGTTCTTGGCAGAGGAAATGTCAGAAGATGCCATTTCTGTATTTCAGTTCAACCAAAGATTAACAAATAAGAATAATCTTAATGTGGAAAGATTTTCCAATAAGATGGTTCGAATTTTGTCCATTTCATTCAGACAAAAATGTCTTAATGAAGATTAGGGTTTTTCTTGTTTTTGAAAAACGAAATGCAAACCTAATGAAAATCTTGTTTTCCAGTTTCTTTTGAGAATAAGGATTCTGGAAAAACGAATGTGTGAAGAACAAGTTTAAGATTCTGTGTTTAAACTTGAAGAACAACCATGAAAGGCTGTGTTCATAAAATCATGAAAGACATGATTTCATTTGAAAAAGTTCTTTTGTTTGATCTTTTAAAAACAAAGAGAAGATCATTAACAAGTTTAAGAAACAGGTAAATAACAGAATTATTAACCTGGTTCGTTGAAGAAGATTAAGTTCTTAAGTTCTTGAAAAACTTGAGAGGACAAATGCAACAGTAATTTTTCTTTCCTTCGAGGAGAAGTTTTTCACGTAAAAGAGAAATATAAACCCAGAATGTATTTATATAGAGAGGTTAGAGAGAGAAAAACTCGAGCGGGAAAGTTTTTCATCATGACACGGACATGTGTTTGCATTTGATTGGACGGTAAACGAAACGTGCAAACGTGTGTCAGAAAAAGAACGTGCCGGGGCTTATCCGTTGCAATGACGTCACAACTGTCCTTTTGAAAAAAAATGAAGCACTGAATAGAAATATCAGTTGGTTTTAGAAATTTCAAAGTATCGCTGATAAGGAAGAGATATTCAGCGATGCAATTTATTTTGAAATCTTGCATTTACATGCGATTGTCAGAGAGAAAAACATACCTTAATATCAGCGAATCAAGTTTATTCAGAGAGAAGATGATAGAGTGGGTTATACAAGTCGATTTTATCCTATCGCTGATCAAATGTCAATCACTGAAGATTTTACTCTTCAAAGTTCAACATTCCAAGCTCGCTGATGAGAAAGTTGAATCTTGTCTCATCAAGAGGTTTGGTGAACAGATCAGCTAACTGATAATCAGTTGGGATAAAGTGAAGCTCTATATCACCATTCATCACATGATCTCTGATAAAATGATACATGATTTCGATGTGTTTTGTCTTTGAGTGTAGCACTGGATTGTTGGCTATAGCGATGGCACTTGTGCTGTTGCAATAGATTGGAATATTTGATAGCGGTAGGTCATAGTCCAGTAGTTGATTTCTCATCCACAAGACCTGAGAACAACAGCTTCCAACGGCTACATACTCAGCTTCAGCTGTGGAGGTGGACACTGAGTTTTGCTTTTTACTTGTCCAACTCACCAGCTTTCCACCCAGGAGCTGACAGCCTCCTGTGGTGCTTTTCCTATCCAATTTTCAACCTGCAAAATCACTATCTGAATAGGCGATTAGATCGAACCCTGAGTCTTTGGGATACCAAAGACCTAGATTCGCAGTACCCTTAAGGTATCGAAAAATTCGCTTTACAGCTGTCATATGAGATATCTTGGGTTCAGCTTGATATCGTGCACACAAACAGGTTGCGTACATAATATCGGGTCGGCTAGATGTAAGATACAAGAGAGATCCGATCATCCCACGGTACAGCGTGACATTAACAGGAATACCATTAGTATCCTTATCTAGTGTCAGCGGTGGTGCCATAGGGGTTTTCATAGCTGAACTTTGAGTTAAGTCGAATTTCTTCAGCATATCTTTAACATATTTTCCTTGATTAATGAAAGTTCCTTTTTCATTTTGCTTTATCTGAAGACCAAGGAAATATGTTAGTTCACCCATCATGCTCATTTTATATTCATCTTTCATTCTATCAGCGAAACGAGTACAAAGATCAGGGTTAGTAGAGCCAAATATAATGTCATCAACATATATCTGAACAAGAATGATATGACCTTTTACTTTCCTGAAAAATAGAGTTTTATCGATTTTACCTCGCTCAAATTGTTCAATATGGAGATAAGTAGATAGAGTGTCATACCATGCACGTGGAGCTTGCTTCAAGCCATAAAGTGCCGTATCTAGTTTATAAACATAACCTGGACGCTTAGGATCTGAGAATCCTGGAGGTTGTTCCACATATACTTCTTCATTCAGCTTTCCATTTAGAAACGCTGACTTAACATCCATCTGATATACTTTGAAGTCCTTGTGTACAGCGTATGCTAAGAATAGACGAATAGATTCTAGTCTTGCTACTGGAGCAAATGTTTCGTCATAATCTATGCCTTCCTTTTGTCTGTATCCCTGAGCAACAAGGCGAGCCTTGTTGCAGGTTACAGTTCCATGTTCGTCCAACTTGTTTCGATAGACCCATTTAGTGCCTATCACTGTTTTGTCAGTTGGTCTTCGAACAAGTTTCCAAACATTGTTTGTTTCGAATTCAGTCAGCTCTTCTTGCATGGCGCTGACCCAGTTTGGATCTTTGAGGGCATCGTCTACTTTCTTTGGTTCAGTCAGAGAAATAAAGTTAACAAATAAACAAATATTACCTGCACTTCGTCGAGTCTGAACACCAGCGTTTGGATCACCAAGAATTTGATCGATTGGATGATTTACAGTCCATCGTTGAGCCAGAGCGTGAGACGTTGACTCAACCTGAACTGGAGTTGCTGAAGATGAGGCTTCAACAACTTCTGGAGTATCAGCTAAGAGAGGAATGGGTGCAGTTGTCATTATATTCACTGATTGCTGAGAAGTAGATAGAATGTCTGAGACATTGGGTTCAGAAGCAGGTATAGTGTTTAAAGGAACAGCTGAGACCCATGATGTTTCAGCTTCACTATTCTGCATATTTGGAATGATAGTAGGACTATCATCTTCAACTGTATTAGTATGAGTGGGAATATCTTCTGAATCACCAAGATGAGAAAACATCCATTGATTCAGTTCTTCAGTATCAGTGGACGGTTTAGAGTTCGCTGAACGGGATTCGTCAAACGTGACGTGAATTGTTTCTTCTACAGTTTGTCTTCTTCGATTGAAGACTCTGAAAGCTTTGGAGACTGAGGAGTATCCAAGAAAGATTCCATCATCAGCCTTAGGATCAAACTTTCCAAGGGCATCTCTGTTGTTCAGTATGAAACACTGACATCCAAAGATGTGAAGAAAGCTGATTGAAGGCTTTCTCCCATGAAAAAGTTCATAGGCTGTTTTATTGAATCTTTTGACTATCAGCGACCTGTTTTGCGTAAAACAAGCAGTGTTGACAGCTTCTGCCCAAAACTGAGTAGGCAGGTGAGAATCGTTGAGCATTGAACGTGAAGCTTCAATAATTGTTCTATTTCTTCTTTCAGTGACTCCATTTTGTTGCGGCGTTCTCACTGATGAAAAGTTGTGAGAAATACCCTTGCTCTCAAAGAAGGAATCAAGAGAACTGTTTCTGAATTCAGTCCCATGTTCACTCCTTATTGAGCGAACAGTCAGGTTGTTCAGGGTTTCCATCTTCCGAACAAAGGTGATGAGTTCTTCAGGGGTGTCACTCTTGGAACGGAGAAACATAACCCATGTATAACGAGAGAATTCATCAAATATGACCAGTGTATATTTCTTTCCAGCGATGGATTGCTTGTTAATAGGGCCAAACAAATCCATATGGAGAAGTTGAAGAGGAGATGACACTGAGGAGACTTGTTTTGACTTAAAGCTTGCTTTGGTCTGCTTCCCTTTCTCACACGCTGAACATAAAGACTCTTTGGCGTATGAGTGCTGAGGTAGACCAGTGACTAACTCTTTTGAAGAAAGAGTGTTCAGTGTCTTGAAATTCAGATGAGAGAGCCTCTTATGCCATAGCCAGTTGACATCAGATGAGGCTTTTGAGAAGAAACAGGAGTTCTCAGGGGTTGTTGAGTCCATGTTTATTACATAAACATTTTCCAAACGGTAACCACTGAGAGCTATCTTCTCCTTTTTGTCAGTGACAAAGCAGGATTCCTTGGTAAAGATTACCTTGTTATCCTTGTCGCAAAGCTGACTGATGCTTAAAAGATTATGCTTTAGCCCTTCAACATATGCGACTCTTCTGAAGGTTGTTGTACCATTAGAGAGTACACCAAACCCTCGGGTATGTCCTTTTCCATTTCCTCCAAAAGTCACAGAGGAACCCTTATCTTCCTTGTATTCAGCGAGCAGGCTTTTCTTTCCAGTCATGTGTCTAGAGCATCCGCTATGGAGATACCAGATACCCTTCTTAACCTGCATCACAAAGGAAGATTAGTTTTTCTTGGGTACCCACTTAACCATGTGTACACGTTTGTCAGTGGAAGTAGTTGGAATGGAAGGTTCAGCAATCTTCGCAGCATTTGAAGATTCAGCTTTGTCAGTCTTCACTTTGGTTAATTTCTTAACCTCATTGGTCTTCTTTGCCTTGGGGGCAATCTTCACCTTAGCTATCTTTTCAGCTTTGGTGGCTGTGGGGCACTTACTAGCAATATGATCAGTGAGTCCACAGTGATAACATTTCCTATAACTAAAAGTAGTTCTAGGACCATTTAAATGCTGAGCTTTAGATTTTGAATTAGAAGTACCAGCACCAAGTAAGCTGATGGCTTTTGAAATGGGAGGAACATTCAGTTCTTCGGATTTCTTACCAGAGACATCCACTCTGATTCTAGGAGTAGATCGCTGAATAGATCCACGCTGAGTAGATCCAGAGATCTGATTCCTTGATCCAGAGGAATGAATCACTAAAGCTTTAGAAGCATTCAACTTAGGTACTAAGGTACCCTTCTGAGGATTTTGGTTAAAAGCAATTCCTTTACCTTTATCTTTAAAGACAGAGGTAGGTTTTGGATAAACCATTTTCTCTTTACCTTTTGAAGAGGTATAAATTTCCTCAGGGATAGGCGGTCTGGACGAGGAACACTGAGAGGATGAAGTATCAGCGACTGAGGATACGAAATTTCCAAACAAGAGCATGGAACGATCAGTGGTTGGTTCTAGATTATCACCTTTGTAACCAAGACCACGTTTATCACTCAGGGGAATCTGAGACTTAATTATCTCAGTGATCTTTGTTGAAGAATTACACCATCCTTCAACAGTAGCTTTTTCAGCTCTTAAAGCAGAGATAGCTTCTTCTCGCTCGATTTTGACTAGCTGATTTAAATGCACTTGATCTTTAAAATATTCTTCAATTTTAGAAAGCTTTTCTATTTGAAGGTGACAGTTTTTGAGCTGTTCAGCGAGATCAAGGTTTTGATTTTCAACTACAGTTTTGCCATTCATGGCTTCATATAAACTTCTAGTCAAGAGATCGATTTTACGAAGAGTATCAGCTTCATCAATATTTGTAAAGAAGGAAGGTGATACCTGAATAGCAGATGTTGAAGTAGAGGGAGTGTCTGAGCTTTCTTCCTCATCTTCAATCTTGGACATAAGACATAGATTGGCTTCATCATCTTCAGAGTCAGATGATGATTCTTGTTCATCAGAGGAAGCCCAATCATAAGCCATCAGCCCTTTGCCTTTCTTCTTAAAGCTTTTCAGCTTCGCATACTTTTCTTTCAGCTTAGTGTATTTGTGATAACGCCACTTTTTGGCGTTATTTCCGGTTCTCAAACCAATGAGATTGGCTTGTATTCAAGTAAAAAGGCGTGTATTTTACGGTTTATCTAGTGATTTACACAGGTTATCTAAAAAGCGGCATTCCTCGAGAAAAGAAGCTAAAAAGAGCCCAAAACAAGTCCAAACGAAGCCTAACGGAAGCCCACGAGTCAAGCCCAAGACCCGCGACCGAACCAGGACCTGACCCGCGAACCAGAAATCGACCCAAGCAGCATATAAGACACGCGCGACTTACCACGCGACTTGCAAGTCGCATGACAGGTCGCATAACCCTCTGTTTCACAATTTTCAGCTTTAAATCCGATTTTAGGTCATTGTTTTCGGTATCCAACTTTCAGCAGACGACCAGGGGCGATTTTGGGGCGATTTCCGGCGACTTTTCGGAGCTTTCGGAGTCACGTTAGAGGGCCGATCACGGAGACAATCATCACGGAACGTAGATACAAACACGATTGAAGGGAGTTCATCACATTATTTTTCATGTTTTTAATCTTTCGCGTTACCATGTTTACATACGTAGTTTCATCTTTCTCTCTTGTGTTTGAATCCACCAACGACATGAACTAACCGGTTCGTGTTGGGGGTTGGAATGAATTCGGTTTATAAAGCATGTAACCAGATGATTTGAACTTTTATTGGTTTTTCCTTGATTAATGAAGCATGTGATTTTGTGTTAATGCCTTTGAAAGTCTAGCTAGCTTTTAATTGATTTATTATTTTCAGTTGAGTTCGAGAGAATTAACTGTCAAACAGAACTAGGAATTGCATGCCTAAGACGATAAATCAGTGATAGAGATATACTGAATAAGTCTTAGTCCCAACTAAATCGTTTGGTTGATATCGAGAGATAAAATCTAGCCAATTTACCATAAATCGAGTACTTAATGTGTTTTGGAATCCATAGGTGAGATCGAGAGATTAAACTTATCTTTTTCAAAATATAACCCGTTGTGGCTTGAAAGAGAACAACGGTGACTTTAAAAGATTTGGGAATCATTAAGGGGATAAACTGGTAATTGTTTGAGTTGTTTGTGTGTATGTGTAGAACCGGAGGATTCCCAACCCTCAACTTTTCTCTCTCTATCGAAGTTCCTAATTTGTTCTTTGCTTTGTTTGCGTTTAAGTTGTGATTTGCTAGAATTTAGTTTAAAACCCATCTTCCAAATTCGACAGTCTAGTTAATAAAGCTTATAGTAATTGTGATACTTAGTTCCTAGTTCCCCGTGATTCGATACTCGTACTTCTAAAGTACTATTACTTGACTTCGACCCGTACACTTGCGGTTAGATTTAAGGGGGTGTAAACCCGCCTATCAAGTTTTTGGCGCCGTTGCCGGGGAACTAGTTGTATCTAATAGCACTACCATCTATAAGCATTATTAGATTGGACATTTTCTTTTCTTGTTATTTTTCCATCACTTTCAGTTTTCGGATTATTGACTTTGCTGTCTTCTTTTCAGGTACCACTTGGTTTATGCCAAGGACAACCCGAGGAAAAGAGATCGAACGATTTGATCCGGAGATCGAAAAAACCGCTCTTCGGCTGCGTAAGGAAGCGAAAGCCAAAAGCAATCTGAAATTCGAGATGTCCGACGACGAGAGACCACCTCCGCGCAATGATCCTCCGCCTCGCCGCAACAATCCACCACCACCTCCGGAAAGAGTTCCGATGCGGTCATTTGCCGATCCTAATGTGGCGGCCGCACAGATAGGCATTCAACCACCTACCACTGCGGCTAACTATTTCAAGATAAAGCCGAGCACCATCGTAATGGTGCAGCAAAATCAATATGGAGGAGCATCGACCGAAGATCCTCACGCTCATCTCCGGGCGTTCGAGCGCATTTGTAGCACCTTCAAGATCAACGGGATGGAGGAGAACGCAATCAAACTGAGGCTGTTCAGTTTTTCATTAAAAGGTCGAGCTGAAATATGGATAGAAGGCCTACCGTCAGATCAGATCACTACTTGGGCACAGTTGAAAGAAGCCTTCCTCCAAAAGTTTTTCCCACCGAGCAGAACCGCCCAACTAATGGCGGAGATCAACCATTTTTCTCAATGGGATCAGGAAACGTTATATGAGGCTTGGGAACGTTATAAGGACATGATCAAGAAGTGTCCTCATCATGGGCTACAGGGATGGGTCATCATCCAGACCTTCTTCAGTGGACTCCACCCGTAATTTAAGAACGACATCACGGCTGCCGCGGGTGGAGCACTAATGGACAAGTCGTATGAGGAAGCGTGCGAGCTGATTGAGAACTTGGCCGAACATAGTTTTTCCACCCCGAGATCAGCCGTGAGACGGGTAGCAAATGTGCAAGAAAGTAATGAGCTGAATGAACTGAGAGCTCAACTAGCCCTTATCACAAATCAGCTGAATAGAGGTATTACGGAAGCACCCGAGCAAGTTCAGTATATGCAAAACCGGAACTATCAATCGAGAAACGATCCTTTCTCGAACACTTACAACGAGGGGTGGAAGAAACACCCTAATCTCTCGTGGAATCAACCCGGCCAGCAACCGCAAGGTAATAACTTTGAGTTTTCCAATTCTCCTAGTACTAAAAATGTTTACCGTCCTCCAGGTTTCCACCAAAGGAATGAAGGACCATCCGGGGAGAAGAAGCCGGGACTCGAGGACATGATGATGAAGTTCATGTCTAAAATGGACAGTACAGTCGGGGGATTAGCGACTACCGTCGAGGGATTAGTCAGCACAGTCAACACTGTCAAGGCGGCTACCGAGCAAAACACCGCCGCCATCAAGATCCTCGAGAGGCAAGTGGGGCAGATTTCCGAGACCCTACAAAACCGAGCCCCCGTGAAACTTCCGAGTCAACCCGAAAGACAAAACCGGGAGCATTGCAATGCTATTTATCTGAGAAGTGGCAAGGAGTTGACTAGAGACCCGGTAAGCGAGACTTCATCAAAGGAGACCGGTCCGGAAGAGGAAGAGTTCGAGATGATAGACATGTGCGAGTTAGAGGCTGACAAAGAGTTTGAGGTGAAGAACAAGAAGAAGGAGGAAGATGTGATTGATCGAGAGAAGCCGAAGGAAAAAGTGGCACCACCGGCCAAGCCGGAAGTTCCAAGAGTGCCATATCCGAACAGATTGAAAGCACAAAAGGATGATGTTCATTTTTCCAAGTTTCTAGATGTTTTTAAAAAACTAACTATTAACATCCCTTTTGCAGACGCTCTGGCGCAAATGCCCTCTTACATGAAGTTCATGAAAGAGATACTAACCAAGAAGAGGGCACTTGATCATCAGTCCACCGTTGCACTCACTGAAGAGTGCAGCGCGATAATCCAAAGCAAGCTTCCCCTTAAGCTTAAAGATCCAAGGAGTTTTTCAATCCCTATTCAAATTGGGAAGTTTAATTTTGATAAAGTACTGTGTGATCTAGGAGCGAGTATTAATTTGATGCCTCTTTCTGATTTCAGGAAACTCGGATTGGGAGAGGTGAGCCCAACTTATATGACGCTGAAACTTGCAGATCGATCGATCGTATACCCATACGGAGTGGTGGAGGATGTGCTGATCAAGGTCGGAAAGTTCTACTTCCCGGTAGACTTTGTGGTTCTGGACATCGATGAAGACATAGAAGTCCCGCTGATTTTAGGGAGATCGTTCTTAGCCACGAGCCGAGCTTTGATTGACATGGAACAAGGCGAGATAACCTTCCGAGTCGGCGGCCAAAGCGAAATCTTCAAGATGTTCGAGAAGGTAAGAGTTGGAAGAGATGAAGGATCTGAAACTGGTCATGGAGGGCCAAAAGTAAAAGAGTCCGCGAAGAACCGTATGTGTGGGCGATCCAATTCCGCGGATACTAAACCGAGCTGAAACCACATAGTCGTGCCACGACTTTAAATACGGCGCTGGGTGGGAGGCAACCCACCAAGGTTTGTTTTCCTTGTTATTTGCGTGCTTAGATTTATTTTTATTTTTGAGTGTGTTTAAATAATGAAAAAGCCATAAAAATCGAAAAATCGAAAAAGTCAAAAATAGCTGAAACAGGGACATACGCGACTTGTCACGCGGTTTGCATACCGCGCAGCAAGTCGCCGGGCCCTCTGTTGGTTTTCTGAAACAGGGGGTTACGCGGTTTGCCACGCGACTTGCAAGTCGCGGGCTAAACCGCGGGAGTCCCATTTGCCTCGTTTTTCGTTTCTCGTGCAGTTTTTATTCCTTTCTTGCTTTGTGTGTTTCTGTTTTCTTGTTTTTCTTTCGTCGTTTGTTTGTTTCTTTTGTGTGTGCGTGCTCTCCCCTCCTTCTCCAAATGCTCAATCTTTCAAGAACCTCCTCTGGCCGGGCAAAACAGGTATGTGCTAATCATTTCTCTGCTAAAAGAGCGGTGTTTGATGTGTTGTTCTATTTTAATTGCACGAGATGCAATAAACCTAAGTTTCACTTAGGTTTGGGGTGCCTCATTTTTGAACCATCTACACACTCACACTAGACCATGTGCAAACCTCGGTTTTACCGAGGTTTGGGGTTGGCTTTTATTTGGCAAACCTAGGCCACGACCTAGGTTTGGGGTGCCTGTTTTTGGAAACTTTGGGTAGTCTTTTTATGCTATGCTATATGATGCCTTGCCCGCTCTTCTTAATAACAGCACAATGACTGCGTCGCATCGCCTGCGATTTTACTTGCACATTGGGGACAATGTGTTGGTAAGGTTTGGGGTTGCCCAATCGGGCCCAAGTTATGCACGTAGATTTCCTACACTTCTGAGTGTCTAGATCAAAGTAGCTAAATTTTTTGTTTTGAATGATTGAGACCGATCATTGTGGGAAGAATCTTGTGATAGTGACGTGACCGTTAGGGAAGGACCGGGAAAGGATATGAATAGGGACATTAGTGGAGACCACCCGATAGTGAGCTTTGAGCCTTAAAAGACGTTTTTCATTGCGAGGGATTCATACACGAAATTCTTATACACTTTTTCGAATTCCTTGTCGTGAATGTAGAATGATCTCGCTACATTGTTGTATTGAGTAGCAAAGACGAACATCGGGATATGAGGTAAGGGTATAGTAGACCAAATCATGTGGACCTTAAGACATGATTCCAGGCATTATGTGTTTGTTTTAACCTGTTTTAGCTATCGTTTCCCTTTCACCCTTCTGTGTGTATCCATAACCCCTTTTGAAGCCAAACACTCACCCTTTTCGTTTCTAAACCCATCATTAAACCTTTAGCCATAAGCCTTAGCCAACCTTATCCGGAAGTGTGTCGATCAGAAGCGGTAATGAACTACGAGAGAGAGAGCGGAAAAGAAAGAAATCAGGCCAGTTACGAGAATAAAATGTGTCAATGCAACCCAAAAATAGAAAAGAGGGCCAATGATGCCCCAATCAAATAAAGAGGACCAATGAAGTCCCAATTGAAAAAAAAACGAAAAGCAAATAAACACCGTTAGTTAGATAGTATGTAGAGCTGCACAATAAGAGAGTCAAAGCGACTCCAATACTGACGAAAAGGGCCAAGTGATAGATAGTGAAGTAAAGAAGTTCGGAAGTGCCAATGATTGACACACCGAGGATTTTTGATCCTTTTTACCCTTCGTTTCTTAGCCTTAACCTTAGCCCCGTTACAACCCTTGTAAAAGACCTGGATGATCTTCTGGAAAACGTGATTAGAGTCTATGACCTCCTTTACCGATATTCCTTGTCTTGTTATTTGATTCCTTCTGAGATCAAAATTTTGGACATTTGTGCGTCTTTCTTTAGAGTTGTCATGTAATATTTCGAGTATTATTGTACATAACTTCCATAAACATGACAACACGAGCGATAACCTAGGTTCGAGCGAAATGAGAGTATCCCGTGAGGTAGGGTCGAGGCGAAATGTTTTCCCTAGTATGTTCGGACTTAGTCTAACCCTAATGTAATCGGAACGGTCACGAGTTCAACTCCCAATGGAAGGTCATAGATCGGACAAAATAAAAATGAGGCGAGTGTGAGATAGATATTCACGGGTATAGGAAATCACCGATGCATCGCTTGGTACCGATTGGAAATTTTGCAGTTATTGTTATTTCACTATGTGCTTTTATTCTATTTTATCGCTAATTTGCTTGGGGACAAGCAACGCTCGGTTTGGGGTTGTTGATAACGCCACTTTTTGGCTTTATTTCCGGTTCTCAAACCAATGAGATTGGCTTGTATTCAAGTAAAAAGGCGTATATTTTACGGTTTATCTAGTGATTTACACAGGTTATCTAAAAAGCGGCATTCCTCGAGAAAAGAAGCTAAAAAGAGCCCAAAACGAGTCCAAACGAAGCCTAACGGAAGCCCATGAGTCAAGCCCAAGACCCGCGACCGATCCAGGACCCGACCCGCGAACCAGAAATCGACCCAAGCAGCATATAAGACACGCGCGACTTACCACGCGACTTGCAAGTCGCGTGGCAGGTCACGTAACCCTCTGTTTCGCGATTTTCAGCTTTAAATCCGATTTTAGGTCATTGTTTTCGGTATCCAACTTTCAGCAGACGACCAGGGGCGATTTCCGGCGACTTTTCGGAGCTTTCGGAGTCACGTTAGAGGGCCGATCACGGAGACAATCATCACGGAACGTAGATACAAGCACGATTGAAGGGAGTTCATCACATTATTTTTCATGTTTTTAATCTTTCGCGTTACCATGTTTACATACGTAGTTTCATCTTTCTCTCTTGTGTTTGAATCCACCACCGACATGAACTAACCGGTTCGTGTTGGGGGTTGGAATGAATTCGGTTTATAAAGCATGTAACCAGATGATTTGAACTTTTATTGGTTTTTCCTTGATTAATGAAGCATGTGATTTTGTGTTAATGCCTTTGAAAGTCTAGCTAGCTTTTAATTGATTTATTATTTTCAGTTGAGTTCGAGAGAATTAACTGTCAAACAGAACTAGGAATTGCATGCCTAAGACGATAAATCAGTGATAGAGATATACTGAATAAGTCTTAGTCCCAACTAAATCGTTAGGTTGATATCGAGAGATAAAATCTAGCCAATTTACCATAAATCGAGTACTTAATGTGTTTTGGAATCCATAGGTGAGATCGAGAGATTAAACTTATCTTTTTCAAAATAAAACCCGTTGTGGCTTGAAAGAGAACAACGGTGACTTTAAAAGATTTGGGAATCATTAAGGGGATAAACTGGTAATTGTTTGAGTTGTTTGTGTGTATGTGTAGAACCGGAGGATTCCCAACCCTCAACTTTTCTCTCTCTATCGAAGTTCCTAATTTGTTCTTTGCTTTGTTTGCGTTTAAGTTGTGATTTGCTAGAATTTAGTTTAAAACCCATCTTCCAAATTCAACCGTCTAGTTAATAAAGCTTATAGTAATTGTGATACTTAGTTCCTAGTTCCCCGTGATTCGATACTCGTACTTCTAAAGTACTATTACTTGACTTCGACCCGTACACTTGCGGTTAGATTTAGGGGGGTGTAAACCCGCCTATCAATTTGTCATCTTTATTCCTGGGAATAAAGGATTTCTTGGGAAACGCTGAGTTTCTCGAAACTTTCTTAGACCTGCACTCGTTAGCGAAATGTCCTAGCTTTTCGCAGTTAAAACAAGTAGCAGTAGCCTTATCAACAGGAGCAGATGATCTTGGCTTATCAGTAATAGAAAGGGGTTTGTTCTTTCTAAACATTTTCTTTTTGGCGAATCTCCTGAACTTTTTAGTGAGGAGAGCCAAAGATTCATCATCATCTGAAGAGTCAGATTCTGATGACCTTTCAGAGTTACTTTCTAACTTAGTGATAGTGACCAAGGGTCGTTGAGTAGAAGGTTCCTCTGAGATTAAAGCAACAGGGGTGCTTTTGGAATCTTTTACAAGATTCTCCTTAAGATGACTCGATTGCTCATGATTCAGCATCGTGCCATATAAGGTAGCAAGGGTCATTGATCTTATATCCTTTGACAGCTTGAGACGCATAGAATAACTGTCCCAGCTTTCAGGTAAACATTCTAAAAACTTTGTCAGCACTTCAAAGTTAGAATATTCCTTACCAACAGTTTTTAGATCTATTAATAAACAGTTAAAACGTTGGTGAACTTCAGAGAGAGTTTCATTCTTACCACAGATGAAACTTTCGTACTGTCTTACCAGGTTGATCTTTCGAGAGTCCTGAACTTCAGAAGTACCTTCATACTGAACACATATTGTGTCCCACATAGCTTTTGAGGTTTTCAGGTTCATGACGGAATGGTAGACTTCGTCAGGAAAAGCCATGGATAGTATGGATCTGGCTTTTGTGTCGATAGCCACTTTCTTCTTATCTTCGTCAGTCCACATATGAACTTCCTTGGGTATCAGCCTTTCTGGAATAGCAGGTCTATTCTCAGCGGCTGGTACTGCAGCATCAATTCTTACAGGAATATATGGGCCGTTTTTAAGATAGTAAGGCATAGTAGGGTCTACACCTTCTAAGAAGAGAATCATCCTATTTTTCCATAGATTAAAATTATCTCTGGAGAATCTAGGGGGTTTAGCAAGAGAACCATTGTCGATATAGTTTGTGTTTGTGTTGGTGGCCATTTTCAGAAATAGCAAGGAAGAGAATCTTAGTATAGATTAGATCTTGTTTATTAGATTAAACAAATCTGCTCTGATACCACTTGTTGGTCCCGAAGGGCTATACAAGTTTGTAGAAGGGGGGGGGGGGGGTTGAATACAAACACTAAAATTTTACTTTTCTAAATTGTTTATTGATAAATCATTAACAATTTACAGCTTGTTGCGGAAACAAGATTAAGGATAAACCTAAATCTAAACAAGTTGGAACACTAAGTTTCTTGCACTAAGAAAGATAAGGAAATTACTAATAATAACCTATCTCAAGATAAGAAGGATGAACTTGTCCAGAGTTAGCAAGTTACTTCAAAATGAAGTGAGTTCTTCTTCTTATATACTGCATGCATTTAATGCATGGCAGTTTACACTTTACACGTGGCAGCAGCTCATTGGTTGTACGTCATTGACCTTTGTTGACAACCTTAGTAGCCGCATGTTTGAACAGTGTAGTATCAGAGTGGTTGTACGATTTCAGACAATAAGGAGGTTCTTTTTCTGACATATCGTATGGAGACGTGCAATGGTGGTTAAGACAAAAGTACTTTGTACGGAGGACTTCATGATCAGCTTTTCGTCGATCTATCATTCTATATCAGCGAATGATAGAGTTCAGCGATAGCTGAAGTCTTGTACTTGATACTTCACGTTGTGCACAAATATGAGTATTCGCTGATCCGCATCAGTTCATTAGGAGACTTGTCGCTGGTTCTTGAGCTTGATCTTCGACTTCAGCGTAGAACCTATGTTGACGTGAAACTTGTCTTCAGAGATCATAAGTAAACAACTAACTTATCAGCGATCACCATAAGGACTGAACAGACTCAGAGTATTATGGTGAACAGTGTTCGCTGAATGTTTAATCTAAAGAGCGAGAGTTCCTATCAGCGGTACTGTAAGATCTTAGTACTTATCAGCGATAGTGAAACTCTAATACATATTGTTTACTTACAATTTTCACTAAGTATATAGGAGAGGGTCATTATCAAATCACTGAGGGTTTAGATCAACAATTCATCTGTTCTTTACATACTGTTTATTTGATATTGTGTGTTCTTCTACCTTTACATTATCTTTCAGTTCTTAAATACGCTTCCGCACCATATCTAAAACTGAACTAACTGAAAGTTAAGATCATTGTTAAGAAAACAGGAACCAACAATTGGTATCATAGCAAACCTTGATTTTTAATATCAAGGGATCCACTCTAAACAATGATCGTTGGTAGAAACTTGGATTTTTAACCTAGTCTTCATTTTAAACAAACAGTTTCTGTTTTTCTGCCATTTTTCGATTCATTCGAACACTGGTAAAAGTATAGAATATGTTATTCTGGTTATAAACTCCATTTTAGTGCACTGTTTAAAAGCTTTTAAGCACAGAAACTTCATACGAAGCATCCACTTCATACTCTGAAAAGCTTGCTGTTCATACCCTTTTCTGGATAATTTATCTCTCTAAAAATGACGAATACAAACAATTTCTTCACTGCTGGTTCTTTAACCAAACCTCCTACTCTTCTTAGAGACGAATACCCTCAATGGAAGATTCGTATGATTCACTTCTTTGAGGGTACTGACAAATAATTAGTATATTATATCCGTAATCCTCCTTTCATTCCCATGATAACTGTACCTCGTGTTCCTGGCACAGACGACACACCAGAAATCCCAGAACACACGAAACCAAAGACCCGGGATAAATGGTCTGATCCTGATTGGGCTAAATACGAAGTTGCTCAGAAAACTAAGAGAATTCTGATTATGGCCATTCCAAATGACCTTTTCCAGTCCATGGATGCATGTGAATCTGCATATGATCTATGAAAAGAACTGGAAAAACAACTAGAAGGAGGAGCCAAACCCCAGAAGAACCGCAGAGCTCAATACATAAATGAATACTATGCCTTTAAAGCTCTGCCAACAGAATCTCTGCAGACTACGTATGATAGGTTCAACTCTCTAATAAACAAGTGCAAGAAGTCCGGCATCCACAGAACCTCTGAAGAAAACAACGTTATGTTCCTGAAGTCTCTGAATGAAGAATGGCTTCAGTTATCTACGTTTCTGCAAACAAATCAAGACTTAGATTCCTGGACCCTATCAGACCTCTATGGAACATTAGCAGCACAAGAGCCTCAGGTAGCACAAGCAAAAGCCCAGATCATTGCACCTCTTGCATTGGTTGGTAAGACTACAGAGGCTAGAGAAAAACAAAAAAAAGTGAAAGCAGTAGAGGAAAGAAAGGAGAAGAAGAAGAAAAACATGATGGTGGAAAGTGAAGAAGAAAAGGAAGTAGCAGCAGAAGAGGAAACGACCCTGGCCTCGATAGCTAAATCATTAGCTCTATTGACTAGGGAATTCAGCAGAGGATACCAGAAGAAATCTGGTAATGAACGATATGAAAGAGATAATCAAGAGAGAGAAGGGTCAAACGACAGAAATGACAGAAGAAATGACCGACAGAGGTCGGAAGACAAAGCTGGCAACACTCCACAGATTCAAGAGTGTTACAAATGTGGTAAGCCAGGCCACTACGCAAATGAATGCCGAACCGAAAGAAGTAGTGACCGACAGAGGTCAGATGACAGAGCTGGAAACTCCACCCAGAACCAAGGATGCTACAACTGTGGAAAACCAGGTCACTTTGCCAACGCATGCAGAAGCAAGTCAAATCGCCCTCAGAAGAATGCAGCTTTCTACAAAAAGAAAGCTGAATACTATGCTCAGAAGTCACTAATGGTGAACAAAGAAATCTGGGAGTCAGACACATCCTCTGACGAAGGCGAAACAAAGAATGCTCTATTCTGTGGCATGGCAGAAGTCAGCTCTGACTCCGACAGTGAGGTATCTACTTTTACCTCTAACTCTAATATGACAGAAGATGATTTGATTAAACTTAACATTGAATACACTGAAATGAAAAAGACATGTGAAAATATTTAGAAAAAGCTCACCTTCTATGAGAGAGAAGCTAGACTTCTCACTCAAGAAAAAGCTAAAATCTTTAAAGAAAATGAAGAAATTAAAATGGACTGGAACAAAAAGTTAAATCCTTTAAAAGAAAAGATTTCTGAACTTAATTCTTCCTTGAAAACAAAGTCTAAAGAACTAATGGACGTTGAGTGCGACATAATGAACATCCTAGCTCTTAAAAACTATTTTCAAAAGGAAAGAGAAGTCCTCTGTCAAGATTTACTCAGAAGAGATCTTCAAATTAAAAAATTTCAAGATGCTCAGAAGGTGTACGAAAAAATAAACACACAAATAGGGAGACGGGGAATTGGGTTCTGTGATATAGATCCTTATACCGGAACCAAAAGAGACAAGTCTCTGTCCTCTCTATTTCACATTGGAGATACAAGAAAACCTGGATTTCCAAATCTTCTCTCTGTAAGTAAAAGGCAAAAAGTCTCTGGGGAACCTCACAAGAGGAAACCTCTGAAGATGACAAATGTGTGGTTTGAAAACACAGATTTGTCACCTTCAATCTCTGTCAAAAGAGAATCCAAACCTAAGAGGTATCTGAAAACTCAAGACCAGATAGGAATCTTCAAGTTTGGTAATCCCTAGACTCAAACCCAAGTTGCATTTGTCTGTATGATGAATTCTGAAAAGAAATTATCAGCAGAGGCACCTGAGTTCAAGCCAAGAATTACAGAAGAAAAACTTGATATCTCTGAAGAAAACCTCTGTACATCTTCCAGCGATCAAGATCTCTCTGAAGAAAACTTAACAGATACTTCTGTTAACTTAGAAGACAGTTCCTTAGAAAAGGAAGAAAGTGAGTATGGCAGATGTTCTGAAAGTCCAGCCTCTGTCAAAAGAGAACCAAGTGACTCAACCTCTATATATGAGGACGATTCATCCTCTGACGAATTTGAGACTGACTCTAAGTCAGAGATCGGACCTAGTGACACAGAGGATTTTAGACAAACCTCTGAAGTTCTTAACAGAACTATTCCTCCCAAGGAGAAAATCACTAGAGTTCCTATCTGTCCAGACTTTGTGGATATGTGCATATAAGCTAAAACCTCTCTAGAGCTTGAGAAATTCAAACAAAAGAAGTTAATGTCCATTCAAATTCCAACAAGTTCAAAGATTTTGAAACCCTTAAAACCTGTTAAAGAAAAACTAACATGGCAACAGAAGGGTAAATGGACTAAAATTAACAAAGCTTTTTCTTCTGTGACAGTGAAACCAGCAGAAGTTCACCACAGAAGGGGTACACAGAAGGCCGCACTCAACAAAGGATTTTGCAAACAACAATCTAGCCTACATAAACCTTCTTGCAATAGAAAGTCTAATGTTAGGATAAACTGTAATGCCTCTGTGCCCCCATTTAATGTATTTAATGAAAAGTTCAAGCAAATCTCTTCGCACATTCAATACTGTCATTGCTTTGATCTTATGTTTAAATTAAACCAACACTTCAAAAGTCCACACTGTCATCTCTCTGTACCCAAAGAAAATGATAAATCCAAGGGTAAGAAGAAACAAAATGTTTCTTCAACAGAAGCTAAAACAAAGACCAAGAATGCTAAGGCAAACTTGAAAACCCCTAACAAAACTGGACCCATGTGGATATGGGTACCTAAAACTCTCTGATTGTCTTGCAGAAGCAGTATGTGCCGATCTGGTATCTACACTCCGGATGCTCGAGGCACATGACTGGCGACATAGGTCTTCTATCCACATACAAAGAAAAGAACGATGGTGGATCTGTGACCTTTGGAGACAACAATAAGGGGTACATTAAAGGCTACGGAATCATACAGAAGGAGAATATAACCGTATGCAAAGTTGCATATGTTGATGGCCTTAAACACAATCTTCTCAGTGTTAGTCAACTCTGCGATACGGGATTCGACGTAATGTTCAAATGAACCTTCTGCTCTCTACAGAGCGAGGACACAGGAATTGAACTTCTGCGAGCCGAAAGGAGAGGAGATCTATATCTCATGAACTTCAATGCCAAGAAGAAAGACAAAATATGCCTCGTTGCCTGTAAAAGCGAAGAAGCCTGGTTATGGCATAACAGGTTCTGCCATTTAAACTTTCATACTCTTGATAAACTTGTAAAACTTGATCTAGTCAAAGGTCTGCCAAACGTTAAATTTAATAAAGATCATCTTTGCTCTGCCTGCGAAATGGGAAAACTCAAAAAGGCTTCCCATAAAGGCAAAACAGATGTATCTTGCACTAGGCCTCTGTACATGCTACATGTTGACCTCTGCGGTCCAATATCTACACAGAGCGTAGGTGGCAAGAAATATCTACTTGTTTTGATCGATGAATTCTCTAGATTTACATAGGTTGAATTTGTCAGAAAGAAATCAGATGTTCCAAACATTCTGATAAATTTAATGAAGAAAATACAAGTTCTGTATGAGTGCTGGATTCAGAATCTAAGAAGTGACAATGGCACAGAATTCAAAAACTCTGTCATTGAAGCCTATCTTACAGAAGAAGGAATATCACAGAACTTCTGTGCTGCACGCACCCCACAACAAAATGGCGTGGTTGAACGAAAGAACCGCACGCTTGTGGAGGCCGCCAGAACTATGTTGACCGCATGTGGATTACCAATGACATTTTGGGCAGAAGCAGTATCGACCGCTTTCTATACCCAAAATCAATCAACCATTGTAAAGAGACACATCAAAACTCCATATCATTTGATCAACAAAAGACGACCAAACATCAAGTTCTTCCATGTATTTGGATGCAAGTGCTTCGTCTTAAATGATAGAGAAACAAGAGGAAAGTTTGAAGTAAAAGCAAATGAAGGCAAGTTCATAGGATACTCTGCAACTTCCAAAGCTTACAGAGTTTATCTTCTGCAGTCACGAACGATTGTAGAAAGCATAAACATTTCTTTTGACGATACCTTCCAAAAGACTTCTGAGCAAATCAGTTCAGAACTCGGACTAAAAGGAGAATCCTCTGGCATCTCAAAGACAAGAGAAGAAGACTTAAATCTTCTATTTAACGAGATGTTCCATGATGACATTGATCCCTCTGCTGGAGTCAATAGAGCCTCTGGAGAATCATCTTCTGCCAGCCATAACGCAATAGAAGATGATACAACAAGAAAAAAAACCACAGAAGCTACTGAAGAACCAACTCCAGAAACCACAGAGGAACCAATAACAGAGGAACTAGAAGACTCAGTCTCTACTTCCTCAGAGGAACAAACTCTGCCACACATTCCAATCATCCCACAATCTGTAGGATCAAGCACGAAAGCAAAATCTACGACAGAGGCTGCACAAGAACCACAGTTAGAAACCTCTGAAGATCAACTTGATGAAATCGATGACCATCTCCCAAGAACAACAAAATGGACAAAAAGCCATCCTCCAAGTCTTATAATCGGAAAACCTTCTGAAAAGGTAAAAACAAGATCTGCCACTGCTAACTTTTGTTTCTTTACAAACTTTATTAGTGTGATCGAGCCAAAAAGGATCTCTGAAGCCCTTGACGACCCAAACTGGGTAGACGCTATGCAAGAAGAGCTTCTACAGTTTGAACGAAAGAATGTCTGGATTTTAGTTCCTCTGCCACGAGGAAAACAAGCCATAGGAACTTAATGGGTCTTCAGAAATAAGAAGGATGAAGATGGGGTGGTCATAAGAAACAAAGCAAGATTGGTGGCCAAGGGATATCAACAAGAAGAAGGCATAGATTACGATGAAATTTTTCCCCTGTCGCACGGCTCAAAGCCATAAGAATCTTCTTAGCCTTCGCAGCCTACAGAGGTTTTAAAGTATTTCAAATGGACGTAAAATCCGCTTTTCTAAACGGTGAAATCCAAGAAGAAGTATACGTCCAACAGACACCAGGGTTTGAAAGCTCTAAATACCCAAAATTCGTGTACTACCTCGACAAAGCTCTGTATGGACTGAAACAAGCTCCAAGAGCATGGTACGAAAGACTTTCTACCTTCCTTCTCGAAAACGGTTACGACAGAGGTACAACGGATACAACTTTGTTTTATAAACGAAAAAGTGATGAAATTATGCTTGTACAAATATATGTGAACGACATAATTTTTGGGTCTACAAATACAGAAGAGTGCAAAAAGTTTGAAAAACTCATGCAGAGTGAGTTTGAAATGAGTATGATGGGAGAATTAACTTTCTTCCTTGGACTCCAAGTAAAACAATCATCAGAGGGAATTTTCATAAATCAAGCTAAATATGTCTCTGACATACTTTCAAAATACAGTCTCTCTGATGCCTCTGTAATGAAAACCCCAATGGCCACTGGAAATAAATTATTCTCAGATCCAGATGGTATCTCTGTAGAGTGCACACTCTACAGAGGCATGATTGGGTCTCTGTTATACTTAACTGCTAGTAGACCTGACATAATGCACGCCACATGCCTCTGTGCAAGATATCAAGCTAACCCGAAGAAATCCCATTACAATGCTGTAAAGAGAATCTTCAGATACCTAAAAGGAACCAAAAGTCTTGGCCTCTGGTATCCGCAGAACTCTGGTTTTGGTCTTAACGCTTATACAGATTCAGATTATGGAGGCTGCAAACTCGACAGAAAGAGTACCTCTAGGAGTTGTCAATTCCTAGGTGGGAAATTAGTTAGTTGGACTTCAAAGAAGCAGAACTGTGTGTCGACATCTACGGCAGAAGCTGAATACGTTGCTGCTGCTAGCTGTTGCTCCCAGGTTCTGTGGATGAAAACTCAACTAAAAGACTATGGTCACATCTTATTTAAGATACCCATCTTCTGTGACTCAAAGAGAGCCATAGCCATCTCTGCCAATCCAGTACAGCACTAAAAAACAAAGCATATCGACATCCGTTACCACTTTCTGAAGCATCATGTTGAATATGGGACAATCGAAATGCACTTCGTATCTACAGAATACCATCTTGCAGACTTATTCACCAAGGCACTAGATGAGAAAAGATTCCTTTTCTTGGTGGGTAAGTTGGGAATGATTAACATGTGTTGAAACCTCTGTAAGTATAACTTAAACCTCTGTAAATATGTATATACATATATATTTAATTGTTTTGTTTATTTTATTTTTGTCTGTAGATTCTCAATCTTTAAAATTTCTTTAAATCACAGAGCTTCTGTGGGTCTGCTCAGAACCTCTGACGGACTTTACAGAACCTCTAGTGATCTTGACCTATGTTCTATACACAACTTATCGTATTTGATCCAAGCATAGGTCAAGGGGGAGCAGAAGGAGACCTTGAACTGATCTACAGAAGTTGACAGCTCAAGGGGGAGCCAAAGAAGAATTGCGATCGACATTATCCACAGAAGTCAGGTACTAAGCCGAGGTCAGAAGAGTCAAAATGTAAGTATCTCATACAAACAGTTTTTGAAAACAGTTTTCTAGGACACAAATTTCCAAATTTGTCCTAAAAACAATGTTAAAAACATTTCAAACTTCAAATGATCAAAAAGATGCATAAATTTTGAGTTATGAGAAATTTGAGGTCATAGAGCCTCTACTGAGCTCAACAGAGGCTCTGCCAGAGAAAATCTCTATGATCGTAAATTTAAACTCTTTCGATCAGTTTGAATGTCATCTCAAAAGACCTCTTTCGCATAAATGCACACTTTGAGATTCTAAAAGGTTGTTGGTCACATAGCTCATTCCACCAAAGAAACTCTGTTGACCAACACAGGCTTCTAAAATAATTTCTCGCACAAAACCTTTTAACAAACAATTTTCTAGGACACCAACTTCCAAATAGGTCCTAAAAACAATTAAAAACTTGGATGATCAAAAAGTTTAATAGATTTTTAGATATGAGAAATTTCATCTCATAGAGCCTCTACTGGCTCTGACAGAGCTTCAAAACCTTTGTGAAAGAAATTTCTACTCTATAAATCTATCGATCATCTCCAATGAATTTTCAAACGTTTTTGGTAAAGGTGCAGGCATCAGAGGAAAATAAAAGGAAGTTTTCAAACCACAGAGCTTCTATCATTACAGAGCTTCTGTCATTTTTCAACTTAGGGAAATTCTGTAACAGTAATGGCTATTTTACTGCGAGTGAAAATTATGTGGAGGAAAAGAAACCCACGCGCCAAGCATTAATGGGCCGCGCACGACGTCAAGTCGTGCTCTGACACTGCTGACGTGTCTCATTTTTATTGGACGTACACGACACACGTTCTTCTGGAAAGTTGAACCCGCCGTTCACACTCAAGTGCGGACCCCAAATATTATTCACTTCCATATATTTACCTCTTTAGATTCTACTGTTACCTCTCACTATAAAACCCAAGTTACCATTCCTTCCTAAAACTTTACGAACTTACTATCTTATCCGGCGAACTTGCAACCTGCAAATCTTCATATCTTCATCTTTCCTCATATTCAAGTAATGGCTTCCACTTCACAATCTCCGGCGAACTCACCTGAACACTCTCCTGCACAATCTGAACACTCTGAAAATCCTGAAATCGACAGAAACCTGGAGCAGGACAACTCTGGCGATGAAGCAGATTTTGCTCCGATTACCCACCTTCAAAACTTCTTAGCACATGAACATTTTGCAAATGTTCTACCTTTAAAACCCAATAATCACTACCTTGTTCCTTCAAGAACCGCTTTTGGGAAAGCACATGCTATACTTCTCCATATTTTGAAACAATATATTCTCTACCCTTTTCTGACCAAAATCGTGGACAAAATCCCTGCCAGATATATAAATCAATTCTGGCAAAGTTGCAGATTTGATCCAGAAGACCGACAGATCAAAGGGTACATCTCCAAACCCGATAAATCCGCACATCTTGAACTCAAGTTCAACAGAACTATGTTCTATCTTGAGTTCAGTCTACCCACCAGAGGTCTTCTTGGCTTAAGGAGATACGCAGAGGAACCCACGGATGAAGAACTCTACAGATTTGTCGAAATGTTAGGGTACAATACCACCCTAAGAAAGAGAAATGACTTCCGCAGAGGCAGATTACCACCTCTGTGGAATACACTTTTTTCCATACTAAACAGGTGTCTAACAGGGAAAGTGGGAAGTCTAGATCAATCCTCTCACCAAATCCTAGCCATCATGTACGGAGTCTACCATGACCTACCTCTGGATTTCGCCACACTCATGATGCAAGAAATGGTTAACACCATTGACAGGAAGATCACCTTCCAGCAGAAAAAGTCACAAACGACAGGAGCTCTACCTCCTCTGCAGTTTCAAAGAATTCTAGGAGTTCTGTTAGAGCCTCTACTCCTACTCGAAAATGGCCAATGGAAGGGCCAACAACCAAAATGTATGCCATGAACAAGAACTTCCCAACAGAACACGTTGATGGATACCCACACTGCAGACCTCTGCCAAAGAAACTTCTGGGATATGTCAAGGATAAAGAACTAGAACTAGAATACATACGCGATCACAGGACTCCAGACCCAAGTCCTGCGACACCCCCGCGTTTAGGAACCCCCATAGGCACATAAGTATTAGATAGGTTGACAGATGAAGAATGGGCAAAGGCTTTTCAGAAGCATGAAGAGGTTCAAGCCAGATTCCGTGCTCAGAGAGAATCCATCTTCTCTGCCTCAAAGAAACAAAAACTCTCTGCCTCAACTCCTAAAAAGAAAACAAAGAAGAGGAAAACCACAGAGGGTACTTCAACTTCTGCTGTCGAAGCTCAACAATCTCCACCTCATGCAACAGAGGTTGGATCATCTGCACCTCCCTCTCCTCCAAAGCACAAAAAGAAAAGAAAACATAAGTCCACATAGGAGGTGGCACCCAAACCAAAGAGAAAGAACAGCAAGAAAACAGGGAAACATCTGTCTCCTATGCAACCAATAGCAGAGGAAGAAGTGGCAGAAGAAGTGACAGAAAAGGTGACAGAAGAAGTCGCAGAAGAACAAACCCAAAAATCACCTGTGCATTCCCCAACTCCTCTCAATTATGCTCATCATGGAGATTTCTCTTCCTTCCTCCAACGCCCTGAATTTGCCAACACCTTTGACACTGCAGGATGGACTGCAGAAGCTCTGTCACATGAAACCACAGAATCCACAGAAGATCTAGATTTCACAATCACTGGAGTTGATTCTGATCTTAAAGATGATGATCAAACTCCAAGGGATAATCCGGCTGAGACCCCAGAGGTACTGCAGAACCCTTTCCTTCACCCTGGATATGATGTGCACAGAAGAAGCCCATAGCAAGTAATCTCTGCCTCTGACGGTACACAGGTTATGCACCCCCATGTACAACAACTTTTTGGTACTCATCCTATATACGACTCCCTAGGTCCAAGGGAAGAAGAGGTAACAGAAGAAGAGGAGACAGACAAAGTGATTAGGTTAGATGTATGGACAGAAGTTGCAATAAAAGTTAGGGAAGAAGCACCAAGCCATAGGGTAGCGACAGAGATTGAAACTATAGATAGTGAAGTAGTGCTTGGATGCCTAACAGAAGGAGAAACTAGAACAGAAGCCTGGAATAATAGAGGCTCTCAACAACAACCAACTCCCAGTGCAACCCACACTTCTATTACCGCCAGTCTAGTGGCAGAGGGTAATATTGAAAAAGAGCAGCACAGCTCGACCCCACCCCAAACCGATCGGGCAGAAGTAATTCTTTCTACCTCTGTACCAATCATACTCGGGGAAACCATTCCAGGGGAATCCTCTCAAAAGGATTTACCCTTAGTTCGTGATCAGTCGCCCCAGATCACAACAGAAATCCCAACAGAGGAATTTGTTTCCTCTGCCACACGCACACAAATAGGTCCAAACATCTCTTCAGAGGAGATTAGAGTGCACAAAGACAAAGAGACTCTAGACAGGTCTCCAAGTCAACAGAAAGATAATCTAGTACCCATCTCTGGAGTGGATCTAGACAATTTCATTCTCAGAACTTCTGTAGAGTCTGAAGCACTAGCTGCTTCTGCTCAAGGATCAGAAGGAAATCCTTCCGCCCCCAACATCAAAACAAGGACGAAAGAAGGTGTCACAAGAACAGAGACTCACTCTGGGGACGAATGTGTTCCTCCAGAGGTTACAACTAGTTCACATGTATCAAGGGATGAGTTCCAAACCCTTGTCACCTCTGTGGACAATACATTAAAGGGGTTGAAAAGCTCCTTTGATTCTTTTGCAGATACTACATCCAGGGCAATCCTTGATCTGAACACCAAAATGGACACCTTGTCCACAGAGGTGCAAAACGCCTTAACCCAGATGAAGTCCACTGCAACACATACTGCTACTACCACTGCTACCTCTGTAGCTCAAGAATTCGGGAAAGCCGCAACTTCTGCCTTCAAAGAATCTGTCAAGCACTTCCTTCAACAACTAAAACAACAATCCTCTGCTTCTAAGGGCCTTACACCTGAAGAACTAAAGAAGTCCTTATAAGATGTCCAAGAGCAAACAATCAAAAACACTCAGGCCATGCAGCCTTCTGACTACATGACTATAGCTCAGCTGACAGAGCTTGGACAAGGGGTAATCAACCAAGTGACAGAAGTTATCGTCACCTTCACTGCCGCCAACGCAAATTATGTCAAAGACTTCCAGAAGAGCGTAGGCAAATTGCGCTTCAACACAGAAGCAGAGGTTGAAAAACTGCTCGGTCTCTGTGATGACTTATGCGCAAAGATGATTGCTGCAGGGGCTGTTCCACCAAAGAAACCTGAAGCTTCATGTAAAGCAGAGGGTACGAATGATAAGGGTCAGGATGACTCTGATGATGACCATCATGGTCCATCAGATCATCCTGAGGGGGAGAAACCAAGGGAGAAAGCGACAGAAAGAGGTCTACCAGCTTCACCAATTACCGCAGAACCCATCAACCAAGCACCCCTAACCCAAACCCAAACCCATCAATAGTCCACAGAGGCAAGAACCACCTCTGTGGAAATGACTTCTGAAGAAACCCATGCCACAACCCAAATACCTGAAACAACCCAAGTTCAACAACAGAAGACCACAGAGGCAATACCCACCTCTGTGGAATTTCCTTCTGTATTTGGAGAAGATGTCCAAACCAGAGTAGAACTCCAACTCCTAACATCCTCCGAAGATAAACTTCCCTTCTCCAACACCCAAAATACCAAGAACCAAAACAGTTGCTCAAAAATAGAGGAAATATCTGAGCAAGCCAACAGAAGCCTCTCCAACAGAAGCAACCGTAATCAAGCCCTCTGAAACTCAAGTATCAAAACCTACAGAGGCAATCCTCAAACCAACAGAAACATCAACAACAAAGCCCTCTGAAACTCAAGCGTCAAATCCTACAGAGGCAACCCCATCTCTACAAGCAGATCAGACGAAGGCAAAAGATAAGGGCAACGGGATTATGATAGAGGAACCGAAAAAGAAAAAGCCCAAGCATCAACCTCCAACAGAGAAACTGATGAAAAGCTCTTTCGATGCTTTCGTGACACCAAAGATAGAAGAAGAAGACTGGGCTTTTGGTGTTGCTCCTCTGTCAAACAAACCTGTTCTGAATCCAAAGGGTAAACCAACAGAGGATCGAGTGGCAGAAGTCAAGAACCAATTAGATGCTCTGCGCAGAACCTTACCTCAACCACCACAAATGGAAGAGGTGGTGTATAGGTACTTATACAGCAGAATGGGCATAATGGATCAATCCGAACCAACCATTCAAGACCCAGATTTCCGTGCTGACCTCGAAAATCTCTTCACCAGAACAAAACCCAAGCCTAAATACGAAGTCTTCTCTACATCCAAGATCGTCAAAATCCTATATTGTAAGTTCTCTAGAACCAGAACCTGGCCTAAACTCTCTTACAACATCTACAAGGTCAAAAGAGAGGACATATCAGAGAACCAATTTGCAGATTCAGATCTTAGAAATCTCAATCCTTATGATCTACCTGATCTTCTGAAATGGACGAAAGAGAACTTCACAAACGATGAAGTTCGCAGAGCCTACAGAGTGATCAAAAAGGCCATACGCGAGAAGCTTCTGCTATACAGCATGGTAGATTTCTAATTGGCTTGAGATCTTGGAGTAAAAAGCTTAACCGTTCAACCACCAGAAGACTACTGCCCTCCCCCTGCTACACCAAACTCAATCATCACAAATCCAAGGGTCGGGTTAGTATTTCTAGATCCTAATGGTAAATCAAAGTTGTTCGTAGAGATGGACTGTCAGAAGTACGCAACAAGTACTTTGACAGAGTTTAGATCGATCCTAGTGGAGCACAGAGGAACATAGCTCATGGATCAAAGCCTAGCCGACAGACTGATAGAAGTTATCGATGCAACAATCAACTTCCGAACTCTCTGCATCAGCTTCTATCACGAGCTCATACAAGAAGGACTCGACCGCAGAAGTTTCAATGACTTCAAGGATGCCAACGTCTGAGTCAGTCAAACAAATCCTCTGTAATATTTTCTTTTCAATACAATCAAATGTAAATGCCTCTGGCATAATCTAATGTAAAAAGAAAATTGTTCTTGTGCTTAGAAAATCCTTGCACTTTCAAATTTTTTAATTTTCACTACTTAGGGGGAGATTGTTAGCTCCAATCTTTCTGTTTGTGAAAGTAGTGAAAATAGTCTAAGTACAGAAGTAACCCACAGAGGCTCTGCAGAAGAACCCAAGAATACCGAAGGCAAGAATCAGCAGAAGACTGCTCACAGAGGACCGAGCCGCAGAACCTCTGTCACCCTTGACAGAGCCTCTGCGGTTTATACTAAAGACTTAGAAGATTTACAAATATCTCTCTACTGTTCCAGGATCCGTTCATCCACTTACTTAAGGCATGCCCTGACAACAACAACACGTGTCAAACTCTGATAGGGCTCTGTCCAAGTTGGAACATGCGCATTTAATGCATGCAGTACCTGCTACTATTTATACGATCCTGTCTATTGTAGCATAAGTCCTTATTGTCTAAAGTATGTCCCCTTTGTAGTAGTATAAAAGGAAGACTCATGTTGAGTTCTTCCATTAACAAAAACAAGAATTACACATTTAGCTACGCACAAACACACACACCAGCAGCTCTTTCTTGTTATATTCTTGGTGTTCTTGATAATATCAAACACAGTAATCTTTGAGATATTCATCTGTTCTTTTCATACTGTTTATTTGATATTGTGTGTTCTTCTACCTTTACATTATCTTTCAGCTCTTAAATACGCTTCCACACCATATCTAAATCTGAACTAACTGAAAGTTAAGATCATTGTTAAGAAAACAGGAACCAACACACTATAACCAAAAGAGTGGGGCTTCAAGCATATCTGTTTAATCTTCCACCCGAGTTGGAAGAAATTCATAATACTTTTCACGTTTGCTATCTTCGGAAATGCTTAGCCGAAGAGGAAAATTTTATACCACTTTCTGAAATAAAAGTGGATGAGAAGAGTCTTTGCGTGGAGGAACCTGAAGCAATCTTAGAAAGGACGACCAAGAAGTTACGTCATAAGGAAGTGATCATGGTTAAAGTACAGTGGAAACATCATAGAGGTGCCAATGTGACTTGGGAAGCTGAAGAGGATATGAAGAATAGATATCCTCATTTATTTACCTAACTTTGATTTCGGGGACGAAATCATTTTCAAGTTGGGGATATTTGTAACACCTCGAAATTCCATGGTTAAAGTTACGTTATATTTTGATATTGAAGGGTCAAAAGTGTATTTGGTAAAGGTTTAAAGTTTTGTGAATGTTGAAACTTTGGAGTGGATTTTGTTATTTACTGATAGTTTTATAAGTATAAATTGAAGAAGTAAGTTTAAGATTGAGATTATCTCAATTTGATTCTGGAAGTCAGTTCTAAGGAAAACAGAAAAGAAAGTGAATTCGAAGTTTGCTTTAAGTAAGAAAAAATGAATTGATTTCCTCCAAATAGTTACTTAAAAATTTGTAATCATGAGTAATCTGTTTTCATTTAGGTTACAAGTTTGTGTGGGCAAATAGAATTAAATTTGGTTTCCTAACTTTGGCTTTCATCGATTTCGAATTAGCATCAGATGAGTTCATCTACTCTTTACATATTTTCCAAGTTAAAAATTGATATGTTAAGTAGGAATAAACTCATTGATAGTATTACAAAAGCGTTATTGAGATTTTGTAATAAAAATCGTATGTAATAAACTGGGTAGAATCGAAATCCGGAAGACGAGTTTTCCGAAAAGTTCCGGATTCCGGATGGTTTTCCGGATGTTTCTGGATACCGGATGATTCCGGATTTCGGAGGTTGTCCGGATGGATTACCGGATACCGGATGGTTTTCCGGACGTAATTCCCAGATGGTTCCGGACATGGAGTCCGGATACGTTTTTCGGATGATACCGGATTCCTTGGTTTTCCGGGTGTTTTCGGATAGATGTTCCGGATTTGATTTCCGGATAGGATTCCGGACTGTTTTCTGGACTTGGTTCCGGATTAGTTTACTGGAAAAAAAATTCTGGTGTAGTATGTGTAAAGTTATACTGTTTAAATGTTTTATGATTACGAAACATATTTTGACTTTAATAGTACAAATATAATTATAACTCGACTGAAAGTATGATACGAGTTATTATGAGTTTTGAATTGATATACACGTATGCTAGTAAGTTTAATGGATCTATAGGCACTAGCATTAATTGATGAACGTAGAATAGACAAGGTATAATTTCTATTCCTGGTATATATGGAAATGAGGAATAGACAAGGTATAATTGTTATTCCCTTCTAGTATCGTGATATGAAAATGAGAAATAGGCAAGGTATAATTGCTATTTTCGTTATTTTATTGAGAGATGAGAAATAGGCAAGGTATAGATGCTATTTCCGCTTTCATTTGGGAAATTAGGAATAGGCAAGGTATAATTGCTATTTCTACTTCCATTGCAAGAAATAGGCATGGTTTAATTGTAAATTCTTGGACATGAGCTGTAATCTAGAATCCGTGGAGATTCATAGTGGCACTCTGGAACATGATGATATGACTTACTTAGTGTTGTCATACTCATGGAATCAGGTATGATTCCCGTCATCAAAATATGCCACTTGTACGGTAAGAAATTTGGGATCAGGTTAATTTATATGCTTTGTTTACAATTTGGTTTTCAAAGTTTATAACGTTTTAATTTGAAAAACTAGATGTTATCACTAGGCGTAAGCCTAATCTTTCAAATTAAATTTTCTTACCAGGTACTAGCTCGGGAAGGGATTTAAAGGGATGAGTGTCGAGGAGTACCAGAGTTATGCTTTTGGAATTATGATGGAGAATTTAGTGTTATCGGAGATATTTTGGAGATAGTGCGAACAACCTTTATAATCTGATTTTGTTGTTTATGGGTTAGATTAGTAGGTTGTTTTTGATAGGTCAGTTGTATATACGAATCTTCGTTAATAATTCTCCATTTATATATGAAAGTTTGGACGATGTTGTGGAATACTTTGATAAATCCAAGGTTTAAATATATTGCGGTTTTAGGGTGTTTCAGTTTGGTATCAGAGCTGTAGTTTAAGTGAACTAGGTATGATCGTGAGATACCTAGACTTAAGCTAAGATGATTAAGTTATGATTTGTGTGATTGGGTAGAAGTACTAAGACGAGATAGTCTTAGAGTCGACAGAAATACGTTAATTAAGAACTGTGATGATGGTAACGACGCTTCGTATGTATAGTATGTTCATAATTTCAATTAGCTACAGTTATTATGAATATATTGTTACGTAAGCATACCTGTTTTTAAATTGTTATGGTAATTAATGAACGTTAAAATACGTTTCTTGTGTTTGGGTGTGTATAGCCATTTCTTATGGTTATTCTTATGTGTTACAGCAGAATATGATGGTGAATACACCAAATCGATCTTCTACTTCTTCAGAAGATAGAGTGGCAAACGAAGTTGCTGAGAGTCCACCAAGGCCACCTATTCTGGGAGAAGGAGGAAGTCAAGTACATCAAACTAATATCGGTACTTCTAACCCGGTGACAACGGAATCCACTATGGAATCCCGTATGATGGAGAACATGATGCGAGTCATGAATAATGCACTGACTCAACAACAAGAGATGTTTATGAAAATGTTTAATGACAGAATCGTTGAGTCAAGAAGACCATAGATGGGTACTGGTATGGTAACTTCACCTGTTAATCCGGTGTAGAATGTGAATAGAAGGATGGAGAAAGTTTGTTCTTATAAAACGTTTTCAAGCTGCAAGCCACCGGAATTGCTGGTTCCGATAATCCAATTGCGTGCATGAATTGGATTAGAGAAATGGAACAGGAATTTAGAGCGTGTGAATGTGATGAGGAATCAAAGGTCAGATTCGGATCCCAGATGTTACGCGGAAATGCTTTGACCTGGTGGAACATTGTGACATCAACAGTGACGGCTCTGGTTTTGGCAACTATGACTTGGGAGTCGTTCAAAAGAAAGATATTGGAAGAATATTGAAATGAGAATGAAATGGATCGCATCGAGGAAGAATTTATAATGCTAAAGAAGGGAATTTCATCTGTAAGAGAATATACTCGAATCTTTTTAGAGAAGTTGAACTTAGTGGGGCATGTGGCCCCAACTGAAAAAGAAAAGATCAAGGCTTATCTGAAGGGTTTGCCAGCTGATATGATGTCCAGAGTCAGAAATTCTAAAGCCTTAACTCCGAGGGAAACAATTGAAGAAGCTAAGATAATAGAGGAAGTATATGCTAGAGATAAAGCGAAGAAAGCTCAAGTGTGGGAAAAGAGAAAATGGGAAGGTCGATCAGAATCTTCTCAGAAATCCAGGCCGTTTGCTAAAAACCCTCATTTTGAGCCCCAACGAGAACCGAATTGGTGCCAGAAATGTAAGAGCAAACACTTTGGTCCGTGTCGAGTAACTTTGTTGGAATGCTACAAGTGCAGAAAGAGTGGTCATCGGATTGAGGACTGCCCCATCCAAGGGCCGACATGCTTCGAATGTAAGCATCCTGGTCATTATCGAAGAGATTGCCCGAAGTTAAAGAAAGGAGGAAATCAAGAGAGGAGGACGAATACTCCAAAGTCAACGGGCAAAGCATTCCATATGACGACGGAAGAAGCAAAAGAATCGAAGGATCGAAGGATGTAGTTTCTGGTACATTCCTTATTAACTCAATACCTGCAAGTGTATTATTTGATTGCGGTGCCAACCTGTCTTTTATATCGAAATCGTTTTATCAAAAGTTAGCTATGCCTGTCACTACCTTAGAAGATGCTTTAGTAGTTGAAATAGCTAACGAAGGTCAAGTCTTAGTGAGAGAAATACTTGAAAGTTGTACAGTTATGATAGAAGGGAAGAAATTCCAATTGATTTGATTTTGATGGAGATTGGGGGGTTTGATATAGTCATTGGTATAGACTGGTTGACAAACAATCAAGCAAAAATTCTTTGTGCCAAGAAACTAATACGGATCCCTATGCCCGAAAATAATGTTGTATTCATCTATGGGGAAAAGAGAAAAGGGGAGGTTCCATTGATTTCTATTGCCAAAGCGCGTAAGTGTCTAGTGAAAGGATGTTCATCCTATCTCGCATACGTTTTGGATGCTAAAGTTGAAAAGAAGCGAGTGAAAGACATAAAGATAGTACTTGAATTTTCAGATGTCTTCCCTGATGATCTTCCAGGCTTACCGCCAGAACGACAAGTAGAATTCAGAATTGACCTTGTTCCAGGAGCAGCACCGATAGCACGGGTACCGTACCGATAGCCAGAACAACAAATAGAATTCAGAATTGACCTTCTTCTAAAAGTCGAACGGTTATCAAAATCACTCTAAAAGGTGGGTGGAGCTCCAAAGAGGTTTCAGATGCTTTCGGTGTTGATTTCAGACATATTAAGCAATGTAAACCGGCGAAGAAAATATCACCACATTTAGCGGAGAAGACCGGAAAACATGTTGAATTTATCACTGTTGCGTTTATGATTTATGGGTATCACAATGGCTACAATGGTATCTGTTTGCGTAAAAATTTACAAGTCACGACCGACAATAAAAAGTAACGATAAATAACTTAAAGACAAAACTTGTATTAAGATAAGGTCCTGACGACCATGTATGTTCGAGGCTATATTCTAGTGATGATGGTCTCGACAATGAACTAAACGACCAGACCTTATGACATCTAGATAACAATATCTAGCGACTGTCGTAAGTTTCCTTACAACCATAATTCATTAACCTTCGACAAGCATTTCTTTTTGTCTATTTAATGCAGGTCTCAAGGCATTAACTGTCTAACGGCCATAACTGAAGACCGTCATCAAGAACATTAATGACAAAGTCCGTTACGCACAATAATGCGGCTCATTTATGACGACCGAAGCTATATAAACGGAGTTCAAGCTCACATTCCTGACATCAAGCATTTACGAGAAGGATTCTTGAAACATTCAAGCGATCATCCGTATTTCTTTTCGAAGAAACTCACGACACACGATAGACTATTACGATTAAGTTTACTTTTGTTTTATTGTAATCGTCAGTACCTAAGGTGTTGCGCGAGGCATGGCCGAACCCTGAGGGGTGGTTACGGTGGCACGTGCCACCATATTACTCGCCCTACAAAGTGTAAAAAATGTTAGGTTCGTGAAAGGTGCAACCGTATTATTTTGGACGGTGCTACCGTATTATTTTAGAAACTTCGAGAAGGTGCAACCGTAACTCGTAATCAACCAAAAAACAAAAAAAACTCTTGAAATCAATCAAAAAATCGAAAAAAAACTCTTGAAAAATATCCAAAAAACCGACAAAATTTCTCGAAATCGATAAAGAAATTTAAAAATCTCTCAAAATCAAGCAAAAAGATTTGAAAATTCCTCGTAACAGGGACATAGGCTAAAAACACATCAAAGTATATTGAACGTCGGTAAAAAGATGAAAACATGTCGATAAAACTGTGTTTTTTGTAATTATTTTTTTGTCTTTATTATATGGTGTCACCGTATAAAAAAAATGGATCCGCCCCTGCGCCGGCAAGCTCTTTACACTGAACACTACTAGAAGCTCTTTACACTGAACACTACTAGAAAATTAGTTAATTCCGACGAAAATTAAAGACGGACATAAACCGTCGGTAAAGAGCGATGGAATACTGTTAGGACCATAAATGTCCTACATATTAGAAAGATATATAAATAATTATAGAGTTTAATTATAGAGTTTAATTAATCTTTTGTAATAGCCTTTAATCATAAAAGGGCTTAGATTAGGTTGATGGGCCATGAGCCTTTGTGTTTAAAGCCTTAGTATATAAGGTTTGTGTTAACCTTGAATTAGGGTAGACGATTCATTATTATTCATGAGAGCTTAATTGTTTAGAGAGAGATAGTTAGGATTTTCATTCAAACCTTTGTAACTATCTTGATTACGAATATGAGAGGGATGACAAGTTGAAATCATTATCTGTTCTTGTTATTTCTTATTGAATCGTTGTTACCTGATCAATCTAGGACTAACAATTGGTATCAGAGCAGAATCGGTGATTTGAAGATACGAAAGAAATCGAACGAAAGCAAGAAAACAAAGAATTTTCGTAGTGAAATTTTCTGGAAAACGCAGCGAGCCGTTTTTGCCTATTCCCGGAGATTGAACCGTCGGATCGTCACGATTTTTGGACAGTAGCTTCGGGACATCTTGTTTTACATTCTGACCGGTTGGATTAATCGTTTGGGGTCCAGAAGGCACCCAGAATAATTTCGTAACAGTGCAGTTTTTATTGAAGAAAATCGTTCTTCAATCGGGTTTGCAAAGCTTTTTCATTGATTTAAAAATTCGTTTGTTAAATCTCGATTGTTTACTCGTTTATATCTACTGTTATCTGCGTTTACATCAAATCTCAAAGGCTTTAATTTTTCAATCTAAAAATCTATTCTTGAGTTTTGGTGTTCTTAAGTTATTGTGGTGGTTATTGAAAAATATGATATATTTTGCTTAGAAATCGATTTGGCTTTGTTTGTTTTTGTGTTTTTGGTCAAAATCTAACCCTACAGTAGTGAATTCAAGCAACCCTATCGAAAACTAATCCGAATTGCAACCACAGCCGCAGTGTCCGGACGTTTCTAATTTTTCCGGGTAAGTTTCCTATTTCACACCACCTTTCATGACAAAACTCTATTTTACCCGAATTGCACAATTTTTTCCGGATAAATTAAAGTGTCCGGATGATTTTTGGTAACTGTCCGGATGAAAGTCTCCTTTCCGGAAAAAACTTTGTTTTTGGCTTTCCGGACAAAATCACATTTTCCTGGATTGGTATCTAAGTCCCCATTCTTGACCATCCGGATTGTTTTGTGTTTTGACTTTTGCTTAGTGTTTTCAATAAATTAAATACATATCTCATGCATACATTTGTTTTGGTTTGACCGTGAGTTTCTTGCTGCACGTACTAAACTTCTTTTCATTCATAATATATTCATACATATCATGAATTTAAGTTAATCTTGGTGCTTTCCGGAAACATATTCAACCGGTAACCTCATCACCCGGTAAGTGCTATTTTTCCGAGAACCTCAATCACCCGGTAAGCATCACATCATCCGGTAAGTTTTGTTATCGTCGTACCTGGTAAGTATTTGTTTACATCTCATCCGGTATCCTTCTTCGTCCGAAAAGTGATTTGTCCGGAAACTCCATCTTTCCGGTAAATCTTTTTCACCCGGTAAGTCGCAAATTTTTTCATCCGGGAAGAGAAATTTTTATCCGGTAAGTCTTATTCTCTTATCATCCGGTAAACCAATCTTCGTCCGGTAAGTTCATCTTTCATCCGGTAAGTTGTGTGTTGGTAAGTTTGGTTGGTTAGCTCACGTCGGTACCCGAGTTACCGCACGTCTCGTGATTAAAAGTTTTCAACGAAAGTTGTGATTTTTCTTAACGATCGACTTGAATTTTTTTTGTGACGCTTGAGATTATTTGCGACGATTTGCAATTATTAGCGACTATTATTATTTTTGTGACTTATTTTTCGTCGTGGTTGATCTAACTTGGTTTGTTTATCTTGCAGATTTCACTCTCGAAAAGTCATCTCGTTCGTTCGAATTCGATAATAATCAGATCTTAAATCTTGGAAACGAATTTATTTTTAGATTTGTTTTTCAAATTTAATTTTTGATTTTCTTCCGCATTTTTGATTCTTCAAAATAACACCGATTAACGATCAATTTTTCAGGTAACAATGTCGTATTGCTTTAATGTGGAGTGTCAAGCAAATCAAAGACTACATCAAACGCATATCGAGAAGAAAGATGATTTGATCTACAAGTACATCAAAGAACTGAAGCAACATAAATCTCAACTCTGGAATTGTTCTGACAAGTTGGCTAAATCTGAAGAAAAGGCAACAGCATTAGAGTCTGAAAACTCTGAGCTGAAAAGGAAGTTGTCTGATCTATCATCACGAGGTGATATCAAGGAGACTGAGAAAGAGAAAACAAAGCTACATGAAAAAAATATCAAGCGATCAGATGACTTGTGCAATAAGTACATCAAAGAACCGAAGGAGCTCAAATCTCAAATCTGGAATAGTTCTGAGAAGCTGGCGAAAGAAGAAGAGAGAGGTAAACTCCTGAACTGTGAAAACCTTGAGCTTAAAAGTAAACTAAATACTCTTGAAAAGGTTTTTGAAAAGGAAAATGAAAGTTTTGAAAAAGAAAGACAAATGCTTAATCAAAAGCAATCTGGTCTTTCAACCAAATCCCTTGAAGAAAAGAAGAGATTTGAACTTATGTGTTTACAACTTTCAAAACAGATCTCCGACTTTGAAAAAGTTTTGATTTCAGAAAGAGAGAAGTTTGAATTAGAACGCCAATCTTTGTCTAAAAAGAATGGAGAACTTTCTTTGAAAATATCCGATTTGGAAAACGAAATAGACGTTCTAATCAAAGAGTATGAGAAAGGGAAAGTTGAAGGTTTTAGGGCTAAGTGTTTGACAGATGATTTTGCAAAAGAGAGAAAGCTTTTTCAGTTCGAGATTACTAAACTTACAAAGAGATTATCTGGATTAGCAACCGAGATTTTGAAAGAACAAATGGTTAAATCTAATTTACAAAAGAAATTTGATTTAATTCTTGAAGAACGAAATGCCTTAGAAAACAAGATCAAAGGCGTTCAACCTTCTTATGCTTCAATTTCATTTTCTACAATTCGTTCTTCAAAGAATTTTGTCAAATCAAATGATTTTTCAAAAGATCATATTCGACCTTCCATTCTTTTCTATAATTCTCGTGTTGACAAATCAGATAATCAATTTTTCAAGAAAGTAAAAATGGAGTGGAGAGTTAAAGGAACCACTCCTGCTCCAAAGCCATTTGTCCTTGTTAAGAGTGAAAAGAACAACACAGCTTTCCACGCTAAACCTTTTGTGAAAACTGATCGAGTTTACTCTGTTAATAAACTGATCAGTTTATCTACACAGAAACTTTGTTGCTCTTATTGTGGAACAAGTGAGTTTGTGATTAAAGATCGTGCCAACTATTGGTATGGTACTTATAGTATCCCCGGTCCTCACTATAATAGGGCATCTAACCGTCAAGGATCCATCAAAGGATGGATACCAAAATCCTACTAATCTGTTTTGCAGGAATGTCATGTGCGGCTTTAATTCCTATTATTCACATCACATTAAAAGGTTATGACGATTTTGAGGGGGAGCACTATCGTATAAAAGGTAAGTGAACTTCAACTGAATTCAAAGACTGTGGTATATCATTCTGAATAACTTACTTGTGTTTGTTATTCTCCAATTTTAAATTCCATGATTGCCACGTGTCATTCTTCATTGATTTAGTTATTTCCATGTCTCTCATATTCGTTGATTTTTCGATGGAAATACACTCGTTTGAATTCCTAGTTGTTTTCCAAGTACGCCATTTCTTGCAAATGATTCCATTCTTATCTGATATAATAACTGTGACTTGTTCTTCACAATTAAACTTTCTGATCATTGTCTCATTTATTGCAAATAATGTGCTTACTGAGTCATTCTGTTTTGCGCTTGATCCTGTTTCTTGAAATTCTGTTATCTCAAACAATGACTTCTGATTACTTCAGATCAGAACTCGGACTTCAAACTTTGACTTCTGGATAATTCAGTTCAGAACTCGGTCCTAATTGGAATGACTTCTGAATAATTCAGTTCAGAACTCGGTCCTAATTGGAATGACTTATGATTACCTCAGATCAGGACTCGTTCTTAAATGCAATGACTTCTGATCATCTCAGATCAGGACTCGTTCTTAAATGCAATGACTTCTAAACACCTCAGTTTAGAACTCGTACTTCACTGTTTTACTAAACTGCTATACTCGTTGCATGAAAGGAGTGTTAGGATTTTTATCGTTTCTATGGTCTATCCAGAACCGGAAGGACCTACCCATGAAACACATCCCTTATAGACATCAGTGAGGGGTCTAGATTGATAGATGAGTTTGGAGAGAAAAGAATATGGTGAGGATGTGACAGGACTTAAAAGAATTATTGGTCCTTACCAAACCGAGTCAGTTATCCGGGTAACCACACAATCTATTCATTCTCGTTCTTTGGAGATGAATATTGAAACAGACATGGACCCAGTGTCGATAACTCGTGTCACCCCACCCAGCCACTCAAGTATCTCTCAACAGATGCGTGTTTCACATATTCACGGAGACTAGCACCTAATCTATCTATTCCTCACTCTGAGGTCTTAGATATTGAAACAGGAAGACATCAGCTCCGGTCTCCGAACTTCATATTCTAATCACTATGTCTATTGATTTTTAACTTGCGTCCCAGGTTAAGTCAATATTTGAGCCTAACTGCTATAATTCATTTCTTTCACACATGCACGAGTCTTTGTGATTCCATTTGCATATCTTTGTGATATTGCCGGAACAGTTTGAGAAGTTAATTTTCAAATTTTCTTTAGTGATAACTGGAAGTCCTATCAGAGACACCTATTTGCCAACTCTGAACATTGGCCACACAATTTTTTAAATTGTTGTGATAACAGTTACTTTTGTGTTTCTGTGTTAGATGATTACCCCATTTCTGGTTACTTAATGTTTTATCTGGATTCTTTTGCTACTCGTCACTTTTGTCTTTGAACGTGCACGATGCTCCGGATGCTCCTACTCATCATGAGGGGGAGAAAGGGTACATATTCAAAGACACCGAATATCAAGTTGAGGGGGAGTTAGCAAAAGCCGAGGGGGAGTAAAGCCGAGGGGGAGTAAAGAAGTCCCCATGCAAAAGCCAAGGGGGAGTAACGGTCAAGTTTCGAAATCCGAAAAGACTTCAAAGTGCTTACAAGTGATCAACTCTTCTCATCGTTTATCAAGTGGTGTTCGCTTCAAATTATTTCCTCCATCAAGTATATTGGTTCTATAAGTTCTTTTAAAGCTGAAAACAAATTCAAGAGCTTTATTCAAGGGGGAGCGGAAAAAGACATGAAGATAAGCTACACCGAAGTGCTTCAAAGATTCAAGAAGAAGAGAAGATCAAGACTTGAAGGTTTCAAGACCAATTTTTATTTATATATCTTTAGGGGGAGATTGTTAGGACCATAAATGTCCTACATATTAGAAAGATATATAAATAATTATAGAGTTTAATTATAGAGTTTAATTAATCTTTTGTAATAGCCTTTAATCATAAAAGGGCTTAGATTAGGTTGATGGGCCATGGGCCTTTGTGTTTAAAGCCTTAGTATATAAGGTTTGTGTTAACCTTGAATTAGGGTAGACGATTCATTATTATTCATGAGAGCTTAATTGTTTAGAGAGAGATAGTTAGGATTTTCATTCAAACCTTTGTAACTATCTTGATTACGAATATGAGAGGGATGACAAGTTGAAATCATTATTTGTTCTTGTTATTTCTTATTGAATCGTTGTTACCTGATCAATCTAGGACTAACAAATACTGACAGAATACCGACGAATTCTGGATTTTAGCGACGAAAACATTGTCGTCGGTAAAAGCACACTTCCGTCGGTAAGCCGTCGGTAAAATAATGGGTTGCGACGGATTACCGACGGACCCTTTAATATTTTAATATTTATTTATTTTTATTATAAATTCCGTCGGTAAATAATTAAATTATTGTTTTTAAAAAAATATTAAAAACCGTCGGTAATCTGTCACAAATCACCGACGGGTTATCGACAGAACCTTTAATATTTTAGTTTTTATTTATTTTTATTATAAATTCCGTCGTTCCGTCGGTAAATAATTAAATTATTTTTTTAAAAAAATATTAAAAAAAACGTCAGTAATCCGTCACAAATCACCGACGGATTACCGACGGACCCTTTATATTTTAGTTTTTATTCTAAATTCAATCGGTAATTAATTTTTTTTAAAAGTATTAAAAAAACTGTCGGTATTCCGTCACATATCACAGACGGTAATATTTTAGCTTTTATGTTTTTTAATTCTAAATTCATTCGGTATTCCGTCGGTAAAAAATAAATTATGTTTTAAAAAAAATAATAAAAAACCGTCTGTAATCCGTCATAAAGATCGAGAAATGTTCTAAGTAGAACACCATTCTAAGTAAGCAAAATAATTATCACTTATGAGATGGCATTTTCAAAAGCTTATAATGCAAATGCTGGTTTATAAAATTAAAAAGAGTCATTTGACTATTTTGTTTGTAGGCAGATAATGCACATTAAACAGTGCACAAGAATGGTGGTGGTGGCGGTTTCAATGATCGAGTTCGGGGAAGGATGGCGGGGCAGATTCAATGGTTAATTTCCGAGCAGATACGCACATAACACACCCCATCCTAGCTAAATCGATACGTTTTATTTTTGTTACTTTAGTTTTGAACTTTTTTTAGTTGAACGTGGACTTCTTTGTAACTTTGCACATTTAGTGATTGATAGTATTATTTGCTATTTGGGTAAAATTACAATTAATATCAAAATTGAATATATTTTTTTAAATGTAACGGTTTTTGTACAGTTTTTTCCTGTATTTTTTTTTAATTAAAATAAAAATTAGCGATGGATAATCCGTCGGTATGTTTAAATAATATAATTTAATCTTTAAAATAATTTAAATTTTATTTAACTTAAATAAATTTCCCAGTAAATTTTAAATAATATAATGTAATATACAAAATAATTTAATTTTTATTTAATTTAAATAAATTTACCAATGGCGTATCCGTCGGTAATCCGTCACAAATCACCGACGGATTATCGACGGACCCTTTAATATTTTAGTTTTTATTTATTTTATTCTAAATTCCGTCGGTAAATAATTAAATTATTTTTAAAAAAATATTAAAAAACCATCGGTAATCCGTCACAAATCACCGACGGAATATTTTAATTTTTATTTATTTTTATTCTAAACTTCGGTATTCCGTCGGTAATAAATAAATTATTTTTTTAAAAAAATAATAAAAAACTGTCATTAATCCGTCACAAAGATTGAGAAACGCTCTAAGTAGAACACAATTCTAAGTAAGCAAAATAATTATCACTTATGAGATGGCATTTTCAAAAACTTATGATGCAAATGCTGGTTTATAAAGTTAAAAAGAGTCATTTGTCTAATTTGTTTGGGTACCATTCACAAAAACCAGTAGCGAACAAAATACAATTCTTGTGCCCTGTTTAATGTGCTTTATCTGCCTACAAACAGGTGGGTTTGGCAATGGCATGGGCGGTGATGGTGGTGGCGGCAGATTCAATGATCGAGGTCGGGGAATGTTAGTGCTCTAATTTGCTAGTTGTACCAAGTAGAGGGACCTTTTGTGTAATTGTCAAGTTACAAACTATGTATTGTTATTTTCCTTTCATTTGAGATTAGGTCATCCATTACACACACACTAGTACACACATTGCACTTTCCTCTCTACAATTCATCTTGTGTACTTGGTGATTGCATATTGAATATATGGATGGCATTATGAGCATATTGAGTATATGATTACTTGTTCTGGGATCACAATTGGTATCAGAGCACAGTACATCATTTTGATCAGATTAGATTTTGAGTTTTTTTGCAAAGAGTTTGAGTGTTCTTCATTTTTCATCTTATTGATTGATTTTGGCTATCTGAGTACTTCAAATGGATCAGAATTGATCAAGGAGTGTTTGTTGGTAATACCTGAGTGATTTTCATCCGCAAAATCACTAGGATTAGACTCAGATTGAGCAAAATCACCAGTTTTGGACTTTTAGTTTGCACACACTGTTTTGGGATTGAAAATCACTTTTCTGTTGGTTTTTGGACAAAACTTGTTATATTAAAGTTGTCCAGAATCACAGTGCGAACCTGCGTACCAATTTTCAGCCCAATCGGATCATTTTTTAGGATTAGACTTAAGATCGTTTGAATCTTCATCTTTATCACAACCTCAATTGTGAACAGTATTATATCGCAACTGCCCTTTGCGACAAGCCTGTTTTATCGCAACCCGTTACACGTGAACAGTAACTTATCGCAACCTCCTATTGCGATAAGAACCATCTTTGAATTTTATCGCAAGCTCTTTGTTGCGACAAGATTTCCTTTTGCGACAAAATAGCTTGCGACATACTCTGATCTTGCGATAAACTTGGGTTGAGACAAAGTGTTGGTTGAGACAAGATTTGTGTTGCGATAAGTTCTTGAGTTGAGATAAAGTCTTTGTTGCGACAAGACTTGGGTTGAGACAAAAGTGACTTGCGACAAAACAGTGTGAACAACTATTTACTAATTAGATCAGAAGGGTACTTATCGATCATTAACAAGTAATCTAAAATGACAGCTAGAGACATACTGACTATTGGGTCAAAGGACAAACCACCTGTCCTTTTTCCTAAGGAGTTCAAAATATGGAAAGACAGATTTATGGATTATGTTGAACGTCAAGAAAATGGGGACTACATTGTTCATTCACTTCAGAATGGTCCCATTAGGATAGTGAGAAGAAAAGGACTAGCTGCTGATGGTGATCCACCTCCAGAATGGGTTGAAATTCTACCACTGCATTATGATGTTGAACAAAAGAAACGCTACAATGCATTCAAAGCAGCAAAATCACTAGTTATGCAAGCCTTGACTAATGATATTATCAGAAGGTGGACAGCAAAAACATTTCTGGGAAAGCTATGTTTGATGAGTTAGTCAAACTGTATCAAGGATCTGAGGTGGAAAATCAGATGAGAGTCTCCAATGCCATCAACAAGTACGAAAATTTTAGACAAAAAGAAGGTGAGGCACTTGATCATACGTACGACCGTTTCATTACAATACTGAATGAGCTGAATAAGTACAACATAAACAAGATGATAATCGAGCACAATGTGAAATTCTTGAGTGTTCTGCAACCTGAATGGAAGAAGTATGCTCACAGGATGAAACAAAATGCTAGGTTAGCTGACTTGCCTTTACAGCAAATGTATGAAACTTTGAAACAAGATGAGGATGATGCTGATGAGAAAAGGGATAAGAAAAGGAAGAAAGAGAAGAAAGAGAAGTCGGTATAGCTTTTGCCATATTTTATCATCTCATAAATTTGAGTCATAGATATATGGATATATCAATTTCATGTCAAAACAGAAGGATGAGAAGAAAGAAATTAAGGAAGAAGAGATTGATCCAATTGCCTTGATATCTAACAAATCCACCAAGAAATATTCAAAGAATGTTGGTAATGAGTCTGATGAAGAACAATATGAAGGAGATGGAGTGGAAGAAGTTGAAAGTCTGAAACAAGCAATGATACTTCTTACTAAAGCTTTTCAAAAACAGTTTGTGAAAAGGCCCGGTTCTAATAATCAGAGATATGCATCAGGCTCCAAGAATTTTGAGCACAAAGATCGTGTCGAGTCAAGAAATAAGTTTGATGAGAAAAAGGATGAGTACAAGAGGGATGACAAGAGGATTGATGAAAAGAAAGTGTTTGAGAAAAGGGACGAAGAACCAAAGTGCTATAATTGTGGGAAGATTGGACACTTCGCCAAGGAATGCTGGAAGCCAAAACTCAGAGATTCTGATTATTATAAGAACAAGATGCTGTTTGCTAAGCAAAAGGAATCAGGGATAGCATTGTTGGTTGAAGAGGAATATTGGCTTGATCAAACCGATGATGAAGCGGATGATGAGACGGCAGCTCAAACAAAGATGTGTTTCATGACTAGAAACACCGATGAAGAAGAGTCAGAATCTACTTCACAGACAAATGAGGTACATTCCGATCTTTATAGTCAATTTTTTACTCAACAAGCATATCTACAAAAGAAATTAGATGATCTAACAAATAACTTGAGAAAAGCAGATGAACTAATTTCTTCTCAAAGAGAAAGATTGATAGAACAAGAGAGTCACATTGAAAAACTAGAAAAGAAAAAGACTGAATTTGATGCGTGTCAAGCATATTTTCAAAGTAGAATAACTGAATTGTCAGAAAAATTAGAGAGTTCAGAAGCAAAGAAGAATGAGTTTGAAAATCTTCTTCATGCCTATAAAGATAGGAACACTGAGCTGAGCGATAAAGTCAAAGGTTTGGAAGAAAATTGTATAAAGCAGGCCAAACTAAACAAACAATTCACATGAATAAGCCTAGTGAATTTCGGTATTTCAATTCTAAGTGGGGCATAGGATATGATAATGCGAAGGAATTAGAAAACGAAAAAACCTTGCCTAATGACTATTTTCAGAGTTATGCTGTTGAACAACCAAAGGAGAAGGAAAATACTAAAAAAGTGTTAGGGTCAGTTTATGTTGATTTAAAGTTCAGGGTTTAAATTGTAATTCTTTATTTTGAGTTTAATTAGTGAACGGGCCGTGGGCTTGTTAACCACAGGCCCACCATATATAAAGCAACTTAGCCTTAGAAAAATAGGCTAGTTGTCTCATTTGCTTTGTTACTCTTTTATTGTAAACACTCTGATTGAAAGCTTAATAGAGATGACCAGTTGAAATCGTATACTACATGTTTTAATTGTTTGATTTCACTAATCGTTGCACGGATCTGGAACTCACAATTGGTATCAGAGCAGACGGACTACATCGATTCAAAGTGTTCAATTCGATTTCTGGTAAGATTTCTGAACAATACGGCTGTGTTCTTGAGTGACATTCTAGTTTTTGATTCTGGTAAAATTGATCGAATTCGTTTATTGGGTATTGTTAGTATTATTGCTTTGAGTGATTCTGCAAGTTTTCATAACCTAATTCGATCGTTTGAGTGGTTTCTAAGCAAATTAAAAGTCAAAAGTTTTGGTTGTGTTCTTCACTAAAATCGAATTTTTACCATCAAAACGTGTTCTTTTTGTTTCAAAATCGATTTGGGTAGTGTTATTTTTGTGTTTGGTAGTGTTTCTAATCTTTCAGGAACATTTTTTAGCAACCCTAGTCGATTCCCAATCGATTGGAAACCCACAGCCGCAGTTTCCGGACACAGCAGCCGCGGTTTCCGGATAACTCCCAAGTTTCCGGATAATTGCGTAATCCTTCCGGACACGTACAAACTTTCCGGGTAAGTCTTCTAATTTCAAACTTTCCGGGTATATTTGTTCCGGAAACCCAAAGTTTCCGGTAAAATAGTTTGTCCGGATAACTCAACGTTTCCGGTAACCTATCTTGTCCGGATAACTCGAAGTTTCCGGTTATATTGATTTTACCCGGAAACCCACTCCATCCGGAAAGCCTTTTATCCGGAATCTCATTTCACCCGGTAACTTGCTCTTCACCCGGTAAGCTTATTTTCCGGATTCCTTATCCGGAAACCACCCGGATTCCATAATTCGGGAGCTTTCTGAACCCTCATTTTTCAAACTTTTCTGGGGGGCGCTGCCCCCAGACCCCGCAAGGGTGTTGCCCCTTGACCCCACCCGCTAACCGGGTAGCGGGACCCCCGTGCTAAGTCGCAGGAGGGGGACATTTAAGTATCCTTGATACTGTTCCACTTTGAATCGAAACAACGTCTGACGATCACATCAGTGCAACCATCAAAGATGTCTCGAGATGCTTATGCCATAAGCAACCACACCACGCCTCCAGCTCTTGGAAAATCTTGTCAGTATGTCTACCAACCCATAATGCGTTAGTTGATAAAATTCAATTGCTTGGTCAAAAGGTAGAGTCCCATATGTTTTCTTCGAATGAACAACTTCTTGAAATTAACTCGTTAAAAGGAAAGTTAGATGTTCAAACTAAGATAACAGAAAAGCATAAATCTGACAACACCTACCTAAAGGAAAAGTGTGCTAATCTTTCGATAGCACCAAAAGATCTTCGAGCTAAGATATCTGATTTGACCTTAAAGCTTGATCAGTGTTTGAATGAGAAAGCAGAAGTTGTTTATCAATGTTCCGCTCTCCAAATTCAACACAAGGAATTTGTAACTAAAATTCTTGATCTTGAAACCAAACTTCATAGGAGAGGTCAATCTGATCAGACCATTCATATGAATAAACCCAAGGAGTTCACTTATTTTAATAAGGAGTGGGGAATCGGATATGATAACCCACACTATTTGAAAAAGGGTAGATACCAAACACCAACTTTGTATGATTTTGCTTGTTTTGGGTTAGATAAAAAGTATCCGGAATATGCCATTCAATGGACTGGTCCTCTTGAACCTGAAAAGGAAGAGGAAACCGAGGAATATAAGCGTGCACACAAACGAGGAATACAACTTCCGTTTTGTTATGAACCTTTAAACTATTGTTATCAAAAGAACAAAAAGTATCTCTCAAATGACTACTTCGACCCATACAAGGTTGCTACGCCCAAGGATTCCTCCAAAAAGGATGAGATCCAAGTAACTGCAACCAAGACTGAGACGGACGAGTTTAAACTCTATGTTCCACCTCTCATCTTGGAAGCAAAGATTGTCGAGTTGGAGGAGTCACTTGAGAAAGAAAGGTCGATTTTTCAAACGAAAAAACAAGCTTTACTTGAACAACTTGAGAATCTACAATCGGTCAAAACCGACATTGTGTCTGATGAAGGACAGGAAACTCTTCAGGGTGAAATCATGAAACTCACATCAAAACTGGCTGCCATGGCAACATATACGATGCTTGAGTATGCGAAAAATGGTCAGCTCCAAGAGCAGATTGACCAACTCAAAGCTGAAAAGCAGATTTCTCCCGAGTCTTCCACAAATTCATCTGAGACATCTTCGTGTAAAGCGTTTATTGGTAACATCTCTACTACACAAGACGACAACGATTCTCAAGATGAGTGTGTTAAAAGGAATTTAAACTCTGATTTTTTCCTAGCTTTCGCTCCGAATTCCCCAAAGCACACTGACACTAAGTGTTTCTCGCCTTCCTCGACTGATCCAAGTCCAGTAATTTCGAAAGTCGATTTTTCAGAATACATGAACTCTGAAGGTAATTCTGATGGAGAGTTTGAGTCGTTCCCTTTCGACAAACCTCTTCCAAGCCATACTGATTTTCTGTCCCCAGTTGTTAATCGACCGGTCAACTTTGAAAAGGGTACTTGTTCTAACACCAAGGCCCCAGCTGTGATTAAGATTACTGAATCTAAACCTGTTTCTCAAAACAAATCATAGTCGAGGCAAAAGACCGAGCGATTGCCTATAAAAAATCCTGTTTCTTCAAAAGTCACTGACCACGCTGTTAATGTGGGTTCAGATAAAACTGGCCAGTTTAGCAGCTGGGGCAATTGCCTCACCTTGCCGGGGTTAGTCGGGGCAATGTCCTCGGATACCCTTAAAAAAAACCGGCTAGCCTAAACAAGATAAACCAAAGAGGCTAGCTAGGGAATCTATTGAGAAAGAGGCATCGAAGTCATTTAACAATGTTTTCTATCCTAGGATGCATAAGCATGAATGCGCATGGAATCATAGGAATAATTTTGTTAAACGAGATGTTAATTTTCCAATTAAGCTCTACTCCATTCAGCAATTGATTCAATTATCGCATGATTGCTTATGTTGTTCTAGTTGTGGTTGGAATGACTTTGATGATATCAATAACAATGATTGGTTTGGGTCATATCACATGTATAATCATACACCCAAACGCAAACCCCGTAATAACAAGAGAAAATATCATAAACGACGGGGTTTTCAAACAGAGGTTAAACCACGGCGGGAGACCAAACCCATTCCAAAACGGGCTTCTCCCACTGAGGTTAGACCGGCACTCAAGAGGCAACCTGCTACAAAACCTGTTTCTCTAAAAGGTGTAAATTCTACACCTAAGAGGCAACATGTGCCAAAACCAGTTACTCCAAACGGTGTACAATCTGCACCTAAGGGGAAGTCTGAGTCAAAGCAAGTTCCTCCGAAAGGTGTCAAATCTAACCCTCCCGGACCCAGGCAAATCTGGGTACCGAAGGTCCGCTAATCTCGTTTTGCAGGACGGCCATGTGTGATACTTTGACTCTGGATGCTCCACACACATGACCGGAAGGAGGGAGCTGCTCAAGATCTACAAGGAACAATATTGCGAAGACGTGAGGTTAGTCTATAACTGTGTTTTCACGAGATGCTCATCTGTTTAGGGGGAGCATGATCAGCTCTCAGGTAAGTTTATTCTACTGTTGAGGGGGAGTGTCACACACAATTTTTTTTAACTGCTGAAACGTTTTTCTGTGTGTGTGGATACTCCCGTTTGCATTTCACTCTACGCGCACATTCTGAAGGGGAGCATCTAACTGGATGCTCATCATTTGAGGGGGAGCAACACGGTTTTTCTTTAAATGTCGAAAAGTTTTTTTTTTGTGTCGGTCTCTCCAGTGCACAATAGCACACTCTGAGGGGGAGCAAAACCTTCCCTATGCTCAGTTTGAGGGGGAGCGAGAGAAGGTTCGTTCAACATCCGAACAGTCCTATTTTTCTTGAAAGTGTGAAAGTACAGGGTAATTTCTGTCAGCAATCACAAAGTGTCCGGACAGGTATCCGGACACCTATATCTCCGGATAGGTTTACGGACCAGATGGGTATCCGGATGTCCCATCCGGAAACCATGTTTGTCCGGAATCTCTTTTTTGTCCGGGATGTCATCTTTTCCGAAAACCTGTGTTGTCCGTGCACCTGTTGTCCGGATACTTTGGTTTGTCCGGAAAGTTTGGTTTTCCAATCTTATGTCCGGATACCCCTGTTTGTCAAGTCCTGTACCTGTTTTCTTACTGCCAGTCCTCAATTCGTCTCAGATTGAGCCACTTATTGGTGGGTATGCGCCGGAACTTGTTCATCCATCTTGTTTACTAACTTTGGGTCTTTTACAGATATTCCATGGCGGATCAAGTGCAACATCATTATGTTCATCACCTGAGGGGGAGCGTCACACTGTTTTCTTAAAAATCTAAATATTTTTACCTTGTGTTGATGTCTCCCAAGTAAATCACACTCTCACTCCGAGGGGGAACAAGTCAATCCCCATGCATGTTTTGAGGGGGAGCTGGATAATATCCGTGCTAGGTTTGAGGGGGAGCAGAAAATCTTTCATTTTATTCAAATTGAGGCTTTCCGGACTCTTACCTGATAAGTAACCCACCGGATACCCTAGCTATGCATATACCTGAAGCCCTACCTGTGATAGCATATAGACGAGAGTTAGGGAATCCCATGGTCCAGCCAGCGCCAGAGGGACCTTCCCCGGGACATAGAACATGTGAGACGGAGGGACTTGAGGTCAATAGCGAACCAAGAAAGATTGAGCCGTAAAGATAACGAGGCTCCTGAGCGACCCCAACCGAGCGATATCCGGGTAGCCACATCTGCTATCCCGTCTCATACGTTGGGATGGGGTATTGAAGAAGCCTCCGTGGACCCAGCGGAGCAATTGCATAACCCCCTTATCCACTCATCCGTCTCTCAAAAGACGGATGTTTCAGTTTCTCACGGGGATATAGCACAACTTCCACTGGTCTCTCATTCGGAGAGTGCTGGTGTTGAAATAAGCGACCAACAGCCCACGGTCGCGACTTCTTTCCGTGCACAATCGAGTCTAGAGCCATTTGAAATTGAACATTCTTCGGCTAGGACACATGATGAGGAACAACAAATCGAGGCTCTTCGTGACCCGATCGGAACTTCCGTAGTGTCTTCGTCTGGCGGAACACGAGGATCGGAAGGAAATCCTACCACAACTATCATTATGCCAACTGTGAACGTAGGTGGCTCTGCCTCTCAGGTAGATGCTTCAACGGGTAATCTAAGTGATCCCGGAGTTATCTTACACGACTTTGTGTCACCAGGGTCCCTGGACAGCACCCTTAAGGCTGTCCGCGAGGCGATGGAGCAGCACGTCGCCGCCGAGATCGACACCATCAAATGCTTACTCAAAGGTAAAGGGCATATCGTCGACACTGAAACCGTGCCTACACCTCCACCGGCTCCTACTCAGCCTACCTACTCGGTGGACACCCTCAAGACGATGCTTCTAGCCTAACTGCTCCAAGAATCTAAAACCAACGCCTCTACAGAAGCAGACCTGATAACCATTCTGAAATCACAGGTCCTTGTCCCTTCATCATCTATTACCACTCGCCTGGATACTATTGACTCGACTCTTAAGGACTACAACCAAGCGCTCCAAACGCTGTCCGAGAGAGTCCGTTCACTCGAAGATACCTGCAAGAGTCAAGAAGGCGGTCTGAAGCGCAAACACGATGACCAGGATGATCCTGATCACCGTGAGGGGGAGAAAAGACTAAGAACTACCGAGACCGCCCCTATCCTCACCGAAACGACAACTGTGGTTCAACTAGAACCATCAACTGCGGCAACAACAACCGACGCCGAACCTGAAGCCGAGATGGTAATCGACATGGAAATATCAGATGATGAAGACCCGACGGTTGAAAAGCCTGAGGGTTCAACACATGAACTGATTGACTTTGAATCATCAGACAGACCCGTACTAGACATAATTGATCCAGACTGTGAAGCCAACCCGGAGACCGAAGATGCATGGTACGAAAAAGCCGCCAGTGCCGTAAATCTCCAGGTAAATTTGGTGTTCCCCACTGATGAAGACGACAACATCGACTATGATCAGTTCCTGCTACAAAATTTATATGGTGCTTCTCCTGTTCACTCAGACCAACCCACCGAAACTTCTGAAAGACCAGAATCTGCAAATGTCAACACTCTGACATCTCCTTTACAGCAACAAACAACTTCCAATCTTCCTCCCCCTCCTCAGCAACAAATCCGTTGGGAGAAGATCACCGTACTTATTCCTCACCTGGAGGAAACCCTGAAGAAGCTATTTGTGCACAAGCTTCGCACAATCGAGCCACCATTTTGCCTTGGTATTTACAACTACAGCCCCGAATACCAACGCCGATATATCAGTGCAATGAAGCGGTGTCTACCAGTCAGCCAAGTCAGAACCAAGCATCAGATCACAGAAGTGCTCAGCATCGAGTCAATCCGCATCATGAAAATCGTCTATCCTGTATTCACTGTCCGACGTGAAGACGGGAATGAATGGAAATTTTCTGAAGCCCACTTCCAATACCTCTGACCGTTCGACTTCCTGGCGATTCTAAAAGACCTACGTTCAAGAACTATCCGACCACTTCCTGTCACAAAGGCGCTCGAAGCTGTTCGTCGATTCCTGGTCCGCACAATTATGATGTCTTATCTAACGGACTTCCAAATGGCAATCAAGAACAGGGCGAAGAAGGTAAATCTGATAAAGCCGAATCTGCAAGCTCCTGAGTTGAATATGTATCCAGAGAACGTTATGCTTCTAGAACCAGAATTTGGGATCGTCTTCATCAATTAACAGAAAGAGAAAAGATTTATGCGATTCAGTCAGGTAGATAGATTCTACGACGGCACGCTCTACAAAGTTCAAGATGCTCTTCGGAAAATCATCTAGCACGAGTCTGAAAATCCAAGGCTGTCATATGTTCCTAATCCGAATGAAACAACTGCTCGGAAGGCCTTGGAGATTGTTGAAGATCGCATTGACTACCGCCGTGCAATCAGATGGTTCGAGGTACACTTCGCGCTTCGAAAAAGATATGTCGAAAACTGGCGCCAAATCGAACTTCAAATCAAAGGGGGAGATTGTTAGGGTCAGTTTATGTTGATTTAAAGTTCAGGGTTTAAATTGTAATTCTTTATTTTGAGTTTAATTAGTGAACGGGCCGTGGGCTTTGATAGGTGGGTATCACCCCCCCTAAATCTCACCGCAAGTGTACGGGTCGAAGTCAACTAATAGTATTAGAAAGTACGAGTATCGAATCACGAGGAACTAGGAACTAAGTATCACAATTACTATAATCACTATTAACTGAACTATCGAAAATTGAGAGATTGGTATTGAGTAATTAATTGCAACTAAAGTAAATCACAAATGAAACAGAAACAACTTAAGGAACTTTGATAGAGAAAACAGTTGAGGGTTGGAAATCCTTAGGTTTTCACATACGACTATCTGACTTAAAACAATTACCAGTTAATCCCCTTAATGAATACCCAATCTCTAAAATCACCGTTGTTCTCTTTCGAGCAACATCGGGTTTTATTTTGAGAAGGACAAATTTTATCTTTCGATCTCTACCTATGGATTTCAAAACACATTAAGCGCAAGATTCATGTTTGAACGGATAGATTTAATCTCTCGATCTCAACCTAATTGGTTCAATTAGGACTAAGGCGTATTCGATATATCTCTATCACCAAATTCTCGCCTTAGGCATGCAATTTATAGTTCTAAGTAGCAATTAATTCTCTCGAACTTAATTGGAACAAACAAATCAGATGTAAATTGGCCAAATTCACAAAAGCATTAAAAACTAAATCACAAGCTTCATTAAAATAGGAAAAACTGATAAAAGTCATTCGTCATCCGTTCATACGTTCACACCTAATTCAACCCAACCCCCAACATCTAAAGATTAGTTCATGATGTTGGGGGACAAAAGCATAGAAGAAGAACAGGAAACAATGAACGAAAACATGATAAAAGTGATCGTGGTGAACGTGGTAGATGTACTCCCTTCTCCCGGCTCTAATCCGCGTTGCGTCGTGACTTCCTCTTCGATTGATCCTCTCTCGTGGCTCCAAAAGATGTAAACTATCTCCCAAAATCGCCTATGGACCGCTGCCTTTCGTCGTCTGAGTTCCGTATCGAGCGTTGTAACCAGAATGCCCTAAAAACTGAAAATCGCCAAACTAATACGCTGGAACAGGGAGTCCCGCGACTTGTAACGCGGTTTGAAAACCGCGTGGCAAGTCGACCGGTTTTCTGAGGGGTGTTTGGGTCAGTATCGGGTCCTGGTTCAGGCGCGGGTCTTGGGCTTGGATCTCGGGCTTCCGTTGGGCTTCGTTTTGGCTCTTTTTAGGCTCTTTTTAGCTTCTTTTCTCGAAGATTACTACCTGTTAGAGAACCTGCACATTCCACTAAATAAACCATAAAATTCCGCTTCTTTTCTTAAACACAAGCCAATCTCATTGGTTTTAGGACCGAAAATAACGCCAAAAAGTGGCGTTATCAACAACCCCAAACCGAGCGTTGCTTGTCCCCAAGCAAATTAGCGATAAAATAGAATAAAAGCACATATAAGTGAAATAATAACTGCACAACTCCCAATTGGTACCACGTGATGCACTGGTGATTTCCTATACCCGTGAATGCTTATCTCACCCTCGCTTCATTCTTATTCCGTTTGATCTATGACCTTCCATTGTAAGTGGAACTCGTGACTGCTCCGATTACACTAAGGTTGTTCTAGGTCCAGACATACTAGGGAAAACATTTCGCCTCGACCCTACCTCACGGAATTCTCTCATTTTGCTCGAACCTAGGTTATCGCACGTGTTGTCATGTATAGGAAGTTATGTACAAGAATACTCGAAAATTTCATGACAACTCTAAAGAAAGACACACAAATGTCCAAAAATTGATCTCAGAAAGGAATCAAGTAGCAAGACAGGGAATATCAGTAAGGGTGGTCGTATACGCTAATCACATTTTCCAGAAGATCATCCAGGTCTTTACGCGGGTTGTAACGGGGCTAAGGTTATGGCTAAGAAGTGAAGGGTAAAAGGGAACAAAGATCCTAGGTGTTTCAAACGTTGGCAGTTCTGAACTTTTCTGGTTTTGATTATATCCCTCGGCCCTCTTTGTCACTATTGGAGTCGCTTTGACTCTCTTATTTTCTGCTGTACTTACTATCAATATCTAAACTAGTTTTTTTTTGTTTTTTTTCTTTGGACTTCATTGGTCCTCTTTATTTGCATTGGGGCTGCATTGGCCCTCTTTTCTATTTATTTTCATGACTGGCCTGATTTCCTTCTTTTCCGCTCTATCTTCTCGTTATTCATTATCGCTCAGATTGACACACTTTCGGATAAGGGTTGGCTAAGGCTGTTGGCTAGGGTTTAATGGTGGGTTTAGGAATGAACAAGGTGAGTGTTTGGCTACAAAAAGGGTTATGGATACACACAAATGGGTAAAAAGGTACGATAGCTAAACACAGGTTAAACAAAACACACATTGCCTGGAATCACATCTTAAGGTCCACACGATTTGGTCTACTATACCCTTTCCTAATATCCCGATGGTCGTCTTTGCTACTCAATGCAATAATATAGCGAGATCATTCTATATTCACGACAAGGAACTCGAAAAAGTGTATACGATTTTCGTGTATGAATCCCTCGAAATGAAAGACGTCTTTTAGGCTCAAAACTCGCTATTGGGTGGTCTCCACTAATGTCCCTAGTCATGTCCTTTCCCGGTCCTTCCCTAATGGTCACGTCACTATCACAAGATTCTTCCTACAATGGTTGGTCTCGATCATTCAAAACAAAATTTTTAGCTAAAGTGATCTAGGTACTCAGAAGTGTAGGAAATCTACGTGCATAACGTGGGCCCGATTGGGCAACCCCAAACCTTACCCACACATTGTCCCCAATGTGCAAGTGTCGGCGTAGGCGATACTAAGAACAAGTATCGTTGTGCGGTTATTATAGGTATTAGACAGGCAAGGCATAGTATAACATGATGCAACAAAGAGTTATTCTAGCATTTTCAAAAACATGGTCACCCCAAACCTCGGTGAAACTGAGGTTTGCACAGGGACAAAAGTGAGGGTGTAGATGTTTGAAAAGATGAGGCACCCCAAACCTAAGTGAAACTTAGGTTTGTTGCATCTCGTTAACTAATAAGAACCGAAACATCTTACACCACTCGTTGCACACAAAGTTGAGAACATACCTGTTTGCCCGGACGAAGGAGATTATCTTGAAAGATTTGAGCGCCAAACAGGGGAGATGGAGAGCGAGAAAGCAAACACACAAGAAACAAAGCAAAAGACGAAAGAAAACAGAAAAACGAAACACACAAAGCAAGAAAACGAACACGACACGAAAACAGGGGAACCCGCGCGGTTTGGCGCGTGGGTTGTAAGTCGCGCAAGAAGTCGCGTAACCCCCTGTTTCGAAAACCCACAGAGAGCCCCGCAACTTGGCACGCGGTTTGTAGGCCGCGGCACAAGCCGCGTAAGTCCCTGTTTCAACTATTTTTTGATTTTGTTTTTTGTTTTTATAGGTTTTTCGTACTAAAACACACTCAAAAACAGGAAATTAAAAAGAAAACTAACCTCGGGGGGTTGCCTCCCACCCAGCGCTGTATTTAAAGTCGTGGCACGACTTTATTTCCGATCACTCCTTCGGCTTTTTATGCTTGCCCGGCTCCTCTTCACTTCTACTCGCGAACATCTTGAATGTCACCCTTTCGCCGCCAACTCTTAGCGTCATCTCCCCTTCTTCCATGTCAATCAAAGCTCTGCTCGTGGCCAGAAAAGACCTTCCCAAAATCAGTGGGACCTTTATGTCCTCATCGATGTCTAACACTACGAAGTCCACCGGGAAGTAGAATTTGCCGACTTTGATCAATACGTCCTCGACTACTCCATGTGGATACACAATCGACCTATCCGCGAGCTGAAGGGTCATGTTTGTCGGTTTCACTTCCCCGAGGCCAAGTTTCCTGAAAGCAGATAAAGGCATTAGGTTAATACTAGCTCCTAAATCGCATAATACCTTATCAAAATTAAAACTCCCAATTTGGATAGGGATCGAAAAGCTCCCTGGATCCTTAAGCTTCGGGGGAAGCTTGTTCTGAATTATGGCACTGCACTCCTCAGTAAGCGCAATTGTGGCCTGATCCTCAATCTTCCTCTTCTTGGATAAGATGTATTTCATAAATCTTGCATATGAGGGCATTTGTGCCAAAGCGTCTGCGAAAGGAATGTTAATATGCAGCTTTTTAAATATATCAAGAAACTTAGAAAAATTAACATCATCCCTATGCGATTTAAGTCTGCTCGGATAGGGCACTCTCGATACCACCGGCTTGACCGATGATTGCTTTGGCTTCGTCGCTTCACTCTTCTTGCTCTCTCCAGTCACTATATCTTTCTCGGCCTCCAGCTCATCCACATCTACAATCTCAACATCTTGCCTTTTGGGCTCGATTTCCTTCGATGACGGCTCTCTTGTACGATCTCCATTCAGCTCGTTGCCACTTCTTAGATAGATGGCATTACACTCCTCCCTTGTTTTCTTTTCAGTCATGCTCGAGAATGTACCAGGGGCTCGGTTTTATAGGGCTTCAGAGATTTGCCCCACTTGTCTCTCGAGGATCTTGATGGAGGCGGTGTTCTGATCAGTTGTCGCCTTGATCGTGTTGACCGTGCTCGCTAACTCCCCAACCGTGTTGTCCATCTTGGTCATGAACTTTATCATCATCTCTTCCAGCCCCGGCTTCTTCTCCCCGGATGGTCCTTCATTGCAATTCCTTTGATTGAACCCTGGAGGACGGTAAACATTGTTAGCATTAGGATAATTAGCAAAGTTAGAAGAATTACCTTGCTGTTGTTGACCGGGTTGACTCCAAGAGAAGTTCGGGTGCTTCTTCCACCCCTCATTATAAGTATTGGAGAACGGATCATTCCTCGGTTGCTTGTTCCGGTTTTGTAAAAATTGGACTTGCTCGGGTTCTTCCGGTCTACCTCCCTTCAAATGGTTCGAGATCGCAGCTAATTGAGCTATTATTTCTTTCAGCTCATCCGATTCTTGGACACTTGCAACTCTTCTAACAGCTGATCTTGGAGTAGAAAAGCTATGCTCGGCCAAGTTCTCGATCAGCTCGCATGCTTCTTCATAAGATTTATCCATTAGTGCTCCACCCGATGCGACAGTAATATCGATTTTGAACTGCGGGTGGAGTCCACTAAAGAATGTCTGGATGATGACCCATCCGTGCAACCCGTGATGTGGACACTTCTTCAACATGTCTTTATATCGCTCCCATGCCTCATATAGGGTCTCTTGGTCCCATTGCACGAAGTGTGTAATCTCGGCCATTAACTGCGCGGTTCTTCCCGGTGGGAAGAATTTCTAGAGGAATGCGGCCTTCAGGTCTGCCCATGTAGTGATCTGATCCGCTGGCAAACCTTCTATCCAAATTTCAGCTCTACCCTTGAGTGAGAAGCTGAACAGTCTTAGCTTGATGGCATTTTCCTCCATCCCATTGATCTTGAACGTATTACAAATCCGTTCAAATGCGCGGAGGTGGGCATGGGGATCTTCAGTAGGTGCTCCCGCGATCTGATTCTGCTGTACCATGACAATGGTACTCGGCTTAATCTCGAAGTAGTTTGCTGCATTAGCGGGTGGTTGGATGCCCATCTGTGCGGTTTCCACATTTGGATTGGCAAATGACCGCATCGGAACTCTCGCCGGAGGAGGCGGAGGATTGTTGCGAGGAGGTGCTTCGTCGGCCATCTCGATCTTGATATCTTTTTTGGCTTTTGTTTCTTTTCGCAAACGGCGGGCGGTTCTTTCAATCTCCGGATCGATTGGTTCGATTCCTTCCCCTCGGGTTTTCCTTGGCATAAACCAATTAGTACCTGAAACAGAAATAAACAAATTTAGCAATCCAAAAACTGAAGTGATGAAATAAAATAACAGAAAAAAAATTGTTCAATGTAATAGCGCTTATAGCTGGTAGTGCTATCAGTTGCAATTAGCTCCCCGGCAACGGCGCCAAAAACTTAATAGGTGGGTATCACCCCCCCTAAATCTCACCGCAAGTGTACGGGTCGAAGTCAACTAATAGTACTAGAAAGTACGAGTATCGAATCACGGGGAACTAGGAACTAAGTATCACAATTACTATAATCACTATTAACTGAACTATCGAAAATTGAGAGGTTGGTATTGAGTAATTAATTGCAACTAAAGTAAATCACAAATGAAACAGAAACAACTTAAGGAACTTTGATAGAGAAAACAGTTGAGGGTTGGAAATCCATAGGTTTTCACATACGACTATCTGACTTAAAACAATTACCAGTTAATCCCCTTAATGAATACCCAATCTCTAAAATCCCCGTTGTTCTCTTTCAAGCAACATCGGGTTTTATTTTTAAAAGGACAAGTTTTATCTTTCGATCTCAACCTATGGATTTCAAAACACATTAAGCGCAAGATTCATGTTTGAACGGATAGATTTAATCTCTCGATCTCAACCTAATTGGTTCAATTAGGACTAAGGCGTATTCGGTATATCTCTATCACCGAATTCTTGCCTTAGGCATGCAATTTATAGTTCTAAGTAGCAATTAATTCTCTCGAACTTAATTGGAACAAACAAATCAGATGTAAATTGGCCAAATTCACAAAAGCATTAAAAACTAAATCACAAGCTTCATTAAAATAGGAAAAACTGATAAAAGTCATTCGTCATTCGTTCATATGTTCACACCTAATTCAACCCAACCCCCAACATCTAAAGATTAGTTCATGATGTTGGGGGACAAAAGCATAGAAGAAGAAAAGGAAACAATGAATGAAAACATGATAAAAGTGATCGTGGTGAATGTGGTAGATGTACTCCCTTCTCCCGGCTCTAATCCGCGTTGCGTCGTGACTTCCTCTTCGATTGATCCTCTCTCGTGGCTCCAAAAGATGTAAACTATCTCCCAAAATCGCCTATGGACCGCTGCCGTTCGTCGTCTGAGTTCCGTATCAAGCGTTGTAACCAGAATGCCCTAAACACTGAAAATCGCCAAACTAATACGCTGGAACAGGGAGTCCCGCGACTTGTAACACGGTTTGCAAACCGCGTGGCAAGTCGCCCGGTTTTCTGAGGGGTGTTTGGGTCAGTATCGGGTCCTGGTTCGGGCGCGGGTCTTGGGCTTGGATCTCGGGCTTCCGTTGGGCTTCGTTTTGGCTCTTTTTAGGCTCTTTTTAGCTTCTTTTCTCGAAGATTACTACCTGTTAGAGAACCTGCACATTCCACTAATTAAACCATAAAATTCCGCTTCTTTGCTTAAACACAAGCCAATCTCATTGGTTTTAGGACCGAAAATAACGCCAAAAAGTGGCGTTATCAGGCTTGTTAACCACGGGCCCGCCATATATAAAGAAACTTAGCCTTAGAAAAATAGGCTAGTTGTCTCATTTGCTTTGTTACTCTTTTATTGTAAACACTCTGATTGAAAGCTTAATAGAGATGACCAGTTGAAATAGTATACTACATTGTTTTAATTGTTTGATTTCACTAATCGTTGCACGGATCTGGAACTCACAAAAAGAATCTAATGAAAAACCAGTTTTTGAGGGTAAAAGGTATTTTCCACCAATGGTTCTTGAACAGAAACTCATTGATCTAGAAAGCAAGATTGAGAGTTCTATTCAGGAAGTCAGAAATGACGACAAACTTGCTTTTGAGATCGAAAAGGAAATTATGATTATAGTATTTTCAGAAAGTTTAAAGGAAATGAAAACAAAACTTGAGGAAATGTCTGAAGAAAAAGTTCCAATAGAAAAGCAATCTTCAGATTCAGATATTTCCTCATGCAAAGCTTTCATGGGAAATATTATCCTCAGAGGCATGACAGTTGATGACCAAGAAGATTCTGAATCTTGGGATTTGGAAAGTCAATCTGTCAAAGCTCCTCCTGAGATGTATTTTTCTACAGAAGAGTCAGTCTGATTGTATCTTTCATACTTCATGTGAGAGTCAGTCTGATTATGATATTGAGATTCTATGTGATGGGAAGAATAAGCAAGCACAAGAAAATGCTGTACAATTTGACTTTAACTCAAAGCTTCCAGATCACTCTGATTTTATAATCAAAGAAGAAACTCCTAAGAAGAATTTCTTTAAGGGTGAATCTTCAAAATCTGTTGAAAAACCTTCTGCTAATGATTATTATTCAAAATATAAATCAAAACGATCATTACAGAAAAAGAAAAGAAAAACAAAAAGAAAGAAGCAAAATAATTCCTTTCAAGCCCAGAATTCCAAAGCTTACAACTCCTATCTTTCTGGTATTTCAGATCGTTATTTGAGAAACAATACGCATCTCGAGTGGAGAATAAAGAAGTCCACACACGATGTGGCCCAGAGAAAATCATCCCACGTTGCTTTAAATTCCAAGAAAAACAATTTTGTTTCAAATGTTAGTAATCATGACCCTCAGTGATTTGATAATGACCCTCTCTTATATTTAGTGAAAATTGTAAGTAAACAATATGTATCAGAGTTTCACTATCACTGATAAGTACTAAGATCTTACAGTACCGCTGATAGGAACTCTCGCTCTTTAAATTAAACATTCAGCGAACACTATTCACCATTAATGTTCTGAGTCTGTTCAGTCATTGTGGTGATCGCTGATAAGTTAGTTGTTTACTTATGATCCCTGAAGACAAGTTTCACGTCAACATAGGTTCTACGCTGAAGTCGAAGATCAAGCTCAAGAACCAGCGACAAGTCTCCTAATGAACTGATGCGGATCAGCGAAGACTCAGATTTGTCCACTCAACGTGAAGTATCAAGTACAAGACTTCAGCTATCGTTGAACTTTATCATTAGCTGAAAAAGAATGATGAAGCGTTGAATCAACGAAAGCTGATCATGAAGTCCTCCGTACAAAATACTTTTGTCTTAACCACCCTTGCACGTCTCCGTATGAAATTTCAGAAAAAAACCACCGAACTGTCTGAATCGTACAACCACTCTGACACTACACTGTTCATACATGCGGCTACTAAGGTTATCACCAAAGGTCAATGACATGCAACCAACCAACAAATGACACGTGTAAAGTATACACTGACTTGCATTAAATGAATGCAGTATATATAGAGATGAACTCACTTCATTTGAAGTAACTTGCTAACTCTGGACAAGTTCAAATCTCTCAAGATATGATTTTATTAGTAATCTCCTTATCTTTCTTAGTGCAAGAAACCTTAGTGTTCCAACTTGTTTAGATTTAGGTTTATCCTTAATCTTGTCTCCGCAACAAGCTGTAAATTGTTAATGATTTATCAATAAACAATTTAGAAAAGTAATTTTGTGTGTTTGTATTCAACCCCCCCCCCCCCTTCTACAAACTTGTATAGGCCTTCGGGACCAACAAGTGGTATCAGAGCATATTTGTTTAATCTCATAAACAAGATCTAATCTAAGATATTTCTCTTCCTTGCTATTATCTGAAAATGGCCTCCAACACAAACACAAATTATATAGACAATGGTTCTCTTGCAAAACCCCCTAGATTTTCCAGAGATAACTTCAACTTATGGAAAAATAGGATGATACTCTTCTTAGAAGGTGTAGACCCTACTATGCCTTACTATCTTGAAAATGGTCCATTCATCCCTGTAACAATTGATCCTGCAGTACCAGCCACTGCGAATAGACCTGCTATTCCAAAAAGGATGATTCCTAAGGAAATCTTTCAGTGGACCGATGAAGATAAGAAGAAAGTGGCTATAGATACAAAAGCCAGATCCATACTGTCCATGGCCCTTCCTGACGAAGTCTACCATTCCGTCATGAACCTGAAAACATCAAAGGCCATGTGGGACACAATATGTGTTCAGTATGAAGGAACGTCTGAAGTCCAGGACTCAAGAAAGATAAACCTGGTAAGACAATACGAAAGCTTCATTTCTGGTAAGAATGAAACTCTCTCTGAAGTTCACCAACGTTTTAATTGCTTAATTATAGATCTAAAAACTGTTGGTAAGGAATATTCTAACTTTGAAGTGCTGACAAAGTTTCTAGAATGTTTACCTGAAAGCTGGGACAATTATTCCATGTGTCTCAAGCTGTCAAAGGATCTTAAATTAATGACCCTTTCAACCTTATATGGTATATTGCTGAATCATGAGCAATCTAGCCATCTTAAGAAGAATATTGTAAAAGATTCCAAAAGCACCCCTGTTGCTTTAGTCTCAGAGGAACCTTCTACTCAGCGACCCTCGGTCACTATCACTGAGTTAGAAAGTAACTCTGAAAGATCATCAGACTCTGATTCTTCAGATGATGATGAATCCTTGGCTCTCCTAACTAAAAGGTTCAGGAGATTCGCCAAGAAGAAATTATTTATAAAGAACAAACCTCTTTCAATAACTGACAAGCCTAAATCATCAGCTTTTGTTGATAAGGCTACTGCTACTTGTTTCAACTGCGAAAAGACAGGTCATTTCGCTAATAAGTGCAGGTCAAAGAAAGTATCAAGACCTTCAGCTTTCCCAAAGAAAAACTTTGTTCCAAGGAATAAAGATGACAAATACTCAAAGCTGAAGGAGAAGTATGCAAAGCTGAAAAGCTTTAAGAAGAAAGGAAAAGGCTTAATGGCCAACTACGATTGGGCTGCTTCTGATGAAGAAGAATCATCATCTGAATCTGAAGATGATGAAGCCAATCTCTGCCTTATGGCTAAAATTGAAGAAGAGGAAGAAAGTTCAGACATTCCCTCCACTTCAACCTCTGCTATTCAGGTATCGCCTTCTTTCTTTACCAATATTGCAAATATTGATGAAGCTGATAGTCTCCGCAAAATCGATCTGCTGACTAGAAGTTTATACGAAGCCATGAACGGCAAAACTGTGGTTGAAAACCAAAACCTTGATCTCGCTGAACAACTGAAAAACTGTCATCTTCAAATAGAAAAGCTTTCTAAAATTGAAGATGATTTTAAAGATCAAGTCTATTTAAATCAGCTAGTCAAAATCGAACGAGCAGAAGCTATCGCTGCATTAAAAGCTGAAAAAGCTACTGTTGAAGGATGGTGTAATTCTTCAACAAAGATCACTGAGATAATAAAGGCTCAGATTCCTCTGAGTGATAAACGTGGTTTGGGTTACAAGAATGATACTCCAAAACCAACCACTGAACGTTCAATGCTGAAATTTGGAACGTTCGTATCCTCAGTCGCTGATACTTCATCTTCTCAGTGCTCCTCGTCCTTTACACCAATCCCTGAGGAAACTCCTATCTCCTCAAAAGGAAAGGAGAAAATGGTTTATTCAAAACCTACCTCTGTCTCTAAAGACAAAGGTAAAGGAATTGTTATTTACCAAAATCCTCAGAAGGGTACCTTAGTACCAAAGCTGAATGCTTCCAAAGCTTTAGTGATCCACCCCTCTGGCTCTAGAAATCAGATCTCTGGATCTATTCAGCGATCTGCTCCTAGACTCAGAGTGGATGTCCTTGGTAAGAAATCTGAAGAACTGAATGTTCGTCCCATTTCTAAAGCCAATAGTTTACTTGGTGCTGGCACTTCAAATTCAAAATTAAAAGCTCAGCATACAAGTGGTCCTAGAACTACTTTTAGTTATAGGAAATGTTATCACTGTGGACTTACCGATCATATAGCTAGTAAGTGCCCCACAGCCACCAAAGCTGAAAAGATAGCTAAGGTGAAGATTGCCCCCAAGGCAAAGAAGACCAAACCAGTTGCAATTCAGGTCAAGGTGACTCCTACCGCTGAGGTCAAGAAATTGACCAAAGTGAAGAAAGACAAAGCTGAATCTTCAAATGCTGCGAAGAACGCTGAACCTTCTATTCCGACCATTTCCACTGATAAACGCATATACATGGTTAAGTGGGTACCCAAGCAAAACTAATCTTCCTTTGTAAATGCAGGTTAAGAAGGGTATCTGGTATCTCGATAGCGGATGCTCTAGACACATGACTGGAAAGAAAAACCTGCTCGCTGAATACAAGGAAGAGAAGGGTCCCTCTGTGACTTTCGGTGGAAATGGAAAAGGACATACCCGAGGGTATGGTGTACTTTCAAATGGTACAACCTCCTTCAGAAGAGTCGCATATGTTGAAGGGCTGAAACATAATCTTCTGAGCATCAGTCAGCTTTGCGACATGGATAACAAAGTGATTTTCACTAAGGAATCCTGCTTTGTCACTGACAAAAAGGAGAAGATAGCTCTCAGCGGTTATCGTTTGAAAAATGTTTATGTAATAAACATGGACTCAACAACCACTGAGAACTCCTGTTTCTTCTCAAAGGCATCTTCTGATGTCAACTGGCTATGGCACAAGAGGCTCTCGCATCTGAATTTCAAGACACTGAATACTCTTTCTTCAAAAGATTTAGTCACTGGTCTACCTCAGCATTCATACGCCAAAGAGTCTTTATGTTCAGCGTGTGAAAAAGGGAAGCAGACCAAGGCAAGCTTCAAGTCAAAGCAAGTCTCCTCAGTGTCATCTCCTCTACAACTACTCCATATGGATCTGTTTGGCCCAGTTAACAAACAATCAATCGCTGGAAAGAAATATACGCTGGTCATAGTTGATGAATTCTCTCGTTACACATGGGTAATGTTTCTCCGTTCTAAGAGTGACACCCCTGAAGAACTCATCACCTTTGTTCGGAAGATGGAAACTCTGAACAATATGACTGTTCGCTCAATAAGGAGTGATCATGGAACTGAATTCAAAAACAGTTGTAGGATCCAGATCCATGCAACAATAGTGAAATCGAAATAATAAGCAAATAAGAACAATGATTTCAGCTGGTCATCCCTGTATTGAGCTTTCAATCAGAGAGTTTTACAATAAGAGTAAGAAAGCTAATGAGATGATTAACCTAATTTTCTAGGCTAATACAACATTATATAGTACGGGCCCGTGGTTAACAAGCCCACGGCCCGTTCACAATGGACTAAGATTAAACAAATACAATTTACACCCTTGAACTTTAAATCAACATATAAAACTTGCCCTAACAACAGTTCTCTTGATTTCTTCCTTGAGAGTAAGGGTATTTCTCACAACTTTTCGTCAGTGAGAACACTGCAACAAAACGGAGTCGCTGAAAGAAGATATAGAACAATTATTGAAGTTGCACGTTCAATGCTCAGCGATTCTCACCTGCCTACTCAGTTTTGGGCAGAAGCTGTCAACACGGCTTGTTTTACGCAAAACAGGTCGCTGATAGTTAAAAGATTCAAAAAGACAGCCTATGAACTTTTTCATGGGAGAAAGCCTTCAATCAGCTTTCTTCACATCTTTGGTTGTCAGTGTTTCATACTGAACAACAGAGATGCCCTTGGAAAGTTTGATTCTAAGGCTGATGATGGAATCTTTCTTGGATACTCCTCAGTTTCCAAAGCCTTCAGAGTCTTCAACCGTAGAAGACAAACTGTAGAAGAAACTATTCACGTCACGTTTGACGAATCCCGTTCAGCGAACTCTAAACCGTCCGCTGATATTGAAGAACTGAATCAATGGATGTTTTCTCATCTTGGTGATTCAGAAGAAGTTCCCACTCCTCATGCTCACACCGTAGAAAATGATGGTCCTACTATCATTCCAAACATGCAGAATAGTGAAGCTGAAACATCTTGGGTCTCAGCTGTTCCTATAAACACTATACCTGCAGTTGATCCAAATGTCTCAGAAATTCCATCTATTTCTCAGCAATCAGTAAATGAAATGACAAATGCAAACATTCCTCTCTTAGCTGATAATCCAGAAGTAGCTGAAGCCTCATCTTCAGTTTCTCCAGTTCAGACTGAGTCAACGACTTATGCTCCGGCTCAGCGATGGACTGTAAATCACCCAATCGATCAAATTCTTGGTGATCCAAACGCTGGTATTCAGACTCGACGAAGTGCAGGTAATATTTGTTTATTTGTTAACTTTATTTCTCTAACTGAACCAAAGAAAATAGATGATGCCCTCAGAGATCCAAACTGGGTCAGCGCTATGCAAGAAGAGCTGACTGAATTCGAAAGAAACAAAGTTTGGAAACTCGTTCGTAGACCAACTGATAAAACAGTGATAGGCACTAAATGGGTCTATCGAAACAAGTTGGACGAACATGGTACTGTAACTCGCAACAAAGCTCGTCTTGTTGCTCAGGGATACAGACAAGAGGAAGGCATAGATTATGACGAAACATTTGCTCCAGTAGCAAGACTTGAATGTATTCGTCTTTTCTTAGCATACGCTGTACACAAAAACTTCACTGTACATCAGATGGATGTTAAGTCAGCGTTTCTGAATGGAAAGCTGAATGAAGAAGTTTATGTGGAACAACCTCCAGGATTCTCAGATCCTAAGCGTCCAGGTTATGTTTATAAATTGGACAAGGCACTTTATGGCTTAAAGCAAGCTCCTCGTGCATGGTATGACACTCTCTCTACTTATCTCCATATTGAAAAATTTGAGCGAGGTAAGATTGACAAAACTCTATTTTTTAGAAAAGTGAAAGGTCATATCATTTTAGTTCAAATATATGTTGATGACATTATATTTGGTTCTACTAACCCTGAGCTTTGTACGCGTTTCGCTGAAAGGATGAAAGATGAGTATAAAATGAGCATGATGGGTGAACTAACATATTTCCTTGGTCTTCAGATTAAGCAAACTGAAAAAGGAATTTTTATCAATCAGGGAAAATATGTTAGAGATATGCTGAAGAAATTCGACTTAACTCAAAGTTCATCTATGAAAACCCCTATGGCACATCCGCTGATACTTGATAAGGACACTAAGGGTGTTCCTGTCAATGTCACGCTGTACCGTGGGATGATCGGCTCTCTGTTGTATCTAACAGCTAGCCGACCCGATATTATGTTTGCAACATGTCTGTGTGCACGATATCAAGCTGAACCTATGATATCTCATATGAAAGCTGTAAAGCGAATCTTTCGATATCTGAAGGGTACAACGAATCTAGGCCTTTAGTATCCCAAAGACTCAGGATTCGATCTAACCGCCTATTCAGATAGTGATTTTGCAGGTTGCAGAATGGATAGGAAAAGCACCACAGGAGGATGTCAGCTCCTGGGTGGAAAGCTGGTAAGTTGGACAAGTAAGAAGCAAAACCCAGTGTCCACTTCCACAGCTAAAGCTGAATATGTAGCTGCTGGAAGCTGTTGTTCTCAAGTCTTGTGGATGAGAAATCAGCTACTAGACTATGATCTTTAGCTCTCCAAAATTCCAATCTATTGCGACAGCACTAGTGCCATCGCTATAGCAAACAATCCAGTGCTACACTCAAAGACGAAACACATAGAAATCAGATATCATTTTATCAGAGATCATGTGATGAATGGAGATATAGAACTTCATTTTATCCCAACTGATTATCAGTTAGCTGATTTATTTACCAAACCTCTTGATGAGACAAGATTCAACTTTCTCATCAGCGAGCTTGGAATGCTGAACTTTGAAGGATAAAATCTTCAGCGGTTCACATTAATCAGCGATAGGATAAAATCAACATGTATAATCTATTCAATCATCTTCTCTCTGAATAAAAATGGTTAAACTGATATCCAGATATGTTTTTCTCTCTCTGACAAACGCATGAAAATGCAAGATTTCAAAACAAATGCATCGCTGAATATCTCTTCCTTAACAGCGATATTTTGAAAGTTCTTAAAACCTTCACTGATATTTCTATTCAGTGCTTCATGTTTTTCAAAAAGAGTCCCTGAGCTTTCAAAACCTCAGAGACATCCTAAAAATAATGTGAAAGGACAGTTGTGACGTCATTGCAACGGACAACACCCGGCACGATTTCTTTCTGACACACGTTTGCACGCCTCGTTCAAACTTCCAATCAAATGCAAACACGTGTCCGTGTCATGATGAAAACCTTTTCCCGCTCAAGGTTTTCTCTCTCTAAAACTCCATATATAAACAAACTCTTTGTTTATATTTGTCTTTTACGCGATCAATCTTTCTCCGCAAGAAAAGAATTATTGTTGCATTTGTGCTCTCAATCTTCAAAGAACTGTTCATCATCTTCTTCATCAAAACATCAAGGTTAATATGTTCTTATTTTCTCAAATGCAGATAACTTGTTTCGGATCTTATCATTGTTTTAAACAAGATCAAACAAAAGAAATTCTTTAAAAATGAAATCATTTCTTTCATGATTTTATGAACACAACCATTTCATGGTTGTTCTTCAAGTTTTAAATTTAAATCTTAAACTTGTTCTTCATATCGTTTCCAGAATCTAGTTCTTCCTAGAAAACTGGATAACAAGATTAAATGGGTTTTACAGTTCGTTTCAAAATCATGAAAAATCCTAATCTTCATTAAGACATTTATGTCTGAATGAAATGGACAAAATTCGAACCATCTTAATGGAAATTCTTTCCATATTAAGACAATTCTTATTTGTTAATATCTTTGGTTGAACTAATATACAGAGAAATGGCAACTTCCAAGATCAATGTTACCGCTGAGACCATCTCTTCTGAATCTGAGGAAGTGGAGATCTTCAAAGCCCCTCAGGTTAAGTTCGAACTGGATCAACTGTATTGGACTAAGGCCAACAACCTCTCAGCGCTTCTCGAGTTTCCTCCTCGAAAGCAAGTTACACATCTGGATGATGTTGTAAATTTTCTAAAGAACTGCTGCATCTCCACAGCCCTGACCATAACACCTCCTGCCAGTCAGCGGCTCTTATCCAAGTTCTGGTACTCTGCCAGACACACTCAGCTACCCTCAGCCAAAGATGCATCCAAAACCATCGATTGCATACTCAGCGATACTGAGTATGGAACCATCAAAATCACACCCGCTATAATCCGAAAAGCCCTGAACTTTCCCAATGCTACAAATGAAAAACCCTTCGTTCCATTACCTGACCACAAGAAGCATTCTGACAGAGAAGAAATCATTGCTTTCCTTGATGCCATGGGTTACATCTGGGAAACTGGAAGGGACAAGAAGCCAGAGAAGAAGCTGACGCTGTTAAAGAAATCCAAAATGCCCAGCGAGATGAATTTCATCTTCGCTCACCTGATCAGCTGCATGACAGCGAAGTCCGGCTCTTCTGATCAAGCCGCACAACCTCAGCAGGCCATGGGATACGCACTGGGCCTCCATTATTTATGATGACCTAGTACAACGTGTAGATTCTGCCGCTGACCGCCCAGCATGGGTTCCTTACCCAAGATTCATCAGCGCCATCTTTCAATATGGCCTGAAGGACAGCTATCCTGAAGAGGGTGACCTGAAACTTTCTCAGGTTGGCCCTAAGGTTCTCGACTTAAAGCCTGTCGCCAACGAGGTACGTCTCTCTAACCTTCTCTATCTCCTTAACCCAAATTCTTCGATTTCTGTGGCTCCTTCGGCGACAATACCCATCGCTGATACCTCGGTCACACAACCCTCTCCTTATAAGAAAAGGAAACAATCTTCAACCCATCTTGATTCCAAAAGGATCAAGAAAACCAAGGAGCAACCCCAGCAATCCCATGCTGAAGACTCCTCAGCTCTTTCTGCAGAGCTGAAGGAACGTTCTGTGGTATGCTCTGCCACACCCGTTCAAGCCATCCCTTCAATCCAGACTTCAGCGTCTCTAAACGCTGAGGTTAGAAACTTGGAACCTACCCAACCTCCCTCAGTCTCTCAAAAGACTGATGAAGTGTTTCTCAGCGAATCCAACGCTGAACTCGGTACCCGAACCCCATTCTTATCCTTCGCTTCTCCCTCCACTCACTTGGACTCTCCTCCAAAGACCACTGGAGATGCCATCATTCCAGAAGCCGCTGAAGCTTCTCACCGAATGGTGAAGACAGGACCTGCAGAGATCACCATACCTCACCGCACTTTTGAGGAAGATATGGAACACTATTCAGGAACCCGCAAATTTGACGAGTTCGTAAACCCTCCTGCAGGTACACAAAAAATCCTATACACTGTGACTAAACCCCAAACTTCTGAGCTTTCCTCTGTTCACAAGTTTTTACATGTTACAGGTCCTAATTTGGGAGACATCAACGAGTCTCTGAAGTCCGTGGAAACTAAGCTGGCCGGTCTCACCACCACACTCTCAAATAACTCTACAGCTGTAACAAACGCTGGAGAGAATCTGACAAAGCTGACAACAGTGGTGGAGAAGAAGGCTTCCACTGATGACATTAAAGGACTTGATAAAACGCTCGACGATTTTGCCAAAGTGCTCTCAGACATCTACACTGACTACACCAGCCTCAAAAAATCTGTTTCCTCCATGTCCAGCGAAGTAACAACGCCGAAGACATCGGTTGGAAAACTCGAGGGTGATATGTCAGCAGTCAAAACCGACTTGGGCTCTGTAAAGACCGACGTTGGTTCTATGAAGACGATGATCGAGACGCTGGTCAACAAGGCAAATAATCCAGCTCCTGCTCCTGCCCCTGCACCTATTTTGGAATCATTCACAGCGGAGGATCGCGAAGAGCTGAAGAAAATCACGCCTGCTATTTCTGGCCTTGAAGACAGAATAGCAAAGCTTGAAGGTTGTGTGAAAATCTCTGGCCCGGAAGACAGAGATAACACCAACGCTGAGTCTACTCATTCCTCCCCCAATCATGAGAAAGAGGGGGAGAAGATCGCTGAAGACTGTGAGAAGAGCGTTGAAGACCTTTGCCATGATGAATCTATCAGGGGAGAGAGGAATGAAGATCTGAGCACTGAAAAACCTCAGGGAGATGAAAACCCTGAGGGAACCGAGAAGCTCGCCTCTGTATCTGAGGGGGAGCAACTCGAAGAAGATGCTGAGGAATCCAATGCAGAAGAAGATGAAGACATCGACATCCCTGAAGATGAACCATCCTCCTCTCCAAGGAAGGATGATGATGATGATGAAGATGACGATGATTTCTTTGTTGTCAAACCTGCTCCTCGAACCAAAGCTCTTAAAGGTATTTCAATAAAAGAACCTACAGGGGAGAAGACAAAGACAAAGCCCTCAGCCTCTGGCGCTGAGAAAGGCAAAGGCAAAGGCCTCGCTGAAGATGAAAATCTGGCGATCTTGCTTGAAAAGCCGGTTTGTCAGGTACACTAAACTTTACTTATTCCTTCCCTGAACATCTATACACTATCAGTTCTCTACTTCACAACCACCATACACAACCACATTTTTTTTCTATCTTTTCTACCCAAGTTCTTCTACCCAGTTCTTATTTGTAAGATCGCTGTGTTTCAGCTAGTCCTCTCCCCTGTTTGAGGATGTCGCTGAAGGTTCTACTACTGCGACTTCACAAATAAAGCCAGCTGCTGCTGATGAAATAATCCCAGTCTTAGATTTGATCTCTGAGACTGATGAACCAGAAGAACAACTTCTCTCGCACAGAAACAGACCTTCCTCAGCTCCTCAAAGGCTGAGTGAAGAGGATCAGAAGAGAAGAGAGGAAATGATAAAGCGATTCGAGGATCAGCGAATAATTCTGAAGCATAGTCAATTTCCTTCAGCTCACCCGAAGTTCAAAATCTCCAAAGCTGAATATCAGGAACACCTCAGAGCTGAACGCCTCATCGCTGAAAGAAAGGAAGCAGAAGAGAAAGACAGAGAATACGCCATCAAGCTTACTCAACGATCAATCAAAGATCCCAAGCTGAAAAGAGTTCCCATTGATGTTCAACATCAACTCTGGGATGATGCTCAAGAGATCGTTAGAGAAAAGACAAAGGTCTCTGATACAACTTTGGATTGGGCTAAACGAATGCTGACCTATCGATCAAGACCATCCAAAATTATTAAAGCCAACATCAGAGGAAAACTGTACGCTGATGTTCCTGTTGTTGAAGTGGATATCTACAGAGATGACAAAACCAAGCAAACCTTCTATGCTGCTTCATTAGAAAAGTTTGGTCTCTCTGAATGGTTAGAAACGAAATTAGCCACTCAGGGATCACGCTCAAAGTTCCAAAGCCATGTCGAAATGATCTTAAACAAACAGATCGACTTGCTTTCATCTGCTGTGGATATTCCTCCTACTCTTCCTCAAACGAAGAAAGCCTCTGCAAAGAAGAAGAAAGTTTCTGACTCAGGTCCAATCATTCGAAATGAAACAGGTATTGGTTTCTCTCGTGCTGAAGTTCTTGGCCCTGATGCTGATCTTTCAATGCTTGACACCTCCCTACCACCTGGAGAAATTTTCATCCCTGGCACAGTGGTAAGTGATCCATATGGTATATTCTTTTTAGACTATGATGGAAATCCTCACTTTCAACGTGTCTCTGAGCTCCAAATCGCTCCCATCGAACAACTCAGAGATCTCGTACACTGGTGCGAAGTCAGATGCGACGTCAAAGCTAGACACCTGAAGCCCTTGATTTTTGAAGCTGCTCTGAAGTTAAAGAATCAAGGAGTAAAAGTCCCTGACTGGATGATCCCCACTGACAAGACCCTTGATGAACTTCTCATTAAGGAAGAACCCTTTGAAGGCTGATGTAATCACCTTATTCTCTATTATATTAGTCATCCTTCTGTACTTGTAATTTATTTCGCTTGTACTTGTAATCTTTCTACGTTCCAATTGTAACCAGATTCAATATTTTAAAGAAAGATTTCAGCGAATGTACTTTACTCCATCAGTACTGAAAAGATCCCAGAAAACAGTAAAAGGGACAAATATTTTATGAGTTCTTTTTATCCTTATGTTTTCATTAAATAGCAATTTTCTTTGTTGCTATGTCATAATCAAATAGGGGAGATTGTTGATCCAAACCCTCAGTGATTTGATAATGACCCTCTCTTATACTTAGTGAAAATTGTAAGTAAACAATATGTATCAGAGTTTCACTATCACTGATAAGTACTAAGATCTTACAGTACCGCTGATAGGAACTCTCGCTCTTTAAATTAAACATTCAGCGAACACTGTTCACCATTAATGTTCTGAGTCTGTTCAGTCATTGTGGTGATCGCTGATAAGTTAGTTGTTTACTTATGATCCCTGAAGACAAGTTTCACGTCAACATAGGTTCTACGCTGAAGTCGAAGATCAAGTTCAAGAACCAGCGACAAGTCTCCTAATGAACTGATGCGGATCAGCGAAGACTCAGATTTGTCCACTCAACGTGAAGTATCAAGTACAAGACTTCAGCTATCGCTGAACTTTATCATTAGCTAAAAAAGAATGATGAAGCGCTGAATCAACGAAAGCTGATCATGAAGTCCTCCGTACAAAATACTTTTGTCTTAACCACCCTTGCACGTCTCTGTACGAAATGTCAAAAAAGAACCTCCGAACTGTCTGAATCGTACAACCACTATGACACTACACTGTTCATACATGCGGCTACTAAGGTTGTCACCAAAGGTCAATGACATGCAACCAACCAGCAAATGACACGTGTAAAGTATATACAGACTTGCATTAAATGCATGCAGTATATATAGAGATGAACTCACTTCATTTGAAGTAACTTGCTAACTCTGGACAAGTTCAAATCTCTCAAGATAGGATTTTATTAGTAATCTCCTTATCTTTCTTAGTGCAAGAAACCTTAGTGTTCCAACTTGTTTAGATTTAGGTTTATCCTTAATCTTGTCTCCGCAACAAGCTGTAAATTGTTAATGATTTATCAATAAACAATTTAGAAAAGTAAATTTTGTGTGTTTGTATTCAACCCCCCCCCCCCCCTTCTACAAACTTGTATAGGCCTTCGGGACCAACAAGCTTTATTCAATGCGACAACTGATTAATTTAGCACATGATCAAATTTGTTGTTCTTCTTGTGGTGTGGATGATTTTATCTGCAAATCTGATTATAACTGTTGGTTTTATTCAAACAACTACTTTAATACAGGTTATTGATATCATAATGTCAAGTACAAAACTACTAATCCGAAAGGACCCATTTGGAAATGGGTACCTAAAACCATCTAATTTCTCTTTTGCAGCCCAGTCATGTATGGTATTTGGATTCAGGCTGCTTAAAGCACATGACTGGAAGAAAGGAGCTGCTTGTTAATTTTGTGGAAAAATATGGTGGTAGAGTGATCAGCACTCTCCAATTCCGGGTTATGGAGACATAGTGAAAGACAACGTTAAGATTACCAAAGTTAACTACGTTGAAGGTTTGGGGCATAACTTGTTTAGCATAGGTCAATTTTGTGATAAAGATCTAGAAGTCCATTTCAAGAAGACCAGGTGTGCAGTTCTAACCGAAGGAGGAAATGAGCTTCTAGTTGGTTCGAGGAAGTCCAATCTTTACACCATTGACCTATCAAAGCTCAAGCCTAAGAATGACGTATGTCTAATGTCTAAAATCATTGGAGAAAAGTTGGTTGTGGCATAGACGACTATCTCAACTCAACTTCCATTACATTCAAAAACTAATGTTGGGAGACTTAGTCTTAGGTCTACCAGTGCTGAAATTTGAGAAAGACAACTTCTGTACCTCTTGTAAAAAGGGGAAGATGAAACGAGCTCCTCACTCACTAAAACCTGAGCCTAGCACACAGGAAGTTTTGGAAATCCTTCATATGGATCTCTGTGGTCCGATGAAGACTCAGAGCATAAGTGCCAAACGATATGTGTTAGTCGTCGTCGATGATTATTCGAGATATAAATGGGTAAAGTTTCTACGATCAAAAGATGAAACACCTGACTTGATCATCTCATTAATCAAACAGCTTCAAGTGAATCTCCAACAATCAGTTCAGACCATCAGATCAGATAACGGGACAGAGTTTAAAAACAAGACTCTTGATGACTTCTTTAAGTCATTAGGAATGTCTCATCAATATTCTGCGGCCAGAACACCTCAGCAGAACGGAGTCGTTGAAAGAAGAAACCGTACACTAGTTAAAGCTGCCAGAACGATGCTATCATATGCTGATCTACCTTTGTTTCTGTGGGCTGAAGCTCTATCGACGGCATGCTATACACAAAACCGTTCAATTATCCATCGACGGTTTGGCGAAACTCCATATGAATTGTTAACAATAGAAAACCTGTAATACACCACTTTCGTGTCTTTGGGTGTTGATAACGCCACTTTTGGCGTTATTTTCAGTCCATAAACCAATGAGATTGGCTTGTATTTAAGCAAAAAGGCGAGATTTTACGGTCTATCTAGTTAATTGTGCAGGTTATCCGAAATAAGATGAACATCGAGAAAAGGAGCGAAAAAGAGCTAAGAGAGAGTCCAAAACGAAGCCCAATGGAAACCCGAGATCCAAGCCCAAGACCCGTACCCAGATCCGCAAACCAAACCTAACCCGAGGCATCAGAAACACGCGCGGTTTTCCCCATGGCTTGCAAGCCGCGAGATAAACCGCGTAACTCTCTGGATCGATTCTATACTTTGATTTTTCCGGAATTAGGTCATTATCACGACACGTGCGACGGTAGGCTGCGGAGGGGCGATTTTCAGAGCATTTTCACATACTTTGGAGCCACGAGAGAGGATTGATTGAGACAGTTCACCACACGAAGTGGATCAGAGCCGAGAGAGAAGGGATTTCATCATACATTCGTTACGTTTACATTGAACATGATTTCACACACCACTTTATACCTTTTTTCTAGTGTTTTTATCCACCCCAACATGAACTAATCTTTAAATGTTGGGGGTTAGAACAACTATGGATTTTAGGATGGATGACGTGTAACCGAATGATTGTTTTTTATTGATTTAATCTATGAAGCATTTGAATTCAGCTTTTCATTATCAATTGTAGTTTGATCACCTCCAATTGACTTTTACGGTTTTTGATTAAGTTTGAGAAAATTGATTAAAAGCTAGATCAAGTAATCAAGTGCCGGAAAGAAGATTCGGGTAGAGATATACCAATCACTTTCTACTCGGAATAGTTTGACTTAATGTATTTCAAAACCCTGGGTGTAGATCGAGAGATAACACCTACAGTCTTGAAATAAGATCTGTTATTGCTTGAAAAAGAATAACAGTAACTTTTATAAACTAGGGTTCATAGAGAGAGTCGATAATAATTATTGTTCGGGTATTCATTCATCAGTAGTATTTCCATAGGAAGTCCAACCCTTAACCTTTTCTCTACCAAAGTTCTTTCAAAACCTTATGTCAAGCGATTCTAGTAGTATTTAGTTCTTATTTAGTTTTAAATCAAGTTATAAACCACAACTCAAAATATTGATCGTTCAGTTAATAGCAATTGTAGTCATTGTGATACTTAGTTCCTAGTTCCCTGTGTTCGATACTCGTACTTTCAGTACTATTACTTGACTTCGACTCGTACACTTGCGGTTAGATTTAGGGGGGTGTTAACTCGCCTATCAAGTTTTTGGCGCCGTTGTCGGGGAACTAGTTGCAACTGATAGCACTACCAGCTATAAGCGCTATTACATTGAACATATTTTTTTATTTTTTTATTTCCATCACTTTCAGTTTTTGGGTTGCTAATTTTGTTTGTTTTTCGTTTCAGGTACTAATTAGTTTATGCCAAGGAATACCCGAGGGGAGAAACTCGAACCGATCGATCCAGAAATCGAAAGAACCGCCCGTCGTTTAAGAAAAGAATCAAAAGCAACAAAACAGCCGAAAATCAAGATGGGCGACGAAGCACATCCTGAGCAACGCCCTATGCGTTCGTTTGCTGATCCGAACGTGGCAGCTGCACGCATAGGCATCCAAGCACCCACTACTGGGGCGAACTATTTTGAGATCAAACCAAGTACCATCTTGATGGTACAGCAGAACAAGTTTGGGGGAACACCAATGGAAGATCCTCATGCACATCTTCGTGCATTCGAGAGGATTTGCAACACGTTCAAGATACATGGGGTGAACGAGGATGCAGTAAAATTGAGACTATTCAGTTTTTCACTCAAAGGCAGAGCCGTAACTTGGACAAAAAGTATCCCACCAGACTCAATCACCACCTGGGCGCAACTGAAAGCGGCATTTCTTCAGAAATTCTTTCCACCAAGCAGAACCGCCCAACTCATGGCGGAAATCACCCATTTCGCTCAATGGGATCAAGAGACATTGTATGAATCTTGGGAGAGGTATAAAGAGATGATCAAGAAATGTTCTCATCATGGGTTACAAGGTTGGGTAATAATCCAAACGTTCTTCAGTGGACTTTACCCGCAGTTCAAAAACGACATCACAGCTGCAGCGGGTGGGTCCCTAATGGAGAAGTCTTATGAAGCTGCATGCGAGTTGATCGAAAATCTGGCTGAACACAGTTTCTCTACTCCAAGATCAGCAGTTAGAAGGGTTGCGAGTGTGCAAGAGAATGACGAGCTGAAAGCCATAAAAGCTCAATTAAATGCACTCACGAGTCAATTGAAGGGATCTTCTCTTCAAACAACATTTATGATGGATGAGGGTATGCCGGATATGGCACCACCCATGAACGAGCCGGAACAAGTTCAATTTATGCAAAATCGGAACAACCGGCCACGGAACGATCCATTCTCGAACACATACAATGAGGGGTGGAAGAAGCACCCGAACTTCTCATGGAGTCAACCGCAAGGGCAACCATCCATGGCCCAACAACAACAGCAATATGGTAATAATTCCAACTTTTCTAATTCCTCTCATACTAACAATGTTTATCGTCCTCTAGGTTACAACCAACGCAATGAAGGGAAATCCGGAGAGAAGAAACCGGGGCTAGAAGACATGATGATGAAGTTCATGTATAAAATGGACAGCGCGGTAGAGGGATTAGCCGGTACAGTCAACACAGTCAAGGCCGCTACTGATAAGAATACATCATCTATAAAGATGCTTGAAAGACAAATGGGGCAAATTTCTGAAGCCTTACAAAACCGAGCTCCCAGAACCTTTCCGAGTCAAACCGAGAGGAAAAACCGGGAAGATTGCAAGGCCATTCATCTGAAAAGTGGCAACGAACTGATTAAAGACTCGACCCGAGAATCATCAAAGGAAACTGAGCCCAAAAGGCAAGAGGTTGAGATTGTCGATATGGATGAGTTAGAAGCCGAGGAAGATAGTGTGATTGAGGAAAACTCAAAGGGTGGACAAAAGAAGCAAGAGCAGCCTACCATTCCAAAGCAGTCACCGATCAAGCCGATAGCTCCAAAAGTGCCCTATCCGAGCAGGCTTAAATCACATAAGGATGATGTTAATTTTTCTAAATTTCTTGAAGTATTTAAAAAGTTGCATATTAACATCCCTTTTGCAGATGCTTTGGCACAAATGCCCTCTTATGTGAAGTTTTTGAAGGACATCCTCTCCAACAAGAGGAAGATTAAGGAGCATGCAACCGTTGCACTTACTGAAGAGTGCAACGCGATCATCCAACATAACCTTCCCCTGAAGCTTAAGGATCCAGGGAGTTTTACTATCCCTGTTAACATAGGCAATTCTGAATTTAGTAAGGCTTTGTGTGATCTTGGAGCGAGTATTAACCTAATGCCGTTGTCTATTTTCAGAAAACTTGGACTTGGAGTAGTGCAGCCGACAAATGTTACCCTCTAACTTGCTGACAGATCCATCAAGTACCCGTATGGTGTAATTGAAGATGTGTTAGTTAAGGTGGACAAGTTTTATCTCCCAGTCGACTTCGTGATCCTCGACATGGATGAGGATAAAGAGATACCATTGATTATGGGTCGACCATTTTTAGCCACGGGAGGAGCACTGATTGACGTCAAAGGAGAAAAGCTCACCTTAAGAGTGGGTAACGAAGAAGCTGTCTTCAATGTTTTCCGAACAGCCAAACAAAGCATGGGACTAAATGAATGTTACCGGGTAGATATGATAGACTCATTGGTTAAAGAAACGTGTGGCTTACAAGTTTCCGATGACCAATTGAACAATGTCTTGATGGTTACTGATACTAATCCGGAAAGCGAGAGTGTGATGCAATTAAATGCAACACCATCATACCAAGGCCCGAGAAGACCGGTCATTGAAGATTTGGGAGAACCAATTCCCAAGTCTGAACCCTCATCGAAGATACCACCAAAGCTTGAGCTTAAACCGTTACCCGATCATCTCGAGTATGCTTACTTGGGAGAAAAGGACACGCTACCGGTAATTATTGCATCCAAGTTGTGTTCAGAGAATAAAGAGAGATTACTAAGAGTTTTTAGAGAACATCAAACTGCAATTGGTTGGACGATAGCTGATCTGAAGGGTTTGAGTCCATCTTTTTGTTCACACCGCATAAATCTTGAAGAAGGACACCGACCGGTAGTCCAACATCAACGCCGGCTCAACCCAAATATGAAAGAAGTGGTCCGCAAGGAGGTTCTCAAACTCCTTGATGCTGGAATTATTTATCCAGTTTCGGATAGTCCATGGGTGAGCCCGGTTCAAGTAGTACCAAAGAAGGGTGGTATAACCGTTATTCGGAACAACAACAACGAACTGATCCCATCCCGAACAGTTACCGGGTGGAAGGTGTGTATTGACTACCGAAAGTTGAACGATGCGACAAAGAAAAATCACTTCCCTCTTCCATTCATTGATCAGATGTTGGAGCGACTATCCGGGCACGAGTACTACTGTTTTCTAGACGGTTATTCCGGGTACAATCAGATACCAATAGCACCCGAGGATCAAGATAAGACGACCTTCACATGTCTGTATGGTACGTTTGCTTACCGGAGGATGCCATTCGGTTTATGTAACGCTCCAGCAACCTTTCAGAGGTGTATGATGGCGATCTTCTCAGACATGGTGGAGCGGACGATTGAGATTTTTATGGACGATTTTTCCGTGTTCGGACCTTCATTTGATACATGTTTGGAACACCTAGAAGCTGTCCTACAAAGATGCAAAGAGACAAGTCTTGTCTTGAATTGGGAGAAGTGTCATTTCATGGTGACCGAAGGGATCGTGCTTGGTCATAAAGTGTCCAAGGCTGGAATTGAAGTGGATAAGGCAAAGGTGGCGATGATCGAGAATCTTCCCTACCCGAACTCCGTCAAGGGAGTCTGAAGCTTCTTGGGGCATGTCGGGTTCTACCGGCGGTTTATTAAGGATTTTTCTAAAATTACTAAACCTTTGTGTTCCTTATTACTTAAAGATGCTAAATTTGAGTTCACTGATGATTGTATATCTGCTTTTAACAGGTTAAAGAAGGAGTTAATATCTGCACCGATCCTCACGGCACCAGATTGGAGCTTACCATTTACCTTGATGTGTGATGCGAGTGACACCGATGTTGGAGCAGTATTGGGTCAAAAGAAGGATAAGCGAATGCATGTAATTTACTATACGAGTAAGATCTTGGATGATGCTCAGCTCAATTATGCTACTACCGAGAAGGAACTATTAGCGGTCGTCTATGCTTGCGAGAAGTTCCGGTCATATCTAGTGGGGGCGAAGGTAATTGTCTACACCGATCACTCCGCTTTAAAGCATCTAATGGCCAAGAAGGATGCTAAACCGAGACTCATCCGTTGGGTACTTCTACTCCAAGAGTTCGACTTGGAAATTCTAGATAAGAAGGGTTCCGAGAACACAGTGGCGGATCACCTCTCGAGACTTGAGGGAGGTGAGGAGCAAAGGAAAGATAAGACCATCATCAACGATTCGTTTCCGGATGAGCAACTTTTCAAGGTTAGTCATTCTGAGCCTTGGTTCGCAGACATGGTAAATTATTTGGTGGGAGGAGTAATCCCATATCAGATGAACTCCCACCAAAAGAAGAGATTTCTTTTTGAGGCCAAGAGGTATTATTGGGACGATCCGTATTTGTAAAAGTCATGTGCCGACGGAATGATCCGGAGATATGTCTCGGACAAAGAGAAGGCCGGTATTCTAAACCACTGTCATACCTTAGAATGTGGGGGCCACTTTAGCACCGATAGAACAATGGCAAAGATTCTTCAATTAGGTTTCTTTTGGCAATCTATGTTCAAAGAAACTCGCGAATTCATCTCTAAGTGTGATCGGTGCCAAAGAACGGGGAACATGACCAAGAGGGATGAGATGCCAATGCAGATTTTCATGGAAGTCGAACTCTTCGACGTGTGGGGCATAGATTTCATGGGACCATTCCCAAACTCACACCGAAATGAGTATATCTTAGTGGCGGTGGACTACGTGTCAAAGTTGGTGGAAGCGATCACGACTCCTACAAATGATTCCAAAGTAGTGATTAATTTCCTACGGAAGAATATCTTTGCGAGATTTGGAGTTCCGAGAGTACTGATCAGCGATGGTGGGAGTCACTTCTGTAATCGTTATCTAGAAGCAGTTTTAAAGAAGTACTCTGTGAAGCATAAAGTCACTACACCATACCACCCACAAGCCAACGGCTTAGCAGAAATCTCCAATAGAGAGTTGAAGCAGATCTTGGAAAAGACAGTGAACTCATCACAGAAGGATTGGTCGTTGAAGTTAGACGACGCATTGTGGGCATATCGGACAGCATACAAGACCCCGATTGGCACCACACCATACCGACTTGTGTTTGGGAAGTCGTGTCATCTACCAGTGGAACTCGAGTGTAGAGCGTTCTGGGCGATCAAGAAACTGAACATGGAGTTAGATGCAGCCGGGAAGAAGAGATTATTGCAACTATGTGAATTAGAGGAAATCCGGCTAGATGCATTCGAGAATGCGACCATCTACAAAGAGTGGACCAAGAAATTCCATGACCAGCGAATTCGTGAAAAGGTACTTGTTCCAGGTATGAGTGCTTTATTATTTAACTCACGTCTTCGTCTATTTCCAGGAAAGTTGAAGTCCAAGTGGTCAGTACCGTTCACCGTCAAGGACGTATACCCGTATGGAGCAGTGGAGCTACAAGGAAAAGACGGGGCGACCTTCATAGTGAACGGCCAACGAGTGAAGCCGTATTATGGAGGAGAGACAGTGGTATCTGAAACCATGTACCTAGATGAACCGAAGGAGTAATCGGAAAGAAGGTCGAGCCACGACCGAAACCAAGGCGCTGGGTGGGAGGCAACCCACCGAGGTTTGTTTCTTTTTAATTTATGTTATTTTAAGCGTTTTTTATTTACAAAAAAATACAAAAAAAAATACAAAAAAATAGTTGAACAGTGGGTTACGTGGCTTATCCCGCGGTTTCCAAACCGGGTAACAAGCCGTGGGGCTCTCTGGATGGGTGCTGGACCAGTGGGATACGAGCCTTATCCCGCGGTTTCCAAACCGGGTAAGAAACCGCGGGCCCCTCTGAAGTGTTTTCGAAACAGAGAGTTACACGGTTTATCCCGCGGCTTGCAAGCCGCGGGGAAAACCGCCCGGGTCCACTGTCAGATTAGGGTTTCATGTGTCGTTTTGTGTGCAGTCTTTTTCACTTTATGTCATTTTCTTCTTCTTTTCCCTTTCATTTCTTCTTCTTTTCCCTTTCATTTCTTCTTCTCTCTTCTTCAATTTTGCTGCAACCTCTCTCTCTCTACTCACGATTTTCTCTCAAGAACTCTCTCCCTATCTCCATCGAATTTCAAGGATCCCTTCTCCATAATCAGTAATTTGTGTTATCCATTCTTCAAGACCAAGGTATGTAACTACTACTTATTTCGTTTTTGGTCTTCTTTGGTGATGATATGGTGTAAGTATGTGCTTAATCCTTCATTTCTTGCTTCCAAGTTTTGATAGGCTTAGTTCTCCTTTGTTCTGATTTCTTACAAATGTGTATGTTTTATAGATGTTTTATGCTTAGACTTTGCTTACATGCTCGTTGTATGTTATATGATGATATTATACTTTTATGCAACTGGGTATGCACACTTTTGTGAGAATACGTGTTTAAAATCTGTGAGGGGAAATTTTTGGGGAAGTAAAATGGGGAGAAATGTTAGGATCTATAATTCTGTGGAATAACCCCCATTTTATGCATAACTGTTATGTAAGGGATTTCTTGGCAACATGGAGTCCCTGCGTTAATTTTGTGGGTTCTGTCTTTTAGTGCAAGCATAGCCAAACCCAAGTTTCACTTAGGTTTGGGGTTCGATTTATTGTCCACAGTGTAAACTGTTGATGGACTGTTAGATGTATGCACTAGGAAATTTTGTGGTTATGTAGCTGAAGGATAAGATGCATGAGCTACACAGTATTATATTAGTAATCTGCATGCATGGGATTTGTGAGTTCTAACGATATGTACACGTAAAGAAAGGAGATGCAACAAACCTAAGTTTCACTTAGGTTTGGGGTGCCTTACTTTTCAACATTCACACACTCACATTAGACCCTTTGCAAACCTCGGTTTTACCGAGGTTTGGGGTGGCTATGAGCGAGATAACTCATTCGAGTTTATTATTTTATTGTGCAGATATGAGGACCCACCCGAGTACCCACCTAGCCTTTTCGGACTACGAGCGGATCCATCCAACCAATCGGAGGCGAATGTTCGACCGAGAAAACTCTGATAAGGACGAGCGAATAGAAAAGATGAGGTTGAACGAATGCTACCCTTTCGGGGAGCGCGGTGTCAAGATTACGGACTTACCGGCTGGTTCCAGAGTGCCGGAGATCATAGGGCAGCAGTCTTGGGAGGGATTCATCCGAACCCCCTACATGTATTGCATCGCAACTGTTATAAATTTTTATGCGTGCATGATCCCAGCAGTATACCATGACCGATGTGTGGTCAAGATGGGCGACAGGGAAGTCCGGATCTCTCCGGCAGACATCGATGCATACTTCCGCACACCCCGCCGGCCCGAGCTTAGTGCCACTTATGGCTTATCTCCCAACCCGGCGTTCCAAGAGCAGTTGAGTCCGATTATCGTCGCCTCTCTAAGGCGAAATGGACATACTGGGTGGGACAATACGCACTAGAATATCTTGAAAAGTGAGATGCACTACGACATCGCCTTCCTCATGCTATTTGTCAAGGCTTCCTAAAGCCTTCGACTCACAACACCACCGCCGACAGCCAAGTGGCGGAAGTCCTCTATTCATTGCACAACAATCTGCCGATGGACATCGGCCACATCATCTGGATGGAGATATTAGACGCCAGTATGACCCTTGACGGTATTTTTCCATTTCCTTGTTTGATAACTCATTTTTGTAGGGAAGCCGGTGTCCCGATCAGACAACTCACTGCATCCAAAAAGGATTTCTGCAAGACCCAGTATAGGCACCAAATCACGGTGGCGGGGAAGCTATAGGAGAGACGAAGAAGGGATCCTGATCACCAGAGGCGGATGCTTGCCATGCCAGTCCAGGACTCGTCCGAGAGTGCCTCGGACAGTGATCCTGATTTTGAGCCGGATGCACCACAGGCAGAGGCGGACGAGCACACCGGAGACACGCCCCCATACATGCGACGATATATGGATCAGATTTTGACCGGGATTCGGAGATCGGATGAGCGGAATGAGCGAAACTACCAAAGCATGACCCAACGCTTGGATGGGTTCGACGCGCGTCTCACCAACGCGGGCTTTCCACTACAAGCACCACAAGCACCTCCCCAAGGCCGACGGAGAGTGAGAGGGCGACAATCGAGGGGTGCTTCATCATCTTCAGGCCGGTAGCTGGGTTTGTTTTCATTTCTCTCTTGTTTTGATTTTTCTTGATGATGTACTGTACTATTTTTATTTTTTTCTGTTGGATGACTGTAATAACTGCACAACTAATATTCATAGCACTTTGTACCACTTACTTGCACATTGAGGACAATGTGTGGGTAAGGTTTGGGGTTGCCAATCGGGCCCCCGTTTTGCACGTTGATGTCCCACACTTATGAATGATTAGATCAGTTTAGCTAAATTTTTGTTTTGAACGATTGAGACCGACCAGTGTGGGGAGAATCTTGTGATATTGACATGACTATTAGGGAAGGACCGGGAAAAGACATGACTAGGGACATTAGTGGAGACCACCCAATAGCGAGATTTGAGCCTAAAAGACGTTTTTCATTTCGAGGGATTCATACACGAAATTCATATACACTCTTTCGAATTCCTTGTCGTGATTATAGAGTGATCTTGCTATAATATTGTATTGAATAGCAAAGACGGCCATCAGGATATTGGGTAAGAGTATAGTAGACCGTATCGTGTGGACCTTAAGAGATGATTTCATGCATTGTGTGTATTTTAACCCAATTTTTATCTATCGTTCCCTTTTTACCCCTTATGTGTGTTTCCATAACCCAGATTGCAGCCAAACACTCACCCTATTCTTTTCAAATCCGCTATTAAACCCGAACCAAAAGCCTTAGCCAACCCTTATCCGAAAGTGTGTCAATCAGAAGCAGTAATGAACAGCAAAAGATAGAGCAGAAAAGGAAATAGTACAGGCCGGTCATGAAAAATAATGTGGGTCAGTTTAACCCAAAAGTTAGAAAAAGAGGGCCAATGATGCCCCAATCAGAGAAAGAGGGCCAATGATGCCAAAAAAAACATATTTAAATACAGTTAGCTAGATAGTGAGTATAACAGAAGAATAAGAGAGTCACAGCGACTCCAGTAGTGACAAAGAAGGCCAAGTGTTAGGAAGTGAAGTCAAGAAGTTTAGAACTGCTAATGATTGATACACCGAGGATTTTTGATTCGTTTACCCTTCGTTTCTTAGCCATGACCCTAGCCCCATTACAACCCTTGTAAAGACCTGGATGATCTTCTGGAAAATGTGATTAGGGTATACGACCACCCTTACCAATATTCCCTGTCTTGCTACTTGATTCCCTTCTAAGATCAACTTTTTGGACACTTGTGCCCCTTTCTTTAGAGTTGTCATGTAATTTTCGAGTATTCTTGTACATAACTTCCTTATACATGACAACATGTGCGAAACCCTAGGTTCAAGTGAAATGAGAGTATCCCGTTAGGTAGGGTCGAGGCAAAATGTTTTCCCTAGTATGTTTCGACCTAGTACAACCTTAATGTAATCGGAGCAGTCATGGGTTCAACTCACAATGGAAGGCCATAGATCAAACATAATAAGAATGAGGCTAGGATGAGATAAGCATTCGCGAGTATGGGAAATCACCAGTGCATAACGTGGTACCGATTGAGAGTTGTGTTGTTATTATTTCATGGATATAAGCTTTATTTCTATTTTTATCGCTAATTTGCTTGAGGACAAGCAACGCTCGGTTTGGGGTTGTTGATAACGCCACTTTTTGGCGTTATTTTCAGTCCATAAACCAATGAGATTGGCTTGTATTTAAGCAAAAAGGCGAGATTTTACGGTTTATCTAGTGAATTGTGCAGGTTATCCGAAATAAGACGAGCATCGAGAAAAGGAGCGAAAAAGAGCTAAGAGAGAGTCCAAAACGAAGCCCAATGGAAACCCGAGATCCAAGCCCAAGACCCGTACCCAGATCCACAAACCAAACCTAACCCGAGGCATCAGAAACACGAGTGGTTTTCCCCGCGGCTTGCAAGCCGCGGGATAAACCGCGTAACTCTCTGGATCGATTCTATACTTTGAGTTTTCCGGAATTAGGTCATTATCACGACACGTGCGACGGTAGGCTGCGGAGGGGCGATTTTCAGAGCATTTTCACCTACTTTGGAGCCACGAGAGAGGATTGATTGAGACAGTTCACCACACGAAGTGGATCAGAGCCGAGAGAGAGGGATTTCATCATACATTCGTTACGTTTACATTGAACATGATTTCACACACCACTTTATACCATTTTTCTAGTGTTTTTATCCACCCCAACATGAACTAATCTTTAAATGTTGGGGGTTGGAACAACTATGGATTTTAGGATGGATGACGTGTAACCGAATGATTGTTTTTTATTGATTTAATCTATGAAGCATTTGAATTCAGCTTTTCATTATCAATTGTAGTTTGATCACCTCCAATTGACTTTTACGGTTTTTGATTAAGTTTGAGAAAATTGATAAAAAGCTAGATCAAGTAATCAAATGCCGGAAAGAAGATTCTGGTAGAGATATACGAATCACTTTCTGCTCGGAATATTTTGACTTAATGTATTTCATAACCCTGGGTGTAGATCGAGAGATAACACCTACAGTCTTGAAATAAGATCTGTTATTGCTTGAAAAAGAATAACAGTAACTTTTATAAACTAGGGTTCATAGAGAGAGTCGATAATAATTATTGTTCGGGTATTCGTTCATCAGTAGTATTTCCATAGGAAGTCCAACCCTTAACCTTTTCTCTACCAAAGTTCTTTCAAAACCTTCTGTCAAGCGATTCTAGTAGTATTTAGTTCTTATTTAGTTTTAAATCAAGTTATAAACCACAACTCAAAATATCGATCGTTCAGTTAATAGCAATTGTAGTCATTGTGATACTTAGTTCCTAGTTCCCTGTGTTCGATACTTGTACTTTCAGTACTATTACTTGACTTCGACCCGTACACTTGCGGTTAGATTTAGGGGGTGTTAACTCGCCTATCAGTGCAGGTGTATCGTGTTGAACGATAAGGATAATTTGAACAAGTTCAGCCCTAAGGGAAGAGAGGGTGTTTTTATCGGATACTCGTTCACATCAAAAGCGTACAGAGTTTATCTCAAGTCCTCCAGAACTGTGATGGAAAGCATAAACATCAAGTTCGACGAAATTGAAGAACGCTTTTGTGCAAAACAGTACAGAACCCGCAATATCAGGAATACTAGCATCTAGAAAAATCCGCCCAATGATGACTAGGACGTCAAACAAGGATCAAGCTTCCACTTCTAACTCTACTCCTAACGAACTTGATATATTGTTTGAACATTTGTATGATGATTTCTTTGGAAGTAATAAATCTTCTTCATCTGTAAACAACAGGAATCAAGTTGCTACACCACCAGTACAGGCTACAATATCAGGGCCTTCACCGGTGCTGACTTCATCCGTGCAACTACTCCTGCAACTTCTCCAAGGAACACAACCATGAAATCTACACAAGCAAGAAAACAAGTATCTATGAATGGTGCTTCTTCATCTGGTACAACTTCAAATGTCAATGATCAGGGTACTAATAACATTCCTGAAAAATCAACTGAAGCAGTTCCTAAGGCAGTTCCAATCGTCAATTCTGACAACCAACCAGCCTCACATCCGGAACCGACATTGACGATTGAGTTGAACTTTGATAAAGATCCTACCCTAGTAGACCCCAATCAAGATGTTATTTCTCTCCATCCACACTCCAAGAAGTGGACATGCAGTCACCCAATAGATCAGGTGATTGGTGAGGTGTCTGAACCAGTAAAGACCAGATCTGCATCTGCAAATGAAGCTCTATACGCGCTTTTTCTAAGTCAAGTTGATCCATCAACTGTTCAACAAGCCTTAGAAGATCCAGATTGGTTAATTGCGATGCAAGAAGAGCTGAATCAATTTGAAGCTCTGAAGGTGTGGAGATTAGTTCCGAGACCCAAAGGTAAAACAGTTATTGGTACTAAGTGGGTCCTGAAAAACAAGAAAGATGAAGACGACATAATTGTGAGAAACAAAGCAAGACTAGTAGCAAAAGGGTATAGGCAACAAGAGGGTATAGACTACGACGAGACGTATACACCGGTTGCTCGTTTAGAGGCGATTCGGATGTTCCTATTTTTTGCCGCCAATAAGAACTTCACTGTTTATCAAATGGACGTGAAGACTGCATTCTTGAACGGTGTTCTAAAGGAGGAAGTGTATGTGTCTCAACCAGAAGGCTTTGTGGACAAAGATAAACCAGACTATGTGTACATCCTTGACAAAGCTCTTTATGGTCTTAAACAAGCCCCACGTTCCGGGTACGAATTCTTATCTACCTTTCTACTAGGATCCGGCTTTGAAAAAGGTAAAATTGACACAACTCTTTTTACTTTGCGTGAGGAAGGTGAAATTATTTTAGTACAGATTTACGTTGATGACATTATTTTTGGTTCGACTAACCCTGCACATGGTCTTCTAACATTATGATGACCAGGTTCGAAATGAGTATGATGCGAGAGATTAATTTCTTCCTCGGATTACATGTCAAACAATTCTCGACAAGTATCTTCATCAATCAATCGAAGTACGTGTTTGATATCTTGAAGAAATTCAAGATGGAAAACTGTACATCAATTGGTACTCCTATGGCTCCAGGATCTAAGATCGGTCCAGATCCTGATGGTATTGATGTTGATGTTAAGAATTATAGAGGAATGATAGGGTCACTAATGTATCTTACTGCTAGTCGTCCAGATATAATGTTTGCAATCTGTCTGTGTGCAAGATTTCAGACTAAACCAACATGAAATATACTGTGCGTCCCTTCAATTTCAAGTCCTGCATACATAATCACAATTAAAGGTCCAAGAAGAACAAGGACTCAACTTTCTACGTTTTCTCAATCTTATATCCTTCAACATTACCCGCTCCCAAACTTAAAACTCTGTAGATCTCCTTGGAGCAACTATACAATCATCAAATCTTTACCCAACTATAGCTTGATCTTATTTTAACCATTTTTTCCATAACACATCTTTCAAAAAAATAATAACTGGCATAGCTAACTTTTACCACAGATTGAAATACAAAAGACAAGTTAGAACTACTCACATAATACATACCTATGTATAGAACTAACAAGGAATGTATCAAAAAGTACAGCCGCCGATTCCTCAGTTTCATCCGCCATCATGTAAAATGTTTAGCCCGATGGTCTTGGGGTATTTGTTTTCTTCTCTTGCTTTCCGCTTTTCTTGAGCTTTGGACAACCCCCTCGATAATGACCGGGTTGTTTGCACTCAAAACATGTCGGTCCTTGTATGGGACACTTCCCTATGGTGTGACCACTTTCGCCACACTTAAAACATTTTAGCCAAGTCACCTGACATGGACCATAATACTTACTTTTACATTTCTGGCACCAATTCAGCTCCTGACGGGGCTCAAAATAAGTTTTCTCAATAAAGGGCTTCACTCATGCGAAGATTCCGATCGACGTTCCCCCTTTCTTTTCTCTCCTACTTGAGCTTTCTCAGCTTTATCTTTTGCAAACACCTCCTCCATGATCTTTGCTTCCTCAATCGTCTCTCTCAGAGTCAAGGCCTTAGAACTTCTGACTCTATACATCTTATCGGCTGGTAAGCCCTTCAGGTAGGATTTAATCTTCTCTTTTTCCGTTGGAGCCACATGCCCCACTAAATTCAACTTTTCCAAGAATAATTCGGTGTACTTCCGAACAGACGAAGTACCCTTCTTAAGAGTCCGAAACTCTTCTTTAATTCAATCCATTTCATTTTCATTACAATACTCTTCCAGAATCCTTTTCTTAAAAGACTCCCACGTCATAGTAGCCAAAATTGGGGCTGTTACTGTCGACGTCACAATGTTCCACCAGGTTAAGGCGTTACCTCGTTACATTTGAGAACCGAACCTGACCTTCGATTCCTCGTTCAGAATCTCGAAACGCCTGTTCCATTTCTCTAAGCCAGTTCATACATGCTACGGGATTGTCTGCTCCAGTAAACTCTGGCGGTTTGCAACTCAGAAATGTTTTATAACAGCAAACTCGCTCCACCCTCCTCTTTACATTCACTACATGATTATGAAGTGGAGTTACCCGTCTCCGTTCGTCGTAGCTCAGTACTTCAATCATTCAACGCTTTCATGAACATCTCTGATTGTTGTGCCATTGTTGTATTCGTCATTCGCATCATATTCTCCATCATGCAAGATTCCATGGTAGACTCAGTTGTCACCGGATTAGAGGTACCGGTACTTGTTCTTGGTGCTTGACTATCCATTCCTCCTATAAAACGTGGCCTCGGCGGACTTTCATGTGTTCCACCCGTTTCAGGTTGCTTTTCCGCCCAGTCAATTACCACCCTATTCTCCGAAGAATTAGGGGATCTTGTTGGTGTATTCAACATCGTTCTGATATAGCACAAAGAAATAACCATAAGAAATGGTTATACGTACCCAAACACAAGAAACGTACTTTAGTGTTCATTAGCCACTGTAACAATTTAGAAACAAGTATGCTCGTGTAACAATATATCCATAATGATAGTAGCTAATTGAGATTGTGAACATACTATACATGACTATTCTCGTTACCATCGTTACAATGCTTAATTCACGTATTTCCGTCGACTCTAAGACTATCCCGTCTTAGTACTTCTACCCATATCTCACAAGTCATAACTTAATTCATCTCAGCTTAAGTCTAGGTATTCGCTTAAACTTCAGCTCTGATACCATATTGTAACACCCTAAAATCAGGGCCAATTTGAACCTAAAAATTAACAAGGTATATCAAAATATCATCCAAACTTTTATAGATACAAGCAGAGAACTAACTATGAGAGTTCATATTTACACATATCGAATTCTCTAAATAACCTATTAATCTAATCATGTCAACTATAATTAGATTAAATGAGTTATCTAAGCAATCCATCCAAATCCTCCTCACATCGTCTAAGTTTTCCGCTTATCATCAAAAGTTAAATACCAAAAGCACTCGTCCCACATCCCATTACTTCCCTGAACTCGTACCTGGTAAGAAAATTGAATTTGAACGATTAGGCTTACGCCTAGTGAGAACATTCAATTCAAATTAAAACATTAACAGCCTTGAAACTCATATATTCAAAGCATATAAACAAACCTGGTTTGCCACCATTCTCACCGTACTCGTACTCGTCTCATAATGACGGGAACATACCCGATCCCATGAATATGACTAACATTCAGAAAGTCATAACATCATATTCAAGAGCCTACTACGAATCATCGCAGATTCTAGATCATCGCTCATATACAAGAAACTACAAGTTACTTCATGCCTATTTCTTGGAGTGGAAGTAGAGATTACAATTTACTCTATGCCTAACTCTTACATTCCCATAGAAATCAGGAATTACAATTTACTTTAAGCCTATTCCTCGATTTCTACACTACGAAATGAGAATTACAATTTACTTTATGCCTATTCTCCATTTTCACGTAAGCGGGACTTATACCCAATTCCATGAGAATGACAAACACTGAATAGATCATAGTCTCATGTTCCAAAGCATCACTACGAATCCCACGGATTCTAGATCTTTGCTCATGTTAAGAAATTACAATTAGCGCCATATCTATTTCTTGAAGTGGAAGTAGGAATTACCATTAAGTTCCCGACCGACCTCTTACCTTCCAACAGAAACCGGGAATTATGATTAGTGCCCCGTCTATTCCACGATTTCACATCACAATATGAAATGGGATTTACCATTAAGCGCCCGGTCTAGTCCTCATTTCAATCAACGGGAATTACCATTAAGAGCCCGGTCGATTCCACGTTTATCACATCATAACACAAAATGGGAATTACCTTTAGAGCCCGGCCTATTTCGCATTTATCCAAATCATGGAATTACGATTAGCGCCACACCTATTCCACGTGATTACGTAACACTAGTGTCTATGGATCCATTACACTTACTAGTGTATATGTATAACAACATATCACACTACTTCTCGTAACATATTCTTAACTCTAAGAATATTAAACGATTCATCGCTTCTTCATTCTCAATTGTTTCCCTTCCAATTATTATAATCAGAACGTATTCCGAACTCAATTCACGGAATTATTCGAAACCGATACTCAAATTGAGATCGTAACTTAAATCAAATTCATATCCTAGAATAAATAAATTCAATCCATCTCGGACCCAATCCATTTTCGGAATTACACTATTCCTGTCCAAGCCCGATTTTACGGAAATAAAATGATATCGGATCGACCCAACTTTCGAATTTAAAATAATACCGAACCCGGCCCATTCTCCCGGAATTAAACAACACCGGATCCGCCCCCTCTTTTCCGGAATTAAACAATACCGGGTCCGGCCCTAAGTTCTGGAATTCCTATACCGGAACCAGACCCTTTTTCCCCACTTCCGGAATTAAGCCCAACTCCCGGAATTCAAGCCCATTCCAGAATTCTTTATTTCCGGATCCAACAATCCAGTTCCGGAACCCAATCCAATACCGGAACCGGTCCACTTCCGGAATCCAAACCCAGTTCCGAAATCCACCTTTTCGGATCTTAACCCGGTTCCGAAACCCAATTAATTCCGGATCCAATTACCCAGTTCCGGAATTTCTAATACCGGGACATCGATACAGCGTATTCGATTCTCGTCAAATTTACTCATTATGCTTATCTAAAAATCAGTTTATTGATCGATTTCAATTTCCAAACAGATATACCAATTCATTCAGACAGTTTATATATAGCATTTGATTCAATTTTAACTTTAATGCTTAATATGAAAGGATGAATTCACCTGATTGAAGTATGAACTTGATATAAACCTTCTCTGCTTCCAAATCTGTTCCAAACACTGAATCGATATCCAAAATTACATATGAAACATAAGTTAGCAGATTGAAAAGGATTAATCAAACATAACTATTAGATCCTTACCAAACTCCCGTTGCTTTCTCCTTCTTCACCCTTTCTGTAAAAGTGACTGACTCCAAACACTGATTTGAGATAAAATATCTCAAATCAGCTTACCTCCATCTTAAGAATACTCAACTTTCCATAAATGACCAAATAGACCCTCAAGTTAATTTTCAATATTAACTTTAAGCTTGGGTCAAAATACATACTCAACACTGGAGTTTACATTTACAATTAGTCCACAACTTAGACTAAATTTACAAACCCACCCCATATATTAAAATATAATATAGTGGAAATTCGAGATGTTACAGCATGTTGGACAGAAAGAGTACACCGGGGCATTTTTGGGAGACAAGCTCATGAGCTGGTCATCCAAGAAGCAGAATTGTGTTTCAACATCAACTGCGGAGGCAGAATATGTAGCCACGGCCAGTTGTTGTTCACAAGTTCTGTGGATGAAGACTCAACTCATGGACTACGGGTTCAAATATGAGAAGATCCCCATCTACTGTGACAGTAAAAGCGTGATTGCCATATCTGCTAATCCTATCGAACATACCAAGACAAAACACATCGACATCAGGTATCATTTCATTAAAGACCATGTTAAAAAAGGAACAATTGAATTATACTTTGTTACAACAAAATTTCAACTTGCCAATCTTTTCACAAAATCCTTGGATGAAAAACGATTTAATTTCTTAGTATCCAAGCTCGGCATGTTGAACATGAAAGTTTAATTTTTTATATTGATCATATAATAGATGGAAATATGTGTATTTCAATCTAGCTATTTCTATCTAGATTGATACATTCAAATTTTCATCATATTTTATTCTCAATATATGACATTTTGTTTTCATGTCTTAGTTGTTTTTCATTGTTTATTCATTTTGTTATTCTGTTCTGTTATGATACTTGTGTCTGCATAGATTGTGTTCATGGTCTTAGGGGGGAGTATAGTACAGGATTTATGCACAAGAATATAGGGAGTGTGCATAACTAACATATCTTGTAAGTGTAGATCACATGTGCCTGTTGCATTGGAGATCACAAGGTAAGTATTCTAATCTGCTTTTTCACAAACTTTTAAATAATGAAAACTTACTTTTCACAAACATACTTACATCATTTAAGGGGGAGTGAAAATATTGTGTTTAAAACCTTGAGTGCTTAATCAATTGGGAGTTGGACATCTTCCAATGTGATAAAATCTTTTTGATATTTTACTGAAAAATGTCCAAGTGTCCCTGTTATCGCAACCCACTACTTGCGATAATAGAGTGAACAGTGTTTTATCGCAACCTTCAGTTGCGATTAAACATAAGAGTTGCTTTTATCGCAACACATGGGTTGCGATAAGGACTTTCCTCGCAACCGTTGCTTGCGATAAAATCCTATGAATAGTATCTTATCGCAACTCATTGTTGCGATTAAACTCATACATGTCCTCGCAACCTGGTTCTTGCGACAACATGTGGGGTTATCGCAACCTTCTTCTTGCGATAACCCGACACGGTGGCGGGTCAAACGTTGGACCACTCATTTTATGCCACATGTCACGTCTCTCAAACTCGTATAAATACGAGCAGTTTCAATTTACTTGTCATTTTCCATTCTCTCAACTCTCTCTCGACTCTGAATTTTTTTTCGAAGATTCCTGCATTCCAGTTGTTTTCTTTGCATTCAGATTCACTTCGAGGTAAGCATTCCATCATTTATACTCGTTTTATCCATCAATCATGCTATTTCAGTCGATTTTAGAGTGTTTCAGTCGAAACCCAAGTGGGTCTTTTCGTATTCTGCCCATAAATGCATCTGTATGTGTTTATCTGTTATTAGAAATGTTAGGGTTAAGTCACTGTATGCTCTGCGAACCTAGTAGTGCAAGCACAAAATGATTTTCATGCGAAAACTTAGAATCTGGGATGAACACTTAGGTTTGTAGTTGTTGTTCATTGTTATCGCAACCTTCAGTGTTCTTCATGCTCATACTTGTCGCAACCCTCTTTTGTTCATCCTTATCGCAACCTACTTGTTGCGATAACCTTTTATCGCAACCTTCATGGTGCGATAACATTTTATCGCAACACGTGTGTTGCAATAACCTGTCCTCGCAACCCATTCATTGCGATAAAACTCCTCTTGCGACAAGTTTCTTGTGTTAGTTGCGATAACCCCAGGACTTAGGAAATTTTTGAAACATTTTTCATGCAAAACCTATTTTTGGCACTATACTGATTGAGTACTTGGTCAGATGGCACATAATGATGGTAATTCCTCTGATGACAACACGGTCATTCCCTCTCACCGATCCTCGCATCCATCGGTGAATGCCTGGGATCTTGATGCTGAGCTGTTACCAATAAATCTTTTTCTCAAGTTGGAGGATAACAATCATCACTTGGATCTCCGGGTCGACTTCGAGCACCGAATCATATTGGAGATTATCCGTGGCCATCCCTTGCGTACCGCACTTACCAAGTTTATCACTGTCCCAGTGATTTATCTGCAGCAATTCTGGCACACGCTGCAATTCCACCCAACTCACCGACGAGGTCCACACTTTACGGCCAAGGTTGATCACTTTGATATACGATTTACCCTCAAAAGACTTCGTCGTGCACTAGACCTACCCTACAGCCCACACTTTGAAGACCCAATTTCCGCAACTTAGGATATCAAGATGCCCGTAATCCCGTACTACAAAGCTCGTCAAAGTTTCAACGCCGGTTCTTGCCAAGAATTTGGTATACTCTATGCTCGATCATCAACCCGTGCATGATCTCCAAGCATACCGGCCTCGACAAATGCATCCTGCCAACTTTGCGGATGTTCCACGCCATTGCATTCAACCGCAACATCGACTATGCTATTCTCCTATGGAACGAGCTGATCGAGTTAGTCGAGGACAAGACCATACTAGTCAAGAACCGGAACTTTGTGCCTTATCAACGATTCTTCCAAATCATAATCCATCAGATTATGGAAAACAACTAGGAAATACCTAGACGCCAAATTGCAGTCCAAGGCCCGAGCCAATGGATGCATTACATGAAGATGCCCGCGCACATCGACTTCGCCCACATCGCCGTGATACGAAAAGCAATACTAGCTTATGCCGACCAACAGTCTGAGGTAGTTACGCAGTATAGGTTAGCGAACGCACTAATGGTCCGACCAGAACCGGAAAGACCTCCCCAAGGTGCAAACCCATTAGGCGGTGAGGGTCAAAATGTTGAGTAGGTTCAGGAACATGGGGTTCCTGGACGGGGAGAGGTAAGGAGAACTGTAAGAAAGAGAGTTGGGAAGACGAAGAGGACAGCTGGTCAGGCATCAACTTCTCGACCAATCACACCCCCACGAGTCCAAGTATTTACCGACGATGTTTCTTAGGACTCGGCTGACGACGCTGATACAGTACCATCCGCTTCCTCTTCGGATGATGAAACCACGAACCAACCTCGTCAAGATGATGATGGCCACTCCGATTCCGACTCCGACCACGATCCCGATGCAGATCTTATTCCAAGACACGTAGGTCGGAGGCAACATATTGAGAGTTCTGATGCTTTTGATTCCACTTGGAACATCAGACTCTCCGGCGATGATGGTGTCATAAGGAGGGATGAGTATGGCAACTGTCAAATTTACACCTCAGGTTAGAACTACACTGGATATTTCAATTATTCATGTCATATTTCACACAGTGCGATTTTAGCAGTAAACTCGGTACGGTAGGAAAGTTTGAGAAATTTTGCCTAGGAACCCGTTGCTTTAGGAAATTATCCATAAATCTCATAAAATGGCAACTTAAGCTACAATTATACCACAAGTATTATATAATTAACAACTTGATCTATTTTCAACTAAGTTATATAAATACTTTACTTTTATATAATTACTTTGCTATTTATAATTTATGAGAAAATACTTGTGTTTTAAAAATAAATCAAAAAGACAAGATTAGACTTTATTATTGCATCACACCACACCCCCCCTCCCCATGGAGAGCCCCCCCCCCCCCTCTCTACTCTTTATGTATTTCTTTTTGACTATCACAATTCATTTACACAACATTTCATTCTCTCTCTAAATTCTCACACAAGAATTCTCTCTTCTTTCTCTCTCCATCTTCATCCATCTTCATCAAATCTTCATCCACAAATTCAGCCTCTAAACACCTCTTTTCAAAGAGATAAAAGTGTTCAAGGTAAATACAAGTGTATTGGATGAAATCCACACACTCTCTTTTGTCTAAATTTTCATTTCTTGCATTTTCTTATGAATGTTCTTCACCTTCTTCTACATTTCTTTAATATTGTTAAAAATCATCTTTACACATCTTAATGTTTGTAGATTAACCACCATAACACTTGCATGTTAGTAAAAGGGTGGTGAATCCATAATCAAACCCATGTTAAGATCAAAGATGAACTTTTAAACACATGCATGTAGTTTTCTTGAAAAATCCATACCTTTTGATTCAAAGGTTTCATGAGTGGATCTTTAAATCCATTAAAAACAGGTTTTAACCAACATGCATGAGCTAAAATACACAATTTTATGATACATGATGAAGATCTTGACATAAACACCAAAAAGAACCATTTTCAAGATTTATAAAAGATGAGATGATGGGTAACTTGCATGTAGTTTAAATGGCTCAAAAACATGTTTTGGAACTGAAAATAAATGTATGGGGAAGAGTCAAATCGTATTTTGCATGCAAAGGAATATGAATTTTGGGTAAAAAGTCAATATAGGTGCACATGCACAAAGGGTGGTTCTGACAGCTTGCTGCCAGATTCCACACCTTTTATTCAAAAGGTCATATCTCACTCAATACTACTCCAAATTAAGTAATTCCTTTTCTGTAAATTATTTTTATGTGTTAGGATTCAAACCCAAGTGGTTTCACTCAAAAACTCAAAGATTTCATCTACCAAACAGTCTTCACAAAAACAGTGCGCAAACAGCAACGTTTTCTGTCGAGTTTTACGTCAAGTATTTTTTTTCATGTACTAAAACACTTCTAAAAATTATGAAACTTATGCCAAAAGTTTCCTAACTCATTAAACCCCTTGTACATAAAATATCTTGACCTAACTATACCAGAAAGTTATCCAAAAATGGACACAAAGTGACACCAAAATCTGGATAGCAAAGGACAATTTTCTTGTTATGATTGAAAGTTAACTCTTGATCCCATTTCATCATTTTATGATGAAATTGTGGAATATATATATATATATATATATATATATATATATATATATACTATATATTTATATAATTATGCAATTTATATACTTTAAACCCTTTTCATCATTATTATGAATAAATTGTGGTATATATAAATATATATATATGTACTATACATTTATAAATTTATGCACTTTAAATACTTCATCTTTACATTTTGAACCCTTTTTATCATTCTTATGATAAATTTTCGGTATACATATATATACTATATATAAAGTCTTTGGACCCTTTTCGTTACTTATTGTGACGAAATTGCGGTAACTTTAATCTAACAAGAATGAAGCATACTTATGTTACGATTACAAATGTTGGTAACTCCATACGATTTATAATATTTAAATCACAATAAAGGCAAGTTATGACGATTTGGATAGTTAGTACCGAACCTTCGAAATTAAAAACTCACTAGTGACCTTACGTTCATAGGTTTGAAGTAGGATCATCTCGAAGTACTTGTGGGAGATTCCCGGATTCTATCGCGTGTCAAGTGAGTTATCACAGCCCCTTTTTCAATATTTTACATATTTGGGGTGAAAAGCATGTCGTTATTACAACTACTTTACGCACCGGTTAACTCATTTTCTTGAAAATGTAAACTTTGCTATACTCTTTTATGCTCTATGGTATGTATAGGTTACGCATGTTGTAAGTTTTTGAGCTTTTCTCTATCGTACGTAAGTCCCCATTTGACTCTACGTTACCCGTTTAACTCACGAGTGTGAGCCGTGGGTAATTATGGATAGCGCTATTTGGTTGACACCCCACTCACAAGTCACGCTTGTTTGAGTGCATAATTATTGTTGTTCGTGCGCATTGTTGACGATAGAACATGCGTTGGGGCGGCTGTCATATAGGTCGGGTAACAGGCTCACTACTTAAACATAATACATACTATTTCCATGAGCAAGTATTTTTCACAACCGGTTGCCTTATCCACTTGTGCGGATTTAAACTATTTTGCTATGATAAGCAATGTTGTACTCATTAAACCTGTGATCTCACCAACTAGTGCATTAGTTGACCTTTTCATTGACATGCTTTTCAGGTGAGCGTCCTTAAGGTTGGAACTTAGGAAGGCTACATGTGTTGAAGCTTTCTATGTTATCTGTTGATTACGTTCATTTCCCTTTTTCGTAAAACGTTTGTAAAAGGAAATGTTGTAAACTTTTGAATGTATTTTGATGGTTGGTGTTATCTTGTAACTCTTGCTATGAAACTTGAGCTGCACATCCCGTGTTACCGCTTTAGCGGGGTGTGACAGATTTGGTATCAGAGCTAAAGGTTATAGAGAATACCGGTTTTCCTTTGGAAAACTGCAACTATAACCAAAAACGGGAAAGAACACTTAAATTACTAAACATGTTGCTAGTATAACTAATTCGGGTATTGCATCATCGGTCTTTAATTAAACAAAGCCTGATCACCTATGTTTAATTAAAGAAAGAGTAATGCGAGACCGGAAATGGATATACTAGGAATATGTGTGTTTTCGCACTTGATGCTTCACGTTGTATGCCTAGTATGAGTGTAGTTATTTCCTATAGTATGCAATAGTATAGTGCGCCTAGCCTTTATATTTGTGCGATAGTAATGTTATACACTCTTACTTCAGTACCACTATGTCATCATCATCATCGCACTCTTACTTCAGCACCACTATGTCGTCATCGTCATCATCAAGCTCTCAACCCTCCTATACGCCATCGAGCGAGCGATCATCGGAAGGCGAACAAGACCCATATGATGGACCGAGGATACCACCGACTGTGGTTCCACCGCAACCCACTCCTATAGTTATACAACCAAACTCTAGAGGGCCATGTACGAGACTAACCGCTAGGAAAAGCGTTCCTATACCTAGACGAGTGAGTTTGAGGTCCGATCGGCAAGAGGCGCCGGAACCCTCGCGAGTTATCGAAGGAGTGCCTATTGGTCGTACGTCTGGCATGACCTGGGCTGAAGAGCAGCACCTTAGGGCTGTGACAGCGGATTTGCACGGATGTCAAATGAGGGTCAGTCACCAGAGTCAAGTCCTAACAGAGCTAGTAGAGTTAAGTTATCTATTGACCAACATGTCGTCTGACGCCCTAAACGGAGCGAGAATACCTCGGAGGATAGCTTTACGGGCCGAGATAGTGTGCATAGTAGTAGTGATGCTATTGACGTTATTGGTGTTGTGGGTTTTGATTGAAGTGTATCGGGGCGGATATTGACGTGGATGGTGGAAGATTTAGAAAACGATTTTTTTTTATTTCTAGATGTTTCAACCATGTATTTCAGTTTGTAATTCTGTACTGATGTACGATGCATATCATAAATTTTGTATCAACGACTATTATTAACGACCTTAATGAAAAGGAAATTTCGCATTTTAATTACATATGTGTCGAACATGCGACAGTTATTCTTTTTATTTATTTCCAATATTTCCAAATTACAAATGTATTCTTTACAAAACATCCGACTTTATCTACTCAAAATTTTAACCAAATCGATATTTGCAAATGTGTTTTAGAAAAATGCCACCAAGAAGATCCACACGTCGCACGGGAGAAAATCCTGATGATCAAAACCCCGATATTGCCCAGATCATAGCTCAACGTATCCAAGAGGCGATACCCGACATCGTAACCCAAGTCACCGCGGGCATCAATGAGCGTCATCGGAATGTCAATGTGGGAGGAGGAACTCCCAATGATGTTCATGACAGTAGAGGATGCAGCTACAAGACATTCATGACTTGCAAGCCCAAGGAATTTCACGGAACCGAGGGTGCTACAGGATTACTTTCATGGTTTGATAGCATGGAGTCGGTACTCCATATCAGTAAGTGCTCAGAGGATCGCATGGTGGAATATGCGGCCTGCCAGTTCCAGAAGCGAGCTTTGACTTGGTGGAACATTCAAGTCCAAACCCGTGGAAGGGAGGAAGCTTACAAGCTGTCATGGACTGAGTTCAAAGAATTACTCATTGAGGAATACTGTCCCAAGAGCGAAGTTCAGAAATTGGAGGCTGAACTTTGGGATCTTACCATGGTTGGTTCGGGGATAGATCGATACACCGCTCGTTTCCACGAACTTGCAAAGTTAGTGCCCCAGATGGTTACCCCGGAGAGCAAACTGATCGACCGATATTTGTATGGATTGGCCCCGGAGATCCGAGGGATGGTTAAGTCAGCAAGTCCGACCATGATCCAAGCCGCAGTGGCATTAGCAACTAGTTTGACCCATGATGCGGTCAGGGCAGGAACTCTGACCCAGAAAGGTGTCGGTAGTAAGAGAAGGCCAGAGAGTCAGTCAGGAAAGGCGATTGGAAGTAGTTCAAGTAGGAACAAGAAAGTAGTGGGAAACTTTTGGATGAATGCTAAGGAAGTAGGGCGTTACCATGGACCCCTCCCGAAATGCAATCAGTGCAATTTGCATCATGAAGGAACCTGTCCCACCTGTGGCATTTGTAAGCAAAAGGGTCATTTCACCCGACACTGCAAGACGGGAAAGAATGTAAAGGAGGAAGGAAGGGTATGCTATGAGTGCGGAAGTCCAGATCACTTCGGAATGTGTGCCCAAGGCTGAAAAGGGGACCAACCAATAACAACGCTGGGTATCAAGCAAGGCAAGCCAATCAGGGAAACCAAGGAGGACAAGCTCGAGGACGGGCATTTGTTTTAGGAGCAGAAGAAGCACGTCGAGACCCCAATGTAGTGACAGGTACATTCCTCCTAAACGATTATTACGCGTCAGTATTATTTGACATTGGTGTCGATAAGAGCTTTGTTTCGTTAGAATTTAGGCCTTTGATCAATCTAGAATCTAAGAAAATGCCGAATGCTTATATTGTTGAGGTTGCTAATGGATATGAGTTAGAAGCTAAGGATGTAATCTTAGGCTGTACTTTGAACTTAGCTGATAAGCTATTTAGTGTTGATCTTATTCCAATTGAATTGGGGAGTTTCGATGTAGTGATAGGCATGGATTGGTTATCTAAGAATCGAGCAGAGGTTAGTTGTTTTGAAAAGACTGTCAAGTTACCATTACAAGGTGGAGAAAACCTTGTTGTCCAAGGAGATAGAGCTTGAAGGAGCCTAAAGATAGTGGCATGTATGAAGGTCCATAAGTATTTGAGGAAGAAGTGTGTTGCGTTCTTGGCGCAAGTAATCGAGAAGAAGTCTGAGGAGAGGCGAGTCCAAGATATTCTTGTGGTGAAGGATCACCCAGAAGTGTTTCCAGACGATTTGCCTGGACTTCCACCGTTTAGACAAGTCGAATTTCAGATTGACCTTATACCCAGAGCGGCGCCTGTAGCCAAGGCCCTATATCGTTTAGCACCTGCCGAAATGCAGGAGTTGTCGAATCAACTTCAGGAACTTCTGGATAAAGGATTCATTCGACCAAGTTCATCACCCTGGGGAGCCCCGATTCTCTTCGTCAAGAAGAAGGATGGATCGTTTCGAATGTGTATCGATTATAGGGAACTAAATAAGATAACAATCAAGAACCGATATCCTATCCCTCGAATAGACGATTTGTTCGACTAGTTGTAGGGTGCAACTTACTTCTCGAAGATTGACCTTCGACCGGGATATCATCAGTTAAGAGTCCGAGAGGAAGACATTCCTAAAACAGCTTTTAGAACTCGCTATGGACACTACGAGTTTTTAGTTATGCCATTAGGATTGACGAACGCGCCAGCTGTGTTTATGGATCTGATGAATAGAGTATGTAGGCCATACCTTGATAAGTTTGTGATTGTATTCATCGATGATATATTGATCTATTCTCAGAGTAAGAAAGATCACGAGCAGCATCTAAAAGTGATTCTAGAACTTCTCAAGGAGCAGAAACTGTATGCCAAATTCTCTAAGTGTGAATTTTGGATTCGGGAAGTACATTTCTTAGGTCACGTGATTGGAGAAAAATGGATTCACGTGGACCCAGCTAAAGTGGAAGCCATTAAGAAATGGGAAGCCCCAAGGACTCCAACGGAAATTCGCCAATTTCTAGGTTTGGCAGGATATTATCGGCGTTTTATCGAGAATATCTCTAAGATCGCTAAACCCCTCACCACCTTAACCCAAAAGGATAAGGAATTCGTTTGGGGAGCTTCACAAGAAGAAGCGTTTCAACTTTTGAAGAAAAAGTTATGCCATGCACCGATTTTAGCTTTACCGGAGGGAACAGAAAATTTTGTGGTGTATTGTGACGCATCACATCAAGGATTAGGTTGCGTATTGATGCAAAATGATAAGGTGATAGCATACGTCTCGAGACAATTAAAAGATCATGAGATGAACTATACCACGCACGATTTGGAACTCGGAGCTGTGGTATTCGCTCTAAAGATATGGAGACATTATCTATATGGTACCAAGTGCACTATTTTCACTGATCACAAGAGTCTTCAACACATCTTTGATCAAAAGATGCTTAATATGAGGCAAGGAAGATGGGTAGAACTGCTCAGCGACTACGATTGTGAGATACGTTACCACCCAGGTAAGGCCAATGTGGTAGCTGATGCACTGAGTAGGAAAGAAAGGGTAAAACCTTCACGAGTCCGAGCATTAGGAGCGCTGGTTCAAACAAGTTTGAAGACCCGAATTTTTAAAGCTCAGATCGAAGCAATGAAGTCTGAAAACCTGAAGGACGAGACTCTTCACGGTTTAGAGGCTAGATTTGAAACTAAGACTGATGGAGTACGTTACTTTAAAGGCAGAGTATGGATCCCAAAGGCTGACAACCTACGGGAAATGATTTTGGAGGAGGCTCATAAATCTAAGTACTCAATTCACCCAGGAGCAGATAAGATGTACAAGGATTTAAGGGAGTACTATTGGTGGCCAGGAATGAAGAAGGATGTTGCCATATATGTAGGGAAATGCATAACTTGCTCAAAGGTCAAGGATGTTTATCAAAAGCTATCAGGATTGTTGCAACAACCAGAGATTCCACAGTGGAAATGGGAGCAAATCACTATGGATTTCATAACCAAACTTCCAAGAGCTGCCAAAGGACACGACTCGATTTGGGTTATAGTAGATCGATTTACGAAGTCTGCACATTTCTTGCCTATTCGGGAAGACTATAAGATGGAGAAGCTTGCCCAAATCTATATCAAGGAAATCGTCACGCGACATGGAGTCCCAGTTTCCATCATATCAGATAGAGATAGATGCTTCACATCTCGATTTTGGCAGTCACTTCAAAAAGCGTTAGGTACGCAATTGAATTTGAGCACGGCCTATCATCCTCAAACGGATGGTCAGAGTGAGCGAACCATTCAGACATTGGAGGACATGCTTCGGGCATGTGTGATAGACTTTGGAGGAAGTTGGGATAACCACTTGCCGTTAGTTGAGTTTTCTTACAACAATAGTTATCACACTAGTATTCAATGTGCGCCATATGAAGCGCTGTATGGACGCAAGTGTCGAACACCTCTTTGTTGGTTAGAGTGGAGATAGACAACTATCTAGTCCGGACATTGTTCAAGAAACCACCGACAAGATTGCAATCATCAGAGATAGGCTTAAAGCAGCTCAAGATCATCAAAAGAGCTATGCGGACAATCGTAGGAAGCCTTTAGAATTTCAAGTTGGTGACAGAGTCTTTTTAAAAGTATCCCCTTGGAAGGGAACAGTCCGGTTTGGGAAAAGAGGAAAATTGAGTCCACGGTATGTTGGACCATTCAAGATCACGGAAAGAATTGGACCAGTAGCTTATAAGCTGGAATTGCCAATGGAGTTAAGTGCTATCCACAACACGTTTCACGTGTCAAACCTGAAGAAGTGTTTAGCTGACGAAGCAGTAACCGTGCCTTTGGAAGAAGTCCAAATCAACGATAAACTGCACATCGTAGAGGAACCAATGGAAATACTCGATAGGGAAGTCAAGCGTCTCAAGCGAAGCAAAATCCCGATAGTAAAAGTCCATTGGAACACAAGGCGTGGGCCTGAGTACACTTGGGAGCGGGAGGATTACATGATGCATAAGTATCCTCATCTCTTTGCTAGCAAACCTGTTAAAGCTAGTAACACTTGAATTTCGGGACGAAATTCTTTTAACCGGGGGAGACTGTGGCAACTGTCAAATTTACACCTCAGGTTAGAACTACACTGGATATTTCAATTATTCATGTCATAGTTCACACAGTGCAATTTTAGCAGTAAACTCGGTACGGTAGGAAAGTTTGAGAAATTTTGCCTAGGAACCCCTTGCTTTAGGAAATTATCCATAAATCTCATAAAATGCCAACTTAAGCGACAATTATACCACAAGTATTATATAATTAACAACTTGATCTATTTTCAACTAAGTTATATAAATACTTTACTTTTATATAATTACTTTGCTATTTATAATTTATGAGAAAATACTTGTGTTTTAAAAATAAATCAAAAAGACAAGATTAGACTTTATTATTGCATCACACCACACCACCCCCCCCCCCCCCCCATGGAGATCCCCCCCCCCACCCCCCTCTCTACTCTTTATGTATTTCTTTTTTACTATCACAATTCATTCTCTCTCTAAATTCTCACACAAGAATTCTCTCTTCTTTCTCTCTCCATCTTCATCAAATCTTCATCCACCTTCATCCACAAATTCAGCCTCTAAACACCTCTTTTCAAAGAGATAAAAGTGTTCAAGGTAAATACAAGTGTATTGGATGAAATCCACACACTCTCTTTTGTCTAAATTTTCATTTCTTGCATTTTCTTGTGAATGTTCTTCACCTTCTTCTACATTTCTTTAATATTGTTAAAAATCATCTTTACACAACTTAATGTTTGTAGATTTACCACCATAACACTTGCATGTTAGTAAAAGGGTGGTGAATCCATAATCAAACCCATGTTAAGATCAAAGATGAACTTTTAAACACATGCATGTAGTTTTCTTGAAAAATCCATACCTTTTGATTCAAAGATTTCATGAGTGGATCTTTAAATCCATTAAAAACATGTTTTAACCAACATGCATGAGCTAAAAACACACAATTTTATGATACATGATGAAGATCTTGACATAAACACCAAAAAGAACCATTTTCAAGATTTATAAAAGATGAGATGATGGGTAACTTGCATGTAGTTTAAATGGCTCAAAAACATGTTTTGGAACTGAAAATAAATGTATGGGGAAGAGTCAAATCGTATTTTGCATGCAAAGGAATATGAATTTTGGGTAAAAAGTCAATATAGGTGCACATGCACAAAGGGTGGTTCTGACAGCTTGCTGCCAGATTCCACACCTTTTATTCAAAAGGTCATATCTCACTCAATACTACTCCAAATTAAGTAATTCCTTTTCTGTAAATTATTTTTATGTGTTAGGATTCAAACCCAAGTGGTTTCACTCAAAAACTCAAAGATTTCGTCTACCAAACAGTCTTCACAAAAACAGTGCGCAAACAACAACGTTTTCTGTCGAGTTTTACGTCAAGTATTTTTTTCATGTACTTAAACACTTCTAAAAATTATGAAACTTATGCCAAAAGTTTCCTAACTCATTAAACCACTTGTACATAAAATATCTTGACCTAACTATACCTGGAAGTTATCCAAAAATGGACACAAAGTGACACCAAAATCTGGACAGCAAAGGACAATTTTCTTGTTATGATTGAAAGTTAACTCATGATCCCATTTCATCATTTTATGATGAAATTGTGGAATATATATATATATACTATATATTTATATAATTATGCAATTTATATACTTTAAACCCTTTTCATCATTATTATGAATAAATTGTAGTATATATAAATATATATATATATGTACTATACATTTATAAATTTATGCACTTTAAATACTTCATCTTTACATTTTAAACACTTTTTATCATTCTTATGATAAAATTTCGGTATACATATATATATATACTATATATAAAGTCTTTGGACCCTTTTCGTTACTTATTGTGACGAAATTGCGGTAACTTTAATCTAACAAGAATGAAGCATACTTATGTTACGATTACAAATGTTGGTAACTCCATACGATTTATAATATTTAAATCACAATAAAGGCATTTTATGACGATTTGGATAGTTAGTACCGAACCTTCGAAATTAAAAACTCACTAGTGACCTTACGTTCATAGGTTTGAAGTAGGATCATCTCGAAGTACTTGTGGGAGATTCCCGGATTCTATCGCGTATCAAGTGAGTTATCACAGCCCCTTTTTCAATATTTTACATATTTGGGGTGAAAAGCATGTCGTTATTACAACTACTTTACGCACCAGTTAACTCGTTTTCTTGAAAATGTAAACTTTGCTATACTCTTTTATGCTCTATGGTATGTATAGGTTACGCATGTTGTAAGTTTTTGAGCTTTTCTCTATTGTACGTAAGTCCCCATTTGACTCTACGTTACCCGTTTAACTCACGAGTGTGAGCCGTTGGTAATTATGGATAGCGCTATTTGGTTGACACCCCACTCACAAGTCGCGCTTGTTTGAGTGCATAATTATTGTTGTTCGTGCGCATTGTTGACGATAGAACATGCGTTGGGGCGGCTGTCATATAGGTCGGGTAACGGGCTCACTACTTAAACATAATACATACTATTTCCATGAGCAAGTATTTTTCACAACCGGTTGCCTTATCCACTTGTGCGGATTTAAACTATTTTGCTATGATAAGCAATGTTGTACTCATTAAACCTGTGATCTCACCAACTAGTGCATTAGTTGACCTTTTCATTGAAATGTTTTTCAGGTGAGCGTCCTTAAGGTTGGAACTTAGGAAGGCTACACGTGTTGAAGCTTTCTATGTTATCTGTTGATTACGTTCATTTCCCTTTTTCGTAAAACGTTTGTAAAAGGCAATGTTGTAAACTTTTGAATGTATTTTGATGGTTGGTGTAATCCTGTAACTCTTGCTATGAAACTTGAGCTGCACATCCCGTGTTTCCGCTTTAGCGGGGTGTGACAATGAGGGAGTCGAAGTAGAAAATGATAATGTTGTGAGCCGTGAGGAGGTAAGAAAAGAAATCGGAGAATCTGTGACAGGGTCGGATAAAGTTTTAACTACCGACCCTCCCCAAACCGTTACAAGCAGAGTAGCCACATCTACTACCAACGAGCGTTCGTCGCCGTTGCGTATTGAAACAGACATGGTGGACCCAACCATGCAATGCACAGCCCCACTTAGCCACTCATCGGCATCTCAAATTGCCGATGTTTCATTTTCCACAGGGGATTTAGCACATACACTATCGGTAGCACACTCGGTGTTTGCCAGTATTGAACAAGGTAGGCTTCCGCCCCGGCCACCGACTTTCATTCCGTGCACATTGAGTCTAGAGCCATTCGGTCGAACTTCTTTTCCTAGGCCACGAGTGTCGGTATCTCACCAAGTTGAGGGCTTCCATGCCCCAACCGGAACACCCAGAGTACGGCCACCGTTTGTTGGTACCCCACGAGGACCGGGTGGAAGACCTGTCATTGCTAACACCATGCCAGCTTTGAACACATGTTGTATAGTTGTTACAACTACTACGATAACCGAAAACCTAAGTGGTTCGGGTGTTAGATCCATTTTCCCATCTTTAACTATGAGACAGGTTGCTGAAAATCTTGGTCCTTATTTGCATTACATCACTATGGAGGTTTTGAGAGCTTCACTGGCATCATTTGACACCACCTACAAGAATCACACCGAACAGTTAAGGAAGATTGTTAATGATTTATCTGCCGAAGTTCGGAGGGCACTAAAAGGAAAGGGTATTGCAGAATCTTCATCGATTCCTCAGGATCCACCATCTAGTGATCAAACCCAATTACAACCACCACCATCAGTTCCCTTACATCAAATCCCTACCCATCAACTCAAATCCGAGTTGTTATCCCGTTTACTCGCCCAAGGAGACTCCAATACCAATGAAGAAATAGAATTAGTAGGATTGCTCCAACAACAATCTGAAGCCCAAACCCGATTGCCCACCAGCACAGACTTCCAAACTTTAAATGACTCTATTAAGGAAATGACCTAAGCCATGCTTACCGGATACAAATCTTTATTTGACAGAATCACTGTAGTAGAATAGACTTGTGGTGTTCAGGCTCAAGCTTCCAACAAACGAAGACAAGATGATCAGGATGATCCTGATCAACATGAGGGGGAGAAGAGAGCTAGGGTTGGAGAATCGAGTGCTGCTGCTGTTTGGATAAAAAATCACACCCTCGACCGACTTGGGAAATTCCCTCGACATGACCCGTGGACCTTGATTACCCTAATATCTACAAAAGTCATACCCCCGACCGACAAGGGTAATACCCATTATTGCCATATCCCCGACATACGATAGTTGGTTATTAAACGACATCCTGTGTCAATAGTCATTCAGGACAGTGACTTTACATCTCATGATCGCTCGACACGCATCGCATGTTACATGTGTCGCGTGTTACATGTCACAAGTCAAACGTTACTAGTCAAACGTCACTAGTCTTATGTCGCCAGTCTTACGTCGCCAGTTACGTGTCGCCAGTTACGACTCGTCGGTCTTACGTCGACAGTCTCCTGTCATCGGTCTTATATCGCTCTGGTCTTACGACCTAATCTTACGACATTTTCATAAGACCATTCCTATATCAAGATAAGGTCTTACAAGACATTTACAGTCATATACATCGTCTTGTATTTCGGTGACGGACGTATGCTCCGTAAGACCGACGTCCAGAAATTAAGACGGTCTTACGATTACACTAACTATCAATGGTCGACAACCGTTTCTTTTGTTCATTAATGCAGTTCTACAAGCCATTATGGTACAACGGTCAATAACGGTCGAGCTCTTAATGACATTAAAGACTCGACAGCGGTTACAAAGCCAATCATCAAAGCGCATTTAATGTCAGCAGCGGTTACGACATGTATGAGTCGACATAGTACTCAGGTTCAATAGAAAGGTAAATTTTTTTACCGATTATCGCTAAAGCAAAACTTACACAACGTAACATAGGTCTCTAACGACCGTATCGACTATGAACGCCAGATCAAAGGTCTCCAACGACCATATCGGCTATGAACGCCAGAACAAAGGTCTCTAACGACCATATCGACTGTGAACGCCAGATCACAAGTCTATGACGACCGTATCGGCTCGGAACGCCAGATCATAGGTCTCTAACGACCGTATCGGCTTGGAACGCCAGATCAAAAGTCTATAACGACTGTATCGGCTCGAAACGCCAGATCATAGGTCTTTAACGACCATATCGGCTGTGAACGCCAGATCACAAGTCTATGATGACCGTATCGGCTCGAAACGCCAGATCATAGGTCTCTAACGACCGTATCGGCTCAGAACGCCAGATCAAAAGTCTATAACGACTGTATCGGTTCGGAATGCCAGATCATAGGTCTCTAACGACCCTATCAGCTCTAAACGCCATATCAAAAGTCTATAACAACCGTATCGGCTCGGAACGCCAGAACATAAGTCTTTAACGACTGTATCACAAGATTCTTAAATTTTATCTTGGTTCGATCATCTTATAATCGCCGCCAAGCATTATTTCGGCCCAATCGGCTTACGATTGTCTCCCGTCCCATACGTCTCATTTTGATAAAGATCCTCTTACGATCATCGTCAATTCCTTATATTTTAAGGTCGTCTTACGATCGTCGTTAAATTTTTCATCCTTCACATTAGTGGATGAATGCCACAAGTACCTCGCGCATTAAAGATCATCTTTCGATCATCGCAACTTACTTAACACTATCGACTGGTCTTACGATTTTAGCTGACCAAGTTGGTTTTCTTCTAATGATCCAATTAGCATAAATGACACGGCTCATCATTTTACATTGGTGCGAGATCTAAAATTCCAATGGCTTTGAAATTCAGATCTCGGGGGGCTAACTGTTTGGGTAAAAAATCACACCCTCGACCGACTTGGGAAATTCCCTCGACATGACCCGTGGACCTTGATTACCCTAATATCTACAAAAGTCATACCCCCGACCGACAAGGGTAATACCCATTATTGCCATATCCCGGACATACGATAGTTGGTTATTAAATGACATCCTGTGTCAATAGTCACTCAGGACAGTGACTTTACATCTCATGATCGCTCGACAAGCATCGCATGTTACACGTGTCGCGTGTTACATGTCGCAAGTCAAACGTTACTAGTCAAACGTCACTAGTCTTATGTCGCCAGTCTTACGTCGCCAGTTACGTGTCGCCAGTTACGACTCGTCGGTCTTACGTCGACAGTCTCCTGTCATCGGTCTTATATCGCTCTGGTCTTACGACCTAATCTTACGACATTTTCATAAGACCATTCCTATATCAAGATAAGGTCTTACAAGACATTTACAGTCATATACATGGTCTTGTATTTAGGTGACGGACGTATGCTCCGTAAGACCGACGTCCAGAACTTAAGACGGTCTTACGATTACACTAACTATCAATGGTCGACAGCCGTTTCTTTTGTTCATTAATGCAGGTCTACAAGCCATTATGGTACAACGGTCAATAACGGTTGAGCTCTTAATGACATTAAAGACTCGACAGCGGTTACAAAGCCAATCATCAAAGCGCATTTAATGTCGGCAGCGGTTACAAGACCAACCATTAAAGCACATTAATGACCGATGAAACCTATATAAAGGCATACTCCAACCTCGAGCAGAGGGACGAATTCATCTAGCTATACAACTGCATTCTCATCTACTTCTACATTTTCTCTCTTGCATTCGAGCACACGTCGCTAACGCAAGTACCGCACGACAACAGTTCATTTCGCACGACAGCAGTCTATTTCGCATGATTTACGCACGACGCACAACATTAGCTTACAATTAAGTTTACTTTTATTCTTATTGTAATCTATTGTACACACGACACTTGTTACAAAAGGACTTTCGCCCCTGTTTGGCGAACCATAGTGCACTGTCGACTCTCACAGAGTCGACTGCGGTTTTTTCACTCATTTTGGGGTTTTCCGCATCACCAAATCTCTTGTATCTTTTTCTTTTTCCTCGCAATTATGTTGTTTGTCTTGAGATACGTTTCTTTAGTTGTTAAATGTCCACATCGACCTTAAGTTGTACTTTTGTGCGATTTTTGGCATTAACAGTTTGGCGCCATTCGTGGGACCCCACCTAGAGAAAATCTCAAGCCAACACATATATCGCTCTAACGATCTTGTGAAGTTTTCACTATTTTCAGGTAAAATATCAAGATCCCAGGATTCAACTTCAATTGGAATTGAATGCGGCTCGAAGCCAGATTCAAGCCCTGATAAAAAAAACGTTCCGTCAAAGTATCGCATGTATCACATCATCCAAGGGACTCGGGGGCTCGGAGCACCCTTCACAAACTGAAAAATACCACATTTGATTTCAAAAGTCCTCGGAAAAAGGCGCTTATCGACTCCATGTTACGGGCTCGCAAGATCATATAAACGCAAGTCTTACGATTTACATCGGGAGAAACAAAAGTCTCTAGGACTTACATCACAGGTCTTACGATCTATATCATGAGAAACAAAGTCTCTACGACTTAAAACACAAGTCGCAATTTATAGTCGTCACATTTAGGGATGGCAAAAAAAACCGAAACTGACGGTGAAAACCGAAAACCGAAAATTTTGGTCGGTTTTGGGGACTTGTTAACGGGGACGGGGCGGGGGTCGGGGACAATAGCGGGGATTTTAACGGGGACGGGGATGGGGACGGGGACCATCCTCACCGTCCCGGCCCGGCCCGATATATATATAATATTATATATGTATACACTTTAAATCAAAATTTTGTATTGGGCTATAAGATAAATATGTTATATATGTGTATTAAAAGATCAAAGCCCAACACCTAATTCAAATCAAGTTCAACATACCAATTGACCATTGACCAAGTCCAATTAAATCCTTAAATTACTAAATATTAATCGCATCTTGCTCTCGTGACTAGGCTGCTGCGGCTGTTAATCCACAAGTGAATTTCGTTCCTGCTGCTGTTGTTATTCAAGTCGTGGAGTGCAGGGTTTTTTTTTGATTTTTTTTAGGCCTTGGTGAATGGTGATTGTCTAAGTTGCAGCACACGTGGGTTTATGGAAATTTCCTTTGTGCAATTGTGCTTGTTCCAAGTTGGTGGTGCTATGGTGATATGTTTTTTTTTAAAGTAGGTCATCAATAACTATGTAAGTTGTCATCTAGCTATATAATAACATTTGTTTTTTCAACCAATTTACTTAATTAGTTAGTTATATGATTGATTAAAGAACATAATAGGGTTAATGTTTGTTTGAACACAATAAAATCTTTTTAATCAATCTTAGGCAGGAAACTAAAATAGGTGGAACTTATAATCTCTTGAATATGATTAACTTGTTAATTGTCTATTGAAGTTATCAAGATTTATTTGTTGTTTTAATTATTCGAGGCATTTATTAATAATTGTTGTTATGGTGAAATTTGATAGGATTGTTAAATTGTATTTAATTGTTTGATTATCTTTGTATAGGTGAAATGGAAAGACAATGTAACGACTCTAGTACTACAAACCCTCATAGTCAACCAATTGGATCGTCAACTGTGATTAATTCAATGCACGAGTCTAACACTCATAGTCAACCAATACATGTGACTAATCCAGTGACTCAAGATGAAACTCAAACTAATGATGGCTTTGATAATGATGAACTTGAATCGGGGTCTAGAAAGAGGAAAACACGATCAATAGTATGGAACCACTTTAAGAAGATAAAAGTGGATGGTAGTGATAAGGCCGAGTGCAATTATTGTAAGAAGAAATTGGGAGGGGGTTCTAAAAATGGTACAAGACATTTACATGATCATTTCAAGTCTTGTGTAAGGCGACCCGTGCGAGATATACGCCAACATATCTTAGTAGGGGAGCAAAAGAAAGTTGATGGTACTTCATCATATGTTTGTGACTATACTTTTAACGCGGACCAATCAAGGAAAAATCTCGCGGAGATGATAATCATACATGAGTATCCACTTTCAATAGTAGAGCATCACGGGTTTCGAAAATTTGTTGGAGGTCTTCAACCTTTGTTTAAGGTTCCGTCTCGAAATACCATTAAAAGCGACATACTAATGATTTATGATTTTGAAAGACAAAAGACATTGAAGCTATTAGAGAAGAACACCAGTAGGGTAGCAATTACGACTGATATGTGGACGGCAAGCAATCAAAAAAAAGGATTTATGGCAGTCACGACTCACTTTATTGATCAAAATTGGAATATGCAAAGCCGGATTATGTGGTATATCTTTATTATTTACATTCTTTAATGTTAATTTGTTTACATTATTTTAAGTTTTATTAACATATCAAATGTTGAACAGATTTATGTATGTGCCTTGTCCACATACATCTGAAGTTCTCGCGGATGTACTTTATGATTGTTTATGTGACTGGAATCTTGATAGGAAATTGTCCACACTAACGGTTGATAATTGCACCACAAATGATGCAATAATCAACATATTGTTGGACAAGCTTCCTTTGAGTTCACTTATGATGGGTGGGAAGTTGTTTCACATGCGATGTTGCGCGCACATTCTCAATTTGATAGTTCAAGATGGATTGACTGTTATTGGGGAAGGGATTGAAAGGATTAGAGATAGTGTTGCCTATTGGACTGCAACACCAAAAAGGACTGAAAGATTTGAAGAAGCGGTCCGACAATTGGAAATACCATCCACCAAGAAATTGGCATTTGATTGTAAGACTCGGTGGAACTCTACTTTCTTGATGATCAATATTGCTATTGATTACAAGGATGTCTTTCGACGCTTAAAGCAACGCGATCCTCAATATAAAAGTTTGCCAACTGAGCGGGATTGGGAGTTCGCTAAAGAGATTTGTGATAGATTGCACTTATTTTATGAGGTAACTCTAATTTTTATTAAACTTTACCTTTGTGTTATTGATATGAGGTAACTTAGTTTTTGTTTTTTGGTTTTTTGGTTTTTGGCAATCCTTAGGTGACGGTAATGTTTTCTGGTTCAAAGTATCCTACTGCAAATGTCTTTTTTCCTTCGATATGTGAAATTAGATATTCTTTGATTGATTGGGCATGTTCTCCTAATGAAGTTATTAAGAACATGGCTTCCAAAATGCTTGTGAAGTTTGACAAGTATTGGTCTATTATACATGGGATTATGGGAATGGCGGCGATTTTGGATCCTCGGTATAAATTGAAGTTTGTGGAGTTACTTTTTTCTGTGTTATATGGACAAGACAGGTCGGTGATTGAAGTTGAAAAGCTCAAGAAACTAGTCTACACTTTGTTTCAAGAATATGAATCTACTGATCCCGGTGTAAGAAACAACAATGAAAGTGTTAGTGGTTCTTCTTCTTTAAGTTCAGAGTCTTCAGCAAGTCATCGCGTTGAATTTAAAAAGCTATTATCAAACATTGCTTCGATTGCCAACCAACATGATGACTTAGGTGTTACGACTGAGTTGGACAATTACTTGAAAGAGAAACTATTGCCTAAGGACATAGAGGTTGATTTGCTACTTTGGTGGAAGACAAATGGGTTTAAATACCCGACACTTCAAAGGATTGCTAGAGACATTTTAGCCGTTCCCATTTCTACTGTTGCCTCAGAATCTGCATTTAGTACCGGTGGAAGATTGGTAACTCCACATCGTAGTCGACTTCATCCAAAAACGTTTGAGGCTCTAATGTGTGCTCAAAGTTGGCTATTGAATGAAATACGAGGTAACCATATAAATTTTATTTTCGTTATAGATTTCAATCATTTTATTTTTATTGATAAATATATTGTGTTGTTTATATAGAAACTTGTTCCGATGAGACCGAAGCATATTGTCGGACTATTGAGTATGATTATGACGTGGAAGAGGTAACTAACTAACTATACTACTATTGACAATAATTATGATATATTTATCTATTTGGTTCTTTACATCGAATATTTTATTTTGCAGGAAGCTAAGGAAAATTCAAGTTTGGGTTGACGAGTTTGTCCGTTTGAAAAGTTTCGACTTTTAAGTCGACACTCTACTTTATTTATCTATCATGAATCGTGATATTATGGATTATGTCTAGACTTATGTTATCTTTTACATTTCAATTTAGCATATTTTGTTCGTGATGTTTGTTGGATTATATGTATTTGGCCGAATGAACTATTTTAGCATCTTTTTTTTTTCATGATTTATTCCGATGTAGCTACTTCTTTACTTCTTTAATTTATGTCTAAACTTGTGTTTTTTGTTTCGGGTCGGGCCGGGTCGGGTCGGGTTCGGGGAAAACCAACGGTTAACGGCGACGTTTTTCCTTAACGGGTTCCCCAATGGGGATCGGGGAAACCGCGGGGACCCGACGGGGATCCCCGATAAGATACCCGACGATGATCGGTACGGTTTTGGGGATGGGATTGCTTATCGGTTTCGGGGACGGGGACCCTAAAAACTGTCCCGAAACCGGCCCATTGCCATTCCTAGTCACATTTTTTCTTATGATCGCCATTCGTGGCAAACGCAGGTTGCGATTTATAGTCGTCGATAAATGACGGCTCACATTTTAAATCTTGTGATCGCTAGTTGTGGCAAACGCAGGTTACGACTTATAATCATCGATAAATGACGACTCACATTTTTTATCTTATGATCGCCAGTCACGGCAAGCGCAGGTTAAGAATTGTTGGTCGCCAATAAAAGTGAATCGCACGATCGCTAGTCATGACATATGTCGTCAATAAATACGACTTGTACATTGAATCTCACAATCACCAGTCATGGTAAGACGCATGTCAAAACGCAAAAGTTGCCAATAAGTACGACTCGCATATTTTAATCTCATGACTGCCAATAAAGGCAAGTCGCAAGATTAACCGTATAATCACAAGCAAGAGTCTTTCAAGAAGGCGATTACGTCCTCCGACGAGTGTTCCAAAGCACTCAAGAGCTTAATGCAGGTAAACTTTCCACCAAGTGGGAAGGTCCTAATCGTATCTCAGAAGTCGTGGGTAAAGGTGCCTATCGGCTCCAAACCCTCGACGGTCGAAATATCCCACGCAGCTGGAATGCAACACATCTGAAAAGGTATTTCTTCTAAATCCTTTTCCTTCTTTCATACGATTTTTTATTCAACTCGACGATTACTGACTTAAGCATCGGAGGGTCGTTGGCTAGCCAACGACCAACCTCTGACATTGCTTTATCGCAAGATCGCACGACATAAGTTACTAAGTCTATCATACGACTTCAGTAAAATCGTACGGTATAAACAATCAGTTTTATTAGACGACTCGATTGTATAACTACAGGAACACATGATTCAAGTCCATCGTATGATCAAATCACACGAACGTAAGGTCTAGCGACCCCACAAGCTAAGTTCTTTAACTTAGAAAAATTTCATGTTCTGAATGAATGCTTTGATCGCATGTGCTTATGTTTGCTTATACGATTCAAAAAGTCTTATGACTTACGTTCTAATCGTTGTATTACAATGGATGCCCAAGTCGCACGACTTCTTGTTCATTTTTGTACTTAATGAATTTTTACAGTTGACATTACATTTGTCCATGACATGTATGAGTCGACATAATACTCAGGTTCAATAGAAAGGTAAATTTTTTTACCGATTATCGCTAAAGCAAAACTTACACAACGTAACATAGGTATCTAACGACCGTATCGGCTATGAACGCCAGATCAAAGGTCTCCAACGACCATATCGTCTATGAACGCCAGAACAAAGGTCTCTAACTGTAACATCCTAAATTTTGTTATTATTATTTTAATAAGATTTAGAAGGTATTTGTATTTGGAGTAACGTTGAATTATATAGAGTATTATAATTCAATAAGGGTTAAAATACAAATGTTGAAAGTTTAAAGATTTCTTTTGAGAATAATAAACTTAAGGGTTATTATGAGTATTATTTATGCATGAGGTGTGTTATGATATTTCTTTAAAGTTTGAGGGTTTGTAATGTCATTCTCTTAAAGTTGGAGGTTCATTTGGTATTATGCCTTATGACTCATGTGTTTAAGGTTGAGGTGTCCAAATGTTAGTCATTATAGACTAAGTGTGTGACTAAGTGTGTGAAAGGGTATTGTGTATTGTGTGTGCAATCGGTTTGGAGAGAAAGAGAACCGAGAGATCGATATAGAGAAATTGAGAAGGAGAATAGCCAAAAATCAGCAAATCTTGTGTTTAATTGAAGGAATCCAAGGTAAACCATTCTTAGCTTTTATGATTAAAAATTGTTAAATAAGTTTAGAAATGGGTTTTGGTAAATCTTGATGTTTATGAGAATCTGAGTTTTTGGGTATGTTAAGATGAGGTTATTAAGCATATCTGCAAAGTTGTATAATCAAACATGGCTTAAAAGTACAAAAATCTGGGTTTAAGGATGAACAGAGTGGACTGAGACTTGGATGAACATCATCGAAATCGCAAACTTGAGTTGCGACATTCATGATTGTCGCAATAGGCAGTTGCGACTCAGCAGTGAAGTCGCAGTAGACAGTTGCGACTTGGAGTTGGAGTCGCAACAGTGGACTGCGACTTGGCATTGGAGTCGCAACCGTGGATTGCGACTTGGAGTTGAGATCGCAATGGAAGGCTGTGACTTGAGTCGAAATCGCAGTAGTGAGTTGCGACTTGGTACTGTAGTCGCAATAGTTGATTGCGACTTGGTTTAGTGCATTGCGATTTGAGATATAGTTTTTAGAGATTAAGGATTCTTAGTTGTGGAGGATTCTGTTCTAGATGTTAATATCAGTATATCTGTATATTGAATATTACAGCGAACTGTGGTAGTGAATAAAGGAGTCCCTACGAGTTTAAAAAGGATTAAAAGAAGTGTGATTTCCTATCAGGTGAGTTTATTCAACTCTCTTTAAAATTCAGTAATTAATATTGAAATAGATGTTTTATATGTATACTTGAATATGATTATAAAGACTTGATTAAGTCAGAGATAAGTCCAAGACGACGATTAAAAGTTATGCTATAATGATCCCCGTGCTAAATTGCTATGAGGGGATAGTTAATAAGTTGATGAACCGGAGTTATTAATATTCCTTATAATAAATATGATTAATTGCTATATGCAATCTGTTATATGATTATGAACTCTAAATACGATTTTGAAGCTATATTATGATAGATTATAGAGACCTATCTATGAGTCCGAAATGTAGATCAACAATTGAGATATTAACTTCCAAGCTAAGTTACAAAGAGGAGATAATTAAGAGATTGAGATGAGGAGATAATAATATTCTTTATTTATATATATAGAATATGTTCAGAGAAATGATATATTGTATGTCGGACGCATATAGTAGTATCGATTATTATGTGTATATATTATGTGCTTTTACTAAAATAGGCATCCGGTCATCGGGGGAACTTGGGTACGGTATAATGGGAACCGATTACTCGCCATTGACCAAAGGGATGTAATTTTAGTAATTGGGTGTACCTTGAATCATCGTGAGTCCCGATTGAGTATCGCGATATTATAATCCCATTGGGACCATTGATTCTGAGGTGGAATGTGGAATAGGCAGATTTTGATTTGTAATTCCCATTTCGATTTTGGAAGATCGGAGATTTCCATTGTTTTAGGGAAGATCGGAGATTTCCCAGTGATGAGAGGAAGATTAGAGATAGGCATAAAGTAATTTGTAATCTCTACTTCCTGATTAAGAAATAGACAGGTTTTGACTTGTAATTTCTTGTGTGTGAAGAGTCAACTGTGAATCTGGGATGATTCATAGTAAATTCTTAAATTGTTGTTACGATTAGATGAGTTAATCGTAAGTATGGGAGTGGGGTAGATTCCCCGATTTGGAAAGGAGTTATCGTACGGTAAGTTGGGTGAGAACAGGTTTGAGTTATCTGTTCATATTTTAATTATTAAATTTTATTTTGATTTGAGTATTCTCACTAGGCGAAAGCCTAATGTTTCAAGTTGAATCTTCTTACCAGGTACAAGCTCCGGGAAGTAGCGGGAATGAGAGAAGAGAACTTTTGAAAAGATTCAGACTTAGAGATAACGGAGGATCTAGTTATTCTTTGAAGCTTTTGGGACGGTTGTTTAGATAACTTGATTAATCTGAATGTTATGATGTGATTAGATTAATAAGTTATTTAAGTAATGTCGTATGTGCTTAGAAACCTTACATTTGATTCTCAGGTTATATAACTTTTGAGGATTATGATCATAACTTGTGGTAATTTTAAGGTTTAAATTGACCCTGTTTTTAGGGTGTTTCAATATGGTATCAGAGCATTAGTTTAAGCGAACTAAGTATAAATTTGAGATACTTAGACTTAAGCTGAGATGAATTAAGTTATGACTTGTGAGATTTGGGTAGAAATACTAAGACAGGATAGTCTTAGAGTCAACGGATATACGTGAAATTAGTACTGTGATAATGGTAACAAGGATTCTCATGTATGATATGTTCACAATTTCAATTAGCTACTGTTATTATGAATATATTGTTACGCGAGCATGCTTATTTCTAAATTGTTACAGTGACTAACGATCAGTAAGGTACGTTTTGTATAGGAGTATGTGCATAACCATTTCTTATGGTTATCCCTTTAGGTTATAGTAGAAAGTTGGTGAATATGCCACCAAAATCTTTTGGAGGACAGATCGGGAAATGATTGGGGGTTGGAAGGACAACCTGGAATTGGCGGGACTCATGAACGTCCGCCAAGGTAACCTTTAATAGGTGGTTGATGTGTGTGGAGATAGAATATGAGATGTTTTGATCAAGACGGAAATAGTATGACATGGTTGATACGGGAATCGTGGAATTCATGTATAGCAAACGTCATAAGGCCGAGAGGGCGACCACCGGTCGGAGGTAGAATGTCAATGATAAGTTACGTAAGTAAGACGATTGACCTCGTTGAGTGATTAGCCTTCATTTGCGAGTAAAGTTTTATGCATGGTGTTTTAGTGTGTGTTATATGAATTTTCATGATTTCAAACCAAATGCATAAATAACAATTTTTAATCAAGTTTGAATTAGTATGTGCAAGTGTGTATTTAAAGAAAAGGCAATCCCAGTTACGTTGCACAACGAAATTTTTGGAGTTGTTACAAAATATTTCTTACTTTACATAAAAAGTTGATTTGTAGCAAGAAAGCATTGGCCAGCAAAACGTTTAATAACCAACAGGAGTATTGATCTAACAACATCATATAAATAAGTGGGAGAACCGACTAGCTTAATTCGTGTCGGTAAAACATTTTTTTGAACTATTGTTGTATGAAAAGATTTTTATTTAATATATTACCGTCGTAACAACTATGTTTTGGTTGAGAAAGATTGAGTTTATGGAAAATTAGTATGCAAACAATTCTCGAGATCGTTGTGCAGTACATTGGAGTCATGTGAATGTTGGGGTCATGTGTGCCCAAGTTATTCTAAATATTGATATGTAAAATGAGGAAATGTGTGAATTGATTTATGTATCAAGTTGTCATGCATGAAGGCTATGAACTCGTTAGGTCATAGAGTATTACGTTTTAAGCTAAGAAAGAACTCCAAGAATGGAGAAGTGTTGGATAAACCTGGAAAAAAAAAAGTTTATAGTTCTGGTAATTGTGTTGAAATGAGAGATAAACAGTATGAGAGTCGAAAGTGGACTTTAGTGTCGGTTGCATAAGAGTCTGTACTCTTGTTTGCTGACTAGGAATACAGTTGCCGAGGGACGGTTGTGTCCGGAGGAAGAATTAGGTTCAGTTAAGGACCTTAAGGTTAAAGAAATGTCGACATGACACGAATTGACTTTGAAGTCGATAGTTGTGTAAGGTGTATGAGACCTTTCGTCTGTCATTGGGTGCGGACTGGGTGCGTCCCTCGTATGCCCGTGCGGACAGGAATAAAGACTGTGAGTGATACCAATATGCTGTTATGCAAAGGGTATGCGCAAAGCAAATATTATTGTGTACGACGTGGTTAAGGATTTTGAATGATTGACGAATAAATCACTAATGAAAGAAGTTTCGAATTATTGTTGCACAAGCGAAAGATATGTAGTTAAAATCACGCTTTTAATATTTTGTGGATGTACAATATTTATGAGGTATTACGTTTTAAAAATGTGAACATGTGAGTTGGGGGATTTTGGTAAATCCGACCATGTAAAGTTTTTAAGAGAGTGGTAAAACTTTGTTTTGGGGCCGATGGCCAAGTAAGGGATTAAAAAGGGTAAAGAATTGGGTAACAATGTATTTTGGTTTATGTAATCATGTGCGTGACACATGTTTAACAAAACGTTTATTTTGGCCTTAAAGGCTCGATTGATATTCAAATGAGTCTTTTGAATGTTTGTCAGTTTTAATGACTCGAGATGGAGTCTTGGTTGTGTTATATGCCTAATTGCATTCTATTTGAATGAGTGTCGGTCTTAAGTGTAAAGACTGTTTGATAATTCTCGCATTTTAATACTTTTGGAACTAACGAACATTGGCGGAGTATATTCTTTGTGAAGTATATAAGAGTTACATATACCTATATAAATTGACTTTGTTGGGAAAGTAGCAATGAAGGAGTCATAGATTTATGATGCCTCGGAACATATGTTGCATAAGGATCATTGATCCTTGGAGTAGATGATTCGGTTTTGAACTCAGAGGAGTCTTAAGAGCATTGACCCAATTTAATAAGCTTGTTGTAGGCTTGGGTTGGGATTACAGGGATTGTATTAAAATAGAAGTTGCATGATGTGAACGTTTTGAGTATTCTTTCGAATTTAATTATTGTTAAGTCTTAAATCAGAAGAATAAAAAGCTGAAGGACCACTTTGTAAGAATAATAAGATTATGAAAGACTGTTGTGTTATAGAAGTGTTTTACTTGCGATGTGGATGGTTTACAAAGGAGAAACTATTAGGCACAAATGAAGTGAGGTATGGAAAATGTTGAGTTGTGAAGGATTGTACCGTGTTTTGGTATTGGTTTGGAATCACAAGGAGCTATTGTGAACGAATAAGTTCAAGTTATTTAGCAAATCGAGAGTGATAGTTCAACTAAAGTTGGGGAGGAGATATTTAGTGAAATAAACTCGAGTAATATGTGTATGAATGATTGTGAGAAACCTGGTCTGTGGTGAAAGGTTATGTGTGGAGAATGTACGAGTGAGTATTGGTATCAACTGCCAAGATAAATGTGTCAACTAGTATGTTTTATGAAGTTAGAACTAGGAAGCATCTGATGGAAGTCTTTTCGGGGATTTCGGATGAAGAGTACCGCTTGGTCATTAAAGTTGTTGGGGCATGTAGTTGTAAGATGGAGTAATGATATGGCTAATATCAAAACAGAATGTCGGAATGGTATTGGATGTTTATCCAAAGTGATTTTGGTTGTGTGGGTCACTAAGTAAGTTATTGTTTTTGAAACGTTGGAAGTTTAATGAAGATGATGAGTGTGTTAGTCAAAATGTGGTGTAGTAGAGGCAAAATCCTTAAGGAATGGGAGTTACTTCTTGTATATGAAAGAATTGTCCGAGAAAGTATTAGTTGAAGATCAAAGAATGTGTAGTAATTTTGGACGGCGATGTCATTTCAAGATAACTTGGTTAAATGCCTTAAGTTAGAATTTTGGTGCAACTGTTTGATTATGGATAATAATGAGATAATGTTATCGGCATATAGAAATGTTGGGAGAAAGAGACAAGTAATGTTTGGAGGGTAGTACTCCACGCTAAAGTGGAAAGCAAGATAGAAAGATCGAACCCAAGATTGTAGTCATACTACAGGTTCAATGGAATTATCACCTTTGATATACAACACTTTAGTGCTTGGTTGCAATGTGGTAAAGTAGTGCGATAGTGGTGTGAGGAAGTGGTAGCACTGTGTACCAAAGAAACATGTGAGTCATAGATGTAATGATGGTTTGCCGAAATTATTGAAGTATTCAAAATGATAAGTATGTTTGATTTTAAAGTATGTAGATTTTCAGGTAGTATACCTTAATGTTATTTTGAGACCTGGAGATTAAGTTGTGATGATGATGGGGTGAAAGGAGAACTCTTGTTTTTCTCTATTCCATTGGATTTTAGGTAAGTTTTTATACTTCATTTTTTTATATCAAAGAGAATATGGTAATCGTTAAGCTGTAGTACTTCGTTATGAAGTTTAGTCAAGAGTGTCGGAGTATTTCGTGGATGTAAGGAAATGCATTGAATGCAGTTCTCGGTGTTACGAGGAATTGGCTAAAGGTCTTAGCTGATGATTCTAGAGAAACTGTCATGTTGGATAGTAGCTATGTGTGGTGGATGTTCCGTGTGAGCATGAGAGAAATGATAATTGTATGGTAGAACAAGAAATAGTCGAATAAGAATTTGATGATAACAGTTACTCTAAGGAGGTTTGTAAATCTAAGTTGAGGAGTGGGTAATGATGAAAGAGATAAGGTTCAGAAAATATGAAAAGATGAATCATTGTTATTTCTGTATTTTCATTTGTGAATTAAGTATGTAAGACTTAAAGTGAAGAGAAGTACAAAATATTTCATGTTGGTATAATGTAATTTCACTTACCAAAGAAAGAATGAATGGTAAGAGTAGTTGTTTGGAGGAACTGTAAGGGGTTATAGAAAGATCAGTTAAAAAAAATTGTGACCTAAGGGTGTGGTATTACATCATTGAGGTATTAATATGACCTTAGAATTGGAAGATGATATGAGGATTAAATATCCTCATTTGTTTACCTAGCTTTGATTTCGGGGACGAAATCATTTTCAAGTTGGGGAGTATTGTAACGTCCTAAATTTTGTTATTATTATTTTAATAAGATTTAGAAGGTATTTGTATTTGGAGTAACCTTGAATTATATAGAGTATTATAATTCAATAAGGGTTAAAATACAAATGTTGAAAGTTTAAAGATTTCTTTTGAGAATAATAAACTTAAGGGTTATTATGAGTATTATTTATGCATGAGGTGTGTTATGATATTTCTTTAAAGTTTGAGGGTTTGTAATGTCATTCTCTTAAAGGGTATTGTGTATTGTGTGTGCAATCGGTTTGGAGAGAAAGAGAACCGAGAGATCGAGATAGAGAAATTGAGAAGGAGAATAGCTAGAAATCAGCAAATCTTGTGTTTAATTGAAGGAATCCAAGGTAAACCATTCTTAGCTTTTATGATTAAAAATTGTTAAATAAGTTTAGAAATGGGTTTTGGTAAATCTTGATGTTTATGAGAATCTGAGTTTTTGGGTATGTTAAGATGAGGTTATTAAGCATATCTGCAAAGTTGTATAATCAAACATGGCTTAAAAGTACAAAAATCTGGGTTTAAGGATGAACAGAGTGGACTGAGACTTGGATGAACATCATCGAAATCGCAACCTTGAGTTGCGACATTCATGATTGTCGCAATAGGCAGTTGCGACATTCATGATTGTCGCAATAGGCAGTTGCGACTCAGCAGTGAAGTCGCAGTAGACAGTTGCGACTTGGAGTTGGAGTCGCAACAGTGGACTGCGACTTGGCATTGGAGTCGCAACCGTGGATTGCGACTTGGAGTTGAGATCTCAATGGAAGGCTGCGACTTGAGTCGGAATCGCAGTAGTGAGTTGCGACTTGGTACTGTAGTCGCAATAGTTGATTGCGACTTGGTTTAGTGCATTGCGATTTGAGATATAGTTTTTAGAGATTAAGGATTCTTAGTTGTGGAGGATTCTGTTCTAGATGTTAATATCAGTATATCTGTATATTGAATATTACAGCGAACTGTGGTAGTGAAGAAAGGAGTCCCTACGAGTTTAAAAAGGATTAAAAGAAGTGTGATTTCCTATCAGGTGAGTTTATTCAACTCTCTTTAAAATTCAGTAATTAATATTGAAATAGATGTTTTATATGTATACTTGAATATGATTATAAAGACTTGATTAAGTCAGAGATAAGTCCAAGAGGACGATTAAAAGTTATGCTATAATGATCCCCGTGCTAAATTGCTATGAGGGGATAGTTAATAAGTTGATGAACCGGAGTTATTAATATTCCATATAATGAATATGATTAATTGCTATATGCAATCTGTTATATGATTATGAACTTTAAATACGATTTTGAAGCTATATTATGATAGATTATAGAGACCTATCTATGAGTCCGAAATGTAGATCAACAATTGAGATATTAACTTCCGAGATAAGTTACAAAGAGGAGATAATTAAGAGATTGAGATGAGGAGATAATAATATTCTTTATTTATATATATAGAATATGTTCAGAGAAATGATATATTGTATGTCGGACGCATATAGTAGTATCGATTATTATGTGTATATATTATGTGCTTTTACTAAAATAGGCATCCGGTCATCGGGGGCACTTGGGTACGGTATAATGGGAACCGATTACTCGCCATTGACCAAAGGGATGTAATTTTAGTAATTGGGTGTACCTTGAATCATTGTGAGTCCTGATTGAGTATCGCGATATTATAATCCCATTGGGACCATTGATTCTGAGGTGGAATGTGGAATAGGCAGATTTTGATTTGTAATTCCCATTTCGATTTTGGAAGATCGGAGATTTCCATTGTTTTAGGGAAGATCGGAGATTTCCCAGTGATGAGAGGAAGATTAGAGATAGGCATAAAGTAATTTGTAATCTCTACTTCCTGATTAAGAAATAGACAGGTTTTGACTTGTAATTTCTTGTGTGTGAAGAGTCAACTGTGAATCTGGGATGATTCATAGTAAATTCTTAAATTGTTGTTACGATTAGATGAGTTAATCGTAAGTATGGGAGTGGGGTAGATTCCCCGATTTGGAAAGGAGTTATCGTACGGTAAGTTGGGTGAGAACAGGTTTGAGTTATCTGTTCATATTTTAATTATTAAATTTTATTTTGATTTGAGTATTCTCACTAGGCGAAAGCCTAATGTTTCAAGTTGAATCTTCTTACCAGGTACAAGCTCCGGGAAGTAGCGGGAATGAGAGAAGAGAACTTTTGAAAAGATTCAGACTTAGAGATAACGGAGGATCTAGTTATTCTTTGAAGCTTTTGGGACGGTTGTTTAGATAACTTGATTAATCTGAATGTTATGATGTGATTAGATTAATAAGTTATTTAAGTAATGTCGTATGTGCTTAGAAACCTTACATTTGATTCTCAGGTTATATAAGTTTGAGGATTATGATCATAACTTGTGGTAATTTTAAGGTTTAAATTGACCCTTTTTAGGGTGTTTCACTAACGTCCATATCGGCTGGGAACGCCAGATCACAAGTCTATGACGACCGTATCGGCTTGGAACGCCAGATCATAGGTCTCTAACGACCGTATCGGCTCGGAACGCCAGATCAAAAGTCTATAACGACTGTATCGGCTCGGAACGCCAGATCATAGGTCTCTAACGACCATATCGGCTGTGAATGCCAGATCACAAGTCTATGACGACCGTATCGGCTCGGAATGCCAGATCATAGGTCTCTAACGACCGTATCGGCTCGGAACGCCAGATCAAAAGTCTATAACGACTGTATCGGCTCGGAACGCCAGATCATAGGTCTCTAACGACCCTATCGGCTCTAAACGCCAGATCAAAAGTTTATAGCAACCGCATCGGCTCGGAACGCCAGAACATAAGTCTTTAACGACTGTATCACAAGATTCTTAAATTTTATCTTGGTTCGATCATCTTATGATCGCCGCCAAACATTATTTCGGCCCAATCGTCTTACGATTGTCTCCCGTCCCATACGTCTCATTTTGATAAAGATCGTCTTACGATCATCGTCAGTTCCTTATATTTTAAGGTCGTCTTACGATCGTCGTTAAATTTTTCATCCTTCACATTAGTGTATGAAAGCCACAAGTACCTCGCGCATTAAAGATCATCTTTCGATCATCGCAACTTACTTAACACTATCGACTGGTCTTACGATTTTAGCTGACCAAGTCTGTTTTCTTCTAATGATCCAATTAGCATAAATGACACAACTCATCATTTTACTTTGGTGCGAGATCTGAAATTCCAATGGCTTTGAAATTCAGATCTCGGGGGGCTAACTGTTTGGGTAAAAAATCACACCCTCGACCGACTTGGGAAATTCCCTCGACATGACCCGTGGACCTTGATTACCCTAATATCTACAAAATTCATACCCCCGACCGACAAGGGTAATACCCATTATTGCCATATCCCCGACATACGATAGTTGGTTATTAAACGAAATCCTGTGTCAACAGTCACTCAGGATAGTGACTTTACATCTCATGATCGCTCGACACGCATCGCATGTTACATGTGTCGCGTGTTACATGTCACAAGTCAAACGTTACTAGTCAAACGTCACTAGTCTTATGTCTCCAGTCTTACGTCGCCAGTTACGTGTCGCCAGTTATGACTCGTCGGTCTTACGTCGACAGTCTCCTGTCATCGGTCTTATATCGCTCTGGTCTTACAACCTAATCTTACGACATTTTCATAAGACCATTCCTATATCAAGATAAGGTCTTACAAGACATTTAAAGTCATATACATCGTCTTGTATTTCGGTGACGGACGTATGCTCCGTAAGACCGACGTCCAGAACTTAAGACGGTCTTACGATTACACTAACTATCAATGGTCGACAGCCGTTTCTTTTGTTCATTAATGCAGGTCTACAAGCCATTATGGTACAACGGTCAATAACGGTCGAGCTCTTAATGACATTAAAGACTCAACAGCGGTTACAAAGCCAATCATCAAAGCGCATTTAATGTCGGCAGCGGTTACAAGACCAACCATTAAAGCACATTAATGACCGGTGAAACCTATATAAAGGCATATTCCAACCTCGAGCAGAGGGACGAATTCATCTAGCTATACAACTGCATTCTCATCTACTTCTACATTTTCTCTCTCGCATTCGAGCACACGTCGCTAACGCAAGTACCGCACGACAACAGTTCAAACCGTACGACAACAGTTCATTTCGCACGACAGCAGTCTATTTCGCATGATTTACGCATGACGCACAACATTAACTTACAATTAAGTTTACTTTTATTCTTATTGTAATCTATTGTACACACGACACTTGTTACAAAAGGACTTTCGCCCCTGTTTGGTGAACCATAGTGCACTGTCGACTCTCACAGAGTCGACCGCGGTTTTTTCCCTCGTTTTGGGGTTTTCCGCGTCACCAAATCTCTTGTCTCTTTTACTTTTTCCTCTGAATTATGTTGTTTGGCTTGAGATACGTTTCTTTAGTTGTTAAATGTCCACATCGACCTTAAGTTGTACTTTTGTGCGATTTTTGGCATTAACAGCTGCTACTGAAAACATCGGGGGATCAAATCAGGCAGTAAATGAGGGGGCAGAAAGGGCAGATGGACAGGAAACCAAGGTGGTCCAGGTTGATGATGACGTAGTTCTAGCTGATATCATAACTGGGGTTGAAAAGCCTCCGGTTGTTGACAATAGAATGGAAGAAGAAAGGATGGCGGATGATGTTTGGGCAAAAAATCACGTCGTACGACCACAACCAGAACAGGTAAGACGCACGATTATGAACTAAATCTTGTGTTAAGATAAGGTCTCGACAAGAACCCAGAAAACATCCGTCGTCTCCCGTAAAAGGTAAGTCGTACGTCTCCCATGACGCACGACCATAACATCGCCCATTCCGTACGACCATCGCGTAAGATCGTTGCACCTTCGACCGAACTAACGTTAACCTCACTGTTACGTTTGTTGAGTATTTAATGTCGGAGTCAAAGCCATTAACAGCAAGTAGCCGTAACGGACGAAGAGCATTATGGATAATCATTCCGGCGACCGTTTCCGTTGATCAAATCATTAATGGAGCTAATTAATGACGCGAAGACTATAAAAGACAAGCTAAAGCTTCATTTTAGGGGACATCAGTTAACATCGAATATATATCAGCAAGCATCACCAAACAGCAGAGAAAATCATTCAAACTCATAGCACAGAACATTCAAACTCTGGAGATCAAGTACTAAAAGCCAGAACCCTACTGCGAACTCAAGAACACTCGAGGGAAAGCTCAAGTATCGCTCTCGACGCACGACAGACAGCCCTCGACCAGAAGTTCACACTTTGTATTCACACACGACAAACACCTGTTTTTACATTCAAACACTTGTACTTTACATTTCGAAGTATTTCCTTCATTTGTATTGTAATCATCGTACGACCGACGTCAGTACCAAGGACGTCGCCCCTGATTGGCGACCATAGTGCAGCGACGACATCCCTTGTCGTCCGCAGGTTTTTTCCTCGATTGAGGTTTTTCCTGCGTCATCAAATCCCTTGTCTCGTTTATTTTTTTCCCTCATCGCACGTCTCGTCGAAAGATCCTTTCTTTAGTTGATTAAGTCCACGTCGACCTTAAGTTGTCCCTTTGGTGCGATTTTTGGCATTAACAGTTTGGCGCCATCCGTGGGACCTCATCTAGAGAAAATCCTCGACGAACGTGCACCCTACTAATAGTTTCTTGGAGTTTCTTCTATTTTCTGTTGCAGGAAAATGGCAGCCTCTGGAAATCCGCAACAAGCTGTTGCTCAGATGTAACAGGAGCTCGAAGTCGCCAGGAATCAGCTCAATGCAATGGCAGAACAGAATCGCAGAGCAGCTGAGGAGATCGTGCGGTTAAGAAATTCTCTTGAGCCTCAAAATGGTCCTAGGCCGTTCGTGCAAAACCTAATTCCAAGATCGTTCAATCAGAATGGCCCTAGACCATTTGTCCCGAATCCAGGTTCATCCGTGCAGAATCAGCATCCAGGCCCATTCATGCAGAATCAACAGCCAGGGTCGTTCAACCCAAATCCTCAGTTTGGGACAGTTCCTCCTCAGCACATAAGGCCACCACCCGTGAATAATGGGTCTCAGCCATTACAAGGGTCGCAGCCTTTCCAGCAAGGATAGCAGCCGTTTCAGAATGGACCGCAGCAATTCCACTATGGGTCGCAGCCATATTTTGTCCCGTTCAACGGGGACACCAATGGTTCGTCGCATGGTAATGGCACTAGTCCAGGGACCAATCCCTCGACAGGGGCAAATCCTGATCTTAACGATCCCGTCGCCCAGCGTTTAAAGATGTTAGAAGACCAAAATGAGTGTGTCCTATCCTTGCTCGCCAAGTTGCCTGGGGCAGCCGTGCCCGTCGACGTCGAGCCTCGCTCGGGATATCAGGCGTCACCCTTCATCGACGCGATCGCCACCGTCGAGATCCCAAAGAAGTACAACATTCCTGCCTTCACTCCCAAGTATTCGGGTGTGACCGATCCAACCGAGCATGTCGTGCAGTATAAGCAGCTCATGTGGACAATCTCGATTCCACATATGTACCAGGAAGTATGCATGTGTAAGAGTTTCGGAGAAACTCTCACTGGTCCAGCTCTCCAATGGTTATCAATCTCAAACCCAAGTCCATCGGGTCGTTTGCTGAGTTGGTTAACTAGTTCTCCCAGCAATTCGCCAGCAGTCGTAAGATGGAAAAGCAGACTAGTGATCTGTATTATGTCGTGCAGAAGACCAATGAGTCTATTCGAAGTTATTTCAATAGATTCAATGCCGAAATGATCAGTATCCGCAATTGTGACATCAAAACTGTTATCGAAGCTTATAAGCGTGGTCTAGACGATAGTTCAGGTCTATATATCGATCTGACCAAGTATCCCCCAGAGACTTTCGAAGACGTCCGAGCTCGAACCTTAGCATATATGAGGGTCGAGGATGATGCCGCCTTTCGTTGCAAGCACACTGACGACAAAACGTCGTTAGGCGTCAAAAAGCCAGAGTTCAAGACAAAGGCTGTTTCCAGAGTAGAGTCAGCGCGCCAAATTTCAAATGTTCGTTTCAAGACGAAAGCAGAGGCCAAGACCACGACTAAGTTCATTCAGTACCCCAAGATATCCACTTACGGATTCAAAGGATCTACAAAGGACCTAGTCGAAGCTCTGAGAAGTTCCCAAGCTACCATTCGATGGCCAAAGAAGACCGACCTGGACGATGCTAAGAAAGACAAATCAAAGTGGTGCGACTTCCATGCCGATCATGGTCATGCGACAGACGACTATATCGCATTGAAGAAGGAATTAGCATATCATTTCCCGAAAGGAAATCTCAAGGATATCATCGACGATGTCGCTGTTCCAGCTAATGGCCATCGACCGTCGACCCCCGAGCATGCGAAGGTCGTCAATTGCATCACCGGTGGTTCAGATGTGTGTGGTCTGACGTATTCAGCGGCCAAACGTCATGCCAGTCAGGCGCCCGATGATCGGCCTATTCCTCGCTCGTCTAGGCCCAAAGGAGATTTGGAGCTAGAAGCCATGAAGATTGTGTTCGACCACGTCGACCTTGGCGACTCGTATCAGAAGCATCACGACGGGTTGATCATTCAGCTCACAGTCGGTAACTGCCTAACGCGTCGAGTCTTGATCGACGGGGGCAACTCAGCAAATGTCATTTTTCTCAACACTATCAAAGCCATGGGAATCAATCGCTCAAAAATCACCCGACGTTCGACGACTTTGGTCAGTTTGAATGGAGAAGCGACGAGCACCTTCGGAGAAATAATCTTGCCCGTCTACGCCGGAGGAGTCAACAAACAGACCAAGTTCAGTGTCATCGATTGTGCGTCGGCCTATAACATCATCTTAGGACGACCATGGATCCATGATATGAAATCCGTTCCCTCGACGTATCATCAAATGTTGAAATTCCCGACGCCATGGGGAATCCAGGAGATCAAGAGTGAGCCAAAAGTCGCTCGTGAATGCTACAAGTCTACCTTGAAGCCGCGAAAATAAACCAAAGTCACAAGATCAGGCTCTCGACAGGTTAGTTCCTCTATCCCTAAGTTAATATCTTTTTCGCAGAGATAAATCTACTATGGTGCCTCGTCGCACGACAACATAGTCGACCGCAGGACAATATTTCTCCATGTCATTCTGTCATTTAAAACTTATCTTTTCCTCCCGAAAAGGATACGGTAATAAATGACGGGGGCAAATAGAGAGAGTCTGAAATGGTACGTTCTCTAACTCTTTTTCATACGATTTTTTCTCACAAAGCGTTTACTGACTTAAGCATCAGAGGGTCGTTGGTGAGCCGACGACCAACCCTCGACATCATTTTATCGCAGGATCGCACGACAATAATCATTAAGTCTACTAGATGACTTTAAATTCGCAGAATCGCACGACATAAACAATCAGGATTTTCTTCCCTGACCATCCCTCCACAGGGGCATACGACGCAAATTCCTCGTACGATCTTGTCGTACAATCGCAAAGCCTAAATAACTTACATCTAAGTTTCTTAGCTTTTCATACTCCGAATGTATGCTTTAGTCGCATGTGCTTATGTTTATACACACGATTTAAAAGGCTGATGGCTTACGTACCAGTTATTGTGTTACAATGAATGCCTTAGTCGCATGATTCCCAGATTCAATTTCATAATTGATATGGTATTTGTTTACCAAATATATTAAACGCAAGTTCAAACAAAAGTTCAAAATTTCATTTACAAAAATTGTCGGTTATATTCAAAAGAACTCGACTACCGACGCTCGAGTATACAAAGATAAAATGGTTCGACCACCAACGGTCGAGACATGAAAAGACATAGCATTTCCTAAACCTACATAAAAGCGTCGATGGAAAGCTTTGCCCAAAAGTCTCGACCTTCGAAGCCCTGCCAATCCCGAAGAACTGATGCAAGGATCAAACGAGTATATTAGGAGTGGTCTTCCAACTCCTTACGCCTCGACATTCTGAGAATATGGCTCTAAAGATTAATGTTAAGGTTGGAGGAAGGAATATATCCTTCTCAACGATCGACCTCCACTCCAGCATTTCCTCTACCTTCACATATTCAATGAGAGGAAACAGAAGCATCTGCAAATTACAAAAGAAACATACTAAATGCTCAGCGAAAGAACTTCGATAACACAAGTTTTGAAAGAAAAACTTACAAAGAGCGCCAGTTCGGCTAAACACAGTCCAATCTCTTCAACAGAGATTCTTCGAAAACGCTCCTTGAAAGATAAGAGCTGATATTTCCCCAGATGCGGAAGTGACTCTGCCCTGACGAGGACATAGTCAATCAGGAGGGTTGACGACAACGCAAAGTTGTTCGTCGCCATAAACTCTCCCTCATTCTCTCCCGTCTTTACACCCTTGCCCCTGGCGGCTGACGAAAGGGCCGACGAGGATGTAGAAAACATCGTCGCCAGTTGCGCAGTATGAAACACCGTCGCCAGTTGCGCAGTATGAAACACCGTCGCCAGTTGCGCAGTATGAAACATCGTCGCCAGTTGCGCAGTATGAGACCTCGTCGCCGGTTGCGCAGTATGAGACATCGTCGCCAGTTGTGTAGTATCAACAGATCCAATCCAATCACTGTCTGTATCCAGCACATACCTTGTCTTCCATTTGCGATCATCGACAGCAGTGTTCAAAACTAAGTTGGAGGTGAGTCGTTCGATGATCAAGATAACTCGCCGGAACTGGGGCATCAATTGCCCCGGCGAAAGATCGAATTCACACATGAACTTTTTGACTAAAGGCGAATATGGCCAGTGAAAGCCTATTTTGAACGGGATTTCGTATATAACAATGTACCCCTCGGGGCACATTTCCGGTCGAACCTTGCCAACCTTGCTTACGGTAATCCCCATGGGAATCCTCGCTAGACTTCTAAAGTCGTCGAGATCTTCTTCGTTTTTAATGTTGCTTCTAGGCTCTGTCGACATTGTGAATCAGAGGACAGCACAAGGTCTTATATAAACGCTCTCAACTGCGGGTTGAAGATTTGCAGCGATTTGAGTAAGTTCGGACGAAGAATGGAAAGGAATCAAGGCGAAATCTCTTCCCAAATAAACACTTCGAAGTATAGCAAGAAAAGATCCGTCGTGATCTTTATTTATACAAACAAACGCATCAAATCGAATCCCCGGATGACCGCCGCGCATCCCCGTCCTTTCGTATGACCACAGGGATCGTCGACACCTGTCCTCGACAGCTGGTAAGCATCATCGTGTGTCAGTATGACGTCACGACCTCGTTCCCTTTTCAACTTCTCGTTCAGTTAGAAATGGACCAGTCTAGCTCCAAGGCGATTGAGGTAATTTCTAACTCTTGTTTTATTTCCTATGCGTCTGATTGACAAAATTTAAAACTTAAATTTGACATTCAATTTTCAAATTTTGGGGGCAAACTGTTTGGGCAAAAAATCACGTCGTACGACCACGACCAGAACAGGTAAGACTCACGATTATGAACTAAATCTTGTGTTAAGATAAGGTCTCGACAAGAACCCAGAAAACATCCGTCGTCTCCTGTAAAAGGTAAGTCGTACGTCTCCCATGACGCACGACCATAGCATCGCCCGTTCCGTACGACCATCGCGTAAGATCGTTGCACCTTCGACCGAACTAACGTTAACCTTGACTGTTACGTTTGTTGAGTATTTAATGCAGGAGTCAAAGCCATTAACAGCAAGTAGCCGTAACGGACGAAGAGCATTATGGATAATCATTTCGGCGACCGTTTCCAGCCGTTGCAGTCGTTGATCAAATCATTAATGGAGCTAATTATTGACGCGAAGACTATAAAAGACAAGCTAAAGCTTCATTTCAGGGGACATCAGTTAACATCGAATATACATCAGCAAGCATCACCAAACAGCAGAGAAAATCATCCAAACTCATAGCACAGAACATTCAAACTCTGGAGATCAAGTACTGAAAGCCAGAACCCTACTGCGAACTCAAGAATACTCGAGGGAAAGCTTAAGTATCGCTCTCGACACACGACAGACAGCCCTCGACCAGAAGTTCACACTTTGTATTCACACACGACAAACACCTGTTTTTACATTCAAACACTTGTACTTTACATTTCGAAGTATTTCCTTCATTTGTATTGTAATCATCGTACGACCGACGCCAGTACCAAGGACGTCGCCCCTGATTGGCGACCATAGTGCAGCGACGACATCCCTTGTCGTTCGCAGGTTTTTTCCTCGATTGAGGTTTTTCCTGCGTCATCAAATCCCTTGTCTCGTTTATTTTTTCCCTCGTCGCACGTCTCGTCGAAAGATCCTTTCTTTAGTTGATTAAGTCCACATCGACCTTAAGTTGTCCCATTGGTGCGATTTTTGGCATTAACAGATGACATGATCAATAATTGCATCTATATTAACTCTAATGAAGAGCCAGAGACAATGACTATTCAGATCAAAGAAGAGATAGACGACATATTTGATATCACCGGGGCTCTAGCGATTGCTTCGGATTCTGATAATGATACTCTTGATGACACTCCTCAACCGCCACAACAAGCTGATCCAGGTACAAGCTCTTCAGCTCAACAGGCTCCAGTAGTTCAAGTGAATGCCGATGGCAGGATACGAGATCCAGTCCTAGAAGCTGAGCTCAGACTATATCATGATGTGATTGTCGCTGAACTAGGGTATGTTGCAACTGGAGAAATGTAAGGATTTTAACTCCATTCCAAGAAAGCTTCAGAAAAGACTTGTTTGTTAAAGACGTCCAGAAGAACAACTTAGAAAAGGTATACGACATTGAGAACTGGCCATCACTTTGCAACATTGAATTTCTACACGTTATGGGCAACAAAGATCTGGGTACAGACGTGGTTAGATCTGATAAAGTCATTGTGAAGGTGTTAAAGATAGAGTCATACAAGCTTCTCAATGTCTGGTACCCGCAGTTCACTGTTAGAAGATCTGATGGCTCCGAATGCGTCTTCTCAGAAGCAGACTTCAAGAGCCTAAAACTTGATAACCTCATAAATCTGTATGACATTCTGGCACGGGCTCCTGAAAAGAAAATAGAATGGTCTGCCGCTTATCAAAGTGTCAAGAGGTTTATGCGGAATATCCTAAGATTTTCTTACCTTACGGATTTCCAAATGGCATTGGAAGCACACCAAACCAGAGTAAACCTCAGAGGACCAAACAGACGTCTGCAAGACATCCAAGGTATTCCTGTGTATATTGTGCTGAAGAAACCTGAACTCGGAGTCGTTTACTTCAATCAAGACATGAAGAAAAGATTCCTGAGAATATGTGAAGCCAACAAGTACTGTGACGGAACCTTCAAGATGATACATCTCAATCTTGAGAGTAAACTGCGTCTGGATGAAAGTGGGGAGGTGAAGCTTAAGGAAAAGGAGAAGGAGCTGATCAAGCAAGTCCTGGACGCCATTACCTATCAGAAGGAGTACCGGAATGCGTTGCGGAGGTTCGAGATCATTTTTGGAATTCGGAAGAAGTTCGTGAACCCGGTGGATGCTTAAACTCTTTGCCTCTACATTGGTACAAAGGGGGAGATTATTAGTGCTCTAATTAACTAGTTGTACCAAGTAGAGGGACCTTTTGTGTAATTGTCAAGTAACAAACTATATATTGTTATTTTCCTTTCATTTGACATTAGGTCATCCATTACACACACACACTAGTACACACATTGCACTTTCCTCTCTACAAGTCATCTTGTGTACTTGGTGATTGCATATTGAATATATGGTTGGCATTATGAGCATATTGAGTATATGATTACTTGTTCTGGGATCACATGGAAGGATGGCGAGGGAGATTCAATGGTCGATTCTTAGCAGATACGCACATAACACACCCCATCCTTGGTAAATCGATACTAAAGTCGTCACTTCTAGTGATGATTGTCTCGACAGTGAACTAAACGACCAGACCTTACGACAGCTAGACATCAATATCTAGCGACTGTCATAAGTTTCCTTATGACCATAATTCATTAACCTTCGACAAGCGTTTCTTTTTGTTTATTTAATGCAGGTCTCGAGGCATTAACTATCTAACACCCATAACTGAAGACCGTCATCAAGAACATTAATGACAAAGACCGTTACGCACAATAATGAGGCTTATTTATGACGATTGAAGCTATATAAACGAAGTTCAAGCTCACATTCCTGACATCAAGCATTTATGAGAAGGATTCTCGAAACATTCAAGCGATCATCCGTATTTCTTTTCGAAGAAACTCGTGACACATGTGCCACCGCATTACTCGTCCGACGAAGGGTAAAAAATGTTAGGTTCGTGAAAGGTGCAAGCGTATTGTTTTGGAAGGTGCTACCGTATTATTTTGGAAACTTCAAGAAGGTGCAACCGTAACTCGTATTCAACCAAAAAAACTCTTGAAATCAACCAAAAAATCGAAAAAACACTCTTGAAAAATATCAAAAAAAACCGACAAAATTCCTCGAAATCGATAAATAAACTTAAAAATCTCTCAAAATCAAGCATAAAGATTTGAAAGTTCCTTGAAACGGGGACTTACACTAAAAACACATGAAATTATATTGAACGTCGGTAAAAAGATGAAAACGTGTCGATAAAACCGTGCTTTTTGTAATTATTTTTGTCTTTATTATATGGTACCACCGTATGGAAAAAAAAGTTGCTTTTAGCGACGAAAAACTTTGCCGTCGGTAAAATAACGGTTTCCGACGGATTACCGACTGACCCTTTAATATTTGTTTATTTTTATTATAAATTCCGTCGGTGAATAATTAAATTATTGTTTTTAAAAAAATATTAAAAACCGTCGGTAATCCGTCACAAATCATCGACGGATTATCGACGGACCCTTTAATATTTTAGTTTTTATTTATTTTTATTCTAAATTCCGTCGGTAAATAATTAAACTATTTTATTAAAAACCGTCGGTAATCCTTCACAAATCACCGACGAAATATTTTTAATTTTTATTTATTTTTATTCTAAACTCCGGTATTCCGTCGGTAATAAATAATTTTTTTTTTTTTTAAATAATAGAAAACTGTCGGTAATCCGTCATAAAGATTGAGAAACGCTCTAAGTAGAACACAATTCTAAGTAAGCAAAATAATTATCACTTATGAGATGGCATTTTCAAAAACTTATGATGCAAATGCTGGTTTATAAAGTTAAAAAGAGTCATTTGTCTAATTTGTTTGGGTACCATTCACAAAAACCAGTAGCGAACAAAATACAATTCTTGTGCACTGTTTAATGTGCTTTATCTGCCTACAAACAAGTGGGTTTGGCAATGGCATGGGCAGTGATGGTGGTGGCGGCAGATTCAATGATCGAGGTCGGGGAAGGATGGCGAGGGAGATTCAACGGTCGATTCTGAGCAGATACGCACATAACACACCCCATCCTAGGTAAATCGATACTAAAGTCGTCACTTCTAGTGATGATTGTCTCGACAGTGAACTAAACGACCATACCTTACGACAGCTAGACAGCAATATCTAGCGACTGTCGTAAGTTTCCTTACGACCATAATTCATTAACCTTCGACAAGCGTTTATTTTTGTCTATTTAATGCAGGTCTCAAGGCATTAACTATCTAACACCCATAACTGAAGACCGTCATCAAGAACATTAATGACAAAGACCGTTACGCACAATAATGAGGCTCATTTATGACGACTAAAGCTATATAAACGAAGTTCAAGCTCACATTCCTGACATCAAGCATTTACGAGAAGGATTCTCGAAACATTCAAGCGATCATCCGTATTTCTTTTCGAAGAAACTCATGACGCATGTGCCACCGCATTACTCGTCCGACGAAGGGAAAAAATGTTAGGTTCGTGAAAGGTGCAAACGTATTGTTTTGGAAGGTGCTACCGTATTATTTTGGGAACTTCAAGAAGGTGCAACCGTAACTCGTAATCAACCAAAAAAACCCTCTGGAAATCAACCTAAAAATCGAAAAAAAAACTCTTGAAAAATATCCAAAAAAACCGACAAAATTCCTCGAAATCGATAAATAAACTTAAAAATCAAGCAAAATCAAGCAAAAAGATTTGAAAATTCCTTGAAACGGGGGCTTACACTAAAAACACATGTAATTATATTGAACGTCGGTAAAAAGAATAAAACGTGTCGATAAAATCGTGCTTTTTGTAATTATTTTTGTCTTTATTATATGGTACCACCATATGAAGAAAAAAAAGTTGCTAGCGCCAACCAGCTCTTTACACCGAAAACTACTAGAAAATTCGTTAATTTCGACGAATTAACTACGGACATAAACAATCGATGAAGAGCGATGGAATGCCGACGGATTCTGGATTTTAGCGACGAAAAACTTTGTCGTCGGTAAGCTGTCGGTAAAATAATGGTTTCCGACGGATTACCGACTGACCCTTTAATATTTGTTTATTTTTATTATAAATTCTGTCGGTAAATAATTAAATTATTTTTTTTAAAAATATTAAAAAACCATCTGTAATCCATCACAAATCACCGACGGAATATTTTAATTTTAATTTATTTTTATTCTAAACACCGGTATTCCGTCGGTAATAAATAAATTATTTTTAAAAAAAATAATAAAAAACTGTTGGTAATCCGTCACAAAGATTGAGAAACGCTCTAAGTAGAACACAATTCTAAGTAAGCAAAATAATTATCACTTATGATATGGCATTTTCAAAAACTTATGATGCAAATGCTGGTTTATAAAGTTAAAAAGAGTCATTTGTCTAATTTGTTTGGGTACCAGTCACAAAAACCAGTAGCGAACAAAATACAATTCTTGTGCACTGTTTAATGTGCTTTATCTGCCTACATACAAGTGGGTTTGGCAATGGCATGCGCAGTGATGGTGGTGGCGGCAGATTCAATGATCGAGGTCGGGGAAGGATGGCGAGGGAGATTCAACGGTCGATTCTGAGCAGATACGCACATAACACACCCCATCCTAGGTAAATCGATACTAAAGTCGTCACTTCTAGTGATGATTGTCTCGACAGTGAACTAAACGACCATACCTTACGACAGCTAGACAGCAATATCTAGCGACTGTCGTAAGTTTCCTTACGACCATAATTCATTAACCTTCGACAAGCGTTTATTTTTGTCTATTTAATGCAGGTCTCAAGGCATTAACTATCTAACACCCATAACTGAAGACCGTCATCAAGAACATTAATGACAAAGACCGTTACGCACAATAATGAGGCTCATTTATGACGACTAAAGCTATATAAACGAAGTTCAAGCTCACATTCCTGACATCAAGCATTTACGAGAAGGATTCTCGAAACATTCAAGCGATCATCCGTATTTCTTTTCGAAGAAACTCACGATGCACGTGCCACCGCATTACTCGTCCGACGAAGGGTAAAAAATGTTAGGTTCGTGAAAGGTGCAAGCGTATTGTTTTGGAAGGTGTTACCGTATTATTTTGGAAACTTCAAGAAGGTGCAACCGTAACTCGTGATCAACCAAAAAACCAAAAAAAAACTCTTGAAATCAATCAAAAAATCGAAAAAAAACTCTTGAAAAATATCCAAAAAAACCGACAAAATTCCTCGAAATCGATAAATAAACATAAAAATCTCTCAAAATCAAGCAAAAAGATTTGAAAATTCCTTGAAACGGGGACTTACATTAAAAACACATAAAATTATATTAAACGTCGGTAAAAAGATGAAAACATGTCGATAAAACCGTGCTTTTTGTAATTATTTTTTTGTGTTTATTATATGGTACCACCGTATGGAAAAAAAATTGGATCTGTGTCTTGCGCCGACCAGCTCTTTACACCGAACACTACTAGAAAATTCGTTAATTTCGGCGAAAATTAACTACGGACATAAACCGACGGTAAAGAGCGATGGAATACCGACGGATTCTGGATTTTAGCGACGAAAAACTTTGCCGTCGGTAAAAGCACACTTCCGTCGGTAAGCCGTCGGTAAGATAATGGTTTCCGACGGATTACCGACTGACCCTTTAATATTTGTTTATTTTTATTATAAATTCCGTCGGTGAATAATTAAATTATTGTTTTTAAAGAAGTATTAAAAACCGTCGGTAATCCGTCACAAATCACCGACGGATTATCGACGGACCCTTTAATATTTTAGTTTTAATTTATTTTTATTATAAATTCCGTCGGTAAATAATTAAATTATTTTTTTAAAAAAATATTAAAAAACGTCAGTAATCCGTCACAAATCACCGACGGATTACCGACATACCCTTTAATATTTTAGTTTTTATTTATTTTTATTCTAAATTCCGTCGGTAAATTATTAAATTATTTTTTAAAAAAGTATTAAAAACCGTCGGTAATCCGTCACAAATCACGGACGGATTACCGACGGACCCTTAAATATTTTAGTTTTTATTTATTTTTATTATAAATTACGTCGGTATTCCGTCGGTAATAAACAAATAATTTTTTAAAAAAATAATTAAAAAAAACCGTCGGCGAATCCGTCACTTAGATCGAGAAACGCTCTAAGTAGAACACCATTCTAAGTAAGCAAAATAATTATCACTTATGAGATGGCATTTTCAAAATCTTATGATGCAAATGTTGGTTTATAAAGTTAAAAAGAGTCATTTGTCTATTTTGTTTGGGTACCATTCACAAAAACCAGTAGCGAACAAAATACAATTCTTGTGCACTGTTTAATGTGCATTACTGCCTACAAACAAGTGGGTTCGGAAATGGCATGGGCGGTGATGGTGGTGGCGACGGATTCAATGTTCGTGGTCGGGGAAGGATGGCGTGGCAGATTCAATGGTCCATTTCCGAGCAGATACTCACATAACACACCCCATCATAGCTAAATCGATGTGTTTTATATTTGATACTTTAGTTTTGAACTTTTTTTAGTTGAACGTGGACGTCTTTGTAATTTTGCACATTTGGTGATTTATAGTATATTTGCTATTTGGGTAAAATTATAATTAATATCAAAATTGAATATATATGTTTTAAATGTAAAAATATTTCTGACGGTTTTTGTACAGTTTTTTCGTGTATTTGTTATTATTATTTTAATTAATATAAAAGGTAGCGACGGATAATCCGTCGGTAATGTTTAAATAATAAAATTTAATATTTAAAATAAATTAATTTTTTTTTATTTTAATTAAATTTACCAATGGCGTATCCGTCGGTAAATTTTAAATAAATTTACCAATGGCGTATCCGTCGGTAATCCGTCACAAATCACCGACGGACCCTTTAATATTTTAGTTTTTATTTATTTTTATTATAAATTCCGTCGGTAAATAATTAAATTATTTTAAAAAAAAAATTAAAAAACCGTCGGTAATCCGTCACAAATCACCGACGGATCCTTTAATATTTTAGTTTTTATTTATTTTTATTCTAAATTTTGTCGGTATTTCGTCGGTAAATAATTAAATTATTTTCTTTAAAAATATTAAATAACCGTCGGTAATCCGTCACAAATCACCGACGGAATAATTTAGTTTTTATTTATTTTTATTCTAAATTCCGTCGGTATTCTGTCGATAATAAATAAATTATTTTAAAAAAAACGTCGGTAATCCGTCACAAAAATTGAGAAACGCTCTAAGTAGAACACCATTCTAAGTAAGCAAAATAATTATCACTTATGAGATGACATTTCCAAAAACTTATGATGCAAATGCTGGTTTATAAAGTTAAAAAGAGTCATTTGTCAAATTTGTTTAGGTACCATTCACAAAAACCAGTAGCGAACAAAATACAATTCTTGTGCACTGTTTAATGTGCTTTATCTGCCTACAAAACAGGTGGGTTTGGCAATGGCATGGGCGGTGATGGTGGTGGCGGCAGATTCAATGATCGAGGTCGCGGAAGGATGGCGGGGGAGATTCAATGGTCGATTCTTAACAGATACGCACATAACACACCCCATTCTAGCTAAATCGATACGTTTTATTTTTGTTACTTTAGTTTTGAACTTTTTTTAGTTGAACGTGGACGTCTTTGTAATTTTGCATTTTTAGTGATTTATAGTATTATTTGCTATTTGGTTAAAATTATAATTAATATCAAAATTCAATCTATTTTTTTTAAATGTACAATATTTCTGACGGTTTTCGTACATATTTTTCCTGTATTTTTAATTATTTTTAATTAAAATAAAAATTAGCGACGGATAATCGTCGGTAATGTTTAAATAGTATAATTTAATTTAAATAAATTTACCAATGGCCTATCCGTCGGTAAAATAAGACCGTCGGTAAAATAAGGCCGTCGATAATCCGTCGGTAAAACCAAGTCGTCGGTAATCTGTCGGGAAATTCTGATCGTCGGGTAACCTGTAGGTAAACGACGTCGTCGCTTATTCGTCGTTAATCCGTCGCTAAAATCCGTTGGTAATCCGTCGGTAAATCAAATGCCTACCAGATTATTTCGACGGCGAATACCGACGGATTACCCACGGATAGGACGCGCCGTCATTATTGTTTTTTTGTAGTGGAAGAACTTGGTCATTGGGGTGAGGGATTTCGTGAAGAGAGGGTGCAGGGAAAAAGGGGAAAGGGAAAGACACTAGGGCAGAAAGTGTCGTGAAGCGTGTTTAACTACGGGTAGGAGGGGTCATTTTGTTGGCTTGATCCGGACAAGTGAAAGGTCTCTTGACGGTGGCATAAGTCAATATATTTCTCATTAAGCTCTAAGTAATCATCCTGGGTGTGCAAATAAACTCCCTAAATCTTTAAGCCCATTAAGTGAAAAGTAAATAACATCCAAGTTTTATTAGCACTTGAGCTAATCGCACAAAATCATAGAAAACACAAAAAAGTAAATATATTGGTTAGAGAAATTACACTTTTTTGAAAAAAAAAAAAAAAACTAAATTAGAATACCAACAAAACATCAGCAAATAACATTTTCGATTGGGATTTGCCTGCAGCAACATTTGAAGAAACGAGTATGCAGTCATCTGGAAACCACAAAATATTCATTCCATATTTTATACCCACAAAAACATATTTGATCAGCATTCCAAAAACAACACTTATATATTTGATTCTTACTTTCTTATTTTGCATTCTAAAGAATAAGCAAAAGATCCCAAAAAAACCACGAAACCAACCAAAATCTCAATCTGATGCCGGTAATAGCAAATCAATGTCAACCAAAACCTCAATCATAATCAGTTCCAGGGCTCTGGAAATGCTCTATCCTTTCACAAATCTCCAAAAGATCACCATCCAACTCAGCGTTCCAACACCCACAAATGTCAAGATAAGTTAATGACTTGCATTTGGCAAGGATTTCAGAAAGACCCGATTTGCTAAAAGGACCGATACAAAGTTCAATACGCTGGAGACTCGACATAGTGTGAGCTATAGCTTTTGCTTCAGATTCATCGATAGATTCGTATAATGGGCAAAATGGGTGCATGTTTCTTTTCAAATAAAGCAAACACTTGCAATGGTTGCCAAATGCTGCAAGACCTTTGCTTGTGATCTCATAGCAATGGCTGACATCCAAGACCACAAGATTTGGCAATGGCTTTATATGCTTTAAGGCCATATCATCACTGATGCTACTCTTTGGGATTTGCAACACTTTCAAACATCTTCCACTGCAAGAGATTGACTCCTTTTTAGTATATAAAAAATGGGTGTTTATGTTTCTTCAGGTTGCATCACCATTTCATAGCAGCAAATAATCAAACACCTTAACTACATACATACGATAAATTTATGTATAACGTACACGTACCAGTTGACAACTGACAACAATCCGGATTCTCCCATGTGGTTGGTAGAAAGTCGTTGAAGCGTATAGCTGCTACGACGGACCAGATTTTCCACCAGCAGGTCCACCTGCGGCTCCACAGCAACCGCATCACTATCATCATTGCGACGCCGAGACCACGACAACATGTTAATATCCCGCCAGCAGCAGTATGGTCCCGCCACCACTTCCATCCATGGCTTACACACAAAGGGAATACACCTCACCATCTCATCCGCTGGTTGTATCCTTACGAAAATCAATGCAAGTATATCCGGATTTCAACGCCTCCCACCTCCGCCCCTCCACCACCGCATGCGCAGCCTCCTCATCCTTGCTCATTTCTGTGTGTATTCACTTTGGTTGGTTTGAAAAGAATATTTGCTTGTTTTGGAAGATGAGATGGAGTGATTAGTGAATTGGGAAATTGAATGTTAATTTGTTTTTGTTTTAATCGATAATTAATATTTCTGTTAAATGGAGGATCTTGTGACAAGTTGAGTTAACAGTGAGAAGCTTAAGAAGTGGATCTGAACCGTTAATCTATTTTAGTCTCAAGCGGTCAAGCCCTCCCATGAATTGCGGCTTAGAAGGAAATTGATCTGGTGCATCTTATCTCGATGCATCTCATCCTAATTTACGTCCATTTCTTATCCAACGGTTGATAACCACTTCTCATTCTTCTTCTAAAATAAATTTCGTATTCTTCTAAAAGAACAAACTACTTTAACATCATCTTATCATCTCCTATGGATACCAAACTAAAAGAACATTGAGTAAGTTGAAAAAAAAGGTTAAACAAATCCACTTTAACAATAGCCGGGATTTTGAAGAAACATTGAGAAAGTCAAAAGATGATTTTGAATTTTGTATTTGATTTTTGATGAAGTTCAGAATTTTGCCAATTTAGAAAACGCGATCGATTGAGAAATGAAAATTAAAAATCATAATGTCATTGGCAAACTTTTTTTAATAGTGCCATAAAATTGAGGCTATAATTGTGTGTGCGCGTGTACGTGAGTGTACAGAGAGAGAGATCGGTGGTCTTCAAGGAGAACCTCCCCCTACATATGTGTGATCTTCGCCGGAGAGCCTCACCATCGTAGCCCCTCCCATGTTTCTTCTGGTATGGTTTTTGGATCTGGAACCTCACCAAAATAGGGACGATCGGAGGAAGATGATGTTTGGTTTTGATTTTGGTGGAAGACGTTGTTTGGTATTGTGTTTGGGCATCTCTTATTGATGTTTGGTTTTCGTTTTGGTGGAAGGCTTTTGTTTTGGTTTGTGCTGACTAATTAAATTTTAATCATGTCAAAATGTTTATTTTCAGTAAGCTTTTGTTACTTTGGATGTATGCTATACAAGTTGAACAAAAAGTAATGTTTGTTATGCAGGTCAACTCAATGTACTACCCGCATATACTTTTATGTAAGTGCTTCATTATCTATAAAAGTTTCATTCAATATTGACATGATTTGTTTGTTTGTTAGAATTAACAACTAAAATTTTGCATATTAAAGACTTTGAATACCATATTATTGTCGACGATTAGTGATATATTTGTTTTTCGAGTCGTTGGATTTAACTAAATCTTTACAAAAATTTGGTTTTATCTTTGTCACAAATATTCAAACCCAAGAATCTTCTAGCTTCTGTTTTGGTGCATCTCTTTGTTGTGATCTTATATGGCCGTCTTTTCTCTTTTGGTCTTTCAAGGTGTGGGTACAAGGGAGCAGAAGTGATGTTACGTGCAAGTCTTTTCCATGTTGCATTAATATGGTTTGCTTCTTTGCCTTTTTTGGTTCAGCCGCATTTAGAAGATGCAGATGTAAACAAATTCTTCCATTGCATGATTTAATTTGGCTTTTTTGGTTCTGCTTATAGGAGTGGTACCTTTGGTTGGGTTGAAGACTTAGGGGTCGTTTAACCAAATGCTTACCAGGTAGGCGCTTAGCAGTAATAGTCAACACTCTCGCTTACCTTACCTGGTAAGATTCTACTCACAAAATATGGCATTGCATACAACATTTTACCCTTTAAGCACTTACCGGGTAAGAGTCGTCGCCCTCACTTACCGGCTAAGACTCTCGGCCCATGCCATTGCTCTTACCGGGTAAGATTCTCGGCCCTTGCCTTGTTTACCCGATAAGGTAAGTAACTCGGTAAGCGTTTAGTAACCGGCCCCTTAATGAAGACAAGGTCTTCCGGTAGTAGGCTGAGAATTCTGATGCAAGTGGGTTCGTTTAATTTATATAAACTTTAGCAAAAATATGCAGAGTATAATATTGCTATCAAGGATGAAAAGTGGACTTGGGTTTGAAGTTATTGAGTCTCAATTCATACTTGCTGTAATTCTTTGTATATGGATTCTGGAATTTAATATTTTGGGTCTCCTTAATAATATCGATGCTTTTACAGTACCTTGCTACTTTAAAATGATTTTAAATATATTGGATGATTGAATTTATAACAATATGAAAGGATATTTTCTATCATTCTTGATATTTTATTTTTTTGGATGGGTATGTTCAGTTTCTTTACTTTAATCATCATTTTTGTTTGAAATAAAAAATATCTACGGGGTAACTAAAATAATAATAATAATAATAATAATAAAGTTTGAACTATATGAGTGAAAAATAATATCTTAACGTATAAAGTTTGAACTATCAAAATTTATACTGTGGTGAATATTTTTTTACATAATTACGCGAATATCTATCAATGATTAGAGTATTTTAATGGTTCGAACCAAATAATCCAACAAACTTCATATTTGAAAAACTAATTAATAAAAACAATCTACATCTAAAACAACCTTAATACATATTATATTAATAATATTTAATTAATGGCTGATAACAAGTTATTTTTCATTGAGCTTCATCACGTATTTTTTGTAATAAAAACAGTGTGTTGGGAGAGTCTAAATCGTCATGTATTGAATTTTTCTTATATAAAACTTCTCATTAAATGAGTTGAACTTGTATTTAACCTTTCATTTTTTTTTGTTATTATTTTTATTTACGCAATACAAATATATCAACCAATGTAATTTTTATTTGCATTACATTTTTTTTTATTTTATTAAAATTATTTACTTATTTAATCAAACTTTTTATTCAATTAATCAAACTTTTTGTTAATCAAATTTAAAGGATTATAGTTTTACTTTTATTAGTTACTAAGTTAACAATACTTATAAATCAAACTTTTCTTTCAATGAAAAACATATATGTTTATTTATTATTTTTAATTTTTTTTCTTACTAACCTGACAATGCTTATAAATCAAAGCTTTTATAAAATAAGTCTATTAATTTTTTGTTTTTTATTATTTTAGTAAGATATCAATCCTTATAAATCCAAAATTTTATTAACGTGCCATGATGTGATCCACGTCTTACACAAAACGCTATGGGTCGTTTCGTAACAACGGAGATGTGCGTCACTGGTTCAAATATAATATGTTCATAAATTAAAATTGTTGGCGTATTTATCTTCAAATATAACATTTGTAAACACCGCGCAACGCGCGGTGCAATTACCTAGTTTATATATATAAAAAGAAGAACCTCATAGAATGACGTGACAAATTCGTAAGAGTAGAATTCTCCTTAGAAATTTTCAGAATTTTTTGATTTTATAATGAGCTAATTTATTGATTACTTTTTGCTTTATGTATGAAAATATATGTTTTATTGTAAGTGAGGTTCTTTTGGTAATTTTACCAAACATATTTAATATTGAGGAGTTACCCTAGCCACTCCATCTTCTCACGTCTTTCCAATTACTTCTATATTCAAATCAAATTTGATTAATTTGTTAATTACTTTTTCGTCGAAGTCTGATGATATATGTTTTAATATTTGAGTTTTTTACCAACATTTTTATTGTTGGTGGGTTATCCCCAACCTATCCATTTTCTCACGCCCTCTCATTCCCCCCTTATATATTTACCTCTCAATTTGTCATTTCTATTCAGTATCAATTTATTCTTTTGGTTTTTCTTCACTTATACATATTAATTTTTTTAACATTTCCTTTTACTGTTGTAGGGATTTTTACTAGGTTATTTCAACAGAAACAGTTCAATTTGTCAATGTATTCATATTCTTTGGTGTTGGTTTTTGGGATTTTGTGGTTATAATATAATGTAAGAGATTTTTTATGATCACCTTCTGCGTATGATCTAAGGAAGGGTATTATATACGTGATTTTCATGACTTTAATCTAAGATAAGCATGTTCGTTTCATGATTTATATAGCATCGTAAGTTTATGTATGTTTGCTTTGTGATTTTGATCGCGTTGTAATTTTATGCATTTTGGTTTTGTGATTTTGATCACAATATGATTTTATGTATGTTTGTTTCATGATGTTCATCGCATTTGTAAATTTAAGCATGTATGCCTGTTTGGTGATTTTGATTGCACTATAACGATGTATTAGGTTGTGAATATTTGAATTCTTCAAGTTCGATATGTTGTGATTTTGGGCTATAAGTGGTGAAAATGAGCACGATAAGATAAAAGTGGTCATTTTACAATCTAATCTCATATATTTTCAATCATGTTAACATATTTGGTTTAATTCTTGGGGTACTGTCATTGCATCCCTTCAGTTACAAGCAAACAATCATTAAAATATAACAAAACTTATTTCTTTGGCATTGGATAAAAATCATACCATTATTGTTCATCATCAAGTAGATTAAAGGAAGTGTTCTGTTTCGAAGATATAGAAGGACTAAAAAAAGTGATCATGTTTCCCTCTCTAGGCATGGCCTTGAGCATGCTTGCAGTCCAATATCTATTATACAATGCATTTTTTAGGCAAAAGTCTAAAAAAACCCAACAACATATCTGATTTTGAATGATTAACACCTTAAACCATTTTTTTAATCATAAACCCCTCAAACCTAAATTTAGATTATATCACTAAGTGCAGTTGAAAAACAACAACATATACTCTTCCTCAAATCTATGTTTTATTAATTGGAACAAAGTTAAGACATACCTTATAGCCGTCAAGGTCACTGAAGCTCATGGAGATCTATATTAATCCAATGCCACAACGTCAAAGGGGGAAATCACCACTCGAGGATCTACATCGATGCAAACTAATTGAGAACGATCTACTAGCGCTAACACCATCCGAGCTTGCACTGAGAATGTTGTAAATACTAGATTTTGTCATAGCCCGAAAATACCAAAACTGTGAATTAAGATGTCATTTTGACAATTATGACAACGGGCTAGAAATGGGCTTCAGTTTTAGGCTTGCAAATCTATCATTGTAGTTGAAAAGCTATCAAGTTTCTAAGTTATGTAATTAAAATAATAATATGAGTATTTGGTTGTCAATTGGACATACAGGGGAGTTTCACATGCTTTATTTGTATGGATTGGATGCAATATTTTAAATGAATGTTATGTCCATGCTATTTTATTGATTATTTAGAAAGAGGTGCAAGAGTTCGATTATGTGTTGTATGTTTTGAAATGCATGGACATGTTTTGTTGCATATTGTTTGTATATGTCAAGTTAACTCACACAGGGGGGGTAGGGACAACCATGGATCTATACTATTTACTTGGTTAACAAAAGAACAGAACTCTCTCTATATATAAAATATATAGGCAAATGTTCGTGTAGGAAGTTGAGTTAACGGTGAGAATCGTGAGAAGTGGATCTCAACCCTTGATCAGCCAAAATTAGCCAACCCCATTATTATAAAGAGTCGACCAAAATAAGTCGACCCTATGAGTTTCCACAAAAGGTCTTACCTTCTATTAAATAACCACATCATTATTCCATTTCGTCATCTTCTCACAAATGTGAGATAAACAAAACACAACATTTCATGATTTGATTAAGACTCAAATCTTATAATGATTCAAGTGTTTAGTGGAAAATGACTACTACTTTTTGAAAAGAATTGAAATAAACTTATTTAATTTCATATTATAAATTTGTGGTGCTTATAGAACTTTCTCGCCACCGCACGAGCGCGGTGCCACGCACTAGTATAGTATAGATATAGTCACTAAGGATGAATAGTTTTCAAGGATGATCCCTCATCGAAAATTGTCATTGAATACAAGTTTTGTAGATGTAATTATGCACCAAGTTATACCGTGAGCAGATATTAGTTATTCATTACCATGTGATAATATACAACAAAATACATACAAAATAAAAGTTATGTAAATCATGTAAAATCATATTGTTCTATAAAATCGTATTGTTATGCGTCAGTCATTTGATATAATGATTGTCTGCTAAACAACTTTAAAGCACCTCCAACAACTTCTCTAAAATAGAGAACTTGCATTTTTATTCTCTATATTAATCCAATAGCTTCTCTATATTGTTCTCTAAAACAAAAAAGCTAGAAAAAGCTCAGATTAGAGAATTCTCGCTAAAACTTGATAGATGTAAAAATTCCCTTAAACAAAATAATCCGAGTCCCGACATAGGAAAACTAGTTAAACGGCCTCGATGTTGAAAAAAAGTAACCCGTTAAACAACTGTGAACCACTTAATCCTATTTATAATCTAAATTAATAGAAGATAAATAAGAAAATTAACTTAATCCTAATCTTAGAAAAATAATTAAAGGATAATAATAAATAAGGAAGAAACAATTGTAAACCACTTCAAATATGATGGACGGTGGCATGGCTTGGTTTTCCAAAAGAAAAGGCGGCGCAGAAATTGATTTGGCAATTTGGCAAACAGAAAGTTACGCGATGCATTGCGTGGGTTTAATTTAAGCCGCGTGCTTACCCACGCAACCTACTTTTTTGATTTTTTTTTACATGGCTTTCGATTTGACTCTAGATTTTTGACTTTCGATTCTCGCTGCCATTTCCTCTACAACTTAATTGTATCTTGCTTCGGCCATTGTTTATGATTCTTAATTTGTTTCTTTTTCGATGCCAAATTACGAACCTCTTTCGAGCTCGTTTTCCTGGTCGAACTTGTTTCTTTCTTTTTCATTTATTTATGAAAACCCTTCGATTTCTCCCTGTATCAGTCACCCTCACTTGAAAAGAACTCGTCCTCGAGTTCACTTGAAAACCAACTTTACCCGACTCCTCGTAGAACACGTGTTTCTTCAAAACGCTTGGATACACAACTCGACCTCCAAAATTCAAAAGTTTAACCGGTCTTCAAATTCCAACGGAGGTCGTTGCAATTCCTTCCATACGAGAAATAGTTTATCAAACTCGAAAGGGTAAGAGACTTGAGTAACTTTATTGGGAATTGTTTCGATTTGAAACGAAGCCTTGGGTGCTTGAATAAAGGAAGCATCACCTTCGGGATCACCGTTCTTGACATCTTGTGGCAACGGTTTCATTGGTTCGAGAATGTCTTCCATCAGCTTGCTTTCGGTTTCTTTGACCGGGGACCCAAAATCTGTTGCCGACTCTTTCGGATCGATACAGGTCTCGTGCTATGATTATGTTTCAACGGTAACGATTTCATCTTCAACCTTGTCCGGTAAGACTTCCTCTTTTTTCGGTGGTCTTTCCGGAATATGTGGTTGATTGAGTAGGGAAGAAACCGAATTTATAATACAATTATAGTTGTTGCTTTTCTTGTCGGTGCTGTCTTCGAAGTTGTTAACTGGTCTCATGGCAATCTTTTGGTCACCCCAACGGAATAGTATGATATTGGCTCGGCTCTTGTAAGTTGCATTATTGTCGAATTGCCACGGTTGACCCAATAGAATGTGGAAAACGTCCATATCAAGGACATCACATAGGACCCCTTCTCGATATTGTTTGCCAATTGAGATAGGTACCTGACAAGTTTCCGTGACTCTAACTTGAAAACCGTTTTTGACCTGTTGGTGATTATGTAAAGAAACACAAATATAAACATATATAAGAACGCAGCGGAACAATCACCAAACAGGATCAACGTATTGCCAATATGGTTAAACGAAGAATACAAATAACGATATACCTTTGTAGCGTGATTTGTACACTAATCCGGATCCACTTGTGTGCTCTTTTGAAACCAAGTATTCAATGGAGAATACCTCTAGAGTAGTCCACACTACACCTCCTTGATCACCACCGGATGCTAGTCCTCCTTAGTAACGGATCTTATAGCTTCGATTAGACAAGAAACAAGCTAGAAGATCAAAGCGGAAAAACCCTAGAGACGCCTAGGGGAGGGGCGCCGATTTTGGGAGAGAAGAAGAAGTATTAGGTTAAGCTTAATTAGGTCATTAACATCTCTATATATTAATGAACCCTAAAGCTTCATTGGGCTTCTTAAAGGTTCTCCCTTCTAAATCTTTATGGGCCTAAGATTTAATTAAACGTAATAGGCTTGCTATCAACTTAAATCCAATACAAACTCATTAAGCCAAACTTAATGATTTGTGCCCATCTAATTACCCCACGTTACTTAGGTTATTTATATAATGTAAATACAATAATTACATTATATTAAATGGTATCTCAGTGTATTGTGTGTGACCCTATAGGCCCACGTGTATCTAGCTATATAATTATCTATTACGACTTGAGCATATTCCAACAGCTCCCACTTGCGCACGTCATAATGACAAGTAATCATACAAGCAAAGGTTAGCGTCTAGCAACACGCCAATGCCCCTAGAGACACATGAGGCTAGTTTCTTAAACGTCTCATTTTAAATGGTTTATTAAATCAGTCATCCCTTTGTTACAGATACCTTGTTGAATACTAGACATGGATCATATGTCATTCTAATTGTTCAACGATTCTGTTTCTCGATCTGTTTGTTGAATTATATTACCAAATTAATCAAGCATCATCTTAATTACATTTGGGTACGGCCGTACAAACATCTATTCAATTCATCGAGGGGCCCAGTAGTATCTAACTCCATTACCTGTAGAGGAACAAATCCTATTTTTGATTGCACGTGCCTGTCATGTGCTTCACATCACTCCTGAAGATGATTTTTATAGCATCCTTATTCAGGACAGCGTTTAACCATATCAAAGACCGACATTCCACCCATACAAAACCTGCTTGCATCTCAAGTCTAAGGACGAGTGACATAACCATTTGCGAGATTCACTGGTGACGCCGATCCATGCAGTGAACTCTCGTAGGTTGGGTCAGTCCAATGTTCATCACCAATGAACAACATGTGAGTTTGGTGGCATCATCATTAATATTCATTCACCAATGAATATCACCAATACGCTCACATTTGCCTTAACTCGATGATACTCCCGTATCATCAACTGACAATGGACAATTTAGAACAAATAATTCATTCATGGATTAAACATGCAAATATAGAACACAGTTGATATAAATGAAAACGGTCATACCAAGTACATCAATTCATTGTGAAAATAAAAACTGTTCAACGTTCCAATTATTCAATTACTAAAAACAGATCGACATGAGACTACTAGCTGGTCGAAGTCCAATGTTCCTAGCATGCTTGATATGTTTGGTACAAGACATTGGTTTCGTAAAGGGATCAGCTAAGTTGTCATCTGTGTGAACTTTGAGAAGACGAATATCACCCATCTCGATAGCCTCTCGAATGTAGTGAGTCTTCCTGCGGAAGTGTCTGGCACCCTTTTGAACTCCAGGTTCGTTGGCTATGATAATGGCACCAGAATTATCGCAGTACATATCCATGGGTCTTTCTGTAAAGCCCGTATCCCGGTGTGTATCTTCTTCTTATTATTTTTTTAAAGCTTTTATTTTAACGTGGGATCCATTAGCGGGGTTAGTCGAATCGGACCAAAAAGTTAAATGAGTCAACCTTTTTGGGTTTTTGCAAGGAAAGGAAAGTTGAGGGGCTAATTGGGGCATTTCACCAAAGTATGGCAAGGGATAAGCCAAGAGACGCCCCCTTCCCCCTTCCCCTTACCTTCGGTTTCATGCTAGTAACCACCACAACCTTTAGTCATCCCCTCCCCCTTCCCCTTTCATTTTCACTTAAACAACTCCCAAAAACCCTTTTCCCCATCCCCCTTTGTTGTGTGTTCGGCCAAGAAAGAAGCCGAGAGAGTGAGAGAGAAACCGAGAGGGTGATAGAGGTTGCTGCCGGCGACGAGGAGAGAGGAGGAAGGAGGCGATCGCCGACAAGTTTGGTCGGAAAAGAGGAGGAAGAAGGGTTCGTCGAGGTAAGTTCGTCTATTTCTCGTTTGTTGTTATCGTATGTCAAAGAAACGCCGCCAACCACCACCGCCGCCGGAGGCGGCAGGGGGTGGTGCACGGCTGTTGTCCAGCCTAGGGTAACCCATATTCAGTAGTTCATATGCTTTTCGGGTCTGTTGGGATTAAGCCACGACTTAACGGGTTAATAATCAATAGTGTCATTTCATGTGAAAATTTAGTAATCTGCCACTGTTTTGCTTAAACCGTAACGTTTTCCTCGTAACACGGATTGGGGCGAAATTGGTGCCAAAAGTTCCCATTTTGAGTCTAGTAACTTTTCTATGTTTTGGGCAAAAACCAGTTCGGAACGTAGCTTAGGTCAAATCGTCGTTTTGTACTGAAAGGTTCTGTTTTCGCTGTTCTGCGAACCGTTTTTGTAAAATCCGTATTAAACTGTAGAAAAATCGTTAGGAGGAGTATAATATGTCCTTGGAACCCTAACTCAGAGCACTTTCTGGTGATGTAATGTAATTGAGGATTTTCTGTGTTTGGGGAGGTCGGAACAGGTCCCGAACAGACCTGTTTGGCTAGACAGAAAAGTCATTTTAGTAACAGTTTAAGCGTGCGTCGTGTTTTAGGGTCCGGGTCTCGCGTTAATACATTTTAACATTCGTTTAGGTGTTGGGAAGTGATTTTGGATTGTGGAGCTTGGACTATTGTTTGTGAGCTAGGCGCGCATTCGAGGTGAGTTCTCTCACCGCGTAGTTAGGAATTTCATGTGTAACGTTATTTTGTGTTACGTGCTATTACGTGTTTACGTGGACTAGTTGGGATTTGATAAATAGTTGTGATTGTTGAATTATTATGTGAATGGTATGTAATTTGTGTACACCTCGGTGGGACTGAGGGGCTCGGTGGGACCGAGGGCTCGGTGGGACTGAGCTAGTACAACTATATTATCTTACTCGGTGGGACCGAGGGCTCGGTGGGACTGAGCTTGTATCAACATATTTTTGTGTACTCGGTGGGACTGAGCTTGTATCAACATATTTTTGTGTACTCGGTGGGACCGAGGGCTCGGTGGGACTGAGCTTGTATTTATACGTTAATTATTATGTGGTTTATATTCGTGGTGATAGTGGTGTTACCTACTTGCGAGTAGGAGCGATATACGTGGGGTTGCTACCTGCGTGTGTGGTAGGACTCACTAAGCATTTAGCTTACCCTTTCCCAATATGTTGTGATTTCAGGTGCGAGCGGCAGTCGGGCTTGACGGTACACACACAAAGCGCGGGCGCCGAGAATTGTTGGAATTTACACTTTTAAACTTTTAGATTTATTTATAATATTTCCGCTGCATAACTTCTTTTGACTGTTTGAGTTGACGGCATTAACTTTAATTGAGTTACGGTTTATTAAATTGTGGTTATTTTATAATGGAATATATGTTTTAGAAAATTTAAATTTCCTTGTAATTTTTGGGACGTTACACTTTCATTACTGGGGACAACGCCAAGCCCAGAAATGAATTTCCGTATCCAAACAGCCTCCATTGCAGCTTCGGAAGCAGCTATGTATTCAGCTTCTGTAGAAGACATCGCAATAGTGCTTTGCTTAGCACTCTTCCAGTCAACAGCGCCTCCGTTCATGACGAAAACGTATCCAGTCTGAGATCGAGTGTCATCTCGATCTGTTTCGAAACCAGCATCAGTGTAGCAAGTAACACTGAGCTCTCTTTCTACATCACCACCATAAACAAGGAACATATCTCTAGTATTTCGAAGATACTTCAGTATGTTCTTAACAGCAGTCCAGTGACTCTTTCCTGGATTCTGTTGGTATCTACTCGTAAGGTTCTGAGAGAACGCTACATCAGGTCTAGTGCACCTCACTGCATACATGATGGATCCCACAGCCGAAGCATAGGGGATTCCCTTCATCCGCTTCACCTCATCAGGTGTGGATGGTCCCTGAGTCTTACTCAAGTTTACATTGTGTTGCATTGGAAGACTTCCACGTTTGGAAGCATACATTCTAAACCGTTTTAGAATTTTGTCAATGTACGCACTTTGACTTAAACCAATTAACCGCTTCGATCTATCCCGATAGATCTTGATTCCTAGGATGTACGCCGCTTCGCCTAAATCTTTCATGGCAAAACATTTTCCAAACCAGGATTTGACATCTTGTAGCATTGGAACGTTGTTCCCCATGAGCAATATGTCATCAACATATAAGATTAGAAAAACGACGATGCTCCCACTAGCTCTCATATACACACATGGCTCATCAAGGTTTTGAGTGAAACCATACGTTTTGATTTCCTCATCGAACCTTTTATTCCAACTTCTGGCTGCTTGCTTCAGTCCATAAATGGATCTTTGAAGCTTGCATACTTTCTCGGGATGTTTCGGATTCACAAAACCCTCAGGATGCACCATGTAAACATCTTCATCAAGGTGACCGTTCAAGAAAGCGGTTTTGACATCCATTTGCCAAATCTCATAGTCATGGTACGCTGCTATGGCTATAAGAACCCTAATAGCTTTAATGTCAGCAACAGGCGAGAAGGTTTCTTCATAGTCAACCCCGTAGGTTTGAGTGTAACCTTTTGCTACTAGACGAGCTTTATAGGTGTGTACATTGCCATCCATGTCGGTCTTCTTCTTGAAGATCCACTTGCTTCCGACAGTCTTGCTGTTCGGAGGAAGATCAACCAAGTTCCAGACTTGATTGTCTTTCATGGATTGCATTTCAGCATTCATAGCTTCAAGCCATTTATCGGATTCTAGATCCAATAATGCAGCTTGATAGTTAGAGGGTTCACCATGATCCCCCAAATTCTGCTCCTCAGCATCGATATAATAACTATATCGTTTAGGTGCTTGAGGTGTCCTTGCGAATCTACGAATGGGATTTACATCATTCTGTGGTTCAACATCTGCATGTTCAGCCTCAGCGTGATGTTCGCTAGTGTCACCAGGAGGTTGTCCATCTTCGCTTTGAATCTCGTCAAGTTCTACTGTGCTCCCACTTGCTTCTTGTAAAATGAGACTGTTCTCAAGAAACTCAGCATACCGAGCAACAAATATTTTGTTTTCGGGTGGGTAGTAGGAATAGTAACCCATCGTTTTCTTTGGGTACCCTACGAATATACACTTGATAGATCTAGGCTCAAGTTTGTTCGGTGTGTCTCGTTTCACGAGAGCCTCACAACCCAGACCTTCAAGTAAGACAGATTAGGGACTTTCCCGTGCCATAATCATATGGTGTCTTATAAACCTTCTTGGTCGGAACCATATTGAGTTTGCGAGCAGCAGACTCTAGAGCACAACCCCAAAAGGATAGTGTCAAAGTAGTTAGACTCATCATGGATCGAACCATGTCTAGCAAAGTTCGATTTCTCCTTTCAGATACACCATTATGTTGTGGAGTGTATGGAGGAGTGAATTGTGAGACAATCCCACACTTAGTCAGATGGTCTAAAAACTCTTGACTCATGTACTCTCCTCCTCGATCAGATCGGAGAGCTTTAATAGTCATGCCGAGTTGATTTTCTACTTCACTTTGAAAGGCTTTGAACGTTTCAAAGGCTTCATGTTTATGTTTAATCAAGTACACATAACCATAGCGACTGAAATCATCAGTGAAAGTGATGAAGTAGTTAGCACCTTCCCTAGACACAGTTCTAAATGGACCACATACATCAGTATGTATGAGTCCAAGTAGATCTTTGGCTCTTTCACCTATATGGGAGAAAGGTTTTCTTGTCATTTTCCCAGATATGCAAGAGAGGCATTTATCAAACGTCTCATCATCGGTTGACTTTAGAAGCCCATCGTGTTGCAGCTTCATAATGCGCTTTTTGCTTATGTGGCAAAGACGGCAGTGCCATAGGTAAGTTGAATCCAAATTCCGTTTGGATTTCTTAGTGCTACATGTGTATATAGAACTATCGTTTGAAACAAGATTATGCATGTCAATTTCAAAAATATCATCACGAGGAATAGCATTAAAATAAAATATTTTATCCTTAGAAACCGAAATACCATAATCCGTAAAAACATGGATAAAACCATTTTTCTTCAAACGAGAAAGCGAAACAATACCCCTAGTAATAGTAGGTGCATAATGACAATTGTCTAAAACAATAATCAATCCATTAGGGAGGATAAGATCAAAGCTACCTATAGCTTTAACAGCTGCACGCATTCCATTGCCTACGTACAGGTCCAAAGCTCCGTCGTTTAGCTTTCTACTTCCCCTTAGTCCCTGCACATTATTGCAAATGTGAGTTCCACAACCGGTGTCATAGACCCAGGATTTACTAGGAAAAGCATAGAGTTCTATAGTGAAGATACCTGGTATGCTAGCTGGGGTAGCTTTGTTCTTCTTCAACTCTTCCAGGTAAGCAGGACAGTTCCTCTTCTAGTGTCCTATCACTCCACAGTGATGGCAGGTGGCGTCCTTTGCAGGGTGCTCCTTCTTAGCAGGTGGGGGGATCTTAGGTTTGGGTTTATAAACATGTTTACCCTTGCCACGACCCTTACCCAGTGCTTGCGGTTTGGATTTCTGGATTTTTCCTTCCCTGATTGCTAGAACAGCAGGAGCTTTCTTGGGCATCCCCTGCTCTGCAAGCTTTAGCATAGCATGCAGTTCAGAGATAGTCTTCCCCATGCTATGCATGTTATAGTTCATAACAAACTGGTTATAGTCCTTGGATAGTGAGGTAAGAATCAAGCTCACTCCAAGAACTTGTGGCATGGGGTAACCAAGACGCTCCATACGGTCAAGATAGCCTTTCATCTTCAAGACGTAAGAGCTAACCGACTGGCCATCCTCCTGTTTACAAGCGTGGAATGCTTTGACTGTTTCAAACAGTTCCTGTTCTGCCTGTTGTTGAAACATAGTTTTCAACTCTCGTAGCATCTCAAAAGCTGTGAGTTCCTCCAAGTTCTTTTGGATCTCGGGGGTCATGCTCACCAGCATGAGAGCAGCTACTTCTTGTTGTTCGTTAAACCTACGGGTGTAGGCTGCGCGAACTGCAGCAGAAGCAGTGGCAGGAGGTGCCTCAGGTAAGGCCTCTTCCAGATGGATCAACTTATTTTCAGCTCTGAGGACGATCCTCATATTTCGATACCAGTCGATAAAGTTGATTCCTGTCAGTTTCTCTTTTTCAAGAACTGACCTGATAGTTGAGTTGCTTAGGGTTTGATTTGTTGTTGACATCTACAAACATACAAAGTTCAAGATTAGTAATTTCAATAATTAATCCTTTTTAAATTAACTACCCAAGTTTTACTTTTAAAACAATTGATTTTGTACGAAAAAGGCTAAGATCCTCATTGAGGTTCTATCATCACATCAATTGATCTGCTGGCAACGATAGATTCAATAGGTAGGTGACGATTACCAATTGCATTACAAGTGCAATTCTTAGATCCTTATGGGACCCATGGCGTCTAGTGGCCGAGCAACTAGTGTCAAGCTGGCATGTTTAGTCCCATCCTTGCCTCGGGTTAAGGTCTTACCTGCTTAACTCGATTAAGTCATCCAATTTGAAATCATGTGAAAATAGATCTAGGTCTCACGCATAGACAATAATCACCTCGGGATTACAATTCAACCTAGGTCTCACGCATAGGCAAAAAGTAATGGCGAGGGATTTCAAGCCGATTGGACGGCATGACTTAAAATTGTGACGGGTATAGTATTTTGATAAAGCGTGTCAAAAAAAGTACGAAAGAAGCATGCATTCTTCATTCGTAGCATAAGTTAAAACATTTCTTAACTTATAGTCTAATTTGTTTTATTTTATGTGTGTCGAGATGTCCATTTAGAGACTAATATATTACCTACATGAGATATCAATTAGCCTGAACATTACATAAATTAAATAACCGATAAAACCCTTTTAAGCGTTATTTATATAAAACAATAGTTTTAAGTTTCAAATCCAATTTAAACTTATATTAACTAAATCTAAGGATTTAGTTTCAAAAGTGGTATGTGTTTAATTTTGGTTTGAAAAACCCATTTGCAAGTTATAACAATGCAACATACAAGAAAAATTAAAACACACAACCAAAATGTGCAAAACCTCAACCGATGAAAAACCTATGCTTGATCCCGTGAGCCATCACACGGACCAAGAGGGCAACTAAGGACGGGCCAACATAAACCATTTATGGGCTCCCACTTGCTCCAAGACCATCAAGAGCAAGTAGAACCCACAAGAACATTTGAACACAAATCTGTCCGGAAAAACGCAGCAGCTTCGGGGCCCGAAACGTCATGGAAGGAGTCTTCCCCAATTGAAACATCCTTCTGCAAAGTTGTGCCCCTACGTTTTATAGAACTTCAGCAACAAGAATCAGCACAATCCGATGTGCCAAACTCCGGGAAATCCATTTTTCGTGCCGGCTGTCCAGCAGCTCCGAAAATGTCTTCTCGTCTTTAACTTGTCGCCATTCGATTCCGAGCAATGGTTACAATTTTTGATAAAATACATTTATCTACTACTAAACAAAGTAAAAATAATTGCCTAAACTATTACAACCCAAAAACTCGACAAATAATGAAACAAGGCACACAAACGGTCAAGGTTTTCATCGGTTTTGCACATCAACATAATAATACAATATCATTAAGAGTGTTGGCTTGGTCCATGGTAAAAATGCATGTTTTACCATGGATCTAAAATACTTACAATAAGAAATAAAACAAGCCAACGAAAACGAATAAAAACTACAATAATTAATCTACGATAAGTATATGTAACTTGTGGCTATAGGATCTTAAAATACATTATTCAAGACCCCAACGATGGTTGAAATTTTCAGAAAAAAACTTTAGTTGTAGCCACTTTTACATATACATGTTAATCATATGGCACATACGATGGCTCTGATATCACTGTTGGTGATTATGTAAAGAAACACAAATATAAACATATATAAGAACGCAACGGAACAATCACCAAACAGGATCAACGTATTGCCAATATGGTTAAACGAAGAATACAAATAACGATATACCTTTGTAGCGTGATTTGTACACTAATCCGGATCCACTTGTGTGCTCTTTTGAAACCAAGTATTCAATGGAGAATACCTCTAGAGTAGTCCACACTACACCTCCTTGATCACCACCGGATGCTAGTCCTCCTTAGTAACGGATCTTATAGCTTCGATTAGACAAGAAACAAGCTAGAAGATCAAAGCGGAAAAACCCTAGAGAGGCCTAGGGGAGGGGCGCCGATTTTGGGAGAGAAGAAGAAGTATTAGGTTAAGCTTAATTAGGTCATTAACATCTTTATATATTAATGAACCCTAAAGCTTCCTTAGGCTTCTTAAAGGTTCTCCCTTCTAAATCTTTATGGGCCTAAGATTTAATTAAACGTAATAGGCTTGCTATTAACTTAAATCCAATACAAACTGTAACAACCCACTATCTAAATATACATATAACATATATTTCATAACATGTTTTCAGCAAAAATACTTCACCTTTCACATTTGGTCCCAAAGTCTGACTAGACATAGTAAGAAATTTAGTACAAACTTGATCCTATTTAGATTACATAATAATTAATAACAAAGTTATAAGTACAAGAGCATCCACAATTTCATAACGATCATCTTGCCAAAAAGCTATCCGTCAAGTATTCAAATCACTTGGTCTTACTAGAACCACCACCTGGAATACATATTTTTAAAAGCAAAATGAGGATTAGACCTAATGGTCTAGTGAGGAAATCCCTGTCAGTTTAATAAACCTTTATTTCCAAGTCATTTATATAAAGCTTTTCATATACATCCATATAATACACGTATATCAATACCATACAAACTCATGCATCTCATTCCACCTTATTCCTCCACATTTGGCCGTATTAATTGGTAGCAAGCCAACTAATAAATAAACAATACCGGTCCGCACACCGGAACCCGGCTACTCATCGGTCCGCACACCGGAACCCGACTACCCATCGGTCCGCACACCGGAACCCGATTAATGTGCACTTGTGTAAAATATCACACAGATAGTATCTCATTATATTAGTAACACAGAATATTCACATATCCATTCCACATACATATATGTATTCCAGTAAAAATAATTTTAAGTAAAACTCACCTGTTTTGCTTTTCACCAAAAGTCTTTCCAAGTTAATTATCACGTACGTCAATCCTTCACAGAATCTGAAATCATGCAAAATACCAAATATCTCTTTTTAAAACTAAACTTATAAAATCCTCGACTCAAGTCGCAACCTACTAAAAATAAATTAGAATCGCAATGCATAGTGCTAAGTCGCAATCAACTACTGCGACTTCACCCCAAATCGCAACCCACTATTGCGATTCCAACCCCAAGTCGCAATCAACTACTGGTTTGGATTTCTGGATTTTTCCTTCCCTGGTTGCTAGAACAGCAGGAGCTTTCTTGGGCATCCCCTGCTCTGCAAGCTTTAGCATAGCATGCAGTTCAGAGATAGTCTTCCCCATGCTATGCATGTTATAGTTCATAACAAACTGGTTATAGTCCTTGGATAGTGAGGTAAGAATCAAGCTCACTCCAAGAACTTGTGGCATGGGGTAACCAAGACGCTCCATACGGTCAAGATAGCCTTTCATCTTCAAGACGTAAGAGCTAACCGACTGGCCATCCTCCTGTTTACAAGCGTGGAATGCTTTGACTGTTTCAAACAGTTCCTGTTCTGCCTGTTGTTGAAACATAGTTTTCAACTCTCGTAGCATCTCAAAAGCTGTGAGTTCCTCCAAGTTCTTTTGGATCTCGGGGGTCATGCTCACCAGCATGAGAGCAGCTACTTCTTGTTGTTCGTTAAACCTACGGGTGTAGGCTGCGCGAACTGCAGCAGAAGCAGTGGCAGGAGGTGCCTCAGGTAAGGCCTCTTCCAGATGGATCAACTTATTTTCAGCTCTGAGGACGATCCTCAGATTTCGATACCAGTCGATAAAGTTGATTCCTGTCAGTTTCTCTTTTTCAAGAACTGACCTGATAGTTGAGTTGCTTAGGGTTTGATTTGTTGTTGACATCTACAAACATACAAAGTTCAAGATTAGTAATTTCAATAATTAATCCTTTTTAATTTAACTACCCAAGTTTTACTTTTAAAACAATTGATTTTGTACGAAAAAGGCTAAGATCCTCATTGAGGTTCTATCATCACATCAGTTGATCTGCTAGCAACGATAGATTCAATAGGTAGGTGACGATTACCAATTGCATTACAAGTGCAATTCTTAGATCCTTATGGGACCCATGGCATCTAGTGGCCGAGCAACTAGTGTCAAGCTGGCATGTTTAGTCCCATCCTTGCCTCGGGTTAAGGTCTTACCTGCTTAACTCGATTAAGTCATCCAATTTGAAATCATGTGAAAATAGATCTAGGTCTCACGCATAGACAATAATCACCTCGGGATTACAATTCAACCTAGGTCTCACGCATAGGCAAAAAGTAATGGCGAGGGATTTCAAGCCGATTGGACGGCATGACTTAAAATTGTGACGGGTATAGTATTTTGATAAAGCGTGTCAAAAAAAGTACGAAAGAAGCATGCATTCTTCATTCGTAGCATAAGTTAAAACATTTCTTAACTTATAGTCTGATTTGTTTTATTTTATGTGTGTCGAGATGTCCATTTAGAGACTAATATATTACCTACATGAGATATCAATTAGCCTGGACATTACATAAATTAAATAACCGATAAAACCCTTTTAAGCGTTATTTATATAAAACAATAGTTTTAAGTTTCAAATCCAATTTAAACTTATATTAACTAAATCTAAGGATTTAGTTTCAAAAGTGGTATGTGTTTAATTTTGGTTTGAAAAACCCATTTGCAAGTTATAACAATGCAACATACAAGAAAAATTAAAACACACAACCAAAATGTGCAAAACCTCAACCGATGAAAAACCTATGCTTGATCCCGTGAGCCATCACACGGACCAAGAGGGCAACTAAGGACGGGCCAACATAAACCCTTTATGGGCTCCCACTTGCTCCAAGACCATCAAGAGCAAGTAGAACCCACAAGAACATTCGAACACAAATCTGTCCGGAAAAACGCAGCAGCTTCGGGGCCCGAAACGTCATGGAAGGAGTCTTCCCTAATTGAAACATCCTTCTGCAAAGTTGTGCCCCTACGTCTTATGGAACTTCAGCAACAAGAATCAGCACAATCCGATGTGCCAAACTCCGGGAAATCCATTTTTCGTGTCGGCTGTCCAGCAGCTCCGAAAATGTCTTCTCGTCTTTAACTTGTCGCCATTCGATTCCGAGCAATGGTTACAATTTTTGATAAAATACATTTATCTACTACTAAACAAAGTAAAAATAATTGCCTAAACTATTACAACCCAAAAACTCGACAAATAATGAAACAAGGCACACAAACGGTCAAGGTTTTCATCGGTTTTGCACATCAACATAATAATACAATATCATTAAGAGTGTTGGCTTGGTCCATGGTAAAAATGCATGTTTTACCATGGATCTAAAATACTTACAATAAGAAATAAAACAAGCCAACGAAAACGAATAAAAACTACAATAATTAATCTACGATAAGTATATGTAACTTGTGGCTATAGGATCTTAAAATACATTATTCAAGACCCCAACGATGGTTGAAATTTTCAGAAAAAAACTTTAGTTGTAGCCACTTTTACATATACATGTTAATCATATGGCACATACGATGGCTCTGATATCACTGTTGGTGATTATGTAAAGAAACACAAATATAAACATATATAAGAACGCAACGGAACAATCACCAAACAGGATCAACGTATTGCCAATATGGTTAAACGGAGAATACAAATAACGATATACCTTTGTAGCGTGATTTGTACACTAATCCGGATCCACTTGTGTGCTCTTTTGAAACCAAGTATTCAATGGAGAATACCTCTAGAGTAGTCCACACTACACCTCCTTGATCACCACCGGATGCTAGTCCTCCTTAGTAACGGATCTTATAGCTTCGATTAGACAAGAAACAAGCTAGAAGATCAAAGCGGAAAAACCCTAGAGAGGCCTAGGGGAGGGGCGCCGATTTTAGGAGAGAAGAAGAAGTATTAGGTTAAGCTTAATTAGATCATTAACATCTCTATATATTAATGAACCCTAAAGCTTCCTTAGGCTTCTTAAAGGTTCTCCCTTCTAAATCTTTATGGGCCTAAGATTTAATTAAACGTAATAGGTTTGCTATTAACTTAAATCCAATACAAACTGTAACAACCCACTATCTAAATATACATATAACATATATTTCATAACATGTTTTCAGCAAAAATACTTCACCTTTCACATTTGGTCCCAAAGTCTGACTAGACATAGTAAGAAATTTAGTACAAACTTGATCCTATTTAGATTACATAATAATTAATAACAAAGTTATAAGTACAAGAGCATCCACAATTTCATAACGATCATCTTGCCAAAAATCTATCCGTCAAGTATTCAAATCACTTGGTCTTACTAGAACCACCACCTGGAATACATATTTTTAAAAGCAAAATGAGGGTTAGACCTAATGGTCTAGTGAGGAAATCCCTGTCAGTTTAATAAACCTTTATTTCCAAGTCATTTATATAAAGCTTTTCATATACATCCATATAATACACGTATATCAATACCATACAAACTCGTACATCTCATTCCACCTTATTCCTCCACATTTGGCCGTATTAATTCGTAGCAAGCCAACTAATAAATAAACAATACCGGTCCGCACACCGGAACCCGACTACTCATCGGTCCGCACACCGGAACCCGACTACCCATCGGTCCGCACACCGGAACCCGATTAATGTGCACTTGTGTAAAATATCACACAGATAGTATCTCATTATATTAGTAACACAGAATATTCACATATCCATTCCACATACATATATGTATTCCAGTAAAAATAATTTTAAGTAAAACTCACCTGTTTTGCTTTTCACCAAAAGTCTTTCCAAGTTAATTATCACGTACGTCAATCCTTCACAGAATCTGAAATCATGCAAAATACCAAATATCTCTTTTTAAAACTAAACTTATAAAATCCTCGACTCAAGTCGCAACCTACTAAAAATAAATTAGAATCGCAATGCATAGTGCTAAGTCGCAATCAACTACTGCGACTTCACCCCAAATTGCAACCCACTATTGCGATTCCAACCCCAAGTCGCAATCAACTACTGCGATTCCAAAACCAAATCGTAATCAACTACTGCGATTCCAAACCAAGTCGCAACCGACCATTGCGACTTCAAAGCCAAATCGCAATCAACCATTGCGACTTGGTTGAATGTCTCAGTTCACTGTTCATCCTAAAAACCCAGAAATCGTACTTTTAAGCTATGCATGTTGCTGTAAAGGTGCAGATATGTTTAAGACTATTAACATAACCTAACCATATGCTTAGATTCTCCAAAACATCTCTAAATCATTAAAACTTACTTAAAAACTCATGTAAAACCTACTATATATAAAAGTAAAGATTTGTATGGATTATTACCTTGGTTTCTCTTGGATAGATTTCTAAACCCAGCTGCAGATTCTCTGATTTCCTCTCCTTCTTGACCTTTCTTCGATTTCTCTCTTTTCTCTCCTCTCTCTCTCTTCACGTATCACACACACTCACTAGTTTTAGGATATTTGTTACTTGTGTCTCAAAGGAGACACCTCCTCCTTGTGAGGTGGTAAAGGCGGTGGTGGTGGTCAAGTTTGGTGGAAACACCAAACAAACCCCAAACTTGTTTTATTTTGGCAATACTTACCCCCAAACATCCAAATAAAAATTAAAACTTACCCCTTAACTTCTATCTCCATAAAACACTTAATTTTTAAATAAAGCCTAAATAATAATAAATAGTTTGATAAAATACCTGGTTATTACAACATCTCCCCCTTAAAAGAATTCCGTCCCGGAATTCGATTAAGTGAACAGATGAGGGTATTTGGCTCTCATTTCCGACTCTGATTCCCACGTAGCATCCTGACCCCTATGATGTCGCCACTGAACTTTTACTTGTTTGATCGTCTTATTCCGCAACACTTTAGTCTTATAATCCAAAATGGCTTCAGGTTCTTCCACGTAACTTAGCTTTTCATCAACTTGAATTTCTGGAAGAGAGACTGCCTGATCTGGGGTAACCAAAAATTTTCGAAAATTCGATACGTGAAATGCGTTGTGAATCCTGCTTAATTCCGACGGAAGATCTAATCTGTAAGCTACTTCACCAATTCTTTCCTTAATTTCAAATGGCCCAATATACCGCGGACTGAGTTTACCTTGCTTCCCAAAACGTATGACTCCTTTCCAGGGCGAGACTTTCAACATCACAAATTCCCCGACTTGGAACTCTAACGGTTTCCGGCGTCGATCTGCATAGCTTTTCTGTCTATCATGAGCCACCTTTAATCTGCCCCGAATCTGAGTAATCTTATCCGCTGTTAACTGTACTTTTTCTGGCCCCGCTAATTGTTTCTCCCCCACTTCATTCCAACACATAGGCGTTCGGCATTTTCTACCATACAGTACTTCAAACGGTGCCGCTTGAATGCTGGAATGATAACTGTTGTTGTAGGCAAATTCTATCAAAGGCAGATGTTTATCCCACGATCCTCCAAAATCAACTATACAAGCCCGAAGCATATCTTCTAAAGTCTGGATTGTTCTTTCACTCTGACCGTCAGTTTGAGGATGATATGCTGTGCTTAACTTTATCTGTGTTCCCATTTCTTTTTTAAAGCTTCTCCAGAATCTTGAAGTAAAACGACTATCACGATCAGAAATAATCAAGATTGGTACTCCATGTCGAGTTACTATTTCATTGATGTATAATTTGGCTAAACGTTCCAACGAATCAGTCTCTTTTATTGGCAAAAAATGAGCAGACTTCGTCAATCTATCCACAATCACCCAAATAGAATCGAATCCCTTTGAAGTTCTAGGTAGCTTGGTAATGAAATCAGTAGTAATCTGATCCCATTTCCACATCGGTATTTCTAATCGTTGTAACTGACCAAACGGCTTCTGATGTTCAATCTTTACTTTCTTGCAAGTAGTACAATTTTCCACATACTTAGCAATACTTCTTTTCATTCCCGGCCACCAATAGAATTGTTTCAAATCTCTATACATCTTATTTGTATCTGGATGAATAGAAAATCGAGATTGATGAGCTTCTTGTAGTACACGATCACGTAATCCACCCAAACGAGGCACCCAAATTCTGTTTCCCATACACAATAACCCACGGTCATCTTTCCCAAGCAATGCTGTTATTCCTACTAACCGTTCGGATTTCAAACTTTCTTCCTGATAAGCATCTATTTGGCACTTCAGTAATTCGTCAAAGATATTAGGAAGGAGTTCAGCTCGTAGCGATATAGCTTTTATTGTTCCACTTCTTTCTTGACGACTCAGTGCATCAGCTACTACATTCGCCTTCCCGGGATGATAAAGGATTTCGCAATCATAATCATTCACTAATTCCAGCCATCTTCTTTGCCTCATATTCAGTTCCTTCTGATCGAAAAGATGTTGGAGACTCTTATGGTCAGTGAAAATTTGGCACTTAGAACCATAAAGATAATGTCTCCAAATCTTCAAAGCGAAGACAACTGTTGCAAGATCCATATCATGAGTAGGATACTGTTTTTCATGGTCCTTCAGTTGACGAGAAGCATAGGAAATCACCTTTCCACGTTGCATAAGTACACATCCCAATCCCAGTTTAGAAGCATCACTGTAAACCACAAAATCATCGGAACCTTCTGGCAATGCTAATATCGGCGCGCTGCAAAGTTTCTCTTTCAATATTCTGAATGCCTCATCCTGTTCTGCTTTCCACTCAAACTTTAGATTCTTCCGAGTCAGCTTAGTCAATGGCGTCGCGATTCGAGAAAAGTCTTTTATAAATTTCCGATAGTATCCAGCTAGACCCAGAAAACTACGTACTTCGGTTGGTGTCTTTGGCGGTTCCCATCTTTCAATTGCTTCCACTTTCGTTGGGTCAACTTGTATACCCTTCTCTGAAACTACATGACCCAAAAACTAAACTTCTCGTAGCCAGAATTCGCACTTCGAAAATTTAGCATATAACTTCTCTTTCTTTAACAACTCTAGAATCAAACGAAGGTGTTGTGCGTGATCCTCTTTGGATCGGGAATAAATAAGTATATCATCGATAAATACAATGACAAATTTATCGAGATAAGGCTTACATACCCGATTCATTAGATCCATAAAAGCGGCCGGAGCGTTCGTTAGTCCGAAGGGCATCACCAAGAATTCGTAGTGACCGTACCTTGTACGAAAGACGGTCTTCAGAACGTCTTCTTCCTTAACCTTCAACTGATGGTAGCCAGATCTAAGATCAATCTTGGAGAAATAACAAGCTCCAACTAATTGATCGAAGAGGTCATCAATTCTTGGAAGTGGATACTTGTTCTTGATCGTGCGTTTATTCAGTTCCCGGTAGTCAATACACATTCTCATTGAACCGTCTTTCTTTTTCACAAATAAAACTGGTGCACCCCATGGCGAAGAGCTAGGTCTGATGAAACCCTTATCGGTTAAGTCTTGTAGTTGTGCCATCATCTCTTTCATCTCTGGAGGTGCTAGTCGATATGGTGCACGAGCAATAGGAGCGGCTCCAGGGATTAAGTCAATACCAAATTCTACTTGTCTAACAGGAGGAAGACTATTCAAGTCTTCAAGAAAATCCTCAGGATATTCACTAACGATAGAAATATCTTCCATCTTAATCTTTTTAGTCCTACTATCTATCACATAGGCTAAATAACTCGAGCAACCCTTGCTAACACATTTACGGGCTTTTATCATAGATATAAGATTGGATTTATGATCCTTACGATCGCCATAAATCACTACTGACCTCTTATCAGGTAAAACGACATTGATTATTTTCTTATCACATACTATGTTAGCCTGATTCTCAGCTAACCAATCCATTCCTACTACCACATCAAATTCGATCAAAGCTATTGGAAATAGTTGTATCGGTACTCCACATCCCTCTATATTTATCATGCAACAATCAAAAACTTCTTTAACTGCCACTTGGTTATCATTTGCAGTATCTACCAGTAAGGCATGTTCTAACATTTTAGGTTCTAAATGCATGTGAGCAGCAAATGAGGGAGACACAAAAGATCGGTTTGCACCGGAGTCAAACAACACTTTAGCACGTGTAGAGTTTATGAAAATGTACCTGTAACCACATCCGGAGTTTCCTCCGCCTCTTTAGCTGTCATTTGAAATGTGTGACCCCTGGTTCTCGGCGGTTCTATTCTTGGAACTACTGGTCTGACAAAGGTTGGTTTCCTGATGTATCCCCTTGCTGTATTCTACCTCTCGGACAATCTGATTGGAGGTGATCCGGAGAATTGCACAAAAAGCAAAACCGTGTTAATCGACAATCTTTAATGACGTGCCCTGTCTTTCCACATCTAAAACAAACCCGTGGTTCAAACTGACAGTTCCCTTGATGAATACGGTGACACTTCGGACAAGGTCTTTCCATTGGTCGGAAAGATGAACGATTATCAAATCTCTGAAATCTAGACTTCTTTGGATCAGGTGGTGGTCCTTCCCATTTTCTTTTCCCCAAACTCTTATCACCGGCATCCCTTTTATTATCTCGTTCTACATTTTCTGCAGCATCCACTGCAGTTGTAAAAGTATTTGGCCCTGTTGCAGTCACTAGTCTTCGAACTTCTGAATTTAACCCATAGATAAATCTTTCCATTTTCATCTTCTCCGTAGCAACATAATATCCTGCAAAACGAGATTTTTCTAAAAATCGGGCAGTATAGTCTCTAACTGACAAATTCCCTTGCTGTAGATTCATAAATTCTTCTTCCAATTGTCTGACAGCAGCTTGTGGACAGAAGTGTGTTGTGAAAGCTAACACGAATTCCTCCCACGAAAAAGTAGAATATACATCCGATCCTCTCGATTCTATATGAGCCTCCCACCAATACAAAGCATCACCTTTTAACATTGCAGTTCCATAAAGTACTTTATCTTTTTCAGCACATTTACACGTCTTGAAGATAGCCTCTATTTCTTTCAGCCATCTCATCGCTTTTACCGGATCCCGATCTTCTGAGTATGTAGGGGTCTTGCAACTAAGAAACATTTTATAGTCACGCTTTTTCATTACCGGTAAAACAGTAGATGTGAGTGGCATTTCAATTTCATGTTCCGGATTTGTTCTATCAGTTTCATTATGACGATTACATTCGAACATGGCTTGTATGCTATCCCGTAATCTCCCCATTTCAGCAGTCAGATCATCCCGTGTAACAAACTCTGTACCATGCGGTTGTGTTCTACCCCCAGTTCGGCCCCCAGTTCCCCTTCCGGTTCTGCCTCCACCACGATCTCCTCCTCTTCCCCCTGTTCCTATTGGTGGATTCTCTCCACTCGAATTCCTTCCTCTTCTCTGATTCCTTTGTCTAGTGTCACTCGCCATTCTGTGGATTCAAACAAAATTAATATACACATAAGCACATACCCCATATAACAAGGTATTCCAGTTCAAACATGTACCTGTAAAATCATAATTACACTGGCCAGGTGTAATCTGAAATTACCTTACATGATGTTCCTTCTACCCCTTATACTTAGCATCCCCAGGTTCTAAAATAATAGGGACATCCTACTTCACATGCAGTTTAAGTCTAGGTACAGATACTAATACCTAAATCCCTTAAACTAGGGCTCTGATACCATTTGTAACAACCCACTATCTAAATATACATATAACATATTTTCAGCAAAAAATACTTCACCTTTCACATTTGGTCCCAAAGTCTGACTAGACATAGTAAGAAATTTAGTACAAACTTGATCCTATTTAGATTACATAATAATTAATAACAAAGTTATAAGTACAAGAGCATCCACAATTTCATAACGATCATCTTGCCAAAAAGCTATCCGTCAAGTATTCAAATCACTTGGTCTTACTGGAACCACCACCTGGAATACATATTTTTAAAAGCAAAATGAGGGTTAGACCTAATGGTCTAGTGAGGAAATCCCTGTCAGTTTAATAAACCTTTATTTCCAAGTCATTTATATAAAGCTTTTCATATACATCCATATAATACACGTATATCAATACCATACAAACTCGTGCATCTCATTCCACCTTATTCCTCCACATCTGACCGTATTAATTGGTAGCAATCCAACTAATAAATAAACAATACCGGTCCGCACACCGGAACCCGGCTACTCATCGGTCCGCACACCGGAACCCGACTACCCATCGGTCCGCACACCGGAACCCGGTTAATGTGCACTTGTGTAAAATATCACACAGATAATATCTCATTATATTATTAACACAGAATATTCACATATCCATTCCACATACATATATGTATTCCAGTAAAAATAATTTTAAGTAAAACTCACCTGTTTTGCTTTTCACCAAAAGTCTTTCCAAGTTAATTATCACGTACGTCAATCCTTCACAGAATCTGAAATCATGCAAAATACCAAATATCTCTTTTTAAAACTAAACTTATAAAATCCTCGACTCAAGTCGCAACCTACTAAAAATAAATTAGAATCGCAATGCATAGTGCTAAGTCGCAATCAACTACTGCGACTTCACCCCAAATCGCAACCCACTATTGCGATTCCAACCCCAAGTCGCAATCAACTACTGCGATTCCAAACCCAAATCGCAATCAACTACTGCGGTTCCAAACCAAGTCGCAACCGACCATTGCGACTTCAAAGCCAAATCGCAATCAACCATTGCGACTTGGTTGAATGTCTCAGTTCACTGTTCATCCTAAAAACCCAGAAATCGTACTTTTAAGCTATGCATGTTGCTGTAAAGGTGCAGATATGTTTAAGACTATTAACATGACCTAACCATATGCTTAGATTCTCCAAAACATCTCTAAATCATTAAAACTTACTTAAAAACTCATGTAAAACCTACTATATATAAAAGTAAAGATTTGTATGGATTATTACCTTGGTTTCTCTTGGATAGATTTCTAAACCCAGCTGCAAATTCTCCGATTTCCTCTCCTTCTTGACCTTTCTTCGATTTCTCTCTTTTCTCTCCTCTCTCTCTCTCTTCACGTATCACACACACTCACTAGTTTTAGGATATTTGTTACTTGTGTCTCAAAGGAGAAACCTCCTCGTTGTTAGGTGGTAAAGGCGGTGGTGGTGGACAAGTTTGGTGGAAACACCAAACAAACCCCAAACTTGTTTTATTTTGGCAAGACTTACCCCCAAACTTCCAAATAAAAATTAAAACTTACCCCTTAACTTCTATCTCCATAAAACACTTAATTTTTAAATAAAGCCTAAATAATAATAAATAGTTTGATAAAATACCTGGTTATTACACAAACCCATTAAGCCAAACTTAATGATTTGTGCCCATCTAATTACCCCACGTTACTTAGGTTATTTATATAATGTAAATACAATAATTACATTATATTAAATGGTATCTCAGTGTATTGTGTGTGACCCTATAGGCCCACGTGTATCTAGCCATATAATTATCTATTATGACTTGAGCATATTCCAACATGACCCACCCAAGAGAATTAGGAGTTTCGTGTGGTTGAGTAGGTAGGTTAAAGTAATCGTCTAATTTTTGGGACACGAGGTTCACACAACTTTCATTATTGATAATTAAGTTACATACATTTTTGTGCACCGAACAATGCGATTGGAAAAGATCTTCGTGTTGGCATTCTTCTTTCGACGAAAGGAGTATTCATTGGAGTACGATATCGATGCTCTCTTGCGGGTCTCCTTCATCCTTCTCCTCGGATTTGGAATTCGAGAGATTAACCCGGTTATGGTTGTCATCATGCGGAACCCTAACCGGTCCTTCAAATCTGTCTCTTCTCCGACAATTGTCGTTGACGATTTTGGGTTGAAGCCTATTAACAACCGTTGTCAGATTCGCTAGTGTTATGGATAAGGCCACATCCGACTCAGCCAAGTCTACTTTGGTAGCGAGTTGTTGATCTGCCATTGATGGTGAAAAGACAGGCGAATCCTGCTCTGATATCACTTGACGCAGCGTAGGTTTGCGGAAAGATCGACAAACGTCTAAATCTTTTAATGGGTGAGAATTACGAACGTAAAACTCAAACTTCAAGAGAAGAACTCTTAAAAACGAAACTTTTATTAATTGATAAAAATTGCTTAACAAAGAAACCTATTAACCCTATTTATAATCTAAATTAATAGAAAGATAAACACTAAACTAATAAAAGATAAATAAGAAAATTAACTTAATCGTAATCTTAGAAAAATAATTAAAGGATAATAATAAATAAGGAAGAAACAATTGTGAACCACTTCGAATTGATGGACGGTGGCATGGCTTGGTTTTCCAAAAGAAAACGCGACGCAAAAAATGATTTGGCAATTTGGCAAACAGAAAGTTACGCAATGCGTTGTGTGGGTTTAAGCCGCGTGCTTACCCACACAAGTTACTGTTTTGATTTTTTTTGGTTTTTTGACTTGACTTTCGATTTGACTCTCGATTTTTGACTTTCGATTCTCGCTGCCATTTCCTCCACAACTTAATTGTATCTCTCTTCGGCCACAAATTATGATTCTTAATTTGTTTCTTTTTCGATGCCAAATTACGAGCCTCTTTCGAGCTCGTTTTCCTAGTCGAACTTGTTTCTTTCTTTTTCATTTATTTATGAAAACCCTTCGATTTCTCCCTGTATCAAGTTTATCTCAGGTTCATCTCAGGTTTCTTTTCAGGGCGTCATTCATGTATGTTTGGGTTTAGGGTTTTACGATTTCACATCGATTTCACGGGTATTTCAAGTTCTTTGCACAGATTTTTGTGGGGTTTGTTCAAACACAGATTATTTCAAGTTCTTCAGTTATTTTTGCACATCGATACCCACATTTCACGTCGATTTGGGTTTACGGTTTCATATCGATAGCCACATTTTGATTTCACGGTTTATCTTTGCACATCGATTTGGGTTTACGGTTTCACATGATACCCACATTTTGATTTCATGGTTTATCTTTGCACATCGATTTGGGTTTACGGTTTCACGATTTCACGGGTTTGTGGGGTTTGTTCAAACACAGATTATTTCAAGTTCTTCGATTATTTTTGCACATCGATACCCACATTTCTTTTGTGGGTTTGCAGCATTTTGGGATAATTAGAGTATTGATACTCATGGCAGCTCATAAGAAAATTCACTTTGTGTTTATAAAAAATCACTTTGCTTGATGCACATTACATAGGATCCATATCTCATTGAATTGTTTCATTTTGTTTTTATGAAAAATCACTTTGCTTGATCATGCTTGCTTTCAACGTCCATAGAACACATGAAGTTATAATCTACAATCGTATCAATCTAGATGTAGTTGCAAGCAAGTGTGTGGATCAATGGCAATGTTTGAAGCTACTCATGAAAGGTCATAAGAAAGAGGCTTGTAGACAGAAGGGATGTTACAAAGGGTTGTGGGTTGTTGCCTCTTTCTACTTCGCCAATGATTTCTCACGACCAACAACCCTCATCTGCATAGAGATTCATAGATTACATCTTTTGATTCTTTTCCCGAAGTTATTTTTCACAATTTCACGTTGTTAAACCTCGATCATGTTTTGTTTAGAAAGAGGATTTTTTTTGGAAAAGGTTCTTATTTTGTTTAAAAAGAGGTTTATTTGAGAGGGTTTTTTTAATCGAATCTCTTTCTTATATCTTTGGTACATGCATATTGTATATTCCAGAGGTTCCTGCTACTAATTGTCACTATGCTAACTCTGTTGTCTGCCTAAAATATCATCAGGTTAAAAATTCCATCTTAATCCAAAAGCTTTAGGATCCAACATGCTTCTCTTAACCTCTAACTTAGCATTAACATCTTTCAAACCTTTTAGCTTGAAATGGAAACATTGATATCTTATTTTCCATGAAAAACAATTTTGTCCAAAGCATTGCTAGCCAACATCCGTTCTCGTGGTCTCATTGCACTCGCCATCGCCTGTTCAGGTGTTGAAGCTAATAATATGTCCAGGGGAGAACAGCTCACTCCCAATTTAAGATTCCTCTCAATCTTGATAACAACTCAATGTGCAACATAAAAAAACAAAGTGGGACAGCTCAATTGTTATGGGATGCAAAATAATAATTTAGGATGAAGCGTCGATGGCTAAGAGGCAGGCGGTAGAGGCGCTTGATCGAACAATGCAAGATATCACAGGGTGAAACTTCCACTTGGTGGCAAGATAATGGTTATGGGTGGTGATTTTAGACAGGTTTTACCAGTTGTGGACGTGGAACACGAGCACACATTGTAGATTCAAGCCTACGAATGTCACCTCTTTGGTCTTCAATAAAAAAGATACGGTTAACTCTTATATGAGAGCACGAACTTATCCATGGTTTTCAGATTTTCTATTACGAGTAGGTGATGGAGATGAGGAAGCAATAGAAGAAAGCTTTATACGTATACCTGATGGCATGGCCATTCCCTATACTCATAAAGCTAAATCGAAGAATGATTTGATTGACGCAATATTTCCATCTCTGCAAATCAATGGAGCCGATTCAGATTATATCATTTCGAGGGCGATATTATTAACAAAAAATTAGAATGTTGATGAGATTAATGATCAGTTGATTGATAGGTTTTGCGGAGATGAAAATGTATACTACGGTTTTGATGAAGCAGAAGATGACAGGAATAACTTTTATCCAATGGAGTTCTTAAACTCGCTAACTGTTAGTTGTTTGCCCCCTTATTACCCCCGACTCAAAATTGTAGGCCCCATAATACAATTAAGGAATATCGATCCCTCTAATGGATTATGTAACGACACCAGATTGATATGTAGAGGGTTTCAGCAGAACGTAATCGACGCATAAATAGTTGTTGGTCATCATGCTGGAAAGAGGGTATTTTTGCCGAGAATTCCTTTTTGTCCATCTGAAGATAACATGTTTTTCTCAGATTGAAGAGAAAACAGTTACCAGACTGGCTTAGCTTTTCTATGACAATCAACAAATCTCAAGGACAGACCATTCCTAACGTAGGTGTATATATCAACAAAGCTCAAGGACAGACCATTCCTAACGCAGGTGTATATCTACCAGAATCAGTATTCTCTCACGGCCAACTTTATGTGGCGTTGTCAAGAGGGACATAACGTGAAAATACAAAGGTATTAGTAAAGTCTGCCAAAAAAATTCAACCATGTTGGAGTCTACACATCAAACATGGTGTATCAGGAAGTCTTACGCGACTAACCAGGTACGAATAACTACTTATATTACACATTTTTACAACTATTTGTATAGATTATAATGATAAGACTTTTCTTACAAGGTATGTCTACATATGGATGCTTCAAGTGATACCATATTGTATTTTGTAGGTACCGATTTATATTATTAAAGATGATTATATTTCCATTTTATTTAAACATGAAAGGTTTTTTTTTGGTTAATTATGAGTTGCAATAAGTGAAAACCATTATTAGATAATCTAAGAACAACAAAAATTTTTGGTCAATCAACCATTATAAAATATAATGTTTATAATGATCATAAACTTCATACTCTCGATTTACAGAAAAGCTTGGCATCCCGCCGTATTGCACGGGTAACCAACTAGTTTATTTTATAAGAGCATCTCCACCTTTATAATTTATTTAAAATAGAGAATCAGGTGTTAAAATCTCTAAAATATTACACTTTTATTATCCCAATACACTTTTTATAAAAGAATTGAGTAAATTACATATTTGGCTCCTGTGGTTATAGGACAATTTTGGATCGAGTCCTCTAAACAAATTAATTACAGTTATCGTCATTGTGGTTTCACTTTTTGTTTTAGATTGAGTCCCTCCACCTAACTCTGTTAAGCTTAATTTCATTAAGCCGGGGATCTGTTGGTCATTTTACACTTATTCTTATATTTGAAAAACACAAATAGTATCTATTTATTTATTACTTATTATATTTTATCTATACTATATATAAGCACGAGAAGTGATTATTGTTGAAAATTAAGAGGCACCTTCCTTTTTCTCTAAATGTACAAGTTTCAAAATCTCCTTTCGAACCCCCACACCCATGATCCCTTCTTATCCGACTCCACACCCTCAATTTTCTCCCATGGACCTAAAATCTATCTGTAACTCCCACCCCCATCTCTTGAAATCTCTGAACTCATGTCATCCCATCCTAAGCTAACCTGTTTGTATCTCTATCCCCTCCATCCTCTTCCTAGGTTGTGTTCTAAACGATGTGTGACTGCATTGGAATCCCTTTCTCTCCTTTGTCGATAGCTATTTCCGTTTGAGAAACAACACAACAAAACAGCCACAAACAAAAATCTCATAGTTCTAGGGTTTATGCAGTTTGCTTTGTTCCGAATCTGACATTTTTTCTGGTTTGCAGGCTATTTATTTATCTAGGTTTGTCAGGGAGTATTGGTGTCGGTGGTCTGACACCTTTACGTTTGGATTCATATCACAAGTGTGGGGATTTTTATTACGAGTTTTTAAATGGAACCGAGAGAAGATCGAGCTCAAGCATTTGACCGGTGCAAGCTTCTTGTAAACATTCTTGAGCTCTGTTTCACTGCATTCTTTTTCAAGCCCAAAACTTGATAAAAATGGATACTTCTTTCTCTATTTCCACCCATAATTCCGACACCCAAATTGAATAAACTCAAAAAATCTCCATTTCTTTTTCAGAGTTAATTGTTTCTTTCATTTGATGTAATCTAACATCTTCACGTATCATAATCCCCATGGTTGGTTGGTTGGTTGGTTTCAATATTTTTAGAGATTTTACTATGATTATTTTGAAGACGAAAAAATTCCATAATATATGAGAAATAAACTCCAATAGCCCATCTAAAACCACATTTTTTTAAATGCATGCATTTTATAAAAATAAGCCACCAAAAGGGCACCAACCAAAACCTTACACCACGTGTCAAGCAACAAAAGGATCCCAAGAGCCCTGAGGTTTGTATAACACAAACCTAAGACACCTCGAGAACAATCGAACAGTAGCATACATGCACCATACATGATCAAAAAAGGAGCAGATTAAATCTGGCACCATAGAAACAGTAACTAACAGAATTCAACAAACAATACCTTTAGTCCTGAATTGTAGCAGCTCTCGGAAACACCCGCCACTGTAATGTTTTCTGATCAATCCGGTCGCCCATCATTTCAAAAAAAACGGGCTCTTCGGTTCCCTCTTGCCGCAACCCCGACGGATTTGTGAGCCACCCATTCCACTCGATTTTTCTACTCCCGCTTCTTCTTGCGATCCACTCATAGCTTCTTCTTTAGAACTCAAAGAACATTCCTTCCAAAAAAATACAAGAAACACCAAGCCATTTCGTCCTATAATTTTGGTGGAGCACTAATGTCGATAATATCGTTGAGCGATTCAATTCTAACCTCGTCGATGTTCCACCACTGAAAGATGCATTTCCAAATCTTCCTTACCTCATCGCACTTTACCAACGCGTGGTCTACCGAATCCTTCTTCGAACCGCATCTTGGACAAAGGAGAGACGGAATATCCATATCCATCTTATCTAGAACCTCTCTACTCGGCAATGTACCTTGTCTTGCCCTCCATACGAAAATATTAACTTTCTCTGAACCAGTTAGACCATTTAGTTTCCACACTTTGTTCTCCCAAATCGGACAAACTTTCTTCGATAATCGACTTGAACTCTTGTACCGAGAAACTCCTATCCTCCCGGAAAAACCATTTGATTTTGTCTCGAGACTTAAGCTTAGGCTTCCAATTTTGCAAAAGAGACATAAGATCTTCCAACTCACCCATCTCCCTACCCCTTGGTTCCCTTCTCCAAACCCACTTCCACATCCAATTATCACCTACCCACATGCCTCTTTCGAAGATTAGAGCATCTCGATTTGTTTCTAATTTCATCAACCTTTTGAACCTCTCCCCCAACACTTCGTTCCCTAACCACCTATCCGACCAAAGCTTCGTATCCTGACCATTCCCAACCTCATTCCCGAAAGACGAAGCCAAATTGATACCCACCTTGTCTAAGTCATTCCTTATTTTAATAATGTTAGCCCAAACCAAGCCCCCTCCCCAATTTCTCCTACCAACCTCCTTAAGTCCTCCTCCCTTCCCGTAGATACTTTCCACCACCCTAACCCACAACGCCTCTTTCTCACACTTAAACCTCCACCACCATTTCCCCAACAATCCCCAATTGGAAATTTGTAAACTTCCAACTTTAAGACCTCCTTTATTGTATCCTTTCACTACCTTTACCCATTTGACCTAAGCCACCCCTTTATTACTGCTATTACCACCCCCTTCCCTAAAAAAAGGAGATCCTTACTCTCTCAAGCTCACTAGTCACTCCTCTCGGGGCACAAAATAATGAGAAATAGAACAACGGTAAGCTACCAAGAACGGACTTTACCAAAGTTAGTCTTCCTCCAAACGAGATTACTTTTGCCTTCCATGACGCCAACTTGTTCTTCATCTTCTTTACCTCTTCTTTCCAATTATCAAATTTGTTCATTGTCGCACCAACCGGTAGACCAAGATACACTAATGGGAATGACCCGCATCCACAACCAATTCCCCTCGCCTTCTCCGATTCCCACCCCGAAAAGTTTGCTTTTACTAATATTGATCTTTAAGCCCGAAGCCTCATAAAAATAATGAAGAATCTTCATTAGATTTTTTTACATTTCCGGTCTTCCATTTGCCAAAGAATATTACATCGTTGGCATATTGCAAATGAGAAATCTCCACTTCCTCCTTTCCGATTCGGACTCCTTCAAAATGACCATTCTATTTGGCTTCCACCATGAGGACATTGAGACTTTCCGCCACCACTAAAAATAGGAACATGGCCAATGGGTCACCTTGCCTAAGACCCCTTTCCATTTTAGTCTCTTTTGTTGGCAATCTGTTGACAAATACGAAGATGGTCGAAGACACTAAGCAAGCCTTTGTCCAATTATGCCATTTTTTCCCCGAAGCCCATGTTTTTCAACATATGTATCAAGAATATCCAATAACCACTATCATAAGCTTTTTCAAAGTCTACTTTAAACACCATCGCTTTCTTTTTTGAATGTCGTAGATACTCCACCGCTTCATTTGCCACAAGCACTCCATCAAGAATGAACCTACCCTTTAGAAACGTCGTTTGAGTGTCGCTAATAATCTTTTCCATGATTTTTTCATTCTCTCCGCTAGCACCTTTGAGAGAATTTTGTAGAAGATGCCGATCAAACTAATCGGTCTAAACTCATTGAGACCAATCGTTTTGGTTCTTTGGGATGAGTGCTAGGAATGACGTGTTACATCCCCACACTAATTTCCACCGTATCCCCGAAGCTTGAAATTGCCTTCACAAGATCTCCTTTCAGAATTGCCCAAAACTTTTTGATGAACGAGATCGTGATACCATCCGGATCCGGAGATTTATTACTCCCGCAAGCTCTAACCGCCTCCCAAATTTCTTCTTCCGTAAAAGCTCTTTCCAACTTATCCGCTTCATCTAAGGAGAGTTTTTTTTACCACTTTTTAGTTTCGGGCCGACATTTTTTCGCCTTGAATTTGTCTTTGAAAAACTCTAACACACCTTCCTTAATCCTAACCGGCTCTTCCATCCATACCGAATTAATATTCAACCCCTTAATTCCGTTTCTTCTTTCCTTCTTCCTTGCATGGAAGAACTTCGAGTTTTCGTCACCTTCCTCTATCCACTTTACTTTTGCCTTTTGCCTTGCTATCTCGACTTTCTTTTTTTTTCCGCCTCCAACCACTTATTTCTAGCTTCTAGCCCATCTAATTCTTTCATTTTCATCGAGATTTCTACTTTCGGTTATCGCTTCCTGTTAGTCCCAGATGGCTATAACAAGTATTGTAGAAGGGGGGGGGGGTTGAATACAATACTCAAATTTTCACAATTTTAATTCTTTTTATTGAAAATCTTTCAACAAGAATTACACATAGAAAACTTAAGACTGTTGCGGAAAAGAACAGATAAACTATTCTAACAATCTTACACAAAGTATACAACAAAATAACTAAGAACACTTAGAACAAAGCTATAAAGTTTTTCAAGCAAACTGGAAATTCTTGCACTTAGAGAATTCTTCCAGTTTGCGTAGAATATCAAGAGCTCACAGTAATCTTCAAAGTCTCTCAAGATATGTTTTTTTCTGTATGGAGAGCTCTTCCTTTTATAGTGACAAGGAGTGTGCAAGCATTGAATGCTTGGGACACTTGTCATCTTCACACTTGCTGAGGATGTTGACTTCTGGAAAGTTGTGAAGTCCTTGTCACCTTTTACAAGGTACAGTCAGAAGAGCTCATGCATGAGAAAAGAGCTTTGCATGGAAATGGATAATAAGACAGAAGGTCACTTTATCCATGTAGAAAATATCTTCTCAATTTGTCTTCTTATGTCTCTCATTTTTGTCTTCTTTTGCTTCTCAAAATCTCTTTCAACAAATGCACCACCGAAGAAAGGTTGTAAGATTTCTTCCAAGACAAAATGAATTTGCTTCTCATTTTGTCTTATTATGTCTCTCACTTTTGTCTCCTTTTGCTTCTCAGATTTTCTTTCAAGAAAAGCACCACCGATGGAAACTTGGGATATGTGACACATCTTTGGAGAAAACATCTTTGAAGCTTCTTTGAGGTCCCACCGAAATGTCATTTGGGATATGTGACACATCTTTGAGATATGTGACATCATCTTTGAGATATATGACATCATCTTTGGGAAAAGCTTTTTTGAGACTAGGCCGAAATAGAGAGAAGTTTCGGTGGAGATACCACCGAAATTGTGAGAACAATTTCGGTGAACAATGACTTGTATGTTTGAGAAAAGATCTTTCACTTCCACAATGAGAGAATCTTTAATCTTGACTTTGGTTGATCTTTGACTTCACCAAACATTTGATATCTTGTACAAGCCATTACAAAGAACCATGCATCCAAAATTTCTCTAAGTATAAAATGTTTTTCAAAGTATAAAAGGAGATCATGAGGTCATCTTCAAATCTTGATGACCCAACAATCTCCCCCTATTTGATGATGACATCCATACTTAGAAAAACATGAGTAAGACAGTGAATAATGCAAGTTGACCCTTCTTTACTCTTTTGGGTTCTTTTTCACACAGTCCAATTTTTTTTTTTTTTTTGTGTGTGTATGTATATATGATATTTACATATAAGAAAAAAATAAAAAGGTATAGTTGTACAAATAATCGAAAGGAAAAGGAAAGAAGTATAAACAGTATAAACAGAATGAATATTACTTGCATCTTTGGAGGGGCGAGTTGAAACTTGTGTCTGGCTTGAGGATTCTTCATTTTGATCAGCAGCCTTAGGATACTTCTGCCCAACTGTTGCATCTTGGCATCTTTTCATGTTTAGCATCAGCATCCTTTGTCTTTGTTTTGCTCCCCCTCAGTTAGATCAGACGGTCTTTGTGTTTCTCCCCCTCAGTTAGATCCGCCCGGACTGAAGTGCTCCCCCTTGACCGGTCCGTCGATTTCCTCATTTTTTCAAGTTGGTCGCTGTATATGAGTACTGAGGGTTTATGTTGCTCCCCCTCAGATGAATTCTCCCCCTCAGCGGCCGACGTAGGAAAAACACCAAGAGAAAATGAAAAGATCGGCCAGAACCAAGACCAATATTTTTTTTTTTTTTACCTTTCCACCGAAAATTGAGGAAAATCCACCGAAAATAGGCTATTTTCGGTAGGATTTTCGGTGGAAAATCGGTAGGATTTTATTATTATTTTTTTTTTTTACCTTTCCACCGAAAATTGAGCAAAATCCACCGAAAATAGGCTATTTTCGGTAGGATTTTCGGTGGAAAATCGGTAGGAATTTTTTTTTTTTTTTTTTACCTTTACCTTTCCACCGAAAATTGAGGAAAATCCACCGAAAATAGGCTATTTTCGGTAGGATTTTCGGTGGAAAATCGGTAGGATTTTTTTTTTTTTTTTTTTTTTTTTTGCTTTTCCACCGAAAATGAAGGAGAATCCACCGAAAATTGGCTATTTTCGGTGGAAAATCAGTAGTAAAACTTCTAAGATATTATGGAGAAAATCTTCAAAGTGAAGAAAAGATTGGAATTTCATCTTCCAATTTGATGACCCAAAAAGATTGAGTTTGAGGATTTGGGGTGACATCTGTAGAAGAGTTTGTAGTGGGTGGATTGGTGGAGGGATTTGAGGTGGTGGATCGGTGGAAGGATTTGAGGTGGTGGATCGGTGGAGATTCGGTGTAGACTCGGTGGTGGATCGGTGTGAGGATTCCACCGAGGAGTTTGAAGGATTGTACCGAATTTAGAAGGGTTTCACCACCGAATTTGAAGGGTTCCACCGAATTTGAGGGGTACCACCGATCGAGGAGGCAAAACATATGATGGGAAGTAAAGTATGGTGGGATATGGTTTTGGTTTGGTGGTTAAGGAAAATTTCGGTGGTGAGGTTTAGAAAAGAAATGGAATTTTAAGAGATTGGAGATGGTGATGTCATGAGAATGACATCAACATGCTTATGATGTCATGAGAGTAAAGAATTCTAAGGTTTTGTCAACTTTCTCACTTGTTCACATAGATCCATCTGCCCAGCTCAAAATCTGCAATCACAAAGAATTTAATTTCCAGGTACCCATTTTGAAGGTGGGTCCTTTTGGGTTAGAAGAAAAAGAATGAAAAGAATTTATATCACTCAGAATAATTCTTTATTTCACACAGTCTTTGGCAAAATGAGAAATATCACCACAGATATAGCATTTTCTATAAAGAGAGTTCCTTTTAGAAACTTGACATTTTTCCTAACTTTTGCTCAAAGATTTTGAAGAGATAACAAAGAATGGGGGTGCATCACATAGAATTCATATTTCAAAAATTGGGAGTACATAAATCCTTTCTTTTGAATTGGACATTTTGAAACTCACAGATTTAAGAAGAAAATCGGTATGAGAAGTCATAAAGTTATTTTTGGAAAAATTTTGGAGGATTTCCTTTTAAGACAGAAACAACACCCAGAGACTAGCCAAATAAAATTTCCAAAATTTATGTTTTAAGATGTGATGGCAGAAATTATGGACACATAGCAAAAGAGTTTGAAATAAGAGAATTCATAAAAGATAGATAAAACACATAGTATGTACCTGTGAAGAGTAGAAGAAGCACTTAGCTGATACAAGAGCAGTTGAGGAGTCATTCGCTTTCAGATGTGGGTTCATCTGCCAAATCATAAGATTTAGCAGGCAGACCCTTTCCTCTTCTGATAAGTCTTTCATTTCTTTCCTTTTCTCTCTTGTATTTTTCCTTGTATCTTTCAGCCCGGTCATAATTTGCAGAAGAGAGGTGTTGGCTGAACTTTTGGGAATCATATTTGGATCTTTCCGATTTTGAGGAAAATCGGCCTGAGGAAGCAGTTCTGGGTCTTTCAAACTGTTTACTCTTACACTCAGAAGCAAAATGACCCTTTTTACCACAGTTAAAACATTCCTCATTAGATTTATCCAAAGGAGAGTGTTTGGAGAGAGAAGAGGATGAATTTCTATCAAACTTAGATTTTCCAGAAGAGAGATGAGATTTGGATTTAGAGTGCCCATCCAACATGACCATTTCATCAGATAATTTATCAACAGAAGTTTCCTCACATTCTTCCTTAGCATCACTAAGATATGCTTCTGAATGATCATTGGGATCTTCTTGACTATCATGGTCAGAATCAGATGGGTAGGTGATTTTTGGAAAACACTTAGTCTTTTTGGAAGAGTCACTTAGGAGAGCTAGAGAAGAGTTCTTTAAAAACCTTTGCAGTTTCGTCTGCTCATAGTTGAAAAGAGTACCATAAAGAACAGTAAGAGGCATATGATCAAGATCCTTGGTTGTCTTTATACAAGTACAGATATTTTCCCAAAAATCGGGAAGACAGTCCATAAATTTGCACAGGACTTCCTCATTGTCATACACTCTACCTAACAGCTTTAAGTCATTAAGAAGACTGTTAAAGCGATTATAGTAGTTGGAGAGAGATTCTCCTTTCTCATAAGAAAAGAGTTCATATTTTCTAACAAAACCAATCTTTCTGCTCTTTTTAACTTCATTTGTACCTTCATACAAAACACACAGAGTGGACCACATCTCTTTGGCAGTAGAGAGATTTACCAGAGAGTGGTACACTTCATCAGGAAGAGAGAGAGCAATGATAGTTCTAACTTTAGAATCAAGAGACACAAGTCGTTTTTCCTCATCAGTATATTTCTTAGGATTTTTAAGAATGTAACGACCAGTAGCAGCAGATTTTTCTTCATCAGACGAATCATCAGAATCACCTTTTTCCATGGTTTCTTTACCCGGCCTCTGCGTTTCATAGCGAGCCCAAACTCTGGGGATAATGGGTCCCTCTTGGAGAATGGTTGGATATCTAGTATCCACTCCTTCCATGAACAACATCATGCGGCTTTTCCACAAAGAGAAGTTGTTGGGATTGAACTTAGGAGGTTTTGAAATGGAGCCATTTTCAGAAAAGTTATTTTGAAAAGAGTTTTCAACAGTAGAAGAAGAAGAGGCAGCCATCGCAGATCAAGTTTATGGAATTAAACTTTCTGCTCTGATACCACTTGTTAGTCCCAGATGGCTATAACAAGTATTGTAGAAGGGGGGGGGGGGGGGGGGGTTGAATACAATACTCAAATTTTCACAATTTTAATTCTTTTTATTGAAAATCTTTCAACAAGAATTACACATAGAAAACTTAAGACTGTTGCGGAAAAGAACAGATAAACTATTCTAACAATCTTACACAAAGTATACAACAAAATAACTAAGAACACTTAGAACAAAGCTATAAAGTTTTTCAAGCAAACTGGAAATTCTTGCACTTAGAGAATTCTTCCAGTTTGCGTAGAATATCAAGAGCTCACAGTAATCTTCAAAGTCTCTCAAGATATGTTTTTTTCTGTATGGAGAGCTCTTCCTTTTATAGTGACAAGGAGTGTGCAAGCATTGAATGCTTGGGACACTTGTCATCTTCACACTTGCTGAGGATGTTGACTTCTGGAAAGTTGTGAAGTCCTTGTCACCTTTTACAAGGTACAGTCAGAAGAGCTCATGCATGAGAAAAGAGCTTTGCATGGAAATGGATAATAAGACAGAAGGTCACTTTATCCATGTAGAAAATATCTTCTCAATTTGTCTTCTTATGTCTCTCATTTTTGTCTTCTTTTGCTTCTCAAAATCTCTTTCAACAAATGCACCACCGAAGAAAGGTTGTAAGATTTCTTCCAAGACAAAATGAATTTGCTTCTCATTTTGTCTTATTATGTCTCTCACTTTTGTCTCCTTTTGCTTCTCAGATTTTCTTTCAAGAAAAGCACCACCGATGGAAACTTGGGATATGTGACACATCTTTGGAGAAAACATCTTTGAAGCTTCTTTGAGGTCCCACCGAAATGTCATTTGGGATATGTGACACATCTTTGAGATATGTGACATCATCTTTGAGATATATGACATCATCTTTGGGAAAAGCTTTTTTGAGACTAGGCCGAAATAGAGAGAAGTTTCGGTGGAGATACCACCGAAATTGTGAGAACAATTTCGGTGAACAATGACTTGTATGTTTGAGAAAAGATCTTTCACTTCCACAATGAGAGAATCTTTAATCTTGACTTTGGTTGATCTTTGACTTCACCAAACATTTGATATCTTGTACAAGCCATTACAAAGAACCATGCATCCAAAATTTCTCTAAGTATAAAATGTTTTTCAAAGTATAAAAGGAGATCATGAGGTCATCTTCAAATCTTGATGACCCAACACTTCCAATTCCATCATCTCTTCTTTATTTTTCTCCATATCACCATCTAACCGGCTATATCTCTCTCCGCTCAATTTTTTCAAAGCCAATTTGACATTCTTTAGCTTGTCTCGAAAACCACAATCCAGAGATGGAAATGACACTTCGATGTTCCACGCCTCTTTCACCACATCCAAAACAACACTTGCATCGGATGCATTCCATATCTTGTCACATTGGACACTTTCTTTTCTCAGATAGTGTTCTCTAACATAAGATGGATTTAGGAAGCTTGATCTGCCAGAATTATTAAATCAATGGCACCAAAAATACTCAAGCCTTTTACAGATCTTCGTAACATCACCACGCAAATTTAAATTTACATTCTAGCTCCCATCGATGTCAAGATGATTTAGTAACTTGCATTTGGTTAGAATTGCAGAGAGACCCTTATCACCAAATTCACTCGAACAAACCAAACACTTAAGATTCGGCATGGTGCGAGTAATGGTTTTTGGTTCCGAATCATTGATAGCTAATATTAAAGGACTGGGTTTGGGCATGCATCTTTTAAAGTGGACCAAAGCCTTACAATGGTTACCAAATGCCGCAGTCCCTTTGTGCGTGATATCTAAACTTGTAAGACTTGACAATGGCTTTATGTGCTTCAAGACCATATCGTGAGTGATGATACTCAATGGGATTTGAAGCACTTTTAGACGTCTTCCATACACTACTATATATGTTAACACATTGTTTTTGTAAAACCATAGGGTACCTCCAGACATATTAGAGCGGAGGAGTACCCAGACTTACCTCCCGACGTCGTTCCACCCAATGACCCAGACTTGTGGAAGCGTAGTGCCAGGAGACGACGTAAGGGCCACATTTTTGGATTCGGGACTCAGGATCCCGAATATGCTATGTCCGGTGATTCAGGTGCCGCTACGAGTGGGAGCTCTCATCACGACGAGGAGGTATGTATGCTTGTCAAATGTGTAATAGTTATATGTTTGTCAAATGTCATCTAACATTTGTATTATGTTTGTCAAATGTTGAATTTCAGTGGGATGCGCTTAGAGAGGAGGTACGGCAAGAAAAAGCAGCGAGGCTCAAAATGGAAGAGGAAGCGAGACAAGACAGAGAAGCAAGGAAAGCATTGGAGGAGAAAGTGAAACAATTTGAAGCCTTGATGAAGCAAATTGGAAGTTCCCCCGCTCCCCCCTCCATTTAGTTTGTTTTGTATTGGGATAACATTGAAATTTGTTTACGGATATGATATTGTATTAAATACAGTAGTATTTTGTAATGGTTTTTGCCCAGGAAATACCGACCTTTTCTGCACAGGGTTTTTGTAAAGTTTTTTCTGTATTTTTAATTATTATTTTTAATTAAAATAAACATTACCGACGGACAATCCGTCGGTAATTTTTACATAATAAAATTTAATATTTAATATGATTTAGATAATTAATTTAAATAAATTTGCCGACGGCTAATCCGTCGCTAAACCGTCGGTAAAGATGGTTGTCGGTAATCTGTCGGTAAATACAGCCGTCGGTAATCCGTCGGTAAAGTGTTGTCGTCGGTAATCCGTCGGTATATGTCTCCGTCGGGGATCCGTCAGTGATCCGTCGGTAAATCAATTACCTACCAGATTATTTCTGACGGCGATTACCAACGGATTTTACCGTTTACGACGAATTACCAACGGTTTGGGCCGTCGAAAATTATTGTTTTTTCGTAGTGATACAACTCAATGGGTTTACAAATCACGGTTGTCTCATACTGGAGAAGATTTTGGGAATCAATTGGAGCAAAAAATCTTCAAGATCTCCCTTTTGAAGAAGTTGTTGGAGATGCTATTACACTTTCTCCCCTACTTCCTCCATTTTGAAAAAGTTTTGTAAGCTCTTTTTTAGTAAAAAATAATCCAAAATTCTTACTATTTTTCATGTTGAAGAAGTTGTTGAAGACGCTCTCATAACTGATAGTAATTGATACTTCAGCCTGATTAAATCTTTTTCTGATTTCTAACTATATCTTTGTTATATGCAAATTACATACTCGTATAACATGTATGAAATTAAATTTTATATCACTACACCAAATGTTGCCTTAGACAACATAGGCTAATTGCCTATGTTGCTTAAGATAAGCTTAGGCAACAAAGGCTAATATATGTTGCCTAAGTTTCCTCTTAGGCAACGTATCGTTATATGTTGCCTAAGTGAGACCTTATGCAACATATGAATAATTATATGTTGCCTCAAGTATCTTAAGCAACATCATCCATTATGTTGTCTTAGTTGTGTAATCTTAGGCAACATATTTTCCTGTTTCTATGTTGCCTAAGGTAAAAAATTATAAATAAATATATTTAGTTGAAAATCTAATAAGTTGTGTACGGATGATTGATACCTACTTTTACTTAGGCAACATATAATCTATTGTATTTGTTGCGTAAGAGTTGGCTTAGGCAACATATATTCTTGTTTCTATGTTGCCTAAGGTCAAAATATAGATAAATATAGGTAGTTGAAAATGTAATAACTCGTGTACGGACGATTTAAGGTTGACGCAATTTGTGAATTATCTAGATTCTTTCAGATGTTGTGTGCTCGAGAGTTGAAGAAGTCGGATGTGAATATGTGTATTTTTAAAAAATTGTATGTGTAATTTTGTATGTGTATTTTTTAAAAATTATGTGTAATTTTTAAAAATTGTATAAGTCATAAAAGATCTTGTCGGGTTATAATGGACCTTAATAAACTTCGGTAGTTCTTAATAAGTTGTAGTGGGTATTAATGGTCTTATAGAGTTCAATACACACCACGTGCATAAATGCAATACATACATGCATACAAACAGACAAACAAACACACACACACACACACACACACACACACACATAATAAGCCACCCTTGTTATTTTTTGGGCCTTAATATGACATGGAGTGTCTTATTGAGCTATAATGTTTCTTAATAAGCTTTTGGTGATTCTTAATAGGCTATAGTGGGTCTTTGTGGTCTTATCGAATGCAATATACACCACAAGCATATATGAGTACCGACCTGGATACAAACACGTAATAAGTAACCATTAGTGCTATTGGGACTTGATAAGTCATTAAAGGTATTGTTGGCCTATAATGGTTCTTAATAGGATTTGGTGGTTCTTAATAGACTATGGTAGGCCTTAGTGATCTTATAGAGCCCAATACATACCACATACATACAAACACATGTAATCAGCTACCATTGGTATATTTAGGCCTTAATAAGACAAGGAGTGTCTTATTGGCCTACATGGGTTCTTAATAAGCTTTTGGTGATTCTTAATAGGCTATAGTGGGTCTTAGTGGTCTTATCGAATGCAATATACACCACATGCATATATGAGTACCGACCTGGATACAAACACGTAATAAGTCAACATTAGTGTTATTGGGCCTTGATAAGTCATAAAAGGTATTGTTGGCCTATAATGGTTCTTAATAGGATTTAGTGGTTCTTAATAGACTATGGTGGGCCTTAATGATCTTATAGAGCCCAATACATATACATACATACAAACACACGTAATAAGCCATCATTGGTATTTTTGTGTCTTAATAAGGCATAAAGTGTCTTATTGGGCTATAATGGTTCTTATTGATTAACAGTCACCGAATCTCATATTGGGCCTCATATAGTTCATTAAGTTTCACCAAAAGCCCATGAAGACCAAATATAGTTCATTAAATTTCACCAAAAGCCATGAATACCGAATATGGAGAGCCATCAAGGCCCAATACAGTTAGTTGCTACTGAGAATAGTGAATCGAGGTCGAGTACAAATTATTAATAGTCGCTGAAAGCCATGTAGACCCGATACAGTTAATTAACAAATGTTAAGTCCAATACGACCTATCAAGGTTCAAGCAAATTCATTAAGAGTCACTAATACCTACGAAATCCATTACTATTAATCAAGAGTCATCGAGTCCAATACGACCCATCTAAACCCATTACATATCTGATCAAGTTCTTTAAGAGTCACTTAAGCCCTTAAAAGGCCCAATACAGTTCATTAAGAGCCATTAAAATTCATAGACCCACTACAGTTCGTTTACAATAGTTAGTCCATTACGACCTATCAAAACCTATTGCAAACCTAATTAAGTTATTTAAGAGTCACTTAATCCCTTAAAAGACCCAATATAGTTCATTAAAAAACACTAAAGTCCACGAAGACCTAATACAGTTCATTAACAACAATGAGTCTATTATGACCCATCAAGGCATAATACAGTCCGTTACTACCCATTGTAATGGTTTTGGTGTCTTTTCCTAACAGCCGTTAACTTTTTATCGTTAAGTCAGTTAATATCTAGGGCATTTTATTCATAGTAAAATTTTAATAATTCTTTTTCATGTATAACTTTACATTGACTGTTTTCATGTTTATTTATTTAGTTAAAATTTTAATAATTCTTTTAAAATAAGATTCCATATATAATTTAGTTAAAATCCATATTGTTTATAAAGTTATAAATTAAGAAAGTTAATTTTAATAATTTAGTTAAAATTCAATATATAAACTTTATATTGATATATTGTTTAAAAATTATAAATTAAAAAAATTAATCTAAAACCCAATTTTTTTTATTCTCCCGCCTCCCCAATTTCCTTTCCCACCCCAATTTCCCACAATTTTTTTACTAGGTCAAGCTTCCAATATTGTTTCCCTAATTGCAAGAGAGCCACCACCACTACCAGTTTCAGTCGAGAGCCACTACCACTACCAGTTCCCGTCGAGAGTCACCACCACCATACCGCTCAATAGCAGCCCTCCCTGTACGCTTCTTACCAAGGAGGCAGAGTAACAATGGGTATGGCTTCTCTCCATCCTCTCCTTGTTTCTGCAAATCCGTTTTATATTTATTTGTTTATCAGATGCCAAATCGTGTTGTTTTTTTGTGAATTTTTCATTCGCTTTGATTAGTTTAAATGACGCGTCCTCTGTATTGTGCTTAACAGGTGCCTATACCTATGTGTCGGAGCTTTGGAGGAAGAAGCAGTCCGATGTGATGAGATTTATGCAGAGGGTCAGGTGCTGGGAGTACCGCCAGCTTCCTTCCATTGTCCGGGTCTCCCATCCCACAAGACCCGATAAGGCTCGTCGTATGGGTTACAAAGCCAAACAGGTAGTCTTTAGACTCGTAAATTCACGTATGGAAAATGTATGCATATATATATATATATATATATATACTAGTGGTGTACCCGCGCGATGCAGCGCGGGTAAATCGCAATTCCGAAACATTAGTTTAACTTTGAATCATGTTTCTTCATCAACATAAACCAAACCAATCCAAACCAAACTTCTGCTCTATCTTTCTAAAAATTCCAAAAGACACCATATTGTAAGATCCTTAAACAGGTCGGCAATAAAATTCATAGCGTATGGCAACTCGGCAGAAGCTAGTATAGCATTGCTCCCCACACCTTATCATACATAAGTGTCTCCAAGCATTAGGTCTTGCTCGCTAGAGAAAAGCCTTGATTCTAAAGTTTTTAATCGGACCCTTGTGACAAAGGAAGTGAATAGAAGAACAATATTTAAATGAAGATACCAAAAAAAGGAGCTCACTCAGTCCCACTGCATCAGCACTTAAACAATCATTTGCAAGGACTAACAAAACTGAAGACTCATATTTCGTCCCCAACTGTAATTTAGAACTTCCAATTTATATGGTAAAAAGGGCATTCGATGATCCGAATGTGCTTAAACAACATACTGAAAAGTGGCAAACAAATCCACGAAATCAAACAATCATCGTGAGGTGGTTAATTCCACACTTCACAGTCAATGAATCAAGTAAAATGTTGATTTCTTAGGTGCCATGCCAATTTTTTTAAAGCATAATTATATTACCAAACCCCCAACAATTGCAACCAGAGTCCCAACCTCTCATACACCTTACCCAAAACAAGAACCAGCAACAACAATTAGGCCAAAATCAGCAGAAATTTAGAAATGAAAATTACATGGAAGAGTAAAGGTTTGCCAGAAGTAAACCTAAGCGAAACAGACCCGATCTCTACCTCGACGAACAACAACAAATCAACTTAACAACCCCTCAGACAGTAACTTAATGCGATAAGCTGCTGCTGAATAAGCTGTCAAACACCACAGTTGATTATTCCATCCCGCATATTTGATCGGCCATTTACATCGGCGCCATGCCAATTGCCATAAGGTAATGCGCGCATCACCTAATTCAATTGCATCAATTAAAAAAAATCAATCATAGTAATAGATTATGTATAATTCAGAGGACACATGCTTCTAGACAATCTAGCAATTAATCAACTCCAACAACTGTACATTTAACCACTGTTGATTCGTTTGATAGCTGATTCAAATGAGTACAACTCGTGGTTGTTGAAATAGTTGCCAAATATTGTTGCTCTTTTTTGGTAATGAACTTGATTGGATAACATATGTGTACTTGCTTTTATCGACTAAAATAGGTCAAACCGGAAGGAACTAAAACTTATAAGTAGTTCTACGTAATCTTTATAGGGGTTCAAAGAGAAAGCATTCTATTAAGGTTAGCCATTTACCTTTTTCGTTCACATATATAGTCCAGAATCTATTATTCTTCCAGAAAATTAAGGTTAGCAAACAAAAAAATAGTCACGAAAGTTAAGGTCTTATTACTCTTGTTTTGCCTTCCCCATAATAGTTTTTCCATATGTGTTTCTTTCCTTCTATGCATTACGTGCCATCCACTGTTTTTTAGAATATAGTCAGGTATGTTGGTGTTAATTTTGTATCTTTTGCATCAGGTACGCTAATGTTAGTTTTTGCCTGTTTACTAAGGATATATTATCTTTAAATTTTTTAATAAGAAATGGAATTTATTGCATCTGACGCAAATGGGAACTTTTGATAAAGTCCACTTAAGAAACTCTAAAATCATCATGGTGAATTTGCTATCTGCCATGATATATAAATACTATCAGTTACTCCTCAAGAAGGAAAGAACAACTTCTTATAATCTCCCTTGGAAAGAATCTAATGACCAGGCTAATATTGTCTTAACTGTTTTATACAAGAGATTTAAATTTGATATTTTGTTTCACAGAACAACTTGATTCTTACGGTCTTACCCATGCTGGTAATTAAATGTAGTTAATATGTTTTTTTCTCAAGAATAGAGAGACTACTCATAGAGATTGGGTCATTTGTTGACATGATATTTTCACCTCTTATTATGTAAGGACAACAATAATGCTCTGTTATATTGGTGACAGTTTTTTGTTCTTGTGAACTCAATAAACCAAACTCGATATACACATTGAGGCGAGATATAAGCTAAATAAAGCAGCAATGGACATGGACAGGTTGTGAAAGTCTGCATCAATAGTTAATTGAAAACCTCATCAATAATGCTTTGAGGGAAAAATATCATATAAAATCTAACAATAAACAAGTAGGTAGCAACAGTTCGCGAGATGGATACGGAAAGGTGTGAACAGAGCCAATGCTCAACATCAGGAGTGTGGAGCTCCTTTTTAACAGCCATGTTGAATCTTTAAGCAGAAACCAAATTTATGTGTCAGGTTATAAAAATGTGAACAGGTTAGCACATTGCATCCAGTGATAGAACATTTCTAATACCTGACTGGATGTTGAGCATCATGAACAGCATGACCGTTTGTCTGACTTTGATCTCCATAAGATGTATCAGGTTTCTCATGAAACACAATTCGGTATTCCAGAATGGCAGCTGTGTAAGGAGTAGGGTTGATCCCCTCGCAAGAAACAAAGATCTTATATCTGTATATTGATTATAATTCGCTACAAGCTACATTATCATATGTCATTTTACATATAGGGTTGGGTGCCGGTGAGAATGAAAGTTATGGTGAGAAAAACAACGGTTTAAAATAACTTTTCACACTTGTCACCAAAAATGACACTTCTCACAAGCCACTAAAATTATGAAATTATAAAAGCCTAGTTTGAATGAAATGGAAATTACAAATGATGGTTGATTAGCAAGAAATTAGTGTCATTTTCAGTTTTCATCACATTTTGATTCATCAAGGATGGTGTCAACATTTTCAATTTATTTCTGCCTTGAATTAGGTTCATTTTTCTATGAAAACACATTTGTTATGGGGAAGCTTTCAAATACTACTTTCTTTTCACTTGGACAATTCGTGGTTGGGTTGGGTCAAATTCATTTTCTGATTGCTAAATAAGTGATGTTGTTAAATATTATTGATCGTAAAGCTCTTATATAACCACTGTACAGTACAAGAAGGCAAATGAAGCTGGAAGATAAGCAAGTTGTTCACCTATTACAGCCTCCCATTCAACTCCCAAGCATCCACCACTTTTTCTTATTCCTCTGCTCCATCTGTTTAACAAAATAATTATATTGATCAATATAATCCATTTTGTTATATAGGACATTTGAGAATGTTTGCTTACCACAAATTGAGGTGATCTAATTTTCTCGCAATTTAGATATTTTTTCGATGTGAATAGGTAGCATTATAGATGTAGATCATATAACTTACCTCCTTTAGGATAAATTGAATTGTAGTGTACCTCAACCCAAAACCTCATGAAGATGACTGCAGAAAATTAAGGCCACATGACATTTAGCAAAACTTGCCAAAGTTAACATACCTCCAATTGCAAAAAAACCTTCAAATCCAACGAAACATACAAAACACATACATGAACAATTACAATGTAAGAGCATAGGTCACCACTAACTCAATTTCTGATTCAAGCTTAAAATGCTATAAGCTACCACTCAAAATCAGCAGCAAAATTACATGCGGTTTCCAGATGGAGCAGACTCTTCATCTTGAACCTTCAGCAAAAACATTGTGCAAAAGATTAATGAACTAAGCTTATACTTGGCAAGAGTCATCATCATTACTAATTGAGTAAGACTCACGATCCTTGTCTTTCCTATTACTGGGTAAGATTCTTGTTCAGGAATAATGTGGATGAAGAGCTCTGGTTGAGAATCCAACTTGCTCTTATTTGGCAAGTTCTCGAAACGAATTATATCCAAGGCCTGCATAAAACATTTAAAGTCCATATAAGAAAAGATTTCACGTTCTCTACATGAGCCATTATGGTACCGCAAAAATGAAAGGCCTGTCAAATGCATTTTAGAGGTTTTAAGAGGTTCGGTAACCAGGTATTGAACTTGTTCAGGTCGAGTTAGGCCCAGTTTTCCTCTTAATTGCTAGAACTTAGGGGATGTTTGTTTACCTCTTAATTGTTGTAGCTTAGGGGCTGTTTGTTTACCTCTTAATCGTTGTAGCTTAGGGGCTGTTTGTTTACCTCTTAATTGTTGTAGCTTAGGGGCTGTTTGTTTACCTCGTAATTGTTAGAGCTTAGGGGCTGTTTGTTTACCTCTTAATTGTTAGAGCTTAGGGTCTGTTTGTTTACCTCTTAATTGTTAGAACTTAGGGGCTGTTTGTTTACCTCTGAATCGTTAAGAGGTGAATATTTTTTCAATCCAAACACTAAAAATAGCTTATTTACGGTGAGAAAAAACAATAAGCAAATACGTCAAAAAAATAAGCAAACACCAAACAAACACCAAACAAACAGGGGGTGTTTGTTTACATCTGAATCGTTAAGAGATGAATCTTTTTTCAATCCAAACCTTAAAAATAACTTATTTACGGTGAGAAACAAACAGTCTTATTGATTCAGACTTAAGCACCACCTCTTATTAATCAGAAGTGAAATAAGACTTCAGACACCTCTTAAATTTCTAATGTTACTTAGACATGGTTAATATCAACAACTTAAGCATCACCATTTCTCAACAAACAGATGAAAAATGGAACCATTTTAGCATTTTCAATAGTTGTTGAGTGGGGGTATTAGCTTTCAAATGTTGGGACCATAATACGAAATTTTTGGTTAAAAGAAGCTTTGAAATTTATACATCCACACTTCATTGGTCTCAAACAATTTAAGTCTTGTAATGTTTCATATTAATTGCAAATTTCGATAGTTTGAGCAAATTAAGAAGAGATGGAACTTGTATCGAAGAACTTCATAGGAGACAGACAGGCAGACATGTTATCAACTTCATGCTTGCGAACCTCACAAGTCATTTTTTTTTATGCATATCCAAAAAGTTGAATAGATACACAACTACTTCAAGCTGTAAACCATGTTCACAACGGATAGAGGTGAGACCATTGGTATCAAAGTTGATTCCATCACAGACCTTGTCTCCCTTTTCCCACCAATTATCATATTCATCAATTCCAAACTGTATCCATAATCTTCAATCACATTACAAAACTTATCATCTAAAACTGAAAGAAACATTATTTAGGTGGCATAGAATATATATATATATATATATATATATATATATATATAAAAATATATATATAATCAAAAACTAATGCAGGGAAGGATGGTAATTTAGATTCTTTGATGATAATTTTCAGCTTGCTGTTAGTGCACAAAATGAGTTAATATGCATATAATGATTAGATTATTTGTCATGGTATCTTAATTGATGATGATGATGATGTAAATTCATTTAGCAAGTTGGGTAAAATGATCAGTGCTACCATTTATAAAAGAAAAATGTCCAACTCAAGATCTTGTTGCAGTAACCAAAAACAAAGAAGAAATGGTTGTTTACAAAAAACTACATTTTAAACATTGACACAAATACATAACACATTGCTTTTTCTACAAGAACAACCTAAACAAATTAACCCAAAAACAACTAAATTTGTCCAGAACTCTAAATTTGTAAATTAGACATCACACTAAGAAATTAAGAGAGACATTCACAAAATTGAACATCATAAATCACAGCCCCAAAAGGTAACCCAACAAAATTGTATGATAAAAGATTGAAAAAAGTTTGAAAAACAAAGATATGTAGATACACTCTGGTTTTTGTTAACTTAAAGGGCTTATAAATTCAGAAAGTATTTGCCACTTTTTAATCCTTTCTGTAGAATATTAAGCACCATTTGAAGTGTCATACGAGGGGAAAAACAGTAAAATATATACACATATGAACCTCAAAGTATCAAAACCTCAAGCAAGTAGGTGGCCAAATAATTTTCCTAACTTACGAGGCAATTTTTAGAGGGTGTGGCAATTAAGTACATTTACACTACATTCTTAAAACACAATTGAAATTCTTGACACCATAACAAAAACAAAATCAAAATCAAGAGTTAGGGTTTTTACCTCAAATAAAAATCGGATAGGAGAAGGTGGGATCGATGAAAATTTCTCTGAATCCATACTGATGATTTATATGCCAGATGAAGATAGGGTGCAAGTAGAGAAGACGTACTGGAGGTATGGTCTTGAAGAAGTAGATAACCGGGGTATGGTTGTACTTGGGTATGGTTGTACTTGGGTAGGTTGCAAATAGTGAAGAACAGAAATACTCGGTATGGCGAGGGGCTATTTGTATGTGCGTATGTGTGAAAAGGTAGGGGAAGAGACTCATTTAATGAATGCAATACCAGGTTGTACCTCATGCCTCATAACTTGTAATTAAGAGTTTTTTGAATTTGATGCTTTAAAGTGTGGTACATTATGCTTTAAAATTTGTCTTTAAGACATTTGATGTAAATGCTTATATATGTAGTATAGATATATATATATATATATATATATATATATATATATATATATTAATAATGCCTCAGGATTCGTACATGATTAATGGTCTATGCATATTATTTGATTCAAGCCATATTTAGGTTTAAGATTTTATTTTTGAAGGTTGGTAAAAGAAACATTGTTTATGAAAATGTTAGGTTTAAATTGATGATTGATCGGAAGAGTTCACTATTGTTCCCAATTCCATGAATATAATTTATGTGAATATTTTTTTACTTACTTTCTTCCAATTTGCTCAATGTGATCCTTTCTAAATTTAGATGATTAAACTAATTCATGGGTTCAGTTTTCTAGTTCATGTCTTGAATGGTATTTTGAATTTTTGAATAAATCCAACATACTATTTAAATCATGACTATTGCTTTTTGAATACCTTGATATACTTTGCAGGATTAACATATCTTGCTAGATCAGCAAATAGTGCTGGTCTTGTATCGTATTTAGAAAAGCAAATGACATTGTGGGATTGAAAACTGTTTTCTGGTATGAAAATTAGTTAGTTTCCTTGACCTCTTAACAGCTTATTACAATACTGTTGGTTCCCGTTTTGGTTATACAAGATTATCAGATCTATTAGTTCGAGTTTATGTTTGATGCGGAAGCGTATTTGAAGAACTAACAGATATGTTTGATAGATTTTGAACACACAATATAAAGAAACAGTGATCAGAATATGATATCTCAATGTTTACTGAGTTTCAATATATATAGCAAGAACAGATTCAAGAACAGTGAGTATGCAAAGCTTAAAACAGATATGACTCTCAATGTGCATAAGCTATGTGTTCTTGTGTTGATTTTAACTATGAATATTCCGATTGTTAGGAAGAACTCAACATGAGTCTTCCTTTTATACTCCTATAAGGGGACCATAAAGCATGAGCTGCAGTTAGAACGGATGGCATGAACAGTTGAACGGATGGAATGAACAGTTGAACGTGTTGTATTGCATTTAATGGTGCAGACGTCTATGTTGTACTAAGCCCTATTGAGTCCACTCAGAGTTTGACACGTGTTGAAGTTGGACAGGGCATGCTATCATGCAAGTTGATGAACAGGTCCAGGAATAGTAGCAAGATATTATAAATATCTTCCAAGTCTTTAGTGAGGACCGCAGAGGCTCTGTAAAGTGTTACAGAGGTTCTGCGGTATGGTCCTTTGTAGATCAGTCTTTACCGGATTCCGAGTCTTTGGTCTTCTTTGCGCGTATGACAGAGCTTCTGTAGGACGCCTCTGTAGCTTCTGTAACTTCTGTAGCTTGAACTCTCGGTAAGTTCGGCAGAGCCTCTGTAAGAGGCTTTCTTCACTTAGCCTATTTTTCACTACTTGTAAGTACTTTCTATGATTAGGAAGATTGAGGCTAACAATCTCCCCCTAAGTAGTGAAAAATAAAAAATTGAACTTGAGTTTAGTTAGGCTAAGTTAGATAAGACAGAGGTTAAACAATACCTCGAAAGTTCTTTCATTCAGAAATATGCCAGAGGCATTTTACATTTGAGTATAATGAAAGATAAACTTAAAAATGGTTTGCAGAGATTGGTTGTTTGAGAATCAGATTTTGGCGTCTTTGAAATCGTTGTAGCTTCTGTTGTCTCTTCCGACTTATCTGATCTCTTTGTAGAAACTGATGCAGAGTTCTGTTAAGCGGACTGTAGCATCAATCTCTCTGATGAAGGTATCTGCAGCGTCTCTATCCATTTGCTCGGTATCTCTGTATTTTACAAGGTTTGCTCTGAAGTTGTTCAGAGTACAAGTTGCGTACTTCTGACAGTCCATGCTCACAAAAAGTTTGACTTCGCCTTGTGGGTTTTGAAATACTAACCCGAACCTTGGTTCTGTAATAATTGAGTTGGGCACGACGTCAGGTGGGCAGCGATCCTCTGGTGGTCGTAGGTTCAGATGTTTGAGACCAAGATCCTTTCCCAGCTGAAAGTCTGTCAGACTGTAGATCAGAAGCCTTTCCCTCATTGCTTTTCTCAACACATGATAGGCTCTGGTGTTTGGCTCTGTGTTGTAGTTGTCCTTCGTCCATTGCAGAAGGTCAGGTAGATCATAGGGATTCAGATTCCTTAGGTCAGCATCAGCGAAAGTGATTTCTGAATTGTTTACCCTTCTGACTCTGTAAAGATTGTACCTGACCCTTGGATAGGTTCTTGTAAAGGAGTACCTACAAAAGATTACCTTTTTGATCTTGTGGATTGAGAAGACTTCTGCTTTGGTTCTTGGCTTTGTCCTGGTGAAGACGTTGTCAAATTCTTCTCTGATCTTTGGATCTGTCACATGATCTGTTGGATGATTGGTCTGAAAGGATTGTTTATAGAGGTATTTGTATACCACTTCTTCCATTTCTTCTTGTGTTGGACCAGGTTGTGGTACTTGTCTTCTGAGACTCTCCATCTTTCGAACAACTTCTGCAGCTCTACCTGTTAGAGGAATGTCTGACAGAGGCTTCATTCCATATGCCCAGTCCTCTTCTTCAGGCTTTGGAGTTTGGAAGGCATCAAAGGTGCTCTTCATCAATTTCTCTGTAGGCTTGGGCAATGATTTCTTTTTCTTGGGCTCTTCTGTCAGTATTGCTTTGCCCTTGTCTTTGGCTTTTGGAGGTGCAGAACCTGTTGTTTCTGTAGGTTTGGGTATTGGTGCTTCTGTTGGAATGATGGGGGTTGCCTCTGTAGGTTTTGACACTTGTGTTTGAGAGGACTTTTGTGGCATTGGTTCTGTTGGTTTGTTTTGCTCTGTAACCTCTGTTGGAGGTTCTTTGGTGACTTCTTCTGTGAGCTTGGTTTCTGTGGGTTGAGGAATGTCGAATCTTCTTGCCATTCGGAAAGATATTGTAAACCTCTGTCTTTCTTCTGCTCTTCGCGCCATTCGTTCAGTCATTGTGTTGTGCATATTTCTTAGAACAGAAGAAGCAGAGGTCTTTGCTCTTTTTGGTTTGTGGGCAATAGACTTTCTTCTTGAGATGGTTTGGGGTTTTTCTGTTGGTTTTGTAGTTGGGGAGAGAAGATCTTCTTCTGAAGAGGATGACAAATGTTGAACATCTACTCCAGACATTGTAGGGAATTTTACAGAGGTGGGTGTTTCCTCTGTGGTCTTTTGAGCTTCTGTTCCTCCGGGTTGTTGGTTTGTTGGACTTTCTTCCAAGATGATTACCACAGGGGTGGTTGTTGCCTCTGTGGTTTGTTGATCAGTTTCTGGTACATGGGTTTCTTCAGGAGTTGATTCCACAGAGACGGGTGTTGTCTCTGTGGTCTGTTGAGTTTGTTGTTGTTGTGTTTGTTTTGGAGGGGCTTGGTTGATGGGTTCTGCGGCTATTGGTGGAGCTTGAAGTCCTCTGCTCTTAGCTTTTTCCCTTGTATTCTCCCCCTCAGGATGATCTGATGGACCAGGGTGGTCATCATCAGAGTCATCCTGACCCTTATCAGAAGTACCCTCTGCTCTGCAAGAAGCTTTAGGTTTCTTTGGTAGTTCTGCTTCTGCGGCCATCAATTTTGCGCATACATCATCACAGAGGCCGAATAGAGTTGTAAGCTCTGCTTCTGTGTTGAAGCGCATTCTGCCGACACTTGCTCTGAACTCTTTAACGTAGTTGCCATTTGCATTAGTGAAGGAGACGATGACTTATGTGACCTGGTTTATCACATTCTGCCCGAGCTCTGTTAGCTGTGCTCTGGTCATGTAGTCTTTAGGCTGCATCAGCACAGTGTTGCACATTGCTTCTTCTTGTACGTGTTTCAGGGCCTTCTGTAGATCTGCAGGTGTAATGCCCTTTGCTTTGTTGGATTGCTTGTTCATTTGTCCAAGGAAATGTTTGACTGATTCCTTGAACGCAGAAGTTGCGGCTATCCCGAAATCTTTAGCGGCAGAAGTGGCTGTATTCGTGGCAGTTGTTTCAGCAGAAGACTTCATCTCGGTGATGGCGGATTTCACTTCTGTTGACAGACTGTCCATTTTGGTGTTTAGATTTAGTAAGGCCGTCGATGTTGTCTCTACAAAAGATTTGAAAGAGCTTTGCAACTCTTTCATGGTTCGGTTCACAGAGGTGACAAGGGTTTGGAACTCATCCCTTGATACTTGTGTTCCTGTGGTAACCTCTGGAGGAACAACCCCTTCTCCAGAGTGAGTCCCTATTCCTGGGACACCTTCGTTCACCCTTGTTTGTACGTTGGGGGTGGAAGGATTTCCATCTGATCTTTGAGAAGAAACAAGAGTCTCAATCTCTACAGAAGTTCTGCGAAGAACAGTGTCCAAATCCACTCCAGAGGTGGGTATCGGAATGTTCTTCTGTTGACTCGGAGACTTGTCTAGAGTCTCTTCGTCTTTGTGCTCACTACTTCTCTCTAAAAGAAGTTTTGGCCCTAAATTGTGCGTGGCAGAGGAAACGAATTCCTCTGTAGGGTGTTCTAGTGTGATCTGGGGTGATTGATCACGAACTATAGGTGAGTCTCTCTGAGGAGACTCCCTAGGAATGGATTCCCCGGTTTCTGTGGGCGCAGAGGTTGAAAGAATAACCTCTGGCTGGATGGTTTGGGTTTGGATCGAGCTGTGCTGCTCTTTTTCAATAACTCCTTCTGCAGCTAGACCTGCGGAGTTAGATGTGTGGGTTGCACTGGGAGTTGGTTTTGGTTGTGTGCCTCTATTAATCCAGGCATCTTTTCTTGTTTCTTCCTCTGTTAGACATCCAAGCACTACTTCATTTTCTATCAATTCAGTCTCTGTCGCTATCCTATGGCTTGGTGCTTCTTCCCTAACTTCTGTTGTAGTTCCTACCTCTGTGACTAAGAAGTCGTAGATTGGATGAGAGTCGTATAATTGCATGACATATGGATGATAGAGACCTTTCCGTATTTGGACAGCTTCTTCTTCATCTGAATCTACCTCTGAGACCTCTATCCTTGTCTCCCTCGTTTCAAGCCCCTCCTCTGTTGGATTTTCTAATATGGTGTCCATGTTATGGTCTTCTACAACTTCGGTCTCTATTTCTTCTATATCTTCTTCTGAAGCTGGGCTTGGACTCCTTCTGTGAACGTCCAATCCCTGTTGGATGAAGGGGTTCTGTAGAATGTAAGGGGATTCAGATGGTTGGTCTCTGGGGGGTTTGATCATCTTCTTGCAGATTGGTGTCAATACCAGAGATAGAGAAGTGTTGTTCTTCTGTGGTGTGGTGGTCAAGTGGTTGTGCCGTCCACCCAGCTGTATTTAGGGTGTTGGCAATGTCAGGGTTTTGAAGGAAATCGTTTAAGCTACCTTGATGAGCGAATCGATCTGGGGATTGATAAGGTGATTGATATCCCTCTTCTGCAACTTCGACTTCTGCATTCTCATCTTCTGCAGTTTCTTCTTCTGCAGTTTCTTCGACCCGGGTTTCTGCGACCATTTCTTGAACCACTTCTGCAGCTGCCACTTCTGCGATGGTAACCATTTGATCAAGTGATTTTCGATGCTTCCTTTTGGTCTTCCTCCTCTTGGGTTTTGGTGCCCCTTCTTCTGTGGGTTTTGATTTTCTTTTCTTTAGTTTTGGAGAAGAGGGAGAAGCAGAGGAGCCAACTTCTGTGGCTCGAGGAGGTGAAGGTTGATCTTCTGCAATGTTTGTAGAGGTGCCTTCTGCAGTTTTCCTCTTCTTTGTTTTTGGGGTAGAGGCAGAGGCTTTAGAAGAAGACTTCTTTCCCATGAGCTCGTCACGTTTGGCCAAAAACTAAGTTGGATTGCCAAGTGTTTTGCTAGTTTCTGCTTCTTCGCTTCTGTAGAGAGGAGTTCTACAACCATTGTTCCTAGGGGGACACCTAAACGCGGGGGTGTCATAGGGCTCGGTTTTGGAGTCCTATGATCGCGTATATACTCTAACTTAAGAGTTTTGTTCATGGCATATCTCAGAAGCTTCTTTGACAGAGGTCTGCAGTGGGTGTAGCCATCTATATGATCGGTGGGGATGTTTTTGTTCATTGGGAACTGTTTGGGAGTCGACCCTTCCATTGGCCAGTTCTGTATCATCAGCAGAGGTTCGAACAGGACTCCCAATATCCTTTGGAATTGCAGAGGTGGTAGAAACTTAGGATCGTTCTCTTTTACCCTTCTGGTGTTATTCTTTCTGTCGATCGTATTGATGATCTCCTGCAACATGATGGTCGAGTAATCGAGTGGGAGATCGTAGTAGACCCCATACATGATGGTTAAGATCTGATGCGATCTCTGGTCAATGCTGCCTATCTTCCCTGTCAGGCATCTGTTGAGGATCGAAAACAAGGCGTTCCACAGAGGTGGTAGTCTGCCTCTGCGAAAGTCATTTCTCTTCCTAAGGTGGGTGTTGTACCCAAGCATTTCTATAAAACGACAGAGTTCGTCGTCTGTTGGTTGATCTGCATATTTCTTCAGTCCAAGAAGACCCCTAGTTGGTAGGTTGGATTCAAGTGAGAACATTGTTCTATTAAACTTGCTTTCCAAATGTTCAGATTTGTCTGGCTTTGAGATGTACCCTTTGATAAGAGAATCATCTTTATCATATCGGCAACTTTGCAAAAACTGGTTCAAATACCTAACAGGTATTTTCTTTGGGGTTCTTGAAAGTAAAGGGAAGAGGACATGATTTTCCATGATGTTTAGAAGAAGGGCATGGGCTTCGCCGAAAGCAGTGGGTGAGGGGATCAAGTAGCAGTTATTTGACTTGATTGGTAGTACCTTTTCGAAGTGTTCCTTTGCGATAAAGTTTTGAAGATGGGTGGTCGGAGCAAAGTCTGCCGAGTCTCCGGAATCTTCTTGTTCGATATTTTTGGCGAGATGGGGGTTTTCTGAATGTTCAGAATGAGCAGGTGAATGTTCCGGTGAGTTCGCCGGAGAGTGTGCAGGGGAGATAGCTTGAGAAGATGAAGCCATTGGTAATGAGAATAAGATACTTACAGGTTTTTGCAGGGTTTCGCCGGAGAAGAATGAGGGTTCGTAAAGGTTTTATGAGAGGGTAAGCTTGGGTTTTATGGGTTGGTAAAACGGTAGAATTCGAAAGGGTAAAAAATATATGGCAATGGATAAATATTTGGAATCCGTACTTGAGTTAGAACGGCGGGTTCAACTTTCCATAGAAAATGTCCCAAGTACGCCCAATGAAAATGAGACACGTAGGCCATGTCAGAGGATGACAGGACGTCGTGCGCGGCCCATTAATGTTAGGCGCGTGGGGTTGTTCTTAGCCACATGAATTTCACTCTCAGTAAAAGTAACCGTTACTGTTACAGAACCTCTGAGGTTTACAGAAGCTCTGTGGACTCTGTAGGTTCTTCTTTAACCAAAACATTTGTAAAGGCATTGGAGAGGATCGATAGGATTTTAGTGAAGAATTTTTACTCAAGAGGTTTTGTGGCTCTGTTGGAACTTGCAGAAGCTCTGTCAGGGCCAGCAGAAGCTCTATGAGTGAAAATTTCTCATAACTAAAAATCTATTAACAATTTTGATCATCCAAGTTTTGATATGCATTAAGAATTGTTTTTCGGACATATTTGAAAGTTGGTGTCCGAGAAAACTGTTTTGGAAAAAGTTTTGTTCTAGAAGGTCATGGTGTGTGTGTTTGTGCGTATTCGGTTTCCGAGATGACATTCCAAAAGATCGATAGAGGTTAAATTTGCGATCACAAAGCATATTTCTGGCAGAACATCTGTTGAGCTCAGCAGAGGCTCTAAGACCTCAAATTTCTCATAACTCAAATTTTATGAAACTTTTTGATCTTTTGATTTTTGAAATGTTATCCACAGTATATTTAGGATATATTTGACAATTTGTGTCCCAGAAAACTGTTTTCAAAAACCTTTTGTACGAGAGACATACCTTTTGGTTCTTCTTTTCTCGACAGTGATGTTTGAATTCTATCGATAGATTCATCGACACTCTTCTTTGGCTCCCCCTTGAAAGATTAACCTCTGTAGATTATTTCAAGGTCCCTTTTGCTCCCCCTTGATCTAACCATCTCTGTAGATCAAGTAATTTCCTTCTACTCCCCCTTGACCTATGCTTGGATCAAAATAGGATAAGTTTTGCATAGCACATAGGTCATGTTTACCAGAGGTTCTGTAGGGGTCGTCAGAGGTTCTGAGCAGACCTACAGAAGCTCTGTGATTTCAAGAACTATTTAAGATTGAGAATTTACATACAGAAAGAAATCAATCAAAGCAATAAGTAAAGTAATAGAAATATATACTTATTCACAGAAGATAAAACTATACTTACAGAGGATTTTCACGTCATATTGATCATTCCTAACTTACCCACCAAGAAACTGAATCTTTTCTCATCTAAAGCTTTGGTGAATAAGTCCGCAAGTTGGTATTCTGTGGGCACGAAATGCATCTCGATTGTACCGTATTCAACATGATGTTTCAAGAAGTGGTACCTTATATCGATATGCTTGGTTTTTGAATGTTGCACTGGATTGGCAGAGATGGCAATGACACTTTTGGAATCACAGAAGATGGGTATCTTAAGTAGGATGTGGCCGTAGTCTTTTAGTTGAGTCTTCATCCACAGAACCTGAGAACAACAGCTAGCAGCAGCAACGTATTCAACTTCTGCCGTAGATGTTGAGACACAATTCTGCTTCTTGGAGGTCCAACTGACTAGTTTACCACCTAGGAATTGACAACTCCCAGAGGTACTCTTTCTGTCGAGCATGCATCCTCCATAGTCTGAATCTGTATAAGCTTTAAGACAAAAGCCAGAGTTCTGTGGATACCAGAGACCGAGATTTTTGGTCCCCTTTAGGTATCTAAAGATTCTCTTAACAGCATTATAATGTGATTTCTTAGGATTAGCTTGATAACGTGCACAAAGACATGTGGCATGCATAATGTCAGGTCTGCTAGCAGTTAAGTATAACAGAGATCCAATCATGCCTCTGTAGAGAGTGCATTCTACAGAGATGCCATCTGGATCTAAGAATAACTTATTTCCAGTGGCCATTGGAGTTTTCATGGCAGAGGTATCAGAGAGGCTATATTTGTAAAGAATGTCAGAGACATATTTGGCCTGATTTATAAAAATTTCCTCTGATGATTGTTTGACTTGGAGTCCGAGGAAGAATGTTAATTCTCCCATCATACTCATTTCAAACTCACTCTGCATGAGTTTTTCAAAACTTTTGCACTCTTCTGTATTAGTAGACCCAAAAATTATGTCGTCCACATAGATTTGTACAAGCATTATTTCACTGTGTTTACGTTTATAGAATAAGGTAGTATCTGTTGTACATATGTCGTAGCCATTGACTAGAAGAAAAGTAGAAAGTCGTTCGTACCATGCTCTTGGAGCCTGTTTCAGTCCATATAGAGATTTTTCAAGGTAGTACACATGCCTTGGGAACTTTGAGCTTTCAAACCCTGGTGGCTGATTTACGTAAACCTCTTCTTGGATTTCACCGTTGAGAAAAGCTGATTTTACGTCCATCTGATAGACTTTAAAGCCTCTGTGGCTGCGAAGGCTAAGAATATTCTTATTGCTTCGAGCCGTGCGACAGGGGCAAAAGTCTCATCGTAGTCTATGCCTTCTTCTTCTCTATATCCCTTGGCCACTAATCGTGCTTTGTTTCTGATGACCACTCCATCTTCATCCTTCTTATTTCTGTAGACCCACTTAGTCTCAATGGCCTGTTTCCCCCGTGGCAGAGGTACTAGAGTCCAGACTTTGTTGCGCTCAAACTGCAGAAGCTCATCTTGCATGGCGTCTACCCAGTTTGGGTCGTCAAGGGCTTCAGAAATCTTCTTTGGCTCTATAACACTAATGAAGTTTGTAAAGAAACAAAAATTAGCAGTGGCAGACCTTGTTTTTACCGTGTCAGAGGGTTCACCAATTATTTGGCTTGGAGGATGGCTTTTTGTCCACTGAGTTGTGCGTGGATGATGGTCACTAATGTCATCGAATCTTTCTTCAGAGGCTTCTTGTTGTTGTTCTTCTTCTTCTGGTGTATCCTCTGTTGTAGTGCGTGCCTTTGTAGTTGATCCTACAGTTTGTGGAATGATTTGTATGAGTGATGGTGGAGTTTGTTCCTCTGAGGACGTATAGACTTGGTCCTCTATTTCCTCTGTAATTGGTTCCTCTGTGGATTGTGGAGTTTGTTCTTGAGCAGCTTCTGTGGTCGTTTTCCTTGGTGTTTCATCTTCTGCAGTCTCTTCCTCGGCATTTGTATCTGTAGCATTTACAGAAGAAGATGAAGCATTATTTGAACCAATTAGAGTCATACCTGTAGGATTTTGACCGACAGAAGATGGTTCTGCAGAAGCTCTGATGGTTCCAACAGAGGGATCAATGTTGTCATGGAACATCTCTAAAAATAGAAGATTTAAGTCTTCTTTCGTTTGCGAGATGCCAGAGGATTCCCCTTTAAGTCCGAGTTCTGAACTGATTTGTTCAGAAGTCTTCTGGAAAGAATCATCAAAAGAAACATTGATGCTTTCTACGATCTTGCGAGACTTTGTAAGGTATACTCTGTAGGCTTTGGAAGTGGCAGAGTATCCAATGAATTTTCCTTCGTCAGCTTTTACCTCAAACTTTCCTCTGGAATCTCTGTCGTTTAAAACAAAGCATTTACATCCAAACACATGGAAAAACTTGATGTTTGGCCGCCTTTTGTTGATCAGTTCGTAAGGAGTCTTGATGTGTCTTTTCACTATGGTTGAACGATTCTGTGTATAACAAGCGGTAGAAATCGCTTATGCCCAAAAGTTCATCGGTAATCCGCATGTTGATATCATAGTTCTAGCGGCCTCCACGAGCGTTCGATTTTTTCTTTCGACTACGCCGTTCTGCTGTGGAGTGCGTGCGGCAGAGAAGTTCTGTGATATTCCTTCTGTAGAAAGATAGGCTTCAATGACAGATTTTTTAAATTATGTGCCATTGTCACTTCTTAACTTCTGTATTCTGCATTCATAAAGAACTTGGATTCTTTTCATTTGATTAATCAAGATGATTGGAACATCTGATTTCTTTTGGACAAATTCAACCCAAGTGAATCGCGAATACTCATCAATTAAGACAAGTATGTATTTCTTGCCACCTAGGCTCTGTATGGCAATGGGACCGCAGAGGTCGATATGAAGCATGTACAATGGCCTAGTGCAAGACACATCTGTTTTGCCTCTGTGGGAAGCTCTTCTTAGCTTTCCCATTTCACAGGCAGAACACAAATGATCCTTATTAAATTTAACATTAGGCAAACCTTTAACTAGATCAAGTTTGACCAGTTTATCCAAGGTGTGAAAGTTCAAGTGACAGAACCTGTTATGCCATAACCAGGCTTCCTCACTTTTGCAGGCTACAAGGTAAACTTTGTCCTTGTTCTTGGAACTGAAAATCATCAGATACAGATCACCTCTTCTTTCGGCTCGCAGAAGTTCCATTCCTGTGTCGTCACTTTGCAGAGAGCAGAAAGTTCTTTTGAATAACACATCGAATCCTGTATCACAGAGTTGACTTACACTGAGTAGGTTGTGTTTAAGGCCATCCACATATGCAACTTTGTATACAGAGACGTTTTCTTTCTTTATGACTCCATAGCCTTTGATGTGTCCCTTCTTGTCGTCTCCAAAAGTTACAGATCCACCATCGAGTGTTTCTTTGTACGTGGATAGTAAACTTCTGTCGCCAGTCATGTGCCTTGAGCATCCGGAGTCTAGATACCAGGTTGGCACATACCGTTTCTGCAAGATAATCATAGAGACTTAGGTACCCATATCCACATGGGTCCTATATTGTTAGAATTTTTCAAGTTTGCCTTAGCATTCTTGAAATACATTTTATCTTTTGTAGAAGAATCAGATTGTTTCTTTGTGGGTTTTGACTTTTGAATTTGAGTAGAGAGTAAACAATCTTGACTGGAGAAGTGATTATTTAGTTTGAACATAAGATCAAAGCAATGACAATATTGAATATGAGACGTGATTTGCTTGAACTTTTCATTGAATTAATTGAACTGAGCCACAGAGGCATTACATTCTTTCTTAACACTAGATTTCCTATTACAAGAAGATCTATGAATACTAGAATGTTGTTTGCAAAAGCTTTGTTTAGTTTCTGCCTTCTGTGAGTCTCTTCTGTGGTGAACATCTTTCTTTACTGTCACAGAGGAAAAAGATTTGTTAACTTTAGGCCATTTTCCCTTTTGTTGCCAAGTGGGATTTTCGTTAATTTGCCTTAAAGGTTTTGAAAATTTTGAACTTTTAGGATCTACAGAGGTCTTCTTTTTAAGATTTAACATATCAAGCTCAGCAGAGGTTTTGACTTGTAAATACAAGTTTAGAAAATCTGGGCAGATAGGTATCTCTATGATTTTCTCTTTTGGAGAAATAGTTCTGTTAAGAACTTCAGAGGAGAATTTAACATCCTCTGTGTCATAGTGAACTATCCCTGATGTAACATCTGTCTCTAAGTCGTCAGAAGATGAATCGTCCTCATATACAGAGGTTGAGTCATCTCTGTCGACAGAGGCTGGATTTTCCGAGCATGTATCGTACGAGCTTTCTTTCTCTGTAGAATAACTTTCATAGACGGCAGAGGTTTCTGATAAGACCTCTTCAGCGAGAATTTTATCTACAAAAGATGTACAGAAGTTTTCTAAAACGTTTGTTTTCCATACTTCCAAAATTTCCTTTTCAATTGTTTCTTTAAGTTTTTCTTCTGAAAAGGTGGGTTTAAACTTAGGAGCTTCTGCCGATAATTTCTTTTCGACATTTATCATACAAACAAAAGCCACCTGCGTTTGAGTCTCTGGTTTACCAAACTTAAAGATACCAATCTGATCTTGTGTTTTCAGATATTTCTTTGGTTTGATTCCTCTATTGCTAGAGATTGAAGATGATGAATCTGTGTTTTCAAACCACACATTGATCATCTTCGTATGTTTCCTCAAGTGAGGTTCCACAGAGATTTTAGCCCTTTTACTTACAGAGAGTAAGTTAGGAAAATCTGGTTTGTTCGTTTTTCCTAACACAAACAGAGAAGACAGAGGTTTAATTCTTTTGCCTTCAACACCTAGGGTAATATCATCGTACCCTATACCCCGTCTTCCTATTTGTGAGTTTACTTTTTCATACACATTCTGTGCATCTTTATAGTTTTTAAGCAAAACTTCTCTTCTTAGAAGATCTTGCCAAAGTACCTCTCTCTCTCTCTTTGGAAGTATTCTTTGAGAGCTCTTATGTCGGTTGTTTCACTCCTTGAAACTGAAAGTTCTTTTGTTTTGATTTTTAGAGCAGAGGTTAATTCAGAGATTTGCCTTTTTAAAGGATCTATATTTTTGTTCCAATACTTTTCTACTCTTTCCTTTTCTTCAAAAATTTTGGCTTTTTCTTGAGTGAGAAGCCTTACTTCTCTCTCATTAAAGGTGAGTCTTTTCTGAATGCTTTCATTTATCTCTTTTAGTTCAATCAGTTCAATGTTAAGTTTAGGTAAATCATGATCTACAGAATTAGTACAAGAGGTAGAATTTGAAGTGGATACCTCAGCGTCAGTGCCAGAATCAACATTTGTCATGCCACAGAATAGGGCATTGGTGGTGTATTCATCGTCAGAGGTAGAGTCTGACTCGAAGTCCTCCTTGTTCGCCTCAAAATGCCCTTTGTTCGCCATTAGGGATTTTTGCGCATAATACTCAGCCTTCCTTTTGTAAAAAGCTGAGTCCTTCTGTTGGCGATTTGGTCTACTTCTGCATTCATTTGCGAAATGGCCTGGCTTCCCGCAGTTGAAACAACCTTGGGAAGTATTTCCAGCACGATCGTCGGACTTCTGTCGGTCTCCGTCTTTCTCCGTTCGGCATTCGTTTGCGTAATGACCAGGCTTGCCACACTTGTAGCATTCTTTGTTGTGTGTGGCTCACCTTGTCATCTGACCTCTGTCGGTCATTACCTCTGTTGTTTCTGTCGCTTGACCTCTGTCTGTTATTTCTATCATCTGACCTCTGTTGGTCACTCGATTCTTCTCTTCTTCCATCATCTCTTCTATCACCTCGGTTGTCTCTGCCATATCGATCAATTCCTGAACCCCTCTGATTTCCTCTGAACTCTCTTGTCAACAGAGCTAAGGATTTAGCTAATGACGCAAGAGTTATCTCTTCTTCTACCAGCTCGTCTTCTTAACTATCAACCATCACTACCTTTTTCTTCTCCTTCTTCTTCTCCTCTATTGCTCTCTCATTTCTCGGTCTCTCTGCAGCCTCTGTAGATTTACTAACCAATGCGTATGGTGCAATGGTTAGTGTTTAAGCCTGTGCTATTTGAGGCTCCTGTGCGGCTAGCGTTCCATAGAGATCAGAGAGTGTCCAGGAGTCTAGATCTTGGTTTGTTTGTAAAGACATAGACAACTGGAGCCACTCATCATTCAGGCTCTTTAGAAACATGACGTTATTTTCTTCCGAGGTTCTGTGAATGCCAGACTTTCTACATTTGTTTATGAGAGAGTTGAACCTGTCGTACGTCGTTTGCAGAGATTCTGTTGCAGAGGCTCTGAAGGCATGATATTCATTTATGTATTGTGCCATTCGGTTCTTCTGCGTTTTAGCACCCCCTTCCAACTGTCTTTCTAATTCTTTCCAAAGATCGTGCGCTGTTTTGCATGCATCTAAGGATTGAAAAAGTTCGTTGGGGATAGCCATGATCAATATTCTTTTTGTTTTCTGTGCGACTTCATCTTTTGCCCTATCTTCATCTGACCATTCTTCTTTTGGCTTAGGTCTTTGATGTTCAGGGATTTCAAGAGATTCAGCAGTAGCTGGTATACGTGGCATAGTTATCATAGGGACCGGAGGAGGATTGTAAAGATATTGTACGAGAGTTTTTTCAGTACCCTCAAAGAAATGAACCATTCTTATCTTCCATTGAGGATACTCATCTCGAAGGAGAGTAGGTGGTTTGGTTAATGAGCCAGCAGTGAAAAAGTTATTGGTATTTGTCATTGTAAGAGTTTTTCAGGGGTTTAGAAAGGATAATATGATGAAAGATTTGTGAGTATGAAGATCTGTAAGGATTTCTGGGTAATAAATAATATCCAGAAATACTTTAATGGTGTTCTAACCTGAAAAAATAGTTTCTATCAGAATATCACGTTCGAATGAATCGAAAGGTGATAGGAAAACAGAAACTTTTTAATGTGATGAAGAGTAGGTTAAACACAGAATGAAATCTATCAATAAAGTTGTAAAACGAGGATCACTTGATATTGAAAATCAAGGAAGGCTCTGATACCAATTGTTGCTTCCCGTTTTGCTTATACAAGATTATCAGATCTATTAGTTCGAGTTTATGTTTGATGCAGAAGCGTATTTGAAGAACTAACAGATATGTTTGATAGATTTTGAACACACAATATAAAGAAACAGTGATCAGAATATGATATCTCAATGTTTACTGAGTTTCAATATATATAGCAAGAACAGATTCAAGAACAGTGAGTATGCAAAGCTTAAAACAGATATGACTCTCAATGTGCATAAGCTATGTGTTCTTGTGTTGATTTTAACTATGAATATTTCGATTGTTAGGAAGAACTCAACATGAGTCTTCCTTTTATACTCCTATAAGGGGACCATAAAGCATAAGCTGCTGTTAGAACGGATGGCATGAACAGTTGAACGGATGGCATGAACAGTTGAACGTGCTGTATTGCATTTAATGGTGCAGACGTCTATGTTGTACTAAGCCCTATTGAGTCCACTCAGAGTTTGACACGTGTTGAAGTTGGACAGGGCATGCTATCATGCAAGTTGATGAACAGGTCCAGGAATAGTAGCAAGATATTATAAATATCTTCCAAGTCTTTAGTGAGGACCGCAGAGGCTCTGTAAAGTGTTACAGAGGTTCTGCGGTATGGTCCTTTGTAGATCAATCTTTACCGGATTCCGAGTCTTTGGTCTTCTTTGCGCGTATGACAGAGCTTCTATAGGACGCCTTTGTAGCTTCTGTAGCTTCTTGACCTTGATCTCTCGGTAAGTTCGGCAGAGCCTCTGTAAGAGGCTTTCTTCACTTAGCCTATTTTTCACTACTTGTAACTACTTTCTATGATTAGGAAGATTGAGGCTAACAAATACCATGAAATGATGGAAGAGTTATCTGTTAAACCTTAAACGTTAGCCTTGAGAAGTGTGTGTATTGTATCTTTTATTTGTCAACATTTATATTTCTCTATAACTTCAAGGCTTAGGCATGATATCATTGTTTGATGAGGTGGTTGATCTTTCAGAAGTACTAGCCTGCAGGGTGTTTTCTGTCAAGGGAAAACTTACAGTAAAGGAAGCACCCCGAGCAGTAAGTGTCACCTTCTAACTTATTTTCCTTGCAATATTGGTTTTTCATTTAAATTCTCCATATACATCATTACCTCGAAAAACTTGTATTGAGCACTCAACTAAGTTTTAATTGGCCACCTTTAATTAAAATAGAGTTACAAGTTCTTGAGATGCTTCCAAAATGAGGCCATTGGAGTTGAATGTAACATAAGAACAAATGTGAACATTGCTACAAACCAAATGACCCTCTATCGAACTTGAGACTAATATCCTATCAAAGGTAAGGTATATATATATATATAGGGAAAGGTTCAATAGAGAAGTGCAAATATTTAGAGAAATAGAGAAGTAAAAAAACACGGGACCGTTCATATATGAACGTTCATATATAAACAGTCATATATGAACGTTCATATATGAACGTTCATATAACAGTCATATATGAACGTTCATATGAACGTTCATATGAACGTTCATATATGAACGTTCCCGTGTTTTTTTACTTCTATATTTCTCTAAATATTTGCACTTTTCTATTGAACCTAAGGCTATATATATATATATATATATACACTGCCTCCCCACATATTTACAGATATTCAGTTGGGTTAATTTTAGTCATTGGGTCATGTTTGGTTTTCTCAGGTGCAATACCAGTCAAGTTATGATTGCTGCTAGAGGAGCATTAGATGTTTTTCCTGGTGTTGGTAGGCATGTTAACCACTCTGTAAGCTAATTCTGTTCCATCATTTAAGTCGTATCTATCGTAATTCGTAATGTGACCTAATAATAATAATAATGATTATTTTTGTAGAGAGAGAAATCATGTCTAATGTATTTAGTGAATGTGTTTGTAGGTTGGTCAATTGCACTATGAGAATGAGATCATTCAATTGGTATTACAATTCACGATCCCTTGCCTATATATATACTGCTTAATATTGACGTTTCATTGTTCCTAAATTAATTTATAAATGGGGTTGTGTTGTAGGTCCTAAAACAACAAGTTGCTCTTGAGAAGCTTAAGGAAGAGAACGACAAGGTTCGAAAAATATTAGTTCAAGACTTGAAAGTTTCACGTGACAAGTTCAAAGTCAACATAGATACAAATATATATATAGAGAGAGAGAGGAAGGTTCATGTGAGAAGTCTAACATTTTAAGAGAATATGAGGAGCACT